>JAQIZY010000012.1:0-1253993 GCA_028828275.1 Penicillium frequentans
TAACCACCCTAACCACCCTAAACCACCCTAAACCACCCTAAACCACCCAAACTCTAAAAACCCTCTAAAAACCCCAACCCTTCACCCTAATCCACATACGGGGTTTCTTAAATATTCCTCTCGCTTCGCTCGCTCCATATTTCAAACTCCTAATCTTTACCTATATCTACCCTCACCCTCGGACGACCATTCTACCTTCTATCTACCCTATATACCCACGCCTATCCCTACTCTTATCCACCCTACCCACTTATACCTATCCTCGCTCTTATCCACCCTACCTACTTATACCTATCCCTACTCTCGTCCACCCTAACCACGCGCGCCTATCCTAACTCCCCGTCCCCCTATCTATACGCGCCTATTAACTCCCCTCTTCTATCCCCTCGGACGACTATACTATCTCCTATGTACCCATCCTTATACTTCCTCCCCTTTACCCTCCTCTCGGACCGCTATTCTACCTTATATCAACCTTACCTACGTATCCTCCTTACTATTACTCCTACTCCTATCTACCCTACCTATACACGCCTATCCGAACTCCCTATCACCCTACCCACCCACGGCTATCCGAACTCCCTATTACCCTACCCACCCACGGCTATTATAACCCCCTCTCCTCTTCCCTCTACCCTCCCCTCTACCCTCCCCTCGGACGATACTTCTACTGCCTATCTACCCTCTCTACCCACGCTTATCTTAACCCTCTATCACCCTGCCCACGCCCTACTATCCTAACTCCCTCTCTACTCCTCTCGCCTAACTATATACCCTTATTCTATTATATTCCTACCCTCCTCCTCGGACGACTATTCTATCCTTTCTATCTACGCCTACTCTATCTTTTTATCTACTATACCCTTGGATAACTATATTATCTTTTATATATCTTTTCTACCTTATATCTTCTAACCTCGGACGGCTTTGCACGAATTTAATATATCCCTTTACCCTTAAATCCGTCCTTTAACCCCTGCCGGCTGTCGGCTATATAACTCTATACTTCCGCCCTTAAATACGCCCTTTAATCCCTGACGGCTGTTGGTGATCTAAATATACGCTTTTTTATTAACTATATCTTTTTAACCCCGGACGGCCGTCGTTAATATAAATATATATATCTATTCTACTATATTCCTACCCTACCTATATACCCCTATACTACCTCCCCTCTACCCTCCCCTCGGACGACTATTCTACCCTATATTTACCTTATCTACCTCTGCCTACTCTATCTTATATCTACCCTACCCTCGGACGACTATATTATCTTTTAAATATCCTATCTCCCGCGAATCGACTTCCTATCTACCCTGCCTCTGTACGGCTGCTGCTGGTCTACCCTACCTCTGTACGGCTGGTATTGGTCTACCCTACCTCTATACGGCTGCTGCTGGTCTACCCTACCTCTGTACGGCTGCTGCTGGTCTACCCTACCTCTGTACGGCTGGTGTTGGTCTACCCTACCTCTATACGGCTGCTGCTGGTCTACCCTGCCTCTGTACGGCTACTCTTCTACTTTCCTTACTCTCCTTACTACCCTATTACCCTATCTATATCCCGTCTTTATATCACCCTAACCATTCCCTTTATTATCTCCCCCCTTCCATCACCCTAACCCTATATAATATATATCGATATATTACCCCTGGCTATCTCTCGTACACCGGGGGGCCTATCTAAATATCCTGATATCGGACCTCCGTTAAATATATATATCTCGAACTATACTAAATATACGAATCTGATACCTGGATGGGAATACTACTATTATAATATATATTCAAAACGCCTGATATGGCTAATCTATCTAAATTCTGAAATATCTACTCTATTTCAATCCCTTGATAAACCTGTCGACACTATATAAACTCCTGTACTAACTGGGACTGCTGCGCCCCGATCCCTACCGCCATCCCCCGAAATACCGCTTTAACTGGCTCTCGTCCGTACTATCTACCCCGTGATGCTGTAACCGACGGTCCCACGCCGTATGGATCTCTGGATCTGTCTTCTGGCTGAATAACATCATTGCCACCATTGGTAATAATGTATGCCGGTACTGATCACATATCCCCTCCGCCTCCTTTGTACGGGATATCTCTTTGGTGGGATCCCCCTTGGGGGCATATCGACTGCGGCATCCCATATGTAAAATGCGCGCTATAATCAACATAACGGATCCCATCCTTAAACGCCCGCATACGCTTCCACCATGCCTTGGCCTCGCTATTATACCCGTATGGGCACTTGAATAACTCATGCCCGTCGTCGGATCCATCCTGCGTACATGACCAACACCGCATTAACCACTCGTGGATCTCATCCCGGAAATATATATCACGCTGGACCTGATCCTGGGTGGCCTGTGGTCGTTGCCCGGATAATTGCGCGCGTTCGATATCCTGCCGCCGGAACTCGTGCCGGACCGTCATCGGGATGCCTATGCGGTCTGGTGTGATATGGTCCTTGGCTATGGGGCTGGTATGCTCGATCCCGGGTGCCTGTGATATTAAACTCTTGGAATCACTGGATGCCGAATCATCGGCTGAACTGGATTGGCCTGGGCTGGCTACCTGGCTATGGACGGGTGCTTGTATCCGGCTGGTTGCGTGGGTCTGGCTGGCTGGCTGGGTCTGGCTGGCTGCTCTCGTACGCCTGGTCTGGCTGGCTGCTTGGGTCTGGCTGACCGGGCTCTGGGCCCTGGAATGGCCGGTCGGGCTGGTTGCTCGGGTCTGGCTGCCTGCTCTTGTACGCCTGGCTGCTCTCGTATGGCTGGTTGCTTGGGTCTGGCTGACCGGGCTCTGGGCCCTGGAATGGCTGGTCTGGCTGGCTGCTTGGGTATGCCTCGCTGGGCTCTGGGCCCTCGTATGGCTGGTTGGGCTGGCTGCTCGGGTCTGCCTGGCTGGTCTGGTATGCTTGGCCGGTTCGGTATGGCTGGCTGCTCTGGTCTGGTCCTGTACGCTGGTCCGCTTCGTCCGCTTGGTCTGGCTGGCTGCTCGGGTCTGACTGGCCGGGCTTTGGGCCCTCGTATGGCTGGTTGGGCTGGCTGGTTGGGTCTCGTCTTGTATCCTGCTTTGCTTGGTCCGCTTGGTCTGGCTTGTCTGGCTTGTCTGGCTTGTCTGGCTTGTCTGGCTTGTCTGGCTTGTCTGGCTTGTCTGGCTTGTCTGGCTTGTCTGGCTTGTCTGGCTTGTCTGGCTTGTCTGGCTTGTCTGGCTTGGCTGGCTTGGTTGGCTTGGCTGGCTGGTCTGTGGTCCCCGGGCCTCTGTATGCCTGGTATGGCTGGCTGGTCCGGTATGCCTGGCCGGGCTCTGTGCCCTCGTATGGCTGCTCGGGCTAGCTGCTCGGGTCTGCCTGGCCGGGCTCTGGGCACCCTGATCACACCCATCACATCTTTGCTTGTCACCCTCACATGCCTGCCGGACGTACCCATCTAAATATCTATCTAATATAACCCGCCGGCATCCTGCCGTGATATCCACGGGACACATATATGCCATCACCCGTTCCCGCTCCTCCGCGGACTCCCGCATCCATGTCGGACGGTGCTTATATCCCACCCGCTCGCCCTCGGGCTGAATGATGATTGCCTCGCTGGGTAACCCGTCACGTCCGGCACGTCCGCTCTCCCTGCGCGTAATCTAATATGGTCCGGGGTTGCCCTAAATGGATCACGCTTCGGATATCTGGGATATCGATCCCCATCCCTAACGCATTGGTCGCCACGATCACGGACCCGGGCGTCTACCGGAACCGGGTTAATATGCCGTCTAAATTATGCTGCTTGCTGAAAAATGCATTATACCCGAGCTGGTCTGCCATTATGCGGACGTGCTCCACGATGCTGCCGTATACGATCACACGCCCTATGCCGGCACGCTAGACCCGGTCCTGGATGAACTAGATCACCTCGTCCATCTAGATCCACTGATATGGGTGATCATACCCCTCCTCGAGCTCGGGAAACTATACCCGGTATGCCACGTTGGGCCGGTATATACGGGCCCGGTATATGGCGACCTACTCCCGGGGCCATCCTATGCGGTATAATAACGTTGGCTCCACGACCAGGGGCAACGTGGCGGTTAACATAATCATCTACGTCTGCGCGGACCGTAAATCCCTCGAGCTCCTATAACCGGGGCCGGAAATCCTCCTGATTATTTAATATCGTATGGCACTCATCAACCACGATCCGCTCTAACCGCTGGAGTAACCGCTGCCGATTCAAAAACGTCCGGAACGCCTGGCTCCGGGTGGCCTCGGGGGTCACTAACACGATTGCTGCTTCGTCCAGGGGCCGCTGGCTATTGTACGGCACGCATGATATCCCTAACTGCTCGCACCGCCGCACCATATCCTGGCGTAACGCAATCAACGGGACCACTACCATGGTTAATCCACCCCCGACCCATGCTAGTAACATGAATAATATGCTCTTTCCCCCGCTGGTGGGCATCACGGCCACGACCAGGCTTATACCTTGCTAGATCGCCCGTAACGCGGGCTCCTGGACCCCTCGGAATACTATATCGGGCCGTCCGAGCATCTGCTGGAATAACTATAACATATGGGCCTCGCGTAGCTAATACCGCCGTTATGTACGGCTCTCCTTGGCGTCCTCCTCCTACGGGTTACGGACACGCTTGCCTAACGCTCCGGGGCGGGCCGCGGACGCGAATCCCAAAAATTGATGCTAATCCTGGCTAGACTACCGGAACCGCTACCGCCAGTGCGTGGTGCTATTAGTGGGCTCCATGATTGTACGACTATATATCATGCCGGCCACATGGGACGAGTGCGTGGCTTATAAGTCGGCAATATGCCCCATAAATTCATCCTCGTCCATCCCATCCTCGTCATCGGGGTCGTGTACGGGTGCTGCCTCGGTGGTGCTGCCCTCTTATACGTTGCTCTTAAACTGGCTCTTGGCCCGTAAAAATCGACGGCTAATTGCGATAGCAATATCTCGGTATGCCGATACGTGCACCGTCTGGCCGTGTAAGCCAGTAGCGGTAGCGGACTCGAGCGCCTTCCAGAATCGTACGCTGGTCCACTCCTTCTCGCTGCCGGCGTCCGGGCCCTATATATACTCTAGTCGCCGGGGCTTAGAGGTAACGCCCCGCTGCTGCCACTGGTATGCCTGTAATATCTCCACGAATAGTAAAATAAGCTAGAGATATTGTACGACTAGCTCGCCTACCTCCTGCGGTAAATACTGTTGGATGACCTTGGTGTCGTTGCTGATATGGAACCCTTTGTGATATCGACTGACGAATACCACCATCCCATCTTCAATAAACACATTTCGGATCTCTCGCTCGCTGTTCCGGTACCGGATGCTTAAGAGCTTAGGCGTACGGCTAGGCTGGCCCGCTGTGATATGGATCACCACGCTTAACCATTCACGGAACCGGGCCACCTTGGTAAAATACCGGTTAATCGCACGTATACGGAACCCCTGGCCATCAGGCTCGCTAAAGCGTTGGCGTAGCATAGGCTCCTGGGCCACCTGCTGGATCAACCAGTCGGCCCTATGGACGGGCCACTGGGTCCGGGAATCCTTCAGAAAACTCTAGTTGGCCGTACGCTGGGTGGGATCGTCGTATAGGTCCTGGAGGTGGACGCTAGGGACCTGCGTGGCCTCGGCGAGTAATAACTGGTGCTGGAGCTGTGTCCGTACACGATCCACTAAGCTATGGACTATTCCACGGAAATCTCCCATCGTGAAATGTATCTGCTTATATAATAGCTCGTCCTCGCCTTTCCATCCAATATGCCCCTCGGACGGGGTATTGAAAAACACCTTCTTTCCATATGTGCGTAGATCCAATAGCCACTGGATTGGCCCGTTAGTGCCACGTACTATAAACGTATCTACCATTAGTCGTAACCACTTAGGAAACGTATGGATCACCTGGCGACCCTGTATCTGGCTAGGGGTCCTAGAACGGACGTCGTAGGGGATCCTGGCATGGAGCTAGGGATTAGGGTCTCTCGTATAGGACTACTCGTATAGCCCTCGTCCTCGTCAAAGATATATCCGTCCGCCATAGGGATATTATCCCCGCAGAAATGCGTCTCTGGGGCCCCTAGCGCTAACCCACGCCGGATCGCTAGCGAATCAGGGTCCATTCGTAACGCCTTGTGTAAGACTAAGAACCGGGCGATTTTAATTAAACTAGAGATCTTTGGCGGGTAATCCTCGACCCCATACCACCCGTCTAGCTTCCGGCCTAATACCGCCAAGGCGTATATAAAAGCACACCCGTACTTATGGTGCCGGATCTTCTGGCGTAATAGACTGATGTAGAACTCCAGAACCGCACACTCTAACGGCTAGAGCTCGTACGGCTCCTCGTTTATGTCCATTAGGTCGGGGGCTAGATGCCGGGCCCCAGGCCTATGCATGATGCTAGACCCGGTGCCAGGATAGCTGCTGCCGGGACGTAAACTTATACGGGGGACTATGCTAGTTATGTGGTTGCTGCGTACGCGTAAAGAACATCAAAATCCGCTGCCATGGCTCGAGATGGTCCTTGATCTCTGCCTCTTTCATATAGGCTAGTAACGGTTCGTATGGAGAATTAGCCTTCTGGGTACGTGCGGCCTCGATCCAGACGAGAAACCTACTCGCCCGGGTGATCTACTGGCTCACGTTAGCTAGCCGCTCTATAGCCTGCTAGATGGCCTATGCTGCGCCCTCGGGACCCTCGCTATCCTTGTCCGGCCGCTCTATGGACTGGACGAGCGGGGATAGACGGAATGCCCTGGAGATACCGCACCTAGCCGGTCCGGTTAAGCCACGGGGTCGCTTCGTCGATGTCCCCGGCCTAGATGATGGTCTGCTGGCTCTGGGCCTGCTCGGTCTGGAAGGACCGTACGCGCTGGATGATCTGCTGAATCGAATTGGCAGGTGGGATAGCGGGCTCGGGGGTCGTGGCGGGCTGGTGGACCTGGATAAAATGGGAACTAAGGCCTTGCTTGAAGATACGCTGGCATGACACGGGCTGGGAGTTGGTGTCGATATCCTGCTGGATACGGGCGATTTCGGACGGTTTAGGGCGCCCTCGGTGGCTACTCGGGGGACTATCTATGGGCCTGTTGCCAGTGGACGCGGAGAGAGTGGCTTGTCCGGGAGATATGTCTCTTATACCGTAAGTAGAGGAGCCTATCCTCGTAGAGCGTCAAACCGGGAATCGGCGTGTCGATATAGGCGGGCTATTTGGTGATATCGGGCGGGTCCTGGAGGTGGTCCCATTGCTGCACGGAACTCTGAATAGACCGCGCGACTGGACGGGGGAGCTTATGGTTCGTGCTGGTTAAGTGCGAGGTGATATTATCCCGATGGATAGCATGCTCGCATATACGATAGATCACAATATCGAAATTAGAATTCGTCGAGAAGAGCTGGCTCGCGTCCGGGAAGAGGGGAGTGGGGGTGGCCATATTATAATCAAAGATATATCTTAGAGAGGATAGTTAGGTGGCTTACGAGAATAATTGAATATAATATAAAGACTACTCGTATAGATAGATCTAAGATGCTACGATATGATATCAACCAGCCCCCTGATTTATGAAGAAGACCCGTGATGTACTAACCTAGTTTAGTGCTTAGGCGGGGGTGATATGATAGATCGGATCTCACGTGGTGGGTGGGTCTCTACTAGCACGAGCCGGCATAATAAACCCTAACTATACGACTATTTAAAGGTATATAATAACGGGGGTTATAAGAAAAAGAAATTTAAATTCGTACATAAGGCATATATGTTATGCAAGAAAATGGGAAACCTATTTTCTAAAGTAAAATAGTCTCTGGGCCTCGGCATGCTGGGACACCCCCAGGACCACTACCCGGGTAAGTAGATCTCTAGGCTCGTGTCCGAGTATATATCTAAGCACGAGCATACTAGGGACAGTCCTTAAGATAAGATATACGAGCCTTAATAAGCCGGGGACCATCCCTAGGATTAGGCACGTGTCCGGGCATATGTCCGGGCATAAACCATATTCTATACCTTTTCCAGAAAGGTACTAAATCCGTTATATTTACATATATGATCTATGAGGATCTAGAATATGCTATAAACGTCTATAAATCTCGTATACGAGCTCTATATAACTCGCTCTTATACGAGGTAAGCATATTATAATCACTATACTATAATCTAGACCTTATATCTATAGAATACTTAAGGAAGAAGAATAATCTATATTCTTCCTTCCTTAAGAATTAGTTTTGTCATTAATATATACTATATTAATCTATAGTATCGAAATCAACTTCATTTCAGTATTATTTCATATTCACTTCACTTACCTCTTACTTCTATTTCATTATCTTCTTACCTAGCCTATTACCTCCTTACATAAGGTCTAAGTCAAGGTCTAAGTTAAGGTCTAGGTCAAGCTTAAGGTCAAGCTCGCGCTTAAGGTTAAGGTCAAGCCCGTACACTTAAGGTCAGGCCTAGGCTTATATAATCATACCCAGGGTCAGGGTCATGCCCGTACTCATACAGTCATACCAGGGTCAAGCTTCAGGTCAAGCCCGGGCTCGTGTACATAAGATCAAGCTCATACCCGGGCTCGTGAGATCATGCTAGGGATAAGGTCATGCCAGGGCTCGTATACATAAGGTTAAGCTCGAGCTCAAGCCCAGGCTCGTGTACGTAAGGTTAGGCTTAAGCCCGGGCTCATGAGATCATGCTAGGGATAAGGTCATGCCCGGGCTCATATATAAGGTCAAGCTCGAGCTCAAGCCCAGGCTCGTGTACGTAAGGTTAAGCTTAAGCCCGGGCTCGTGTACATAAGATCAAGCTTAAGCTTAGGCTCGTGTACATAAGGTCAAGCTTAAGCTTAAGGTTAGCTCTAGATATATATATCTAGCGTAGCATAATATCAAAATTCACGATTCATCTCAACATTCACTTTGCCAGCATATCAAGATTCACTTTACTAGCATATTAAGATTCACGATTCATCCCAACATTCACTTTACTAGCATCTCAACATTCACTTTACCAGCATATCAAAATTCACTTTACTAGCATATTAAGATTCACGATTCATCCCAACATTCACTTTACTAGCATCTCAACATTCACTTTACCAGCATATCAAAATTCATTTTACTAGCATCTCAACATTCACTTTACCAGCATATCAAAATTCACTTTACTAGCATATCAAAATTCACTTTACTAGTATATCAAAATTCACTTTACTAGCATATTAAAATTCACTTTACTAGCATCTCAACATTCACTTTACCAGCATATCAAGATTCACTTTACTAGCATATCAAGATTCACGATTCATCCTAACATTCACTTCGTGACCCCCGGGACCATACTATAAATATCCTCTTTCCATCAACTCAAACTCTCCTTCCTTTATATATCTCGTCATCCCATCTTCATCACAATTCAATAACTCAACAATTTCACGTCCATTCCAACCCAGCATACCTTCAACTCCAATCCACCATCTCTCTCCCTTAGTCAGCACCATGAGCCTATCGTACGTCTACCTCCCCTAGGAAAGATATAGCTAACCAAGCCCTAGGCGCGGCCGCAGCGAGACGCCCTCTCACGCCCATCTAGGCCCCGAGCAGCCTGATGCCCGGGCCCAGCGTATAGACACTTTTATGGCCCAATTTGACCCCTAGCCACCCCGATTCATCCACGTGGCCAATATCTAGGATAAGATGATCCGGCTTGCCGAAGGCACCAACCGGGCCGGGCCGCAGATCCCGCTCCTAATCCACGGGGTATTCCTCACCCGGCTATGTACAAACGCCGACCAGCGGCGGGTCCTGGCTATGCCGAGCTAGCCCGTACTCCATACCCCAGGCTCTATCCGTGGCGAACAGTTTACCAACCAACGGCTCTCGTACATCAACGCTTTCTTGATTCAATCCCGGGGGCAGCTAGTAGATCGGCCCTGTGATGAGTGTGTACGAATAAGCCAGGAATCCGCGCTTAGTATGCACCCCTTTCCGATCTGCGCACGACTACCCGGCAACTGGCGTGGGGCCTGTGCGAATTGTAAGTGGCCAGATAAGGCTAAGCTATGCTCCTGCCGAGACTCCCAGCCAGCCTCGCGGACCCGGTCTATCACGTGGGCCCAAGCTACCGGACGACTGGCTATTATGACTGCCCCGGCTGCCCCTGCTGCTTTACCGGCCCCGGCTAGCCTAGCGGGCTCGTCCGCACGAAATCCAGTCGTACTAGATGCTGACCTTGTGGATCTGACCTCGGAATATAATGATGGACCACTTTGGGACCGGGAGATTATCGAAGTTGAATCGGATAGTGACGGTGACTGGGCCTAGATTGATAAAGGATATGGCTTATGATACTTGATTTTTACCAAATTTGATCTATGATAGCGTGGCTGATGAGGTATGGAGTGATGACGGATATGGCTTATGATACTAGATTTTACCAAAATTGCTCTTTGATAGCGGAATGACTTAGGTTATGAAGAATATGATACTAAGATCCTGATCTAATCGTACGGAAGAAGAAGAAGTAGGATTTTCAAAAACTTTAAGAAAAGGTAAGAACTGAGACGGAGGTGGAAATATATATCTTAGCCGAGCTTGTACATGGCCCACTAGATCAGCACTAAAATCTCAAACTTAGTCAAATTACTCCAAAAAAAAGGCTGGTTGGAATTTCAACGCTAATTAATCTATCATAAAAGTTTCAGCTCGTCAAATCTACAGAATATAATAAAATAGATAATCAAAAAAGCTAGGGTGGCATTAGAGAGTGTACAACGGTCGCGCCGTCTTGTACATTTTGCTACCCCATCAAAAAATCATGCGATTTTTGAACCCCTACAACTACCTTTATTTATGGTTCAAATCACTTGAAATTGCAATTGGAGCGGGAGAAGACTGAGCATTATAATATCTGAAGTTTTAAGTGATGTACGACCATTAAATATAATTGTAATGGGGTCGAGTAGAGTTAATTGTAATGGGCCCCGACCCACTTTTTTCTCCCATACTTAAGGAGTTTACCCTAATTGTAATGGGGCCCATTACAATTACCCCCATGGGTTAGACTGCCACAAAACCCAACCCAGCCTGCGTCTAGGGTGAACCATTGGAATCTCCCGCTTGCTGGGATAATGACAAGCCTGGGATCACCTCCATACTCATGTACTGGTCTTCCCTGTCTACTTATATCTTAGACAACGCATCCGACACAACACATAACAAACCTCCCATCCACAAGATCAACACTGATGCCTCACATATCAAACAACATGAACTTCGCTAACCCGGACCCAATGCGCGGTCGACTTAGGGCCCAACATAACCCAATTCCACCCAATTTCGGCAGAAAAACCAGTATCAAGCAATTATAAATTATCTATCAGTATTATCTATCACCGCGTATATATCTCTGCATATGGACTTTACACATTCTCTTCAAGAAACGTTTATATAGATCAGCTATTCATCACTGTACATTATGTACATACTATAGTATTAATACTACGAAGCAAAATACGCTCTATTTTCCAACTAATCTTAGCCGTATATGTATTTCACAATGTGGAGATCCACCCCTTTTTCCATCTCTAATGTATTTCTTTGGAAGATGCAAAAATTCACGATTTCTGCATTTCAAAGCTAATATATATTGATCATATATTATGTCTACTATATATTCAACCCTAAATACTTATATGACTCATTAAAAGGTAGTAAAAACCTCTCTAGAATATAGGTATTTTTGCATTATCCATGTTTGCATTATTGGTGACCCAAGTAGGGGCCCTGGACCCAGCCTACGTTAGACTTTATAACCTAGCCCTAGCGTTAGGTCAGACACTTCGACCCAAACCCTAACCTAACCTAGGTTAGGTCTAGGTGCGGTCCGCCGTGAGTTGGGTGCTACGGAAGTCTAAATAATACTACTATCCTCACCCTAATTTCCCCCCTCCCCTCCCTCGGATCTTAGTGCGACTATAGTCCTCTTGATATGTAAAATTCACCCTAGCGGACCCTAACCACCCTAGAAATCCATCGTACTATAATGCTCCTACTCCTATGGGACAGGGATAGGGATAGAAATCCATCATACTATGATGCTCCCACTCCCATAGGAGAGGGATACGGAACCTTGAGCTGCCATCCTCCCTATTATACTTTGTCTATCGATCTAATATAGTCTTTGGGTTAGCTGCTAGAATCCATTATACCACTAAGCCGCCGATGGTCTATTCGCACCCGAACCGTCCAACTTATACCTTTCCTGCCGCACGCCTGCCAAAATCTAATTTCGGCTCCAACTCGATATCTATATGCATCCATCTAGATCGATACGTTTCAGAGGATTCCTACATCCCCAATCCAAGATACTGCCGCCGAAACCAAATGAACGCCGCAACTACCTCGGCATGCACCGTATGTGCCCCAGCTGCTCGTTGCCCAAAGAATCTCGCCGTCCCTTCAACATCCCAGACCTTCACACCGCGATCCGCCAGTCGCTGCTCGAACGCTTCGCGGATCTGGCCATCCTGCCCTTTCCAATACCACATCATAAACACCATATTCAGCAACGTCCACTTGTCACGCTGACACGGGTGCCTGAAATCCCCATCGTCATCCTTTTCGTTGCCCCAGTTCGGGCAAGCACTCTGCGGCATCCAACACTGGTAGCACCCCACAAACCGTGCGAGCCGAATGTGATTCTTCATTCGATCCCGCATATACATCACAAGCCCCCGAGACGCGGATTGGCACTTGACCTTCTCGAAAACCTCATGCCCATCATCCCGCCCTTCTTGCGCACACAGCCAACACCGTCGATGCCATCGATCCATTTCATCCACCAACAGTTCATGGTCTTCATGCTCGCTTGCACGTTGTTGTCGACTATCATCCCACTGTTGTTGGAATCCCTGTTCACTCTCCTCGACCGTCGGTGCAACCCATTCTACCTGGGACTGGATACTCTCGTCGTCGCTAACCCTGCTGCCGGCGGTGATCGTGGATCGTAGAGACTCGCTGCGAGGAACCAACCCGGGAGTACCATATCGAATAGACTCGCTGTGCAGATCCGGGACCATGACAGGAGAGCTATGCGCGGGGGACTCAACACCACCCTGGCTTGGCTCGGGAGTCACATCCACCGCATCGGGAATCCTGGCCTCTGGCTCATGATTACGCCACTGAGGATCACAACAATCGCACAATGACTCGCGCTCGCTATCGCCACAACGCTGACGACTGTACCCGTCGAGATAGGAATCCAGAATACGCCGTCGGCAGACACCTTCACCAAGGTACTGTCCCACCATCTCCTGGGCCGTGGCCTGAGCACTGGAAATCCAATGCGGTACCCAGGTAATATCGACCGGCTCAATGATGATTGCCTCACTAGCTTGCCCGTCACGACCAGCCCGCCCACTCTCTTGTGCGTAGTCCAAAAGAGATCGAGGTCGCCCAACGTGGATAATACTGCGAATATCGGGGATATCGATACCCATTCCCAGCGCACTAGTGGCCACAATCACCCGATGCGGTCCATCCACGAATCGGTGAAGGACTTCCGGTCGTTCTTCTTGATTCGCAAAGTAGGACTCGCATTGTAAAAGCTGGGCAAGGATTTGAACTTGGCTCGCCTGATACCCGTACACCACCATCTTCCCCCGGGGCAGCCGCTGCAGACGACCACGGATGAAGTCCACAACGCAGTCCATGCGGTACCAGAGATCCGGTCGGTCATAATCTCCGGTAGGTGCGACCTGCCAAACACGATAGGCCACGTTGGCTCGATGGGTCCGCGTGCGATGCCAGTTCACCAGCTGGGGGAAGCATTCATGCGAAGGCATAATTTTGGCTCCAAGGGAGGCGGCAGCGTAGCAGTCAGATAGATCATCTGGACTCGATTCTCACCCAGCACCCGCGCTGTCTCACCGATCATAGGGCGAAACTCGGAGTGTCCGAAGAGCAGGGTATGGCACTCGTCAAAAACGATCCGCTCCAACCGATGTAGCGCACGTTGCCGCTGGGCAAACTGCTTGAACCCTTCAGTCTGTGCAGATTCAGGTGTAACAAAGACAATGGATGCCCCATCAGGTTGAATCCGCCCCTTCCACTCCGCACTGGCAATGCCCAGTTCAGTACAACGACGATGCAGATCAGCACGTAACGCAATCAGGGGAACCACCACAATCGTCATACCAGAGCTCACCCACGCGGGCAGCATAAACAGAAGACTCTTGCCACTGCCCGTGGGCATAATCACCACGATGTTGTTCAACCCAAATTGGATGGAACGGATCGCCTCCTCCTGGATCCCGCGGAACTGCATATCGGCACAGCTCGTCATCCGCTGAAGCGCGTGGCCCATGTCGACCGCACGAAACTCCTCAATCCGCTGGCGTTGGCTCTCCCGCGCAGCATCGTCGAACTGATTCTTCCGCTTCCGCCCGGAGGGCTCTTCTTCGGGATAGCCTAGAACGCTATGCCAGGCAGTACTGGCCTCACGGAACGCCTTCAATCGCTCTCGGGTGGTACCGGCCATCTCAAACATTTCTCGCCCATACACGGTGCCAGCGACATGCGAAGAGTGTGCGGCCTGGAGATCAGCAATGTGGCCCATGAACTGCTCGTGATCCATGGTACTGTCATCTTCGGTGTCGAGGTCAAGCCTGCTCCGGTCCTCATCTTGCTGATTCTGCGGAAATGCATGTTGCAGCATGAACTTGCGGCTCATGGCGATGGCGATGGTACGATACATCGAAATATTGATCCAGTACCCGTTCAGGCCAATCTGTGTCTCCCGCTTCAGCACATCTCGCAGACGCTCCGACGTCCACTCACGCCCACTCAGGGGATCGGGACTCCACAGGTACGGCCATTGCTTTTGGATCGACTCCCAAGACTCCCGGGCACGAGGGGCTAACTTGAACAGCATTGCCTGCAGCTGCTCCACAAATGGCAACACCAGCCACAGATACCAGACGACCATCTCCCCAACACTACGAGGCAGATACCGATGAATCACTTTTACATCGTTGCTAGCATAGAACCCCTTGTGGTAAGTACTGGCCGTCACCACCATACCATCCTCGATGAACACATTCCGCATGCCCGTCAGAGTATTAATATGGCGCAGGCTCAGGAGCTCGGGAGCACGCGCGGGCTGACCACCAGAGATATGAGTTAGGATGGCAAGCCGTTCACGGAACATGGCAACTCGGTTGAAGTATCGCTTAATGGCAGCCATGCGGGGACGCTGCGTGTCCGGGTCGATGAAACGCTGGAGTGGAGAGTCGGTAGATATCCGATTGAACATCCATTGAGCACCAGAGACCGGCCATGGGGTACGACTATCGTGTAGGAAACTAAAGCCCGGTCGGGAATCTGTAGGATTATCTCGCATATGTTCCCAAGGAATCTGGGGCACAACCGAACGGTCGCACAACAAGAGATCGTCAAACAAAGTTTCACTGGTCTTCAGCCGCAGCCCATGAACGAACCCGCGAAAGTCCCGCATGCTGAATTGGATATCGCGGTACTGGAGGCGATCCTCATCTTCCCAGCAAACATGCCCAGCCGAGGTGCTGCTAAACTGAATGCGCATACCATAGGCACGGAGGTCAAGCATCCATACCATAGGGCTTTGGGTGCCACGCACCATGAATGCATCCATCAGGATCTTCAACCATTCACCCCATGCCAGCGATTTTCGTTCAGCACGGCGAAGATTAAAAAGACCAGAGGAGCTGCTTTGTGGATACGTGAGTGGTGTGCTGGGGAGATTAGGGCTGGGAGGCTCAGGGGTGGGGGTGCGGCTGTGGAATCCTTCATCCCGCGAAAATATATACCCCGGAATACTATCCAGCGCACTCGCCAAGTCCGTATGCGTCCCAAATTCACCACTGCGCATCTCCTCCAGGATACGACCACTGTCTGGATCCAAACGGAGTGACTTGTGCAGCACCATGAATCGGCTGATCTTAATCACCTTGGACAAAATTTGGGGGTAGCTCTCCGCATCCAACCAGCCAAGTTTGCCAAACCCGAGAACCGCCAAAGCGACCACAAGACCGCACTCATAATTGTCGCGGCGCACCTTCTGTGCCAACAGCTCAATGCAAAAGTCCATGATCTTCTCCTGCAGCGGCGTCCACGAATCGCCCCGCGCATCATTTTCCATCGGATCAGGACTCTCCTGCTGGGCAGCATATTCCGCCTGTGCGCACCAAGTGACCGCATTCCATGTAAAAGCTTGGCGTTCGGATAGCTTATACTTCGGGCTCACCCAATCATGCGGCCGCTGAGTGCGGGCAAAGAACATCAAGATCCGCTGCCACGGCTCCACGTGCTTGCTAAGGTTATCTCCGTCCAGATATGGCTGCAATGGCTTGGTAGCAGCTTCGGCAGAGGTCCGCTGGGCTTCGAAGTTCAAGTTCGTCCCGGCATGCTTCGCAACACGCTGACCATATGCGGCGACACCGTGCATCGCATCCCAGATGATCCGATCGATCACATCCTCCATATTATCTTTTCCGCCGTCAGTTACAAGTCAGGTCCAAAAATGAATGGGAACACTGACACTCTTCCGGTCGTCTCACGCAGCGTCGCAGATTGGGCTCTGGCACGCCAGCGAGATGCTTGGTCCACTGGGCTCGTCGCAGCCAGGAATTTGCCTCGTTGATCTCACCCGCCTGCACCACCGTCGTACGCTCGCCCATCAGCTCTGGCTGGACTTCTTGTGTCCACCACCCACGAAACTCCTCAATCGCCTCATCCGTCGGCAGTGGCGGGGCAGGCTCGTACTCGGCGCCCGGTCGCACCACACGGATAAACTGAGAGCCAGCCGCGCGTTTAAAAAATCGCTGGCAGCAGACGGCCTGAGTGCTGGTCTTGATCTGGGCCTCCGCCTGTGCGAGCTCTGTGGGGGAGACGTGGCCGCGTTTGCCGAATGGAGCCCATCCGTGGTGGATACGCCAGTGATTCTTCATAGTCTTCACGCCCCGACAGACGTAGTGGCAGGTACTGCTGTGTCGGCACCAGATGCCATCGGTAAAGACTGTAAGACCCTCAACTGGTTTCTTTAGTGTAACGGGGACTTCAATGCGCTCCCGGTCCGCCTGCACATCTCTCCACTGGAGATCGGTCTCAACTTCAGCCTGCACCAAGCGCGCCTGAGCAAGTGGCACCCGGTGGGGTAAACTCTTGAGGTGAGAGACGATCTGACCTGGTCGAACGGCATGCTCACATCGGCGGCAGACAAGTAAATGGAATTGTATATCATGAAGGAAAAAACTAGAAGCAGTGGGAGTCGCCATATGGACAAGGAGTGTGTGAATAGTAGAAATATATTTTGGTGTATAAACACAGTAAGAGAGTGTGAAGAACAAGAAGATAAATGAATGTAGGTGAGTGCAAAATACTGGGATGAAGCTGAAAAGAAGATTTTCGGATGCGTCTGGTGCCTGGATCTTACCCCTGAATCCTTAGCCGAAAAATTCTGGTGCAAAAGTCGATATATCGCTACATTGTGATTAGCTATATGGTTGAAGGTTCATGATCGCGGCTGCAGAAAGTAGCCGTCGCACCCCATCAAAACATCATCCCATTTGACCCCCTGCAAAAACTATTTCTACTGGTCCACACAACATAAAACTCAAATAGTGATAATGTGTATATCTACTGAAAAACATACTCGAACTTTGGCCTCATTGAACTACATTGAAGGCCAGCATCGTACTACGCAAAATCGCCAAAAGGAATCCATCGTACCCCCTAGCCCCACTTTTTCCCTCCATATTTAAGGGCACCCTAGAAATCCATCGTACTACAATGCTCCCACTCCCATGGGATAGGTCCTATCCCCTTATAGGATAGGTCCCATCCTATCCTAGGATAGGATAGATATCTAATCACTAAGGGTTAGGCCTTATATGATCTTGTTTTCTCTAAGCGCCTTATTAATAAGGCGCAGTATTCCCTATCGTGCTAGGGAGGCTGGTTTAGGCTGCTTATCCACCGTTCCGCTAATTATCGCAGTAATCTTGGTAACAGTGAATGGGAGGCCAGAAGTGGCTCCCCGGGCGGTGAGCGTGGCTAACTGGTTCCCCAGGATCCATTGGCCCTCTATGGTCCAGAGCAGTGCGTCCTAAGTGGGTCTGTAACAATGGGTTTTGATTTATAGTATAATTCCAAAGAAATAAAATCAAGTATTAAATACTAGTGGATCTTCTCCACGCATCGCACGCCAGTAATTTGTTGATTCGAGCAACCTATCACAGCCTTTAACAACCCACCCCCACTTTCTCAAAAACGTCTCACTAATTTCCCACCCACACGGCTGCCACGGCCTGCTCCAAACAATGAGACTAGTCTGATCGTTTGAAACTTCATAAAAATCAACGAGGTCATTACAAAGAGCACCTTCATCGAAATCATTATAGCGCCGCAGTAAATTATCTCTCATCTGCGGAATCGGAAACAGGTCTATCCACGGATGGTGGGAGATTTCTCGCTGTAGTTTAGTGGGTTGAAGATCGACCGGGCAGCAATGGACCCTAGAGTCATCAAATGCACCGGGTGTGCACCATGGGGAGATGGATTCTTCGTCGAGCCAGTTCATAGTAAAATTTAGCGTGGATGTATTTTCTACCAGCGCTCTGAAGACATTGAGTTGGATCAGGGTTAGGAGTTGATCGGTCCTTGGAGAGCCTAGTATATATGACTGATGGGCAGATACTTCGTAATCTGCCATGAGTTTGTAAATCTCTGTTTGGCTTATTGCATGGAGGGATTTAGGCTTGGCTTTGGTACTGGCGTTGGCGTTCTCGGATGGCTGAATGTCATTCTGAAGTATCGTTCCACCAATGCCCGCAGGTATGAGGCCCTGCTCACTCATCATCTTATGTCGTTTCGTTATGGTCAAGGGGAACCCCTCTGGCGGGTCCAACGTGCTGGTCGTGGCGCATGTGTCTGGGTTTGAAGAGTCTAGGGCTGGCTTCGCACGCCTTCGTCTCCCTAGTCCCCCAACTAAAGATCAGCTTAATGTATGATGTGACGAATGGAGATTACGCACAGTAGATCCTCTGATTCAAGCGATTTTGCAATTTTCGCCGATGTGCCGGGTCAGCTAAACCGGTCCAATCCTCATCTAGGGTACGTATTTCAAGTTGCTAGTGCATACGCTCCAAAGTCACAGCGGAGCTTTCCGAGCGCAGTGGATTCCTTCCATCAGCCATATTCATAGGGGCTTTGAGATGTTGATAGACAAATGAAAATCATCTCCGTGCCGTTGCTGACAGTTGGGATTTGAGCTCGACGGAGTTATGGCTCTGCTGACTGAGTGGGGCATAATTCTATTTTTTCATTAGCCAAGAAACTTTTGCCTCGGAGCCTGAAGGCTAGATCCTGTCGAAAAAAAAAAAAAGCAACAGCTTACGACATCCATGCATACGACAAGCAATCTGCAAAGTCGACGTAGCCGATACCCTGTTTTTAGGAACATATACATGCATGACTAGAAAAAAAAAATAAAATAAAAAAATAAAGAAAGGAGGCGCTTCAGGGAAGGCAATAATAAGTATGTACGGCTGCACCAGGGGCGCAGCCTAAGGTTGGAGAATTTCTCGCGCTTCGAACAAAGAACATCTCAATTTCACCGAAATCGAGAAACTAATATCAATAAAGAAATAAACAGTCGTAAACTTTCATGGAGTTCTAATTCTCATAGACTATTGGTCTTTTCTTTGCTGTGGAAGGAAAGAGTAAATTGAATTGATGATGCAGTATACTAGAGGAAGAGACGCTATGAAGCATTTCATCATATTCACAGAAGAGCGAACCGACACAAACGAATAATATAGTGATGAATTTGGCTATCTAAGAAAAGCGAGATCTATCAACACAGGCGCTTGGGGTGAAGGCCTGATTCACCAAGCAGGTATACTCTATCTCCAACAGATACCTTTTGTGAAACAGTTTAAATATCTTACACCTATTGAGAGTCAAGGGATTTCTCTGCCTGCACATAGTCGAGGTGGCCCATCTGATTACTCAAGAATATGTCCTCCGGGCCGAAAGCGCCCCTAGGAGCACCGACACCAAACCGACTACCACTGAGGAAAGTATAGGGGAAACCATTGTCAAAACACTAGGCATTCACGATGTTCTTAGATTCTTCTTGGCTCATAGTTAAATTCAGGGCGGCGATGTTTCTCTTGAGATGTTCCACTTTGCGGCCGCCGACCAATGGGAAAACATATGGCGCTTTGCTCCTGATATACGCGAGGGCCACGCTCGTGATATCGGTACCTTTAGCGTTGGCTACCCTTTTAAGAGCCGTTGAGACTGCCTTGATATGCTCGTTGATCGGGGGTCTGGTACGACCAGGATTGTTCTTTTCGCGTTCCTGGAAGCCTGCCTCGGTCTGTAAACGGCCCTGGCCAAGGGTCCCGTATGGAACCAATGCCATGCCCTCAGCACGGCACATAGGGAGGATGTCGCGTTCGAAGTCGCGGATCCCCGCGTTCCATAAACCCTGGTAAACCACGAATTGGCACAGGCCATGGCAGCGAGCATATTCATTTGCCTTAGAGACAATCCAGGCTGGAAAGTCGGAGATTCCAAGATACAAGATTTTGCCAGCGGCCGCAAGGTCATCAAGAATACGCATCAATTCAGGAATACTAACGGTAAAGTCCCACCAGTGTACGTAGAATATATCAATGTAGGTTGTTTGAAGCTTTTAAAGGGATGCCTCATAAGAGAGACAAAAGGATTTGGTCCCATTGCCGCCAAAATTGACCTGAATCTTCCCCCTTTGGTGACATGGAAACGGAGCCGTGTATTTAGTCGCAAGCATAACCTCGTCTCGATTCTGACGGGATGCCATCCATTCACCAAGCCAGATCTTCGATTCCTCGCCTTGGTAAGCGTTGGCAGTGTTGATGAAGTTGCCGCCTTGGTTGAAGTAATGGTCAAGGATTTAGAAGGAATTCTCCTTGCTGCAATCACCCATATGGTCCTTCTACGCTTCACCAAAATCCATAGTGCCCAGACATAGGGGGGAGACTTAGATGGATGCAGTTGGTGAAAATAGACAAGGGCGATCGAGGAGCGACTTTTGCGCAGG
Source organism: Penicillium frequentans (assembly GCA_028828275.1). Lineage (NCBI taxonomy): Eukaryota > Fungi > Ascomycota > Eurotiomycetes > Eurotiales > Aspergillaceae > Penicillium > Penicillium frequentans. The sequence goes on from JAQIZY010000012.1 coordinate 21,144, forward strand.
AGGAGGTATGAATGCCATCTTAGTTAGGCTTTTGATTCGTGGAGAGAGATAAGAAAGCCAAAAGATCTGAGTATAGGAACGGAGAATTTTGGTCTTTGCGTTTAGCGGGAAAGAGGCTTTATAGACTCAAGTTCAAATCTTAGGAATACTTATCACTGTGCTTAACGGAGCCAATTTATTGTTTAATAGTGTTTTAACTCTGACGAGGTATTTGCTGTTTAGTTTCGACACATCTATGAATATAGAGCCCATCTCGGTACTTAATGGCAAACTTTTGCTACTTGCACATACTAGCGTATAAAATGCCAGGCGAACTTTATATAGGGGGGATAACGGATGATAAGCACGATTAAAGACATGAACTGGACTACGAGGCGTTCCCTCCAATACGGATAATGGGTTTCTTTTTGACCCAATCATCAATACATTATACACTCGGATTCAAATTGCCCACGTATCAGGTACCCCGGGAATGATATCAATCGGATTACGTCCGATCCCGCAGTTCTGCCCACTCATCACATCAGCTCGCCCTAAGGTTTGGGTTAAAATTGCTATGCGGTGGCTTTGTCTTTGGCGGATTACCAGCACGAGTTCCGTCGCCTTCCAAGCAGTGGATAAGGATCCAGCTTTGGAGAAAATGAGAAAATTAGACATAGATTTTATAATGAGCAGGAAATTTTCCTGTGAAATATCGAAATCGAGGCACTTAGGCTACACTGTTATCGCAGACAACCTACCGTGATCATCGATCCTCCTACAGGACGGGAATACCTTGACCGCTCTTTTGAATAATATTTGCGCCTTTGGTGGCATGATATAGCCAAATTCACCACATTGAAACTGAAGCGCTACTAGAAGAACTAAAGGACGAATTTTGAAAAAGCAATAGTAGCTAGAGTTATCATACCAGGGAAAGAAAAACTGTCTAAATGCAGGCTGCTAGAGAACAAACAGACTCGAGCGTCATTTGGCCTCTTAATTCATTTGAAACTACTAGAACAAGGGATTCCATTCTTAGTGCCAGTAGCCATAAGTCCCCGAGATCCCTTTCCAGCCTGCATCTAACGCCTTTACAATTTCCTCGGGCAACGGACCCTTCTCCAGGTCTAGCAAATTCTGCCCTAGCTGAGCTGGACTAGAAGCTCCAATAATAACTCCATCCTTAAGTTCTCTCTTCATCACGCTGTGATGCGCCATCCACCGTAGACCGCATTCTGCCTCCGTGAGACCATGTTTCTTCGCGAGGGGACGGAGGAGCTCAAGGGCATCGAAGTACCGATTATGTAAATACCGCCCATGATAGAACATGTTTCTTTTTCCCGAGGGTCAAAGCGAGAGCCGACTTCGTAGTCTTCTACCTCTTGATTTCGCCGATATCGTGAGGTCAAGAACCCTGCGGCTAAAGGCTGGAAGGCGTAGATCCCAATTCCGTAGTGACGAAGGCATGGAAGAAGCTCGGCCTCGATCGACCGTTGGTATGCATTGTATAAAGCTTGATAGACGCTTGGTCTAATATATCCACGCTTTTCGCAGATTTCACAAATTTTGGCGACCTCCCAGGATTAAAAGTTGGAGATACCGAAGCGTCGAAAGTATCCCCTCCCGATGGAGTGTGTCCACCTCAGCAAGAGTCTCTTCAATAGCTGTCTCTCTGTCCGGGCCATGCAGATAGAACATGTCTACACCCTCGGCCTGTAGTGCTTTCAAGCTCTTCATCAGACCAGCGCGGACATCTCCTGGTTCGTGGGTCCACATCTCGGAAGTGATCCAACTCAAGTCTCCTCTTTTAGTAGGATATAGCTTGGTGTCCATCACCAACCCACGTTCTTGCCATCTTGATTCGGCCAGATATTCCTCTATAGAGCCTGCCCCATAAGTACGGGCGGTATCGACCTCGGTATGACTATGTTTCTGAAATATGTCCAGCATTGCATTGGTGCCGTCGATAGAATCAACTCGAACATGCGCCATATCTTTGAATTTTCATGATCAACTAAATTCTCGAAGTAGTTAACGCTTGGATTTTGGGCTCACTGGGCTTTCCGAATGTCATAGAGCCAAGTATAACCGGAATGGCGGTCTTAGTGGCCTCCATAGTTGCGGATCTAGTAAACACTAGGGGGTGGGGGTTGCAAAATAACTCAAGAGTGTAGTCGAAGATGAAAAAAAAGCGAGTCAAATATGGTGGTTCGGGGAAATGGAGCTTCAATCCGATCGCAGGGGATGTTTTGAAGTGGAGAAGTAGTATTACCATCCCAACGATTTATCCGTCCACCCCCCACCTAGGTCTGGTCAGCATCTCCGATATACTCCGATATACGATGTTATCTCCGGCATAAACATAAGGGGGATAGTCATGACTAACAATAGCGTTATAGGTGCAGAAGACCGGGTACCTATGTGTTTCTCTTGTGGGCTGAGTTTGTTTCCGCCAATAGAAAACGGGCCCTCCTGTATGCTGCTTATCATACGTCATAGATTTCGTCCCGAAACCTAATTTCTTTGTGACCGCGGCTTTGCTTATGAGATTTAGTGAAAAGTTGTTCACTGATCTAACCTATCAGAAAGGTGTCCCATTTTTAAGTAGACTAGTACCTACGTTTTTGGTTCGAGGAAAAAGGAAGTCTTCTAAATAGCTAGCTTTCGAAACATTGTCGGAATTCAGGAGAAAAGAAAAGAGACAAAGTATATGGCTCTGGCTTAATAGCTATCTATTCCCAATCAAAGTTGCCCATCAATTTCGTGAGCCACACATCTCCAGGGCCGTTAGGAGCACGTGAGCGGCTACCCTCGAAAGAGGAGCCGCTGAGAAAGGTATGAGGAAAGCCATGATCAAAGCTATAGGCTACCTCGATCTATGCCACCTCATCGACACTAAGGGACAAGGTTAATGCAGCAATGTTTCCTCGGAGATGCTCAATCTTCCTCCCTCCAACAATCGGCATGACAAAGGGAGCTTTGTGGCGGACGTAGGCGAGGGCGACGCTGGTTATATCTGTCTCTTTTGAATTGGCGATTGTTTCCATCGTCTTAGAAACCCGTTTCTCGATATCCAAGGGCACTCGTCCCTTCCGCCCAGGATTTTCCTGCTCCCGCTCCTTGTACCCTGCTTCTGTGTGAAATCGGCCCTGGCCTAGGGCTCCCCCAAGGAATCACGCCCATGTTTTCGTCACGGCACATCGGAAGGATTTCTCGCTCAAAGTCCCGGATTGAAGCGTTCCAAAGACCTTGGTACACGGAGAACTGGCGTAGGCCATGGTCGCGAGCGTATTGATTTGCTTTAGCTACCACCCAGGCGGGACAATCGGAAATTCCTAGATAGATGACCTTGCCGGCGACGACCAAATCGTTGAGGCTGTGCATCAATTCCGGGATTAAAACACTATAATCCCACCAGTGGAGATAGAAAAGGTCGATGTAACTGGTTTGCAATTTCTGCAGCGAGAGATCCAAGGACACGCGCATAGACTTGGCGCCGTTGCCACCGTAGTTTGATTGAAGCATGTCCTTCTCGTGGTTCTTGTAGCTGCTGGAGTACTTGGTGGCGAGGACGAGTTCATCCCGGTTTTGCCTCTGGGCAATCCATTCTCCAATCCACTTCTCGGATTCTTCGTCCTGGTAATTGTTGGCAGTGTCGATAAAGTTTCCGCCTTGGCTAACAAAGTAATCAAGAATTTCGAATACGGTCTCCTTTGGGCATTCTCCAAGTCTCTCCTTCCACGCATCACCAAAGTTCATGGCGCCGAGACAAAGTGGGGAAACCCGGACAGAAGCAGAAGGAGCCAGCTGACGATGACGGTCAAGGGGCGAGCGAGCGGGGGGATGAACGGGAAGTGACATGATGGCAGTCTGCTGGTGAAGCGTCAATGTGAATGAAATGGAGTTTGCAAGGATTACCCAGACAGCTGTCTTAATATACCACTAAAGAGACTCAAAGTTATTTCAGATTGCGCCATTTAATTGTGTGCCCAACGCTTACTCTGCTAAACTCCAGATAAAGTCCGAGAACTGGAACGGTTGTGGTCAATGGACCATGACCCACATGACGTATAATAAGCAACATGCAGAATCTAAAGCACGACCATTTTCACCAATGCAGCCATACGAAAAATTTGCATTGCATGGGGACACCATATGTAGCCAAGACCACGTATATGGAAGTAGCCCCCATTTTACCACTGATACTTCCAAGGTTATCTTTCATCTCCACTATAGATATTTCTGCCAAGCCTCTTGCCTAATCCCATTCGGAGAAACAATGTGACTACCACATATACACTATAGAGCACCTTAATACTTTTGTCCGGTTATTGTAACTAACACCCCGCTAGGACCTACCCATCTCACCGCCCATACCGCCTACCCAAAACGCGTAGGGAAAATACGCTAATATAGCGTGATATAGCACGTACACATATGTTACAGACCCACTTGGGACGCACTGCTCTGGACCATGGAGGGCCAATGGATCCTAGGGAACCAGTCAGCCACGCTCACCGCCCGGGGAGCCACTTCTGGCCTCCCATTCACTGTTACCAAGATTACTACGATAATCAGCGGAACGGTGGATAAGCAGCCTAAACCAGCCCTCCCAGCACGATAGGGGAATACTGCGCCTTAGCAACAAGGCGCTTAGAGAAACAGGATCACGTGAGGCCCCACACAAGAATTTTATATAATAGCTCGGATCGGGAGAAAGCCTCGATACTCGCTCAACTCCGCACGGGACATGCCCGACTAAATAGATATCTCTATCGGGTCGGCAAGGCCGACAGTGAGATGTGCGGGTGTGGCGTCGAACGCGAAACGGTCCAACATTCCCTTCTCCGGTGTACACGGTGGAATGAACAACGTCGCGTAGTGATTGAAGCCGCGGGTTCGAGCTTCGGCAGTCTGTCACATATGCTAGGAGGTAAACCTAACATAGCAGTGGATACGAGCGAACTAAATGGCAGATCATGGAAACCCGACGTCAAAGTTGTCCAAGCCGCCGTCGCATTTCCAATGAAGACGGGCCGGCTGGCTCCAGAAGGATGAAAAAGAAGGAAGGCCGAATCGATTACGAGGCAGTGTTCATATTATCATACGTACATAGTGAACAGTCCAGCGCACACTAGGTAGGGGGCTACATACGACCCAAGGTTGTGAAAAGCCTGAGGAACAAATAATAATAATAATAATAATAATAATAATAATAATAATAATAATAATAATAGCCTCCCCCTTGCCAAGCACTGGTGGGCGGGCGGGCCAATGTCAGCCACAGCCATTCTTCGCTTTGGAGACACCGCGATGTGTTTCCATCTATGAATGTGCGAGCGTCGACACCATTCAAAAGCTTTGCTCACAATAAGTAGCCATCTGGCAAAAGTGTTTATTATGGCTGCGCAACTGATTTATACCTGTTGTCATTCAAAGGAAAACAATATTATTGAGACGGAAACTTGGGACTACATTTACAATGAGAAGAACAAGTTGACTTCCAATCACTTGGTTCTTGGTACAGATAAATATCCCGGAATTGATTCCAATGGTTCGACTTAGTTCCAGATGTGAAACAGCCCTATATCACAATATTTTTACAGCGGGTCGTATTGGGAACAATTTCTACGAGATTGTTCCCTGAGCCGGTCCCTTTCAAGGCTGCTAGAGTGTCCACATTTTCATTTTTCGGGATGATATATCTACTCAAAACCAAAATCCCGCTCTGTACAGCACATGTTTAGTCATCCGCCTGAAAGCCAATCATCACCCCGGTTTAAAGTACCCCGCTTCTAAATGCCACAGACTGCTTAACTTACATCACTCACTTCCTATCCTGCCAGAAAGATTCCAACACCGGCCAAATTGATTGGCCTAGAAATATGGAATCTTTTCCTATGGAGACCATTATCGGTATCGTGAAGTGCCTCAATCATCGGGATGTCAAACAGCTTTCCCGTTCCAATAGGCGAATGAGAGAAGTCTGTTTACCTTTCTTATTTCGCAAGATCAGCATTGAATTTTCAAAAGACGGGTTTGACTTATTGGAAAAATTTTTGAAATCGAGATTGCATCGGTATATCGTCTCATTTGACTACGTCGTCCCCATGTTGTTAAATCCTGGTAAGGGCCCCCAACTGAATCATGCTTGAGGAAACTGACCTCGAAATAGACATACGGAAATATGAGATTTTCAAAACAAAGATTCTCACACCCGACGATTATGTTGAAATTTGCGAGGGCTATGATGCGGTGCACGATTGTGAACACCGAAGTGACATGGAGTTTCTTTCAGACGATCACCCGTCATACACGCGTGTTTATAAGACGCTCCGTCGTGAATGTGCCGAGCAGCAACAGATCATAGAGGCAAAAAGAGATTTGTCTTTGGTGAGCCTTGCTTTCAAATTGCTATCCAACTTGGAAATTTTGAATATAGTATTTCAGCAAACCGGTAGCCATGAGGATTGGGAAGCGGATTACCATTTGGTATATGGTATGACAGAGCACAGGTCTTATGATCACCATATCCAATTGCTCCTGGCTGCTCTTCAGGGTAGCAAGGTCAAATTGAAAGCTATTCGGATCACTCATCTCGAGCCTCGCGATGAACCTCCATCGGGAAGCTGGGACCCTCTAACAATTCCCCTCAAGGAGCTTGTGGCATACGCCCCTGCATTACAGCTTGTTCAAAGCGGCTTGCCTTTGGTATTGTTGCGTCAAGTTGATCTCAAAATACGTGATCTAGAAGTATGCTCCATCTATATGGAGCTGACCTTCATAGAGAGCTTTTTGAAATGCAACGTTCGATCCTTGCGCTCTTTTGGCGTTCAAAAAGTCCAAGTCATCGACCAGGGAAAGCTCACCCCTTTGACGGCAACACATGTTGGCAATATAATAGGGTTAGAATTTCAACGAGAAAAGGTTTTGGACGATTTCTTTTGCTCGCGCTCGTTCCAGAAGGGGTGGAAAGTTCTTCTTTGAGCATGGCGGTCTTATTTCTGCTCCCAAGACAGAAAAGGAGGCGAAGAGCTGCAAGGGACTACGGACAATATAAAAACAGAGTATCTTCACACTAGTTCTAATGGCTTTCTCTTCCATCGACCTATAAAGATAGAGTGGGAATCGATTCAAATCTTGATTTATGAGTGTTAAACGGTCTCGAAAAATTTCGGCCATCGGCCAACATCATTCAAGAGCTATTTATTTTGTATGCTACAGTACAAGAAGCACACACAACCCGCGTCATACGAATAGTCGCCCGGCCTCGGCTAGGTATGACTAGAAGAACTGCGCAAGCTGCGGGTCGTGCGCACACGACAATTCATTTTCTAGTATGCGTGCTGGGTCCCTATGGGCACTCACCTCGCCTGGGCCAGTACGGGACCGTCATCTTTGTACTGGAAGGTATTGGACTCTTCCGTGCGCTGTCGTTCATCCGGCATCTCGTTCAAGAGAGCCGAAGTCGGCGGAATTTCGTGCGACGGCTAGAAGTTCTCTGGCAAGTCGAGCTGAAAGATTTTAGTAGGTCCTCCATTTTTCACGCAATGCCCGGTGTCGTGCTGACCACAAAGACCATCCCCGCTGGGTCGTGGATGAAATCACCCAGATTCTAGAACTTGACCAAATGTTTGACCGAGACGATTGTCCCGAGCATGGTCATCGGGATGACTGGGGGTTTGATGTGAGTGAGGCCTTTCGTGTTAGCGATATCAGGGGTGGGGCTGACTCAAATGCAGATCCTGCAATTCACCACACATATCCTAGGCGCTCGACCTGTGGATCAACTTCGTTATCGCAACCGCACGCGTTTGAAGTACCGTTTTGAAGCTATTAATATTGCCAAGGATTTGGCGCGCCCGCTGGATAGTACTGGCGGAACGACCGCGCTTTTGGGTAAGTGTCCGCCAATATGTATCTTTTGAGATTCAGCCAGCGCTAAATTGATCTTAGTATGCGCAAGCGATCTAATACGTGTAGCTGCACGTCGTATCGTCCACACCAGAGCGAGTGGTCACCTCCGGCTGATTGACCTGGATCTGGAACCTTCTTGCTAGTGGTGGACAAACGATGATCCGTTCGAACCCACTTCACCCGAGACTGGTACCGACCTCGGGCCCGCTTGGACGTCCGCTTCCTCCCCGTCGCTGATTAGGCGGCTCTCAGGAGAAACGCTCGTTAATGATAGACGATTCCACTAGGGTGATTAGCTGGCTGGTGTGGGCCCGAGTTCTAATCACCAGAAATGGGTCCGGCAGAAAATAATGGAAGGCGGCTTCTAGATCGCCACACTTGTCTAATCTGCAACAGCCTTATCCCAGTCCTAGCTCAGGCTTCTCTTGCTTCAGTACTATTTAATACGCCAATCTTCGATACTCTGCTTAGACACCTTCAGTGTAGTTATGAGAAGGGCCAACAAGTGTATGAAATGGAGTAGAATGACCAAATTAATTACATATCTAGGAAACACCATACAGTTACACCAAATTGACAAACAATGCGAATGGACATCTCGAGAGCATGAAAGATGACTTCAATAGCCTCTGGCACATTCAAACAGCCCCACATTATACGTCCGCTAGACAATGCGGCATTAGGTACAACATTGGAAGCGGGCACGCGGTTTAATCCCGCCGGTTAAGTGGTGGCTTTTACTCAGACTGCTGGTTGCTGGGCTTGTCTCGGGGACTGCTGACTAGGCGGAAATTCAACCTTGCAGTTTATTGACGGACCTGATCGCCGGAGATGAGGAACATGACCTTGCTTTTTTATCCGCGGACTAGCATTCGAGATCAGCGTCGGTTGGACGTTCTCCTTGAATGAGTGATGATACACGGAGATCTTATTCTCGCATGCCGCCAAGCGACCTTCCTAGACCTGCATAGTCCTGCCACGTCCCTTGACGTATCGATCTCTTCCTTAAGCTTTTTTATGCGTCGCCGAGCTGCTTGAAGGTATTGCTCCTTGCGCTGCAGCGTTTGGAGAAGGTTGATGTTTTCCTGACGCGACTGTTGTAGGGCAACCGTCAAGTTGATATTTCCTTGCCTGAAGTGATCAAATTCATATTCGATCTCCCTAATCACTGTGCTTATGCAACTGGGCTTAGAAGTGCTCGTCGTCCGCGGTATCTATTGATTGTGCACGAATTGATAGTTTTGTGGAGGGGGAAAGATAGAGAAAGAACAGTCGCTCTCTACGCTCTGTGAAGTCATGGCTTTGGAATGTATTTGCTGGACTGAGATGGTCAAAGTAAGAGGCATGAAACGGACAAACTCTTCGGGGTCTTCTAGCATTTAAGTATCCTGTAGGCCACTTGGCCAGGAACATCGGGAAACGCCGAGCATAAAAATCGTCGTTATGTGGCCCAAGAAGTGTCGACAATTGCTTAGGGCCGCTGTATAGGTCTGCGATAAGAAGCTGCTTGGGTTTGAAGCCTGTACGTGAGACCAAGTTTCCGCCCTAAGGACGTCTCACCTAGATCCTCGAAAGCACAATCTAGGCCCTGGGATCTTGAATGAGCATTCTAGGAGCGCTGATTGATTGATTGATTAATTGATTGATTGATTGATTGATTGATTGATTCATAGACTATCCCAGCCGCCCTAAGGTAGCTATGCAGCGTGTGACTATAAGTATAGGTGTCTCCGCCCTCGCTTTCAGAAAATAAGCCGTTCATTGCCCGAATGACTTCTCCGTCCGCTCTAGTAAGTTACATCCCAACTCGTAGTCTTCTTGATCGTTCTGTTTCTATGTATCTGTCGGGCCTTTCCTGGCCCTCCTCTACTTCTATATACCAAAATCACTCATCTTCGCTATGTATATTTGAGTACTGTGGACGGCACTGCCCGGAATTGTCCTAGTAGTCTAGTCCTCAAAATCATCTTGGCTGCTTGTACTGCCATTGGCGGGTTATAGAGAATGCGTTTGATGCTAATGTATGGAGACTTGCCTGCTATATTCGATGTCGTTCTTCCACCCATTTCCGGCATTCGAGCAGGATGTGTCGTACCGTCTGTGGTCCATGGCCACACTGATATTTGTCTGTATCGGCCTTGTTAATGGCGTGAAGGTAGGCCCGTAGGCCGATTTTACCTGGAGGCATCTATGTGATTGCCGAGCTAATTGCTCTATGTGCCCCGACGTGTGTATCGAGGATCGCTTTCCCCGGTCGCACTCCAAGTTTAAAGAGCTCTGCCGTGTTTGCATTTCCCCCAAGCCAGATCCCACTCACTTCTCATCGCTCGGCGAATGGTAGACTTAGCGGTTACTGTGAGTGTTTGTAGGGAGTCTGGTTCTGGTGGCGGTTCGACCTTAGCTCTTGCGTTCGGATCAAACCCGGCAGCCTCTTTCGCAGCCTGATCGGCATCTTCGTTACCAGGCACGCCGATGTGTGCCGGGATCCATCGAAACTGCACCTCCCATCCTTAGCTTCGGGCCTCGTCAAGCGCTCTTACCGCCTCGACCAGAATGTACTGGCCAGACGGGTGCTTGGGGTTCCGGATGGCTTGGATAGCAGCTTGGTTGTCGGTGAATATAACGGCGCGCTTGTTCGGCGGAGCACACGGTGGCGGTGAAGGGTCAGACTTTTGCTATCGGGGATCTAGATGAGGTATCCTTGGGACAGGCGCTTTGTTTCCACGTGCAGGCTTCTGGCTCAAGCAGTTTTGGTTGCAGAATTGATTTTCGCACCTCAAAGGGTACGGTATTCCAGACTTTGCCTGGCATAAGGGGAGAGCACACCCGGCGCTGTGAGCTCCCGGTGATTAATTACGCTATCCGCTGAAATCCATTTCCCGAACACAGTCAATCACGGCAAACGTACACATTAATGCTTTCCGAACTTCCAACAGAGCTCTTGCACTGGACTTGCGGACCTCTACAAAAAGAGCACCTTATGAAGCTATGCCTGGTCTGCCGTCGATTCAGCTCAGTTTTCGCCGACGCGCCCTTCCGGTGTCTTATGTCCGATAGAGTTTTCGCCACTCTTTCGCGCTGTGACAGCCCAAAGGTTGGACATTGCCACTCGGTTCATCGAAAAACATCACGTGAATATCAATTTCAGGTACGCAGGGAAGAACGCGCTTCTTCTAGCCATTGAACTACGATTGCCATAGGCCGTGGATTTGGTACTGCGATATAACCCCGAAATTCGCTATTCGTGCGACTTTGGAGGTCGAGGCCCATTGCCACTTGCAGTTATCGGGTCAAATATTGCCATAGTCGAGCGGATTTTTCAACTCTAGGAGATTGATGTCAACGACCAATGCTCAGACGGAATGTCGGCCATAGTATATGCGTCGAAGCATCGCGAGTACTACATCTTCCATCTCTTGCTTTCTGACTCACGAGCGAATGTCAACATCGCAGACCATCTTGGCTGGACGCCACTGCAATCTGCAGTCCTTAAGGGAATCACATTGCAGCTCAGATGCTGGTTCGACATGCAGGAATTGATATCAATCACCAGAGCTCCTATAGCGATGCGCCTCTCCTTATCGCAGTGAAAAGGCTCAATCACCAGCAATTCATCCTCATCGTTGAGCTCTTCTCCTACATCCGGGCGTTGATGTGACAGATGTCCCCAGTCAGTGTTGGTTGGACCATTCCTTGCACGGCCTCTCCCGAAGATACTGAGACGCATCATAAAACAAGCCATGAGCGGTTTGTTTCTCTACTCTAATCCGCATTGCGCGCAATACCCTCAAGCTGGCCGTCTGGTGCCTGGCGCAGCGGACCGGGCCGCCACGTTCGACCAGGACTTTTCGCATCCACCGCGAAGAGCCGTATGCCAACGCTAATTATGGTCTACGTTGGTATTGAATGCCAGCAGAGGGACACGTTGTTCGTAGACCGGCCACAGATACTGTGATAGTCGCCAGCGGGGAGAGGACCACCCGCAAGGATGTGATTAGCCATTGTCTTTCATGGGTTGTGAATAAATTCTGTATAAATTTGGATTGTAAATTGCCTTGAGAGACGGAAAAAATATGAAGTGCGCGCAATTGCTCGGCTTTTTGTTGCTGAAAACTCCGTCGCAGCAAACACAAATGATGATTTTCATGCTTCCATGAATGATTGCGGCGCGGTTCAGTAACCCCTCGATGAGGCATAGAAGCCAATGATTATCGTCAATATAACAGCCTTAGGGAAGTTAACAGTTACAGTTGCCGTCACATCATGGAATTCCTAAATACTACTCTTTGGGATGAAAACTGGGGAGGTGGATGATGAGATCATTTGATTCGAGCCTGTGCGCATATCTACTGCGCTTCATCCATCAGGGATCCCTCAGAGTAGGAATATTTCTGTCGATCAATGGAACAGGCCGGATAATTCGGCGATGTCGCACTGCTCCGTATTGTCCATTGAAGATACGTATCCGTTTTCGTCGGTGAGAGGAGATGCTTTTAGATACCGGTTTAGCAACAGATTGCGTGCTGGTACAGCACTACATAACGCGAGTCGTTTAGGCCTTATCTAGATTTAAAGTAGATTTATCGGACGGTGAGTTACAGGCTCATCGCTGCTGGGAGGAGTGTATTGAATCAACCGGGCGCTTGATTTAATAGCACTCTGTTAAAGCAGACTGTCTCAATCTCACCCCTCTGAAATTGCTTTTTCCGTTGCCAAACTCTCAAAGTACCTTGAAGTTTGTGCGTTAAGAAAGGAACAAAGCTGAAGTATTGTATTGAAGCATCAGCCGCGCTTTGGGTTATCAAATAATTGCAACGAACATTGCCAAAAGCAAAAAAACCTACTAGTTCTTCTAGGCGGCTTCTTGGCCCCTTGCTTGGTATGTCCATAAGAGCCATCGTTTGTGAAGTACACCAAAATTCCTACAGCCACACTTAATGCAGTAGCACCAAATGCAGTGCCATAAGCGGCCCACAAAATTGACCGAGTGTAGACATAGAAATTGCGGTAAGAGGTAATAGTCACATTCGTTTCTGAGATGTCACCAAATGTATAATTGGGCCTATTGTGCATGTTTAGTTTGCTGTCGAGATTTGCACTTGACCCATAATTACATACTGGAACATTCTGGAGCTCATAAGGAAGAAGGTGATGTTCTAGAAGAGTTCCCCGACGGCTTTTGATAATGGAGGATACGCAGTTTCCAACGAGCTGACGGATCTCAAGTCCCAGTAATCCGTGAATGGGCTACTGATATTGGGGGTTGTCATAAGTTGAATGGAGCGCATCTCTTTCGTTTCCATTAAACTTGTTGATATGATACTGGTGTCCGGTCTGCCTGAAAAAGAGAAACTCCTGTCGGCGCTGCTTTTCGGGTTCGCAAGGGTGGCAATATAGTTTTTGGCCGATCCAAATAAGAGACTGCCGAAGGCCTCCATCAAAGACTGGTAAGAGACACACTCTATCAGCCGAGGGTTGTGTACGAATGAAAGATTCGAGGACGCCAGAGAACCCTTGTCGTAGTTGGCAATAGCTTCAACGAGGCTAACGCCATTGAGAATATTCTTGTCTGTTACATGAATCGTCTGTTCTCTATTGATGTAGGTGAGATCGGCCTGGTACGATGCGTTGTGGAGCAAACAACGTAGAATTGTTGAGTTTTGAACGGCTTTGTCCACATTCGCGATAGTACTGTCATAATCGGTATATTCCATAGCGCGAGGGAAGATGGCAACAAACAAAGATAGAGGTGCTCCGCGAACGAAAGGGTTTGTTGGAGTAATTCTCACGTTGGCATCCTCCGGATCTCCGGGCCAGGGACCAAGCTGAACAGAGCATTATATGTACGTATCATTTCCTGTCACCTGATAAAAAGGAGTTGAACCTCTCGGATCATCTGATTCTGGTGCCCAAGAAAGATATCCGTATCTAGTCAAGCTGAAACCTTCCGGTTCATGAAGCTTGGATACCTCCATCGCTCGAGCAACGTTTTGAGTGATATAAGCACTAAGGATTTGGTTCACATCGTCACAGACAATACTGGGACCATGGAATTCCACTGACCACGACGAATTGACTGCTGGAGGCTCAATTGGCAGGATTTCGCCTTGTGTCGCGACACTATTGATAACCCTCTGGGTTTCTGACGTGGGGCCGCCGTATTCGCTCAGCCACCTATTCTGGCCAGTCAATTAACGAGAATGGCTGAATCAAAATTGGCGAAATTCACACTTGTAATATCGACACGAGGAATCCGCCTCAAAGAATGCTGATTGAATGAGGCTAAGTGCACCCTTAAAGTAGCGGGCGATATGATCGACGCTCCAGGTAGAAGCCAAAATATCAAAGCAAGAGTCATGCTGATCGGAAAACGCTTCCACAACTTCAAATTGGGCATTGCGAGGCCATTCTTGAGAACGGAGAAAAGACCATCGATTGTACCAATTTTACTTCTGTGGCCTTGAATAGACTTCCAAGCAGATTGGTCAAAGACCGTTGAGACTGACAGTCCCAGAAAAGTCTTCACTAGGAAGACAAATAGTGTGCCCAGAGAAACATACATTTGCTGATCAGACAAAATCTCAAAGACTCGAGTGTTTGGCCATTTAAGACAGGTTTCCCATTCAAGCTTTGATATAGCGCGTCGTGGCCAAGAGCAAATGCGAGACCAGCCAGGAGTGCTAATACAGTCACAATGATAGCGGAACATTCCATGAATGGAAACACCGCCATATTGATCGGAAATCTAGAAGGGATAGCGTGTCAGGGCATATACTAAAATTGAAAAAACAGGGGCGGGAAAGAAGGGAAAGAGTGAATAAAAAAGAATAGCATGAGTTCTTAGGCAAGATGTGTTACCAGACAATGTCCTGACTGTGACTAATCCCCAGGGCTGGTGGTACATGCGTCGAGCACTGCGTCGGGCATCCTGGCAAATGTCTTACTTAAAATAGCTAGAACTCCATAGCTCGGAGTGATAAGCAAAGCATAATTACCACGTATGTAGCTATTTTAATTACAGGAGACGATGAAAAACCACTTTATTTGCTAGATACAGAAAATTTAAGAGCAGAATCGTTCAAATGGTGAAAACGGTCCAATTTACTATGGCGTGATACTTTATTGTAGCTGACCAAGACGAAAGGCTTGTCAGTGGTCAAAGTGTGTGAACACAAACAACGAGATTTCACACGTCGTCTGATTTTCATGCTTCATGCCCTTCTACTTGACACCTGCTGAGGGGGCAACGACATCTACCTTGAATCACATCTTGATCAAAATACGGTCGGAACCGGTGGTCCCCAAACCGAGAGCGCTTGCGGTCCTGCGGGTACACTGGTAATGGGAGTGTCAATATTGACCAAGTCGCCGTCGGCGTAGTGCTCCTGTCGTAGCGAGCGATTCATTTAGCAAAAATTCCTGTGCTCAAAGTGTCAAGAAAATCCAGGGCCTTACCACCACAAACCCATTCGGGTCAAACCAGTAGTCAAATACCTGGCTCCCCAGGACATGCTACAAGGCATACATGTGTCAGCCAAACCCAAAACGCCACGCTCAGCATGTGTGGATGACCAGTCACTCACCCGTCCAACGCCCCAGCAGATCTTGTACCCTTGTGCATGTAGAAAATTGTGGCCCAGCTGCTGGATGTCAAAGTCATGCACCTCAAATGCTGCATGCGCCACGTTTGTCGGCTGACCCGGCTTAGCCGGCTTTAAAAAAAACGCGTGATGGTCTGTGTACTCCTGGCCGCGGTCAATGTGCAGGAAACATGTCATAATCTCGCCATTCCGATGAACAAAATCTGACGGTGCCAGGGCCATAGTAGTCGTGTACCAGTCGTAGACGGTCGCGTACATTCCCTCCGGATACGTTATCCCATAATGACCCCAGCGATGGACGGGCGCTGGACCCGCCTCGAAGCGCTGGAACCGGCCCTTGCGGGGCTTCTGGTCCTCGTAGTTGACGGTGAGTTTCTCGAACTTCATTGACTGTTCTTCTCGCTCCTCCCAGCCGCAGACCAGGTGGACTGCATTACCCATGGGGTCCGTCAGTGTCACCATCTCGCCGCCGCCGGGAGCGTCGATGGTCCGGATGGCTGTGGCTCCGAACTGCTGTTGTGCTTTTTCTAGCTCCTTCCGCGAGTCCACAACATACGCTGCGCCGCCGAACTGGGACTTGCCCTCGGCCTGACGAGCGACGTATACATAGGGTTCAGTTCCATAGCCCTGGAAAAAGATCTCCTTGCCCGGGCTTTCCAGGGCGATGGTTAGGCCGAAGTCTAGGAGGAACTTCTTCACGGCGGCTAAATCCTCATGGTAATACTCCACAAAGGCGGTCTTAAGGAGTCGCACGCGGGCTTCTGTGGTAGCGGTCATAGTAATTCAAATTAAAATGATCACAATCAAAGCAGGTAGAATAAATCAATGTATTGCTCCGGTGGAGGTCGCCTGGTACTTCTTTTCTCTATGTCCATGTCTCCCTGCTCGTTCATCGCAGTGTAATTCCGGACCATTAGCCGAGCGACGCCCGCATGTCCCCTCGCCCGAGGTGCGGGGCCGTGGGGGGTGGATATCGTGGTTGTGGTGGTTTTCGCCACTGCGCGGATAAAGTGGTTGCTTGCTAAGGCCGGGACGATGGAAGCTGGGGGGAAGGGGGGAAATTGGAGAGGGGCAAGTTCGGGGAAAAATCAGTGAGTCTCTCTTATATCTATAGGAGCTACTACTATAGATCATGTCGCGTGGCATTTACTTACAGACAGTACTCTTTTTCTGTCCCAACGTTGCCTCACCTATGCACCGATTATCTTCTTTTCCTCAAGCATCGCAGCCAACATGTCAACTTCCTGGTCTCGTCTCGTCCGCTACCAAGCCGTAACCGACGGGCCTATAAACTTCGGAGAGCCCATCGTCACCACAGATAACGATGACATCGCGACGCTGTCAACGGTCGGTCATCTCCAAGTCAAGGTCTGCGAAGGCGAAGACCCGTTCAGTCTTCGCGTCACGGAACGCACGGAGACTGTCCTGCGGTTGCTAGGCCCATTGGCACCCAGCCATGTCCCCATTATCCTGGGCATTGGGTTAAACTACAAGTCACACAGTGAGAGATTTCCTCTATCCGCAGTCACCTAGACTTTCTAACCATCTTCTCTCACGTAGTCCTCGAAACTGGCCGGGCCCTCCCAACCTGCCCAACCATCTTCACCAAGCCTTCCCCCGCAGTAGCCGACCACGACATGCCCATTCCCATCCCTGCTATCGCCCAGAGCCAATGCGACTACGAGGGCGAACTAGTTGTAGTCATCGGACGCGAGGGCAAGAACATCCCCGAGGGCGAAGCCATTAAATACGTCGCCGGTTATACCGTGGGTAACGACGTCTCAAGCCGGGACTGGCAGCGCGAGACAGCCAAAGCAGGTCCCGTCCCGCAATGGTCCTTCAGCAAGTCATTTGATCAGTATGCGCCATTGGGTCCGTGCATTATTAGCCCAGCCGTCGTTGGGGACGCCAGTGGGCTCAAGCTTAAGACTCTTGTGAACGGGGAGGTCCGTCAGAGTGGGAGCACGGATGATTTGTGGTTCGGTGTGCGACGCCTCATTTCATTTTGTAGCCAGGGGCGGACGTTGCAGAAGGGGTCGCTAATCATGACTGGGACTCCGGGGGGTGTGGGGCTTTTTATGAAGCCTCCGGCATTTTTAAAAGATGCGGATGAGGTGTGTGTTGAAATCGAGAAGATAGGGACGCTTCGCAACACGATCAAGTTTCTGTAACTGCCTGGAGGAATAATCGGAGAGCGTCGCCTTTCTACGCCACGCATGCTTTTTGATGATAGATGAACACCGTTTAGACAAACGCTTATATGTATGTATTGTTCAGCTGGAGTGTAGAGTATAGTGATTCGCTGTAGGAAACGAACTCATTTGTGAAGCACGTACGTATTATGTGCATGCCTTTGACCAGTGACTGTGATTTCGTACGTGCTTATATAGAGCTAATCGTCCAGGTTCTGCATCGTAAGTCGCCAGTTCGTGGTGAGACAGGAGAGTAATCGTTTAACATGTCGCCGAGTACGCTACATCCAAAGCTGGCTATTCACATGCCATTGTTCGACGCGGGACAAGATTCAAAAGATAAACATCAATTGCTAATTAAAGTAGTATCTGAATTTCCTGCAAGATAACATGACCATGAGGTACAATGAAATACATGACATTCAATCGCGCTCAGGCATTGTCGTGGGATAAGCAACACCCCCGAGCACAGCAAGGCTAGGGCCTAGCGTGGACCGAGGAAAAAGGCACCCATTTCGCTCGCACAGAAACCACTGTGCCTCATGACTTGGACTGGATAGAGACGGCACCCTCGCCCGGTTCAAGCGGCAGAAACTTCAGCCAAACATGGCCGGATCGGGACCCAGCAGCGAACACGTCCGCAAGTTGGAGAGCATCATTCTCATGCCCCGGAGGAAGGATGACCTTGAATTGACGAAAGACTGTGCCGAGGATATACTTGAGCTCGGTGAGGGCTAGATTTGCCCCCGGGCAAGAGCGAGAACCGTGGCCGAAGGGCGTCCAATTCAAGCGCATGCGCTCCGTCGCGTTGAGCCAGCGCTCAGGATGCCACTCGCGGGCGTTGTGGTAGACTTCTTCTAGACGGCCCTGGTCGAGAGCTGATGTTGATGCGATAACCCCAGGGGGACAGTCAGGCCCGCTACGGTGATGGTATCGCGGAGGTAGCGTTCAAGGGGACCTGGAATCATGGGGAACATGCGCATGGTCTCGCGCAGCACGCCATCTAACAGAGGCAGATCCAGCATCTTGCGCTCGTCAATCACATTAGCATCGGGGAATGTCTCGCAAAGTTCGGCGTGAAGCGCGACCTGAAGCCTGGGGTGTTTTGCGAGCTGGTGGCAGGCAAAGGCGGCGGTATGCGAGGTAGTTGAACTGCCTGCAGCGAGCATCTCTACAATATATGCCGGGATATGCGCGTTGGGGATACGCTTGAGCGGGTCCTCTGACTGATTCATGGTCTGAAGCATACTGAGCACGTCTCGGTTGTGGCGGTTGTTAGGATTTAACTGCCAGCGTGCCAGGGCCTCGCGCGCAGTTATGTCCATGTCGTTGCAGTCCTGGCGTAGCTGACGGAGGTTCTTGGTCCCCATGAGTTGGACCAGCCATTCGAGTGCTGGTATAAAGCTTACGAGAGCATTCCAGGAGCTAAAGGCATGGAATCGTCGAAGGAAGACCGGCGTAGAGTCTGACGCCTGCAAGATGAGTGTGTTTTGCTCACCCCAGAGGACATCAGTTACAATGTCCAGGGCGAGCAGGCGGAACACCACAACACCATCTACGTTGGACTGCTCGCGGGCCTTGGTAGAGAGTAGCTGGCAGAACTCTGTAATATGGCTTGCCATGCTGTCCACCAGCGTCTCGAGATTGCGATTCTGGAAGCACTGTAGCAGGTTGTTGCGCGTGGGCGCTGCCGCCGCGTAGTCCACAAAGCCAAGGGTGACAGTCACGCCCTTCCACGAGCCCATGCCTTCGTAAAATGGGGTCTTGTGTGAGTTCCGGTTGTAAATGGTCTTCATGGCTGTGTCGTCGTTTGTGTGCACCTGATTTGGGGCAATCACAACAATCGGTCCGTACCTATCCAGCAGCGCCGCTGCGTAGGTCGACCGTCGGCGGTGGAAGGTGGCCCAAACAAGTGGGAGTCTAGATATCCGCGCCCACCAGGGACCGGGAATGTGCCGGACCGGCGAAACGAAGAAGGCATGCAAAAACTGTTCTGTGTGAGCAAGCGTGTTGGGCGCCCCAGTTAGTCGTACGAAAACAACTCACTAGGTGGAGCATATAAAGGATGAAGAAGCCCAGCGTGGCGTGGAAGGGGTGGCTGCGTATTTGGGCAAGACCGTCCATGGCCAACACTCTTAGATCTTGCGTTAGTGTCATGGCTGAAATTGCGCGTCCTGGCTGGGAGATAAGCAGAAATAGAGGAAAAGTGTATTTGTAGCATATATATGCGTGAATGTGTGAATATGAGAGTGCGCGTATAGTGGCTGTTCTGGGCAGCGGATTGATAATGTCCATTCAACCCAAGCTTATTTTTACAATTCGTGAGTCAAAGCCATCTACTCATGTCCCGTCCCTCTGCTTCATCCTGTTGTGACGCAAACCCTGTGTTGACGGTGGGGACAGGACCACTTTGTGTTGGTGGTCAGTGTGCCACTTTAGCCAACCTGTGCGGAGCTGGATAGTGTGGCACTGCCGCGCTTCAGGAGGTAGCCCCAGAGACGATCAATCAGTGAGCCAGGAGACTGAAGAGCGTTTCCGCTAGACCGCATGGTCGACGATGTGAAGCGTCAAAGAACTCCACGTACATAGTATTGCTGTTTGACTCTCTCCCTTGATATCCCACGGAGCGGCACACACTGGCTAGGGGGGCTACATACGATCTAAGGTAGTGAACAGCCTGAGGAATTGATAATGATAGTAATCATATAGACATACATTCCCAATACTGTGCAATAGCCTCATTGGTTCATTCAAGTACTAGTGCATACTGCCTCTTTCGGAACGAATCCTCAACTTACTAAGAACCCACGAGCCCGTAAAGTACTACTACTATAGTAGGATGGGTATTTAATGCTCGTATCAGTCATTGATTACCGAGGGATGGGAGGCCGTGCCGGAAAGGTATACAGCGAGAGACGCTCCGCTGCTGCTACAAACGAACACCAGCCGACCGGAGTAAGTTTTCTTTGGAGACCAATTATGGTCTTAATCAGTCGGGTAGTCTCTCGCCGGCAAAGCATGATCGGCTCCACGTCCGTCGAGACTGACAAGCTCACATCGGTAAAATCGTCATCCTGGCTCCCGGCAAACACCCAGAGGACGATGACGGCATGGTGAAGACCGGAAAAAGCGAGAAGATTGTGTTTCGCCCGTATATCTGCTGGCTGTTGGATCTCATAGCCAACAAGACTGCAAATCTCACAGGAGAACTTGGCGGCCATATGGGCTTCGGGACTACGGGCCCAGCTAGTCAGATTTTCTAGTCTGCGTTGGTCCAAAGGCTTCTTGTTCGAGAGCGCATAGCCAAAGCTATGGAGATCAGGAAGAGGAGCAACAAGCCGCAGGTATGATAGCTGGTACAAAAGTAGGCTGCTCATGATGCTAGTCCGGTCATGTGGGGGAGCGCCCATGGTTCGGACTGCGGCAAAGCTTTGCTCCCATTTTCGCAAGGCATCCATGAGCTGCTCACGACTGTCCTTAAGGTCATGCATGCGGCGATGAATTACAGTAAGGTGATCTACTCGTGGCTCAGAGGACCAATTGTTGAGGATAGCTCCGGTTGCATCGAATTTGCGCCGTGTGGTCCCGGGCAGTTCATTTGAACCCGTCAAGCGACGGAAGAGGTGAGGATCGTGGCTGAAGCGCCATACCGGCTCTTGCAGGCCGAAAAGTAGTAACTCATACCAACTAACTTCCATGTCCAGTAATGCCTCGCTACGATCGAGCGTCACGCGCACAAGGTCAGCAAAGGATAGGCCCTGGGCGTCCAAAGGCCCGGGCAACTGACCGCAGAATTCCTTGGCAGCAAGACTGTCGGGCGCGCTCCAAATGTGATCAGGAGAAGGTAAACCAAACTCAACCTCTTCAGCGGAGATTAGGGGACGCGAGTTCATCAAAACACTGGTAAAGACGTCAGCACGTAGGATACCGAAGGCCAGCCGTTTCCGCGCCTCTATGTGCATCCAGGCGCGGAGCTTTTCATCCCCGGACAAAGCGTGGCCCGTTGGAAAATGCGTTTGGCCGGCAGAAAATAGATTCATCCGCCGAGCCTGTGCGAGAATGACGGCGCCAAGGTGTTGACTGAAGGAGAAGGCACGCCGTTGACCAAAGTACAAGGATGCCACCTGTGTGAGCAAGCGTGCCTGGCAAAGTGGCAGAAGATTCTCCTCATTTTCTTCAATTTCAAAAAGCGGCAAAAGCAGGGTCTTCCGAATCTCCTCGTGCATGGCCGTTCCGAAACTATTTTCCTGGGCAGTGCCGTACATAGCCCCAATCGACGCTAAGGTGAGGAACAAGAGAGGGAGCATTGCTCCCGCGTCGAATTCGCGACCACTCAGCAGAGGCCAGAGAGGGCAAAAGTTCTCCCGGTAGAGGTCCAACATACGTATGAGGATCAATTTTGTCTGCGTCGCTTTCCAGTCTCCCATGCTAAAGATCTCGGCCACGCGCAGTGACATGCACCACCAGTAGCACAGGCGGGTTTCCGGCAGTTCTGCCTCAGCCTTGGCTGCGTATGTCACCATCTCTTTGACTAAGCGTACTTGCGCCTCCGATTGGCGGCGTTGAACGGCTCCATCCGGACCATGTACCTGGTCTGTCGAAGAACATTGCGGAAGCCCCTGCGGCCCTTGATAAACCTCTTCTTGAGGCATAGTGTTGTTTGGTGACAAGGGGAGAGCCAGTGGCGTTGGAGAAGGGTTGGAGATGCTAGCAGGAGCGACCCATTGATCCCCGGGATTTCCCTGTAAATAGAGATTTTCATGTAACCAAGGCCAGGACACGACGCCGGGCGAATAGCCCATAGTCCAGGTAAAACCCATAGCGTCTAAACCGGCCGAATCCGAAAGCGCGACCAGATCATCACGGCTGGAGTCGTCAAGGGTGACCAGGGAGGCGGCTGGATCCTCTTCCCGAGTCATGGTGAATTCTGTCGCAGGTGCAGATATACCTGGATCTTCGATAGAGGGTGTACGTAGCGATGCATCCCCATCCTCCAGAGAATCTGTCTGGGGAATGATAGATTGCGTCTCTGTGTTGGCACCAAGTCGACTGATGCGATAGGAACGAGTGGGGTAGCGACAGTCTCGCTGCTTGATGGTGCAGTTCAGGCAGGGGTTATCGCCATTGCATTTGATCCGCGCGACGCGACACGGTTGACAGGCAGTATGACAGCGGCGACGCGAACCCCCTGAGGCCTGTTGCCTCTCGAAGATACAGGCCTGACTGTTTCTCCATCTTCATGGATATGGATGTGGCGTATGAGGAGGTCGCGGCGGGAGAAAACGACGTGGCAAGTCGGGCAGCTATGGTTACTATTGTCGATGGAGTGGTTGCGCAGGTGGCGAGACAGCGAGCTCTGAGATTGATAGGACTTTCCACAGTGCCTGCATAAGAACATGGCGACAAGCGATGGATTTATTATAAGTTATGTGACCTGGTTTAATAATGTTGAACTTGAAGTTAGATGAACCCCGGATTTACGGCACCCGTTGTCGGGACAACTACGTGGTTCACTGCGAATTCGAACTTTTCTAAGTGAACATAGCAATGCGGGGAAGCAAAAGCTCTGAATTATGTGCACTTGAACTACATCATTAATTTTGATTTGCGATCCGCCAGGCATCGCTGATTCCAACACTCTGTTCGACTTATTTTTAGCGTGCATAGCGCCCGGGTATTGCGGCATCCTTGGAGCCGACCACCGGAGAAACTGGGTATCCAATGATCAATTAGTTTGCGATTGCAAATGGTAAAAAAATAGAAGGTCATGCATAAGTGGAAAAACCACACAACTATGAGAGTCTTAGACCATCCTAGAGCCTTGTTAATTAGCCATCTTTACCTTCTTAGCGCATTGTTCACCCCGCTAGTACATCGCCATGCCACAAAATGATCTGTTTAAACCGGAACTACGCCATCACCATTCCTGCGCCGCACCTTGGCCAATTTCACGATAACGATCAAGATTTTCAAAGCCAAAACCGCTCTTATATCCGGTAATATACACTCCAGACAATTGGTTCAGCGCTGCCGTCGCCGAAAGCCGCAACCCACCCCCAAGAAAAGCGCGGATGGGTCCTGACCCAGCAAAATGCAAAGTCGACACGCGCGGACTCTGTCTATCTGTAGCGATTGAGGATTGGGGCAGATAATAGCCAGGATATGTAGATATCATCACCTTCCTTCTGTAGAGACGATGTTCGTGAAGTTCGAGGCCAGATCATCAGGTTCAACCATGATGGCCGTAAATTTCCGATAGACATGTTTCGTCTGGATCTCTAGCGCCTGGGCCTCGGCATTCACTGATATCCAATTTATCCGATCATACTTGCGTTATTCTACCGACTGGCCGCACTGACCTCGGTCATGGCTATAGCTTTTTGGTGGGACCAGGGATCTAACCTAATAATATCCCCGAGTCGCCGATGAGCTTTCATGCCATCATCAGCACGCTGGACGATGTCATCTCCCACAGGCTTGCGCTCCCGTGTTAGACTGTCGAGCATTCGTAGACCTGCATGGCCCTGAATAGTGTAAGCTAGCGTCTACGCTAAGTTGAAGGAGTCAGAGATACAGGTGTTGCTACCCAGTCCATTGATCGGCGGGTGGCTAGGGCTCCAAAAGGAATTGTTGAATATCACGGTGGTCAAAGCTTATGGTGTGAAGTACGAAAGATATAAGTAGAGAAGGAGTCCTATTGTTATGCGATGCAATTCCATTTTCATGCATTTGTCATGAGTCACGACTCAAGTCAATCTCATAATCGAATAATCACTTGGAGATATGATTAGAGCCCCTGGTGCTGGTGGCTAGTACCCTCGCCATTCGATCTCGCAGTGTTTTCATGTACCTTCGCTGTTCATAGGAGTAAGATAAGTCCTTCGATTCCTCAAGATCTCCACCGCGAGCCATGCTCGAACAAGCAACCCCAAAGAGAACGCACAGTCCACCTGCAAGAATGATCAAAAAGACGTAAAGCGCATAATTTGAGGCGCTAGCCATCTTTAATTGGATCCAATTCCGATAAACTTTGATGATCTTCGTAGTGTTGACTAGCCGACGCAGGAGGGAATTGGGGGAATTCAAGAAAAATTGGTGCTGCGAGGCGAATATTAGCTTGGCAAAGGAAAGAAGGAAATTGGTAATAACACCTTTTACGGCTTTGATATTTTTTGAAAACCAGTCTTGGCTTTCCGATACTGCGTTCCCTTCCAAATTTAATATATGTCACCGGTTAAAGTGGTTCGGCTGGCGGTCCGAAATCAACGAGTAGAGAGCACCACTTTGTCCGAAAAGATGGGGCCGTTCATACGGCGCCGGAATTTTTGCGTGGAGTAGTGTCCATGTATACAGTAACACTCTCACCAAAGAAAACATTTTAAACGCGCCAGAAGCTTGGGCTATGCGTTTGGATTGCTTCTAAGTATGCCTTTATCTCATATATCCTATTTGAAGTCAACTTGCAGCTAAGTTTATAAACGGTATAGTAAAATCGGCTCTTGCAAAAAGTATTCAGGGAACCTGCCTCTATGGTCAACTTGATCGGCGCTCAGCCTAGTTGTTCTCCAGAGAAACACTATTCTAAATCTGGGTTAAGGGAATTCAATCTAACCTAGTACTAGATCAGGTTCTTTGTTTGAACTTTTTACTGTTGATCTAACTTATATCATATATAGGTCTCATATTAGACCCAAGCTGTTTAACAAGTATTAGAGACTCCGACCTCTAGATAGTAGAATGAAAGCTATACAATCATCATCACTATTATCGTTCAAGTGCTAACTTGACATGACTAACTAATTATACCCTTTTTGGTTAGCGTCCTTCTAGGGCTCTTGCCATCCGGTCACCAACGCCAAATACACCTTCAAACATGAACTTAATTTGCTACAGAGGGGCTTAGGTAATACAGGAGTAGATATATGCCCATCGGTGAAGAGCTATATCAAAATATTAGTTACAGGAGGGCCCGGGTTGTTTTGGTATGTTTGACTAAGTCGAAAGTTGCCTAATAGAGACACCTTAACCACTACCCCAATCATCCAAACCATTTGAAAGACGAAACAACATTCAGACAAATATTCATAACCCGAAAGACCAGAACGTCAAGTACAGGTACTGCATTCATATCAGCCACATACTACATCTATACCAGAGCTTTGCTTTCAATAGCGTCCAAGCAAGTTGTCTGTTTAAACGAACAAAGCAGCTTCCATCAGTACTCGATTCTCGAACTTGGCACAAGCGAGCGTCCACCGTGCTCATCATTGTATGGTGTATTCTTACATGAAGGAATCCTGCCCCTCCTCAAATCGCACCACGTTCTTCAGCGCCCCCAGTCCTGAAATCTCAACCTCGACCTGGTCCCCATCCTTCAATAGCTGCCGCGGCTTCTGGAATACCCCCACTCCTGCTGGAGTACCCGTCATGACTACCGTGTAAGCTGGGATAGTTGTACCTGAATGCGAATGCATGTTAGATATATGCGAGAAATTTGCCTCACGAAAAAAAAAAAAAATAATAGAAAATAAAATAAAGCAAAGAGCAAACATACTCTGACTCATCCAGCTAAGAATTCTCTCCGGCGCATATATCATATCCTTTTCAATCACCGTATCCTGCTTGACCTTCCCGTTGACCCGGGTGACGAGTGTAGCAGATGCCCTCTCCTTCGCAAAGACACTCGGGCTCACGAGGACCGGGCCGACCGGCGCAAACTTGTCAAACGCCTTTGCGTAGAAGAACTGCCCACCGGACTGCTCGGGGAGCTGGAAGAATCGACACGAGAGGTCATTTCCGATCGTGTATCCCAGGATGTACTCAGTGGCTTGGTCTGGGGTGATGTCGCGGCACTCGCGTGACGTGACAAAGACGAGCTCGCCCTGCTTCTTTTAGCGACGGCTACCTCTGGTGGACTATTGCGGACGGGCTTACCTCCCAGTCGGGAAGATGCGAGGCGCAGAATCGACTGATAGGGATGATTTCATTTGGCGATGCGAGCGCAGCGGGGGGCTTGGTCCATAAGGGTGGGTTGGCGGGGATGTTGAGCTATTGACCGTTAGATTCGATGTCCCATGAAGGCTATGAAGGCGTGTGTGAGGGGGCTTACGCTTGCTTCTTTCGCGTGGCTCTTATAGTTGAGCCCGACGCAGTAAATTGAGCTCCTTGTTTGTGGCAGAGGTGGTAGGAGCTAAACCGTGTCCATTCAGCCGCGGTATCCCATGTCAGTAGGAGAGAAGCGACAGCTCACCTTAGCTATAGTGGCCGTGGTCACATTTTGGCCTTTCACCAGGTCCTCGTGCGTTGGATATGCGTCTACCGAGGATCCCACAGTAGGCTCAAATGACGCGCATTTGGCGAAGAAGTCCTCGCCGTTCTCTGTCTGGAAACGACATAGGTACTGGAATGAATTCATTGTCTGGGGTGCGAAGTGGTGGATGGGGAAGGATCAGGGAAGGGCGCTGACAAGGTACTACAGCAGTAAAGAAGGCCGAGGTTCAAGTTGAGTGTGTAATCCAGTCCAGTGCTCTGGCCCCTCGAGCTCAGGGCTGCAGAGTTCCTCCGAGGAAGATCTTTTAGTCGCGCATCGAATGAGGCCCCCTGTTCTCAAGCCTTGATTGGAGGCACATCGCCCTCATCCCCCATCTGTTCCAAGTAGCCGCTTCTGTATCCCTCCGCGGCAAGTCGGATCCCCAGGGAGTTACACTCCAGACCAGAGAGCCTTATTCTTCACGAGATGCGGTGATTTTGAGCATTATAAACGTATGAAGTCTTGTGGAGATAGAGATACTATCCGCATTCTCTCGTGGTCATCCTATCTAGACACACACACACTCACACACACACGCACACAGACAAACTCGCATACACTCTCCAAGGGCGTAGAAAGAACCAAGCGCAAGACAATGTCGCTGTGGCTCCTCAACATAATTGCCCTCGTCCCCTTGAAATGGCAAAATCGGATCCTTCCTCCATCCACCATACCCGTCGTCGAGAACTCGCCGCGAAAAGTCCAGCTCAGCCGCATCGCCCATGTCTATTTCGAGCACGCCGATCTCGAAGCCTTCACTAGGTTCGCCAAGGACTTTGGCTTCGTCGAGGCCGCGCGCGAGGGCACTACAATCTACTACCGTGGGTACGGAAGAGATTCTTACGTCTATGTCGCGTCACAGAGTCCAACGCGGAGATCCGCCTTCCTGGGCGCTGCGTACATCGCCAAGGATGAGGAGAATTTTAACAAAGCCGCTGCTATGCCCGGGGCAGTGCGCAGGAAGCTGGATGAGGCACCCGGAGCCGGTGAGATGGTGACTTTCCGGAGGCCGAATGGGACATTTTTCTACGTTGTGTACGGGCAGAAGGAGCGGAATGTCGAGTCGACGATTCCGACAGCAACACACGACTCGCAGGGTCCTTTCAATACGCCGTTCGAGAAACCGCGCAAGGGACAGTTCCAGCGGTACCGCGATGGGCCGGCGCTGGTGCACAAGCTCGGGCATTACGGCTACGTGTGCAAGGAGTTCGAGATGGAGCTCGAGTTCTATACCAGCAACTTCAATTTTGTGCATTCAGATATCCTCAATCTCCCGCAGTTCCCTCAGATGGACGTTATGACCTTTATGCACCTTGATCTGGGCGAAGAGTACACAGACCACCATACGTTCTTCCTGCAGCGGGCGTCGCCAGCTGTGAGCAAGACGTACGTGCATCACACCTCGTTCGAGGTGGCCGACTTTGATACTCAGCTGATAGGGCACCACTATCTGGCGAAGCAGGGATGGAAGAGCGTTTGGGGCGTTGGAAGGCATATCTTGGGGAGTCAGATTTTCGACTACTGGTATGACAGCTCCAAATTCAAGATTGAGCATTACGTCGATGGGGATGTCGTGAATTGCAACAACCCGACGCGCAGAGAGCCTGTGGGGCCGTTGTCTGTTTGGGGGCCTGAACTGCCTAGGGACTTTGGGGATAATAAGGCTGGGTAGGAGAGTCGAGTCAGAGATGTAGGCAGGTAGTACCAAGTGGATAGATGATCATAGTTGAATTTGTTCAGTAGCATGGTATGATAATCTAGTTCAATCGTCATACAATCATCTCATCTGGCCTCGCAAGAAGTTAGGCGCCTCATAAGTCAAAAAGTCCTTCCCTTTGAAGAACCACACCAGGCATCCAAACAGGGTCCAACCTCCGAGGTGCCCTGTTCCAGTCGACTGCCCTATGGGGACGACCATCATCTTCTTCTGTGCTTCTGTAGAATATGTCATGATCCGGGCATTTTGCTCGATAGCCGCCACAATATTCGTTGCTACCGTCTGTCCCTGAAGAGAGACTCGTGAGAGCAGTCGATAGGGATGGAAAGTGATATCACCGACCGCATACGTGTCATTGCGACTTACGCCGTTCTCGACGACTCTAAGCTGTTCGTCGACGTTCACCCAGCCTTGGGAATTGAGGCAGCCTTTTGGGATAAACTCGTTATTTGGAACTGAGCCTGTGGTTGCGATGTACGCATCAGGAGTGTGCGTTTTCCCATTCGACAATTTGACCTTCCACTTCTGGGAGTGAGATTCGAACATGGCCTCCTCAACCGTGGTCCCCGTCAAGATATCGACGTTTTTCGACTTTAGAAGCGACATCGCTGTTCGCTGCACGGGGGCAGTCGCCCCATCTAGCAAGACATTTGTCCGCGATACCAGTGTGACCTTCTTCGTTCCTGGTGCTTCGGCCAATTCCCCGGCTATTTCGACGCCCAGGGGCCCGCGCCGCCAATCACAAAATGCTGGGCGCCTGCCAGCTTCTTCTGTGCCTCAGAAATGGCCTTTCTTATATCCTCAAACGCCGTCGCCTTGAATGGAAGTCGCACGCCCTCCTGTCCGAGCGTCGCAGGCGTCGAACTGCCAGATGCGATCACGAGGTAGTCGAAATTGTACGAAGACGCCGTAGTAGCAGCAGGGAAGTCTGCAGGTAGAGCAACGACGACCGACTTGGTCGTGTAGTCAATCTTGGTCACCAGTCCTTTGACGAAATTAAAGGACCCCGCGGAATAATCGCGGAACGCTTCCGGGATCGAGTACAGGTATTTACTGGTGGGCAGGCTGTTGGGCTTGACGAGGAAGCGGGGCGCGGCGATATTGAAGTAGTACTCATCCGAGGGGCTAATTAGCGTGATAGTGACTTTGGGCGTTTGACGCAGCAGTTTCTGGCTAACCGCCAGGCCTGCGTGCGACCCGCCAATAACTATCACAGAGACCCGTTTGGACATCGTGATGAGCGAGTTGGTGATATTCGGTGGAGATGCAGGGGTAACGCTTCGAGATGCTTATCGGTCTTACTGGAATAATAGGGCAACCGGTCCCTTTCGCGCTATAGGTTTGGAGCGGTGCATTCGATGTGTGAAGATCTTCCGCGGAGAAACGTTCAAAATGTTGGGTTCATCTCGGTGCAGCCTTTCGGAGGATCTTCCCCAGACAAGCAACGCCCATTGGCTGCATATTCCTCACAGGCCCCAGGAGTGCTGGAACTGCCAGCAACCTCACCATTCGACCCATTAGGGATCATTTCCCCTTATATCGCCCATCCGCTGATCCCTCGGCGCAGGAACCGACTTATGACCCACCCCTCCCCCCTTAGCGTAAAATTGCGTGGTACAAAAGAAGATCGCACCTAGCACATAGAGCAGAGTCTAGCCCACAAGCAACCCAAGCCCCCAAAATGAGCAGCCGAAATATCACATTCAAAGTCATCGTCGTAGGCGGAGGTCCGATTGGGCTCACGGCCGCGCACGCCCTCCAACTAGCCGGCATCGACTTTCTCGTCCTTGAGCGCCGGCCGGAAATCTTCGAGGACAAGGGCGCCAGTCTCATCGTCCACCCTCATACCTTGCGCGTCCTGGATCAATTTGGTATCCTCGACGTTGCGCTGTCGCGCGGTGTGGAGTTAAATCATCACCTGTCGTTTACGGCCGACGGACACGTCTTTGCCGAGGGGAATCGCTATGGCCTGATACGTGAATAGTAAGTTCCTTCAACTCCGTACAAAGATGCACCATGGTCATGATTATTCTCCCTTAGAGATTGCGACTAATACCTGTCTCGTTCCCTAGCCACGGCCACGGCCCAGTCGCATTCCACCGCGCCGAGCTACTCACAATCATGTATAATGGTCTCCCCGAAGCAGCCAGAGGGAAGATCCTCACAAACAAAAAATTGATCGACATAACAACAACGTGCGACGGTGTCACCGCAACCTGCGCTGACGGCAGCGTTTTTTACGGCTCGATCATCATCGGCGCCGATGGTGTCTACAGTAAGACCCGGCAGATTATGCGTGACCTTGCACTGACGGAGAACTCGACTCGGTTGTGGGACCCCGTGCACCCATACACGGCGACATACCAGCTCCTCTTCGGGTCATTCCCGTCGCCGTCGCCGCCGGGCCAGGGTTATGATATTCAGTCCAAGGGGAAGGCAATCATGTACTTTAGCGGGCCGGAGCGCGGGTGGTTCTTCCTTTACAAGCGGCTACCGGAGCCAACGAGCGAGAGGACGAGTTACACGCAGAAGGACGTCGATGAGGTTGCGGCGGAATTTGCCGAGTTTCCCCTCACGCAGACGGTCAAGGTCAAGGATGTCTGGCCTGGAATGTTGGGGGCGGGGCTGACGAATCTGGATGAGGGGATTGTTAAGCACTGGAGCTTCGGCCGAATTGTGCTGGTTGGTGATGCGTGCCATAAGATGACCACGCATTTGGGGCTGGGTTTTAACAATGGAATTCAGGATATCGTGGTGCTGTGTAATAGCCTGCACAAGGCCGTTCAAGCAGAGTCTGTGTGTCAGGGACCCAGTGCTACGGTACTGACAGATATTTTTCAGAAGTACCAGGCTGTCCGAATGAGCTCTGTGTGCACGCTTGAAGGGGACGTTGCGAGGTCCGGGCTTGAGACGAGGATGCATGCGTGGCACAGCCCCTTGTACTATCTGCTTTCACGGTACCTGTCGGTGCCGCACACGATTGAAGTCTTGGTCATGAAGTATATGATGGCGCCGGAATTTCGCAAGGGCCAAGTGTTGGACTACGTGTCTGGGGAGGAGCGGATGAAGGGCAAGATTAGCTGGATTCATCCTAAGAGTCCTACCTTGAAGACGACTCTCTAGTAGTATGGCTATTACAAATAATCTTTCATCTATTCTCGGCATACCCCGGCGTATTCATCGCAAACTCTCGAGAATATGAAGCCTACTTTGCTATAAAAGTTCACACTTACTCTTCGAGCACCGCGTCCAAGCCACCCTCGCCCCTTTGGCTACGGTAGAAGGAAAGAGCCTCACATGGACTCCAACACGGTGGGCCAGCACCAATCTTGTGTGCAGCCGCGAATCTGCAAACTGATCCAGCTCTGCATTCTCTGGGACATTACATTCTGCTGCAGCCGAATAGTGGTGTAGCGAGCCTCTACAGCGCATAATTCTCTGTAAGGCACGCTAATTGTTACGAACCCGTTATATAACACAGAAAAGGGTGACGTAGGAAGCAAATTCGAGGGCCCCCTGGAAATGGCAGGTAGTTCCATTCTCGTGGCGGGTTTTCCGTCAATACGCGTGGGCGTCGGCACCCCAAATTCCATTTCTGCGGGACATTGCGTAGACGTTATACCCGACTATGTCACCTTTCCTGATATAGATGGGTAGATTGCGAGCGTAGTTCCCTCCAACCGTTGAGGATGGGTCTTTAAGAGCCTGCCGGAAGTTCACTGGGACTGGTGGGAGCAATCGGAGCGCAGCAGGGTCAATCTTGCAGTTTTCATGTCGCTTCACGTGTATATGCGTCAACCATGAACTCGTTTCTGCCTCGGTATGACTGGGTGTTGGTATGTATTATCCATGCCGGGGGAAGATTCCCCCTAATGCACATGGAAGACTTCTGCCTCGGAGAAACTTAGTCTGGGTTGAGCTAATATATTTCAAACTCGGTGTCAATCGAGTACCAATCGCACACAAATATTCGCGCTTATTACTAGACAAGTCCCAAGACCATCAACCACATCATGACGGACCGCGATTCCTTCGCACTCATCACCGGGTGCAGCAGTGGGATCGGCAAAGAGCTTGCAATAGCCTTTGCAAATAGAGGTGTCACTGTTCTCGCTACAGCACGCCGCACCGAGTCTCTCAATGAGCTCACAAGCAAATATAGCAACATCAGAGCCTTGGAGCTTGAGCTGAGCGATCCAGAAAGCATTACACGGCTAAAAGACGCTGTCATTGGAAAAACAGGCGGGCGCCTGGACTATCTAGTCAACAATGCAGGAACGCACTACGCAGCAATGGCGATGGACTTGGAGATGGACCAAGTTACAGCGCTCTTCCAAGTCAATGTTTTTGCTGTCATGCGCTTGTGCCAGATCTTCCTGTCCCTTCTGCGTCAGTCACCACAAGGACACATTGTGCAGATTGGAAGCGTGACGCGGAACATCCCAGTCGTGTGGCAGAGCGCATACAATGCGTCCAAGGCGGCGCTCAGTCAGTATTCGAGGACCCTTCGACTGGTAAGCACACGACTCGTCGTTGGAAAGCATCGTTCTAATTAAGGTGCAGGAGGTGAACCCGCTAGGAATTGAGGTGGTCGAAATCGTGACAGGCTTTGTGCAGAGCAACATCCTTCACCACGGCCTCTACGCGCCAGAGGACTCAATTTATCTCCCAATCAAAGGTACGATTGAAAAGATCAAATACCAGGGCAATGCGAACGGAATGCCGGCGAACGCGTATGCGGCGTCGATTGTTGACAAGCTGGTGGGGCGACGCGCTGGACCGGAGATCTGGGAAGGGGGGATGGCGCGAATGCTCCGCCTGATCTTCATGCTATCGCCGTTGCGGCTGCTGGTAAGTCGTCTCCATGTGGGTGGACTAATTAGGGCACTGACGGACCTACGCAGAACCTCTTCCTGTACCGCAAATTCAACCTGGGGTCTTTGAAGCAGTCAATTGGTCAGTGATTAGAAATGCTGATGAAAAGAATTGACTGGTGGAAAAGACAAGCCGCGGAGGAACTTGGACCCACTGGGTGACGTGGAAATGGTTCGCCCCAGGGTTCAGGGGCCCACCGCCCAGTGATCGAACTTGCAGAATCTGCCGTAATTGAACCTGTGCTTCGGCAATCGTCGTTACACATTCATCAGGCTCGTGTTTCTTTCCTCCGAGCGCTAGCTCAGATATGTTCCCCCGCGGAGCATCGTCTTAGACCGTCCTCGCTTAAGTCCGCCGAGTCTGCAGCCCAAGAAATGCCGTTGAGGGTGTGCGATAGGTGCATCCGGTAACCCACTCTTCCCCCGTAGTCCATCAAGTGCTCCCACTAAGCTCTCTGCGCAGGAAGAAGGTCAAGTGTGCGCCAGGACCCGCCAACAATATGAGATTCTCGTTCACTTAACGTTCGCAGGTAACCTGGCGAGACCGACCTGCTCTCGTTGCTTCGACCTAGGAAAGATATGCACCTATACACTAGCAAAACGGAAGCCCGGTCCGCCTCGAGGCTCGCGTTATGCCAGTCGCCGATCCAAGTCCCCTACTCCGTCTAGTAACTCGACTGTCCCCCATTCAGTTGGTGCTGAGAAACTAATCATGCTCTTTTGTCAAGCAGCCCCGGACGATAGTACCACACTTTCAGAGCCTCACCTAGTGATTTCCCCAACGGGCTTTCTACCCACTCCCGTGGATCCCGTCTCGCGGGACTCGACCCATGGAGTTCCTCCGCAACCCACTAGCACCAGCCCCTCGTGCTCCACTCATTTGCACTTCTCCTCTCAGCAGGAGGAATACTTGTTGGTAGCTTTTCTAATTTGCCTGAGCTAAGCTGATAGCATTGGTACTACTGTAGCATTGGGGTATTCTTCGATATCGCTCGGGACGCAAATCCAATTTTCTCGAAGGAGCGGTTTCTCCGCCGCTACCATGACTCGCTATGTAGTCAGGATCTCATCACGACCATGGTCATCATTGCCACAAAGCTGACCCAGTTTGCTCGGTGTGATGACGGACCAAATCTAGACGCAAGGCTAGACTCACTCCTCAGCTCGAGCCTGCTAGAAGATGACCTGGCCGGAGATGCTCCATCCCTCGACCAGTTCCGCAAAGCTTACATACTGGCTTTTTACGAGTTTCATCAATTCCCAGGCCACCACTCCTGGTTGCGCATTGGTAGGGTAACGCGCATGGTCTACCGTATTGGCCTGGACCGACTTGACCATATCCGCTTGCTCTACCCTGACTGGAGCATGGTGAGCGATGAAGATATCCAGGAATGGCGGGCATTATGGTGGTGTATCTACCGACTTGACACGTACTCTAATCTGGCCTCAGGGACACCATATCAAATTGACGATACCGTCATCAACACCTTTTTCACTTTCAGTGAGACAAAGAGTGGCTCTCAGGGAATTTCTTTACCTCCCAACTCGGACGGTCTATCCGAACTTCTCCCAGCAATCACATCAGACCCGGGGGCTTTGCTGGATAACATTCACAACGTCACAATTGCCACCATGCGCCAGGCCGGTATCGTCCTCCGCATGCACATGCTGCGATGGCGAGCAGGGATACTGGCGCAACTCGCCAAAGTCGAACGCCAGCTAACTACACTCCGTGTCGCCCTCCCCCCCAGGCTGGCTCAACCCGCGACGCAACGCGTTCTCAAACGAGACTCCGATCGACCACCACGCTAGGCTTATCACCGTATTCCATATACGAATGGCGCAGCTACTTGTCTCCCTCGTAGACTGTGGCCAGCAACGAGCAGACGACTGGGTATCAAGTTGGCAGCGAATTCTCGAGACATGCCAAGATATTGCCGCGCTGGCGGGCCAGTGGGATAGCGCATTTTGCCTCATGGTGGACCCGGCAATCACATTCACTATTTTCACAACGCTCATCTTCCTCGATCTGCACAGAAAATCGGGGCCGCTGCTTGATGGCAGTCTCCGCTCAAGTATCGACCATGACATCACCGTGCTTCATCTGCAGCTCAAGCATTTCGGGACCATCTGGACGCAGGCGAGGCTGCTTACTTGTAAGTTTGCTCAGTCTGCACTATCATAGCAGAACCACAACTTGCTAGTACCACAGGCTATCGCTAATGGACTTGATACAGTGTCTTTCGAGAGTTTCAGTGAATCCTTGTCCGGGCCAGTCTCCTACGAGCACATCATTTTGATATTGTCGCGCTTCGAGGCGCCGCTGCATCCGAGGTGGCTGCAGTTCCTTGCATCTGGTGGGCCGGTTCTCGAAGCTTCTCATTAATGGCATAGTACTCGAGATATTTATTTTATCCTTCACCTATCATATCATATCACATGCTGTGCGGTCCAGATTCCCACAGAGCTGAGAGAGTGTAGAGAAGCCTTGTTGACCATCGACTCATCGTATATTTTTCGAGTATCGAACCAGTAGAACTTGCGAACAAGGTTATACGAGGTTATGAGTTTATGGACAGACCTAGTATGAGGCGTATTACAGCATAGCACCAGAATAACTCCTACTGTGTACTAAACTCATCTTTAGCAAGGCCGAAGGCAGTACTCTCTCAAGACGGACATTTGTCTACCACATCCAAGCTGCTCCTTTGACAACTTCCGGGAGGATTCATCCATAATATTACAGCCAGGGCACCCATTTCGCTCACGACATTACAATTTGAATTAGTTCTTATATTAGAGCGTGATATAGGCTTCCATTCGTCGAAAGTATGTTATTTCGCATATCAACTTTAGGTAGAGCAGCTTGACTAATAGATACTAAATTACTTTGCCTACAAAAAGAGGGTCGCCATGTTACCAGTGCGCCCGAGAAATATTCAGCATCTCCATCTGCCTGACGATCGCAAGGCTCCAACGACCTTATTAAGCTTAACCCCCTGATTTATTGTGCACTTCAGTAGTATATAGCAATACACATTCTCAAGTACTAAATTGGCTATGCCCGTACTAGTCGGTACTGTAACGACCACATTTCGACACCAACAAACTTGGATAAAAAACGGGAAATCACTGTATTTATGAGGTCACGTGCGTTTAACGTGATGACTAGACCTCACCAAAACCCACGGGTTGGATTGGGTCTTACTCAGCATACCCGTGGGCGGCTGATTAATAAGTGATGCTTCGACGATCATATTATTGAAAGGAGTTGATTGAATGTCATTTATGTTGGATACATGCAGGCTAGTAGACATGTAAGTTGTATATGACCCCGCGGGTCTGCAAGCTTCGAAAAGCTCTCTATGGCTTGAAACAGGCCCCTCGAATCTGGTACCAGACCCTGACAAACTTCCTTCGCAGCCTTGGCTTCGAGCCAATCACTGCCGACCTCGGCATCTTCGTCCGGAGCAGTGTATACATCGCAGTATACGTTGATGATTTGCTACTCGTGGGTCCAAGCATTGCTGAGATCAAAAGAATCAAGCGAAGTTTGAGAAACCGGTTTCAGATGACAGACCTGGGACCATGCAGTTACTATCTCGGGGTGTCCATCCAGCGAGATCGCCAAAACAGGAAATTATTCCTAAGCCAAGAGGCATACATCGACAATGTCATTCGGCAATTTGGAATTGAGAACTGCGCTCCTGTCAGCACGCCAATCGAGAATTCACCACTTCCGGAAAATAGTTCAGACTATACCTGCCCCTCAGAGCAAAGGACCTATTACCAACGAATTGTCGGATCCCTGATGTATATCATGCTTGGAACCAGGGGGGACATCGCGTATGCGGTCTCTGTGGCTAGCAGGTATCTCTCCAACCCTGGACCTCAGCACATGAAACTGGCCCGACGCATCCTGCGGTACCTCAAAGCAACAAAGAATCTCAGACTCACCTACCAAGGTCAGCTTCAGACCTTGAGAGGCTTCACAGATGCAGATTGGGGAGGATTTCGCGCCACGAGACGATCTACAGCTAGTTACCTCTTCAGCATTGGCAGTGGGGCAATCAGTTGGCAATCGAAACGCCAGGGCGTCGTTGCCCTTTCGACCTGCGAAGCCGAGTTTCTAGGGCAGACGCAAGCCACCAAAGAAGCAGTCTGGCTAAGGAGACTTCTCAATGAATTAAATCTAGCTCAAGGGACAACCGCCACGATCATCTACGGTGATAACCAAGGTGCTATCGCTCTTGCTTCAAATCCACAATATCACTCCCGCACAAAGCATATGGAAATCCAACGCAAGTGGCAGGGAGAGGTCCAGGATAGCGGAACAGTGCAGCTTGGTTATATACCAACCACAGAGCAGATTGCTAACGGCCTTACCAAACCTTTGACTCGGCAAAGATTTGAGTAGTTTCGAAAAGAACTTGGCATCGAGTGACAACGTCTTTGTTTCACTCGAACCAGTCCAAAGTGCAGGGTACCCTTTCCTTCTTTTCTTCTCAAATGAAGTTTTTTTGAAGGTTTTAATGGGACCTGTCCCAACCGCGATTGAAATGTCGCTGGCACCATCGGAGATGGTTGCCATCGAGTGGGAGTGTTGAATATCACGGTGGTCCAAGCTTGTATGGCGTGACTAGCGATGTACACTTAAATAGATGGGGTTCCCACTTCTAATAGAAGAACAATAAGAATATAACAAATACCTATCTCAACAGTTAAGTCTATTCTCATCAACAGTTAACCGACTATCTAAACGAAACAGTTAACCGGCTTTTCAACACTTAAAATGCTATGCAAATACTTAAATGGGCGTTAGTAAACAATCGAGCACGACTTCATAAACAGTGACCAGCTTAGAAACAGTGACCAGCTTAGAAACAGTGACCAGCTTGGAAACGGTGACCAGCTTAGAAACGGTGACCAGCTTAGAAACGGTGACCAGCTTAGAAACGGTGACTAGCTTAGAAACGGTGACCAGCTTGGAAACGATGACCAGCTTAGAAACGGTAACCAGCTTGGAAACGGTGACTAGCTTAGAAAATAGAGACCATCACTAAAAACAATTTGTCGATGATAACAGTGTCGACGCGTCGATAAGCAGATTATTAATCCTAAGTCTAGACGCGTTATTGCCAAACGGAGTGAGTTACTTAGGCGGTGTGTCATCCCTCGCGCACGCTCCGTCCGACTTAAGAAAAGACCCCACCCACAGCACTATTTTTTCCCAGGCCAATAGCCGTTATTAAGTCCTTCTAGACAGGAGATAGAGTCGTAGCATATGGCTAGCAATTATGTCCTAGAAAGAAACTATACCATATCATTAACTTAGGAGGCTTTACACCAAAAGTCCGGTTAGCTAAAGCTTCCCGATATATACTATATATATATATATTATAGCCGCATCTCTCTTAAATAGTGAATAGCATTCTCATCTTAAACTAAAAACGCCTCTATATCAAATTCACACGTGGGACTTATATATTTCTAATGGCCTCATAAATATATAACTAATAAAGCCTATACTAGGTTTTTTAGAGTACGATAGCGATATATCATAAAATAAATCGGGCTAAGTCAATTTGAAGTCGACCACGTATAAAATAAATATAAAGCTAATGCGTAGTAACTCTATAGCCATAAATATAGGTTCTATATAAAAATCAGTATAACGATAAGCCTTAGATTTAAGAAAATAACACTATGTACCTATAGTATATATATACTTAATAAGCTATCCTACCCTATACCCCAATAAGGCTACCGTAGTACGACTATTAAATATAATAGTATATTATAATTATATTACTAATAGTAGTCATTAGTCTACGAGGAAGATATACTATCGGGGGTTTATTAAGGAAACACGTAGTTAGAAACAGCGTGCATAATAAGCCCGCATCACTAACCTAGAGTTTCCTAGTATAATAAGCACTCTTCTTAAGATAAGATAAAAGACCTAAAAATACTACGAAAGAACCTCATAAGTACTTATCGTTAGAGCAACCATTATATTATAACGCGTTACCCGCGCTTAGCATAATAGCATTCTTAAGGATAAACCTAGTAGAGTTCGCTATATTAGGAAAAGGAGTAAATTAGTGCGCTAAAAAGGGCCTAGAGCGAGTAAAGATAAATTTACGTAGCCTATAGGGATATACGCGATAGAGTAAATATTATAAGGACTTAATAGCACGATATAATATAGGGAGACACTAAGCTTATATCTTACACTATATTACTATAGCGTAACTCTTACTCTTATATATAGATAATAAGTAATTAAGCTAGATATCTAGCACTAATATATAAGACCTAGTCTTTATTCTACTATAGTAGTTCGATAGGTAGCCTTATATAATTATAGCTTCCTCTTCGTAGATCCTATACCTATTAGAGTGAATTCCTAGGTAAAACTAATATTACTAAGTATAAAATTTTTAGAATTTTTCGATTCGCTAATAAAATAAGCATAGATTTTCGGAAGCTTAAATCGACTTCTCTTTAATAGGATTATAACTAGAGCTATATATTATATGATTAGATAGTAGAGGTTATTTAAAAGGAGACTATAGTAGTATTTAGGCCTATAACTAATAAGAATCATAAGAGATCTATTTTATTAGAAGGGCTTAAGTAGAATTATTATTTAATAGATACTATAAGAGATAGCGTATCCTTTTTAGTTAGTGGACTAAAACTATTAAACTATCCTTCTAAAGGATATAGGGATATAGAATAGCTAATATAATTAAGAAGGAAGGCTTTTAGAGGCGGATAAAGTTAAAAGACTATATAGTAAATAGTTAGCTAAATTAATATACTAGTAGTAGCGCTTTATAAATAGTTCTATTAATTAGGCTAAAGTTACTAAGCTTATAGACTATACTATATAGCTAGGTAAATATAGCTTTATGCTAGCTATATTTAGATATAATCGTCCACTAATAGAGTATTAAGTACTAGCGAGTGTACTCTTAAAAGCGTCACTTTATAATTATATCTAATTAATCTATAAAAGGGCTAGTCTAGTAAGATTCTTATCACCTAAGATAATTTACTATATTAAAGCTCTATTAAAGTTTTAGCTTTCGCCTTATCTTAATTATAGACTATTTAAATATAAGAATAACGTCCGCTAGTATATTACTATAAATATTAAATAAATTAGACTAGAATATATATTTACTTAACTACTATAGTATCTATAGGGATTAGTAGAAGTTAGGTATATAGTAGGTAGTTAGGGTTAGTAAGAAAACTAAATATATATAGGCTAAGCTCTATATTATATAAGGATATAAAGCGGTATTAGTACTTATATATATAGCGTTATATCTCTAAAGCAAGAAGGGTTAGTATTAGTATGCCTATCTACTAGTATATAGTAAGGGAAGCTACTATTAATAGTAAAGGCGGTAATATTATCCTAGACATAGGGGTCATATTATTTACGCGATATTCTATAGAGTTAGTCTATATATAATACTAGCTTTTATAATAAGTTAGTTAATATTAGATCAAGAAGATCTCCTTATAGCTCTTTATACTTAACTTTAATTAATACTTAGCTCGCTCTAGTAACTTCTAGCTAATAATATAGCCTATATATTAGCGGCTCTACTAGTCTTAAGTTTAAGTTAGTTAATACTCGCTCTAGTTAATTCTTAAAGATCGCTTTAGAGCTCTCTCTTTCTCGTAAGTAAAATTATAGCTATAGCTAAGTAAAAAGACTATAGAGTATACTTCGAGTAGATATATCTAATTTCCTCTTAGCTCTTAGCTAACTTTCACTAACCACTCTTATAAGTCTATTCCTATAAATTAATACTTATAAGCTAACGCCTATAAGCTAATACCTATAAGCTAACGCCTATAAGCTAACGCCTATAAGCTAACGCCTATAAGCTAACGCCTATAAGCTAACGCCTATAAGCTAACGCCTATAAGCTAATATCTATAAGCTAATACCTATAAGCTAACGCCTATAAGCTAACTCCTATAAGCTAATTCCTATAAGCTAATATATAAAAGCTAATATCTATAAGTTAACTCCTATAAAGCTAACTTAAGACTAACTAAGTCTAGCCATAGCACTAACCTAAGCTAGATAACTATAGTAGTCTAGTCCTTTATGAATATACTACTTAAAATACCCCCTCGCTTAAGAAGCTAATAACATATACTTTAATATAAACTATATATCTAGAATATAGTAGTCTAATACCTATAGTAGCGTTAGCGTACTTTAGGCTTTATTAAGATAAATTCTATTAGGCATATATTAGCCCATAGATTAGAAAAGGGACTTTAGCTTATATTTATCTAATAACTAATTAGTATTTTAACGGGCGATTAGAGGGTAAATAATAGGTATAGTTAAATTAAATAAACTTATTCTAGCACTACCTAATCACCTAGTGACTTTTTAGAAAGCCTAGTAAAAGAGCTAATACTTAATATTTAGGCTTAAAGGTAGATAATAGTAATAATCTCCGCCTTAGATCCCCGCCTTAATTAGACTTCTATAAAGCCTAACTTAACCTAGGCCTAACCTAGGCCTAACCTAGGCTAGATTAGGTTCTAGGCCTAGGACTCTAATCTAGTATTAGGCTCTAGGCCTAGAGCTCTAATCTAGCCTAGGTCTAGGCCCCTAACTTAGGCCCTAAATATAATAGATATACTAAGACTTATGACTTTTTTTCTTTACATTAATTATGCGGTTTTTGCCTATAATATTATGTATTTCTTTTATAATAAGA
Source organism: Penicillium frequentans (assembly GCA_028828275.1). Taxonomy (NCBI): domain Eukaryota; kingdom Fungi; phylum Ascomycota; class Eurotiomycetes; order Eurotiales; family Aspergillaceae; genus Penicillium; species Penicillium frequentans. Next base: position 63,502 of record JAQIZY010000012.1, read on the forward strand.
AAGGTATACTAGAATAAAAATAGTGTATTTTATTAATAATTTATTAGGGGAAAATTATATATAATTATTTTAAGTAATACTTAAAGACCTTATCCTCTTAAGCCTTATATTTCTATCCTAATATCTATATCTAGGTATTATTCTTAGGTGCTAGAAGCTAGGGCTTATCTATCTTATCTAGCTATATATAATTACTTATCTCCTTATCTATCTCCTTAGTATCACTAATTAAGTTAAATTCTACCTTCTTAAGCTTATTATCTTTCTCTTCCTTCGCTATTTCTATCTTAATATAAGAGAAGAATTTCTCTAGATACTTCGCTTCCTTCTTTTTAATATTAAACCTTAAAATATAAAGAAATAGTATTAGCTCTTTAATTATCTACTTCTTTAGTCTCCTTTAGCGATAATAATAGATATCCTAAGTAGTATTAAAGAGTTATTTAATATCTATACTTATTACTAGGAAGGAGAGTATATCCTATATAAGGGTAGTAATTACTAGAAAGCGAGTTTAGTACTCTCTCTAAAATATAAGAGGCCTAATAGGAATAGTATCTATTAACTAGTTAGTATAATATTATAAAAGCTTAGTTAAAGATATATTACTATTAAGATATTAAGTTATTTCACTAGTTACTATCTCTAGTTATACTATACTTTTATTTAATATTTTATTAAGCTTTAAGCCTAACTAAATAACTAAATAATTTCCTCCTAAGGACTAGCTAAGTATTAAGAGTTACTCTTAGTATAGAATAAGTGCCTATTAAAAGGAATTATAATAAATATCGCGCTATTCCTAATCCTAATCCTTTATAAGGAAGAATTTATACTTATTTACTAGTATAAGTATTATACTAATAGCGTAGAGATATCCTTTAGTACTATCTATTTAAGAGTAGTATTTATTAAGCTTAACCTAACTAGCTTCTAGCGTATAGAGTATCTCTTACTTTTATAGAACGCGCTTTTATTATAGCTATTTTATTAACTATTTAAGGTATTTAAAGAGCTTATTATAGATCTTAAAGATATAATATACTATAATATTATAAGTCTTTAAAAGTTAAGTTATATAATTAAAGAAAGGCTTAGTAATATAAAGAAGATAGTTAACTTAGCGCTACTCTTTATTATTTAGTAATATCTCTTTATAGTTATACTCTATATAGAATAGGATAAAGATATTATATAGACGCTTTACTTAGCGAAGTATTAAGAATATAGAATTCTATTAAGTTTTTATATCTTAGATAGGCACTAGCTTTATATCTATTATCTAGAGATTATAGAATATCTCCTAGCGCTAAGGACTCGCGTTAATATAGATAGTGAGAAAGCGGACCTTATTTAAGATATAGGATATCTTATATATTTAGTACTATGTATTAAGCTTTACTAGTCTTAATTACTTCTCTATCTACTTTATCTTAGCTAACTTATTTAATAGATTTACCTTAATATAGCTAAGAAGCTATTAGAGACTTAGCTAGATAATATAAGTAAGGTATAGAATTTAAGGAAGAATTATATTATCTATAAGAGCCTACTAGAGAGACTACTAAAGAGAAGTAACTAATATCTTATTATTAGATATATTATTTATAGTAATTCTAAATACCTAGCCTTTAATATTATACTCTATAAGAGTTTAAAGGAGTATATCGCTTAGATTCGCACTTATATATAAGCTATAAATAGGCTTAAAGCTAAGTAGTACCTTATAGTAACCCTAATTAATATTAATAAAGTAGCCTATAATTACTATAAACGACTATAAATAAGGAGACGTCTAATAATTAAGTATAATTAATATCTTTAAGCTAATTAGTAATTTCTAAAATATACCTTCTTACTAGTCTTTAACTATACTTATTAATTAGTAGTAGATTATATTAGCGAAGGGAATAATTAGTAGGCTTAGGGCGTAGCGAGCCTAAGAAATTAGATACTAGAGCGAGGGATACTTAATAAGGTATAGTAGGAGTTAGTTAAGTATTAAAAATTAGAGAAGGTCTTCTTTCTATAATTCTTATAAAAAGGATATATTATTATCTATTAGTAGTCTCTATTATAATCTAAAGAATATTAGTTAAGAAGTTAGACACAGATTTTAGCTAAAGACCCTATTAAATATAGGATTAAAGATATAATTTAATATACCCTATTCTTTAGAAACTTAGTGATCTTATTCCCCTTCTCTTATCTAGCCTTTAAATACTCTACTATCTTAAGATATCTTTATATTATTAATATACTATAATATTATATCTTACCCTTTACCTTTAGATTAACTATATATAGATATTTAAGGATAGCTCTATAGCGCTAATATATTATCTTTAGCGCACTATCTATATTATAGGTAACCTAGTAGAACTAGCTCTAAATCTCTATATATTAGATTAAATCCTAATTAATCTTACTCTTTCTTCTATAATTAGTCTATAATCACTAGTTAACCTATTCACTATAGGCTATTCTTTTATAGAGAATAAAGGCTTTCCTTTAGTTAGGTCTAATATATATAAAAGAGGAGGGAACTACTAGTTAGAGAGATTAGAGAAAGTCTTATTTAGAGGTATTAAGTATATACTAACTACTAGATAGAGTAGCTAGGGGGTTTAATATTATAAGATAGCTAAGATTATCTATCTTACTATTATAAATTAAGAATATAAAGTTAAAGTGCTAACTTTATAATATAATAAATTAGTTCTATAAATATTAAATATAAGAGAGAATTAATTAAAGAGACACCTACTAAGTAATAGTATCTTTAGGTAGTAGGGAATAAGTTAAATAAATATAATATATTAATTATTATAAGAGGATAATAAGAAGAATTAGGTTTAATTAGCTAGAGAGCTTTATATTATATAAAGATAATCTAAAAAGCCTAATAATAACCTAGAAAGCCTAGCTAAAGCCTAATAATAGCCTAGAAAGCCTAGCTAAAACCTAGTAAAAGCCTAATAAACCTAATAATAACCTAATTCCTAGCCTAACTTATATTTAAGATCCTTAAAAAATTTTAATCTATTACGCTAAGAAGAAAAACTTTAATCTTTAAGTAGCTTTCCTACTCTATAGACTTCTTTTAATTAATTTCTAAGTAAGCTAATCTAATTAAATAAATCTACTAAATAACCTTTATATATATTATTTTCTATATCCTATTAAAATAGTAGAGTTTAATAAAAATATTCTCTCTACTTTTAGAAGATATACTAGGTACTCTCTAGTATAAATATATATCTTTATTACTTTACTATTAATTTAAGCTAGTAATCTTAAGATTAATAGATCGCTCCTAAAATAAACGAACTTTTATATAGCTCTATAATAATTTATTATAAGCTTAACTAACTCTTTATAATTTTTACTATATTTCTTAAAATTTTAAGGGATTTATAAAAAGAAGGCGTAGTGCTATATTATATAGACTAGATATTTATAAAGAATAGTATATTATCTTAATAACTAAGCGGATTTATAATTAGAATTATATAAAAGTTAGACTAAGTTAGACTTAGCTAGGTTTTACTAGGGGCCTAGCGTTAGGTCTAGGTTAGGTCTAGATTAGAGAAGTTTAGCTTAGACCTAGCCTAGGTTAGGCTTTAGGCTAAGTTCTTAGGCCTAAGTTAGGCCTTATAAAAGTCTAGCCTTAATCTTTATAATAAGGGCTACTTATATTAGAAAGTAGGAATATTAAGGGCTCTAGGAGTGCCTAGGATATAGATTAGTCACTATTAATTACCTAGCTACCTATATATAGTATAAGGGCGATCTTTATAATTAGCGTCTTAGCTAAAAGTAGGGCACTAATACCTCTAAGTTATTAGAATTAGCGAGGGACACTTAGTATTAGTATTTAACCTTAAGGCGTTAGGAGAATCGCTATTTTACTATAGTTAATTATATACCACTAAGCTCGTAAGTTAATATTAAGATAGTATACCTATTATATAGTATACTAAAATAAGGAGCCTATATCTCTCGCTAAAATAGATTAGCCGCACTATTAGATTTATTAAAGAGATTATTATACTAATTATATTAATTAAGCGTCCTATAGTTATACTAATTCCTAAGTAGCCTAATACTATAGACTTTTATTTATTACTACTTTCCTTATTTATATTAAGATATATTCTTCTATAGGGGAAGGATATATTATTTAAGAATTACGATTATATATATATTTTATTATAATAATACTACGCACTTAATAAGTGACTATTTAAAAGATATTAGTATACTTCCACTAATATAGGGTTACTTATAATTTATTATCTTTAATCTTAACTCTTTAGCTTATATATATATTACTCTATAATACCTCTTTATTAACGCTAAATAGTATTTATAGACTTATCTAGTATACTAGTTTAATTCTTAACTCTCGCGTAATACTAGTTATATATATATTAATATAAGATAGGCTATAAGGTAGTAGTCTATTATAGCCTAAAGTATAGATTATTTATTTAATATATACCTAGGGTATATCCTACTAGGTATAGTATTAGTGACTAGATTAGGAACTAACTTCTAACTTACCTTTCTAGGTATTAGGCTAATAGTTATACCACCCTTATAGGTCTTAACGCGAGTTTATTATATTTATAAGTTTAGTATTTAGCATAGTCTTATATAGTATTAGGCTAGCTAGGATAAGCTATATAAGATAAATCGTTTATACTATCTTTCTTTAAATTAGCCTAAAGAAGTAAAGTTCGATTAGCTTAGTGGCTAAGTTTATAGGTATTATATATATAGGATATAGTAATATAGCTAAGACTTATAATCTTAGCCCTAGCTAATAGATATAAGTAATAGCGAAATATTAATAGGTAATAGAGCTAGATAGCTTTATCTATTAGGAGATATATAGCCTATATTAGTAAGTAATAAGCACTAGTACTAAAGATTAAAGGTAAGGAACTTATCTTAGGTAGGGGCCTATAAAAATAGAGGGGTCTATCTATATATAATACTATACTTAAGATATAGGCTTATAGACCTATATCGCGCCTATTCCTTCCTTAGCGATAATAAGCGCTATATTAATAGATCTACTTATAAATATTTCTAGTACGCTACGTAGAATAGATTAAATAACTTTATTCTTTTTTTTTTTTTTTTTTTTTTTGGCTTAGTAGTAGCGCCTAGTATTAAAGGGTAGTATATATATAATAGACTATAGATTTTAATACGTAAAGGAGGCGGAAACTATTAAGCTACTAATAGAGATATCTCGCGCACTTAGGAGAGGTAGGATAGAATATATTACTTAATTAATTATAGCGTAAAGGACTTTATCTTTAGGCGTTAGGTAAAGTTACTTTATTCACTTTTTATATAAATATAGGGAGCTAGCGCTATTACTAGTCCTATATAAATAGGATAAATAATATACCTATAATCTATTAGTATATATCTCTCTAAAAAAATTATAGTCGCCTATAGCGATAAACCTCTATACTCTAGAGAAAACGACACTATTTTTAATAGAGTAGAAGGATAGTAGAAAGTAGTAAGTATTATAGTAGGTTAAAAGCTCTATAGCTATCTTCTTAGTCTAGTCTATAGCGATCGAAGTTTATCCTAAAAAGTAAGACCTATCTATCTATTAGGTGAACTTCTAGCGTTCTTCTAACTCACACCCTCTATAGGTAAGGAAGCTAATCTTATCATAAAATTTCTAATACCTAAGTATATCACTATATTATATATAACGCATTATATAATCTTAGTTTATATATTAGTTATATAGCTACCTTAAATTTCTAAGGGTATAGAGTAGGAGCTGATATTCTTAGCTAGGACTATAATCTAGTTAGTATTAGTAGTTCTAGCGAGGGCGTAGAGTAATTAGATAATTCTAGTTCGCGTCGATTACTATATATTAGATTAGTTATTAAAGCGAGACGTATAGCTTTATAGAAAAGGTAGCGATAGTATAAGGCTCGTTAAGCTATATATTATTCTTCTAGTGTCTTAACTAGTGGCCCTATAAGATAGTTAATATATATCTAATAATAAGGGCTTACTTATAGTCTTTCTATCTAGTCTTACTCTATATCTATAATAGATAATATTACTAAGATAGTAAAGAGTGGTCTTAGGGAGATAAGTCTTAACTTAAAATCGACCTAAAGTATCTTCTATCTTATAATTCTATAAGGTCAATTTAACTTATATACCCTCTAGATATAACTATAACTAATAATAAATAGGTAGTAATAAGGTAGAAGCATTAAGTAGGTATACCTATTTCATTAAACGTTAAACTATATAAGACCTATAGCCACGATAGTATATATAAATAGCCTTACTTAATATACTATTAGAATATTAAACTATTCTAGATAATAGCGATATATATATAGGAAGGGCTTAAGGATAGCGGTATTTAATAATTAGAGGTCTTACTAGTAATCTTACTAAAGGCACTATTTAATAAATATATAATAGTAATAGAACTAAAATTAATATTATAAGGATTATTATTAGTGTGACTAATAGGTAGTTATATAACCTTAGAGTGCTAACTTAGAGCTATTATATAGACCTAGATAATTATAATATTAGATATATTAGCACTAGCTAATAGATATAGGGTAGATAAGGGACTTACCTATAGGATACCTTACTTATATAATTATAGTTAATAAGCTAATAAAGAGTTATATAGTTAGCTTAAATTAATAAGATATATAGATATAGTACTTACTAAAGAACTATCGCTAAGTCTTAGTAGGTAGGTATAAAGATAGGTATAGTAGAGTAAACTACTAATAGATAGAGAGAGGTAGTTAACTTACTAGCTTAAGCGAGTACTATAGGTATTATTAATAGTAGGAGTTTAGGGTTAAAGAGGAGAGACTTATAAGTCTACTATAGGAAGGCACCTTTTTTTAGTTTAAGGGAATTCTTTAGATATAGTAAGAAGGAGAAATATTTCGATAGAGAACTAGGGAAGAAGACTATATTTATAGGTCTTTTAACTAGTCTTATTACTACCTACTTTATATTATTATAGTAAAGTCTTTTTAGTCTATTACTTTCTTAGGGGGATTATTTTTAGGGGTATTAAAGTTACCTATATAAAGTTAGGCCTATTAAAGCTTAACTTACTAAGGTAATAGGCTATAGAAAGGTTAATAGGTAGATAAAAAGTAAATAGTTATAGCTAAGGTAAATCATATAATTAAGTGATTTCCTAAGATTTTAAAATAATAATTTAAAATAATAATAATTTTCAAATTTCTTTCTTTTTTAATCTTATTTAATTATTATTTATCTAAAGAGCGTTAATTAATATTAAACCTTATCTTAATAACTATACTTTTAATAATAGGTAGCGATTATTACTTAACTATAATATTATACGCTTTTATCACTATTACCTAAACTTTAGTATTAGCTACTAATTTAAATCTAAGGCTAATAATTATACTATATTCTAAGTAAGTTAAAAAGTCGCCTCACTTATTAATATTCGAATTTTTAGGGTCTAAGCTATCGCTTACTTAAAATATTTCTACTAAGCGTACTATAGCTATACTATATTAACTATAGTACTATAGCTCTTACTTCGATCTATTAGGGATAATATATATTAATAGATACTATAAGCTAGTCTTTAGCTAATACTAGCTATTAAATATAGAGTCTCGAATACTAGGTCCCTAGAACTACTAAGCTAAGTAGTTAAGGGGTGTCTAATAACTATATTTCTATACCTAATACCTATCTATACTACTTTTAAGATTAATATTATTAAAATATAGAAATACAATTATTATACTATATATTAGTATAGATAAGGCGATCGAAAACTAAAGTCATTTTAAATATATTAAGATAAGATAGAATAGATATAGCCTATCTAAATTCTAAAAGCGCTAGGAACGTAAATATTTTCTAGGTATATTAAGAAGCTTTCTAAAATACTTAGTCTTTCTTATATAGATAATCGAGCTATTTAAATCCCTAGCTACCCTAAGGCACTACGGATTCTTATATTTTATATTTATATTAGCACGAAGAGGTGGCTATAGATATATCGGGGGCTACGATAGAACCTCGCTAGTATAGATAATCTCAAAAATAGGATAGATTAAGAGGAAGGGCGGCCTATAGAGGCTTATAGCCACTTAATAATAGTTAAGGGAAATTTAATAGTATATAGTCACTTCTATTTCTAGTAGCTATTAAAGGGGTTATTTAGGTAGAGTAAGAAGAGCCATATATAGTCACTATAAACCCTATTAATCCTAGTATGAATTTTTATTAAGCTTAGATTCGCATAGAGGGAAAAAAGCTAGTAGGCATAGATTAGATAATATTCGCGGAAATTAGCTCGAATGACTTACACAGCCGAAGCATAAAGATTTCTCTATAGCCAAGTCTAATAGAGGCAGCTCAACATAATCTAGGTTTTTATAGTCATTCTAGCTTCGACACTTATTATAGTAGTAACTTTGGGAAATTAGAGGATAGGGAGGTAGAAGGAACGATAATAGTATAGCTTAAAGTAATAAGACAGTATTAATAAGGAAGTGTTAGTCTAAGCATATATAGAAAGATGACTAGATAATCTAAAAATCATTTATAATTGGTCCTAGGCCCCTATAGACCTATCCTATATATAAATATATAGGCGCTAGGATTACCTTAAATAGTCCTAGGAGCTATAGCGCTCCTAAAATGCTAGTTCATAGTCCTAGGATCATGATTTAGATAATTAAGGAATCATATGCGGTATCTTAGGATAGGTACTTTACTAAATCACTATAGATCTATATCGCTTTACTCCACTAAGCTAGACGATCTTTTTGACTTATTCAATAGTTATTATCTTTAAGGAAGGTCTACGAGAAGTCCTACTATTACGTTCCCGATACTATATAGACGCTTACCTTCTTAGTATCGTTTAGCTAAACGGGGATCTATTAGGCCCCCCTATAGCGTAGCTCCTAGTATAGAATCTAGCCACTAAGTAGCTCGATATATATATATAACACTTTCCTCTAAGTTAATAAAAATCTTCACTATCGTCTAGGAGGTCGATTTAATCCTAATAATCTCGATACTTAAGATAGCTATTTAATCATTAAGTGCGGTCCGGACTTTCTCGCGTATTTATATAGGGTCGTTCACTAATACTTTAGTTTCGTCGCTTACTAATCGTATGTCTAGGATAATAGCCAAAAGACTAAGGCTCAAGCGTATAGCCCGGGTACTAGACGCCACTACTAATAGCTAAGACGCAATCGATGCCTAGCTCTAGCTTATACTTAGGCTAGTCACCGCGATATAGAGCGACTAGAGCTCCGTATATAGCTTATTATAGTATCTATTATAGGTATATTCTATTAGATTAATTATAAGCGCCATTTACTTAAGTTCCTCTATCTTTCTCTATATCTCTAGTAGTGTAACCTTATAGCTCTTAATTTCTTCTTAATATCTCTCGTCCCTCTAGTATAGCTTAATGCGAAGTTTAGTGATCTAAGACTAGAATCTAGACCTCTCTATATACCTCGCTTTAATCTCTTAGTGGAAGTACTTATTTAAGGTCTCGATCTTCCTAAAAGCTTCTAGAATCGCTCGTAGAATCGGGTCCGTCTGGTTAGTTATAGAGGTAGCGGGCCCCGCTATTATACTCTTATATTGGTTCGATTCTAGTTGGTTTTTTCTCTGGCGTCTACTAGCGGTGTCCCTCTCTTACTCCTAAGAGTATAATATAGGAACTCTAATTAGTCGATTTAAGGTTCGTAGTGGCTACGGTGCCGTTAGTGCCGCTCGCTTAGTCGCGGCGGCCCCTAGAGGCATTTTTTAAGAGCGAAATTTCCTATAGTAGCACTAATAGATCTTGGTTTGAGTCCTCGGGCCTTTTAAGAGTAGCCTATCCTAGTGAATATTAGATCTTATACGATAATAAAATAGGGTGCTGTTAGAGCGATACGCCTATATAATATAGAATATGCTATAGTAAGTTCTAAGCCAATAGAAAGTTAGGGCTAGGTTATAAAATAAGTAAGAATAAATAAGGCGAAATTACTTGCGATAACTCTAGCTTAACCTAGCCTATCACCTAAGCTATATTATTAAAATAGAATTTTCGTAGGTTCACCCCTCTAAAGCGAGATAAATTATAGAGCCCTAAGCGTTATTCTTAGGCTAGGTTTAGGGGGGCCTTCGCTTAGTAATAATGGTCGGCTCCTACCTTTAAGCGAGTAGACTTTAGGTTTTTTTAAGCCTTATTAATTAGGCTAAATCTTGCCTAAAGATCTTATAAAGGTGGGATTAACCCGATGTCTAACTATAAGATGTGATAGGCCCTTTACAATCTCTCTTTTCCTGTGACCTCGCCCTTTAATAAGATCTTAACCTCTTTTTCTTACCATAACATCGCTAAAAAGAGGCAATCTACTAATTAATAGCCGACGAGAGAGATTACGAAATTAGAGGATATAAAAGGCACTAGGTATCCTATGAAAGTAGGATCTCTCGATGGTGCTAATACTATAAGTGCGGGGATTACCTCATTAGATAAGGTGTAATTTATTGGCTTTTTAATACTATCCATTATCCTAAGCTATGCTAATCATACGTTATTTATATTATACACTAGATACTTATCCTTAGTACACCAGGCACTATAAACGCCAGTATTTAGATTTTTGTTCTAAGTGTAGGGAAAGGAATAGCGAGAGAAGAGATAGAGAGAGAAGAGACAAAGAGAGAAGAGAAAGAGAGAGAAGAGATAGATATAGACAAAGATAGATATAGAAGAGCTTAAGATAAGTGGGCTCTTTAGCTCTTGAACTTTCAACTTTAACCTTATAACGATACTAATAGGAGAGGGATGGCTATATTACCTACCCAGCGTAGGAGGTATATTAAATTTATAGGAAGAAGGCACCTTTGACGAAAGAGGATGGATTTACTTAAAGAGGCAGTTTACTTTTATTCAATATTTTAAATCTAAGTTTATGATGATGGGAATTTCAGAGCAGCATACACATATTATAGACATAGGGAGCACTTAGTACAGACAGCATGGTCTCAGATCAGGTAGCGAACGTGTTATAGTTCAGAGGTATTAATTCTATTATTTATTCAGAGGGAGATATAAGGCTATATATACAAGAAGATCAAGTTAATCGGATTAGAAATCAACTTAGTTCTTCGTATATATACTTCGGGATTAATTCCGATGGTTCGGCTTAGTTCCTGATCTGCACCATCCTTATATCACAACATACATAAATGCGATTTATGAGTTTCCTTATATATCGAGTCCTTCCTATCCGTCCATCATATCAGGTGCTATCTTTAGGTCGCTTTCGCTCCCTGATAGGGTCACGTGCTACCTCATCCTACGAATCTGCGATAGGACGTATCTCGCGTTGGAACCCAGGATACTTTTGTAATGATTGTATCGCAGAAATAAAGTGTTCGTAGGGGGTTTCAATCCTTAGTCGCGGGTTATCACATATCATCCGAGTGAATACGGGATGACCATAATTCCCTATAGTCGTCATGTGCCGGTACTCCTTTAATATAGTTATCAATTGGCTCGGGGTTTTTAGTATAATATCTCCATTAGTGGGCCTATAGCACCATCTCGGTCCGAGTATATATAGGTCTCTGATTACTTAGGGACCATTCTATATAGTCAGATGTAATTCCTTTCTATCGAAGAGAAGAAAAGAGGGCCTCAGTAAGATAAGCTTCTTCTTTAAAGGAAAGCCAAAGACACATCCCGATGTACGATGACTTAAACCCCAATGACTAAGAATCAATGCTATCGGCGATTTCTTTACATAGCGTCTCCTCATCCCCGGCATTTAGAAGACGGATTATACAGACATCGATAATAGTTAATTTGGGTCCACGTAAATTGCGGGTTCGGACGCCAGTGATCTATTCCGCCTTTAGTAGAGCACTTTCATCTAGGATCTCCAACACACAGACCCTTTTCCCGGGTTATTATAGGACACTACTTCGAGTTATATACATGTTTAGTCTGGATTCTGCAGACAGCTTTTAAAGTTAGGTCTCTAGGGAAAGGGAGGATTGAGCTTACTCACAGTAGAAGGCGGTTCTTTAGCAAGTCAAGGGTTACGAGTATTTTTACGGCGCACTTTGGCGCAACGGTGTCTTATTCAAACCTTTGAGTTCGGTAGCACATTTACTAAGGTTCCAGCTTTTTTGGACAGCCGTGAAAGGCGACTCATTGGGCTCCGGGACATCCAAAGTGAGAGTGTGAGGGGGGAGGTGAGGGTGAAGGAGGGAGAGATAAGTCGAGAGGTTCAGGGCAGTCGCAGATCGCAGTGCTGAATGCAGTGGCTTGTTCTGGAAAGCGAAACAGGAGCAAAATGTCCCTTGGCGATCCACCAACCACATTGCAGATGATGGCCCCATGACTCACGTGACAAGCACAGCCTGTCGGACACTGAATACGTCGGGTACCAGTAAATCCGCCCCAGAGACAGCCTGTATTAGTCATCCCACGTAACGTAATTCACTACCGAGTCGCCCGCCCTACCGAACCGCCCACTCCGCCCGGCCCCTTATACTATTTTTTAATATTACTCGACCACTATGAATGACATAAAATTTATAAATTTAAAAAATTTAAGCCGTGCAGTGCGTCATCCTATGTCCGAGTGTATTACATTTCGAACAGCGAGGTGGCGTTCTCTGAAGTGTCGTTTTTCCTATCCCACTCGGCGACTCGGTAGTGAATTACGTTATCTAGCCTGCCGTAGCGCAGAGAGAAGAATACCAGATTGTTACGCCTGCGAGATTCTCCTATTGGTTGCTTATATTACGGTCCAGTCCATGTTCCGATACAGCCTCAAACGTGTCAGTTTAGTAATCATCCGCCCCAGCCACAGCCACAGTTGATCTAGATTTAAAATCAGAATTAGGGCTTGTTGACTTGTCAGTAAACTGATCTTGAAGCTTCAGATCTTGAAGCTTCAGTTGAGAATTTATCGGGCAACCATGACATATTGGCACTGGTTACCGGATGGGTACTTCTATTTGACAGTTTCATGGTTTCACGATCAGGTCCCGTCCTACGGTAGGGGGCTGTTAGGCGCCGAGGCTTTCCAATGTAAGCGCTTACAGTGCACTTTGCATCTACTTGCCGCCCGACCACGTCAATTTTCTTTTTCAGTGGGCTATATAATTGGAACATCCTCCACCTCAGCTTCTTTTGACGACCATTTCCCCTCCGATTCTCTGAATGCTATATTTCAATAAGAATAGCAAGTGCTTGTTCCAACCGTCTCATTGTTTTGCTCTTAGTCTGTCTGGCTGAAAGTCGACTCCTCGAAATGAAACCCTCCACGTACTCTAACGATGAATATACGATCGGATGGATATCAGCATTGAGTGAAGAGTTCAAGGTGGCCATGGCTATGCTTGATGAGGAGCATGGGAGGCCTCAGTCAGCACCAAGAGAGGACACCAACGTGTATCATTTGGGGAGAATTGGCGAGCACAACGTTGTGATGGCTTGTCTATCAGGGGGGCAAATGGGTACTGGTCCAGCTGCTATCGTTGCAGAGAATATGCGCCGCACTTTCAAAAGCATAAGATTCGCCCTTCTTGTTGGGATCGGAGGGTGTGTCCCGGATAAAAAGAAGGACATTCGTCTGGGCGATGTTGTTGTCAGCTATCCTAGTGGAATTTACACTGGAGTTGTACAGTACGACTATGGTAAGCTCAAGGCTGATGGTGATATCCAGAGGAAAGATTGGTTTTCTCCGCCACCTAGCAAGGTTTTGTCTGCAGTCACTGCTCTAGAGGCATATCATACGAGACCGAAAAATCCAATCAACCAAATGCTTGGCTTCATCGATGAGCTAGGCGAAGATTACGAATACCCCGAAGCATGTGAGGCTCTTGATAACTTGTATCAAGCAGACTATGTTCACATCTCCGAGGCTGAAACATGCGATTCCTGCAATCCACAAGCTCTAGTCCACCGAAGGACTAGGAAGTCTCCATGCAAGCCACGTGTACACTATGGTATTGTTGCTTCCGGGAATATGGTGGTGAAGAATGGAATTGAGCGGGAAAGGATCGATCGCCGTTATGATAACTCGATACTGTGCTTCGAAATGGAAGCGGCAGGAATGATGAATAATTTCTCGTGCCTTGTCATCCGAGGAATCAGTGACTACTCAGATTCTCACAAAAACGACCAATGGCAAAATCGCGCAATTGCGGCTGCGTCTGCATATGCGAAAGAGCTTCTTTCTCTGATCGAGCCATCTGATATGGAGGTATTGCCGCCTCTTGCTGCTCGTGTGCTGGATACTGGTAAGCACCCATATCACCAAACATCTTATACTCGAGGGAATCGTTAACGTTGACAAATAGTTTCAAGAAAGCTAAAGGATATTGATAAACAAACGACGGCAAATACCGAATTAATGAAAGAGAACACAATGGGTACGTATTAAGTTTATTATTGCCATGTCAAAGGTCGCATTGTTGACTAGGTCTCAGAAACATTAAGAAGGAAAGAACAAGAAGTTCAGCTTCAATTCGAAGCATGGCTAAAGCCACCGAACGTTCGCGAGACTCAACAGGATCAAATCCGAAAAAGATTGCCAGGGACCTGTAATTGGATCTGGTCAAACCCGATTTTCCTCGCTTGGAATGGCGCGCCTCTCTCATCGGCCCCGGACAGGATCATCTGTATATACGGCCCTCCTGGTGGTGGGAAAAGTATTCTTGCATCTGACATTGTGGATCGAATGTGGAATGACAGCGTACCGGCGTTATTCTTTGCGTTCTCCAGCATGCATGCCAGTCAGGAAAAGTCAAGTGGCCTGATTCGTTCGCTTCTGTGGCAGCTGGTGAAAGTTGTCCTCCGGAAACAGGATACCTCTATTCTTTCTACCTTGATGCTGAGAGGTCAGCCAACAACCTCTGACTTGTGGATGTGGTTCAGTGAGATGGCCAAAATTGTCTCCGAGCCAGTTTACTGCATCATCGACGGTGTCGATGAAAGTTCAGATCCGGTGCCTGAATTGCTTCAAAGACTTCTTGGTTTCCTTGGGACTAGCCCCAATTTCCGCTTCATCTTGCTTGGTAGGCAGCATTCATTTCACCAAACCGATTATATCCCCCATAAAATTGAGATAAACCCTGCCTTGACAAAAGATGATGTTGATCGAGTCATCGAAACAAATATCGAGCAGTCGGCGATCCTCAATAAACCAGCATTACGCGACAAAGTCCTTTCATCCCTTCAAGAACAGTCAGATGGGAATTTTCTTTGGGTCAAACTCATGTTTGGACAATTGGAGAAGTCACTTCCATTGGCCCATGGCTTAACGAGACTGAAAAGATTACCTCGTGACCTTGAATCTGTTTACGAGGAGCTTCTTCTAGGACTTGCCAAAAATCTCGATCAAGACGAGATGAGCCTTGCTCAAAAGCTCTTCGCGTTCATTGTTGTCTCCCAGAGACCATTGAGTTTGGCCGAAGCTCAGCATTTACTGGCCGTCGATGCCTTGTCAACTTCTTCGGGTGAAAGGCTATCCATCCAAGACTGTCTCGTTCCGGAACTAGATCAAAGGATCTTAAATCTCTGCGGTGACCTTGTCGATATCCGGAACGGTTGCTTGCAATTGGTACACTTTTCTGTAAAAGAGTTCCTGATGAGGCCCAAAGAACAATGGGCACGCCATGGAAAACGTCGAAGAACCAGGAAGTTTCGGGTACCTCCAGAGGATGCACACCGCTGGCTTGCATCTGCTTGTATGGAGTACATTGAAAAATGTGCCGATGCATCCTTCGTGAATGACCAAGACAATTTACCTCAGTTTGATCGACAGCATCCTTTTCTGCATTACTCGTCTATTTATATACATATCCATTTGTATCAGTCGGGTTTGCCAACAAATCCTTTATTAGACAAGATCCAGAAGTTTCTTAAGTCAAACCAATGGATAGCTGGGCTGGAGATCCTCTTTTTGACCTTTTTCGAAGACGATTCTCTTTTTCCCAATATGACGAGGCCGGAAAACTTGTATCATGGTTGGGCGACAAGAAAAAGAGATTGCAGAGCAGGCCTCTGCCAGTCTGAAATTCATACATGAGAGACGAGCAAGGAATTTCGGACCCAATGACCCCCGAACTGAGCGACTGGGCCTTTTCCTCCACTACTTAGAGCACCTATCTTTATCAACGCCCGTTGAGGTTGCAGACTCCTGCGGCATTCAGAGTACAGCCCCCTCGGTGGATCTTCAACCAATCATGGAGATATTTCGACGAAACAAGCCACTCTCTTTACAGTTAAAGGCCAATTTACTGCTAAGAATGGTTATGCATCTTCCAAAATTCAGACGACTCACGGATCCACTACAAATTCTCTTCCAAAAGCTTCTGCAGCACGGCTCAAGCATGCCACTCTACGTGCTTCTCTTTGTGGGTCGTTTCTGCGAGAGAAACGACCGTTATGAACTAGCCACTGAATTTTATCTTGTTGCTTTGAGCAAAACTGAAGAAAAGGAGGGCCGAGTGAAGTTCGCTCTACTACACTTGATTGGCCTTACACACCATAAGCTCGGTAAATATGACAAGGCTCTTGAATATTTCAAAAATGCTATGGCAGGTCGAGAGAAAATACTGGGTCTTGAGCACTACGAGACCCTTGAGACTATTGATTGGATTGCTTCGATCTTTCGATATCTCGGTCAATACAGAAACTGTTTAGAATTCTATCACGAAGCACTCGCCGGTCTTGAAAAAAAAGTTGGACTCGAGCACAGCTCCACTTTGTTTATACTGGATGAAATCTCCATATGCTACGAAGATCTGGATCAATTTTCAGATGCCCTGGTGTTCTGTAAAAAGGCATTGGTTGTCCGAGAAAGAACCCTTGGGCCTGAACACGAATACACAGTGCATAATCTCTATGTACTTGGTTGTGTCTATCTTGAGCATGATCAGTATACAGAGGGTTTAGAGTGTCTTACAAAGGCTCTGCTGAACGCAGAAAAAATTGTTGCATTCAAGCAGGAAGACATTTTGGAAATGATGTTTGCTATCTCTGCTGCTCACCAACTTCAAGATCAATTTTCTGACTCCTTGGAGCTCGAAACGAAGGTCCTTCTTGTTCAGGAGAAAACGCTTGGACTTGAACACGAAGAAACTCTGTACACCCTTTATCAAACTGCTTGGGATTATTATTACCTGGAACAATATACCGAGAGCTTGGAGCGTTCAATCAAAGCTCTGAGTGTCCAAGAGAAAGTCCTCGGGCTTGAGCACGACGACACTTTGAGCACGATTTGCCTGATCTGGCGGATATATGCAAAGCTCGAACAACATACAGATGCCTTAGCATTCCTCCAAAAGGGTCTTGGAGTTCAAGAGAGATTATTCGGGTTCGATGATGAAGAGACGCTGTGGACGCTGTGTTGCATCGGTGGGTGCTATCAAATACTAGGGCAATATGACAATGCCTTGGAATCCTTTAAGAAAACCCTCTTAGGCCGACAGAAAATATTCGGACCAGATGATAAAGTGACTTTGCTCACTACGCAATCTGTTGGTGCTACATATAAAATGCTTGGTCAGTATGAAGATGCTTTGTATCACCTCGAAAAGGCCCTGGCAGGGCTTGAGAAAATACTTGCACCTGAACATCAAGATATCACGGACACGCTTGAATTGATTGGAGCTGTCTATGCAAATCTCGAGAAACATGAATGTGCCTTGAAATTCTTCGAAAAAGCTCTGGTGGGATTGGGGAAAGCAATCGAGTCCGATGATGAGGCTATTTACAGACTTCACCATCTAATTGAGAAAGAGAAGAAGACAATTGCCAGGGAAACCGGTATGTATTGTGATCCTCAGTTCCCCACTTTCCTCCAATAAGACATCCATGGTTCTGTTCGTTTTTCGCGTCCACTTGGCGACTCGGACCGATACATAGGTGTAATACTCCTACCATTTATGATTTGGCATTAAAGCAGCATCATGTATATAATACCTTTCCTTCTCCCTCCATTTCATCTCAATATAGACCTTCAAGCCAAATTTCTGCCGTTGCTAAGGTTTCTTTAGTAGATTGTAATTGTCACACGCTTTGACCCCTCGGGTGTGCTGACTAAGCCTACGTCTTGGTCAGTCCCCCTTCTTGTTAAATCCCTACTAAATTGTTAATATTTCACCTTTTGATCCTATCGCTCATCCAAAACAAGATAAATATGCCTTCTGGCCTCGAAACTCAAATCCAAAATGCCTTGGCAACCGTTTCCGATTAACAAACGTCTAATTTAAGCGCTTTAGCCCGGTCGTCTAACCTTCTATATCGAACGCTCCTCCGCCGATTCCACGAACGTGGAAACTTCGAGGACAAGCGATCAAGTTAACGTGCCCTAAATTTAGTGTAAGAGACTGCTTTAGTTAGATATATTAAGTAACTCGACGATCTATAGGCACCTTACACGCTCTAAGATATCGAGCGTTGCGCTAATTCTATATTAGCGCGGTCGGGTTAACCCCTAATCGGGAAGAATTAGGTAGGTCGGTTCGTACGACGCCTTCCGGAAGGCTTCTTTTAGACTAAACAAAAGCCTATAGATAAGAATAGGCTCGAATCGGAAGATATTTCTTATTTAACTACCTGGTTTAAGCACGTCGGAGGTTGGTTAGAGGGGATTAGTCTAAAGAATATCTATAATTTCGACGAAACGGGGTTCCAATTAGGTTAAACACGGTCTTAAAAGGTCGTCACGCGCTACTAATATAGCTCCGAGAAGCTTACCTCAGTCGATCGAGGTTAAATCGTTACCTTAATCAAATATATTACCGCGGACGGGTAGTCAATGGTCCTATATCTAATCTTTAAAGGTCGGCGCATATAGAAGATTGGTTCCGAGATAACCCTACCCTTAATCAACGCTATAATATTTAAGTCTCTCCGACTAGGTGGTCGTCTAATCTAATTACCCTCGAATAGCTTTATATCTTCTACGAGAGCACCAAAAACCGCGTTAGGATCAATAGCAAACGCGTTCTCTTCTTCGACAAGCACGGGTCCCACCTAACCTTCGAATTCCTCGATTTCTACGACCAAAATCGGATTATTCTAATAAGCTTTCGACCCTATACATCCCATTTTGCATAGCCTTTAGACCAAAAGCCATTTTTAAGCCTAAAACAGCATTTCTAGAAGGAAAATTCGCTTATAGACGCGTGGTTCCGGCCCGATTCGGTAAAGCGTCACTTCCTCGAGGATATAACTTTAATTCGAAAGAAGGCAATCACACCACGGATTATTCGAAGCGCGTTTCGAGATACTGGCATATGGCCTTTTAACCCTAATATTGTGATCGGACCAATACAAAAAAGATGGGATGAAAGGCATGCAAACGACCCAATTCTCGAGTTATTAGGCCACACACCTGAGCCACAGTCTTCGCCTATTATATCCCCACCACAAACAGTTGAAAAGCTTAATCGGATGGGAAATAAACTCGAGAAATGTATTGCAAAGATATCAGACCAAATGGAGGATCAGACCGAAGAGCTAAATCGATTAAAACGCGATTCAAGCACTACCAAACGGGTCAATTAATCAACGCGGAGTATACGCATGAGCTTGAAAGCAAATTATTATCTATTCAAGCTCGTCAACGTCCAATTCAGACCAAAAGGACTCGAAAGCAGTTATCAACTCTTACTACCTTGACTCCTTTAGACGCCAATCGCCGAATTTGGAAGCGTGACGAAGAAGAGAAAAATTTAGACCATATGCGCATGCTCCGGGCCGCTGCGCAGGATTCGGTCTCAACTCCGCAAAGATCGGACGAAAACAAAGATTTCGAGGATTTCGAGGGATGGGTCATGGGAGATGATGGAAAACCACTTTATATAGTTGATACAGAAGGGGTGACGCTGGAAAGGCTCAAAAAGCGCAAGTATTGACAATTTAGTAGGGATTTGACAAGAAGGGGGGCTGACCAAGACGTAGGCTTGGTCAGCACACCCGAGGGGTCAAAGCGTGTGACAATTATAAGTCTACTTTGTATGAGTATACAAAGTAGACTATCAATCTTCGTCCAAAGTTCGATTTTCCTGAGCTTCCTATATGCATCATATGTCACTTGACTTAGAAATTAGATAGTCTATTGAAAATATGGCAATTTTCCAGAGCAATGAAGCGTAGATCTACATGATAAATCTCTAACGAATGAATACCTATCGCATAAAATGTCGGCGATCGTTGGCGGCTGTTGAGGCCTGGGCGCCATAAAGGCCTTAGGTACGCCGCATCCAAGCTTCAATTCTTTGATTCCAAGCAGCCTCGCTCTTCTTTCTCAATTTCATCAATATTTTATATCACCATTTGCCCAATACATGTGTTCATCATCTCCCAGCAATGCTCATACTATGAGAGTGGAGAACTGCTGAGGTAAGCCACATGGGCCTCGGGACGGTTAACTTCGGCCCTTTTGCGGTTGCGGGGAGACTCATACATCATAGGCTCCTTTCGACAACAACTCCTTTCTCCCAAGGAGGCTGACTAATCTTACTGGCACCAATCCTGTGTGGTCATGGACGTTCCACTGCACCCCACTAAGTTTCCCAAACATTGACCTGAAGTTACGGACGATCTAATAGATCCTTGCCCTTGTCTTGGTGGGACATATGCCTGGAAGGTGGCTAGATTCCGAGTAATGCTCACCAGCGCATCTGCCACATGTCGTATATGGAGCAGTAGCCACGACAGATTTGGAGGTCCACTCGTGTCTCTAAGATTTTGCCTCAGGCAAAGAATCCTCGTATCCATTCTGAGCTTGCATTATTATCATGCATAATTATCGTGCAGCAGTACCCTTAACCTTGCGCCGGGCCTTCAACAAAGAGAGATACCCAATCGTGATAACGAGCTAAATATAGTCGGCGGGCATTTTGTCCTCCACGCTGGGGCATCGAGATACTGGCAAGCGCGAACGGCGATCTGCAATGATCTCTCGTTAAACTCCCCTTCAGGAAGCCGAACTGGATGCATGTCTGATTCCATGGCATTTTACAAATACTCAGGCTCGTCACAAGAGCGGCCCCAGCCTTTCATTGGATCGTGTTTCATGTTGTGATTGGACGATGCATGTTTATGCGAAAGATGTCTGCCTCAGGCAGACATCATGCAATCTGGCAATTCTACCTACCTGTTCCATCACTGCTTTGCTATCACTCCTTTCAGCCGAAGAGTGGTTCTATCCCCTCACTCTACCGTGGTTCGAGTACGATTGGCAGTTATTGACTTGCCCAATAAAGAGCCAAGACCTCGGTGCGTGGATCGTGAGGATATCATATATTGCTCCGGAATCCCCTTTAGAATAAAAGTAGACTTGAACAGTTGAATAAAATAGATTGCCTTTTTCAGTAAATCTGTCATCCATTTTCATCATAGGTATCTTCAGCCTGTAAAACAACACTTTTGACTTCTGGCAGGGCCACTGCGTCAATTTGGTATGGCATCTGTTGATTAGACAAATATTCTATATTCTGGAGCTAGCTAATACGGTTTCATGGAACGTTAGCTAGCATGGCGCTATTTCATCGGTATATCGAATATCGGAACCGAATTATTGATTTTAATCCAAGTAATGATCGTGATGCTCATCATACAATCATGGGGGCTGCGCATGGTTTTCGCGGGCATCTTCGTTCCACGAATTTTGTCAGTACCTCGCAAACATGTCTTGGCATATTGTATCCCGGTTAATTCGCCCTTGAATCTCATAGTGTGATATCCGCAATTATTGTCCAGCTCGTGTTCACAAAGCATGGAGTGCAGTCCACTGACGGGTCTTACAATATGTGCGAGCTCACAATTTTCGACGCGATAATTCAGTGCCTGAGCGTTGTGACCGCTTGTTGGCCTCAGCTAAAGCCATTTCTGTCCTGGGTGCGATCGAACGGTTTAAAGATCCAAGACGTAGAGGATCAAGCCTTCCGGAATTCCAAGACGGGGCCGCTGTCACAGACACAACCCACATCTCCGGGCCTGGATTTCGACGAGCACGACTCCCTACCTCTCGCCCGGCAAGATCGGATTCTCATCACAAAAAGCTGGGAGGTGAATAGCCAATCTAGCCATGGTGATACCGCCCCGGAGATGGATCGCTACCGATGGACAGGGGACAGAGACAGCGGCGGATCACGATGCTCCTCCAACTAGGCTAAGACCCATGACAAACTTCCGTTCAAACGGGTACTCTCAAGTTACATTTAGAATCGATGGTCACTAGGCCGACAAAATTGATTTTTGGCGATTCTTTGCATCGCCACAACCCCTTACACTTGACGCGTCAACAAGATGCTTTAGTTCAGCCTTTGGCGCACTGTTGCCTCAAAGAAGTACCTTAGGCCTTGAGGTGTCTTAAAACCCGATTTCGCTCATGCCATGACGCTCTATATAATCTATTTATTGTACATCCGCACCTAGCTCAAAGTTGTAGATCAGTGGGGGCGATCCGTACCTAGGCTGTGCCATAACCCGCAAATGGGTAGGTCAAGTCAACCCGCAACCCGAACCCGCAAACCCGATGGGTAGGTCGAGTCAACCCGCAACCCTCCCCATGCGGGTTGCGGGTTGGGTTGCGGGTTACCCACGCTAGCCCACCTTTACATAAAATTCTAACACTATCCCTAAATAGGATGGATAAATCTGATTATTCATATGATTAATTACTGTTATTTACATATGTTTCGGTCACGCGTATGAATTTCTGGTTATTCAATAATAAGTAACATGAATTTGAAAGAAATTAGGTTGTATGTAAAAAGAGCGAGTCTGGTAATAGTAATATTCTTAAAATTCAATATAGTTAAAGTAGGTTATGGTTGTTTAAAGGAGTTTGGGTGGGAAATGATTGGTTAAGTTGGGAATATATATTCTTAACATGGAACTGTTGAAGTGCATTTACTAGAAGATCATATCAACTTCTTTGCCCTTGTGTTATAATTAGCTTAATTTAAACGTTCTTAGACTGCAATTAATATATTATCCTAATGTTACTTTAGATTTAGACTTGTTTTATTATTGTATCTTCTTGATTAACCAGGACATCAGTTTAAAGTTGATCTATTACTGCTAAGTATACCTAAGGATTTAAGAAGGTCAACCTGTTGGGATATTTTGGGTAAATGGGTAACCTGCAAATTCAATGGGTTATTGCGGGTTTCTCGCGGGTTTCTCGCGGGTCTGTTGTGGGTTCTCGCGGGTTCTTGCGGGTTCTTTGCGGGTTCTTTGCGGGTTACCCAAAAATCCATTAAATCTACCCAATAGGAATCGTAGATTATAGATTAAGTTATGATAGATCAACATACTCAGTTTTTAACCATGCAGCGCAATCACATCCCCTGTTTATCACTGAATCCACGAATTCGCAGTCTGAAAAAATTCCTCGTAAGTGCCCATAGTCTCATATTCTTCTAAAGCATCTATTCCCCCTCTTTGCTTTTTATATGTCTCAACTCCAATACTCTGATGCTGATGGCTTCTCATCATCTATCTACGATGGTGATATAGACAATCTTACTTTTCTTCCACCAGAGAACTCGCATCTATTATACACATCCGAACTCTCAGTCAGCCAGCAGACAATTAATTCCTTTGATCAAGAGTTTCTTCGACCATCCGCTCCTCTTACGATCCCTTTATCTCTTACACGCGTTGGCCCAGATCGTCGAAAGGGTTACGTCCTCTACGAGAACATGACACATAGTGATTGGGTGGATTGGTGGCTTCAGACTGACCTTGGGAAACAAAGTAGGATACGTTGGGACTCAAAACACCATTCTGAAGTTTGGAGCCAGTTCGATCAGGTAGCAAATGCCTCTGATGGTGCGCCAAAGGTGATGTGTAAACGTTGCGGGCAGATCCTTGAGCATCCCCAATCTCTATGCGCTGGAACTACTATGCGCCATGGAACTTCGTCAATGAATAAGCATTTAAAGGGTATCAATTGTCGCAATTCCACCAAAAACAAGACGCAAATATCTGGTATTACCCAGTTTATACAGACAGCTGTAAGTATCAAATATTTATCTTTTCTTCTAACTACTTTAATATTGATTTTCATAGAGCAGAAACCCTTCAACCGATCAGAAATTTACACAGGATACATGGGAACAGAAGCTTCTTACTTTCCTTACCGTTGCACGGCTTCCGTTTCGACTAGTCGAGCACCCTGAATTCCACAGCCTTATCAGAATGGCCCAAACCGCCCCAACGTGCCCTGAGATCCCCTCACAAAAAACCATTCGACGCCGGCTACACACTACGGTGAAGGAGAGACAGGAGGATATACTCCAGAACTTACCCGCTGGGTCTAAGATATCGATCGCGCTTGATTGCTGGACATCTCCATTCTCACAGGCATTTATGGCTATCAGTGGCTATTTCATTGATGAGGACTGGCAGTATCGTGAGATCCTTCTTGGATTCGAACCGCTTTATGGAACACACTCTGGTGCGAATCTAAGTGTAGTTCTCCTCGAGACCCTTCAGCGACATAAAATTGAGGATCGAGTTCTTGCAATTGTTACTGATAACGCATCAAACAACAAGACGTTAGTCGATACTCTCCAGCAATCTATGTCAGATGATATTACCCTAATACGGGTTCCCTGTATCGCTCATGTTATTCAACTCAGTCTGAATGAGCTTCTGGGATCTATGAAGGCTGACCCTCTGAATGAGACAACTGAAGTACGATGGACTGAGCAGCGGTCCCAGTCAGCTCGCATGAATGCGAAGCATCATGGACGAGAGATTGTGAGAACGTTAACTAAGGAAAGGGATTTTACTAGCCATATCATAATCCAATCAATATTACTAACTAATTCTCTAGATTCGCAGTCTTGCCATCTATATCAACGCTAGTCCTCAACGCCGGGAAGCGTTCTACAAACTTCAATCTGAATCAGTCAAACTTACGCCTATTCAAGATGTCAAAACACGTTGGAACTCCACATTCCTTATGCTTCGCCGTGCGAAGCGACTCCAATCTATCTTTAATCCTTTCTGTGAGGAATATGATCGGATGGATTTGATGCTAGACGACGAGGAGTGGCGGCAGATTGATTATCTCCTCTGGATC
This sequence comes from Penicillium frequentans, assembly GCA_028828275.1. Classification (NCBI taxonomy): domain Eukaryota; kingdom Fungi; phylum Ascomycota; class Eurotiomycetes; order Eurotiales; family Aspergillaceae; genus Penicillium; species Penicillium frequentans. The sequence goes on from JAQIZY010000012.1 coordinate 88,674, forward strand.
ACACAGCCATTTTTTGAGTTTACTAATGAACTTTCGAAGACAAAAGATGTCACGACCCATCATATCTTCAAGATTTATAACAAGCTGTTTGAACATCTTGAGCTAGCGATTTCCCAACTCCAAAGAAAGAAGGCTACTTGGAAAAAGAAGATGCTTGAAGCACTTCAGGCTGCCCAGCAGAAGCTTCGAGATTATTACTCTGAAACAGATAATATCCGAGGTGACCTTTATGCAATTGGCACCATTATTGCGCCAGAGAATAAGCTCCAGTTCTTTATGACCGACGACTGGTCTGATCAATGGCGCCAGAGATACCGACAAAGCTTTAAGGATTACTTAGTCCCCTACCAAAGCCGTCTTGCCAATGGACATGATTCCACTCACTCCCAATCATCGACTAGGGTAGGATCACGCCTAGAAATGATGCTAAAAGGGAAAAGGCAACAGGCAGCACCGCGTGACGAAGTTACGCAGTATCTTGATAGCGGTAAGTTTCATCTCTCTCTTATACTTAATTATTATTAATATTCTCTTTAGATATAGTTGAAGTTGCTCCTCTAGCGTTTTGGAGAGAGAATCAGTACCGATTTCCAGCACTTGCAAATCTCGCTCGGGATGTCCTTTCAGTTCCAGCATCTGGTGCTGGCGTTGAACGACTATTTAATACTGCTCGTGATATTTGCCACTACCGCAGAGGGAGACTAAATGCCACAACTATTCAAGAATTGATGATGTTCCTTTGCACTTCAAGGTTTGATATGCAAGAAGAGCAGTTTAAGTTCTTGAAGGAGTTTTACTCTTATGATGAGATTGAAGCAGCAAATGAAGAGAGAGATGATCCACCAGATCAGTTTCATCTTGATCCAATCAGTGACGATGAGGAAGAGGATACACAAGGGCAAGAGGAGGCTCAAAGGTCTAAATCACCTGAAGATCATGATAATCTTGATTTGCCTATGATAGAAGGGGTAGATACTCAAATACGCACATCAGGGAGAGTGCGTAAGCGTGTTAGACGTGAAGACAGTGACTACCTATATGATTAGCCTTTTATCCAATATATTCACTTTACATAACATTTACTTCAATGATTCACTAACAAAGTTTCTGTTTAAAAAACTACTAAGCTGTACTAGTAATACTCAAAAATACAAGTAAATCCTACATAATTTATGCAGAGAGAGCTATTTCTATGTTTGTCCTGTTTGACGACCCATTGGGTAACCCGCAAACCCGCGCGGGTTTTCCATAAGCACCCATAACCCGCGTGCGGGTTGAACAGACCGACCCATTTCCCTACCCATAGGGAGGATGGGGCGGGTTCGGGTGCGGGTTCTTGCGGGTCATGGCACAGCCTATCCGTACCCATAGCGGGGAGGGCCGTTTCCTCGTGGAAGTCTCCTACGTTAAGGGCTAGTGGCTCAAGCTTACATGAACCGTGGAACCAAAGCTCCACCCGCCGATCCTGGCAATGAAATGTCCTCCAACTTTACTTAAACCCCGTACGTGGAAGCCACAAGAGAGAGGTTTTCTGGATCATTATAACACAATTTCTTACCGAATAAGTAATGTTTCGGTTCGAAAATCCCTAGGGACATCGATTGGTAAGACTATCTGACGTCTAGATTGGATGGCCATGGCTTGATAGTGATAATGTCCGCGTTTAGAATACACTTTCTGCGCTTTCCGAACTGGGATCCACCACAAGGGGTATTTGGAATAGATCGGTCAGAGACTCAGAGTATTACAATACACGTCACGTGCTTCATTTTGAATCCAGTGTTTCATTTCATCTTTAGGGCTCTAGAAGCTGAAGACCTATTGAGACACACGCGGCCCAACGTCCCTCCAGAACTAATAGTGTGTACCCTGTTCCACCTCCTAGTTGTTCGCAATTGCTAAGTGGTATTCATCTTCCCCTCCCCTCCCGGGTTCTTTGAGGAACCAATAGGCTAAATAACTAGCTACCGTTTAAGGTACCAGCCTCCCCCTATTATATTCATATGGGCTCAAATTAAACGAGACTTAAACAATAATCAAAAATCAACATTGTGTGTGGAACCTCTTTAGTCTAGAAAACTCCGGTTGAGTCCATAATCCAATAAAATCTTGTGACGAGAGGGGGTGGTAGACAATGCAGCCATGCTTGGGGACATAAGACAGAAACATTCTCTGACCGCCATTGAAGAAGTTCTTTTCTGAGTGCTTCCCATTGGCAAAAAAGCGTAAAAATTGAAAATCGGTGTGGCTGACCAAAGCGGGCCCCACCCCCGTTTGGTCAATGATCAAAGCGTGCGATAATTATATTTGGCCCAATTGTCAGAGGCTCCAAGAAGAAAAATGTCAACTCTAGTAGCAGGTGGAGTCCATGAATGCTGCGATACAGGATAGCATCCATGGAACGACATCCAGCTGGTATTGCATCAAATACATGACGAGCTAGTGTCTGCGACCCCGCGATACTGGAATGCGATCGACGCTCTCCAAAACCGCAGACTAGCATTCTTTCCAACCGGTCCTGGATTGATCCAAGAAAATTGGACGGAGCAGTACCTTGGGACACGATGTCCTACCCGGGTTCTCCGCTTCGGGCAATCCCCCGCGAAACAAACAGCGAGAGCCTGGTGCAAACACATTTTTTTTTTTTTTATTGGCCTGTGTGAAGGATCATGATCTTCGGGTTGCTGTGGATTTGATCCAAATTGATGAAGCCGCACTTTGACATCAAAACCATAACGCACAGAAATCCCTCATGGTCACACCATTGTCTTCGTACTACAGACATAAGCATGATTACCATAGAGAATGGTCATATTCTCTGCCTTGGAAGATTGTACAGTTCCATCCTCACAAAAACAAATCCATAGTTCACCGCCAAAGCGAAGTATCCATTGCGGCTGGGTTTCCGCCGCTCGGTGGATCATCATCGTCGTTCTCTGCTCCGCCCTTAGGCCCCCCACAAGGAGAACATGATATTCCACGCTACTTGGGTGCTCTATCCAATCATGGCAAGCCTTGGCTACGGAGATGCCAGATGGTCAGTCAATTCTGAGGCTTGCCACGGTTCATATGATTTGGAATTATCTGCCAAGAGCCATGAATGCAACGCCGAAAAACTTTGTCAGTTTTCATGACAATCATATTCCACTGTAGCCACTCTCTGACTTGGTAATTTTGGTAGGTGGATTTAATTAGAATGATCCACCGGCACGAGAAAATTTTAGTGGCACGTGGTAAAATGAACGTGCGCGTGGTCTAGCCAGGCCCAATCACTGCTGCCTCCACAGCTACCAGACATGAGTCGACGTTGTGGGCTGGCTCATCTACGGGCCCAAAAGTCCTGTACCATACCAATCTTGAGCGTGACACCGAAAACAAAGAATCATCCTAACGAGGTTCTGGAACTTTTGCCCTTCTGCAGCTTCTATATATCAGCCGGCCGAGACGGCATTGATTCTGCTCCAGTCCTCTTAACGTCTCGTGTTCGCTTTTGTACTGTCGGGGCTTGACTCCCACCAACCTAGAAAGCAAGTGGGGCAGATCAAGTTCAACCCAAATTTCTTTATCAAAGCTGCATTTCTCCGCGAGCAGGCGTTTCCATGATTCAACGAAACTCATTTCGAGACAACTCGGGTCGACCCACTGATCGACAATTCCCTTGCAATATAGTTCCTCACTTCTCCCTATAAATTCAGTCGAAGGTTCATTTTATCAGAGTTTGACTGAGATAGACTTTGCATCAAGCTAAATTTTGGTAGCGCGCGCATCGAAAGCCAATCGCAAGCGTCGGCCTCTAGTCACTGCTTTCGACCCGCTTATAAAATCTGGTCTAAGTTAAATCCCTGCTGCCTTCATTCGTCGCAGCAAAATAATCAAAAGCGCCTTCACTAATCCACCCTCGGAAAATACTTTCTGCACGTATTTTGATGCTGCATGATTGCGTCTTTTCGAAATGTCAACAAATCAGCTCAGAAGAAGTTCGAATTATCGTGACTCGCACCTAGATCCTTATAGCAATTGGAGATCTCGTCACCGGCCACCTCCCACTACAGACCGACCGCTGGTATCTACAAGGAGCGAATACACCCTAGAGAATCACCAAGATGAAGTTGAAAATAAAGCTCTACTCAAGTCCGCCTATTCTCCTACTTTGAGCGATAGCGGAGAAGCCAAAAGGCACTCGTCTGATGATGATTCCGACCCTGAGCGACCACGGAAAAAGCGTGCAATGAGTGTTGATGGGCTACAAGACACATCGCTAATTTCACTACCTGGTCCTCATACTCCAAGGTGGTCTAACCCGGATCCTTACACTTCGATACCCCCAGCAAGCCAACAAACGAACGACAGGGTCGATATTGTCAAGCTGATTCGGAATTCGAGACCTGACAATGCAGCGAAGGCAGGCGAGACTAATGAGGTGAAAGAGAATCTGGATTTCATTTCTCTCGGCATGGTATCAGAATCCGAACCTCACAGAAACGCTCCCGAGAACGCTCTAAACATTCCTCTGCAGAGACAGACAGACGGAGAAAGTATTAGTCCTGTTCCGAGGGAAAGGCGGATCCGTCGGGGTACGGTAAAGTATCGCTCTCGAAATGCTAGCAAGCTTGGAAGCAGGTATAATCGCGACGGATCCGTCATTAAGGAGTGGAGACCACTGTCTCAAGAGACAGGCACCCCTTGGCTTGGATCAACTCCGCCTTCCTTGCCCATAAAATTTCAGTCAGTATAGCTATTCGTGTTCTGGGTTAATTTTGTCATTCTTTCTAATGCAAACTAGGTTAGATTACGAGATTCTCAGCTTCTATAACTGGGCCAAGCCACAAGACTTTGAGAACATTGTCCGCAGAGATCTGGTCGAGCGGTTGAAAGCTGCATTTCACAGCCGATACTCTGGCATTGAAATCCACGCCTTCGGCTCTTTTGCCTCTGGTGTCCATCTGTCTACCGCCGATATTGACTTGGTGTTACTGTCAGATAGCTTTAGACATACAGGAGTGCGTTCATTTGGCGAGAAGAAAGGGGAGTTATATGCAATTTCTGATTTTTTAAAAAGCATTTATATCGCTGTCCCTGATTCGATCGAGTGCTTTGCCTATGCTCGAGTGCCGATTGTGAAATTTGTGGACAGCTTGACTGGGCTGTGTGTCGATATGTCTTTTGATAACAACAGTGGTTTGATCGTTGCTGAGACCTTCCAAGTATGGAAAGAGTAGTTTCCCATAATGCCCGTTATTCTGTCAGTCGTCAAGTTTTTTTTGTTGATCCGTGGTCTCAATGAAGTCCGAAGTGGCGGACTAGGAGGATTTTCTATCACTTGTTTGGTCACAAGTTTCCTCTAGCATCTGTCTAAGCAACCTACGCAAGCCACTCTTGGAAGTATTCTCATGGACTTCTTCAACTTTTATGGCGATAAGTTTCGATATGATCAGGTGGCAATCTGTTTGAATCCTCCTGGATATTTCAGCAAGGTACGCTGGGTGGAAACGATACATTTTTTGCATTAGCTGACCTTTGAAACACAATAGAAATCATTCGGAAATCCGAATCGTCTCACTATTGAAGATCCAAACGATACGTACAATGATATCTCCAGTGGGGCAAGGGCGACCGACTTGATTTTCCGTACCTTCGCTGGTGCTCACACCACCCTAAAGAATTGTTTAGAGTCCCTCACTTCCATCCAAAGCCCAAACAAAAGCATTTTGGGATCAATAATTGCAGCGAACTTTGACAGATACACTGAACAACGCAATCAACTTCGCCGAGTCTTCGTGACAGAAGAGAGATTTGCTAAGCACAGGATGTCTCCATCGCCGCCGTCGGAATCATGGCATGTCAGCGCAGTGCATTCTGCTCCCCCGCCGCTACCTATTGGGCTTCCGAATACACAACCCCCGTGGCTCCAGTGCGAAGACGTCGGAACGACGCAACATCCAAACCGAAATACACGAGAGCCGAATCAGAAGACAATCCTGACAAGCATCCTAATCAAACAAAGCTTGTCAAGCCTCGTCGCAGGGGCCAAGGAGGACCACAAGCTCGCGGGTGGCGCGTAGCAAGAATGAAAGGCCTCAGACCTGATCTCAAGAATCTACCCAGCTCCCTCACAATCAAACAGGCTTTGCAGCATGGTGGCTATGCTACCAAAGGGGAAATGAAACGTGACTTGAATCTGAGAGAAAGGAAACAAGCTGCGACCGGAGTAGATTCTTTTTAGCTTTATGACCGACTCTAGCAATGACTCTCTTTGGGCTTTTTAGCCTCTTGTAATATTTTGCGAAGCCCGGGATGAAATCCCCTGGTAGAGCGAGTTTAACTAATCATTATGCTGCTTAATAAATTTCCGCTTCGTTGCAGATCATCTACCAGCGGACCCCCCTTATCTAAAGAAATGGCCCCTAAATCTTTGGCAAAAAATATCTCTTTTTCTTCATTCTTCTACTAAAACACGCTTGTCAAAAGATAGCATGGCAAAGCAACCGAGCTCCACCCTAAAGAAGTTAGAGATTAGAAGTAGGTTAAGAGTAACGCGTATAAGTTCCCGCCTTAATTCTCCTAGCCCTACTTCTTTAGGGGTCTCTAAGTCTTATATAGACTACTCTTCTCTATATATAGTCTTGAAGCTATCTAAAGTTCTAGTACGTTGATTATGGTCGCTTTTAATCTCTCTATTCTAATATCACCCTTTACCTACTTAGCACTACTAATACTATGCGCTTTTAGCTAACTATACCGTCTAGGCGTATTTTATATTAAAAGATAACCGAAAAAAAGAGTCTAAGGCTATCTATGCAAAGTGCTTTAATATAATAGATAAAATTAGTTAGGAGCTTCTATCGGCCCTTATAGAGAAAAACGACTAAAAGGCCTATAAGTCTTAGTTATTATAGAAAATATAAGCCACTAAAGCTAAAGGGAATTCGAAATTATAGTAAGCTATCGCGCTAAAAGAGGCCGCTCTAGCTAAGAATAAAAGACTTTATAATAAGATTTATTAACTCTAGTAGTAACTAGAATCCACGAATATTTCGATATAGGATAATATCCTATAGAATAATATTTAGCTAATATTATATTAAATATATAGCGAGCTAGTGTCTATAATCACGCGATATAGGAATATAATTAACGCTCTTTAGAACTATAGACTAGTATCCTATCTACCTAGCTCTAGGGTAATCTATAGAAATTAGATAGAGTAGTATAGCCCGCTAGGATCTTTAGGATATAATTTACTTCCTAGATTTACTAAATTAGGTAATCTATCTTTAAGTATCTAGTAAGAGCCTAGGGTAAATAATATATTTAATTCCTTTATATAAAGTATTTTAGGGTTCTTATAGATCTAATCTAGATAAGTAGGGTTATATTTTAATATTAGAAATAATAATATAAATAACTATCTCCTAGTTATATTACCTACTTTAGCCTATAGCTTAAGTATAATTAGCCTTATAATATAGATAAATATATACTACTTTTAAATATAAAATTTAAATAGGGATCTTTTAAAAAGTAAAGAAATTAGATAAGTCTTTAAATTAGTTCTATTTACTACTAAGCAAGGCCTATTACCTAGGCCTATCTACCTAGTAGATTATAATCGCTATTCTCCTAATACTTTAATCTTCTACTATCTAAATATTTAATCTAATTATAGTAAGTCTTAGTATACTAGATAGTCTACTATAGCTAATTTTAGTAAAGTTAAATTAAAAGATTACTATAGCTTATACTATTTAGGATTATCTACCTATAGCCCTAAATATAATATAGAAAATCTTCTAGTTTATATTCTTAATAATTATTTACTAGATTAGCTATGTAAGATTCTAAATCTTACTTTTAAGTTTAATACTTACTATAGGTAATTTTAGAAAGTAGACTAAATTATACTAACCTACTAGTATAATAAAGCTTAATTAGTATATAGTAAATAGTTTATATAGATATTAACTAAACTAGATATAATTTAGACTAATAGCGGTTTTTAGTATTTATAACCTAGACTATTTTATTTAGCGATTTTATTTTAATCTACTCTAGTTAGTAATATAGCTAGATTATATAGCACTTTAATAGAAATAAATAGTTATATAAACTATATAGTATTACTTTAGTAATAAAAAGTTAATTATATTATAGTCCAAAACCTTATTAGCGATAATATAGTTATCTAATTAATTATTCTCTTCTATAGTACTCTAGGTTTCTAAATTTATAGCCTCTATTACTACCTCTATAGCTACTAATTATTAAATAATATTATCTAGATTACTATAAATAGTTTTAGTCTTATCTATAAGAGTGCTTAAGGAGCTTTAGATTAACCTAGAATAGTATTAGTAGTATCGCTTCTTAAAAAGACTTCTAACTTACTTTACTTAGGTGTCTAGTCTAATAGATATATAGTTAGTAGCGAGATTTAAATTATTTTTATAATAATTAGATACTTACTTAGAGATACACTAGAAGGCGATTATAATATAATTATCTAAGGTTATAGATTCTTCTCTAAGGTTCTACTCTCTCCTAATATCCTCTTTCTATATCTAGTCTTTAGTAGTATCTTATAAGATACTATCTACTAGGTTTATCTTATATTAGAGATAGGGGATATTATTCTCTTTAAGAGATTTAACCTTAGTAATATTACTTTTTACTAAGAATAAAGAATCTTATATACTATCTAAATTAGAAGATAATAGCGATAAAGCGCGTTCTAATTAACGTTAAAAATCTTTATATTTAGTAGGCTAGGAAGCCTTTCTAATTCTAACTATAGTTATACTAGAGAAGTTTAAGAATAGTAAATTTACTAAAGATAAAGTTAACTAGCTTTTATAAGGGTTATCTAGAGGGTCTAAGTAAGTAATTAATATCTATTATAATAATAAAGACTCTCTTAGGAATTAGGGCTCTATTAAAATATATAGAGCTATATTATTTAGGAATTTATAAGTATGATTTTATAGCTCTAAATAAGATCGAAACTAAATAAGGGTAGTTATTATATAGAATATTAATAGATAAGATCACTAGATAGAGTTTTAATAGGTAACTTTAATAGGTAATTTTAATAGATAAGGTCACTATATAGAAGTTTAATAGGTAAGCTTAATAGGTAAGCTTAATAGATAGGATTAATAGATAGGATTAATAGATAGGATTAATAGGTAGGATTAATAGGCAAGATTAATAGATAGGATTAATAAGTAGGATTAATAGGTAGGATTAATAGGTAGGATTAATAGATAGGATTATATATAGAATTTTAATAGGTAACTTTAATAGGTAACTTTAATAGGTAACTTTAATAGGTAACTTTAATAGGTAACTTTAATAGGTAACTTTAATAAGTAACTTTAATAGGTAACTTTAATAGGTAACTTTAATAAGTAACTTTAATAGGTAACTTTAATAGGGAAACCTAATATATAAGAATATATAAGATTAATATATAAATATTACTCTAAATATATTAAATTTCATCTAGATAATATAATTTAAGTAATACTTAATATTAATAATTATTTATACTTAGGAGTAACGCTAAATTAAAAAAAAGAAAAAGAAAAAAACCTCTAATCTCTAGGGATTAGAAATTAGTAAAAGTCTATAATATAAAGTACCTTCTAGGTTAAATATCCTCGATATAGCTTATTAGATTAAACTATAGAATAGATTCTAGTTCGAAAAAGTTTAACGACTTCGCTAGTAAATAATACTTTTAACTAACTCTAGCGAGGATTTAAAAACTTAGCTAACTCCCTTTAATAAATATTTATAAGTATCCTATTAATATTAATTTAAAAATCATAATATCTCTATAAGGTATTTTAAGCTAGTTAAAGTAAGAAGAAGAGAACCTTCTATAATAGTTAGATAAAAACTATATATTACTATAGAAAGACCTTCTAGGCGTATATAGAAAAAGGTTTAGCGTAGACTAAAGTATTAAATCCTTATAAGATAAAAAGTACTATATTCTATAGAAGAATAGTTATATAACTAGGCGATCTTAGAAATATCTAGATTACTATAAATAACGAGAGCCCCGCTACTACTTAAGTAAATAGATAGTTATATACTTAGACACTTTAGCTAATATAGTAATCTAGAGTAATATCGATCTATAATTTTAGATAATTCTTACGTCTAAACCTAGTTCTACTAAGAGTAGCGAGATAGCGCTAATAAGAGGCTCTATTTTAGGTATAGGCCCTCTTAGGCTACTTTAATATATATACTAACTTTTCTTTTAGATCGTCTAACGCTAGCGCTTATAAATTACTATTCTAAGAGGTTACGATTATTAATATAGATCTAGGAGTATATATATTAGATATATACCACTACAAGAATAGACGTCTAAGGCGTGGTGTATATTATATAATATCGTGGATATATAAAGGTATATAATAAAATTAGTAATAGTGCGAATAAAGAACGATTCAGTAGTATAAATAAACTTTATCTTAGACTAGTATATATGATTCGTAAAAGTAGCGGGCTATACCTACCTAATATTTAATAATGCCTTTCTTCTTCGCCTCTCGCCTTTAATACTATAGATTTTCCTTTTTACTATCCTACTTAGCCTCTTTAATATCGATAATGCTAGTAAAAAGATTATATTTTTAGTTAAGAGAATTTTAGTACTTATAAATAAGGGGATCTTATATAAGCTTTAGTAATATCTATTCACGGCTTAGTTATTTAAAAAATATATTAACCAGTATTAGAAACTATAAGACTTTCGTAATACTTATATAAGACCTTAAGGCTAACTTCTAAGGGTGGTATCTTTAGGGTAGAATTTATATTTATATCTAGGCCACTAACCTAAGTAGGTTAGGAAAAGACTAGTTATAAGACCTCGATTGATGATCTTATAGGTTACTAAACTAGAACCAGAAATAGCATTAATAGTCCTAGGAGTGAACCTACTCCTAGGGCTCTTAAATTATATCCTAGTGCCACTAGCCTAGCTTTCGGGGCTCTTCCTAATTCTCTCTCTAGTAATAGCCTCGTATAAATATATTATGGCTCTAGCTATATATTTAATTAATAAAGCCTAGTGCCTTTTATATTATTTAATAGCTTTTAATATCCTCTTATCCTCTAGATAAAGCTAAAAATAAAGATCTACGTACCTATAGATACTTTTATAACTAATTTATCCCTAGAGATAGGAATTATCCTCTAAGAAAATATCTTAAATATAATTATTATATCTATACTCACTACTACTATATATAATATTATAGAAATAGTAATTATTATATTTAATATTATTAAAAATTATCGCGCTCTTTATTTCTAGAGTATATAGGCCTTATACTATAGTATTCTTATATACGTTATTACTACTATAATTTACTATATATTTTAATAATCTATACTACTAATATCTATCTTATTTATCGTTAGGTAGTATATAATAGTAACTAGTTAGGCCATTATATACTACTCTTACCTACGCCTTATTATTCTTAGCACTAATAAGGTACGATAGATACTCTAGATAATTATCGTGAATATTTATATCCTATATATCCTAATAATAGTCCTTTTTTTTAGGCGGATTAATAGTAACTCCCGCTTTCTTTAACTAGCTACTATCTTTAATTATATCTAACTAGTTAGCTTTTATATATAAGAGAGCGTAATAAGTTATATCTATATATCTAAGGCGATATATAATCTAATCTATATCGCTAGACTTCGTGGCTAGGAGTAACCTTAAGCCACTATATATCTACTTAGTATTAGTAAATTCGTGTTTCTCCTTAATATTCTACTCCTCTTAATAGAGTATAGGCTATATTTTATATAAGTTAGTCTATAAGCTATAATATATAATATTAAGTTAAGACTAGAATTCATACTACTATATCATTTTTGTATAGTAATATATACTAATACTCTAGGTTTTCTACTAGGCTAGAGATAAGGATAGTCGTTATAAAGTAATATAATTATCCTGAATATAACCACCTTATCTATAGCCTTTATACTAGAGATAATAAGGCTATCTAGTAATAAGGTAGTAGGAGACTAGGGTCCTTATTACTCTTATTCTAGTAATATAACTAATTATTATAAAGTATTATATAAAATCTTATATTATCTAGTAGGGATTTAACAAGAATATATTAATATAGCTTAGCTTATCTAGGCGGTTACTATAACTAACTATTACCGCTAATCATATAGCATTAAGTTATTAGCTAAATATCTAAGTCATCTACTATATTCTCGCTCTACTATAACCTACTATAAGTAGAGATAATAAATAGTAACTATTATAATAGGGCTCTAAACCTAGCTAAGGGGACATTATCCTAATATATATAACCTAATTACCTCCCTACTAATAAGGGCATATACCTACTTAATGCTCTTAGAGGATATCTAAATTCGTACCCTTACTATAGAAAGCTAGAAGATCCTAACTTATATCCTATTAAATCTTTTAATACTTATTTCTATAAGATTTAGTAGTAAACGATCATAAGTCTTAAAATTTATATTTATCTACTTTAATAGCCTTATCTAGATCGAGGTTCGAGGGCCTCTAAAGCGAACTTAATAATCTTACTAAGGCTATAAGATAAGTATATACTATTAAGTATTCTAGGAAAGCTTTTTTAGTCTAAAATAAAAGAAAGCTAATTCACCTTTATATATAAAGGTGAATCCCGATTCGTGACCATTAATCGCCCTTATAGTAATCTCTAAAGTATTTAAATCCCACTAGAAACGTCTCGACTTTCTAATATCCTTATAGTCCACTTATGCCTCTATCTTGGTTTAATTAATTATATACTATATATATTTTTAAATATCCACTTTACTATAGTAATACATTAACGACTCTTACCTCTATTTTTAAGTTAACGAAAAGATTTAAGCTAGGTAAGCGTAATATATAACGATCGTAGCCCGTTAATCACTATTTAATTAGCTTTGCGTTTAATACGTTTCACTACTATTAATTTTAATATCTATTTATTAAATAACTTACCTTTTCCTTAGGTTATTTCGCTTTAAAACCCCTTTCTAGATAGTCTACCTTTAAAAATATTTTATATAATAATCTAATATAGTCCTCTCTAGTATAAAACACACTTCGAAGACTATTCTATACTTTAAATAGTAGCATAACACGCTCTATTATAGGCGCTAATACTTAGTAGAATATTAATATCTTAGAGAGAAACTTATATTTTTGCCTAGTACTTCTCTACTTATTCGGATTACGTTTAAACCTAGGATTCCATTTTAAGTAGTTAAATAGGGGATAATAATAAGAGATTAGCTAATCCACTTATAGAGAAAGAGATATCGCTACCTTACTTAACTCTTCCTTAATCTCTATAAGTTATAGACGAGAATACTTAAAGCTTCCTAGCCTAGGCTTTATAGGATATATTAGTAGTATATAGTATTAATAATAAAGGCTATATTAATTCTTTTATTTCTTAGTTTAACGACTATAGTAAGTCGTCCTTTTAAATACTTATATATTTATACTAACTCTTAATAAGTTCTCTAGGGCTTATATAGCTATCGCTAGTGATAATCTAGAAGAATTACGACTTTAAAGTAGTAGCTCTATTAATTAGACGCCTATAGTAATATCGAACTAAGACCTTAGACTCTATTAGTCTTTATAACTATAGAAAAGAAAGTACGCTAACTAAATAGGCGTAATAAATATAAAAAGATATATTCTAAAAACTACTAAGTAAAGGACTACTAAGCGATTTAAAGAGAGTAGTAATATTTCTACTACTTTCTATATATCTAATAGGGATCCTATAATAGCCGGCTTCTAGGATCTAATTTTATATAGTATTAATTAAGAGAAAAATCACTAGCTTACTAAAGCCTATACTATAAACTATAATAAGGCTTATTTATTACCTATACTTTAGGGGTAATATAGTAAATATCCTATAGCTAAACCTCTAGTTACTTTACTTATTAGCGATTTTCTATCCTATAAATTAGACTCTACCTATATAATAAAAGTATTAGCGTTAATATTATTTAAATATCTAAGAGTAAACTTAGTAATAGCTCGATATAGGTATTAAATAAACTAGTCCTAAATAAGGATTAACCCTATTAAGATTAGGAACTATATTAATAAGATTATAGAATATGATTATAAAAAGGTAGTTAGAGCGATTTAAAAAGACACTACTCTTATAATAGGCTAAAGTATTTAGAGCTAGTATAACGAGATAATCTTTTAGAAAATCATCCTTAAAGGTACTATACTAGTTAATAAAGTAATATTACTATCCGCGAAGGGGCCTATAGATAGATTCACTATAGTAAAAAAGGCTATAATAAAGAAGTTTATAGCGGTTACTAGATATAGATTAGGAGCTAAGAACTAATAATAGCACTATATTTTCTAGAAAGCCCTCTTCTAAATACGCGAAGTAAGTATTAATAAAGCCCTTTACTACTATACTAAGGAGTTTAATAGCTATTATAAGGGGTACCCTAAAATAGTAGAAATCTCGCTTATAGATATAATTATATTATAGGAGACTTAGTATAGACCTTTTATTAAGTAGCTAGAGATATATATTCTTAGACTTAAATAAGGTGATCTAGCGCGCTTTTATAACCTTAAATCTCCCTATATTATAGAGCGATTAGAAGTATCTAAGTCCTCTTAGAATAATACTAGAAATAATTAGGCCTTAATTAAGGAATAAGAGAGTTTCTAAAATCACTATTAGCATATACTTCCTATAGAAGATTTACTTAAATCCCTTAATTATTAGTATCTAGTCTCTAAATTTAAGTAAGATAAGTCCTTATTTATCTTTCTTATACCTTAAGGTAGTATAGCACTATCTATCTATTCTATTATCCTAGTCTATAAGGGTGATCTCTTAGGAGTATTTACTAGTAGTATCCACTTCTTAGAAGAGTTTAATATCGAAAATAGTATTTATAGTCCTATTAATAATCTTTAGCTAGACTACTCCTAAGTCACTAGTACTTTAAATTAAATATAGGTCTCTAAGCCTAGTGCGCTAGTAAATATCTATCTTTACTAGAACTTTATTAATAAAGACCTTAAGATAAATTACTATACTTTATAGAGAGTATTAGTAAGAGCTACTTAGCTAATTAGGCTATTTTATCCTCTTATTTATATGGCTTCTAGATATAAGTAATATAATATATATTTATCTCCTAATAATACGAAGAGAGGGTTTCTCGTATATAATAAAGATAACTAACTAAACCTAAAATTACCCCTAGAGGAACGTATAGTATTTATATTAAGAGTTAAGCTACTAGGTGGCTATAGAAAGATAGATTAAAAGAACACGTTTCTAGTAAATTATAGGATACTACTACTATAGCTAGTTATTCTTACGCTACTAGAGTTAGATTAGTATTTAGCCTTAGTAATAATTTAGATTTAAACTAATCTTTCTTTTCTATTTTAAATACTAATATAGTAATAATATTAGTCTTAAAAGGTAGTATAGATAAGTCTAAGGTATATATAGGACTATACTTATTAGGCACCCTTTAACCATTTAACTTAATAGTTCTAGAGCCCTAGTGGTAGAGACTCACTATATATAATAATAAGCATTAGCTAACGTTAGGTAAATTCTATCGATGATCAATATAAGTCGTCCTAGAAAAGTTAAAGTAAAGTCCTAAGTACTATAATAAATATATCATAGCTATAGTCCACGTAGTAGGAATCTTAAATAGGCGATAGCTTAGACCCTAAAAAGTCAATCATTAACGAGTGAGGCACGCTAGCGCAGATTTTCGCAAATCACACCATTCCTAAATATTAAAAATGCGGTCATTAAGACTAGGTTAATCATTAATTAATACTATTAAGGATAAATAGAAATTAAATAAGAAATATTCAATTTTAGAATATTTCATTATTATTTCCTTATTTCAACTTCAGGGAATTTATATTCTACGCTTCTTCTTCTTCTTCTTCTTCACTAATCTATACTATTATATCGTATTACAATTTTTTTTTTTAATATACTCTAAGGTCCTATTAGAAAGCGCAAAAATAAGTCACGTATTATAGTAGTCTATCGTAGTTAATAATCTCCCTATATCATTAACCTTTAATAAAGCTTCACTTCCTCGCCTTTAACTAATTTATGTTCTCTAATCTATATAGAAAATAGTACCCTACTATAGTTAGTCTCCCGCATTAAGGAAGTTACACGATATATATACCTATCTAGCTTTCTAGGTTATTTATCGATCTTATATATTATACGAATAATATATCCACTTTAACTTTCCTCGTATTACTATATAGCTTTCCGCTCTTTACTTTATTTCGGTATTTCTTAGTATCCTAAGAGATATTACGATAATCCTCCTTCTAAATAGTTAAGGTATAGTCTAGTAGATCTTCTAGGTCTTAATATAATAGTTCGTGTATATTAAACCCCTTTAAGGTTACCACGACCACGCGGTAGTTTTCTATAAGCTTCTTAGGAAATACTATAGCATCGAATAATTTAACGTACACTTCCGCGCACTCTCGATCTACGTAAATTAGTGACTAAATAAAGTACTATAGCTTTTACCTAACGTACTATATACATAAACTATATTAAATGCTTAGAAGAGAGTAGAATACACTAAAGTTACTTTACTAGAGATTATAAAGCTCTTCCTAGGGTCTTTATAGAACTAAATATCCCATAGGTAACTTAGCCATTTATATTCAAACACTAAGTAGATTATATATCGAGCCTTATTATCTAGGTTACCTAAGGCCCTTACCTTTAGGCCTAAGAGTATACTAGTGGCTTCTAAAACTTACTATATAAACCCGTAATAAAAATTCGTAGTAGCTAGGGCTTATATAGATTTGGAGGGTCTTAGTTACTAAGGATTTTTATCTAGTCCTAGTTAAGCAGAGTCTCGACCCCAGAATCGGGGGTAATAGCTCTAGAATTTAGCTTAAGAGCTCTAGGAGCAACTTAGCTTATAGGATTATAGATTACATTCCCATTTCCAGGTCATTTATTAGCGGGATCACTAGGTAGGATCCTAGGACTAGTTATCTTATAACGCGCTTAGGCCAGAAGCCTATACATAAAACGACGTACCTTTAAGAATACCTTAAGTAGATCTCTAAAAACATACTATTATGCCTAAAATCTAGGGCGAGCTATAAGGGTATCCTATATCTATTAATAAGAAGCGTATCCTTTCTATAAAGGATCAATATCAAGGAAAGGTAAAGTTAACTCTATATAAGACGTAACGTAAGGAAGCATTCTAATTAGACCCCCGAAAATTAAAATATAGCCCTAGGATCTTAACTAGCGGTCCTATGAATAATTAAACTAGAACTAGGAATATAGTCAATGGCTCTAGGAGCTAGCTTACTTCTAGGGCCCCTAAACTAGATCCTAAGATAGTTATATTTAATCCTAGGGCGAGATATTTACTTTCGGGGATATAGGCAGGCGTTCTTAGGATAAGCATATTAGTTTTATATATAGGCCTTATTAGAGACTCAGTATTAGTAGTTCCATAGGTATTATATATTAATTAGATACTATGCCCTTTCACTAGCTAATTTAGTGATTAACACTAAGCCCTCCACGATCTATCACATAGCCTATATAAATCTAGCGATAACTAATCCTAGGATTATAATTAGTGATCCTATAATTAGGTTTAATAGCATTAGAAACGCTATAAGGGTATCACGTATCTATTTATAAGGAGCGTGTCTTTTTAATAAAGGATTAATATTAATAAAAGGTATAGTCGACTCTAGATATAAGACGTAGCGCGAGGAAATAAAAGAGAGTTAGCTTCCTCGCGTTTAAGGGGACCCAGATGCACTATATAGGTCCACGTTCTAGGCTTAGCGTATATACCTTATCTATATCCCTAATAAATATAGTTAATAGGCCTAGGAGCTAAATCACTCCTAGGGCTCCTTAGTTAGGTCCTAGAACCGTCCTCGTTGATTTCAGGCCCAAAAGGTTTATATAGGGGTGTAAGTAGGGTTCCCTTATAGCGTGCATTATAAAACTTCTAGCCCGAGCGAAATAAGCTATAGATCGAAGCCTTACTAAACTTAGAGTGCGCTAGGCTAAATATATATTTAAGAGAAAGCACATCGCGCCTTATAAGACCTAGGGGTCACATTTACTAATATCTATCTTTATTTCCTAGCATATCTAGTAAGGCACCACTACGCTCTAATACTCTCCGAACTCTCTATAGAGCTTCTATTTAGGATTAGTGTGTATCTATAAAGAAATAATATTCTAGCCCTATACTAGATCTACCACAACTTTAATTCTTTCTTTATCAACGTGCTCTTCTAACGCATTATACCTAATAAAGTCCCGCTACTTTTTCGTGCCCTAGAGGGCTAGAGACTAGACATTATAGCGCTACTCCTTAATAAGTACTACGCCAATATCGATCGTCTATATACTAGCAACACTACGCTTCTTCTCGCCATTAGCCTATAATATCCATAGGCTATAGATCTAATCCTATAATATCGGCCTAATATACGCTATTACTATAACTTTATAGATCGAGGGCCTCTTTTACTTATAGTCATCGGCGGAGATACTATAAGCGTAGAGTAGATTCTTTAGTCTTAGGAGATCGATATCAACAATCAATACTTAGATAGACTATCTACCCTAGTATATACACTAAAGCGTCGCGAGTACTATACCCTCTAGCTTCTCCTTACTAATTCTTAAGTAGATATTAATCTCGTAGATTCTCTTAGCTAGATACCACTATAAGCTACGGTTCTCGAAATAAACCATATAGTAGCCTAAATACTAGTGCGACACGTAGTAATCGATATCAACCATTAGACCTCCTATAACGATACCCCTCTCCTATTAGCTATAAAATAGCTAAATAATATATCATCTAATCTTATACTTAGCGCCCTCCTTTCGCATTCGAAATTAGATATAAATATATCGGACTCTAATAGGTAAATAGCACTCTAGCACGCTATTAACCATAGCCACTTAGACCTTATAAAACTACTTTTACATTAGAACGATTTAAGACTAAACGATCCTAATTAATATAGGGTAACGCCATTAGCCTAAGCTACTAAGAGGCCTATTCTATCTATTCT
Organism: Penicillium frequentans; assembly: GCA_028828275.1. Taxonomy (NCBI): domain Eukaryota; kingdom Fungi; phylum Ascomycota; class Eurotiomycetes; order Eurotiales; family Aspergillaceae; genus Penicillium; species Penicillium frequentans. Next base: position 107,854 of record JAQIZY010000012.1, read on the forward strand.
TAAACTATTATTAGAATACCGGGATATATATATTAACTCTTAGTTAATATATATCGTGCCTCCGCTATAGGCTACTTACCACATAAGTAACTCTCCTATAGTGAAGGCACTCCTTTATCTAAAATCTATCTAGGCTAATTAAAGAGGCCCTACTAGGACCACGCCGCTTTAAGTAGCGGTTTATTTAAACTATCTATCTATTATCTCTCTACTACTCCATTAAAAAAACATAGTTAATATCAACGCCTATTATAGTTAATAATAGATAGCTATCTTTTTCGCCGCCACTAATAGATATATTACTATAACCAAAACCTTATTAAAGTATCCTAATATTAACCTAAATTTAATTAATAATCACGGATAGACCCTACTCTAGTAGGTAGAATATAGGTAGCATTTAAAAGTAGTTAATCTACTACATAAGCACGATCGATCAAGAAAGCGGAAGCGTTATTTAGCGCGAAGTATATTTAAATAAGATATAACTCGGGAGTTTCGTGCTAGGTATAGGGCTATACTAAACTTAGTATAGACTATAATACTCTCTACCTTAGTCTTATCCCTATATAATTATTTCTAAAGCACTATCCTTTAGTTTAATATTAGATAGAGTCAAAGAAACCATTTACGTAATAAGCATATATTTAAAGTTCGAAAACCTAGTGGCCTAAATTATAAGTTAAAACTTATAAATGCGCTAAATTAAATAATAGCTATTAAGGTAATAACTAGTTAACCGCGAAAATCTAACCCATTTTCGTTTTATTATTTAGGTATCTAGGAAGACTATTAAGCCTCTACCTATACTCCTAACTTACTTAAAGAGCGCTCGAGCAATATATTCTAGTCATTCCTCTCTCTTAACCTATAAAACCATTATACCTAGTTAGGAGTTCTCTATTATACTAGAAATTAACCGAAGTAAGCTACTAGGTAAGTATATTAATAGAAGTAAAGTAGTAATCCTACTAACAAAATATCTTATAGCTATTTCTCCTAAATATATATTTACTATATAGAACATTAATACCCCTATAAAAGCTCTAGTTTAGAAATAGGCGATCTATAAATACGACTTTCTATAATCTAAGAAAGAAGACACCATTAACTAGGATTTCTAGCTAACCCCCAAAGTTCTTAGCGGAGAAGGCCCGCCACCTTTTAGATAAACAATATATAATAAGGCCATCGTAGGCAAAATAGCGATTAGCGCAAAATATACACTAAGGTGCTTTATAGCTAATACCATCAGCAGGCCAAGAACACATAGCTAAGCTAACATAAGAGCTATACTTTAGTATATAATAGCTTTAAGAATAGTATTAACGCCAAATATACACCCCGCCGCGTAGTAGACTATATATAGAAATTGGAGACTCTTTAATCTATATCAAGTAAAAATAATTATAGTCTTTAATTTAACACTAACCCCTAAATTTAGTCTTTATATTAAGTGCTATTAGTATCAATAGTACCATTATATAGAATTATGATTGTCTATTTAAGTAAATATCACGATAGTCAAAATAAGTCAATAATAATATAACTCAAATTAGACATACTAAAGCTCCGCTCCCTACTATCTATCCTTATAGTGCCATACTTTATACGTAAGATATCCACTTTCGATAAGTTATCTAACCTTATTTTAAAGTAGCAGACTACTAATAATCCCCTATATAATAAGGTTTAGCGTTTTCTAAAGTAATCGGGCTCGTAATATAATCAAGCGGAGGGTCTCTTATATACTCGTATACTATTTAGCCATTCTCGAATACTAATTAGAAGGAAAGGTTTTAGTATAGCTTAAGTTATATCTCATTAAGGCGAAGGTATAGATTGTCTAGGCTAGTGAAGATCTAATAAGGATTCCTAATAAAGTCTAAGCCCTATAGTGTTTCCACTCTAGCTAAGGCTTCTAGTTAGGATAGAAATTCTTCTTATTAAGGGTCGACTATAGCGTGCTTAATAGTATATAATTAAGTTCGAACTTCTTAGGATACTATTTTTTCCGAAACCTTATAAAGGCGTTAAGAGCTCTCCTATAATATCGTTCTAGTTATTAAAAGATAAGCTTCTATAGATATAGTATATAATTATCTATAGTGCTATTAGTTAGATATAGAGTTTTATCGGGGTTTAACCTAGCCTATATATGCCCTTCCACACAAATACTATATATAATACTAGTCATTTTCTTACACGCCCACAATATAGAAAAAAAATATACTTATTATAGCTAATCACCTCATAAAGACGCAATATTAAGATAGCCTACCTTTTATAGGCCCCACTAGGATTTATAGATTATATATAATATATAGTATTCTTCTCGGGATTAGTGGAGCTTCCTAAAAGTCAGCTACGCATAATTAGTGATCTAGTAACGCGCTACGGGCCGTTATTTTAACGTAGAACCAAGAACATAACAGAATTACTCTTAAACACGAATAGTTAGTGAAATTTAGTATTAGAAGTAGTTATCCTTAAGGTAAGTACTATACTAAGGGTAGTAGTAATTAAATAGTGGACTTAGAAGTGGGTTCCTAAAGTAAGCTATTAGCGAAAACGTTTTTATATAAGTTACCCCGGTTAAGGAAATATTAGAGAAGTTTAATACCATAGCAATTAGGTGTTTATGGCATATATACGACTTATAAGACGTCAATAGTATATACATTACCCCTATCGAACTATATATCTGACTATAGGAAGTTAGGGCATATAGAGCTCGCCAGGCTTTGATTAATCGTGTGTGTGTTTATATATGCAATAAGAAGCTTTACTTAACTAACACGCTTTAATAGATGCTTAGTCTATACTTATCACGAGCTTAGCTATACCGAACCTAGAAATTAGGATATTCCTCGGGATTATACTCGGGTCTTATATATATATAGCTAAAAGATCAATATTAAGGAAGCTATTATCTACTCTAGATATAAGATATAGCGCGAGAAAGCATAAGAAAGGTAGCTTCTTAATATTTAGGGGAACTTATATATTACGTAATTCCCATAGCTTATATCTCGCCCGTCCTATAGGTATTATATATATCCTAATAGACTTAATTTCGGATATATATCGGGAGTCTAGTGCTATAGTCCACCTAGCAAAGTTTTACGTAAACCTCCTATAGCTAGTAACGATTAAGAGCCTATCTACTTCTACCTAATTAGCGTAGCGATAGCGGGTCTAAGGATATAGAGGTCTTAGGGAGATATAGATAGTCCATATCTCCTAGCCTTTAACGCATCTAGTATATTTCTAGTCTAGTAGGAGCTAGCGTCGTAGCTATAAGAGTAGGAGATATCTTAATAAAAGGCGTGATAGGAATAGATAGTTACTAATTATCGTATACTATAATTAATAGACTTAAGTAATCTACTATTAAGATCTACCTTTACTATTAGTCCTATAGAGCTATTATAATTAGTATATTATAGTATATATAAAATAGGACGTTATATTTACTATTTACTTAGTTAGATCCTATACCCTAAATTCTAATATATAAGATAAGAATAAAAATATACTATAATATATAAGAAGACTTACTTCTAGGCTAGAGAGTTATAAGCTATAAGGATATATACCCTAAATATATATAAGAGATATATCTACTATATTTTAAGATAAGGGGGTTATCTTACTCTACCCCTAGATAGATACTATATATTTTGTCTCCTAAGCTTAAAGTTAGACGGAAACTTTATAGATAAAGATAAATTTCTCCTCCTTATTCCCCTTTAATTACTATAATAATTAGTAAAGAGGCTAAAATATTTAAGGGAGGTCTATCCTCTTATAGAAGAGCCTCTATTATTCTCTAGCTAGAAGATTATAATCTCCTAGATCTCGATATTAGTTAAGTAGAATTAGATCTATTAGATAACACTAACGCTCCTAATTCTATACGCTCTATATAAAGGCGGACTTCTAATAATAGCTCCTCTTTCTCTATAATAGGAACTTATAGTAAGTTTACTAGAGCTTAGTTATAAATAGCTACTTCTTCCTATCACTATTAAATATTATAGGCCTAAAGTTAACGATACCACTATATATAAAGGAAATAAGGGATAATATTCTAGAGCTTATCGCGAAGAGTATAGAGATTAAAAGGATCGCGTAAGAGCTTATTTAACTTCTTAACGCCTATTTAGTGGAATTCCTCTATTATAAAGAGTTTATAAGGTTTTCCTTACTTAGTAAGACTATAGTATATCCTATCTACTTTATCTAGTATATTATAAATTATAAAAGTATCCTAAAGAAGAAGAGATTAGGGCATAATAATAGTAAGGCGAATAGATAATATAAGGGTGATAAGTTAGCAAAATAGGGTATTATAAATAACGTTAATAATTTATAATTAAACTTAACTTTAAATTATAGCTAGGTATCTTATAGTTCTCGATCTTAGAGGCGACTACTATAAGAAATTAATCTTATATTCCTTAGCCCTAATACTAATAATATTAAATACTATTATTAATAATAAGAATCTCTAGGATAAGAAGTACTTCTCTAAGTATATTAAGAGGCTATAAGAGCTAAAGAGACTACCTCTAGAAATAAATAGCCTAGGAGCTATTAGTACTTAGAACTAACTTAATAAGCCCCTATAGGTATAGTCCTAGCCCTAGGATTAAGAATAACGGCTCTAGGATTTAGCTTAAGAGCTATAGGAGTAAAGTAGCTCCTAGGGCTATTAGTTATATTCCTAGTTCTAGTTTAGTTATTCACGGGATTACTAGATAAGATCCTAGGACTAGTTATTTTATAATCTACTTAGGCTAAAAGCCTATATATAAAACTAAAGTATCTATCCTAAAGATACCTTACCTAGAACCTTAGATATATAACTCTAGCCCTAGGATATTATATAAGTACTCTAGGAGCGTTATAGCTCCTAGGACTAATTAAGATAATCCTATATTTAATTATATAGGAAATAGAGTTTAGCTTTATAAGCTTAGGACTAGCTTATGGTTTAATTAATATATATACTATATAGCCATAATAATTATAGATAGGAGTATATACTCTATCCCTAGCCCACGCCTTTTATAGAAAATAATCTATAGGATAAGTAGTAGGCTATATAGAGATTAGCGCTAGGGTTAGAAAATCACTTAAACGTCTATAGTAGGTAATAGTAAGGGAGTATATTATAGTAGATAATATCTTAATCAATCTTCTAGGGTAATAGGCACATATCTAGGTATTTTACGAGCGCTAGTATCGGCTTATAACGAGAAAAGGGGTAGTATATTATTTAAGCGACTTAAGCGAAGTAGGCTAGAGAGGCGATATTTATATTATTTAGAGACCTTAGGGGAGCTCTAAGTAATCGTAGTATTTATAGGCTAATAAGGATACTATATAATATTATATTATAGTAGGATATTTTATATACGTCGCGGTAGACACTTATATAGCTAGGGCTAAGATACTTATAGTGGATCGGCCTACCTATAACGCACGTGATTATATAGCCCCTCTTTATTCCCTATACTAGCCCTATAATATAATAAGCATCACGAAGTCTAAGATTATAATAGAATTTTATTTAATACTATATAATTTTCTAATATAATATCTATTATAGTAGTATAGTAAAAAATAAGTCTATCATTACCACTATATCTCTTTACTCTAGAGATTACGCGATCTTAGCTTATCTATATATACTAAATATATCCTATAGTAGAAACTAGGACGAGTAGAATAGAAATATTTAAAGTATAGTAGCGGTCTAATAGATTCCTTAGGAGGTACTTAGTTATAGCCTAATATATTCTTAAAACCTATGCTTAATCTACTATAAACGCACCCTTAACTAAATTATTAGTATATCGCTCCTTTATTAATTAATATCTCTATAATATAGCGATAGTATAGCTAATAGGTAACTCCTAACGTATTTTCGTTCTTTTTATTTCTTATATTAAGCTATATACCCCTAATATTAAGTAGCTTCTTTACTAGGGAAAAATTACCCTCGCGAGCTATAGTAATAAGATATATATCCCCTAACTAGTTATTCTAGTAATTAATATTAAGTTAGCTATTATCTAGAAATAAGTCCACTACTAATAGTTTATGCCTCTAAAGTATAAGCTATAGGGGATTATCTTCTTCCTTATTAATTATATTAACCTAAATCCTATTAGCGCTAAGTAGTATTCTCGCTAACTTATAGGCGCCTTAATATATAGTAATTCTAAGAGGACTCTCTTACCTATCTCCTTTAATATTAGGATCTACTCTTAGTATATATATCGCTATAAGGATAGAAGAAATAATTTAGATATTTCTATAAGAATAAGTAATAAAGAGAGCTATAGTTTACTATTATATATTAATATAACTACCCTTAATATTTATATCTAATCTATAATTATTAAGAAAACGTTTATTAATATTATTATATCCTAGCTCTATAAATAGCTAGAAAGTAGAATTACTATAGTAGTCTAGATAATTTCTATTAAGTTATTCGCTAGAAAGTAGTAGATTAAGGGCTCTAAGCTAGCTATTAATAGTGGCGATATATAACGCTATATACCTATACTAGTCTTTTATATAGAGATTAACATTTTTCTACTTAAGTAAGATTTTAATAACTTTAAGGTGACTAAAGCGCACTATCTATATTAATAGTGTTTCGCGTTCTAAATTAAGCGCGTTAATATCTATACCTAGCTCTAAAAGAAACCTTATAGTATTAGTGTTATTAGGACTATTAGAGTAGTCTAGAAATAACTAATCTATACTCTAACTATCCTAGAGGATTTTAGATATCGATATTATTAGCTAGGAATATAGTAATATTCTCGCTAAGATTTCGTAGATAGATTCGCCTTATATTAAAGCGATATAAAGAGGCGTTATATTCTTAGAGTCTATAGCACTAGGGTCTACACTATAGTTAATAAAAAACCTTACTTTCTTATAGTTATGTATCTTAATAGCGTACTATAATATTATTTAACCTAGAGTATCTAGTAAATCTATCTATATATTTATAAGCTTTAATATATTTAAGAACTCCTTAATATTCCTTTAGGAAAGGGTTCTTAAGAAGCGAGTATGGAGAGCCACTTCTATAGACTATATTAAATATTAGTAACTATAGATAAATAGTTAAATAGAGCGTAATATACTATTTTAGGAAGTCTTTATAGTTATTAAGTATAGGCTTTATATAAGTTAGAATACCTAACGAATAATAGTAGATGGTGAATAGTAAGATGCCTAGAATAAGATCTTTATAAGACCTTTATATCTTTATACTATCCTTAGCTTATAAAATATATCTTAGAAAGGGGCGAAGCTATAGGAGTATTTCTAAATTCCGCCGCCTTATGGTTCAAAACTCTATTATGATCCTAGGATTGGCTTCTATAGTGATTAGGGATATACTTAAAGTATATAGGCTAGGTAGAGATATAATCTATAGGACCTATATAGCTTATATAGGTTCCCTTAAATATAGGGAAGCTATCTTTATTTTATATTCTCGCGCTATATCTTATAAGTATAATAGATAATAAATTTCTTAGTTTTAATTATATAACTATAGATATATAAGATCCTTATATAATTACTAGGGTTAGTAATAGATCTATAATAAGAAGCTACTTAGGTTAGAAGCCTATATATAAATCTAAAATACCTATCCCTAGCTTAGATTATTAAAAGTAGAAATTTAATCCTAGGATCTTAAGTGAGTATTTAAGGAGTAGGGTAGTAGGCTAATAGTATACCTTTTTAGAACCTATATCTATAAAACACGTAGAGCACTTAACTAGTAGTTACTATAGCCTAAGATAGAGGAGAGTAGTCTAAATTTAGTCTATCCTTTTTTTACTAATAAGTTTAGTTCGCGAACCCTAGCTATAATTTTATATACCTAGAGCTTATTAGGTATAGATCCTCTTAATACTACTTATTAACTTCGCCCTATAGATAGCTATCTTATTAATAGTATATATAGTATCCTAAAGGTCGCTAGAAAATTCTTTAATACTTATTATAATCTTTTACTTCTTACTATTAGTAAATAGTAGTAGCTTAGAATAGTTTATAAGGCCTTATTAATCTTTAGTCTATAATTACTATAAAACGGGTTAACTACTTTTAGAAATAAGTCCGCTATAGCTATAGTATAGTTAATACTAATAGTCAAAATTTCTATTATTAATAAGATATACTACCTAAGGTAAGATATTCATAATATTTCTATTTAACTACTTAGATATTATTAGACTATAAATTTATATATTATTTAGCTATATAATAATTCTTAAGTAAAGTATAGCTTCTATTTAAGTATCCTTTATAGAGGGACACTAGTATTTTAACTTAGGATATATTTTCTAAACTAGATTAAGTTCTTACTAGCTAAAATAGCTTTAATCTCATAAGCGCTATATAACTAGTAACTAGATAATATAGGCTAACTTAGGACTATAAATACCTATATATACTTTATCTCTTAACTATCCCACTTTACTATTAAGCTATAAAGGAACTAATCTCTTAAGTAAACTAGGTCTATCTTTAAGATTAGTATAAAGATAAATACTTTCTTAGTACTTTTTATATATATCTCTATTACCTTTAGAGGGACCCTTTAGATTATTAACTATAAAGACTAATACTTAGTATATTCTATAGATAATTTTAATTATACTAGCTACTTATATCTATTTATACCTCTTAAAGGTAACTCTTACTCTAGTAAGTAATTTACCTTTAATAAAGATTATTACTAATAGCTTTAAGATTTAACTATAGGGTATTAAGGTATAGGATCTAAGCCTAATATAGTAAAAGTTAATCTATATAATTTATACTACTATATTATATAGGTAAAAGTATACTAAAGTAGCTTACTTTACTTTTATAATAATTAAGGGGATAAGGTAAGCTATAGTATTAATAACCCTCTTATAAAGGGCAAATCCTATACTATTAGTAGTATTATAGAGACCTTAACTTTAAGTATAAGACCTATACTAACTTCTTCTAATATAATATCTTATTATAGATTAGCTAAAATAATAAGAGTGACTATATCTATCTCTATAGCCTTATTAAAAGTTCTAGATTCTATAACGGACTATTAGATCTTAAGGTAACTAATAATATAGCTTAGCTACGCTAAGGTTACCCTTTTAATATCTTTATTTTAAGTACACTTATTATATAAGGACGAAATTAATTAATAGGCTTTTATCTCCCTCTTCTTAGTTAGTAATTTATCCCTCCTTTTCGTAAATAATATCCTTTATTATTATCCCTCTTATTTTCTCACGAAAATTAAGGCTAGAGATTATATTATATTTTTATTAGGAACTCGCCTTAATATATATCTAGAAGTGTTTCTACTATATTTTCTTAAATATTAATTTAGCTATATAGCGTATAATTCTCGATTTACTATATAGAGAGAAGATAGGTATATATATATTAAGGAACTAGAAGGCCTAGCTACTTTAAGTTTTATAAGTCTTTATAAGGCTTAGTTTAACCCTTATCTCTAATTAATATATCTTTTATAACTATAGATATAGATCTTTATAACTAGGTATAAAGACTATAATATACTTTCGTTATAACCTTATTTATTTTCTATAACTAAAGACTATTTAAGCGACTAAGATATCTTTAGTTAATTAAATAAATATTATTTTATATTAAGACTATTTATACTAATTAGTATATTAAGCCATTAAGTTAATCTCTTTAGCTATAGAGTATCTTACTCCTATATCTAATCTATAGCTACTTTATTTAACCTACTTCCTATTATAGCTACTTTTATATTAGGACGAATTAATAGTGCTTATTCTTAATACTTTAGGCTAGTAAGTATTCTATTAGATATAATATAATTAGGTTCCCTATATATATTCTAGTAAAAGTACTATATCTATATAGATAACGAATATATACTAAGTATAGTAAGAATATTTTATTAGAATTAATAGGCTCTATTATAAGGATAGAGCTAATTCTTTATAAGTCTTCTCTAGAACGCGAGAGAGTAATCTACTTAAAGTAAATATATAGCTCTATCTTATTAGCTAAGGAGGCGGGCCGTGGTCTATAGCTCTTCTTCTATTAATTACTACTATATTTATTTTATAGATCGCTAGCTTAGGGGAAGATTTACCTTTTAATCTATTAGCTAATCTAAATACCTAAGTTAAGAAATATCTTTTACTTCTTTAGCTTAGAGATCTAGGTTTTAATATAGCGTTAGTTAGATACTATATTTCGAGGATTTTCGCTATATTACCTATATACTACTAAGCGACCTTTCTAATTCTATATTTATCTAGTAATATCCCTCGCTCTCTTAACCTCTTACTTAAGCTCTTCTATATATTACTAGGCTATATAAAGGTATTCTATCTTCCGCTATAGCGATTAGGAAAGTTTAATATTTCCTTAATATAAGTCTTAGAGGGTTTCTATTAAGGTCTTATCTCTTAGACTAGAATAATTATAGTTATATTTAGTCTCTCTAAGAATATTATTAAGATAGGTAGAGTAAAAATACCTTTTAGTCTACTATATCTAGTAATAGTGCGCGATCTAATAACTATCTAAAGTAGGGAGGGAAGTAAAAGAATATTTAGCCTTTATACTTTATAAAGTTATAACTTAGAGCTAATATCTACTAGATTAAGATATTTAGAGTAGAATATTATTATTTATAGAAGCTCCCTAGGGTCCTCTAGTATTTAAATCTTCTATAGATAACTAGGCTAGCTAAATTAAGAAATGCTAAGTAGGGATATTATTATAAATAATTAGCTAGGGGACCTAGATAACCCGCTATATAGCCCTAGAAATATATTAGTGATTATATAGGCTATTTTATAGATATATAATAAGGTAGTATATTAGGTAGAAGCCTATATAGGAAAGTGCCTTTCCTAAAGATAATATATATAGATTCTAGGAAATATATAATTAATCCTAGGATCTTAATTAAGTATTCTAGGATTATAAGGGAGCCCTAAACTAGTCTAGTAGGTCTTTAAATTAATCTAGCTAGAGGTGCGATACTATAGGTCTTTAGGTAATATAGGCTAATTTCGAGCGTTTCTAAGTCTCTATTTTCCTTTATACGCTAGGCCTTACTCTTTCTCGTGAGTCGCCTAAGCTAATCTTTATAAACGTTAGCTTATCTATATTCTATATATTTTTTTCTAAATCTAAGTTAGATAAGTAAGGATTAATAGATTAGCTTAAAGGTAAGCGATTTATAGCGACTCTCTATAGCTTTCGCCGCTTATAACTATTCTATCTTACCTTAATATATTTTAAATAGACTTTAGTTTTTAATCGCTATATCTCTACTAATAGATAGTATAATAATTATATTTCTATATTCTAGTAATATTAGTCTAGAAAGGTAGTATAGATAAATATTAAGTAAATAAATATAGTTATTAAGGCCGCTTAACCTATTTAGATTAGTAAAGATAAAATTCTAATATAAAAGGTTTTCTAGAACTAATAGCTAGTATTAGCTAAAGTCTAACTTATAGTATTAATTATTAATATATATTATCCTAAATAGGTTAAAATAGGAATAATAGTACTATAGTTAATATAGTATAGCTATAGTATACTTAGTAGAAATATTATAGGTAGGCGATAGCTTAGACCCTAAAAATCGATTATTAATAAGTAGGGCGACTTACTAAATATATAGTATAATAATTAGGCTCTATTTTAAATTAATAGTAAATACTAAAGTTTAGATAATAGTAATAAAAGCGTATACTATTATATTTAAGCGATAATTACTATCTATCGTTAAAAGTATAGTTATTAAGATAAGATTTAATATTAATTAACGCTCTTTAGATAAAATAATAAATAAATAAAAAGAAAAAAAAAAAAAAAAAAAAAAAAAAAAAACTAATTTAATAGATTATTTTATTTATATATTATAGAAGTTAACTTAAGGGGTTTATTTACCCTAACTATAACTATTCCCTTTTTATCTATCTATTAACTTTAGTATAGCTTATTATCTTAATTAGTCGAAGTTTAATAGGCCTAACTTTATATAGGAAACTTTAATACCCCTAAAAATAATACCCCTTAGTAATTCTCTCTATTTACCCCTTAAAGACTAGATATATCTAATAAGGTCTATATTTAGTCTTAATATTTATTAAGGCTAAACTTATAGAAAAGGCTTATTAAATATTCTCTCTTTTTAGCTTAAATTCTCTACCTTAGGTTATTTAATAGATATCTATAGAGTTATCTAGGTATATTATATAGTATATAGATAGTACTAAGTTTACTTAAATCTTCTATATATTCTTAAGTGGAAACTTTAGAGGTCCTATACTACTATAATACTTAAAGATTTAGATACTATGATTTTCTCTACTAAAGCTTATATATATACCCCTAGAACTTATTATACTATCTAGCTTATAGTTCCTCCTTAAGATATTAAGAACTACTTAAGAATAGTATATAGCTAGCCTAGGCTACTCCGCGTTATTCTAATACTTAGCTCTTTTATTACCTAATTACTCTAGGGCCTCTATAATCTTTTACTACTATAAATTTCTACTATCTAAATCCCTAGAAGACTAATTAGATTAGATTAATTATACTATAAACGCTAAATAATAAACCTAAAATATATATTAGAGTTACGCTATATATATATTAAAGAGCTAAATAGTAGATAATAAGTCTATTATATAGTAACGAGATTACTAGTGGAGTAGATAAGAGCTTATAGTATTCTATAATATAGTAATATAAGAGTAAAAGAATATTAGATATAACCCTATGGTCTAAAGAGCCTTATTAGTTAGGCTAGAGGGATTTAAGGTTTAAAAGAAGGCTATTAAGCTATTCCCTAACTTAAATAACTTATATATACTAAGATATATTATACTAAATTATATTTAGGTATCTTTAAGCTTTAACAAGAGCCTAGTCTAGAGCTAGTCTAGTAGTAGTATCGATATTACCTCTTACTTTAGAATCTATTATATCTTTAGAATAAGTGGCTAAGCTTAGTTTAGTATATATATAAATATTACTAAGGTTAACTCTTACTTAGGGGTAATAGTTATTTAAAGTAAAATTTATTAGTATTTTTAAATAATAGTATATATACTTTAATTTTAGTATTAAGGAACTTAGGAATACTTAATAGGAGCTATAAATTAGTAGATATTCTATATAGAAAATATATAAAAGGGAGGATAGGGTGCCTATATTTATATATTTCTCTACTTATAACCTTATATCTAGACTAAATATTCTTCTATAATATATATTAATATAGTAATAAGTTCTATTATTCGCGGGATTATTTAATAAAGTCCTAGGACTAGATCTAGTAATAAGAGCCCGCTAGGCTATAAGTCTATATATAAAACTAAAGTGCCTATCCTAAGTATACCTTACCTAGATCCCTAAAAAGATTAGTCTAACCTAAGAGCCCTAGGAGTATAATAGCTCCTAGGACTAATCTAGATAATCCTAAAGCTAATCTTACTAAAGATAGGATAGGTCTTTAGGGGTCTAGGACTAATTCTAAGTCTCTATCTTTAGTTACGCGCTAGGCTATACTTCCTTATTAATTTTATCTTATTACTTAAAGCTATAAATATATTATCCTTTCCCTTATTCTTTAATCTTAAAAATCACCGCTATAATAACTATAAAAACCTATAATTATATAGAACTATCTCTACTAGACTTAGCTATAGAGAAATCTATATATTTTAGCTATATAAGTCGCCTAAGCTAATCTTCGCGAATATTATCTAATCTTTATCTCTAGGTATTTTTTCCTCTATATAAATCTAAGCTTAATAAAAATTTATATAGGGATTAATAGATTAAATTAGAGATAGGCGATTTATAGCGACTCTCTATAGCATTTACTATTCTACCTAACTAGTCCCTTTAATAGTTACTAGAGATAGGGGTAACTATATACTATTAAATCTCCCTTAACTAGTATTAAGTAGCTATAAGCCTCTATAGACCGCCCTCCTTTTTAATCTATTCTCTTTTTAAAATTACCTATACTAGCGAGGCTTTTTTATAGCCTCTAATATACCTATATTCGCCTCTTTATACTAATATAGATATAAAATATAAGAATTTATAGTGGCTTAGGTTTACTAGGGACTTAAATAACTTAACTTTCTATATAGGAGAGACTAATTACTTTAGAAAGCTTATAAATATACTTAGGAAATATTTAAGTCCCTAGCGCTTTTAGAATTTAAATTAGCTATATTTCTTTATCTTATCTTAATATATTCAAAATAACTCTAGTTTCGATCGCTATATCTATACTAATAGATACTATATTATAAAAATCGTATTTCTATATTCTAAAAATATTAGTCCTAAAAAGTAGTATAGATAAAAATCAAGTATAGAATCATAGTTATTAGGCGCCTCTTAACTATTTAGCTTAGTAGTTCTAGGGACCTAGTATTAAAGGCTTATTAATTATAAGAACTAATATTAGCTTAGGTCTAGCTTATAGTATTAAATTATATTTATATATTATCTAGAATAGGTTAAAGTTAGAGCCATAGTACTATAGTTAATATAGTATAGCTATAATATACTTAGTAGAAATATTATAAGTAGGTAATAGCTTAGACTCTAAAAGTTCGATTATTAATAAGTAAGCTAACTTTTTATATTACTTAGAATATAGTATAATCGTTAGTCTTAGATTTAAATTAATAGCTAATACTAAAGTTTAGATAATAGTAATAAAAGTATATACTATTATAGTAGAGCGATAGTCGCTACCTATTATTAAAAGTAGGGTTATTAAGATAAGATTTAACGTTAATTAACGCTCTTTAGAGAAATAATAATTAATTAGAAGATTTAAAAAAAATAAAAAAAGTATTTAAATATTATTATTATTTTAAATTATTATTTTAAAATTTTAGGAAATTACTTAATTATATGATTTACCCTAGTAATAACTATTTACTTTTTATCTACCTATTAACTTTTACCTAGCCTATTATCTTAGTAAGTCGAAGTTTAATAGGCCTAACTTTATATAGGTAACTTTAATACCCCGAAAATAATTTCCTCCCCCTAAAAATTAGTAGACTAAAAAGACTTTATTATAGTAATATAAAGTAGGCGGTAATAAGACTAGTTAAAAGACCTATAAATATAGCCTCCTCCCTTAGTTCTCTATTAAAATAATTCTCTTCCTTACTATATCTAAAGGATTCCCTTAAGCTAGAACTAATATACCTTCTTATAGTAGACTCCTAAGTCCTTTTTATTTAACCCTAGACTCTTACTATTACTAATACCTAGGGTGGCTACTTAAGCTACTAAGTTATCTACCTCTCTATCTATTAGTGGTCTATTTTACTATATCTATCTTTATATCTATAGGCTAGAGCTTAAGCCTTAACTAGCGATAATCCTTTAGTAAGTGCTATATCTATATACCTTATTAAGTAGAGTTAACTATATAACTCTTAGCTAGCTTCTTAACTATAATTATATAAGTAAGGTATCTTATAGGTAAGTCCCTTATTAGCCCTATATCTATTAGCTAGTACTAATATAACTAATATTATAACTATCTAGGTCTATATAATAGCTCTAAGTTAGTACCCTAAGGTTATATAACTACCTATTAGTTATACTAATAATAATCTTTAGGAGATTAATTTTAGTTCTACTACTATTATATACTTATTAAATACTATCTCTAGCGAGATTACTAGCGAGACCTCTAAATATTAAACGCCGCTATTCTTAAGCCCTTCCTATATATATATCGCTATTATCCTAAATAGTTTAATATTCTAATAGTGTCTTAAGTAAGGCTACTTATATACTTTATCGTGGCTATAGATCTTATATAACTAGATATTTATTAAAATAAGTACGCTTACTTAGGGCTTTTACCCTATTACTATCTATTTATTATTAGCTATAATCGTGGCTAGAGAATAGTTAGACCTAATTAACCTTATTAAAGTCTAAGATAGTAGATACATTAAGTTAGTTTAGAGTTAAGTCTTATCTCCCTAAGAAGACTCTTTTACTATCTTAGTAGTATTATTTATTATAGGTATAGGGTAAGACTAGTTAAAAAAGGCTATAAGCGAACCCTTATAGTATTAGATACTTACTAACTATCTTATAGGGCCACTAGCTAAGACGCTATAAGATATAATATATAGCTAACCGAGCCTTATATAGTCGCCACCTTTTCTATAAGGTAATATATTTTGCCTTAGAAAAAAGTCTAAAGTATAGTAATTAACGTAAACTAGAATTACCTAATTACTCTATACCCTCGCTAGAATCACTAATACTAACTAGGTTATAATCCTAGCTAAGATCATTAGCTTATACTCTATATCCTTAGAAAGTAGAGGTAGATATATAACTAATATACTAACTAAGAATATATAATACGTTATATATAGATATAGTGATATACTTAGATATTAAAAACTTTAATAGTAGATTAGCATCCTTACCTATAAGGGATAGGGGGGCAAGTAAGAAGAACACTAGAAGTCTATTTAATAGGTAGATAGATTTTACTTTTTAGGATAGATAATAATTAGTATAGACTAGTCTAAGGAGATAACTATAGAGTATATAGACCTACTATAAGGCTTATTACTTTCTACTATTCTCCTACTCTTATTAAATCTAGTAGAAGCCGTTATCTCTAGAGGCGGAGAGTTATCGCTATAGGTGACTATAATTTTTTTAGAGAGACGTGCACTAGTAGATTATAGGTATATTATTTATCCTATTTATATAGGACTAGCGATAGCGCTAGCTCCCTATATTTATACGAAAAGTAAATAAAGTAACTTTGCCTAACGCCTAAAGATAAAGTCCTTTATACTATAATTAATTAAGTAGTGCGTTCTATCCTATCTCTCCTAAATACGCGAGACGTCTCTATTAGTAGCTTAATAGTTTCCGCCTCCTTTATATATTAAAATCTATAGTCTATTATATATATACTACCCTTTAATATTAGGCGCTACTACTAAGCTAAAAAAAAAAAAAAAAAAAAAAAAAAAAGTCATTTAATCTATTCTACGTGGCGTGCTAGAAGCGTTTATAAGTAGATCTATTAATATAGCGCTCGTTATCGCTAAGGAAGGAATAGGCGCGATATAGGGCTACGAGCCTATATTTTAAGTATAGTATTATATATAGATAGACCCCTTTATTTTTATAGGCCCCTATCTAAGATAAGTTTCTCGCCTTTAATCTTTAGTATTAGTGCTTATTACTTACTAATATAGACTATATATCTCCTAATAGATAAAGTTATCTAGCTCTATTATCTATTAATATCTCGTTATTACTTATATCTATTAGCTAGGGCTAGGGTTATAAGTCTTAATTATATTACTATATCCTATATATATAATATCTATAAGCCTAGCCACTAAGCTAACTAAACTTTATCTCTCTAGGCTTTATTTAAGGGTAATAGTATAAGTAATTTATCTTATATAGCTATAATAGCTAGCCTAATACTATACGAGATTATACTAAATACTAAACTTATAAATATAATAAACTCGCGTTAAGACCTATAAGGGTAGTATAATTATTAGTCTAGTACCTAGAAAGGTAAGTTAGAAGTTAGTTCCTAATCTAGTTATTAATACTATATCTAGTAGCGTATACCCTAGGTATATATTAAATAAATAATCTATACTTTAGGCTACGATAGACTACTATCTTATAGCCTATCTTATATTAATATATATATAACTAGTATTACGCGAGAGTTAAGAATTAAACTAGTATACTAGATAAGTCTATAAATACTATTTAGCGTTAATAAAGAGATATTATAGAGTAATATATATATAAGCTAAAGAGTTAAGATCGAAGATAATAAATTATAAGTAACCCTATATTAGCGGAAGTATACTAATATCTTTTAAATAGTCACTTATTAAGTATATAGCATTATTATAATAAAATATATATATAATCGTAATTCTTAAATAACGTATCCTTCCCCTATAGAAGAATATATCTTAATATAAATAAGGAAAGTAGTAATAGATAAAAGTCTATAGTATTAGGCTACTTAAGAATTAGCATAACTATAGGACGCTTAATTAGTATAATTAGTGTAATAATCTCTTTAATAAATCTAATAGTATAGCTAACCTATTTTAGCGAGAGATATAGGCTCCTTATTTTAGTATACTATATAATAGGTATACTATCTTAATATTAACTTATAAGCTTAGCGGTATATAATTAATTATAGTAAAATAGCGATTCTCCTATCGCCTTAAGGTTAAATACTAATACTAAGTATCTCTCGCTAATCTAGATAACTTAGAGATATTAATACTCTACTCTTAGCTAAGACGCTAATTATAAGACCACTTTTACACTATATATAGATAGCTAGATAATTAATAGTGACTAATTATATCCTATATACTCCTAGAGCTCTCAATATTCCCGCTTCCTAATATAAGTAGCCCTTATTATATAAACTAAGGCGGGGATCTAAGGCGGGGATTATTATAAATATTATCTACCCTAAGCCTAAAAATTAAGTATTAGCTCTTTAGCTAGACTTTTTAAGGGGTTACCTTAGTAATTAGGTAGTGCTAAAATAATTTTATTTAATTTAGATTCTAGATTAGTTACCCTCCTCTCGCCTATTAAAATACTAGTTAGTTATTAGATAAACGTAAGTTAAGAGTTCCTTTTCTAATCTATTTACTAATATATTCCTAATAGATTTTATTTTAGTGAAACCCCTAAAGTATATTAATAACGCTATAGGCGTTTGGCTATCATGTCTTAGATATATAGTTTATTTTAAAGTATATATTACTAGTTTCCTAAATAAGAGGATATACTAAGCTATATACTTATAAAGGGCTAAAGATATATATTACTATAGTTATCTAGCTTAGATTAGTACTATGGCTAGAGTAGGTCTTATAGGCGTTAGCTTATAGGAGTTAGCTTATAGGGGTTAGCTTATAGGAGTTAGCTTATAGGAGTTAGCTTATAGGAGTTGGCTTATAGGAGTTAGCTTATAGGAGTTAGCTTATAGGAGTTAGCTTATAGGAGTTAGCTTATAGGAGTTAGCTTATAGGAGTTAGCTTATAGGAGTTAGCTTATAGGAGTTAGCTTATAGGTATTAATATATAGGAATAGGCTTATAAGAGTAGTTAGTAGAAGTTAGCTAGGAGCTAAGAGGAAATTAGATATATCTACTTAAGATATGCTCTATAGTCGTTTTACTTAGCTATAGTTATGATTTTACTTATAAGAGAAAGAGAGCTCTAAAGCGATCTTTAAGAATTAACTAAAGTAAGTATTAGTTAACTTAAACTTAAGATTAGTAGGGCCACTATATATAGGCTATAATTTTAGTTAGAAGCCACTAGAATAAGCTAAGTATTAAGTAAAGTTAAGTATAAAGAGCTAGGAGGAGATCTTCCTAATTTAGTATTAATTAACTTATTATAAAGGCTAATATTATATATAGACTAACTCCGCGGAACGTTATATAAATAATATAGCCCTTATGTCTAGGATAATATTACTACCTTTACTATTAATAGTAGCTTCCTTTATTATATATTAGTAGATAGGCACGCTAATACTAACCCTTCTCGCTTTAGAGATATAATACTATATATATAAGTGCTAATACCGCTTTATATCCTTATATAATATAGAGCTTAGCCTATATATATTTAGTTTTCTTACTAACCCTAACTACTTACTATATATCTAACTTCTATCGATCTCTATAGATATTATAGTAGTTAAGCGAATATATATTTTAGCCTAATTTACTTAATATTTATAGTAGTATATTAGCGGACGCTATTCTTATATTTAAATAGTCTATAATTAAGATAAGGCGAAAGCTAAAACTTTAATAGAGCTTTAGTATAGTAAATTATCTTAGGTAATAAGAATCTTACTAGACTAGCCCTTTTATAGGTTAATTAGATATAACTATAAAGTGACGCTTTTAAGAGTACGCTCGCTAGTACTTAATACTCTATTAGTAGATAATTATATCTAAATATAGCTAGTATAAAGCTATATCTACCTAGCTATATAGTATAGTCTATAAGCTTAGTAACTTTAGCCTAATTAATAGAACTATTTATAAAGCGCTACTACTAGTATATTAATTTAGCTAACTATTTACTATATAGTCTTTTAACTTCGTCCACCTCTAAAAGCCTTCCTTCTTAATTATATTAGTTATTCTATATCCCTATATCCTTTAGAAGGATAGTTTAATAATTTTAGTCCGCTAACTAAAAAGGATACGCTATCTCTTATAGTATCTATTAAATAACGATTCTACTTAAGCCCTTCTAATAAGATAGTTATTAGTTATAGGCCTAAATATTACTATAGTCTCCTTCTAAATAACCCCTACTATCCTATTATATAATATATGGCTTTAGCTATAATCTTACTAAAGAGAAGTCGATATAAGCTTCTAAAAATCTATGCCTATTTTATTAGCGAATCAGAAAATTCTAAAAATTTTATACTTAGTGATATTAGTTTTACCTAGGAATTCACTCTAATAGATATAGGATCTATAAAGAGGAAGCTATAACTATATAAGGCTACCTATCGAACTATTATAGTAGAATAAAGATAAGGTCTTATATATTAGTACTAGATATCTAGCTTAATTACTTATTATCTATATATAAGAATAAGAGTTACGCTAGGATAGTATAGTGCGAGATATAAGCTTAGTATCTACTTATATTATATTATACTATTAAGTCCTTATACTATCTACTCTATCGCGTATATTACTATAGGCTACGCGGATTTATCTTTACTTATTTTAGGTATATTTTAGCGCGCTTTTTTACTTCTTTTCTAAATAGAGTAAGCTTTATTAGCTTTATCCTTAAGTATACTATTATACTAAATATAGATAATATATTATAATATAAAGCCTTAGCTTACCTTATTAGGTATATTTTATGCCTATATTAGCTATTAACTAATAAGAGCGACTATAAGGTTCTTTTATAGTATTTTAGATACTATTATCTAGTTTAAAGTAAAGTACTTATTATACTAGGTAAACTATAGGCTAGTAATATAGGGCTTATATACACTATTTTCGCCTATATAATAGCCTTAGTAAGACCTTAATAGTATATCCTTTTTATAGAACTATAAATACTATCGTTAATATAAATATAATATATTATACTATTTAATAGTCATACTATAGTAGCCTTATTTAGGTATAGGGTAGGGTAGCTTATAAATTATATATATATAGTATATATATATAGTATTAATTTATTAAATCTAAGGCTTACTACTATATTTATTTTTATAGGGAACCTATATTTATAGCTATAGAGTTACTAAGTATTAGCTTTATATTAGTATTATATATACTTAACTTCGAACTAACTTAGTCCTATTTCTTTTATAATATATTACTATTATACTTTAAACTAATAGGTATACGCTTTATTAGTTATATCTTTATAAGGCCACTAGAGATATATAAGTTATATATACGAATATAATATTATAGTGTCTATATTATAGTTAAAAAGAGAATATTATTTATTTATTAATTAAGGTATAGCTATAATATATATTTATTATATATAGTATCGGGAAGCTCTAGCTAACTAGATATTTAGTGTAGAGCCTCTTAAGTTAATAACTTAATCTAGCTTTCCTTTTATATAGTTACTAGTACTATACTATAACTTAATTTCTTATCTAAAAGGACTTAATAAAAGCTCTTAGTCTATAAGAAAGATAAAGTAATATAGGTAGGATCTTTTCCTAAGTTAGATAAAATATATATAAGGGGTGATATACCACCTAAGCGACTCTATCTAATAACGTATCTAGACTTAGTATAGATAGTCTACTTATTAACGCGTTAACACTCTTATTACTAATAAATTATTTTTAGTGCTAGTAACTTTTCTAGGCTAGTTACCGTTTTCTAGGCTAGTCACTATTTTTTGGGCTAGTTACTGTTTTCTAGGCTAGTTACTATTTTCTAGGCTAGTCACTATTTTCTAGGCTAGTCACTATTTTTAGTACTAGTAACTTTTCTAGGCTAGTTACCGTTTTCTAGGCTAGTCACCGTTTTCTAGGCTAGTCACCATTTTCTAGGCTAGTTATTGTTTTCTGGGCTAGTCACCGTTTTCTAGGCTAGTTACCATTTTCTAGGCTAGTTATCGTTTTCTGGGCTAGTCACCGTTTTTTAGGCTAGTCACCATTTTCTGGGCTGGTCACCATTTTCTAGGCTAGTTACCGTTTTCTAGGCTGGTTATTATTCTAAGCTATTCACTATTTTTTGAATAGGCTTAATTATTTACTAACACTTATTTAACTATTTACTAGTATAGGCTTAACTATTTAGAAAGCTAACTAACTATTTAAGAATGTCGGTTAACTATTTAAGCACTTAACTATTTATTAAGCTAGGCTTAACGGTTTATTAGAGTAGGGTTAACTATAGGGTTAACTATTTCTAGAGTAGGCTTAACTATTTATAAATTAACTAATTATAGACGCTTAGTTACTTATTAATAAAAATAGGCTTAACTATTTACGCCCGCTTATTTAACTATTTATAAAACATAATCTATTATTTATTAAAGAAGGCTCTAATGTTTATTATCACTAGGTTAACTATTAAGCACGCTTATTTAATAGTTCACGATACTCTATTAACTATTACTATAATAGACTAGTTACTACTATAGATGATAGATCACTATATCTACCTATTACCGCTAACGCTAACCTTAATACTTATTATAGGATTCCTGATCTATAAGATAGACGTAAATAATATATTCTTACCTAAGTATGATAGTCTTTAATCAAGCTAACTAGCCTATATATATATATATATATGCTTTACGTATATATATATCTCTAGGATAAATTCTAGATATAATACTATTATATAGCGAAATTAGTAATAGTAATATTCTAGGTTTATTCGTTCTCTATATAACGCTATCTTAGAGTAAGAATAGATCCTAGAATACACTCTCCTAGCCTTATTACTAGGTTCTTCGCTTATGGCCTAAGCCTATATAAATAAACTATTAATATTAGTATAGATCTTAGCTTCTTTAACTATAGAGCGAGAGTTAAATACTAGTCCCTAGTACTATATAGAGGTACCTATACTTCGCTAGAGTTCCTTAGTTTCATAGCTTCCCCCTATAGAGTCCCTTGATTTCGTAGCTATCCCCTATAGAGTCCCTTAGTGTTATAGCTATCCCCTATAGAGTCCCTTAATATTATAGCTATCCCCTATAGAGTCCCTTAGTATTATAGCTATTCCCTATAGAGTCCCTTAGTATTATAGCTATTCCCTATAGAGTCCCTTAATTTTATAGCTATCCCTTATAGAGTCCCTTAATTTCGTAGCTATCCCCTATAGAGTCCCTTAGTATCGTAGCTATCCCCTATAGAGTCCCTTAATATTATAGCTATCCCCTATAGAGTCCCTTAGTATTATAGCTATCCCCTATAAAGTCCCTTAATATTATAGCTATCCCCTATAGAGTCCCTTAATATTATAGCTATCCCTTATAGAGTCCCTTAATTTCGTAGCTATCCCCTATAGAGTCCCTTAGTGTCGTAGCTATCCCCTATAGAGTCCCTTAATATTATAGCTATCCCCTATAGAGTCCCTTAGTATTATAGCTATCCCCTATAAAGTCCCTTAATATTATAGCTATCCCCTATAGAGTCCCTTAATATTATAGCTATCCCCTATAGAGTCCCTTAGTATTATAGTTATCCCTTATAGAGAACTTATTAACGTAGCGGTCTCCTATAGATCTTAATTATTATTATAGCGTCCCCTTATAGAGTTCACTTAGTAATATAGCGCCCCCTTATAAGGATTATTAATAATATAGACCTATCCTATAAAGGTTTAGTAACGTAGAGCTTATACTATAGACCTATAGCTATAGATACCCTTAAGCCTATAGATAAGAGATATAGACTATAATACCTAGGAGTATAAGGAGGAAAGTCCTAATTTTTTCTTTAGGCTAGAAATCTAGCGCGTTTTATCTTACTTTAGCTATATTTCTTTATAGAGACTATCTACGAAGATTAATAGGGATAGCTATTAGTTTTTAAGGGGTATTAAAGTATTTAAATAGGTATTAAAAAAGTCTTTTAAGAATTTTTGGCTAAAAGACGTATATCTAAATAATCTGTGGCTAGCCTAATTTTGCTAAGAGGGACTACCTCTTAGTTCTATAAAAGACGACTATCTAGACTCTTTATTTCTATAGTAGGTTATATTAGTAACTATACTATAACTAGTGAATAAATATTAAATCTATAGATTTAAACGCTATAGTAATTAAATCGCGTAATATACTAAGTTAAGCTAGATAGGCTATTATAAAGCGTTAAAAGAGGGCTTAACGCATTAGCTATAAATATATAATCACCGCGCCTATAGTGGTTAAACCAAAGTATATAATATATATATTAAGGAAGGTGCACTAAGCTTAATAGTGTAAATATAATGCCTTATCTTAAGCGAAGTAACTATTAAGATTAGCCTTATTAGGATATTAATACTTAGTTATTAATAAAGTATAAAAAATTTTAGCTTAAGCGAGAATTAGGCTAGTAAAGGACAGATTTTATATACGCTAACTATAGACCTACTACTCCCTCCTACCTTTTACGCTAACTCTATATTAAGACTAAGTATCTATAGTCTACCTTAGTAACTACGTAAGCTATAAGTATCTAATTACCTCCTCCACTAAACGAAAATTAAGCCTTAATATAATATACACTATTCCTATTATCTAATATAGCGATCCCTAAAGTCTCTCTAATCTAATAGAAGACACTATAAAGGATAAGACTTCTTATAAGATAGACTATTATATACTCCTAGATAAGGGAGCCTAATAGGCAAAGTTAAGGAAGATATATATAACTAATCTTAGGGCGAAGATTTAAGGAGATATAGTGCTATACTAAAAAAGTGATATATTAAGAACTATAATATAGTCCTTTTATAATCTACTATAAAGTATATATTAAGAGTCTTAGTAGAGAGAGATTTTAGCCTATATACTACTTCTACTAGACTAGATAATTAAATAAAGGCGTATCCTTAAGTTACTTATATTATAGACACTATCTAGAATTATACTAGATTCTAGCTAAATAAGCTCGTGGAATAGAGAATAGTAGTGCCTAGGAGGGGCTACTATAACTAGTTATTATAGACTTCTTAGTAAGAGTAGAAATAACCTCTATAATAATTTCTATTATAATTAGACTATTATATAGGATTTAATATCTCTACTCTATCTCTTAGGTATCTTAGTATTACGCTCTATTACTAATAATATATAGCCTTTTACGAATCGACGATATTATAGCTAAGGAATAAGATATTAATTTAGTCTCTAGTATAGACTAGATCTATTCCTTAACTAGCTAGTTCTAACTAATATAGCCTATATGCCTATTAAGGTTTAAGGTACTAGCTAATCTAATTATCCCGTTTCTAGTTCTTATTATAGATACTAATCTTACTTAGGTTAATTATCTAGTCTTAGATATCGCGTAAGCTCCTAATTAGAAGGGTAATAGCTATTTAACTATAGTAAGAATATCTTCTAGATTATTCCTTTACCTTTATAATAGACGCTTATTATAAGGTAAAACTAAGGATTTATAGATACCCTTATGAGACTTTAGCTAATTAGGCTAGCTTAGCTAATTAAGTTAATTCTAATCTACTAGGCTATAGGCCCTACTCCTTCTATTCTAATTTAGTGGTCCTATAAATATATTTAGGCCCCTATCTTAAGTAATCTAGATTAGTTTAATATCTACTAAGGTATTAAGGGACCTTACCTAATATAGAGAAGCTATAAATATTATTATAACTTAAAGTACTAGGAGTCGGGTTCCGCCTCGCTTAGCTAATTAGATACTAGTATATACTTCTAGAATATATTACTTTCTATATAGGGTAAGACCTACTATAGATATAATAAGCCTAGACTATAAGCTATAGTAACTCCTTTTTAGTAAATAATCTATTCTAGGCTAGGATAGATAAAGAGTCCTAATTAAACTTATGATTTAGCTCTTAAACTTTATCTAGGTATATATATTAGTACTTAGGGCTAACTTAGTAATATATATATATTCTAATATATTCTTTAAGTTCTTTATTAGATAAGATACTTAATACCTAAAATAGACTAGAAGTAGATTAGTAGTAATTAAAGATATATAAGCGCTAGTTCTAATAGAGAGATAGTATAAAAGTTATAGTTTTATATTATACTTAGTTTACCTCTTCTCTAGAAGAGCGATAATAAGGCTATTCTTACTAAAGATACCCTCTTTCCCTTATAGTACTCTTAAAAATAATTAGGCTTAGATTAGGCTAGCGATAGTATAACTAATTATTACTAGTATACCCGCGACTTTCCTTATACTTTCTTAATATCGATCTATATCTTATATTAGTTATATTTATTAACTATAGTGGCCTAAAGACCTTATAATAATATAGGCTTCGCGAACTAACCTTTTTTATCTAGTTAACTAATATTCTTACTTTTATCCTTATTTAATTACCTAACTATATATATTAGAGATAATAGACTTATAGATAATATAGGGTTATAATATAAAAAGTACTTATTAAGGGCTTATAGATTAAGTTTATTTATTTTATCTAGAATAAGATAATCTTATTAACTTTAGTCTTTTAGTAAAAGTGAATTAAATCTTCTATTTATATCTATCTTCTAGCTTCATGATTAGTAATTATATATAATTATGCTCTACTTAGGTAAGCCCTAGCTTCTAGTAAGGAATTTTTAAAGGTATTAAGGAGCTTATTAATTCTAAGGGATAGGCTTCGCTCTCTAAGTTATTAAGCGATCTTTTATAGGCTTTTAAAATTTTATTAATATAATTATTAGAACTATTTTTATTATACTATACTATTATAAATATAGGAATTTTAGTAGAGTTAAATATAATAGCTATTAAAGATTAGGTTATCTAAAAAAGAAAGAAGAGAAATTACTATCTACTTCTTTTAAACTTATTAGTATATAAAATCTTAGTAATCCTAGTAGAATTTATTATCTACTATATACTTAACTATAGTATCCCTTAGCGCCTAGCCTAAGTATTAGTTACTATTAATTTAGGTAAGTTAGCGAAGCTACGCTAAAGTTAATTTATAAGTATACTATAGATCCTATAATTTAGAATACTCTACTATAAGTATTAGCCTCCTAGGAAGTATCCTTTATAATTCTTAGAAAGTAAGAAGTCTAAAGGATATAGAAAATATCTATCTTTCGAATCTACTATATCTATTAGACTAAGCTTAAATTATACTAGTAATCTCTTCTTATAACCTACTATTACTATAAGAAAGAGGTAAGTAGGGCTTTTATAAAGGCGAAGTTATAGTAGAATAAATAACTAATAGAGTTATTATCCTAGTTATCTATAGTTAGGGATTTAAGGTATTTAATAATCTACTACTATTACTAGTAATTTTCGATTATTAGAAATTTACTATAATAGGGTAGTAAAGATATAGATAGATAAGGCTAGGACTAATTAAGCTTTAAGATTATTAAAATAAAGATAAAAATAGAATTAAAGATATAAAGTACTAAGATTATAGTTCTTTATTTTTATATTAATAAACTATAGGTTAAGATTATATAGGAGTAGTAGCGATATAGGATTATAGGTCTATAGAATATAAGATAGTAGAGCTAAGGCTAATTACCTTTAGTCTTTAATCTATCGCGATTACGATTAGCTAAAAAAATTCTACTATTTAAAAATATTTACTTTAATATATATTCCTAAGACTACTAGGGCGAAAATTTTAAAGCTTCTATAGATATAATACTAACTCATAGAGTTATAGATACTATAGGGTATTATATTTTAGATAATCTTAGAGATACTAAGACACTTCTTTAAAATTTTAAAGCGGTATAGATATTAATAATTTACTTAGTTAAATTTATATTAGCCCTATTATAAAAGACCCTCCTTAGTTTTTTTATTTATAAGACTAGGCCGCTAGATTAAGAGATAGACTAAATTAACTCTAGAAAATAACTCTAAGTAACTATTAAAACGTACTAACCTAAAGTGACTTAGGAACTTAAACTCCCTTTATCTATAAGATTAATATAGGGTTATTATACTATATAAATATAAAAGTACTATAAATCTAGGAAATCCACGCTAACTTATGCTTTTATCCTTAATTAGAAATTTATTAGCGATATAGATATCTTTAAATAAAGCCTACTATATATAAATCTATAAAGTTAAGCGTCTTTATACTATAGGCGAAGCCTATATATCTATATAGTCTCCTAAATAAAGAATATATATTATCTAGGGTAAGTAACCCCTTATCTACTCGCTATATTAATAAGACTCCCTATATAAGAATACTTAGAGAAGAGGAGGAAATAGATTTTATCTTTAATATAACTATTAGTATAGTAAACTAGGCTCTAATCGCTAGCTATCTAGTTATTCTAGGCATATTTATATCTCTCTAAAGCTCTAACTAGGTAGAATATACTCTATAAACTAATAAAGCTAGTTAAATAGTATTATATATAATCTAAAATCCTCTATTACTCTCTATTACCTATTATCTTCTTCTAGGGGGTCTTATAGCTTTTATATAGCTTTTATATTTCACGAAGCTTAGAAGTAATTATATATAATTAATTAATAGGCTTTTCACGTAAGTTACTACTCTACTTATACTACTAACTACTAGGGTATTTAAAATTAATTAATTAATAGGCTAATTTCGCTAAACGCTACTACTAGGCTATTAACTATAATTATTAACATCTATATATCTTAGTAGGGAGATTAGTCTATAATAGCTATCGTTACTACTATCGCTACTAGGGCGACTCTTATTATCTCTCTAGTACTATTATATTTCTATAAATTTCACCTTCTAGAAAAGATTAAATAAGATAACGCGGTCTTCACTTTTATTTTACCTTTATTAAGGCTAGAATAGTAAGTTAAGGGGCTAGTATTAATCTAAGAATAGTATATAAAGAAGATTAAAAGGAATAGTAAGGATGTTCTCTAAACTTTTTTTCGTATTATTATTATTATTTAAATATTAGAGATATAAATTATAGTAGGGATATAGTAGACTATATAAATACTAAAGATTAAGTAGTGAATATAATATTATATTCTTACTATACTATTTACTATAAATACCTTATTTCGTACTTTACCTTAATATTAAGTCTAATTATTAAAAGTATAGAATAAGTAATAAAAGGTATTACTTTCTTATTATAAGCCTTGCCTTAGAGAGAGGATAGTTATAGCTCTAGTGGAGTTATAAATAATATAAGTAAGGCCTTTGTAGCCCTTCTAAAAGTAAACAATAAAAGGTCGAAAAAGATAGAAAAATATAAAAACTCTTATAGAAAAGCTAGCTTGCCTAATGGTGACTACTTAAGAAATTTAAAAAATGTATTTTTATTCTTTATTCTTAAATCTATACTATAAGTAAGCTCTATTAAATTATAGCCTCTATAATAGTTAGGATCTAGCGCTAAAAGATATTAATTATAGGGAGCTAAATACTATAGTTAGAATAATGCGTAGTATTATATACTTATTTAAATATTATAGCACTTTTTAACTAATAAATTATTTTAATCTTTTTCTAGTCTAATATTTAACTTAATATCAAGTCCTATATATAAACTATAAACTTAAAAAGATATACTTACCTATTATTAAATTATTTCTGGCCACTTATTAATATAAATTTTAGGTATAGTATTACCCTAAAGCTATTTTATTCCTATCTACTCTAGAGTTAAGTATAAGTTAGTATTCCTTATAATGCCCTAATTTTCTAGTTAAGTTAATATCTAACTTATCTATTATTAGAATATTTCTATATAGTAAGGAAATATTTAGTAGGGCTTCTATCGTATATACCTATTATAATATTACTACGCCTAAGGAACCTAATATAACTATAGAGATATATTAGAATACTACTAAATTGCCTTTATTATTAATTATTCCTATATTTAACCTACTAACTCTAAGCGTACCTATTATTACTACTATATCTTATACTAATAGATAAGGTGCACCTATAGCGATAAATACTATACCTAGTATAATAATAGAGGGATTAGCTAGAAAAGCGGGTTTCGAAATCTTCTAGAGGCTTTGCTTAATTATTCTTCTTATTAATTATATCTTTCTATAAGGTTAGTGATAGCTTACGTTTTAGTATAAGCTATATAGTAATTTTAAATAGACCTGAGTATGCTTTAGTAGTAAAAATTTAAATAATAAAGCGGTAGGTCTAGATAATAGTTAGAAGACTATAAAGTAAATAGCCTAGTATCGAAGATATCTTAGCAAAATGCGGAGTTCTTTAAAATTCCGGCTTTTTATAATCTATTTTTAGTTAGATACGTATTCTATAACTAAATAGAAAAACGCATAAAAGAAATACTTTAAGATAGGTATAGCCTTTATTTTAGAGATATAGAGGTACGCTATATATTATAGGACTTAATTATAAAAGGCTAGATTTAATTAGGAATAAATTATAAGATCGAATTTTACTTTAACCTCTTGATTATATAATCTATAATAATTTAATACTTAATAAAATAAGAGATTAGAAACTAAAATAAAATATAAACTAACGTAATATATCTAATAGAGAAATTAATGCTACTCGTAGAATTAAACTTTATATATTAGTTATACTCTTAAAATACTAGCCCTACTATATTATAAGCCTCTTATATCTTATTATCTTCCTACGAGTACTATAGAATAAGATATTTAGTAACAATTTAGCTATTTTATATAACTAATTATCGCGCGATTATTTTAATAGGAATTTTTCCGTCCTATCATAAGATATTTATTAGATTAGTAATATAAGTGAGATTATTTCGCGATGCACTTACCTAAATACTAAATTCTCCCTTAGCTCGCGAGGAACTATAGAAAAGATAAAAAGTATCTAATAAATCATGCGAGGTATATAATAATCTTTCTAAATCCGAAGCGATAAAATCACGGTTATTACTTATCTCTGAGGGTACCGTAGAGGATTTCTTAGAAGGGATAGAATAGGTATCTATGTCCTTTAATTCCTAAGTTAAAAGCCTATTCTTAGGGCTAGTTATAATAGCTAGTAAAAGAGTAATCTTAAAGGGAAGCGCTAGGCTATTAATACTAAAGGGATGGCTAGAATTAATAGATCTTCGTAGAGCTTTATATAGCCCGAAGTCTAGACTAAAAACTTTTAAGAGACCTAAATTTAGAAATAGGAATCGTAAGTGTAGGTTCTAGGTTATATTATATTATTATTAAAAAGTATCGTAATCTCTTATAATACTAAAATTTTGAGGTTATTGAATATAAAGCCAAAATTCCTCCTTACTATCTTTACTATCTTTACTATCTTTACTATCTTCACTATCTTCACTATCTTTACTATCTTTACTATCTTTACTATCTTCACTATCTTTACTATCTTTACTATCTTTACTATCTTCACTATCTTTACTGTCTTCACTATCTTTACTATCTTTACTATCTTTACTATCTTTACTATCTTTACTATCTTTACTATCTTCACTATCTTTACTATCTTTACTATCTTTACTATCTTCACTATCTTTACTATCTTTACTATCTTTACTATCTTTACTATCTTTACTATCGCCACTATCGCTACTATAGCCCTTTCCTAATCTAAGAAGTACTAGTTTTGGTGGTAGGAGAAGGCCCCTAGAATTCTATAAGTAATATGGTTATAGTGGGAATAGGAACGTATTTCTTTTTTCTAGTAGAGGCTATATCTTACGTAGCGATAGGTTTTTCTATTATACCCTAGCCTGTAATAGTGATAGTTTTAATATATTTTAACGAATTAGGAAGGCGAGCGATTAGCACTAGGATTATAGGTCTTATCCTAGCTATAGGCTATATTAGTCGAAATTATAAAGGCCTATCGTATTTTAACGGGAATATAAGGCACTAAAAGCCATAGTGATAGCACCTAGGAGTAAACTATAGTTCTAAGCCCCGCCTAATAAGTAGCTTTAGCTCGAAGTAACTAGATTATAAGTGGTAAAGATTAAGGAAAGCCCTAATAATATGCCCGAAGATATATTAGGCATTAATGAAAATAGTTTAATTGACTTTCCCTTAATAGGCGAGAATGAAACTACGTAACCCTAGTAGTTAGCCTAGTATTATAATACTATAATGGAGACTCGTGGATGGCTATAAAGTCCTTATAATAAATATTCTACCTATATTATAGATAAATCATTCTACTAGAATAATGAACTAAGGTTAATTCTACTAGCCTTATGGATGGTTCTACCCGCGTTATACTAGAACGATAAATTAAGTTTAATTCTACTAGCCTTTTAGATGGTTCTGCCCGCGTTATGGCTAGAATAATAAACTAAGTTTAGTTCTACTGGCCTTTTAGATAAATCTACCCGCGTTATAGCTAGAATAATAAATTAAGGGTGGTTCTACTAGCCTTATAGAGTATAATGATTCTGCTAATTTTAAGCGATAACTTCTACTAGCTTAAGAAAATTATAGTACGTGACTAATATACTACCCTTTGGTATTATATTCTAATGCCTACTTTACGAGATAGGTAGTGTATAACTTATCTTAGAAAAGAAAATACTCGCTAAATATTATTGTTAAACTCTAACCGATTATCCCTTAATTTACTAATTAGAGAATACTAAGAAACATTTTCGAGTAAAAAGGCTTAGGGAATAATAGTTAAAGACTAAAAGACTGCCCTACTATATAGCTTTAAATAATGATCTTTATAATATTAATAGAATATAATAGCTCCCTCTACGAACCTATAAATAGGTATCTATTACTTATTATATTTATAAAGTATAATACTTTAGGGATTTATAGTTTTTATTAAACGAATAGGAGGAAAGCTAGTTTTTTAGTATTTATTAATTATGTCTTATATATACTAGCTATAGTAGCATAGTATAAGTCTAATTACTTAGATAGGAAGATTAGATAGGGAAATAGCGATCGACTACTTGTCTAGCCCAAGGTAGGCTGTATCTTTTTCTTAGTAGGTTATTAGGGTCGGGACTTTTAATGGTTATAGATTATAACTAAGGGACTAAGTACGTTAAGTCTTAATAGCGATAGTCGTCTACTATAGAAACTCTTAAAGGGTTACACCTTACTACTAATAGTTTCTACGTTCTTATTATTTGCTCGGAGCCACGCGCTATCCGATTTTTTAGCCGTATATAGTAACGTACTTAAAGGGCGCCTTTTGATCTCCTAGGGAAGTGTTCTATAATTTAATTCTATAATAAATCTCCTTTTTCTTTTAGCTTAATTAGAAGTTAGTTATCCTTCTATAGTAATCGTATTCCTATGGTTATATTATAGGCTTTTGGTTTCTAGGTCTTGCTCTTCTTAGAGGATTCCTTATAGATCCCTTTATTACTATCTATTAGAACTTTAGCCCGATCTTTAGATATACTTTGTTCTCGTTATTCTTTAAAAGTGAATAAGTATATAACCCTTGATAGAAGGATTTATCGCGTTAAAAACCCTCTTACTATAATAGTTTCTATATCTTATAGGCTTATAGGGAATACCTATTTTTCTAGTATTTCGAAACCGCTAGCGTCTATAGTCGATAAAGATAAAGACTCACTATATATAGTTTAAGTAGGTATAATGTAAGTCGAGCTTCGTCGAGCTTATTTCGTAGATCCTAAAAAGGGTTTATATCCCTACGATTTGGTATAGCTCTCTATATAGTCTCTATTATCTAAGTTATCTAAATTATCGCTACTTTTATTTAAGGTAGTATTAGCTAGGAACTTCCTTTTGCCTATATAGCTGTTTTGCGGTCTTAAGGGGGACCTTTAGTGCGATTGACTTTGTGAGTCCTTATTAGATATAGTCACTATAAGCTTTGGCTAAGAAGAAAATGCTCTATTACCTTCTCGAGACTTTGGTAGTGGTGAAATAGGATACGCTAAGCTCGTGCTATTTAGTAAGGCTATATAGGATTCGTTAATAGACTACCGCCTACTTTTATTATTATTAGGCGCTCTTTCTTCTATAGATAGATCTATATTCTTATACTTATTTCTCTTAATAGTTGCGATATCTCTATTCTCGATCTCTATAATATCTTTTAAGACTTCTATTTAGATGTTCTAGGCGTTATTGGTTGGCTAGATATCGCAGAACGCTATTATACCTATATAAGTGCGAGGTTCTTAAGCTCTAACCGCCCCCGATTATTACCCGTTATTATAGAATCACCGATTATATCGAAATCTCTCCCTATAGGTTAGGCTAGATCGTCTAGGCTATTGGCTTAATCTATATATATCTTGGTGAGCTGTTGGACTAGAGAATATTCGGCTATTAAGAAGCTAACCTATTAAGGGAAATCCTATTATTCTTTTAGTAGTTAACGCTAATAGGTCTAGTAGACTAGGAATATTATATAGAGATGTTTACTTGAGCTTAAAAGGATAGGGTAAAGGCTCTAAAAGCCTAAGTGTATTAGGGCCCTGAGAAGTAGCTCCCTAAGTTTTTTTGTGAAACGGTTCGCTATAGATATCTGGTCTTAGAAAGTTAGTAACCATCTGACTGCTTCTTAGGTTAAATTTAAGAAGAGACGTAGCTTTTATTAGGAGATTAAAGTAAGTCCTAGAGATATGGACGCTTTATTTAATATTATAGGCTCTGTTTTGTACTTACCCCTATTATCTATTTCCTTTTAATATTCGGTATCTAGGTCCTCTACTATCTTATTATCTTTTATTAATTAGGACGCTAATATATTACTATATTTAGTTCGTATTATCGGGATGATATAATGCCTTTATCTATATACTTCTAAGTACTCGTAACTCACGCCTAACCTATAGTTACCGCTCTAAGAATTAATGCTAGGCGCCTCTGTTATACTATTATAGAGGTTCTATGCGTGAGGAGACTAGGCCTGAATAACTCTAGAGCCCTAGCTAGGTAAAGGCGGGAAAGAATAGGCTAGGTCTAATCTAGGAGCTTATGATAGCTTTGGCTTATTAGCACGTTTGGTAATAGGGGGCTTATATATGATAATATTATCTAAATTAATCGTGGTTATAGTGTTTAATCATAAGTGTGGGAAAAAGGTTTAAGAAGGGTGTCCGTAAATATTAATTAGTTCTAAATCTAGAAACCCTTTTATAGCGAGGGTATATGGATAATTTATACTAAATTAGCGCTATATACCCTTGTCCGCTTTAAAAACGGGCTTTCTATATTTCTAATGAACGTAGCTACTTAAAACGTTCCCCTTAGTAATATCGTAGTATCGCTATATACTATAGCATTTTTCTTATTAGTAGAGGTCTTAGGCACTAGCGAATATATGATCTATCTATAGGTATCTATGTTTATCTTCTTCCGCCTTACTAGGAGTAAGCTTCTATAAAGGGAAAGGATTAGTCTTAAAAAACTACTTAGTAGGGATATTACTCTACCCTATAAGCTCCGCCTAGCTTATTAGCGTGGTTCGTATCTAATCTATATAGTGTAAGGGCGATCTAGCGTAAGAAGTGAAATTTTGAACTCTTCCTTTCTAGCTAAAAGTGATATAATATCGAAGCTATAGAGGCTGACTAAGGTCTACTTTAAGGTATTATTTTATATTAAAGTATATAGGTAGCTTAATAAAGCTTAAGCTAATATATATAGTAGCTTATCTAAGGCGTTACCTAGTCTTAGGTAGCCGCGCTCTAAAATGAATTGGTTTAATCTTGCCTAGAAGGTCTAGATTAGTAGGTGGTGACGAGGTAGTATTATAGATTGGGCTTACTATAGAGCACTAGAGTACTATGGCGACCTAGGCTAGCCATAAGCTATGTTCCTCTAGTAAATTAGGTTGGCGTAAATTAGAGGCTATAGAGATAGATAAGCGAGGGTGACGACGCTAGTTTTAGCTGAGATAGGAAGGACGGGATAGTCTAACGTGAGTAATATAGTATTATTTTACTGTAAGTATTCTAGCGAGCGGGCGGCTAAGGGTAAATAAGATCGGGAATTTATAGAGGAAGGGTCGAGCGACGCACTAGAGATTATATACTTATAGTAAGTAGTGTTAGTAAGCGGTCTATAATGGTAGAACCTATCTAGGTATAGCGGGTAGCGCTAAACCTAGAATAGATAGACTATACCTAACTTAGTACTAGACTAGATAGGGGAAAGCGCGGTATTATACCCGAAATGATTCCACTAAACCTGAATAGGTAGGCTAAACCTAAGCTGGTCGGACACTATATACGGTAAGCGTAGCGCTAAACCTAAATAAGCCGCGCTAACCCTAAATAGGCCGGCAACGCTAAGCTGAATCTAGGGGCGGCCGAATCTGGCCGCGCTAGTATATATGCCGATTCTACTAGCTATAGTATTAGCGTTTAAAATCTAGAGACTATATCTTAAGGGAGCTAAGTATTAGGTTTTAGTTAAATTAGATTATAAGAACCTTATATTCTTTATAATTATAAAAGAACTTATATAAAGATAAGTATAATAGGCTAAAATACTATTATAATATAATTATAGAATCGAACACTATAATAGGAAAGCTAATAGTTAAGTAGATATACTTAGCTAATAACTAGACTATAAGATAGGAGTTAAAGAGGCTATACTAGCTATATTAATATTAGATAAAAACGGAAACCTAATCTATAACTACTAAACCCTTATAGTAATAAGCGAGCTATAGAATAATACCTAGTTATAATAGATTAAAGAAGTAACCACTAAGAATAAAGCTTTATAATAGATACTTAATAATAAAAATAGGAAAGTAATCCTAGATAAGAGGATACTACTTATATATAGACTTATCTATATTCCTAGATCGATATAAGATAAAATTATCTAGAAATATTATAATAAACCTATAAAAGGATATCTAGGAATTAAGAAGATAGTAAAGCTAATTACTTACTACTTCTTTATCCTAGGGCTATACTAAAAAGTCTAAAAATATATTAGAAAATATAATATATATCTATAAGATAAACTAATAAGATACCTACTATATAGAGAAATATAGATCTCTAAGATACCTAAGAAACTATAGGAATAGATTATAATAGACTTTATTATAAAGCTACTAGAGTTAAATAGAAATAATATAATTATAGTAATTATAAATAAGCTAACTAAATATATATATATAATCCTAACTATAGAAAAGATTAACGCTAAGTAGATAGCCTTAATCTTAGTTAGAAATATATTTACTAATTATAGATTACCCTAGTAAATTATATTAGATAAAGATAAGTTATTTACTTTAAATATATAGTATTTATTTATAGATATAATTAGTATTAAGTATAGACTCTTTACTATATATTACCTATAAACTAATAGCTAGATAGAAAGAATAAACTAAATAATAGAGTAATATCTATAGTATTATATAAACTACTAGTAGAATAACTAATTAGAATTACTACTAATTATATAATTTTTATATAATAATATAATATATATAATAATAAAGGAATTACTATTCTTCGCGAATTATAGGTATAATCCTATAATTATTAAAGATCTAATTAATAACTATATAGTAGTAGAATTATTATAGATTCTAGCTATAGGAATTAAATAACTATACCTCTAAATAATAAGAGATATTAAGTTCTTTAACCTATAGATAAAAAGATACTATAATAGAACTTATAAGAAGAGACTAGAGCTATAAAAGGGGGAGAAAGTATATCTCCTATATTAGAATATTAAAACTAAGCGACTAAGCGATAAACTTAACTATAAGCGACTAAGACCTTTTATAATTAAAGAGAAAATAAGATCTATAAACTATAAACTAAGACTACTAGAGAGTATAAATAGGATTTATCTAGTCTTTTATATTTCACTATTAGAAAAAGTACTAAATAATATAGAAATTACTATAAATATAAAAATTAAGGATATTAATAAAGATAAATATAAAGTTAAGGAAATCCTAGTAGATAGATAGTATAATAATTAGTAATAACTTTTAGTAAAGTAGTAAGGATATCTTACCTTAGAAAATATATAGGAACCTATTAGGAACTTAAGAGGCTACTACTAGCTAGTTTAATAATATTACTAAAAGGCGAAGAAGACCTATATAGGATAGTAGTAAAAAAGGCGTTAAAATTAATATTAGACTAATTAATTAAGGAAGGCGGATTAACTAATACTATTATCTAGGTTAGAGTAGTATCTTTAGATATAGCTATAAGAACCTAAGGGTTCTTAGTAGTAAGGCTAGAATACTTAATAATAGCCTAAGTAGCCTTAGCTTTATAATCTTTTAGCTAATCGACCTTAATATACTCTTTTTTAAGGCGATCTAATTCTTTCTTCTTATAATATTTAAGTTCCTCTAATTCTATAATATCCTTATATTTATATATAATAAAATCGCTAGCCCGTTTTCGTAGTAGGCGTTCCTACTTATAGATATATATTAGTTTAGTAATAATCTTAGCCTAAACCTTAAGAAGCTCCTCCTCCTAGTTATAAAGGAAGGACTAAGATTTTAAAAGGCGACACTATTTAGAATCTATAAAGGATTAGTTAGGTATTTCGCACTTAGTGCCCTAACTAATATAAATATAATAAGAATAGCTTTTTAAATAGTTAGAATAAATATAGATATAATAAAGATAAGTATAATAAGAATAAGAAATAAGGGATTTAAAACCCTTATACTTAATTAGTTAATATAGTTTATAACTAGATATACTAAAGGAAGATATAGTTAGTTATAGAAAATAAAGAAAAACTAAAAAATAGAGGATTATACTTACCTAAGGGGGAGCTAGCGCCTATAAGGGAAGACCCTTCTTTCTTTAAGGATAAAGAACTAAAAGAGGGGAAGGTAATATTATAGACCTACTTAGCCTATAATAAAAGTAGGGGTTAGGAACTAACTAATTCCTAGGAGAGGAATTAATAGACTAAAAATTATATACTAGGTAGGCTAGCACTAGCTACCTAAGTATAATTAGAAATACTATATTTAAATAAAAAGCGATTATATTATAAATTATATAAGCACTAGCGCTTAGTAATCCCGCCTAAGCGCTTAGTAGTAGAATAACCTAGAATAGGAGTATTAAAGGATATCCTATATATATATTACTCTATAGACTAGATTCCTATTAACTTACTACTCTAAGATTAATTAATTATATAAGGCCTAACCCTTAGCGATTAGATAGTAACCTATCTATTTAAATAGAATAGACCTAATCTATTAATAGGAATAGACCTATCCTAGTAGTAGGATAGGACTATAAGAAGGATTAGGTATATAAAAATAGTTATTACTATATATATATTTAGTTCTTCGCGTTTAATTATATATTATTATTTAGAACCTATAGTTCTAGCTTCACACTTATTTTATACTTAAGCTAACTACCCTACTAGGAGAGGTATACTTAGTCTCCTATTACTTAATATAGATCCTAAGTATAGCTTAACTAGGCGCACTATCTAGTATAGCCTAATAAGAGTCTATTCTATAGATCTAAGGCTATATAAGGCCTAATAATAATAGTATAATTATAACTAAAGACTTAAGGATAAGCCTTAATATATATATATAACTACTATAAGCGATACTTACTATAACTAGTTAGCACTATATAATAATAGGATTATTAATAGATCTTTTATTTAGTAGGCTCTTAGCCTTCCTAAGCGAGTAGCTAAAGTACTATTTTTAGGGGTCTAGTAAGCTATTCTATAATAGTTACCTATAGTCTTAACTATATAAGTTATATATTAGTAATTTATAACTAGATAGTAGTAACTATAATAGACTATAATCCTAGGGATTAGTTAGGAGCTTAGTAATAGTGGGATAAAAGGCTTAGTATCTAGATTCTATACTTTAATCTTTAAGGCTTTAGTATATATCGCTACTTACTATACCCTAAAATAAGTAGAAAGGTATTACTAATACTTTATAGCTAAATATATAATAATAGTTTTCGCGTCTACTATATATTAATAAGTCTTATAGACCTAGAACTAATAAGTAGTATTATATATAAATAATTCCCTAATTAAGTCTATAATAGTAGTTCTAAAAAGGAGAGTAATAAGAATATAGCTAAAGAAGTACTATAGTAGAGATTAAGAGGCCTATAATATAGAGTTAAGGTTATTAATCTTAGAGTATTTTAGAAGATAGGGGTAGCTTATTAATAGAAAGAAGCCC
Source organism: Penicillium frequentans (assembly GCA_028828275.1). Lineage (NCBI taxonomy): Eukaryota > Fungi > Ascomycota > Eurotiomycetes > Eurotiales > Aspergillaceae > Penicillium > Penicillium frequentans. Next base: position 148,364 of record JAQIZY010000012.1, read on the forward strand.
CTAAAAAATCAGGCTAAGCTCGTGTTATAATATATATAGGTATGAATATAATATCTAAGCCTTTCTAAAGAATAACCTTTATCTAATAAATACTATAAATATTATAGAAAAATAGGAGCTTTAATTAAATCTATAAATAAGTTTAGTAAGTATATATAGACTTCTATAAAGCCTAACTTAACCTAGGCCTAATCTAGGCCTAACCTAGCCTAGATTAGGTTCTAGGCCTAGGACTCTAATCTAGTATTAGGCTCTAGGCCTAGAGGTCTAATCTAGCCTAGGTCTAGGCCCCTAACTTAGGCTATAAATATAATAGATATACTAAGACCTATAACTTTTTTTCTTTATATTAATTATGTGGTTTTTACCTATAATATTATATATTTTCTTTATATTAAGAAAAGTATACTAGAATAGAAATAGTGTATTCTATTAAAAATTTATTAGGGGGTAGCCCTCTAATAAGAAAATTATATATAATTATTTTAAGTAATACTTAAAGACCTTATCTTCTTAAGCCTTATATTTCTATTCTAATACCTATATCTAGGTACTATTCTTAGGTACTAGAAGCTATAGCTTATCTACCTTATCTAGTTATATATAATTACTTATCTCCTTATCTACCTCCTTAGTATCACTAATTAAGTTAAATTCTACCTTCTTAAGCTTATTATCTTTCTCTTCCTTCGCTATTTCTATCTTAATATAAGAAAAGAATCTCTCTAAATACTTCGCTTTCTTCTCTTTAATATTAAACCTTAAAGTATAAAGAAATATTATTAACTCTTTAATTATCTACTTCTTTTATCTCCCTTAATAATAATAATAGATATCCTAAGTAGTATTAAAGAGTTATTTAATACTTATATCTATTACTAAGAAGGAAAGTATATCCTATATAAGAGTAGTAATTACTAAAAAGTAAGTTTAGTACTCTCTCTAGAAGATAAGAGACCTAAGATAAATAGTATCTATTAACTAGTTAGTATAATATTATAAAGAATTTATTAAAAATATACTACTATTAAGATATTAGATAATTTTATTAGTTACTATCTTTAGTTATACTATATTTTTATCTAATATTTTATTAAGCTTCAAGCTTAATTAAATAACTAAATAGGTTTTATCTAAGGACTAGCTAAGTATTAAGAGTTACTCTTAGTATAGAATAAGTACCTATTAGAAGGAGTTATAATATATATTACGCTATTCCTAATCCTAATTATTTATTAAGAAGAATTTAAACTTATTTATAGATATAAGTATTATATTAATAGTATAGAGATATCCTTAAATACTACTAGTTTAAGAGTAATATTTATTAAGCTTAATCTAGCTAGCTTCTAGCGTATAGAGTATCTCTTACTTCTATAGAATACACTTTTATTATAGCTATTTTATTAACTATTTAAGATATTTAAAGAGTTTATTATAGATCTTAAAGATATAATATACTATAATATTATAAGTCTTTAAAAGTTAAGTTATATAATTAAAGAAAGGCTTAGTAATATAAAGAAGATAGTTAACCTAGCGCTACTCTTCGTTATTTAGTAGTATCTTCTTATAGTTATACTCTATATAAAATAGGGTAAAGATATTATATAGATACTTTACCTAGCGAAGTATTAAGAAGATTAAATTCTATTAAGTTCTTATATCTTAGATAGGCACTAGCTTTATATCTATTATCTAGAGATTATAGAATATCTCCTAGCGCTAAGGACTTATATTAATATAAATAGCGAGAAAGTAGATCTTATTTAAGATATAGGATATCTTATATACTTAGTGCTATATATTAAGCTTTACTAATCTTAACTACTTCTCTATCTACTTTATCTTAGCTAACTTATTTAATAGATTTACCTTTATATAGCTAAGAAGCTACTAGAGACTAAGCTAGATAATATAGGTAAGATATAGGATTTAAGGAAGAATTATATTATCTATAAGAGCCTAGTAGAGAGATTACTAAAGAGAAGTAACTAAAGTCTTATTATTAGATATATTATTTATAGTAATTCTAAAGACTTAGCCTTTAATATTATACTCTATTAGAGTTTAAAGGAGTATATCGCTTAGATTTATACTTATATATAAACTATAAACTAGCTTAAAGCTAAGAAGTACCTTATAGTACCTCTAATTAGTATTAATAAAATAGCCTATAATTACTATAAATAACTATAAATAGGGAGATATCTAATAATTAAGTATAATTAATATCTTTAAGCTAACTAGTAATTTCCAAAGTATACCTTCTTACTAGTCTTTAATAATACTTATTAGTTAGTAGTAGATTATATTAATAAAGGGGATTATTAGTAGGCTTAGGGCGTAGTGAGCCTAAGAAATTAAACACTAGAGCGAGAGATACTTAATAAGATATAGTAGGAGTTAATTAAGTATTAAAAATTAGAGGAGGTCTTTTTCCTATAATTTTTATAAAAAGGGTATATTATTATCTATTAATAGTATGATTTAAGTAGGATTATATACTATCTAAGAAGAACTATCGGGTTCTAGCTAGATAGTACTTAGGAGGATCTAGTAGGATTCTACTAGGTAGTATAAAGACTTTACTATTATTATATCCTCCCTAACTAGCTAGGAATATATCCTTATATTCCCGAATATAGAAGATCGTCTTTATATATAAGAGTTTCTAGTAATTTAGACCTATACGCTCCCTTTTAGATATAAGTAATTCCGCTTATATCTATCTATAGCTAGTCTATAGATTTTTAGGAGAAGAGTAGCTAATTTTAGCTATAGATAGGGATTTCTATATAATTCCTTTATACTAGAGGTCTTATAATAATTTAAATAAAGGAAAATAAAGGAAAAAGCTTATAAAAGCGTACTAGTACCTTAAAATAGGTATAATAATAAAGGAAATAAGGATATAGGGCCTACTACGTTTTAGCCTATATAAGGCTTAAAAGGTTCTTTTAAGTCTATTCTAGTCTAGCCTGTTTAATTAGTTAATACTTATACTTAGAAGCGTAGTAGGTATCTAGAGAACTTAACCTATATAATAAAGTATAGTTAGGTAGGGGTTATAGTACTAGAGAAAGCGTTCTTTTATATTATTATGTGTAGTAGCGCTATTCTCTTACTTTATAGTATAAATAGCTATATTCTCTTACTTTAACTTCTTCTTCCCTCTATAACTCTCTATACTACCGCTCTTAATCTTATTAAGAACCCACTTATACTATATCTTATATAAGTTCACTATATACTATCGCTTACTATAGTTCACTATAGAAAGCGCTTCTTAACTATACTAAACTTATCTAGTACTATCTACTTTTCCTATCTCTTATATTATATAAGCTAATATATTAGATAAGTCTACTTCCTCTCTATCTCTACTTTAATAGGGTTAGTATCTATTCTTATAGCTTTAGATCGATCTAATTAGATCTATTTAGGTTAGTATAGGTCCCTTTTCTCCTATATCTATACTAACTTCTCGATTTTAATAGGTAATAAGGCACCTAAGGCTAAAAAGCCAGCTACTAAGGCTACTAAGGAGATAACTATTAAGCTAGGCCTAGATAATACTATTTTAGAAGTTTCTAATAATACTAGAGAGGCACTCCTAGAGAAGATAGCCACTAATATTATTAAGAAGGTTATATATAGGGATAAGAAGGGTATAAAAGGACCTACTAGGGCACCTACTATTAATACTAAGGAAGGATCCTCCACTAAGGCTATACTTATAGCTAAGAAGAAGTTTATAAAGGAGATTACTAAGGCTAATAAGGATACTTTAAAGGTAATTATGGCTAATACTACTAAGAAGCTTATAGAAGTGGCTAAGATAGGTAGTAAGGGTCTAAAAGGGAAGAATAAAGCGGCTATTATTAAGTCTACTAAGAAGGGGAAGAGTAAGAAGAGGGCTAATAATAATTCGTCTAGATCTAATTCTAATAATTCCGCTTAGGATATTAGTAAATTCGCTAGTCTTAATAATTCTAGTAATCCCTTATATAATTAGTTTAAAACTAAGGCTAAGAAGGCCCTTCTTATATCTCGTTATCCCTAAGTTAATATAGACTAGCGCTATAGGGAGCTTAGGTCTACTACCTTATCTAACTAGTGTTATTTAGCTTATATCTAATAGATTAGGATTATTACGCCTATAGCTAATAAGTATTTATATTATATTCGTAAATTAGGTTCTTTTACGTCCTACTAGATCGCGATTATTAATAGCTAGCTCCTATTCAGCGGGGCTTACACTAATTATACCTAGGGAGATAATCCTAGATATTACTCCTTTTAATTAGGTCTATTACTACTCTATATCTACGTTCCCTTACTTACTACTAATCTTAGTAATTCCGCTTTACTTTATAGATATACTAATAAGATCGCCCTAGATAGTAATTAATAGGGAAGTTCTATCTATAGGACTCCCGCTAGGAAACGCCTTTATAAGAATAAGAAGAAACCCAAGAGTATTAATAAGCGCGCTTATATAGCTAATCCTAAGAGAAAGAGGAAGAATAAAGCTAATCCTAAAGGAAAGGGGAAGAGTATTCCCCGCGGGCCTAATTATAACCCCGCCCTTTATACTTCCGCTATAAAGGATCTATATATATATAGTTAAGACTAGAAGGGAACTTATATACTTCTAAAGGAAATCGCTTTTATTATTACTTATACAGAGTAGAAAGTATCTATTCTAAAGGCCATCCTTATTAAGAATAGAGAGCTAGAATATTTAGATAAGTCTAAGAAGGGGGATAGTAATAGTAGTATCTTTAATAATCTTGATTTTTAATTATTTTAGATTTATTTAGGTTAATATAGGTAGTTTCTTATCTCTTTTATTATATTTAGGTACTTTCTAATAATTTCTCGTTTATCTATAGGCGTTCTATATACTCACGTTCTATTTTACTTACGTTTATATTAACTAAGAATAATTTTAGGTATTTCTTAAGTTAGTTTTATTTCTTAAGATTACGCTTAAGGTAGCTAGCTTCTATACTAGCCTAGAATAACTTCGCTTTTTATTTAACTTATATTATAATCTATATAGTTCCTATATATCTATATAGCCCGTACCTAATATACGTCTATTTATATATAATTATATAGGAGTTAGTAAGAACTCCTCCCTACACCTTACCGCGTAGTCCCTATATATATCTATATAGCCCGCACTTAACTATATATCCTTTATATATAGTAGTATAGGAGCTAATAAGCCCCTTTCCCTACGCTTTAGCGTAGTCCCTATACTAACTATATAGCTTATATCTTATATATATCTATTCTAGTGGTTAGATTACTACTATAAATAGGCTATTAAACTAGACCTATTACTTCCGCTTAGTATCCTATATAGATTATTCCTCTTCTAGTTCTAATCTAGTCGCCTCTAATATAACTAATTCGTAATTATTCGCGTTAGAATCCTATTCTTCTAGCTTAGTATATTCTTCTACTAGCTAAGTAGTTATCTTCTAACTCTTTCTTTTTATATTAGCTCTACTCTTAGCTAATATATAGTTAGTAACTATATTTCCCTCCTCTACTAGACCTAAGTATATATCTATATATCACGACTCTTCTTACTCTTTCTAAGTATAAGTTAATAAGTTTATATATATAGATAAGGAGACTTCCTTATTAAGGATCCGCTATAACTCTTCTAGCTAGTCTAGATAAAGGCTAGCCCACTATAGGGCTAACCGCGCGGCTATAGAGGCCTATAATCCCTATAGATTATCTATATTCGCTTCTATTAGGCGAGATCTATTAATAAGGTTTTATAATACTTATCCACTAGATTCTATAAGAGTATATATACCTAATAGGTGCGCCTATAGTACCTAATAGGGGCTAAACTATTTACTCTTAAACTTCTTTCCTAACTTATTTCTTATAAGTACCTAGCTTCCCTTATAGAAGCTTATTTTTATAACTAATAAATCCTAAATATGATTTATTTAGATCGCCTAGTTTAGTAGTAATTTATTCGCCTTCATTCTTATATTATTAAGATTCTAAAGGATTACCTCTCTATCTATAACTAGCGCGTCTAGAGAATCTATATTACTAGGGATCCTAGGGTATACGCTATAGACTAGGTAAAAGGGGCTATATCCCGTAACTAAGTATATATAAACGCGTGCGGAGAATAGCGCCTATAGTAGAAAGAGGTCCTATACTCGCGTTAGCTTATCTATAAGATACTTTATAAGTATTTAACTAATAAGACTATTTAGATTCTCTACTTTCCTATTTATTCGTAGATAGTAGGGTATCGTTATATAGTAATAGACTCCTAGTAGTTAAATATAATAGTATATAGCTCTAGAAAGTAGATTTAGGCCATTATTAGATAGGAGTTCCTTTAGCGCGCTATAAGGTATAAAGATATTATTATAAAGAAACTTCGCTAGGGTCTCTTTAGTTATATCTAGAACTACCTATATAATTAGCCATCTAGTTATATAGTTAATTACTATTATTATCTAGTAGTTCCTATTTAGCGTAAGTAGGAGTCGCCTAATAAGGTTAATTCCCTACTATTTAAATAGTTAGATATCCACTATTATAAGATATTAAGCTACTTCGCGCTTTAGGCTCTCCTTAGATCCCTAAGAGACTTAGTAGTTTAGGTATAACTAGACCTCTTCTTCTAAATCCGCGTATATAGAGGGCTACTATACTTATGGTTTTACTACTCCGCCTAATCCTAGGGATCCTAGATAGCTAAATTCCTTATATAAGCGCGTAACTAGGTCTATCTAGAAGAGCCCCGCTATATATAGAGACTTTATACTATCTTTATAGGTAAATATTAAATATTTATTTACTTCTAACGTTTCTTCTTCTAATAAGAGTCTATCTATATAGGACTCTACTATCTTATATATATAATAATTATTAGGTAGGTCTCCTATCCTTAAGAATAGCTTTATAGCTTCTAACTAGATATCTTTAGGTACGCGATAAACTATATAGGCCACTACTAATATCGCTAACTATATTAGGTAACTTATAGCTATATTTACTAGGCCTATCTTAATAAAGTCTAGTTAGCGGCTTATTATATTAAGCACGATCGCTTCTAAACCTTTTTTATACTTAACTATAAGGTTATATTCTTAGAACTCCTTAATCTAATAGGCTAAATACTTACTATATATTATTATTATCTAAAGATATTATAGGCTTACGTAATCTATAATAACTATTATTTTATAACTATTATTAATAAAGCGGTCCTATAAGCGAAGTATATGCTTAATCACGAGAAGTTCTTTCTTCTATATTAGATAGTTTAATTCCGCGCCCTAGAGTTTCTATTTATTAAAGGCGACTAGATAGAGGGTCCCTTTTATATCCTTTTATATTAAGACTACCCCTAAGGCCTATTTAGACATATCTATCTTAATAATAAAGGGCTTAAATAGGTCTAGTTAGATAAGAACTAGAGCCTTTACTAGTTATTATTTTAGCCTAGCGAAGGTACTTTAGTAGGTAATCATCTATTTAATTAGGCGGAATTTATCCTTCTATATAGATTTGTCTAGATCCTTTAATAGCTTATATAGAGATACTATAATATAAGCGAATCCATAGATAAACTAGCGGTAATATATTACTAGCCCTAGGAACTACTAGACCTTATAGATATTTATTAGTGCTAGCTAGTCCTAAATCGCTATAACCTTAGCTAGTATAGGCTATATAGATCTATTCCTAATAATATAGCTATAGAACTCTAGTTTAGTAGTTACTATCTTATACTTACTTAGTTTAGTGATTAACCCTTATTAACTAAATAAGATTAGGATCTCTTTAAGATAAATATAATATTCTTTAATTATTTTAGAGAATATTAGGATATTATCTAGGTAGATAAGGGTATATTACCCTAAGATAGACTATAATATTTCATTTATGGTCGTCTAGAATATAGCTAGTATATTATATAATCTAAATAATATAGCTAGCTATTTATACTTTCCCTATATAGTATTAAAAGCGGTCTTCTTAATAGAGTTCTTATCTATTTAGATCTACTAGTATCCTAAGGCTAGATTAATCTTTAAGAGAACCTATATAGTTCTAACTATATCTAGAAGATCCTAAATTCTTAAGAGCGGGTATCTATTTTTAATAGTGACTTCGTTTAGGGCCTAATAGTTAATATATATCCACTATTTACCTATTAGTTTCTTAATAAATATAATAAGGAAGCCCTAAGGGCTACTTAATAGTTAGATAAGCCCTAGTTTAAGTAGCTTCTTAATCTATTAGAGTTATTTATCTAGCTTCTCCTTTAATATTAGGTATAAATTAAGATTAATAGATATAGCTATTCCTATATTAATCTAGTATTTAAGTAGGCGCTTTAGTAATAATCTATTTAGTAGTTCTTTTTAGAACACTAAAGGATACCTATCTAGAACTTCTTAGATCCTTCTATCTTAGTAGTAGGGAACTTCTACTTAGGGCCTATCCTAGCTATAATCCTTCTCTTAGATAATAAAAAGAGCTACTTCTATCTATTCTTTTTAGATCGCTCTCTAAGCTTATTTACCTAATATTAGATTTAGTCCTACGCTTATATTAGGGTCTATTTAGCCACCTTTTAAAGGGGGAATCTAATAGTATTAGTTCTAGCTATCCTAAATTATTATATATAAGATAGTCTAGTTAAATTAGGGGTTTTAAGTTCGTAAGAACTTATACCCTAGGATAAATATATAGTCCGCTAGATCTAGGACCTATACTTTTATACTCCTTATCTAGCTTCCTATATATACTAGGAGGAAGATAGATATTCTTATTTATAGGTAACTACTATTAGGGAGTATAACTTCTAACTCTTTCTTTTAGGTATAGATAGATATATCCGCCTCTAATCCTTCTAGTATATAAAGAGAAATAAAGAAATATAATATACTACTATTAATTATAGCTTAAATAGTAACTCTTAACTCTTTTACTCTAAGTATATAGTTAAAATATAGTAGAGGGTTATTTATTATATTTAAGGAGACTTAAACCTATAGAGACTAGTCTATAGCGATATCTAATAGGGTATCTAGTTCTATATTACTAGATTATAATAGATTAAGGGGGTTAATATCTTCTAGACTAGGTATATATAAAGCCTATTTTATATAGTTAATAAGGGCTTCTACTAACTAAACCTATTTCCTAAGTAGTTTTAGTAAGAGGGCTTCTTTCTTTCTTCTTAGTAGTCCCTCTTAAAGTATCCCGATTTCCTATAATTAAAGTAAACCCTATTATTTCTTTTAGTCTTATTTATAACTATAGGGAGAGTAGATAGATCTATAGTATCTAGATCTAATTCTCCTATATATTAATTAATATAATTTAAGAGTATTTATCTATATTCGAACTTAATAAGGCGTTTCTTAGCTTCTATAAAGATAAAGGCTTATATATTTATCTCTACCTAACGCTATTATAAGGCTATATTTACTCTCTTCTAAAGATACTAGATTAGGATCGCTTCTAGGATATCGAACCTAGTATCTACTACTATTTATTAAAGCTCTATAGTATATACTTAGACTATTCTTATGCCCTATTAGAGGGAATTAAAGTAATCCTAGCGCTTTTTAGGTCTAAGGTATTCTAAAAATTCCTATTTAATCTAGGCTTTAAAGTTAGCGAAAGTCTTAATAGGGTTAGCGTAATAATCACTAACTTTCTACTTAAAAGCCTTCTAGGTATTTCTAGCTTAGTCTATAAGCTTTCTACTCGCGAAGATAACCTTTACTTTCTTATCTAGCTATTACCTTATATATAGGCTAATTTCCTCGAAGTACTATTTATAGTTAAGTAGGAACTACTAGGCTACTAACTAGTGAATCTTTCTACTATACTTATTAATTAGGCAAATATCCTTTAGGAGGGCTTTATTTATAGAACGTTAACTATTTTTATAGCTAATAGTACTTATCTAGATCTTAACTAATAGGGATAAGTTCGTTCTAAAGGCTATAGCTATAAGGTTTACTATATAGAGAATAGCTAGTATATAGGCGTTAGGGTTAGTTAAATAAAACTATATATTATATAATAATATCCTAGTCTATATATTAAGCGACCCTAGGGCTATAATAATTTCTAGAGAGGGTAGGTTATTTATAACTAGATAAGGTCGTTCCTACTAGCCTTAGAGTCCTTATAGTATAGGTACGTTTAGGGTTATTTAAGGGCGACCCTAGGCCTTATACTACTCTATATCTATAAGTAGATTATTACTTATCTTAGATAGGTTTTAAAAGGGGATTTCTAACGTCTTTTAGTTACTTAGGAGTATATTAGTACTTCCTAAGGATATAATCCTTTTATTTTAACCCCTTTTTTATTTATATAGCTTAGTTTAGGTCTAAATAAACATATTTAGACTCGCCTCCTTATAATTTTATAAAATAAGGGTTTTTCTTAGATTAGATTAGATTATTATAAGGAGAAACCTTACTAATCTTATATAACTATAATAGATTATATATTTTTAGATATACTACTAGATATAATTTAAGTAGGATTATATACTATCTAAGGAGAACTATTAGGTTCTAGCTAGATAGTACTTAGGAGAATCTAGTAGGATTCTACTAGGTAGTATAAAGACTTTACTATTATTATAGTAGTCTCTAGTATTTCCTAAAATATATTAGTTAAGATATTAGATACTAACTTTAGCTAAAGATAGGATTAAAGAAATAATTAAATATACCCTATTCTTTAGAAACTTAGTAATCTTATTCCCCTTCCCTTATCTAGTCTTTAAATATTCTACTATCTTAAGATATTTTTATATTATTAATATACTATAGTATTATACCTTACTCTTTATCTTTAGAATAACTATATATAGATACTTAAGGATAGCTCTATAATATTAATATATTATCTTTAGTATACTATCTATATTATAGGTAACTTAGTAGAACTAGCTCTAAATCTTTATATATTAGATTAAGTCCTAGTTAATCTTACTCTTTCTCCTATAATTAGTCTATAATTACTAGTCTATCTATTTACTATAGGCTATTCTTTTATAGAGAATAAAGGCTTTCTTTTAGTTAGGTCTAATATATATAAAAGAGAAAGAAACTACTAGTTAAAGAGATTAGAGAAAGTCTTATTTAGAGATATTAAGTATATATTAACTACTAGATAGAGTAGCTAATAGGTTTAGTATTATAAGATAGCTAAGATTATCTATCTCGCTATTATAAATTAAGAATATAAAGTTAGAGTACTAACTTTATAATATAATAAATTAGCTCTATAGTTAATATTAAATATAAGAGAGAATTAATTAAAGAGATATCTACTAAGTAATAGTATCTTTAGATAGTAAGGAATAAGTTAAATAAATATAATATATTAATTATAATAAGAGAGTAATAAGAAGAATTAGGTTTAATTAGCTAGAGAGCTCTATATAATATAGAGATAACCTAGAAAGCCTAATAATAACCTAGAAAGCCTAGCTAAAGTCTAGTAATAACCTAGAAAGCCTAGCTAAAACCTAGTAAAAGCCTAATAAACCTAATAATAATCTAATTCCTAGCCTAACTTATATTTAAGATCGTTAAAAAATTTTAACCTATCGCGCTAAGAAGAAAAACTTTAATCTTCTAGTAGCCTTCCTACTCTATAGTCTTCTTTTAGCTAATTTCTAAGTAAACTAATCTAATTAAATAAATATAATAAATCACTTTTATATATATTATTCTCTATATTTCGTTAAATTAGTAGAATTTAATAAAGATTTTCTTTATTCTTAAAAGATACACTAGATATCTTCTATTATAAATATATATCTTTATCACTTTACTATTAATTTTAGCAAAAATCTTATAATTAATAGACCGCGCCTAGAATAATAGAACTTTTATATAACTCTATAGTAATTTAGTATATACTAAATTAACTCCTTATAAATATAAGTCTATTTCTTAAAATTTCAAATAATTTATAAAAAGAAGGTATAGTAGTACGTTATATAGACTAGATATATATAAAGAATAGTATATTATCTTAATAACTAAGCGGAGTTATGACTAGAATTATGCAAAAGTTAGGCCTAGTTAGGCCTAGTTAGGTTTTCCTAGGGGCCTAGCGTTAGGTCCGGGTTAGGTCTAGGTTAGAGAAGTTCGGCCTAGACCTAGCCTAGGTTAGGCTTTGGGCCGAGTTCTTAGGCCTAAGTTAGGCTTTGCGGAAGTCTACCATTAGCTTTACCTAGTGTTATTCTTCGATTCATATCTATATCATAACGCTTATTAAGAAAGAAGATCTGCCATAATTAGAGCTTAAAGATTAAAAGCGGATATCTAGAGGAGGACACGCAAAACGGACCAATCAGAATATAGAGAAATACATTAGGGTCAAGTGCATTTAACCACTACAGTATAGACTATCTGGCTTTGGGATTTGGCAACGGGTACTCTAAAGCATACCCTCAAGGGCCATTTAGATTTAGTTTTCTAAGTGGCTTTCTCGCGCGATGGTCGCTTTTTAGCGTCTGGCTCCTTTAATAGAACCGTTCGGCTCTGGGATCCAGCCACGGGCGCTCTGAAGCAGACCCTCGAGGGTCATTCAGACGGCGTTAGCTCCGTCGCTTTTTCACATGACAACCGGACACTAGCTTCTGGATCCTTTGATCTGACCGTCCGCTTGTGGGATCCGCTCACGAGCGCCTTGCAACACACACTGGAGTCCAAGAGAATAGTCACTGATCTAAAGTTTTCTGAAAACGGACCATACCTCGAGACTAACCTGGGATACCTCAGGATCCAGCCCCCTCCGACACATCAGGCCCAGACGAATCTGACGCCAATATGTTCTTTATTGAAGGTCAGTGGGTAAACTTTAGAGGGGGAAACGCACTATGGATTCCTCCTGAATATCGACCCGATTCTTCGACAGTGAAAGGCAATAGGCTTGCATGGGGACACGCACCAGGAAGGGTCTCTATCATCGAATTCTGTACCTAAGATTCGGAGAAGTGGAAGATTACGCGAAGACTTGAATATGTAAGCAACTCTTGTCTAAGAACTCAGCGGCATATTCTCCGGCAGAAGTCTCCTCGGCAGCAGGCTTTTGGGTGCCAAGTTCTTTTTTAGCTGGTTTTCTGGCCGCAGGTTCTTCATTTGGTGGAGAAATAAATCTAGGCCTGGTCAGAAGTTTGCCAAATTGTGTCTTATTCTTCTTCATCCTTTTTGCCATTTTCTTCTCTTTGACTGTCAGCTTTCGTGTTTAAAAGGAGGTCCGAGGTCTCTGTTAGATGTCTGTTCAGGCTACATAGAGCGCAAAGCAATTCTTGGATGTCCCCTAAAAGATTCTCTTAAACAATGATCCAAATCGGAGCGAGCATCGAACCACTTCTTAGCCTTCAGGTATCTTGAGATGTGCCATGATTGCCATTTCTTTTCTGCGCTGGCTCAATCCTAAAATGGGACCCGGAAGACAGGCCACGATTCTTGTGGGCGATTGAATGTAGTATTAAGTGAGTGGGCATTGCATAGCCCATTCTCTTTATCTTTCTTCAATTCCCAAGGTAGAGGAGTTGACTAGGCGAGGTGACATATATAATGTTATATAACCTGACCCCGAAATTAGATGATGCATGGAATCGGGGCAAGGCGATAAGGTGCCCAACCATGCCCAATTCCATCCTGGAAAGCACCTGCATTACTCGCGAAATCAGGGCTTTAGATTTCTACGGACGTACGTATGGAAGAGTACAGAACGTATGTGGTGATAATATGTGGTATGAAGAAGGAAGAAGTCTAAGCTACTGAAAGTGAAGGGATATGGTAGATATAGGTCAGGTGACCTAACAAGATTCCTTATGTATATATTTGACGTACTTCAAAAATTGACCAATTTCCGTAGTCAAAGCTCCATTCCTTGCAGTCTGTCAATCAATCATCAAAATCTGCAGTCTCCTGCTGCTGAATTTCCACTAAATTTCCGTCAGGATCCTCGATCAGAAGGAACATTTCCCAGCCAATAAGGGTCTGGGCCTTCAGCAAAGTCTTCTTGGCTGCGATAAACTCGCCAGCAAATTCGCCAACTCCAAGTGCATTCTGAATTGGACCCGTAAATCCAGTGATAGGCTCCGTGATCCTTTTGAGAATTTTCACTCCCTGTTCTTCCAGATAATCCTGCGCCTTCTCAACATTTGGAACGACAATGCCGATATGACTAAATGTATTGGAGCGCTTGGTGGTAGCTATAAGATGGTCTTCCGAGACATTGAATTGGATAAGCTCAATTAGGCCGTTTAGGTTGTTCTTATCCCGAAACATTTCCGCTCCAGTTTGGAACCCGGTGCCATTTCGTCCGCCTTGTGCATACCCCATATAGGTCACGGTAAACTCGGGTGTAAGATAGGCATCAAAAAGAAGCCGCATGCCCAAGATACTCCCATAGAAGTGCTTCATCCCAGTGAGATTCGTCGTGAGAAGACCAAAGTGGGTAAGAGAGTAGCCAAGTGTCGCCGTGGCTGCAGGGCCATCATCACCAATAACGAAAGGGTTGCTGGAGTCATTGGTATCAGATCTGGGAGTACAGCCCAAGGCATACGGAAGAAGGAAGAGAGCGAAAGTGTATTGTAGCATTTTGGTGAAATGCATAACGCGTGGGGTATGGTGTGCTCAGATTGATGCCTAGGTTGTATCAAGGGGACTGATCTATCATTTGTTCAACTACTTAATTCTTTCGTGGGGCGTTCGACCCTTCTTGTAGATTCACGAGTAAGCGGGGGCCATCATATTGAATTACCCCCAGTCAAGCAAGGCGTCCAGGGGCTGATACTCATTTTAGTCTCCAGCTAGTGGTCTATGGCTGCATGCTTCATTATCTTCTAACGAGAAACTCGCAGGGAACTCTTGGCTCCACTGCTGGGCTTACTTTTTCGTATCGGAGGTCAATAAGCGTGGTGACGTAGGTAGATACCAAGAAAGTACAATGAGGTTGGCCCCAACTGTCTATATTCGGTTATGTAGACCGCTCTTCTACGTCAATGGTCACCTAGTTCACATACTGTACCCAACGAATTTTACCACTTTTATCTCAAATACTCGAACAACAACTTTGACTTCGCGAAGAAGCCATATTCGCTTTTTGATTAATACTAGAGTAGAATTTGAAAGATTGCAAAATTGGCTCCCCCTATAGAATTGATCTTTGAACTCACTTTTTTGCCCCTTCCATTGGAAACTTTGACCGGGGGTGGCTGAGTATACCAAGAAAGTTAAATAATTGAACTTGATCCTCTTCTATCAGCACAGTGAGATCAAATCTCACTGCATTCAACCCCAAAGGGATCAATTTGCGCAGGCTGCATTTGGCCCCATCTTGACAGAATAATCATCTGGAGAGCACCTGGACCTTACAAAATTCTCCAGCAGTGCTTTCGGGGCTGACGACACCTTAAGCTACTATAAAGGATTAGACTATTTTTTTGATGCTCCTATAAAGGTGTTACCTGAGATTATCAACCGAGGACCTCCGAATACTCTGGCCTCCTCCAAATATCCCTCTTCTCGGTCATGGGTCTTCTGTACTTATCACACCTTTTCCCTGCCTGGGTTTTCCAAACTCTTCCTCGTCATGAAATAACCTTTCCAGATCTCAGGTGTTTTTTCTTGTATCGAGATTTGCCTCAATTTATTTTTGGTCTGCACCTGTGAACGCTCGACCTGAACTCGAGGCAGTCCATCGCGGTTGTGGGGAGCTGGTGATTCGCCGTCCTACTTCACACCATTTGTAGCATCATTGTTGTGAGATTTTCGTAAACATCCCAGACCCCTGCCTTGAAGACGCATCTATCCTAAATTCAGTACCTACTTTATGGAGCAAAAATATGCTTGGAAAAAGGAGCTTCTCGAGGAGAACAGATGAACGCTGGGGAAGTGAAAAGGCATAGTATTCAAGCTATTTGGTCGAAAGCTTCCTCTGAACACAAGGTTTCAGGCTCTTTAAAATGTGCAAAATGATAGAAAAAGTAAACATGATTGATGAGAGTCATTTTTTATATCGTTTTCGTGCAAGACATATACTTAGAACGAGACGGAAACTAGGAACGATAATAACCTAAGCAAAAAGAAGGGGCGACAAAGCAGAGCTCTGCAACTATTACTCTAGCTATTGGAGGGAACCTGCCGTTAGGGTAAATGGTCTGGCTGTGTTTTCTTTGTTCCAAAAAAGGTTCATTGCCCCGCTACCCCGCAGCTGATAATGAACGCAAATACGGCAGCATGAGAAAGTATGTGCATTGCATGTAACGTCCCAAGGCTGACTAAAGCCAAATCATAACGTCTTACTTCATAAAAAATAAGGTCATTCCAGGATTCCCACTTCTAACCACTCAGTGTATATTTATTCTTACCCGTCAGGTGCCCAGCACAAATCTTTAAGGGGGCCAACATTCGCATCAATTCCTTAGATCATCTCATCTAGTCAAATTTACGATACCGCGATGACAGCTCACTTAGCGATCTTAGCAGTCGCATTAGGACTGGTTTCACTTCTGTGGTGGGGTTTTACAGGGAGCAAGAGAGCCCATCTACCCCCTGGGCCGAGAGGCAAGCCCATTATCGGCAATTTACTCGACCTACCCCCGCCGGGAGTACAGGAGTGGCAACACTGGCTAAAACACAAAGATATCTACGGTATTCTATCTTTCATCCATATTTTCTATCCATCTCTGGCAACAAGAATGCTAAGCACCACACACAGGACCCCTTAGCTCTATCACAGTCCTAGGAAAAACCTTAATCATAGTAAACGATAGAGATCTGGCATTTCATATACTGGAAAAGAATTCCGCAAAACATTCTTCCCGACCGCGTCTCGTTTTTGCTGACGAACTGTGTGTTACTTACACTGCTCAACCTCAGGGAGATTTTAGTGCATATTCTAAGCTGACTCGATGAGTATAGGGCTGGATGGGGCAAGCTAATGTCAAGCCAGGATAACACGCCTCTTCTCCGGACTTATCGTCGAGCAATTAGACGAATGATTGGAACACGAGAATCCGCATCCAAGTTTGACAGCCTACTCGAATTAGAGGCACGAAGGTTCGCATGCCGAGTACTGCGCACACCCGGAAAATTCATGGAGCATAACAGAACGTGAGTGCCTGGATACATGCCGATTTCATGATAAACTGGCTTATCGTTTGGATGTGGCAGCGCTGCTGGCGCTTTCATTCTGAATGTCACGTATGGCTATAGCATCGAGCCACATGGTGAAGACCCATTAGTGTGTCTAGCTGATCACGCATTGGAGCAATTCTCAGAGGCAGCCATGCCAGGGGCATGGTTAGTCGATATGCTTCCGGCATGTAAGTCATCTGTCGGAGGAAGGCAGATCTGACGCCAAGAACCGCATCACTGACCAACGTTCAGTGAAATACGTTCCAGAGTGGATGCCGGGGGCTAGTTTCCAGCGAGTTGCCCGAGACCACTTTGCAACCCTCACAAGACTTGTGGAGAATCCAGTCATGTTCACAAAATTCCAGATGAATCGTGATGAGGACCGGCAGTCTTTTGTTTCGACGCTTCTGAAACAAGGAGAAGAAGAAGAAATAGTTAAATGGGCCGCAGTGGCCATGTATGGCGGAGGGTCTGATACGGTATGTTTGAATCGGTGTGCAACCTCAGTAGTTAAAAAATGCTTATTCACCATTCTACGATCGAATTTAGATCGTTGCAGTCCTAGAAGTCTTCTTCCTGGCAATGACGATTTTTCCGGATGTTCAGTGCGAGGCTCAAAAGGAAATTGACAAAGTAATTGGCACGCCGACTTTACCGAAAACAACCGATCGAGAAAGTCTACCCTATGTCAATGCACTAGTCAAGGAGGCCCTCAGATGGCATACTATTGCACCTTTCTCGATTCCCCACCGAGCGGACGAAGATGACCTCATTAATGGCTTCGCGATTCCCAAGAATGCGATTATCTTGCCCAATGCTTGGTATCTTTGCCATCCACCATGTTGAATCCGTTGGTGCCCTCTGACATGTATCTAGGTGGTTCAACAATGATCCTCTTATTTATCCCAGCCCGCGGGAATTCCGGCCTGAGAGATTCCTGACATCTCCACCTGCCCTTGATCCAGGAGATGTGAGCTTTGGCTTCGGTCGCAGAGTTTGTCCAGGACGCCTAATTGCCGAAACATCTGTTTTCCTGATGATCGCCCACACTCTCGCCCTATTCGACATCAGAAAGCCCATTGGAGAAGATGGCATGGAGGTGGATCCGATCGTAGATTTCACACCTGGCATTTTGAGCCACCCGGTGCCTTTCAATGCTGTGTTGACACCGCGAAGTCAGGCGCATGAACAGCTAATTGCCAATTTCGAGAAAACCCATCCATTTGGGAAGGGAGATTCCGAGATCTTAGAAAAGGCGATATATCGCCCTTGATGTGTGAATCTGAGATATGACCATGAATTTCAATCACTCTCGAATAGCGTATTGAAGCCTTGAAAGTTTCAAGTATTGTGTACTACTTACTCCCCATTTCCTAGACTGACTATATCATTGCTAATACAATCAATTCTGTAGACCGGATGTAGAAAACGTAATTCATTACCTACTAGTCTTAGGAGTGAAAGGAAAGCCTTTATGTCTCTAATCATTAGAAAAAGAAACCGGAATCCTGCAATCAAAGCTCTTGAAATACTCGGGGATTGGGAACTGAGTTTCATCTGAGATTTTTGTGCAATAGATAAAGCATAAACGCTACGATAGCCTTATGGACTATAATTCAGCCTATATAGAATGACTGACTTTTAGGGTACTCTATCGGATGCGGCGCGCAACACTAGAAGCCGCCATTTTGGTCCCTACGTGCCTAGTGGGGCACTCAGACTCTACTACAAATAGCGACTACGGATCTGGTAGTGATAGACCTGCCTAGCCAACTCAAGGAGCCACAGTTGGTGTTTTTAGAGCGGTATAGTGCGTATTCAAAGCGATCACTAACCGTCATCCGGCTCGACTACAGTTGCCACTATTATTGGCCTGGCTTTTTGATCGGGATCTACTCATACTTTTCATTTTATAAAACGAAATGAGTTTTCAGCAATCTAAGTGATAACATTTTCATTAACTTTGACACATACACGATCACGGAAAAGTGGGCGCTCTTCCATCGCGTATCAAACGAGAATCCAGAAAGCAAACTTGAATCTAGGGCACATTCACACCGCCGGAAGGCTTCAATGTCTCTAAAGATGTGACCCTCCAGCACTGGGCATCTTATGACGATAACCAGTACTTTTGATTACATTAAAATTGGTGGAACGCGATTAACTCGTACTTTGCGTTCTACGTGGTCGTAAAATGGTCGCCCTACTTCCCCCAGCGAATGCACAAAACTTTGATATTCAATGGTAGCCCGATGCGCGGTTCTTACGCGCCACACATCTTCGACACGTTGAATGCCACAATTAATCCTCCAAGAAGTGACCCAAGAGTCATCGGGCATATCACGCCCTGGTGGAACGACATCGGACCTGTTGCATCGACCTATTTGAAAGCATTTTATGACTGGCTAAACGGGTTTCCGGTGATGCCAGACAAAGTATAATAGAGAAGCTCCTCGGGAGCGAGTATAATGATGTGATATGGTCTGTAAGTGCGATGATCCCTAGCCAGAATGTCGATCGTCGCGTGAAGTCTAAGAGCAAATTGATAGTGAGCTACCAGTTCTCCGAATCTGGAAGCCACCCAATACAGATCAGAGGTAGTTCTGGTTATGACTATCACGTAATCTCCCATGGCTGCCGTGTTCTCCCATGGCTGCCGTGTCCATAGCAACAAATCAACACTTGGACACAGATAACACCATGTGGATTAGGAGAAACAAGTTACCTTACGGTCTCAGAGCGGATTTCGGGTATTGGCAAAAATAAAAATAAATCTTAACCTTAGCGATCTTCCGATCAAATGGCGTCATAGCAGCATGTGGAGTTTTGGAGGTGTTGGATAAGTTCGCTATCGAGGCACCTCTGAACAAGATCGGCCAAGGAGTTCGAGGCATGATGAAGAACATCACACTATTTTCTCATACGTAATCTTCCAAACTCTGGCCTCCAAGATTTTGAACAAATATTCTACCCTGCTACCTAGATCAGAACATGTGAAGAATGCATCACGGGGAAGGGGGAGGGGGCGCAACTACACGGTCTTTGGCATTAAAAAGAGCGCCTCCCCTATCATTTTGAGGACATTTATGTAAACGGCGCCATTCGGGTTGCCCCGATCCTTGTAAAAGATTACCGCTCCATCGCGCACCCTGAGATGTGGCATGATCCACATGATGTGACTTGATTAATTTAGTGACTTATGCTGCGATGGTTCAATAAATCATGAATACTGACAATTGTGGCCTGTTCATAAAGTGTACTTCTGTGCCTCAATATGATGCTCATAGTCGCAGTAGTGGGAACTTTGAAATTGAACAAAACCAGATAGACGCCCCTCTTACCATATAGGACCCATCCCCCATAGGCGAATGGATTTCCAGATAGCTTAATTTAGGTCGAAGGTTTCAACCTACACTGCAACCTTGGAGTCAAAATACTTTGAACTAGACCTAATCTGCCGGGTCCAATAGCGACCAGCGATTTGCTTCCCAAAGCTGTACTCACGTTGAAGCCCCTTCTCCACTTTGCAAAGTCCTGATCAGTATGGAGGACCATTAATACCGACAAACTTTTCATTTGGCATTCTGGCCTGATTTTGATCCTGACAGAATGACAAAAAACTAGAACCACTTATGTTTAGAGAGTGAGATACCGCTCGAGCTTTGCAAGGCTTGTAATCGTTCAATGCTAGCCTGTCTATATACAGGGAAAATACCATTATCGATCTTGATGGATTTTCGACGCTTTTTAATGTATTCTATATGAAAGGCGCATTATCTGAACTCTTTTAGTCATTTCTTATATCTTGTTTTCCCCTTTTCTCTATCTAGCTTTTACTTTATCTTCCTTTTTGCTCCCCACAATACTACTACGTATTGCTACGTCCTTTTAAGGTTCGTGCTATTTTTGCTTTGCAGGCATGGACTGCAAAAGCCACTATGCTCATCTGCAGCCAGCACTGGATAAAGGTAGTGCGTTAGGTGTCGCCAAGCCAGACATTTTGCCTCAGCTAATGTAGTATAGCTAAGCATTAATAGATACAGACGGCGTTTAGTTGGGGCCGCATACCACTTCTAGCCACTCCCACACTTAGGAATGTGACTAATGTTGCACTGACCTTCACGGCTGTTGATGGGCTCTAAGTCTCCGATAGCAGTTCATCCTATTCTTATGCCCACCCAGCAGTGGGTCTCCAAGCCTTATGCAACTGGTCTATATAGTCTATGTCGTAATATACATCTGAAGATAGAGATCAAGCGACTATTCAATGTACAAGATCATTCAAGCTAGTACTATGGCAACGGGAATGAAGATGCTCGTATTTAATTCAAAATAGTGGCAGACAAGGCAGCACCAGAGAAAAGCATTAAGTTGCGAAAATGAAGGTCATTCTATTGGATATCGTATGAATAAATACCAAATCGAATGTTCCATGAAGCTAAAGTTCAGTCAATGAAGTCTTGGCATTGTTCCCACTTTTCTTGTCAAACATAGCCTATGAAAGAGACGATATCTCTACCATCAATCAATGGCATACTGATACGCGTTCAGTCCCCGTAAATTGACTTGAATCGGCTATAGGTTTGAGTCTGCGGTAATGTCTGAAGTAGTAGAACAAGATACGTTCTTCACTACAACATAATTTCCACTCTTGCCTGTCACACGCACATCAACAGTATCCGTACCGAAGCCAGAGGTGTACTCGAAGTAGTTGTAGGATGTGCGGGTGGTAGCAATCCAAGTATTTCCACCATCGGTACTGGCCTCCAGAGCGGAAACTGGCTCATTTGCATTAACGACCTGCATGGAAAACCAGTATTGTGATGATCCGGATTTATTCCGCAGTTTCAGGGCACCGTCCAGGTCACAGGAAGTAAACTCCCAATCGATATCGACGACGCCCGCTGAAATATCTGCTATTTCACCGAAGGCATCCTCGAATAGATCAAAGTGGTTTGTTGCACAGCTGGGGCATTCATCAACAATCTGATAAAGAGTGAGATATTAGCTTTAGAAGAGGATCTTCAAGTGATTTCGGGAAGTGGCGTGCTTACCATTGCTTTAATGGTTTTGCCATTAGGGCCTTTGACAGAAACACATGCGCCGCAGTTGGCGGCATCATCCCATTGGTCAATCGAAAGCGCGGTACCAAAGAGACTACTGGGCAACGTGTAATCAGAAAAGGAGCAGGTTCCACCGGAGAGGTTACCGCCGTAGTAGGTTGCCGTCCCGGCAGTCTCACTAGACGAAGAACTGGACGAAGACGCAGACGAAGAACTGGACGAAGACGAAGACGAAGATGAAGACGAAGCAGTGGTGGTAGAAACGGCAGTAGGAATTGTAGTAGACGTGGTAGAGGAAGATGAGGTTGCAGGAGATTCCACTGGTGCAACTGTAGTAGGAGTAGAAGTGGCTGGCTCCTGAGGAGCATTAGAAGTCAACGCAACAGCATCAGCAACATGTTCTTGGCTTTGAACAATGGTGGCCTCGGGGATAGAAACCACAGACGAGGAGGTCTGGGCATAAGAAGTGGATACTACATCGTGGTATGTGATAGTGGGTGTTTCGATAGAAATATTGGTAATGCTGGCACTCGCAGTCATTACGGACGTGGAAGTTGGTGTCGAGACATCAGTGATAGTCACTGTCTCATAGTACACGCTTAGGGTATACCCAGATGGGCAAGAACCATCGCGCTTCATCAGCGGGCCAGCTGATACGGTCGCAACGAGCCCGAGAATGGTCGCAGTAAGCGAGGGGAAAAGCTTGTACTTCATATCGGTGCTTTTTCCCTATCGTTTATCGTCTTATATGGATGAAATGAACCTAGCAGCGTGATTGAAGTTGTCTGTATGCAAAACAGGGGAAGTTGAAAAAGAGTGTGGCGGCAAATATGCCGAAAAGATTGGGTAGAAATGAATGGACGTCAAGATTTCGAATCCTAGACTGGCAAGGGAATGGAACTGTCGCAGATTGGTGGAAGAAAAGAACTACAGAGGGAAGGAAGGAAGACGGCGGAACATTGAAGGTAATGTATGGACGCTTCACCGTGTTTCAGCTGATTAAAATGCAAATTTGCACATCTTCACATGGCTTGATCCTTCACGCTGGTGGATCAGCCCATAATTAAGTCTCGTCCCTCGAGAAATGAGATTGAATCCATCTGAAACATCCTTTGCTACTAGCGTGTAGGGTCCATTCCCGGAAGAGGCCGGAAATTAGGGGGGCGCCGTGCCTTATTCGGCTTAGCGGATATTGCTTAATTAAAGCAAATTACGTCAAAAGGTCTAGGCTATATATCTCGACGAATGAATTCAAAGGAAAGTCTCCGCTGGGGCGCTAATGAGATTATGGATAAACACTACATCAAGGCATGTCAAGGATCTATTACACGAATTAACACATGTCCGACACATCCTACATTAAGTAGTGGATGATCGGGAGATGTTGACGAAAGGCAATGATTCAGATTCTAGGGCTCGGAGATCACTTTTGATGACGCGTGGCGCTGGAGGGAGAAGAGAAGACAGAACAATATGTGGTATGTATTGTGATTGTAGACGAGAGAAGAAAAGAAGGAGAGGGAGAAGCTCTGATCTATCTATAGAGACAGTCACATGATATCTGACAACTTCACTGCCCTTATCAAGACTAAGCAGTCCCGTGGAGTAATTCATAGGGGGAAAGAAAGAGCCCTAAGTTCATGGCCAATGCAGGTTAGTGGTGGTGAACATACGGAGTACATGAATGATAATAGTTTGACAAGCTCAGGACTTGACTCTCGCACAAGAAAGATTCAGCTATTACCACCCTTTTGTATCCCAAAATAGATATACACGAGTAGCTATTCCGATGTGCTAGCCCACAGCAACGATATTGAGCAAGCCCGACCAATGATCACCATGTTAGACCAAATATTTCTTCATAAACTCAGCAACATCCTTAACCGCAGGTCCCACATAGGCTTCGTTATCATAAAAGTCCATATGAGCTCCATTTGGAACGATAACCTTCTTGGTCGCGCCACCAATTAGCTTGTCCAACTTATTGGTATGCCACAAAGATCCGGCATCCGAACCGGCGATGAGTATAACAGGTTGCTTGAGAAAAACGTCTGCCAGGTGGAAAGCGTCGAAGGTGAGCACGCGGGGAAAGCTAAGATATAGCATTTTGTTTGCAGCACGGGGATGCTGTGCCCGCGGAGTAAGGTAATAGTCACTAGCCTCCTTCATGTCTCGAGGAGTCTTCTCGTCAACTTGGGGAGGTACATATGGCGCACTAGCACGCTCAGCACCTTTCGCCTCGGCTGTGATCTGGGCTGCCGCTGCACGTAAAGAGTCGACTTGTTTGGATGCATCCTCATCGCCATCCCAGCCTAGTCGCGCGGAGTCTCCGATGTTCACCATGCTGACTGTGGCAACAGCTTTCAGTCGGTGGTCCGCCTTCGCCGCGGCTACGGCGTAGCCACCTCCAGCGCAGATACCCAGCACACCGATGTTATTCGAGTCCACGGATTCAAGGTTCTGCAGGAAATCGATGGCAGCATAGACATCGGTCACACGTTCATTTGGGTCTTCCAGGTGATGAGGTTCTCCTCCACTGACACCTTGGAAGGCCGCATCGTAGACAATCGTCGTAAAACCGGCATCGCAAAGCTTTTTCGCGTATGTCCCTGCAGTTTGCTCTTTGACACCGCCCCCGGGATGAACGATAACCAGACCCGGTGTTTTGCCAGACTGTCCGACAGGGTTGTAAAGAAGGCCTGCGAGGCTGAAAGTGCCTTTTTTGATGGATACTTCGGACATTATGCAGGCTGATTTCAGGAAATAATATCGAAGTGTTTGGCGTGTTGTTTGGACAAATTACAAGCTGCACATTATTGGGTTCTTATAGACGGTCGCTGCTGCGCCATCGTTCGGCCGATCGGCCGATCACGATCGGGGCCGAAGGGAATTCGGTCGAAAATGACTTCCGATGTCAATCCATCACGTCATTGCGCCGTCATCAAGCTCGGGACAGCAAACGTTATTTTATTGAGAGCAGCAGAGATTTGTTGTTTATCGTAATAATACGACAAGCGCGATCGTCATCCTGGTGAAGTCGTGTCGATGATTGGGTAATACCTAACATGGAACATATTTAATACAGGTCCGATATACCGTGTCCTCGATTGAACAGCAAGAGATGAGATTATATGATAGAAGGATATTATGGTGTTGAACCCCGTATTTACTAACCTCGGTTTTTGCTCATTTCAAGGCTAAGAGTATGGTGGAAATTTACATTAATCAGGTGTTTCTGAGAACATTTCTTTTGTGTGCTAGAGGTCCCCTCTTATGAGGCCAGCCGGTGCCCAAGTTCCACCAAATATTCTTTTTGACTGGAGAAACTCGCCCTAAGCCAGTCAAAGGGTACTCTCAATCAAAGCTAAGGTTTTCCCATAGGTTGCCAACATCTTGATCAAAAACAGATGGATAAATCATGTTTAATTGATCTAGCCAATATGTCTGATCAAAGCTGTCTCTGACCGCCGGGGAGGATGACTTGAAAACCCAAGCGAAGACGGTGTGTTGGACTGAGAATGATCCGGTAACAAATTTGGCAATGAGTTGAAGTCATCATAGCCTAAATCCCTTATCAGGTCGTGCAACTCATCACCGGGGGTCACATATGAGGGCTGTCTGGTTTCAGAGGTACTGCTGGGTGAACCACGAACAGCCTTGAGCTTATGATAGCAACGCTGCAGAATGTACAATCCCGATAGTGCTATTGGATTAAAAGCCTCCATAGCGGAGAGACTCTCAATGACATGCTGGAGGTTCTGTTCAATCCTCTGTTTGGCGTCCTGGCTCTGTGGTGGAAACAAGATTGTAATTATTGAGACAAGAAATGAGGCATCAACAATATAAAATGCAAGACCAAATAAATGATAGTGATGCTTTTCAGCCTGTGCAAAGAAACGCTGTTGGCAATCGATCGTTTCAAGTGCAGCCTGCAAAGCGGCTTTTCGACTCTCTGCGTTAGAAATCAGATGTGGCCGGTGCAATGTCATCAGGAACAAATTCGCCATAACTTTTAGTTCCTGACGAATCTGGGGTAGATACGGGTATTCCACATCCCAGGTGGTGTCTGAATTGTCTGCCTGTAGAAAACCAGGCAATTCCACCAGTAAGGATGTGATTTCCTCATGTAGCACTCGGACAACGGAGTAGTCTTTGGGACGAGGCCTGTCTACTTTCGTAGCACGCATCTTATGCATTTTGCATGCAAGTGCGTATCGAAAGAGAAGCGCGGATACCGTGCTGATGCCATGGCTTTCTTCGAGGCGCACTGCCATTGGTATCGCCGTGGAAGGCTCACTAGGTATATTACAATCCAAAGGCGGCTTGACATCACAGTCTTCCAAATGTATCATTCGAGGGCGGCCAAGAATCATTGCCATGAAACTATGCCAGTCAGATGATCGAAACAAAGAAAGAATTCATGTTTAAAAAAGCCTTACCTATCCCACACAAACAGATTAATCCATAGACGTTTTCTGTTTTCTTCGTACCAGAACAGACTCAATGTTTTCTCAAGGTTGATTTGATTTGTTTGGTAAATTTCCTTTTGCCGATGCAAACCAAGTTCCTGGGCTTGCCTTGAAAGTTATGTCAAAAATTGTCCACGATGTGGATGGGCATCATACGGACCGGATAGCGCATCCAACTGCATGCCAAGCTTCAATGCCTCGCCCGAAATTCTTTAGCCACGATGACCTCAAAAAGTCTGCTTGAACTGCAGCAAGGGCAAACCCTGGTCTCCCCAGTCGGGATAACAGCTCGTCGCCTAAGTCGCTGTACGTCTGTGAAGATGCAACACCCGTTAATGATGATTTAGCTAGAAGCCCTCGGTCATTTGGTAGGAATTGCAGCGCTAGTGCGATCACCTGGAAAAGGAGGGAAGGGAAGTATCGTAGTTCCATCGAGAGTTCTGCGGTTTGCAGATAGTTGACTGCCTCCATCTGCCCGGTAGGAGGCCAGCGCGAAAATAAGGAATCGAAATATAATATCTCAAGAATGCTATAATGCCAGTTGACCTCGCGAAAAAAGAAATCAACGAGTGCTTCAATGTCAGTTCTTGGCGGTAGTTTCGCAATGAGGGCTTCAATGTCTCCTTTGGATCGGAAGGGTCGAGGACCGTCATTGTATGTAGCTTTAATAGTCTGGAATTCTTCATTTCCGAGGATCTCAAACCGGTCAGCGAGTTGTAAACAAGCATCGGATGGCGTATTTACATCTTGCAATCCCACAAAAGTATTGCTTCCAGCAATGAGCGAATAACCAAGATCGACCGAGCCCTGCAGGGTTCTCTCTACCGATTCTTGCGGGTTCACCGGATTTGCAGCAGCAGGGTTAGGTGCGGTTGGGAGCTCGGGCTCTTTTGCTTGTGTAGGTCTATGTATGGTAATTAAGCATACAGGAATGGCCGGGTCCGACAGAACGGCGGTGTGGAAGAGATGAACAATGAAGTCACTCACGGGACGGAAGCATCGTAAACGCATTTAGTGGGGACATTTCGGGCCAGGCAATTATTGCATGGATTTTTGTGATCACACTTAATGGACATCAGGCTGAATATCTCAAGTATTGCAAGGGGGGTACGGAACCTTTTGCTTTCTGCGATAACATTCCGAGCAAGACGCGACCCCTCTTTTGCGCTTCAAAGACGGACGACCATCAAAGACAGGCCGACTCATTTTCTTGGCCAAAGTGAACAAGCTTTGCTAGTGGAAAAACGAATGAATGGACCTCTTCGTCTGCTCTGTAGGATTGTTAATGAGGTTTGGTTTTTCGACCGAAGGTTTTTCGGTTTTCGGATCGGCTTCGGGCTTGATTACGTCATGAAACATATCACATACAAACTATAAAATCGCGCTGAGACTCTCGTCTTCTCAATATACCAGGAGTACTGAAAAGCGCATTACTACAAACCTCTATCATGTCTACAATCAAGACTGTGAATATCCCAAACATTGCCTGGGAGACTGCTGCAGACATTCATTTCCCACCGAACTTTGACCAGAACAAAAAGTACCCGGCCGTCGTGTCTGCTCACCCTATCGGCTCCTGCAAGGAGCAAACCTCTGGTAATATCTATGGGAAGGCAGTGGCAGACGCCGGCTTTGTGGTCGTCGCTTTTGATGCGTCTTTTCAAGGTGCCTCGGGTGGAAAGCCCCGCTTCATCGAGAATCCCGAATTCCGCGTCTCCGACTTTCGCTTTGTAGTCGACTACATCCAGACGCTACCCTATGTTGACGCTGAGCGTATTGGTGTGCTCGGTATTTGCGGGGGAGGTGGCTACGCGATCAATGCAGCTATGACGGATTACCGCTTCAAGTGTTGCGTCGGTATCACGCCGGTCAATTTTGGCCGCCTCTCCCGCGAAGCTTTCGGCAACTTCGACCCCGTTGCTTCTCTGGAGAACATGGCGAAACAGCGCACTCTTGAAGCTCAGGGTTCTGAACGGCTCGTCATTAATTTACTCCCTTCCTCTGTCGAAGAGGCCAAGAAATCCACTCAGGACATCGACGTCATCGAGGCGACCGATTACTACAAGACTTCGCGCGGGCAGGAGCCTAACGGCTGCACCAGCGGTCTATTTTCATTCAATAGCGCTGCCCTTGGGTGGGATGCATTCAACCACGCGGAAGTTCTCATGACGAGACCTCTTATGGCCGTCGTCGGTGACAAACCAGGAGGCTTTGGCGCCTATCGTGACGCTCAGGAGATCCACGGTCGGGCAGGTTCAAAGGAGAAGCATATTGTTGTTCTCCCTGGGATTTCACACTATATGCTCTACGATAAGCCCGAGGCGGTCAAACCTGCGCTGGATCAAGTCCTTCCTTTCTTGAAGAACCACCTTGGCGATGCTAAGTAGATACAAATCCTATAATTGAATATGGATTGTGCAAAACAGTCCATTCTGTCACTAAATACATGATACAGCCTTAGACCAAGCTGAAAAGCACCCTGACCTGTATCCCGATCAACTTATAGAGTAGACTAACACACGACTTTGGCACGTTGGTTGTAGCTCCTCCGTATCCTTACAAGGTACACTCTATTTCACATTATACTTATTTACGATCTATCGTTATTGTCGGATATCAAATGTGCGGTTGACGTC
This sequence comes from Penicillium frequentans, assembly GCA_028828275.1. Lineage (NCBI taxonomy): Eukaryota > Fungi > Ascomycota > Eurotiomycetes > Eurotiales > Aspergillaceae > Penicillium > Penicillium frequentans. Next base: position 177,736 of record JAQIZY010000012.1, read on the forward strand.
GCAGCTGACGGCACTCCTATCTGCAAATGCATCTCCTGAACCTGTTCCAACTCCGACCCCCACTCATTGTGAGGCGGGTGGACGGATAGCTCATCCATCTCATAGTCTCTCTCATCGGACTCGTCCAAGATCTTGAAATCATGATCCAAAGCTAGCCGACTACTTCCATCTGACATCTTGAACTCCCCATATCGATATCGCTTGTCCAGTTTGTTTAGATGCTCGCAGCGCTTCGCTTCGCTCCATTCTGAGGTGCCGTGGACATCAGAGAGAAACCGGCTATGCGCTATCCATGGAATCAGCGCGCCACAGGAGGTCGGAGCTTGTGGGCCATTATAGTGTTTGTGGCGAAACCAGAAGACGGCCATGAGCACACTTAGGTCCAGTGAGAGGAAAACGATGATGATAGTTATGATGTGATTGGATGGCTCAATGACCCAGTATGTATCTGTTGCGGTTCCGCGTATTGGGACTGCATTTTTTGGGACCGTACCGAGGTAAATATCCCTCCACAAAGTGAAGTAGTTACTGAAGGTCGATCGGTAGCCTAGTTCTACAGCTTGTACTAGGATTGATGGGTGAAAGGGGTCTTCGTTGGAGGTCAAGGTGTTATAGACTTGGCGGGTTAATACGACAGCCCAGTCGTATTGGTTCGCGAGAAGGGCTTGACTGTGCCCGCTCGATTGGGTTTGTCGCAAGAAGGCTGAGGTGAAGGGGATCAGGCTGGCGGAAGCATTATGAAACATCTCGCCCGTCGTGATGGAGGTACCGGCCACTGGGCTCCAGTCATCAATCATTCCGTCGAAATCGAAATTGACGTCAAAGTCCTGCAGCTGGATCTCGGGTGCGCAGTAAATGGTTGTTGAGTTTGTTCCAATTATTGTATCTCCCTTTTCAACGTCCCCGTAGGTGATAACCACAAAGGACTTTTCGCAGACCTCAGTCGAGTTCATGGAGGCTCTAAAATAGACGGAGTCGTTGAATAGACGATATTCCTCTGCTGGTCGCTGAAATTTTGCGGTGCAGGTTGTGTCCAAATCTTGGTATGGCTTATAAGTCCAGTACGTATTTCCGGCAACACGATCCTGCCACGAATCACTGGAAGGTATTACCTTGCACTGGAGGTTGACACTCACTCCACGCGTACGAGCGTGATAATCCTCGTAGAAGTAGTCCGGATCCCTGTCGTTTATATCGACTCTCAATGGGAAGAATGACATGTTAGGTGTGGTCCAGGCCAGTAGAGAATATCCAGTTATCAACCCATCGGAGATAAAGCTGTTGCCACTGAAAGCCATTTGGACATCAGGCTTTAGGAATTGCGACTGATTATACCGGTCGAACAATGCCGACGTGGGCACTGTGGAGTTATAGATCTGCGGCTCAAACATGCCACTGCTGGCAATCGTCAGGAAAAAGTCTAAGAAACACATTGCCGAGAGCAAGACCAAGATCGGCGGCGCAGTGGGACGGAACGTCCTCCAAGATGTGACAGGAGTCTGAGACCCGTAGTTCACACTTAGCGATTGTTTGGCCGGAGCCATGCCCTTTTGCAGCCGGACCCAGGGTTCCAGGTTACTCAAGTGACGATAAATGGAGATATAAAGGGTGCTTATCATGGAAGCAATGATAGTAGGACCATATATCAAAAAAAGTAGATGATGTTGGCACCAGTTGTGTCATAATCAATCTTGTCTAGGCGAATAAGTTGAAATGCGACCCCAAATGCCCCGAGTACAGTTGCCATCACGGCGCATTCTATCAGAAACCACGGGAGATTCAGAAAATGGGGCTTTGGGTTGCGACGCGGTCGGGCCTTGGGTGATTCTAAAGGGGCAGGAGTGCGCTCGCGTATGGTAATGTCGATCCGTTTTCCGTCAGGAGTGTCGATCCACTCGCACCATAGGGTTCGAGCAAACCGGCGGATCCGGCGGGGCGTGGCCCGCTGGAACCCAGTCTCTGTCCGCATCAAAGGATTTGGTCTGGAAAACTTGTCCGTGAGGATTGCACACTGCGCCGCAATGGAGCCTGGATCGGCAAGAAGAAAATTTGGGCGAAGTGGGTATATGTAAACTAGCACCAGAAGCAATGCAAATCCTGCCAAAAGAATGCCTTCCGTTATCAAAGCCGAACGAGAGGTGACCTGGTAAAGGACTGTCTCTGTGGTTTGCTGTGAAATGACTGGTCTTGGATTGCCAGTGGTGTTAAAGAACCGGTTCATTGCATTGATGAAATGGTGATTCCAAAGCCGAATGATGTCTTCCTGATAATCGGTCGTATTTGCGGGTGTTAGGTCACTGATCAATGTTCCATTGACACCAGTCAATGTAGTCAGGCTAGGAATCTGAAGCCTGTCGTTCGGCGTCACCAGACTACCACTGACGTACTTTGCATAAATAAGACTTTCAAAATCTGAAATACTGACCTGTGAAGAGTTCAATGTTTTGACCGGACCAGAGACGTGCTCAGCTGTTACAAACGAGGTATTGGTCGGAAAAGAAATCTCGGTGCTTGCATTCAAATATGAACTTGTGCATCCAAACGCAGTGGCGCTGGAAGTGAAGTTTTGGGATGAGGGTCCCACGTTGATCGCGATGCCAAATAAGGCAAACGAGTCACACTCTGTGTGATGCATGGTCTCACTCGCGTTGACAGTAGCATTAGGATTGAGAGGTTCCCAATGTCGGACCTGAAAAGGCCCATTTCCAGTCGGTATATGGCTTTCAAGAGTGAAATTAATTGTGCAGCTGTCAGCTGAACCACTTGGGAGATGATCAAATTGAACGTTGTAGACATTCCATCCTAAAGCGCTGCTTGTGGAATTGGAGTTTCGTCTCTGTGGAACAATACCATTCATTGATATGTCAACACATTTCATATCAGCCCAGTAAGCCGTCTGATTCATCTTCCAGGTCGAGCTTTCTGTGTCATCCTCGGGTAGCCGCACGATGGGTGGCATGGCGTAGTTGTAGGTTTGGTAGAAGAAGAACGTATTTGCATGGAATATAGAAGTATTCCTCGAGTAAGAGGCCTCGCGAGCCAGCCAGTTGCTTTGTGTTTCCAGATCGACCAGGACGGGCCAGGTATTGATGGGCTTAGCCGTGACAATGTTTTTGTCCTCAAGTACAATAAGGCCCGACATCAGAGAAGGCAGCATTGTACGCATGATCAAAGAAACCGATGAAACCACTAAAACAATCCAATGCTTGTTCCGGAATGCCCTTATCGGGGCCAGAATGCCATAGCTGAAACAATAATTGGTGAACAGCGCCGCCCCTGAGGTGCCTTCGGGTTTTGCCAGTTGGAAATACGGCTCCAGCCGCAAAATATCGAGTGTGCAGATATTCCATAATGCCACAACCAGAACTGCAAGACCGGTAGGGACATAGACGAAGAGTCCAGCAGTGAGTCCAAGGGCACGGTATGTGTTGAGGTGAATGAGTCCATGGTGGCGGTTGGAGTATGAGCGAATAAACTCGCAGGCGACGGCCAAGATCAGAAGAAGCGCTGCCAAAGAAATTAGGGCGGGGCGGCGTAGAGAAAATGGGATCCAGTATTTCTTTTGCTCCTCAGGAATGTTGGGGCTCTCCGTTGCCCCGTTCTCGGGTTCAGCCATTTTTCCATCTCCCCTGGGCGAGCAATGAAACCTCAGGATTCAACTGAAATGTCCCCTACTAGCTTCCTGGATGATGTACCCTTCTGACAGCCTAATTCCCCCCACTGTGTATTGGACAGCGATGGCTGACATTATCGCCTTGGGAGAATGTTTTAAATAGGGGCCACGTGACTAAGCTAATCGCCGTTAAACTTTCAAATTTCCCGCACCTTATCGCTTAGTCAGTACCTGGTGCTGCAATCGATTTATAAAATTGAAACGCGAAGTGGGAACCATGGAACTAGGCATCTGCCGAAGTGTTCATGCCAATAATCTCAGAGGTTCTCGATAGCTACCAGCCGCCGCCAACGGGTAGATTTGGTTGGGAATGAAATTACATGCCTAGATAGTTGGCCGGTTGAAGAGGAGAGCCACGTGTCTTCGTTCCTAAAGATAAGAGAATACGTCTAAGCCAACGGCCGGTTCGGGTGATAAGCCCCAGGACAAACATCAAGTTGTTGTTTACTTTCAACTTCTAGAACTGATAGAAAGTCATCCTAAGAGGCTTCCGTGGCCATGATCATGACAAAGGCCACGTCCGATGCATAAATACGCGATTTTCAAGACCATCTGCAGTCTGGGTCAACTCTTTCTCCCGTGCGCTTGCTATCGTTGTAAGCAATTTGAGCCCATTTCAGCCTCGCTTTCGGATCTGCTCCAGTCATGCCAGGCTCTGACGCAATACTTCTAAACGAGCTAAAGATAGGGAATGGTTGAAGGTCTCAAAGCCCTGAAGTAATAGGGATTTCAAATGAGCCAAGTGAAGAAGGTAACAATACTTGAAGCAGAGAGACAGGCCCATTCCCTGGCAGCTTGCGGTGTTAGACCTCGGAAGGGTCCCAGTATTATTCATATGGTAAGCATTTGTCTACGTCAAGAAATCTTCCTACGGTAGCTCACGGTGTATGTATTACATATATCGCCAAATATTTCAAAGACTTCGTACACGGAACATATTGAACAACATGGATGGTTCTGGCCATATAAAATTCAGAAATTGCACCAATACAATCCCCTTGTCAGGAGTACTTAGTGCCCCCTTCATGCAAACGAATTTGCTACGTTGTTCCACCTGACCCCGCCTCATATGCAGTGTGACATGACAGGCCTCTCACATCCGATTACTTGTTAGGCTAATGCATAACCCCTGCAATTCCATCAGCATGACCAGGTTTCGACGACCAGCTCATCCTTCGTTAACCATTCAGAGATGCAACAACGTCATGGCCCCTCATCTCGCCAGACTTTTTAAATCAACATCGCCCTACATGCATACGACGTCTATAACCCAGACTTACTCGCAAGTTTCCCCTTGATCCAGCCATCGTTATGCTTTCTATACTATGGCTATTTGTATTTGTATTCGTGATTCTTGTGGGCCTTTATGCTCATACCACCCAGCGAAGTCGGCAAAGTCAGGATTTGCCTCTTCCCCCCGGTCCCCGACCCAGGCCCATCATTGGCAACCTTAGGGATCTTCCTAACCCCGATGAACAGGACTGGCAGCACTGGCTAAAGCACAAGGCACTTTATGGTAAGCAGGTGTCTTGTATCTGAACTTTCAATATTGACTATTGTCGAAACAGGACCTATCAGCTCACTTAATGTGCTGGGTAAGACTATCATCATTTTGAACGATGCTCAGTTGGCTACCCAGCTTCTTGAAAAGCGATCTGCTATACATTCTTCGCGTCCTCAGCAGAACTTTACTGAAATGTAAGACACTACGTTAGCTAGGTGCCATGACGGCTGATTAATCGCCATAGGTCGGGCTGGCAAAATGTACTTGGAGGATTGAGAAACCCAGAGCATGTCAGAATGACTCGCAAATATCTTTATCAAGAGATTGGTTCGAATAACTCCGTCGCTTGTTTCAACAATGTTCAGATAACAGAAGTCAGTCGATTCTTGCTCAGGGTAATGCATGAACCTGAAAAGCTCCAACAGCACATTCGAAAGTAAGTTTACTATGATATCGAAGGATATATTCTTTCTTCTCTCCCAGAACGCTCTGCCAAGGCTAATACAAAACAGAGAGGCTGGGGGGATCGTTCTTAAGATCGCATACGGCTACACCATTGATCCCCATTCTCCGGACCCACTTGTCGATTTAGCCGACAAAGCAATGGAGGACTTTTCGTCTGCATTGCTCCCAACGGCATGGGCGGTTAACTTTATTCCAATACGTAAGTTATCATAGATCAGCCTCACTGTAGTGCTGGAATTGGAGATATCTTTGTTCCATTATCTAACTTTTAAATCAGTGAGATATATACCTGCCTGGTTCCCTGGCGCGGGTTTTATTGAAATCTGCCAGGCGTATAAAAGGAGAGCAGAGGCATTCAGCGACGTCCCATACGAGTTCGTCAGGCAACAGATGGATACTAGTGTCTGTGTACCGTCATTCCTATCCAATCTTCTTCAAAAGTGCGAGGTAGGACCAGGGTCCGAGGAAGAAAGGATCATCAAATGGTCGGCTGGGTCACTATACGCTGGAGGAGCAGACACGGTGAGAGGAAAATTGACCCCGTGTAGAAATGGTATCCACGAAGACTTACAGATCGCTAGACAGTCTCTGCAATCGCCAGTTTCTTTCTCGCTATGGCCTTTTACCCTGAGGTGCAACAGAAAGCGCAGAAAGAGCTAGACACGGTGGTTGGGGGCGTTGGCCTCGCGCAATTTGAAGATCGAGCGAGGCTTCCTTACATTGATGCGCTGGTCAAAGAGGTTCTCCGGTGGCACCCAGTCGTGCCTACAAACATACCACACGTATCAACCCAAAATGACACTTGCGCAGGGTATTTCATTCCCAAGGGATCATCGATTGTGGCCAATATCTGGTAAGCCTCTCTCATAGACTTAAAGATGACAAAAGAGAGACCGGATGCTCATGACTTTGGACCACTCCAGGGGCTTTACCCACGATCCGAATGTCTACTCTGATCCTATGGCCTTCAAACCGGAACGTTTCTTGGCTAGTCCAGATGGCCATTCTCCAGAGCGAGACCCCCACATGCTTGTCTTTGGATTTGGCCGTCGAGCTTGCCCCGGACGTACTCTAGCCGACTCCAACATTTTCCTTACCATTGCAAGGTCCCTGAATGTGTTTCAGATATCGAAACCGCTGAAAGGTCCAGAATCTCAAGATCTCAAAGTCAAGTTCCTCCCGGGAGTTATCAGCCATCCAGCCCCATTCAAGCTATCTATACAACCCAGAACTGCCGCACATCGGGACCTGATCCAGTCACTGGAACAATCTTTCCCGTGGGAAAAGGGCGATGCTGAGTTCCTCTCGGGTGTACACCGCTAGCGGGCAACTGGTCAAAACAACAATCCACTTCCGGCCGCTTTCCTCAACTTTTCATTCAGTACTCGTTATTCAATTCAAGTAGTCGACTTGATAGACCGGTCAGCAGCTTGGAAGATAGATTGTAATAGATGCTGCTAGCTTCACCTTTCAATATCCAATTGCAGGAGCTTTATGTTCTATATTTGACCGGAAATAATTTAGTCGACTAATAATAGTAACCCGCCTGGACAAATGCACGGTTGAAGTCATGGTTCCATGATGTTGTGGAGATCATGATGAGCCTAGGTTTTTTCCACATCGTCCAGAGAAAGCAAAGTCATATTCTTGGCTTCTGTGCCATGCTTCTCGATTCCAGAGCTTTCCCTGCCCGTCCGCTCATTTCGAATATACTTGACAGGCCTTTTTCCTTCATCGCGAATAGTTGTGAACATTTGGGCGATGTGGGTGGGGTCTTGGCCGGTTTAGGGAAGGATCGCCCGAAAGCTCGCAAATAGTTGCTCTCTATCTCATGACCCAATCAACGGCCCGGAAACAAGCCCGATCCCAGCCTTGATAAGCAAGTTAAGATCACCATTTCGCTTCATAAGCCCGGCCTTGGAAAGCTCCTTCAATCAGCATATCAAATATCCCAGAACAAATAAGCAGAATAACAGCAACCAGCCATATTGTAAGAGATTTCGACAGGTACATATAATGCCAGCTTGACACCCTAGAATTCCATGCATGCCCGGGACTCATCAAAATCTCATTGCATTTACAAATTCTCTTCACCAATCCAGATCTTTTACTCATCAACTTCATAATGTCTTCCTATCTCATAACTGGAGCCAGTCGTGGCCTTGGGGTTAGTCACTATCCTTTTATCATATTGAATGGTTGTGGACTAACATTTATAGTTCGAATTCGTACGGCAACTTGCTCAGGATCCAGACAATACAGTCATCGGCCTCGTTCGCAACAAGGCTGCAGCCGAGGCCAAGGCCAAGGAACAAGGAATTCATCATGTTCACATGGTCGAGGCTCAGTATACTGATTTAGCATCACTGAGAGTGAGCATGCTCGTCTCATAATTAGACCATACTATACTGATTCTACTTAGGAAGCCGCAGAAGTAGTCAAACATATTACCAACGGCGGTCTAGACTATCTAGTGAACAATGCCGCCATTGTTTCGCATATCAGCGAATGGAAAACCATGGGTGACTTGTATGCACTAGATGTTGAAGTGAACGAAGAAAACAATACTGACAACTAGCAGTGATGATGATTTCGAGACAATGGAGAGAGACATCTTAGAATCACTGGAAATAAACCTGCTAGGCGCCATTAAGATAGTGCATGCCTTTCTTCCGCTCATTCGCAATGGCAAGGCGAAAAAGTTGATCACCATTTCCACCGGTATGGCCGATATCGACCTGATCAATGCGACACAAGTGGCTTTTGGCAGCCCATACGCTATCAGCAAGGGCGCAGTCAATATCGCCATGGCTAAATACAACGCTCTTTACAACAAGGATGGGATTCTATTCCTTGCCATTAGCCCTGGATATGTGTCAACTGAGCGAAACAAAGGTAAGATTATAGACGAACTTCAAGATAGCCATGAGTACACACGCTAAAACGTATCCGCAGTGGAGGCAGCTCCTGAGGATGCCGAAAAGGCAGCTATGCTTGTGGGCAAGTTTGTCGACTACGCGCCGCACTTTCAGCGGCCCCTGACACCCGAGGAATCGGTAAATGCTCTCCTTTCGGTCATGCATAAAGCCTCGATCGCGAACGGAGACGGTGGTGCGTTTATCTCGCATCTAGGCAACAAACAGTGGCTGTAATTACAGTGGACAAAACCGAAGGACCCGATAGTGCTTGGATACGGTGTTAACGTAGATCAGGACTAAGCTATATTATATATTATCCGAGGTGATCTCATCATCGCCTATGTGAAACAGCAGGTCGATATGAAGTCGTACCCTGTGATCTCAATTCGCCTCTCAAGTAGCCACGAGAATCAATGATGTTATTACTGTGGTATCCAACGTATTTCTTTCGAAACTTCATGCTTTCAGTGTGGACATGTTTCATGAGTCTTAAGGTCGCTGAACATGGCCACACATACTGATGACTAATCGTAACAGGACGAATACGAGGGCCATTCACGCCCTTTTTCAATTTTGAACTCCATGATATTGCACGGACCGACAAGCTCTTCCATTCGTATGTATCTCTGGCCCGGAACAACTATTGATTGACCTGGACTTTGCACCGGAATGGCTCCAGTGAAGCCACGAGGTCCTTATCGTGTGGGGCTTCCATCAAAGCGGGGGTGCTGGACATGTCGCGGTAAGAGCAATTTTAGTTCGGTCAACAGAAACTGGCTAACTCCTCCCCGCAGATCGAAAAATTTCGTGCGATCAGGGACGCCCAGAATGTCAGAACTGCGTATCATCGTCCCGTAACTGCCAGGGCTATGGACTACGTTTAAGCTGGCCAGCACCTGGCTCCCGTAGATCAATTGAACATTCCATGTTGACCAGGACTAATGCTATATGGAATGGTAGTAAAAACAGTCATTTTATCAACACATCGATGATAAATGTCGAGCTGCTGTATATGAAAGGACCAGAAAGTCTAGGTCAGTTCTTCAATTATGTCGCACCATGGGCTTGGGCTGAGATCGGGTCGTTATAGGTAAACTGCCAATTCACAACACGTGCATCTTTCCGCTATCAAACTTGGCAAATGCGCAGCCAAATTTGAGTCATGGTAACCACCTAGTTACATTTTGTATGGGACAAGAATCAGATCTGTTCGCGAAATTCGACAAAGCTGACCGGCGTCGGTGTAGTTATGACAAAGGTAGTTGCCTCCTTAATACCCATAGCAACCGATGGCTACAACCTTTCGAAATTTCTGTTCCAACTATCCTTCTCCGATGATTCACCAGCTTCCATGGCCGTCCTACAGGCTATGTTGTCCCTGGCATCGATATATCGTCATGGCAATGCTGCGGAGTCTCTTCGGCTGAAAGTCGCATCGCTAAGCTCTTTAAGTGCATCAATGAACAGGCAAAATATTGGAATAAGAGAGATTTACCAGCATGTCGCAGTGGGAATGTTGATATGTGCTTTTGAGGTATTTCCCTCGCTTCCCGTGGCTTGGACCATGCTGATGTGAATAGATCTTCTTGCCATCGGAGACCTCCTTCCAATGGCCGTTATATGTATCTGGTGCCAAAAGCATGCTTCATGAAATCTGTGAAGGTGGACACCCCAAGCTAAAGGAAGCCGACCTTCTGATACTCTGGGTACATTATCATGACATTCTTGCAAAATTCACTTCCAAACATTGGAATACCCAGTCTGCAGAAAAATCGTCAATTTCCAAGGTGCAGGGCATGGCCTCCAGTCTAGCTTCAGTAGCGAACAACCAAGTAAGTCTCGAAATTTCTCTGATTTGTTTATTTGCTGAGCAGGATGAAAGGTACTGGGCATATTTGGATGCTCCCTGGAAATGATAAATCTGATCGCCAGAATGTCGGAAATTAAGCCCTACGGTAAATTTCCGGAAGACATTCCATACACAGAGCGACAAATTTTGCATTCCATTGAGAACGACTTGATGGCAATCAAACAAGATACCACAAGCCTGATTGGAACGAACCCCGCAGAAGATGTCGACTACGGAAGCAAAATGTCCCAGCTGTATCGACTGGCCGGCTTGATCTACTTTGAGCGTGTCCTGAAAGCCTCGTCCACCGATCAGCGAGTGGCCAGATGGTCTGATGAAGCCTTTGACATTATACAACAAATAGGAATATGCGATCGCCCCTTCCCAATGTTTTTTATAGCATGTGAAGCGTATACCGATACAAAGCGGGAAGTCGTCCTCTCCCTCTTGGAAAGAACACAAAAGGTCTCCGGTCATCAAAGGATGTGTGTTGTCCAAAGAATGATTGAATTGATGTGGGTGCAACTTGACCTTGTTTCAGATCTGGGAGGAACAAGCTATGTTGATGTGTTAAATGTTGTCATTTCCTCGAGCAAATTTCTGCCGACACTAGCTTGATCCTCGCAACCAGATTGACGGACCTGACGCGAATGCATTCGGGGGTGGTATCCATTGGTGATTACCAGGGGTAGCAACGAGCTTCAAACGAAGTGTATCGGGTCTTTAGATCGGCATCAAGAACAGAAAAGGCCGTCAATGATGACAGGAGCCCAGACAGCAAGGCCTGGGAACCCAATTGGGCGCCAAATATCATAACTCGATCCATTTGACGCCAGAGCGAAGATAGTATACATCTCCAATATGAGAACAAGGAACATGCTATTTGAAATTGCTAGTTAAGTAACAGCTTCCATCTTCGGGTGTTTTGAAGCGCAAAGATAAAACGTCCTAAGATATCAATCACTTGAGGAGCTTGAGGAGCTTGAACTCGAACTCGAGCCTGAGCCGCGACGCTTGTGATGCTTGTGATGTTTTTCTTTCTTATGTTTCTTCTCTTTCTTTTCCTTGTGTTTCTTATGATCCTTACTGTATCCATGAAAAAAACAAATTAGCATAGAAATCTCAAGTAAGTGTGGGACAGTTAGTATTGCCGAGTCAAACTCACATCTCATGTGTTGCCATATTCATTCCCACTGCACCTAATACTGCACCACCCGCGGTCCCAAGGAAACCACCGCCCAATTTGTGGCCAGCGAACCCCCCCAGCAGCACCCCCAAGTAGCGTGGACCCCAGTCCTTTATCGCCCTCAGGGCCTCCAGGGCCTGCGGCATAGCCCGGTTGAGGTTGAGGTGGCATGCCACTCCCATAATATGATGCGCTCTCGCCGCTGCTCGGATGCTGTTGATTGGGAGGGTAGGGCGAGTTCCCGCGATCTTGGCTGGGGAATTGTGGAGGGTACTGGTAGTAGGGAGCAGGACCTCCAGGATGGGGCCCTTGCGAGTATTGTTGGTCATAGGGAGCTGGGGAAGCAGCATAACTTTGGTGAGTCTCGACCTGTTCACCATATGGTGGCTGGCTATACTGTTGTGGCTAGATAGAAGTGACAATCAACAATGACTGATGCAAAAAGCAAAGCGACCATCTAACTCAAGGCTATGCTCACTGCGGGGTTGTAAAACTGTTGCTGGGGTAGAGAGCTTGGGTCCTGGTGGGGCGGATAGTGACCTTGGCCCTGCTGGCCATAGTAAGGGTCACCATGATTGTTGGGTGGGCCGTAATTTGACATCGTGGGGTTGAAGAAGGGTGGAACAGAATGAAAGGAATAGAAATAATTGAAGAGGAGCAGGATGACTGCGATGATCTAAGACAATAAATACATCGGTCCTCAGACTGAGCCCCGCCTCATTCCGGTCCAGGGGGCGCAGGCGCAGGACCCACCGCAGTGACAGCACAGCCTCGTCTCGTATTTCGCGGTGATCCCTGTGGCGTTGGCTATCTTCATTGAGTACTAAGGCAGTGCGCCAACTACAACATCACTCTTGTCAGAAAACGGAGTTACGGTATTATTTTGTCTCTTTTATCCCCTCTCTACCTGATGTGAACGCAATGAAAGAGCTATTCCCATATGCCCCACAATTATTTTAGGATGACCCGTCTGCCACGTGCAATAACTCTAATGATTGCATCGTCCGAGAATACAAGGGAAGGCAACGGATGTAACTAAACTTACTGAGACCCGGCTTTCCCATCCAGCCCCAGGAAAGCTCACTCCGATCTTATTTAACACCCTTATAGCAAACAACAGTTGTGCCGTCGGAAAGCACCTCGTGTTCTGGGACAAGGCGGTATTTTCCGATCGCAGGAAGAACCTTTCGCCATATTGCCCAGTAGACTACCCCCAACAACAGTATGACAATACCCACCACAGACGATAACCAGTATGGAAGAGAAGTATCGCCTACAAATTCAATTAGTATCTTTTTCACCACTCAGTCAACACACTCTAACTTACCCTTGCCGCCTGGCGGCCGGATGAATGGGGCAACGAGCTGAAACGCCTGTCCAACCATGAAGAAGAAGGCCACAGGCCACCAAACACGGAACGGTCGATCCACGAGCGGAGCAGTCCACCGAAGATAAAAGAGTCCAGCAACAACCAGAAAGTCGATCACGCTAGCGGGGTATCCCTCTAGGTCCAGAATGAAGTCATACGCATCGCCGAACGGAATTGTAATGATGACGATAAAGGATGGAATGAAATGCAGCAGCAGTCCAGCTGATGGTGACCCAAAGGGCCAGTTCGATGCCCAGAATTTGGGAAACGGGATGACACCCTCTTTGGCTAGTTCCTGATTGACGCGAGCTTGAGCAAATGTCACGGTTAAAACATTACCAAAGGCGGATATAGCTACCAGGGCACTACAACTCCCGTCAGAAAAGAGATCACTATGATCAGGGAATCGGTTTTTTGGAGTTTAAAGTCTCACCTCAATGCACGCTCGGCTGCTGAGCCAAACACCTTTCCCATGAAGAACGAAGCCACTGTCGTCCCGCTATTTGCAATCTCTTCCGGGGTGGCTGCCGCATAATACGCGACATTTGCTAGGATATATAGGACCCCACAGATCGATAGCCCAATCGGCGCAGCGATTTTCACGGTGCGCACAGGATTGCGGATTTCATTCATAACGTACGCCGCATTTGACCAGCTAAAATCCAGTCAGTGAAGAGCTCATGTCATAAAAATTTTCAACATACCCCGAGAATGAATTCAACACCTTGAAAAGTGCAATGGCGTAAAGGTTACTGGAGGTTGCTGAGCCTGCAAAGGAGTTCCGGAAGCTGGAGTAGGGATCCGGAATACTGGACACATGTCCACCGAGCACTACCCAGCCGGTGATGACAATGAATAACAGAAGAATAACCTTGTACACACCAAGAACATTCATGCCTCGGACACCCCAGTTGGGTAGCAACGTATGCAACATTGTGATAAACACAATCACTGCTATCGCCACTCCACGCTCTTCCCATTCCGATGCTTCTTTGCCAGCTGCCACCCAGACATAAGATGCGAAAACAACGCAGCCCGACGCGGTGAACCCCAGAGCCACGGCTTGGACGGCAAAGACAATTGTAATCAACAACTTTGGCTGACGGTACACAGCCTCCAGATAAACTTTTTCTCCACCGCTTCGTGGAATCATAGAGCCCATCTCAAGCCAAACACAAAGACCAGAAGCAGCTAGAAGGAATCCCAAGACCCACAGAAGTAGGGCAGCACCCACACTCCCTACACTTTCCGTGACCGATGATGGCGTCGAAAAAATGCCAGTCCCGATAATGCGGCCCACACTAGGATTCTCAGTTACCTGTGCCATAATCTGAGTTATCCGTGGACCTACATGAGAAAAATTGTTGAGAATGTACCAAGATGTCGGCCCATTCCCCCGCGGGTGTACTCCTCATAATTTAGTTCTCCTGCCTTGGCCGTCAACTCCCCATTCCCCACATCAACTGATTTTGGGTTGTCCGGCTCATTTAAAGAGGTGAGGGTCTCATCACCCTCTTGTTTGGTCGCGTTAGACATTTTCGAGTCGGGGTGTCGCGACTGAGAAAAGGGTCAAGAAGCAATTCGGGATTGAAGAAATAGGGTTGGATGGTGTGTTCTCTTTTTAAAGCTCAGCTCCCCCGCAGCTAAAAATCAATACAGTATTTGTTTTGTTGTTATCGGCGCCATTATTGCGTGATTTGGTGTTATCGCGCCTTGAAGAAAGTTCGCCGGGCGCTTGACGTGCATCCCAGCCAATCTTAAAGCGATATCGGTGTCTTGTTTAACACCAAGTAGATCCTGGATGACTTGGGCATAAGCACGGCGCATTTGCGCTGGGCTATATTTCGCCACTTGAAAAAAGACAACCCCCAGGAGATACTTCGCTCTAGCCCCCAAAAATGGACACTCCGAGGTGTAATAGAGAGCCTTGTGATTACGTTGACTTGGGCCCACGTCTTCTATGAATTAATGCCGTCAAATAGTTATTCAAAGGTTCCCACTGGTTAATCAGCCACTTATTCGGGGTTTGCTGGTTCACTAGTCGTATCGCACTCCACGCGTCCCCCTTGATACAAGCAATCGTGGCGGCCTTGGCACCGAATCCGACCCCGGATCCAGAATGATTCCCGCTAGCTTGGAAAAACATCGGGATTATCCCGGTCACACTCTATCTACGTACCTACTGTAGGTAGTTTCACGCTAGTGGCCTTATCGCATGTCTTCGGAGACAATTGCCACTTTAGTCAACATTCAAGGTTTGATACGGAGATAGTCAAAATTCCTATCGAGACTCGAGAGCCGAGCCATATTGCTTGCCAAGCTTCTGAGTGGTGTCATGTTTAGATCGAACACACGATAGTCTGCCTGGACCTCGGGAGTTGGTATGTCAACTAAGGGGAAGCAATTACTATGAGAACCTGTACCCATAACGGGAGCTGCTGCCAGTGTCTTACCTTATACGAGGCACGTAAGAAGCCCTCGCTGCCTTCACGTAAGGATGCATTGTGCGGGCGTATATATGGAATCGACCTTCTGCTAGACGAGAGAGAACGGCATGAACCTCTACGTGTCTGTAAAAGGGTCTTCATTCATGGATCTAACAATAGTCAAAAACCTTAGAAAAAGTCAAAAGATGAACGGTTTAAAACAATCCGTAACCTTGGAAGGTTCTCGCTTACGTTTAACCGGCGACTCATCTTGGGAGCAACAAACAGACCAATCTCCTATAATTCTAGAAAGCATCTCGGTGTTATGAACAATGAGATAGAACACCTGGGCATGGAGGAGAAGAGATGCGATAAGAAACTTACGGGTGAGGGTAAAGATATATAACCCCGCACCCGCGGACCTAAGTAACCCCTATTGTTTCCTATGTACTATAGTAGGACTATAGTTTAAACCTTAAGGTCAAAATTGGAAACTCTTGGAAAGAGCAGACTGTAGAGTTTGCAAGGTTTAAAGAAATGTTTAAATTTGCGTTGTAGAGTTTGATTTTTGTTGACGTGAATCATGTTTGCACCGTTTGTCAATGAAAGGTATTGTTCTCTTATCTCTATCCACTACTTTGAATTGCTTTCATGCACGATACCAATCTAATGTTTTATACTTGTCATATGCATTTGCATCGAAAATCCTCGCTTAAGATCGCAAAGTCGGAGAAGAGGCGGGAGATTACGGAATACGTCACAGTACGCGGGGATTTTCTCGATGGTAGCCTGAAGTCTGGCCAGGACTCCGTCGGCGTGGGGATTTCTTCAGGGTCCGAACTCAATTTTGGGGCCATGACACCATCATCTATCATGTAACCTTCCCAATTGCCCTTGGCGAGGTTGCAATTTACCCATGCGGCTGGTAAACCCCGCTTGTCAGGGTCCAATTGGGGCCCGAGACTAGGGATCGGCAAGCAAGTGAATCATGGAGTCTCCACTCGCGGAATAATAGCTTGGGCAAACGATAGCAATTCGCAAGCGAGGTCAACCGATCGTTCAAGAGAAACAAGCACGTCAATAAATAGACAGAATGGCCCGTCTGAAATGCCTATGCAACAATTTGTTTGAACCAGAAAGGACTTTGAAATGCGCTTTCTCTCATCTTTTGCGGCAATTTTGCTGACGACCGCGGTCGCTGCATTGCAGAGCCCCCATCGCAAGGCAGCATCTTTAAAAAAGGCCTACGATCTCTATGCACAAAAGGGAAGCAACGCATCCACTTTCGTCTGAGTTACAATATTTGAATAAGAAGACTGAGAAGTTTCTCGTCAACGGTACACACTTTCCACAGGTGCCATTTGACATAGGCGAGAGCTACTCCGGTCTCTTACCCAACACTCCTCATGGCAACTCGAGTCTGTTTTTTTGGTTTTTCCCGTCAAGCAATCCTGCTGCCGATCAAGAGGTATGCACTAATCAAGACATCCCTTACCTGGCAGATGCTGATTTGTTGTTTTAGATCACCATTTGGCTGAACGGTGGCCCCGGGTGCAGCTCCTTAGATGGGTTGCTCCAGGAGAATGGTCCATTCCTGTGGCAATCGGGAACATACGCACCCGTCAGAAATCCTTATTCATGGACGAACCTGACCAATGTTGTCTATATCGACCAGCCAGCCGGGACTGGATTGTCGCCTGGACCCGCCACCGTGCAGGATGAGATTGATGTGTCAAACCAATTCAATGACTTTTGGAAGAGGTTCATTGAAACATTCAGCATGCAGGGCTACAAAGTTTTTATCACTGGAGAAAGCTATGCGGGACAATACATTCCCTACCTGGCGGCCGGAATGCTGGATCAAAATGATACGACCCATTTCAACCTCAAGGGCATTCAAATCAATGACCCATCCATCAATGAGGATAGCGTGATGATCTATGGTGAGTCTTGCACGTATATGACAAACTGCCAAAGCTGAGGAATTGATATAGCCCCCGCGGTCGCGGCGTTGAACTATTTTGACCGTCTTTTTGGCTTGAATGATACATTCATGGCAGAGATCAACAAGAAGTCTGAAAGCTGTGGATACAACAAGTTCCTTGACGAGGCTCTGACTTTCCCACCGCCAAAGGATTTTCCGGTTGCCCCAGAGCCTTATCAAGATGACTGCGATTTATGGGACCAGATTGTCAAGGCAGCAACCTACGTTAATCCATGCTTCAATATGTATCACCTGACAGACTTCTGTCCTTTCCTGTGGGATCAGATGGGTTTTCCCTCGCTAGCTGGTGGCCCGAATAACTATTTCAACCAAACCACTGTTCAACAGGCGCTGCATGTTCCCATCACTGACTACTCAGTCTGTGGTGGCGACATTTTTCCGAACGGTGATGGATCCGTCCCCAGTGCGCTAGGTCCACTGCCAAGCGTCATTGAACGCACTAATAACGTGCTTCTGGGCCATGGATGGTTTGACTATTTGCTGTTCATGAATGGCAGCTTGGCCACAATTCAAAATATGGTAAGTCGTTTCTGGTTATTGTCGTTCTTTGCCCTCTGACATATCTAGACATGGAATGGCAAACAGGGTTTCCAGTACGCACCAACTGAGCCACTTTTTGTGCCATATACTGATTCCTTAAATGCGGATGCCAATGGGAATGTACAGGCTCCTTACACTGCTGATGCAGGCGCTGGAATCTTGGGTACAGCTCATACAGAGCGTGGCCTCACATTCTCCACCGTCTACGGCTCCGGGCACGAAATACCGCAGTACGTTCCTGGTGCCGCTTACCGGCAGCTTGAGTTCTTGCTCGGCAGGATCAAGAACCTCCAGGAAAGGGGCTCATACACGACCCAGTAGCGGCTCGGAAGGATACATGTCACTTTTGAACACGAGGGCTTCAGGTAGACATACAACTCAAGCCCTGGAAACTATGGCGGTTACCCTGAAAGTGAACAAATCTCGTACATATCAAAGACATACTTTATTGAAAAGATTACTTTATTGGAAAGATTGTTCATCCCTCATTGTCGAATATAAGTACTTCCAAGATTTGTATACAATACTGGGGTTACCAGAGTGGGGGGACACGAAACAAAACAATATTTGAAAAAGAATCACTGTCAAAGTCAAAGCCTTTCGGCATCTTCCATCAGGACTGCCTCAATAACCGACTCCAGGGCCGGGTTCGAATTCCAGATTCCATTGATCTTCAAACCAACACTGGCAAGAAGATCAACCCACTGCTTTTTCGATCGCTCAACACCCGCTCCAATGCTCATCATCTGAATGTCCATAGCGGATTGCATTCGTGGAACATTTGTATCGGGGAGAACAAAGTCAACGATGATGATGCGCGAGTATTGGGCATTCATGGCAGAGATAGTATTCAGCAAAATCCGCTGGCAAATTCTGTCGGGCCAGTCATGGAAAATTGCCCTAAAGTAATATGCTCGGGCACCTTCGCGGGTCAGTAAAGGACATAATGAAGAGTGATGGGGCGTTACCCTTGACTGGCTGCGGGTCCAAAAAGCTATATGCCATGGCATCTATTCCCTGTCTGTCGACATTCTTCACCATTTTTGGTAGATCCTGAAGAATGAGTCGCCCAGGGGGCCTGGAATATCGGGCATAGAGATTTCCCAAATCATGCCCTTCATTTCCACCGATATCAACAAGGAAGGCAGCATCCGGTAAGGGTATGGCGCCGTCGATCAGCCTTTTCAAGGGGTATACGTCGAACCAATTTGGCTTTCCTTCCCGTCGGCTTGACATGTATGAGTTGAAAAGGAACTGATGCTGCTTGTTCTCAGCAAGCCATTCGAATTGGCTTTTGCCCACAGCCCACTGCATGGGAGATGTTGAGTATTCCTCTGGATTGACGTAGTTATTTAGGCGAAGGTACTCAGGAAGTTTGGAGAGGGCAGGAAGTGTAAGATCGTATCTGGACTTGTCAGAGTGAGAAAAGCAAAGGAAGTCAAATCACATCTCACATGCAGGGGACCCCATCACGACCGATTGGTTTGGTCATGGCGAGAGACTTATCAGTTGGACAGTATACCTCTGCCTCCACGCTGGAACAAAGTCCTAGAGAGGTCATCACCCGCATGAGGCGAACTTCATGATCTTGATCAGCACCTAAACGACTTTCTGGGTATTGTGGAAGAGAGATTCACCAATCAACCCCTTATCTGCCCCTGTATGCAGGGCTATATCCGACGCCGAGAGACCTTCTTTCTTGGGACTACCGACAAGAAGGGGGAATATCCCGAGATCAACCACCGTTCTCAACGCGGCGTTTTCCGGAGGCTAAAGGTTGAACCCAACGTAAGTGTTCACTCGGTCAAGGTACATTGGAGCTGGTCGCATACTTGATAAATGAGACGCAGGATTGTTTCAGTTGGTGTTTCAACCACTAGCTTGAGTTCATCAATAAGTTGGAGAAGACGGGCATGACTATGACCGGCGGTGGATGAGTCTTGAGTGGCTTCTGTCTTGATTTGATCCACCAATGACTGTATAGCGGTCGACATCCTGAAATGTGGTTTGTGTAAAAGCAGAGGGTTATTGAAAGGTCTGAGACTGGAAGTTCCTGTGAAGCAGTTGACGAAGGGAGTGAAAGAAGCCTTTATACCCCACTTCTCTTTGAAGTGCACTACCGGTGAATGAATCCGATGTCGCTCGAAACACGGCCGGATCCTCAGGTCCCGTCAGTACATACTGTCGATCCTTACTTTTTAATTGTTCACAGCACACGATGCAAGTAACATTTGAATCACGGAACTCTGTTCAAGTCTCCACTTTTCTGCACGAAATCTGATAAGATCAGACTTATCTGATTGCGGCTGGCGCGCAAAACCTTGGCGATCGTCATGACATGATGACTAGCCCGTGCTTTCCGTCCCTAAAACTCAAACACAATGTGGGCCCCGACGGATCAGTGAAAGTATGTCTTTGCAAATTCCTGATACGAGATCAAACTATGGACCTAGATCCGATTCTCCAGATTCTAACCGGCTCTACGGACTGACCTCCCATGTCGTTGATCAGGCACCAAGAAATGAGTCGGTTTGCCAGAACACGAACCCTTTTCCACACAGAAAGCATTTCAATGGTTTAAGAGTCGAGAGAAAGAATGGGGGATGGTCACGCCACTTACTCCACTCTTGCCCACTTTCACCGGTCTCGCCTTGCCTCTAACACGCTAGTTCGGTGGATCAATATTACTTCTGGTACAGTGATGCCACAAAATATAAGTATGAAGACGCCGGTGCCGCCACGATAAGGTTGGCAACGATTTGTAGCTATGATGGTACTTGGACATAGAAGGCCTCGTCGATCTCGAAACAAAGGCATCATTCAATTGCATACGGAATATCCTTCCATGTCTCCACCTCTGTTGGAGGTGGTCTCATCGGTCAATCAAGCGAAATATTTGAGTCACAGTGGGGGCTGTTAAGTTCGAATTTACAGTATAAGCATCACTGGTTGGGCTCGAATTTCGATGTTGCCGTCAGACTTTGGGGCGTAAAAGATAGAGCTTGGCCGAGTCATTAAGGAATTGGAAGAAATTCTATGGATCCGTGTCTGGCAACTCAAATAGACTAGGAATTGCTTCTACTTCCTTCCAGGGAACCCCTGTGCTAACGTCTGATTGATCTCCCTCAACCTAGCATAGCCCCTCGGGTCCACTGAAAAGCTTGTCCTGCTTGGCCCCGCTCTGGTCCACACGTTTCCCGTCTTTGTGACCCTTTTTAATTGCCGATGACATCGTGATTGCCGCGAAAGAATGGACCAACAAATGGCAGGAAATGCCGAGATCATCAGTTGTTAATGCCTCAGGGCCGATCCCAATTTTGCTTCCAGATCGGCATCCTGGATTTTCATTCCGAGATACGGATGTGGATAGGGTCGTTATTCTTGACACTTTGGACTATTCAAATGTATTGATTGTCTAGGATCATTGCAATTTTTATTGTTGAAGAAAAATAATATCACATTCTCATTCACTCAAATGCGCTATACCGAAGCGTGATTTCGTGCTAATAGCAGCTCTTCCTGACAGCTCGATAACCTCTGAATATTCCATAGTCTTCTTGGCCGCTGAGAATTTCCCTTTGTCGTTTATTGTTCCTCTACAGTCGGCTTTTCACGAGTTTTGTGGGCCATATCCATATCTTCCTCTCGTCGCACATAGGGGAAAAAAGAACTCTATGGAAGCGAGAAGCTTGGAAGCTCGCCTTGTCCCCACCCGTCTATTTTGATTGCGTCTGAGTATAGTTACATTTCTCCCATCGAGGCTCATTGGATGTTGTATCAGTGAATGTTAATCACAGCCAGGCATGCTTTCTCATACAATAATGAACTACGCGGAGTTACTTCCATAAATGCAAGGGTCTCATATTAATAAAAGCTAGGTACATAATGATGTCCCAGAAAAAGGTGACAAAACGAAAGGTAAACGACCGACACAGCGCGTTAAGATAGCAAATCCAGATTGGAGTTGCTGATCTCATTGAACTGGAAAAATTGACCCTTGCTGGGGCAATACAATGTACATGTATGTACGAAGTTTCCAAGTACTAGGGTTCCTTGGGCAAAGTGCTAAGAGCTTAAATGATGCCGCCCAGAGCAACACAGGGCAGAGCAACGCCAACAAGGTTGTTGTCCTGTTCATGAAGTCAGTGTGCGATCTTGTGGGGAAATAAGCAGTCTTGAGTAACATACAGCGCTCGACCCATCGTTCTGGCAGCAAGCAATGTTTTGCTTGCACTTCTGTTCAACCAGCTGGTCGATACCACCTCCGACAATGTTGAGGACAGGCACTGTGATAGCGTGAGAAAGTGTTCACTGGTAAAGTTTTGATAAGGGAATTATACCGTTGACGCTGAGATCATTGCACCCCTCACCAATGCCCAGGCCCTGCGCCAGGGCACTTTGCAGAGCACCTGAAAGGGGGCCGGAGTTGTTGGTGGTGATATCCTTGTTGGTGGTGTACTTGTTGCAGCAGTTGACTTTGGCGTTGTCGCCACACTTGGCTTGAGCCTGGCTCACAGTCATACCCTTGGGAATAGACTGGATGTTGCCGTCGGTTCCCGGCTGGGGCAGAGCCACGGCAGTAGCAGCGAGCAAGAGGGCAGTGGCGAGAAACTTCATTTTGATGGTTGATTTGGTGCGTAAAGAGAAATGTCAAAGACAAAGAGTGACTGAAAAGCGAAGGAAGGAGTTGTTGGTTTGCTTGGGAGATTGAGCTGGATGATGAAGAGGTATTCTGGACGGGAAATCCTGGGGGCTTTATATCTTCTAGATCTTGCCCCTAATTGTCATCCCCATTCGCTGATGCGTTTTGTTTTCTTTCCAGCTCAACTCATTCCTATGTGCTGCATCCTGGTATCACACAGCAGACCCTGAAAATCAATAGCCTTGGCGACCCTGCCGGTGGTGATCGTGGGATATTGGTTCTTGGTGGATACCGAAGGCCCTTTTAGTCTGTGGTTTCCTGCTTGGTGTCGTACATGTTCAACGCGAACGCCGGCGCTGCAGCGGAGGTCACAGCTGTTCCTGTCGATCACTGGCGGCAGTGTTTGGGCCAGGGCGTTCGCGATTGGTTCCCAGGAAGGCCCAAGGCATTGTGGGTTGCACAGGCAGACCAGCTATTGAAAATTGCTGCAGCTGGTTCTTCTGATTAAGATCGGCGTTTACTGCAGGGGCAATTTTTGCTTGTTCGGGGATGTGGTCAACACGAGTGTCGGCGTTCTTGGCGGAACACATCAATCCGGGGCAGCGGGAGCATCCGGTAGTTTATTTGACTGGTCCACCGCGCATTTTGCAACCAAGCCAACCTCCACGGTCTATGTACGCAGCTTCTGCATCATGCATCATGTATCATATCACATCGGCTATCGTCTATTTGGGAACAGTCGGAGAGATCGTTGGGCGATAACCTAACTACGAGTAATCTCGATCGTGGCAACTTCTTTTGGCCCGCACTTCATGCTTGCTTTTGCTCGTATCTACTTGCTTACTTTTTCGATTGCCAAGAAGAAAGCAGAATGGAGCTATTTACGTGATGGATTTGATGATCTTGTCGGAAAGGGAAAGCTCGTCACACCTCAGCAGTGCCATGAAGCGAAGGGATCTATTTGATCAGCCAGCTTCTTGCCGATGGAGATGGAGGGCCAGATTGGCCCTCGTATGCGGCCAACTACGGCCACGAGCAAAGACAGCGTGGCAATCAGATACATACTCCAGCAAAGTCTCGCCCAGCCTGAGCTGAACGGGACTTCCATGATTCCCCTGATTCCGCATTTCCCCATGGAAGAAAACTGTTCGATATACAGCCATAAAGGTCGCCAAGTGACCTACGTACCATGTCCATAACTCCAAGCCTTGAGCATTGTAATAAGTGCAGGCCTAGCAATCTTCATGCATTCTAAGGCCAACTTTGGAATATATACTGTAAGAGATCGTGTAGAAGCTTCACCATATCTTGAATGTCTCTCAGAGTCTGGCCCAGCACATATCTAGTCAGCCACTGTCTCGTTACTGAGCCGTTGGCAAAAGCCCGGTTCATTAGTCTTTGCTCCTGACTACCTGAGCACTGTAACAGTAGTTATATTCTATGGCTTTCAAGACTCAGGTTTTCCTTTTCTTCATTCACTTGCACCAGCAATTCTTTTCTTTCCAAGCTGTATACTTCCATCTCTGAATGTCAACGTTTCAACGCGTTCCCATCTCACCCGGCATCACACTCCAAACTTCCCCCCTCAGGTATAGAGAGATGCGCACAGCTCTTATAGTCGCAATTGTTCTAATAAATTCAATTAGCACTCCATTACTCTCCACTCGAAATCAAACGAACCTTATAGACCTCTGTTCCCCACCAATTGAAATGTTTACTCGCGCCTGTGAAAAACACCGTCAAAAAAATCAAAACCCCCGCGACTCCCACCGATGAATCAAGCGCCGAACTGAGGACAAAATTGTATTTGGCCCACCAGGAAAACGCTCTCTTCCGAATCAGCCAGCCAAATGTGAGACCGACCACCGCCCAGCTACCATAATTCATTCCGGTCGCGGGCGGGAGATAATTCAACCCGCCGAGGAACAAAGGAATGTGCACTTTCTTCCACAGCGAGTTCGGATACCGACGGCTGAGGAAATGCACCGGGATGGGCAGAACCGCGCCAATAATGAAGAAATACAGCAAGGCTGAGTACCCGATCTGGTTCGAAAAGTACCGTCGGGGCCCGATCGCGCCCCAAATTAGCGAAGTATTAAAGTGGGTGGTCGAGTATGGACAACTGAATCCGTTAGAAGCGGCACTGGTGCAGACCCCTGGGATATGGTTCAAAGCCCAGTTCAGAACACCGAGGGAGGAAAGGGTCCCCATGACCATGCCAACGCATTGCACCAAGAAAAGCTGTCGTTGGGGGATCTTGATCTATGGTCAGTGACTGCAAGAAACTAAAAAGCGGAAAATTATCTTACGTGGCAGTAATAGGCGAGCTTCATATCCTGAGCGAAGTATAGCCCCTTGATGGTGCTGATATACCCGACTTGAAGAGACTCGGGGATCAGTCAAACTCTAGGGTGCCTTGTTGAAACCGGGTTGGAAGTCGAGATTGGCGTGGAAACTTACTGTCAAAGAACCAAATGTTTGCAAGCACCTTGCCGGGGAAGACAAAGCCCGCGACAATTCGACAAAAAATATCAATGTTGATCTTGAGATTGGAGGTGGCATACACGAGGGCAAGCTGCGGAACCCTGGTCAGCATAAGGCACAGATTGTGGTCTCTAGAGACCGACCGGAGGATAAAACACCAAAGCCACGACACAGGCCAACAATACACCATACCATCTCAATTCGGCGTCCCAATATTCCACTGCAAAGATAGCCATGAACAGTGCCAATACACACCCAATCAGATACCACCATATTGGCACTTCAGGAGCCCCCGTCTCGTCTGAGGGCCCTGGTACTGCCTGGAGAATGACTCTTTGATGACCCATGGAATTCGTCTTGCGGCGTCTGCCATGACATGGCGATGTTCAAGAGATACCCATACAAGAAGAGCACTAAGAGTTGCAAAAGAAAGGCCCATCATGTTTAGACCATACACAATCGGCATGTATATCTATTGAGCATATAAGTCTCTTTGTCACTTGGCCTATCCAAGGGGGACTCACGGGCGAATAATCAAGATACTTCTGGACATCCAACTTGTACCCACTCGCAGCATTAACGATTTTCGATGCGGAATATGTGCTGCCAGTATTGTCAAATACTAATTTGAAAATTAATAGACGTATTAGCGGGATTCTCCAAGCGGACAAAACATTGACCCATTACCTTTCGAACTCTGGAATGGAAGATAGCCGGTATTCCACACGTTTGTGTAGTAGCAGGCCACAGCAACAATCCAGATCCAAAATACAAGGGACACAAAAACGTTCAGGATGGCCCAAGATGGGATGAGCAACGGAGAACCAACATACGAAATCTGACTCCCTGGGTGATGTTAGCTCTACATGAAAACCATTGGGTGAAGATAAGCATACAATCAAAGGTGATCGGGAGAAGACCCATGCCCGAAGTCATGCCAAACAACTGGTTCACCACTTTATTCTTCGGAGCAATCCAGCAGGGAAAGTTGAAGGTACTCAAGGCCGGAAAGATGAAATCTGGGAACCAGTACCAGCAGAAAGAGACGGTGCCTGCAATCGTGAAAAATGCATATCGAGACATATTCCATGTGTTAAAACTAGTTCTATATGAGTTTGACAGTCTTTTCGTACAATAGCAGCTCTTACTCACCTCGCCTGGACTTCACCTTGGCTGACATTATGTAATGTAGTGGTCAGCGCAGTGACGCTGAGCACACCTGGCCAGATCAAGTTCCGCGGCACAACAACAATGGCACGGAATAGACCTGCTAGACAGAATCCAAATAGAAACGTTGCGAGGGTTATCATAATTTGAAAGCCCCAACCCGCTTTGTAGCCATAGAACATCTCTTGTTCCGTCAACACGTCGGCTCCGAGGCGCACATAGACGCTGAGGTTCGGCATTATGTGAATGAGGACATGCTCCTGAAACACGAAAGATATAGTCGGTCAGCCTGAGAACGAGAGGTGTAGAAGAAGACCACTTGCCTTGATGTTGAATGGGCCTGGGTTTAGGCTAAACGACCAAATCCCCAATGGAACATTCCAGTCTGGTACGATCTTTTCCCATATCCTACCCAGGGGATGGGCCAAAAGAAGCACGACGGAGGCAGAAATTGTGATGGAGGGCGTGCGTAAGGTGTACAAGGTGTTCAGGCCACTGACGACAATGCAAAAGACGATCGCGAGCGACCACATTCGCAGAGTAAGGACGGGTTCGGTAGGGTCATTTTCGCCTAGGCCTATGCCAGCTGCCCGGAGGACTTCGATCTGAGAGTCAGTTTCGGCTAGAGCTGTCAGAGTGGAAGGCAGATTTCATTAGATCATTATACGGAGACGGGATACCCCTACCATCACCCGTCCCAGAGGACTCATACATGTCTTTCTCCTTGATATCAACGTCTTTTGCCTCCATATCTGCATAAGTTTGAATGGGAATAAATCTTAAGCTCGGGGGTTAGATCAGATAAATAGCCATCAGATAATTTGTCGTAGGCATCAGATAAGATCCGGGCGCTCTCCGACCGACAACTTCCGTTTCCCTGTTCTCAGCCCTACAGGGCCATCCAAGTGGAGCTCCCAAGCTTTAAGGGTCCACTTGCAACTTGGCATTTTCTTTTCATGTCTGCCTAGTAGAGATTCTAAATCTAGGAATCATGGGGGCGTTACACGACTAAACGACTTTTCTACTCGGCCGTAGTAACATTATACTGCTGCGTCTTAGAGCCTGGGAGTCGATGATATAGCATAAAACTGGGTAAACGAGGCTCAAGAAGGTTCCAGCCAGCAAAGATCAGGAAAAACCCTCACCCCTGTAAGTCTACGTTGTACGGGTGTCCACAAAGTGGAGTTCATGCATATGCGTTCGCTGATTTTCCGAATCAGAATACGTAACATTTTGAAGAGGACCTTAATCATTTCTCCGGGGCTTTTGATCACTTCTTTTTGAATTTTTGTCAGTGAGTAAGTGTATATGATGACGAGAGGCCATGTCTCGCCTTGCCTGCAGTGCAGTGCTATGTTTAATCGAGGGCCCATCCCCCGAATTCAAAGGATATAGTGGACAGCCGGCCCGGTGAGGCTATATTCGTACAGGTTTGTTATCACGTCGGCCGGTGTGGCTACACATGAGTCACGGTCCATTTGCGAGTCACTGTAGCAGATCCTCTTCTCTAACCGAAACCACCACTTTGATACCCCAGCCATCTTTACCTCCAATCCAATGCTTGCGCTTCCCCACTTTCACAATTTTCTGGACATCGTGGGTAAGTTCCTCTTTGAGATGAGTGGGGTCATATGCGGCCTTTTGAATGGCAATTTTCAACTCCAATCCATGTTTCTTCCCCTTTTTGCCAAGGCCATCTGCCCATTTGGCGGATGGAATAATACGTGGCTTGGAAGACCCAATGGAGCCAGTAGGATACAACTCACCGAGAACGAGTCCCAGTTTTCCCAGATAGCGTGTCCACCAGACCTCCTCCGGGGTCAAAATTCCCTGCAGATGAGATTTCAATTCCACATCACGGGGTGGTAATTCTCCTCCATAGCGTTCCTGAAGCATTAATGCCAGAAGAGCGCGATGGGAATGGGGGATTCCATGAGTGGATGCAAGTATTCCAGTGCTTGTGCTATACATAGCAGCGCTGGAAGATAGCTCCTTGGGCATGGTCGCATGCACGTAGAGAGCATTGGCGAAAGCTTGAACCAAATGCGTGGTAATGGAAGTTGGGACCGATCGGCCTTCTATTGGACGGGGAAGGGCGGCCAGCATCAAAGCCGCGATGGACTGAGCTGATGAAGTCGCGTAACGGGCCGTTGCGACCTCAAGCGGATCTTGTTGACGGACCACCGGGAGCATATCTCGAAAGAGTACTCCCTCCCGAACACCTCCTTGGCAGAAATGTGCTTCCTTGATCCCATGTGGCAAGGATTCGGCCAACACATTCACTAGAAATGCGACCGATGGGACCTGCTTGCGGCGCCGGTCAGACACTCGGAAAATCTCGTGAGCGGTGCGGGCCACTTCCTCTAGGGCCTCGGTGTTTTCAAAATCTTCCTTGAGCGCTGAATACCCGTTAATGATTGAGATGGGATAGCTCTGGCCCCGGGTTTGATGCAAATACAGTAGCAGATAGCCCCATCCACGGAAGCCTCCGCCGGACAGATATAGCGGGAAGCCACCCTGTGACCGGGCCTTTTCGATCAGACTCTCCGGAATTTCGAGACTGTCAAATGCTGCCCGAAATTTGGCACCCATCTCATGGCGGAATTCTTCTTTGGCCTTTTCAGCATCACCTTTACTTTTGCCTCGCTTCAGGTCGGCCAACTTCTGCGTCAATGCGGCCGCTCCGTAAGGAAAGCTAACCGAGCCGCGCGGGCTGATGCGGACATTGCCGGCGTGGGAAATGATCCATGTCATTTGCATACTGCCTCCTCCTAGATCCAACGCCAGACCTTCCACGTCAGAAAAGCTGCTTGCGATGCCCCATGCCCCAACAATGCCCTCTTCTTCCTTCGGGAGCATCTCCACGGTGATGCCAGTCTTTTTGCGTATCGCATCGGTAAAAACCGCAGAGTTGATTGCCGTTCGAGTGGCCTCAGTGGCAATAAGTCGAATATTATTAGCTGGAACGCCGGTTTCCACACAAATGATCTGAAATCGTACAATGGCGCTCACGACCCGGTCGATGACTGACTGGGGAATTGGGATGCGGTTGCCCGTGTCAGGGTCGATCTGCGCCTCGTACAGGGAGACATTGACACGATGAAAATGAACGGTAGGGATGACTCGGGTAGTTGGGGTTGAGAGATCCGAAATTGAACATCGAATGCCATTGCTGCGGGGTAGGGTGTCAAGTAAGTGATCGAGTCATAGGATAGGAGATGTGGCTCTGCGGTTACCTTCCTAGGTCCACTACGGCATGCAAACGAGCGTTCGGGCTAGGGCCCGAAGTTTCCGCCATTTTCAAGCTGTGATGGCGTGGAGTTTCTTTTCCACCGCCCATGCTGAGGATCGTGGAGAAGTCCGATGCGGGGAAGGAAACTTTTGTAGTGTGTGACATCACTTCACCGCCAAGATTCTGCTTAATGCCTGAGAATCCAGGTTGGAGACCGTGTTCTGCACCAGTCACTGGCAGTCAGTGGCAGTCACATAGTCAACTACAGCCCTTGGCTTGAACTATGGAATCACACGCTCTAGTTGCTTTGGGATCTGAATAAAGCACAGGTGGTTATAATGCAGCCTGGAGTCAATTAAGAATTAGATAAAAAGAGGTGGAAAGTCAATTACCGGAAATTCGTAATTTAACCGGATGAGGCGGGCAAGTACCTTTGATAGCAGCTCTCCACGCTAGCTCTGACTTGCTAATATCAATATCTCAAGACCCTGCTGCAATGTTGATACTACATAACCCCCCACGGAACACCACACCCCACATCATGAAAGTAACGCGGACTTGGATAGAACGACGATCAGTCCATCGTCGGAGTAATCCGACCCGAACCCTGTGCATTAACCCTGGATGAATTCTCCGCCATTCATACCTGCAGTTAGCGCAGCAGGGATGCCGATCTGCAACTCATTTCCATGCCTGGAAGAGGCACAGCTATGGTGCCATTTCATTTCAGGCTAAATCTGGGTCATCCGTAAACTAAAAGAGGCCTCAGGGCCAGTTCGGATGCAACAGGAACGAACAAGGGCTAGGTGTGCATCTCCAAGTGACCCAATTTCTGCAATATGCTCTTTTCCACTATAGCCTTGAGTGCCTTATGGACCATTGGCGCGGTGGCCTCTTCGCCACAAGACTACCATCAACCAACTTCCAAAGGCTTTCGTATGCAACATGGCTTCGAGACTGTATTAGTCCAGCCCTTTGGATATGACGGTTTCCGTGTGCGCGCATGGCCTTTCCGCCCTCCAACTGGTCAAGAAATAGGATTCGTGTATGACCCGCCACTTGAAGGCCCAGAAGATGGTCAGGCTCATGGCATGACTTTCGACACCGCTTTCACTGGGAATCGATCGGAAGAGCTACGCAATGGCAACATGATTGTTCGTACATCCGGCTGGGGTGGTAATGCGGGAGGATATCGTCTCGCCTTTTACCGTGTGGAAAGCAATGGCACAGAAACCCTTCTGACCAACGAGTATGCACCACTTAAGTCGATCAACCCTCGATACTACTCATGGACCGGCCCGGGAAGTGAATTTGCTGCCGAGTTCTCATTCAGCACGACGCCCGATGAGCAAATCTACGGAACTGGCACCCAGCAAGATCATCAAGTCAACAAGAAGGGCTCAACAATCGATCTGATCAATTTCAACACTCACATCCCCACCCCTGTGTTCATGAGCAACAAAGGATATGGATTCGTTTGGAACATGCCCTCGACAGGTCGCATGGAATTCTCTACCTTGAGAAATCGATTTACTTCCGACGCTGCCAACGTTGTCGACTATTTCGTTGTCAGCTCGACTCCTGGGGATTATGATACGCTACAACAACGCCTGTCGGCGCTCACGGGTCGTGCCCCTGTTCCCCCAGACTGGTCCCTCGGCTATATCCAGTCCAAGCTCCGATATGAAAATCAATCGGAGGTTGTCTTACTGGCTGAGGAATTTAACAAGCGAAGCATTCCTGTGTCCATGATTGTCATTGATTATCAGTCGTGGGCTCACCAAGGAGACTGGGCTCTGGATCCCCGCCTATGGGGCAATGTCGCCGAGATGGCAGCCCAGGTAAAGAACCTCACAGATGCGGAGATGATGGCATCTCTATGGCCCAGCGTCGCGGATAACAGTGTGAATTATCTTGAGATGATGGCCCAGGGGTACCTCTCTGCCACGCGATCTGGACCTGGAACAACTGACTCGTGGAATGGGTCTTACATTCGCAACTATGACTCTACAAATCCCAAAGCTCGACAGTTTCTGTGGGATACGCTGAAGCGCAACTACTTTGACAAGGGAATCAAGAATTTCTGGATTGACCAGGCTGACGGAGGAGCGCTGGGCGAGGCATACGAAAATAATGGGCAGAGTACATACATCCAGTCGGTTCCCTTCCCGTTGCCCGATGTCAATTATGCTGCCGGTACTCAGCGAAGCGTCGGTAAGCTCTATCCTTGGGCGCATCAGCAAGCGATCGAAGAAGGATTCCGAAACGCCACATCTAGCGAGATGGGCAGTGCGTGTGACCAAGTTTCTCTAAGCCGCTCGGGCTATATTGGCTCCCAGCGGTTCTGCAGCATGATCTGGTCTGGTGACACCACTGCAGTCTGGGAGACCCTCAGTGCCCAAGTTGCGAGTGGTCTTTCCGCTGCTGCAACTGGCTGGGGCTGGTGGACTGTGGATGCGGGTGGCTTTCAGGCCGACCCGACCGTTTCCTGGTCGGCGAACATCGACACACCTCAATACCGGGAACTCTACCTCCGTTGGTTGCAGTGGACAACATTCCTACCATTTATGAGAACTCATGGATCGCGGGCCTGCTATGTCCAGAACGCGTATACCTGCGCTAATGAGCCATGGTCATATGGGGAACAGAATACACCCATCATCGTCTCGTACATCAACCTTCGATACCAACTAGCTGCTTACATCCAGGCAGTGTTTGCCCAATTCCACCGCACCGGTCGTATGATCATGCGCCCTCTGTACATGGATTTCCAGTCCTCGGATTCACGCATTGCCAATTTGACACAGATGAACAGCAATGTCACTACGCAGCAGTACATGTTTGGTCCACGCCTGCTGGTGACCCCAGTCACTCTCCCAAATGTCACTGAATGGTCTGTCTATCTTCCAAAGGTGGCCAGTAATGCAACTGCGCGACCTTGGACTTATTGGTGGACGAACCAGACCTACGCTGGTGGCCAGACTGTGACAGTCCCCACACCCGTTGAACATATCCCCGTCTTCCATCTCGGCTCCCGGGCCGACATTCTGAATGGAAAGGTGTTCTCCTAAATCAAAGCCTAAATCCTTACCGCCTTGGTGACAAAGCAAAGAGTCAATACTAGATAGTTGAATATACAGAAAAAAGTTGTTTCTAATGTTCAAGCTAGGCTTCTATTCTGTGTGTGTTCCTGTTGGATGTGCACAATATTTCAGGATAGAAGAATTCACATTCAAATGTTCTGTCAAATCTTGTTGGACGTGCCTTCTTTAACGTACGGATGAGAAAATATAGATCGGTATAGGAAGTCCCTATTATGCCTCCGAAATCCACTGAGAACGCCATTCAGAAACCACGCAAACATCTCGATATCATGGGATTGTGTAAATGATTAAACCAGGGATAAACAAACAGAATTCAAAAGAACGAAGGGTATCGCAAATCAAAAAAGAACCTTGGAAGATGGTAATTAAACGTGGAGCTCTGTACGCCGTCCCACGCGATCCACTCGCACTCCCAATTTCTTCAACTCCACCACATCTAACAGGCCCCGTCCGTCAAACACCCATTTGGGCTCAGCCATGTTGTACGCAATACGTGGCCATTCAATGGTTTCATTGGTGCCAGACTGGGAAGTGGGCTGAAAGTCCATGCAATCGGAGGAAGACGTGTGTGTTGACTGATCCGAGATGCTCCAGCTGGATTTCTTGGTCGCAGTATTGCGGAATTGATCGCAATCAGTCACCACCAGGATAGCGTGGGCCTGTGAACAAGCCAAGTATGGGTCACTGTGGACCTTCACAGTCCCCATCTCGGCAACTCCTGGACCTAGCTCCCGCATGATATCTTCTTGGCGACAATATGGGTCAAATATGGTAATCTCGGCCGGTCGCTCTTTAACACAATCGATCTGTTAGCAAAAAGAGTTCAAATCAGGGAGAAACGGATCCTCACCATCCAGCAACAACCGAATCACCTCCACTGCTAACGACTCCCGGGTGTCGCCCGTGTTCTTCTTGAAGGCAAACCCCAGAATCGCCAATTTGTGACCTACCAAGTTCCCTTCAAATCGCTCAATGACCTTACGGGCAAATCGGTCCCGCTGTCGCTCGTTCATGATATTGACCTGCCGCCAGTACATGGCCACGTCATCCAGACCTAAGGACTCTGCCAGATAGGCGAGACTCGCAATGTCCTTTCGGAAACAGGAGCCTCCAAAGCCTAGTCCCGCTTTGAGAAATTGTGAACCAATGCGGGCATCCATGCCAATGGCCTTGGCCACCTGATCCACGTCCGCACCGGTTCGCTCACAGATTGCACTGACTGAGTTGATGCTGCTGATCCGCTGAGCCAACATGGCATTGGCAACAAGCTTCGCGAGCTCTGAAGACCAAGTGTTTGTTTCCAAGATCCGGTCTGCTGGAATCCAGGCTTTGTAGAGGTTTGCCAGGGTGCGAGCAGCCTGTCGGCCAGCAGGGGTCGCGGCCGATCCAATCAACACACGGTCGGGTGTCGTGAGATTCTTAATGGCGGTGCCTTCGGCGAGGAACTCCGGGTTTGAAAGCACCTCAAAAGAAGCTCCAGGTCGGTGAGCAGCAAGCTAAACTCAGGTTAGACGCTGCATAAGCTAACAAAGGAGAGGGATGGAAAAACAAGCGCACCATTTTTCGCACTCGGTCTGCTGTTCCTCCAGGCACCGTACTCTTCTCCACGATGATTGTGCCGGGTTTTGCATGAGCTGCGACATCCCGCATAGCACCGTCAAACGCAGCCATGTTGGTTGCACAGCCAGCTCCAACCCCAAACATTTTTGTGGGCGTATTGACTGCCATGAAAATGATATCCGCTTTGGCAATCACCCGTGCAGAATCACTGGTGAAATACAGATTTCGCTGGCGCCGAGGAATGTCACTCTCATCACTTTCCACGCCATCACGAACCACTCTCACCAAGTGGTCTAGTCCCGGTTCGTGGACAGGAAGATGTGGTGACTTCCATTGCTTGATGCGCTGTGGGTCCCGATCTAACACTTCTACAGTCACTGCGGGGTTGTGGAGGGCCAGGATAGCGGCCGTTGGTCCTCCTATGTTGTGTTAGTGGCGAAATGGTATCAGTCCAGACTGGAATGCCTACCAACATAACCTGCGCCTACCACACACACATTCTTGACCGGCTGGACTTGCTCGTGTTCCTCGGTGGGTGGAGTTGACTCAGGCAACGCGAGCTTAAGATCATCAATGTCCGAGGGACGAAACAACGGACTTGCGCTCGGGCTGGTGGGTGCGGTAGAGCATGACTCGCCACTCTCTGAGAACAGAATATCCATGGGGATCTCGTCGCATGACATGATTGCTTTCACCCTTGGAACAAGCTGAAAAATTCTCCAGTGTTCTGACCGTGATTCAAATAGTGAGAAATTGGACGCGACTACTGGTCCCGTAAAGGAACAATAAGACGAAGACGAAGGGGGGTGGGGGGAGTGGAGGGTCAGTTGAGGATATTAGAAAGATTGACACCAGTAGAGGAATCGATCACCTTTGAATCCCTGTTTTCTCCTTTTTCACCAAACTCATATTTTCTGAATGATTTCCCCTCATGACTTAAAGATTGATGGTTATCGTGGTTATCGGGACATGGATTGTGCCTGTGGTAGAGTTGGATTGATGCACGCGGCACATACACTCCGAACGACTGGTTCTCATCGATTCTCATACTTAAGCACGTCTCAGCGGCCAATTGCGGCACGTGCACCCGGAATGTACTAGTGATCATTTACACTTTTTTATACTTTATTATCTCTTGCACTCCCCTTTCTCTTCCCTTGGAAAATGTCGCATTATGTCGGAATCCGCGCCGTTGCTCTCCTCGTTCCAGGGAGCAAGTGATGAGTTCCCCAGTATCCTAGAAGGAAAGAAAGTGCTCCTAGCAACAGAATCCTGGGGCCCCGTCAATGGCGTCAGTCGCACCACGCGCAGTTTAGTCGAGTACTTGCAAGCACATGGCGTCGATCTCATCCTGGTTGCACCTGATTTCAAGGGGGATGCTGCTAAGCAAACCCAATCATGGGAGCGACGGCTGCCAGGATGCGCCCTGCCGTACAACCCAGACTTGACGGTAGTCTACCCATTTCACATTGGTGATGTGTATCGACAGGCCTTCAAGCCGGACATCATCTATCTGGCCAGTCCCGCGTCTCTGGGATTTCAGATGCTGTTGCAGATTCGTCAACTCCGATCCTCGCCCCCGGTACTGCTCAACTTCCAGACGGATCTATCGGCCTATTCGGAGATCATGCTTCCCGCGCCACTGGACCGGTTCGGAGTCTGGCTGCTGGGAATAGTACAAGGCTTTTTGTTTCGTTCGCCTGCAGTGCACACCATATTTTACCCCTGTTCAGCCATTCGTGGTTATCTTGAACACGTGGGAGCCCCCACCAACCGAATGGTCCAGTTAGGTCGCGGAGTTGATACTGTTCTCTTCACGCCCGACCAGCGAGACGAAGCCTATCGCCAGCAGATTGCCCCGAATGGAGAAATCATTCTCATCTGCGTCTGTCGCATTGCGCCAGAGAAGGGCTTTGAATTCCTCGCACAAGTTGCAATACGTTTGGCCGCGGAGAAGATACCTTTCAAGCTGCTCATCGTTGGGGGGAATCGCAACCCGGTCGTCGAAAACAGAGTCAAGCAACTATTCGTAGGAATTCCCAATCATGTCGTCTTTACCGGGTTTCTCACCGGGGCATCGCTGGCTCGCGCCTATGCCTCAGCAGACCTCTTCCTGCACTGCTCCGTTACCGAAACATTTGGGCTCGTCGTTCTGGAGGCCATGGCCAGTGGAATTCCCGTCATTGCCCGAGACCAGGGTGGGCCCTCCGATATTATTCGACATGGTCAGACCGGATTCCTCGTTCCACCACAGGATGTCGACCAATTTACCAAATTGACCCGGGAAGTATCAAACAATACTTCCCACCGGAAGAAGCTCTCCACGGCGGCCCGTCAACAAGCAGAAGACACAACCTGGGAAAAGATTAATCGTCGCGCAGCCTGGCAAATTGCGGAGGCGTTGACTAATGCAGACCAGGAGTCGCACAGTCCTTCCCGGCAGCCCCGAACTGGCATCCTCGCATGGGTCATCGAGCAGGTCTGCCTGGTGCTGGCCGTCGGAGTTGTCTATGGCATGTGGCTGATCGCCGTGGTTCCTTTGATCGTGCACGGTCATCGATTTCTGCCTCGGGCGTGGCAGGCGCTGCGGAATCAGTTCCAATGCAGTCGTCCACTGCGAAAGTAATACTATGAGATTAGGCCAATGTATCTTTGAAGTAGATCCATTCATGTGGAGAATAGACTCCCAAGTATGATGATTATATGACCGATGATTAATATGATTATATTATGCACGACTGTGCGATGCATTTAGTACATGACATGGCAAGCAACCGTGTGATACAGACACAGTATGTCCAGACAAGTTCGCCCCCCGAGTATCCAACCACTCTACAATCGCACTGGGGCCGTATCTGCCCGCACGAGGACATGACCCTCCGTGACAAGTGAATTGGGGCACGACAGACCGTCCACAAAGGCCGTCAAGTTCGTCAAAGTGACCTCGGCAATCTCGGTGAGTGCCTCCCGAGTAAAGAAGGCCTGGTGCCCACAGATCAGAACATTGGGGAACGTCATCAAGCGCATCAGGACATCATCGTCAATGATCTCGCCCGAGTGATCATTATAGAATAACTCGCCCTCGGCCTCGTAGACATCTAGTGCAATCCCACCCAGATGGCGCGTCTTCAAGGCGTGGGTGACTGCCGTTGTATCGATGAGGCCTCCTCGGGACGTATTCACCAACATTGCACCAGGCCGCATCTGCCTGAGCGTGGTCTCATTGATCAGGTGGCGCGTGCTGTCGGTCAGCGGGCAGTGCAAACTGACAATGTGGCTCTCCTGCAACAAGGTGTCCAGGTTAACCAGGGCCCCGTACTGACGAAACTCATCCCCCGCAAAGGGGTCGTGAGCGAGTAGCCGACAGCCAAAGCCATGGAAGATGCGCGCGGTCGCGAGGCCGATACGTCCCACCCCGATGATGCCGACCGTCTTGCCGTGCAGGGTGGTTCCCAGGAGGCCCTCGATATTGAAGTTCCCCTCCCGCACTCGATTATAGGCACGATGAGTCTTGCGATTCAGCGTCTGAACCAAGGCGACGGCGAACTCAGCCACCGCTTCCGGCGAGTAAGCTGGCACATTGGCGACGAAGAGGCCTAATGTTTCGGCGGTCGGTAAGTCGACGTGGTTGAATCCCGCACATCGCAGCAGGATCGCTCGCACGCCACCGGCATGTAAGGCGCGCAGCACGCGCGCATCGAGGGTGTCGTTCACAAAGACGCAAACCGCATCACAGCCTTTAGCCAGCGGTACGGTCTCCTCGGACAGTGCAAAGGCATGGTACTCAATCTCACACAATTGAGAAAATCGCTGAGAGCGCACCTCCTCCAGGTAAGTGCGATCGTAGGATTTAGCGCTGAACACGGCCAGCTTCATGATGATGTGATACTAGATTAATCTTTCTTTTGCTGCAAGCTCTACAGAAGCCGATGGAGGCGGGCTGGGTCCTGGGAGCAATAGGAGTCATGACGCCATCATACCCCCAAAGCCCATGTGCAAGTGGTGAGAGTTTCCCCAGACCATGGCTGCAAGCGGCGAGGGGAAGGCACTCAGATTCCCCGGATATTTGATCGAGACATCGGGAGATTGGATCAGCAACATGTAACATTCCTCCAGGTTGGGGGGACCTTCCCCGCCCAGATTCCTACAATAGACTAATGTACATCATAGGTTGCAGACAGTGCAGGTGTAAGGTTGTAAAGTATGGAGTATCATAAGGCTTGGATAGGAAGGTATCTCTCTTGGTATGGAGTACCCGGAGAAGGGAGCATTATTCGTTTTCCCGGACCGGCTCCCCAGTCCGTTACGTTGTGCCGAGTTGCGGTGAAAAAGCATCATGATCCGCCAAATTGGAGCAAGAAATAGGGTTCTCGGAAGTCATCCTATTTGCTGTAAATCATTCAGCGTTTTACATAGAGAATGTGAATCTGCAGCTAAGGGAAGCTCGGACGAGGACCGAAACATTCCATCCTTCTGGAGGATTACTCCATTCAGAATAATGTAAGCCGGTCGTTGTGATTGGTGGAAAGTGGAAAGGTTATGAGGGGAACTCCGCACTGGGCCGTGCTATGACTTTGTGCTGCATTAATCATGCCCCAACTGGTTGGAACCGAGGCTCCTGGAACCAATCAGCATGCTCTGATAAGACCAAAACGCCACCTCTTTCCTGATTGGCTCCCTTCGTGGCCACTAGTAAACCTTGGAGCTCAATGGGGACTAGATCAGGAAAGTCACCAAAGTAGCGAAAACGGAAGGAGCGAAGGGGGAATCGAGGCGTCGAGATCATGATGCATCAACCTGAGAGGTTAGCTACATGTTTGCTATCTTTGGGTATCTCAATAGGATATTGTTTGGAGTGCACAGTGGCGATGGAATATCTACATGATCATCGAACCCATGATCGGCCGTGGGCTCTGATGGGTCACCGACTCTGCGGAACATAGCGGGGACTTTGGAGTTCAGCGGATCCCGGTGGAGGAATGCAGTCCCTCGATGCGGAAACCCATCATGCGTCGGTACATAAGCACAACTGCATGTCAGAACGAGATGATTGATTGGGAGGAATCAATCAGCTATCAGAACAAAAGAAGCGGTCAATCTGTACTTTTGATATAAACATGAATATGATGTAGAGAATGTAAATCGATCATGATCAAGGAATATCGGTGAGTCTCATACCAAATTTACGGTAAAACGATTCGGGGTTGGACGGGAAAACGAATTCGCGTCGTACCCGATCGTAGTATTCCGATACTATACATCTCATCCTCGCTCTTCATATACTTCAAATTCCCCCCCTGGCTTCACCTTTCTTTTCAATCTCTCATTTCTCACTCCTAGCTCATCTCTATTCTTCCATCTCCAAATCCTTAAGTCAAGCATTTGGGAAGATTGACGTGAAACTTCTCCAAATTCCATCTCCACTCGGGGTCTACTAGCCTCAACGCTCCTCCCGTGCTCCACCGCCATCTCGGCCACTCACCGTTCTTTGGATTCTCTTTGCCTCGTGTGCTCACTTTGCCCCTCGACATCACCACTTTTAATGGCACTTCGCCTCTCCCTTTTATCCGTTCCATAACATTTACTTTTACCTCCTTTACTTCTCTCATCCACTCCCCCTTCTCCCCTCCACATACACACACAACCACATTCATACCAAATGGCTACTCACGTTATGACCGCCACCGCCCCCGGTACCGCCAACCAGATCTCGGTTTACGGTCATCCATCTCCCACCAATTCCAATACTACTACCCCCTCCAATAATTCTCCCACCTCCCCTCGTCTCACTACGTCTACCCTGCACCAACTCCCCTTGCAGTCTCGCCAGTTGCGTCCTCCCAAGGGCCCGCTTTATGTTCCTGCTGCTCTGCGCCCGACCGAGCGTCCTCAGAAGTCCTCCCCCATCACCCCACCGCGCAGCGCGCATGGTTCTTTGGACAGTCTGAACGAGGACTCCGATGAACCTATCAGTCGTCGCTCCACCATGGAGAGCAGGTACAGTGGCATCAGCAAGTCGGCCGAGCATGAATGGATGAAGACGGAGCACTTGGGTGTGGTAACTGGTCTTCCTACTCGTGAGCACTGGAAAGTAAGTATTACCCAAAATCACTCTCGCAATGGGCATTCTCTTTCCTTTAAAGGCGGGTTGGTGTGAATGGCGTATGCGCCCTTGGAAATGTCGTTTACGAGCACGCCATCTGAATGACATGACGAGCGCGCATACATTGCTCCCATCACAGGCTTGCGTCTTAATTACAAATCTTGCATTCTTCGGAACATGCTTGCTAACTTCCCTTCTGCAGGCGGATTCTGCTTCCCCCAACTGTGATTCGCCCACTTGCCGTTCCTCCTTTGGCATCTTCCTGCGTCGCCACCACTGTCGCCACTGTGGTCATGTCTTTTGCTCCTCTCACACTCCCCACATCGTTCCCCTTGACCAGGATGCGCGCTTCCACCCCGAGGGAGTTCCCTCGCGGGCCTGCGACCTGTGCTGGAGTGCTCACCAACGCTGGGAGGAGACACGTACTGATCGCCTGAACAAGATCCAGAACAACATGGACGGCAAGAGCATCAACGAGGACGCCACCCAGGATCTTGAGAACAGCCAGGAATCTGGCCGTGCCGCCCTCCAGGCCAACCTGGGTCAGACCGCCGACGTCGCCGCCAGCGTTCCCCGTGACTGGAACTGGAGCACCTTCTGATCCCCGCTCTCGGCGATCACTGCGCTCAGCAGGTCTGGCAGCAGTCCATTCTTCACTTCTATCTGCTCGACATTACACCTTCCATTTTATCTTTTTTCCACCACGACATTGATTTGCGACCATGGTCAGGAGTTCAATCGGCGCTACGATAGGGCATTCAGTGTTCCTACGATCTGTTTTCTGCTTTCTTTTCTGATTTTGCCTGATATGCTCGACATTATGATTTGATATGTCCAGCTTGCGCGAGCTGCGCCTGACATGTAATCGGCAGCCTTTGTGTTTCTCGTTCTTGATACCCAGTTATTTCTATCGAGTGGCAGTCTCGATTTCTTCCTCTTACTGTTTGTGTTTTCCTGGTGTCGGGTCTGCGGCGCTCAAGCATATGCACTGGCACGGGCTACATGCATCACTAGATGTGCGCCATTACGTCCAATTTTAAAAATGAATCAATCCATCAAGACATACGTTGCATCCAGTATTTCATAGTAGTCAACTTGTAAACCAACCACTACGCGACATATTTTGAAATTTACATAATCCAAAGCTTTCAAACGCCGCTTGCTACTTGCCACTTCACAACTTGTGCTTGGAAACACTCGCCTCCCGGCTAATATCGACCTCTGGCCACCATGGATAATTCGGAGAACTTGCCTCTCGCAAGTCCGACTCAAAGCGAGGCTTGCGCTTCTCGAGAAACGAACGAACCCCCTCCTGATAGTCTCTATCGTGACGTCAGCAAAGCCAAACAGGCAAACATCCTTGCATTGATATCATAGACAGCTCATACCGCTGGCCAATCATATGATGAAACACCCGCGACTCCAGTAGATGTGCGGCTTCGGGTGATTCGGCGCCTTCCCACATCAAGGCACGACTCATGGAAG
This sequence comes from Penicillium frequentans, assembly GCA_028828275.1. Lineage (NCBI taxonomy): Eukaryota > Fungi > Ascomycota > Eurotiomycetes > Eurotiales > Aspergillaceae > Penicillium > Penicillium frequentans. The sequence continues at coordinate 219,448 of JAQIZY010000012.1, forward strand.
AGGCCAATGGGCTTACATTCTCCGCAATCTCCTGGGCCAGCTCTAGCCCGCGCGGGAGGATTTCCCCCGCATCGGAGAGGGTTTCCGTGAAGAGATCGCCGAAATGCTGGGAGGTAGGGGGGAAGACGCCACCGGTGGTGATCAGCTGCATGGCACGCGAGAAGCCGACTAGACGTGGCAAGAAATATGATGCGCAGGATTCGATGGTCAAGCCACGTCGGGTGAAAACGAACCCGTACTTGCTCTTTCCATGACAGATCCTAGAGAGGCTGCTTAGATTTTCAGAGACCAGAAATGATAGATAGGATGTATACCGAACAGCCGCTGGTAGGGTCATTGTCATGCCAACGCCGACAGCAGACCCATTCATAGCGACAATAGTAGGCTTGTGGCATCGATGCATTGCCAGTGCGACTCGGCCGCCACTAAGATAGTATTAGCAGCGATCCCGATTGTGGGGGAGACAGGCTTTTGTTTTTTGCTCACATACATATCCCGGAAGTCAACAGCCTGTCCTTGTCCGTTGCCGAATCCAATATCAAGATCTGATCCAGCACAGAACATCCTTCCTGCCCCAGTGAGTACAACTACCTTTACACGTGGATCAACATGAACCAATTTGTATGCCTGAGTGAGGCTATCGGCCATCTGCGGTGTGAAAGCATTGTGCTTTTCCGGTCTATTCAAGGTGAAGATTACCACCGGAGTTGCCTCCGGGGCTCCAGAAGGGTGGTGGGAAATTTGAATGTCTTTGAGGTTGAAGGTCTCATATGATATAGGGATATCAATGGATGTCATGTTTTCAAGGTTCTGACTAGGTAATCAAGTGCTTTGCTGTTTTGCTTCTCTGGGTGTTGCGTCTATTAACTACATTTCCGTTCCCCAATTAGACCGAGCACATCAACATGCGGCAACGACAGTACCTCGGTTCACGCGTGATCGACCGGAAAAATCAGCATTGGTAATGGGAATTTATTAAACTTTGCCTCGCACGAGAAAATTGGATGTATATGCTGAGGTTCACTGAAATTAAATGTTCGAGGCTCAGCCAGTAGCCATACACATATCAGTACCCATTCTACGATTCAACAATGAAAACACTAATGCAACTTGAGCAATGTTTAACTTTAAAAACTTGCACACAAAATCCGAATCACATATATCGTCACTCTTCCAGTCTTTTTAAAACAAATCTGAGCCCACGCTATCGACCTCACGAATGAGGCGGTAAGGGTGGCCCAAATCGTACCATCCGCAGAACGGTGCACTGGCCTTCCATCCGAGGAGATCCTGAACCTCGGGATCCAACTTCTTCGCTTGCTCCTGCGAGACAGCTAGGAACTGGTTCTCTTCCGACCGGTAAACTCCCTTGCAGAACAATGTAACGACAACGCTTCGGAACGAGTCGCTGGTGACATTGGCGCCGGCTCCGTGGTAGCAGTTACCCAGCATCAACAAGGCATCACCAGTGTCCATCTCGCCATAACTGACTTCATCTACGGAGGGTTTGCGCACATCATCCCAGATATGGGAGCCGAGGACGATCTCAGTGGCTCCGTTCTCTTTGGTGACTTTGGAGGCTATTGATTCGGACGTGATTAGTACATACCAGAAAGCCGATCAATGGAAAGAGTAGGGGTCTTACTTGCGACAAAGCATCCAAGCTTGGTGGTTTCCTTGGGATCACCGTGGGTGTGCGTAGCATGGTGATCCTGATCGTCTCGGTGAAGACCCTGGCGAGCACTACCAGGTCCCACGCGAACGGTAAAGAAAGAGCTCAACAGCGGAGGGGAGACACACTTGTTGCGAGCGTCACCCCACCAACTCTCAGTGGTGACACTAAGGACATCATTGACAACGGTTTTGACGTTAGGGTTCTGCAAGATGGACTTGACCGCGGCAGGCGACTTTCCTGCCAGTCCGCAGACAGTCTTGGTCTGCTTGGCAAAGACCTCCAGTCCACTGTTGTAGTCGGCATCCATGTAAGGCTTGATTTCGCCGGTGATCTCAGCGACGGAGTCAAGAGAGAGGAGATTCTTAATAACGACAGCGCCATCGCGGTAGAGAATCTCGAGGATCTTCTCTGATGCTGAAGTGGCTGGGAGTGCTTCGACAGCACGAGGGGGAGTGATGGAGCCCATAATAATGAAGATAAACAAGACGTGGTATAATCTTTGGAATATAATGATAACTTGAAGTGTCTTATGACGACTGACTCTGAACCTTTGAATAACATTGGTTTTCGATGGCATAGGATAAGCAACTCTATCGCATCCTATCGGCATCAAGACTGGAGACTAGTTCCAACCCACCTTTTAGTAATCTCTCTCCGCCCTTCAACCTAAATCGGTCAATGGAATGAGAAGGTGACTCTCTGGGAATTCCTTGTTTAGTAAAATAATGAGATATACAGCGATATTCCTAGCGGCATCTCATGTGGAAGGTCAATGCAATTGTTGATCTGGCTTATCCGACTTCCAGATTAGGCAACTCAGTGAGATTCGGAAGAGGAACATGAATCCGGGGTATCAGCATACAACCATCACAATAAACTCATAAGATTGAGAACTTCTACAGTCTCTTCTTTCATTGGATTTTCCATGACTGAAACCATGAGTTCCAGAAACCCACTTCCTCTCGATGGCAGCACCTTCGATTACATCATCTGTGGTGGTGGAACTGCAGGCTGTGTTCTCGCAGCAGAGCTCTCCACTATCCCAGGTGCCTCGGTCCTGTTGGTAGAAGCTGGTAGGGACTCAGAGCTTGAGCCTGATGTTCTCGTTCCAGGTAAATATGTCAAACAACTACAGGAGGACAAGGAGGGACTATGGGAGCTGGCGACAGTCTCCCAGCGCGAGTTGAACGACAGGAAACTGGTGTTCTTGCGTGGAAGACAGCTTGGAGGCAGCTCGTAGGTTCTAGTCCATGAGTTGCGTTGAACCACGTTGACCATTTAGAGCCGTGAATTATATGGCGTTGGCACGAGGCCCCAAAGATGACTATGATCAGTGGAGCCAAATCACTGGTGATGAGGGCTGGAAATGGGAAAACATACTCCCAATGATGAAAGATGTGAGACTCGTTCGTTGTCACTGGTGATTTTTACTAACATCATGTAGTTGGAAGACTTTGACTTTACTTTGCCTGAGGGGATGGACAAATTCGCACGTCCTTTGCCAGCGAACCATGGTACTTCTGGGCAAGTAACGAGCATATGCTTCTGTAAAAGATCGACGACTAACAATTTCATAGACCGATTAAACTCGGATTTGGAAAAGAAATGGTTCCGGGCGTTGAAACATACATGCAAGCGTGCTCAGAAGTGGGAATCCCCCTTTGCCTGGACAACAATGCCGGCAATCCAGTCGGAGTTGGACTGGCCCAGTTCAATGTCCGCGATGGCGAGAGGTCTTATGCGGCCAATGCCTTTCTACCAGCATCAACAAGGAAGAGTCTCAAGAACCTAGTGATTGTGACCAACACCGAGTGCGACTACGTTCATTCTACCAACGGGGTTGCCACTCGTGTGGATCTGTACGATCGTTCTACGGAGAAAACTGGTCAGAATCCCTTGTGTTGAGTACTTGCTCTCTGCTAATTTCTGTATTATTTGCTCTAGTCGCTGTACACTGTCGAAAGGAGGTCATTCTAGCCGCTGGCACCTTTGGATCTCCGAAAATCCTGATGCTGTCAGGAATTGGTCAAAGAAAGACGTTAGAGCAGCATGGAATTCCTGTCAGGGTTAACTTGCCAGGTTTGTGGCCCCGTGCTCTTGAACTAAGGTCCTGCTCGCTAAATCTCCGCAGGAGTCGGTCAAAACATGCTCGACCATTCTATCATCACTTGTGAATACAAAGTCGACAATCGCCTCCCGGCACACAACAAGGTTTTTCTTGAACCGAAAGCCCTTGAGGAAGCTGAAGCCGAATATGCAAGAAGCCGAACGGGTCCTCTGGCCATGTATGGATCCAGTGGATCAGTGGCTTTCCCAAGAATCCAACGCCTCTTTGAATCTAAGGAGTTCAGTGACCTTGACTCCCCAACCAAGGCATATTTGTTGGAACCAACGAGACCTTCGGCCGAGATCTGGCTCGGATCCGGACCCTCCGTCTATGAGGGCAATGGTCGACCGGAAGAAAGCTACATCACCCATGAATTGCTACTGCAAAATAACCTGTCAAAGGGAGTTGTGAGCATCCGGTCCCGAAACCCTCGGGAGCATCCGATTATTGATCCCAAATTCCTGTCTCATCCTTTTGATCGCCGGATCGCCATCGAGACTGTTCGGAAGGCGCTGCAGATTGCTCGTTCCAAGGCGTATCAAGGGGTGATTGAGAAAATGGTCCATGGCCCGAATATCGACTTTGCCACAGTTGATCTCAACACGGTCAGTGACGATGTGATGTTAGATTTCATTCGGAAGAACCTGGATCAAGGATACCACAGCATGTCGACCTGCCGCATGGGCAAGGCCAATGACTCCACAGCAGTGGTTGACTCGAATTTCCGAGTGCGTGGCATGCACAACCTTCGAGTGGCAGATCTCAGTGTCTGTCCCGTGTTGACTTGGTAAGGATTCCCCTGTACCCTCATCCTGAACCAATAGCTAACTGCGAAATAGCAACCACACCCAGATCAATGCTTATTTGATTGGCCTCCGGTGTGCACGCCAGATCATCGACCAGCACGGAGAATCTATCCAGCGCGCCAAGCTGTAGATACGGAGAGAACTTGTAAGCATACTGTATCAAGGACTAGAGAATAATTTCATCATTTGTCTCATATAAGAAGTATTGTTCCATCGCCCCATCCCAGCATCATGTCCAAATATTCTGGAGGTCGACTTCCCATCCACACTCCTTCTAAGATCTTGAGTGCACTTTGGACGTTGCCAAATCCCCCGGAGAATTGCATACATTGGGCCCGCTCGCGAATCCATTCTTGTTGTTTTGAATCCTTGATCTCTACCGCTGCATGGAACAATGGCCATAGCAACTGATCCGACCAGCCAGATGCCGGCGGGGTAGACTTCACATGATATAGCACACTGCTGACAAGCCAGTTTAATTCGTACTCATCCACGTTGCAGGAGAAAAGCCGCAGCAGGTACAGGATAATGGCGTACCGATACGCCTCCGTTAAATGAAACCAATTCTGGCCTCTTTGCGAATGTATTGGACCTTGCAGTAGCCTGTGTTTGATATCATGAACCTGATCCATTCTTTCCATTGAAGTGGTGTCTGGACTCGCCGATTCCTTGTGCAGAGTACCGATCTCATGAATCACCCTAAATTGATCCAATGGACAAGGAATCGCGTCAAAGCCCCAGAAGTCTCCACTTTCGTGGAGTAATGCTTCTATATCTTGTGCAGCAAAAACGGTGGATCTAGAATGGGAGGCAGCTGCCATCACATCCAGCCTGAAATTGGCGGCGTTAGCTACTATCTGCAAGCGTCTAGTCGCGTGCGTGCTTACCATATTAAGTACTGTTCCACAAAGCATCCCAAGGTGCGTTCTTGACGTAATTCCATTAGTTTTTTAGCCCCTTGAAAATGAGACTCAAAATCCGAAGCACCACCCTGGCAGAGATCACAAAGACAGAGCATCAGTATTGTAGCGAGAGTTCCCGGGTGGATAGCTCGAGCTTGAGAATATAGATCCTCTTGAAGTCGCTTCATCGCTTTGCCCTTGAATTTGTAAAACTCCCGCTGGTACTGATTGGTCGCCAGCCTCACATTGTAGTGACATGCCGCTAAAGCTGCGCATGCATACATTAAGGACGGTATCTCGATCGCGAGAGGGAATATGTAATCTCGGTAGGGATTTTGGGGGCATTCGTTGTCAACACATAGTTTCGGAACTACCTCACAAAGATCTTCGGACCATTAGCATCTGCGACGGCTTCCAATTGGTATGAGAGGTACTGACGATATTCCATAATAAATTTCAGTTCATCCGGAATATTCAACACATCGATCCTCGGATACAATTGGTTGTTCATGTCCATGTAAGTCCCGATGTCCAATGTTGGCATCTTCAGGGTTTCCACCTCAACAGTAGATTGGAAATCCATCAAAGTGTCAAAAAGGAATGTATTATCGTCAATGGCCAGTTGGGGATCAATTGGTATTTCTTTTGTGAGAAACTTTGGGGCATTCAACATTCCGGATTGGGTCGGATCGCCTTGATTGTCTTGGGCTTCATCTGGGGGCGATTGTAGAGCCGGAGCTAGTGCTAGAGCCGGGGTCGAAGTTGAGACTTCTACTTCTGTTGGCTGTGTGCGTCGCGATCTTCTTGCTTTTGTTGCTTTTGCCCCTTTCACACCTTTCCCTCCTTTTCCTTCCTTTCCTTCCTTTCCTCCTCTTCCTCCTTGACCTTTGCCGGTGCTCACAGGGATGCTTTTCCCGACAAACTTCCCGCGACTGGCCAATCCAGGCCACTGTAACAAGTATCCCTCGCAGACAAGACCATTAGATTCGCAGGTATTACATGTCGGTAGTCGTCGATCGCAGCCTCGTCCACGACGCCGACAGGTTTTGCACGCTCTACCGAAATATCCTTCGGACATTGGGAATTCTGAAGGAAGGAAAAGTGTCTGGGGAAGATGAACGATTTAGATGGCCTTATCTTCGCGGAAGCGGGGAAAGCCTAGATGCGCGCGATAACCGGCTCCGATTTCCACAGAATGAGGTCAATTTCAAGCTGTTATTAATTCTATCGTTCTCATTCTACAGGGCTTATGCTACCTTGGAAGACCTTCTCGTTCAACCAGGTGCTTACTGTTGCGTTTGGTCTTAGTTAATATACTCGGCATTTCCATCGTCACGGCATATCACGACACATTTGATTGGCTAATCAACCTTATCACGGCCTTCCCCGCATAATCAAAGTTCACAGAAGCGTCCTAATCTCCATAATGTCAGATAAAGGCTAGTTGGATTTAAAAAAAAGGTAATTCGTTTCAATTCATTAATCATGACCCATTCTGCTTTGGTTTGCCCGAGGTGCTACATTTCATATCAAGAGACAGATCGTTGTTATCCAGCGGTAAAGGACGTCTGATTGGTCAACTCATCCACCTTCCGCTTTAGGCAGGTCGTTGAGCGTCCTCCCTGGCGATCCACTCGCAGCGCAGTAGAGATATTCCATGATCAAATATGTTATTTACAAACTCATCCCCAATCAATGAAGAAGTAGTGCAAAGAGATTACACGTCTTGCTTGATTCATCATGGTGAAACGTGTGCTTGTTGGATATGGCATCGATGTGGATGCTGTCAGTGGCTGGTACGGGTGATCTGAATCCCTGCAAGATCAGTTCTAATAGATAAGCAGGATTAACACGGAAGATGGTCATTTGCCAGATCTGACGGACGTGTCGCGTGGCATATTTGGCGCAACGGTTGGAATTGACCGACTCCTCAATCTATGGGACAAATATAATATCAAAACGTCCTGGTTTGTCCCAGCTCATTCGATCGAATCATTCCCGTCTCAGATCAAAAAGATTAAAGATTCAGGCCACGAGATGTAAGCACCGGCCGTTTTGTGTGACAATTCTTTGGCTGACAGGCTCAGTGGCTTGCATGGCTACTCACATGAGCATGTGGACGCACTAACGGAGCAGCAAGAGCGAGATGTTCTAGCTCGATCCATCGAAGTAATCACGAACTTTACAGGCGAATACCCCAAAGGATGGACTGCGCCATCTTGGAGAACCTCGCGCCGGAGTATCAAGCTCCTGGAGGAATTCGGAATCGTAAGAATCTCCATCCACTGAAGGATCCAAAATCACTGACTTTGCCCTAGCAATATGATCATTCCTTTATGCACCATGATTCACAGCTCTACTATGTCCCGTATGCTCCCGAGAAGCTCTCTATGACGGACATCTCAAAGCCTGCTGATCAATGGATGAAGCCAATGAGTAAGCTTGTGCCCAGCAGCATTGTCGAGGTGCCTGCCAATTGGCATTTGGACGATTGGCCTCCGTTCCAGCTCGTTGAGGGTCCCTCTCATGGATACGTGGATCCCGACACCATTGAGCGGTTATGGAAGGCGCAGTTTGACTTCTTCTATCGCGAGTATGAGACATTCGTCTTTCCAATCTCAATTCATCCCCAGGTCAGTGGGAAACCACAAGTGATCATGCTGCACGAACGATTGATTGAGTACATCAACTCACATGAAGGGGTGGAATGGTGTACTTTTGCACAAATGGTCGAAGAGTTCAAGGCTGGGAGAATCGGGGGCGCAGAGGTGGAAGCCGGTGCTGATGCGTGAACATTTCCAAGGGATCGAATCTCATTTGAGTCACCCACTGATGTTCTTCTATCATCAATACCTGAGTGGGAGTATTGTGGCCTCCAGAACACTTTCGGTGATCTTGTGGCTTCTTATATATTATATTAACATTGAAGGTGTCAAACTCTACAAGGCTGGAGATTATGCAAATGCAAATGCTCGGGTATTGATATGGAATTGCCTGCTCCATGCGCAAGAAGTAGGTATACTACTGAAGATCTCATTAAGCCTCCCGAGATTAGTGGCAGTTACACATTAATCTAATGAGCAGTATAGATGTCAAATGAGCTATTTCATGTATTCCAAAGTTGATCTAATGATAGCTATCCTGGGCTCGGTGTCGAATTGTTCCCATCAGAGCCCCTCACTTCTCAACCTTCTTCTCATCAGAATAGGCAGCCTGGACCTGGACCTCAACCAACGCCTCTGGTGGGAACAAGGCCATCACACAGATCGCGGCCCAAGCAGGCTTGTTTTTTCCGAAATATTTACGGGCAATTTCGGCGATTTGCAGTTGCTCCTCCCGCGACAGAACGCCAACGTGGAATGAGGTCACGTAAAAGACTCCCTCCCACAACTGCTCGGGATTGGTGATGTGAGGTGACGCAGCAGCCAAGGACTTTTGAATATTGGCCATGGACTTTTCGAATTGTTCCGCGTGGTTTCCCCAGAGAGGATCATGGTTGTCGGCAATTTGACCGGAACAAGCCACAATGCGAGCACTGGCAGGAATGGAAACAGCGGCAGAAATGTTGAAGATATTTCCAAGCTGTTCATAGCCGGGATAATCAAAACAGCTGACGGTAGGCATATTGAAAGTTGGACAATTTGACGTCGTAAGGGTTGATTGTAATGGGCGATAGAGAGGAATCAGAAAATGGCGTATAGTGAATCCAATGATAAAGATAGACTGCAAATTTCCAAGACATTTATCTTTTTAAAGCTTCTAAGCTTTATATACATATTCATATCAGATAAGCCTATCAAAGTCGCGGAGTCTCATTCTTGATTAAGTAAGTGAGTGAGAAAGATGAACCATTCCCTTCTGGGTATCTATCTGAGCTGATGAGCGTCATGTAAATAATTTACCTCTACTCCAACTTTAGACCGTTGGTTAATGTTATCACCATTTGAATCGACTCATCTTTTCAATAGATACGACAATTCTTATCACCAACAATCTCCCCTCCGATAGTCTTAGCATCATCACGTCACTGTACTAATGATTCACAAGTTAAGAAAATTAAGCGCTGAGTCCACGCTCCGTCTAAGCACCAAATCATGTGGTAATAAATTATAAAATGTCACTGTGAATGCTATTTTGTGCTAAACATGCCCACGAGTCTTTCATTGCAAAGCATCTCCTATTGTCCAAACGGACCACGGTCTACACGGGATTGGTATCATGACCCAGAAGAATATGCACTATTCTAAAATGGCCTTTAGATGACACCCTCCGTGGTGTATTGCCTTATCCTCCACCTTAGGCATTCATGCTGGACCCTTGTTCAAGCAACATCTGCCCCACAGTTTCATAGCCTGTAAGTGAAGCGCCTGAAGCGCGTCGGTAAAGATTCCCGGACCCTTTGGCAATCGCACCAGCGCCTTTACCCAACAGCATTTGCACTACTTTCACAAGGCCTTTTGGTGATGTGGCTCTGGCAGGCAAGTGTTCACTGCCCTTTGAAGACGAAGAGCCCTTATGAAAGCTGCTACTTAGTGCAATGGGCTGGATGGAGCTGGTATGGTGACCTCAGTGAGCAATAAGTGACCAAGGCCAAGTGTGAGCAATAATTCGATACATTTGACGCAAAAGTTCAAATTTCGACACCCTAACCAACCTTGCTTTTCGAAGAATGAGGCTAGTTCCATAGCCGCTAATCGGGCCAAACTTGCTTACTTCTAAGTCAAGAGCAGAGTGGCATGGTGTGAGGACTAGTGAGGCAGCAACTTATAAGGACTGGCTGCGACTCAATGCAGAATCAAAGGCCAGTCCTATATTCTGTTCGTCAACTTTGATGCAGAATTCTACCAAAAATCCAAGGAATCTTCATTCATCATGATAGAACTGGGGAGCACATGGGGATCCATGGACTATACTAAAGATTAATAAATATAGCGGCTCCAGTGAATTTGAGATTTGGCCTAGGAATAGCTCAAACACTGCGATGTAAAATTTGTATATCGTTTGGCATTGTTTTCCATCAATACTACCAATGAAAAATCATGATTCGACCGTCGTTCGTGTCGAAATCGATATTATTTTGGCTCTCACGTGATTGGGCGACGGGAAGGTGGGTCATGTGACCACTCCACTTCCTGCTCGATCCGCTGGACGGCGAAAGCGACGTCTCTGTGCCTCCGACCCAAGAACTATCGCAATCATGGCTGGCCCCAGCAAGTGTAAGTGCTGTGAAGCTCTGCAATTTATTCTGTCCTTCTCGTTAATCAATTGACTGCAGCCTTGATCCTTGATCCGGCCTTCCAGAAATACTACGGTATATGAAGCCCAATCCTCGTCCCTCTTGACCCCACGCTCCGAGAAAAGGTCGACATGCAGCGACGGTCCCTGTGCTATGCTCGGAATGTAAATTTGTGCCGGATCACGGGAACCCGCTCGCACATCTGGACACGGACCGAAGCCCCGGAGACGCTCATGAACATGAACTGACTGATCAACATAGAACTCAACGCCAACCGCTACAAGTACTTCCGCTGGACCCCTCGCCATGCTTGGCTGTCTATTTTGTACATGGGTATCATTCCCGGTGTCCTGACTTATGTTGCCTACAAGACCGAGGTATGATCCGTCATCCAAGTTGCCCGCAGAGAGGCGGAGGACCGGAATAGGCTGACAATCTGCAGGGCAAATTCGAGCTTCGTGGCAAGCGGAAGGGAGACACAGTTTCTGAGTGGTGAAGAGTGATTTTATCTGGTTCCATGACATTCATCATACAATTGAGGCGGTGCAGGGTTATGGAGGTGGAATTGCCAATTCGCGCACTTTCCAGTGATCGCGAGGCGATGTTTTGAGCAAAACTGCTTTTTCTTTTTTTACTGTGTCTGCTTCAGCAGGCCATGTACCTTACTGCAAGCATATACCGCATGGATTTCTTCTGTTTCTCATTTACAACTGGCTCCCGATACGAAGCTCTAGTTGCACAGTAAATGCATCATATCACTTGTCTTATAGCTCTAGATCTTGCTATTGGCCGGCTACAGGCGTGTGTAGAGCTCTGAAATATACTCTGCAGGCGATAGATCTCATTTGATACATCGACAAAGACATGACCTAAGGCATTCCCTCCATACATAATAATAATACAAATACATGATGATAAGCTGGGTATCCCCAAAGCTCAAACCGACCTGTATCATCGCTCTTCTAAGACAAAGCTCTGAAACTCATACCAAACTTTTTAATACGGATTCCATCCGCGACGGCCTCCGCGACCACCTCCCTCAGGGAGTCTCTCCCCCCCGCCTCCAATCACCCATGGGAACATGAGAAGGTCCGCCGCGATCCCCGCGAGGGCCACCACGACCAGGTCGCCCAGATCCATTCTGCCCAAATGCGCGCATGCCATGCCCCATCGGCGGTGGCCCAGAGCCAGCACGGATCGGTGGTGCGATGGATCCATCCTCACGCGGCGGCAGAACTGCACATTCAATGTAGTCTCCAATTATGAATCGCGCGTCCTGCAAACATTTGTCGGCTTCTCCACCTTGGAAACGCAGTGGCCCAGGGCGCAATTGTGCTTCGCCTTGATGATCTGCGTCTTCATCCGCCCGGTATGAGCTTTCTTTTGGCGCGACAACCACACTGCCCAACTCTTTGCTAATATAGTGACCGCGAACATCATTGCCTGCCATTGCTGCACCACGCGCATCGGGGTAGATCAGACGAAAACAGAGTCGAGTACCGGTAGGCGAGTCGCCTAGTAACCACGGTAAAGCGGAAGTTAGAAGCTGGGAGAGCTCTCGAAGTGTGCATGACTGCCAAGTATAGATCTCAAGGTGGGGCGGAAGTGTCGCAGCAGCTAGAGGAGGAGAGGGCGCGCGGATGGCATTCGGTCCACTGACGGGACCACCGCGTTGACGCTGCGGGATAGGAAGTTTATAATCGGATAAAGAGTGGAAACCATTGGTGCGATAGAAGAGCTTGAGGTGGAAAGGTGTAGTTGTCTGGCGATTGATTGAGGGCTTGGGGCCTTCTCGGGATGGAGCGGCCATGATGGTAGGGCGAGATGTCACGCGTGAGGCCAATCAGGAATGGGCTATTGAAGATGAGTTTATTGAGAATTTGGGAGATAAAGTTCTCGTAGTGAGTGGCACAGGATTTATGCGATGATTAGAAAAGAGTTGGCGAAGATTTTAGGGAAGGAAGTTGAAGTGAATAGCTTGGGAAGTCGAAGTCTGATTGCGGCTTGGAAGCTTAGGTCCACATTAAACATCCTTCTCCTCTCACCCTTCCACATCTTCCATCCCCGCAATCCGCCCCCGTCACGCATCGATCGATCGATTTAAAAAATTCTGGCTCTAAAGCTCGGCGACATTTGAGCTTCTTTTCACCGCCATATCCAGAAATCCTTTGTTGAGGACCGCCATCATGGATTTCGCCGCGCTCATGTCCAAGGAGATCTTGAAGGCCAAAGGCACCGACTCCGCCAAGTCTTCCGGAGCCCAGAAAGAGAAGAACACCGTGGTAGCGCCCCAAAAGAAATACATGCGCCGAGGGGAGGTCGAGGCTGCGCGTTTAGCGGCATACGAGGAAGAGCAAGAACGTCTCCAAAAGGAACGCGAAGAGAAGCAAGCCAAGAAGCGCAAATTTGAGGAGGAAGAGGCAATCCGACAACGTGAACGAGATGAGAAGAGGGCTAGACTCGCCGAGGAGTCGAGAAAGAGAAGAGAGGAAGAGGAAGAGACCAAGGAGCGTGAACGACGACGAAGACTCGGACTACCTGACTTGCCCGCCAAAAGCGACGGCGACGATACCCCTGGCGATGGAGAGGAGGCCGTGGATATGGAGGAGGATGAACTTGTTGAAAAGCTTAGGGAGCTCAACGAGCCTGCGCGATATTTTGGAGAAAACCACCGCTCGCGACTCCGGCGTTACCACCGAATCGTCAAGCGCGCTGCTACGCTGCAGAAATTGACTGACGGGCCGATTCCGACCACCCTGGAGCCTGTGCCCGGTAGCCAAATGCTTATTCCCGCTAAGATCCCGAAGGGAGACGCCGAACGACTCTTCCTCTTCCGACAACTGGCGTCCTATTTCAACATGATGCTTTCGGAGTGGGAGTTGGCTTTGGCAAAACGCGATGTGTCTGTTCGTGAAAGCCACCAGGGAAAACAAGCGTATAATGCCATGGTTCAGTCTCGAGAAAACATGAATCCGCTATTCCGACGCTTTGAGAAAGGAGATTTGGAGGACGGACTGCTAGAGCCAATTGTGGAGATCGTGCATAAGGTGCAACAGCGAAAATACGTTGATGCCAATGATGCTTACCTTCGCGTGAGCATTGGAAAAGCGTAAGACGATACTCCCCTGACCTATGGCTGAATTACGTATACTAATTGTTGACTTAGTGCATGGCCTATTGGTGTGACCATGGTTGGTATTCACGAGCGATCGGCTCGAGAAAAGCTACACCAGAGTGATCAACAGGCACACATTCTCAGTGATGAGATTACTCGAAAGTACCTGCAGAGTATCAAGCGCTTCTTGAGCTTCGCACAAGTGCGCTGGCCTCCGGAGGATCAGCTCCAGATCATGGGATAAAATGTGAAAAAGTGCCGGTGATATATATACCTATACCCATTATTGCGTTTTTAGAATGACATTTACATTCATGCAGCCGCATTTCATTGCGCAAGTAGAACAGTGACACAATTCACCGAGCAGTAAAACTCCGCACGACTCCCAAAGGTTTCTCTCAAGTATGCAATGGTCTTTCGTCAATGAAGGGGCTTGTTTTTCTGTACCTCAAGGGCCTGCTAATCAAACAAGCTTGATGCATATTCCAGTAGATTCACAGTGACCGACGCAGACGAAGCCCTGATAGCCGCCGCGAAGTACGGGATCGCCTGCCCATTATAATGACAGCTGTAGCCTTGGATATCAATGGTAACCGTACCAACATCACCATCGCCCAGCAGCGCCTCTTGAACAAGCATTGACTCGTCGACTTGGCCCAAGACTACCGCGTTGCTGACACCTTGATTCAATGTCAGATTAGGCATGTCGATATATCCCAGTGATGATCCTCGCATACTCAGATTGAACACGACATGTCCCTTTCGTTGAGTTAGCTCGTGCATGATGGTCAGTCTAAGGATCTCTCATTTACCATTTCCACTGAGAAAGGAGTTGGGTTGCGAAGGGAAATGGTCGCATTGAAGTTATATCCATCCACTTCGGGCGTCAGGAGCTCCACACTGGTGATATTGAAGGCCCCGTTGCTATTCATAAATTCTACCCCGAGGTTAGGCCTATCCGTTACTTCCCAAAACCGGATATATAACTTACCGGTGATATTGTAGCCTAGATGTTCGAAATCGACGGATGAGTATTCTGCACATCCCAAAGCTCTCCAAGGAAGTAACCTACCGTTCATTTGTATCGTTTTGTCAATGTTCAAATGAGCCGTGGGCAGCGCACCAATCTTTAAGCCCGGATGTCCTTTGACCACCATCGAGATGCTGTCATTTGTAGCCAACGCAGCCGCCATTTCCGATAAGCAATCGACACAGGTCAAATCAAGATCTTGATCGATCTTCAGATCGGCACCGTCGCTGAACTTGATTTCCGACAACGGAAAGACCGCAAATTCCTGGCCATCAGATGTGCTGATTGTGGCATTGAATGCCGATAGATGTCCACTTCCACTAAGCCCACCCCCAATACTGATCTTCTGAGACTGACTCATGTGGAAGGCAGAGGGTCGAGGATTGGTAATGGACAGGCCTGTGTCATTGTACTGATAATTATTGATGTACTCGTCGGCAATGTGTGGAATTCCAACATATATTCTGGATAGAAAATCAGTGACATTCGTCGATGCTCTTAACGGGCATTTTACATGGGAAGGAAGATCACCAAAAATATGCAAATGACTGCAATTGCATACAGCCACCACCATTTCTTCATATGTGCCTTGAAGCGTTGCCATATTGTTGGCTTGACCGTGTCAGAGGCATTCGAGCTCTGTTCGGGGTCGGATTTCGACATCGTATGACTGCAAGAACATTTTGAAGATGGGTTCCTTTTTTTATTAAACCCTTTCACAAGCTTAGATCCAAGAAAAAATCCTAGTGTCGATCGTACATCCACTTCACATGTGGCCGGGGTGACACGGACGATTTCAAAGGGGTCTTCTCAGCTCAGCCGCGGCGGGTGCATATGCAATGGGCCACTAGCAGTATGTTCGGTTCAGTTGGGTTGCGTATTTGATCGCCGAATACGTTGGGGCTTGCTGATCATTGACGGATAGTAGGGCGTTCACCAGTAAAAGTTCCGAATCTCAGGTATGGCCCCTGTTCCCTACATATGAGACATCATAGTGCACTGCCCATATAATTGCATGATACCGGTCAACAATTAATCTTAAGATTGAATTGAAAGGAAGCTCTGCATAGTTCAATGGCGTTAGAGGAAGTCGATATATATCTGTTGGTAGGTAAATCTGTCTCTACCAGTTCTGTGTATTAATTTATCAGGGTTCCAAGGTTAATATTCCCAGAAACGGCCTGGAGGTAAATTTATCGCGAGATTATGATTCATGTCTGCAATTTATTATATACCCCCACCGACTTTATTCGTGGGCCCTAAGAATATGTAAAAGTCGAGGTCCCACTAAGGCTGAATCTATATATACAAGCTGCGACGATGGAGACCAAAAGCGGGTCAAATATCCCTCACATATTCCCCTAGCTTTCTTCACGCCACTATGCTCGGCTTTCTGTCAACGTGTTGCCTGTTCTTCCCTCTCTATCTCATCTACAAGCCCCCAGCTTTCCTCATTCGTTATTTTCAACGTCGCTGGCCCGATGTTTTGTTTCACCACCCAGTTGCTAAGAAAATTGTCGCGCTGACCATCGACGACGCGCCATCAGCACATACGCGGGAAATTCTCAATCTTCTGAAAGCCCATTATGCAACAGCCACCTTTTTCGTGATCGGATCGCAAGTACCGGGGTATGAAAATGTCCTCTCCGACCTGGTCCGGGCCCGGCATGAGCTGGCCAATCATGCGATGCACGATGAGCCCTCGCGCGCGTTGAGCGACGAGGAGCTGACGGAGCAGATTCTAGCTGTCCAGACGATGATACAAGAGGCGTATCATGCAGCCGACCAGGTCCAAGGGCCTGGTGGGTGGTACTTCCGGCCAGGTTCTGGGTATTTCAGCTCGAGAATGCGGCGCTTGGTTGAGAGTTTAGGGTATAAGCTCATACTGGGTGATACGTACCCCCACGATCCGCAAGTTCCCTATTATAGCTTGAATGCCAAGCATATTCTGAGCATGGTGAGACCAGGAAGTGTCATTATTTGCCATGACCGCCGAGAATGGACTGTGCCGATGCTGCGGGTGGTGTTGCCGGAGCTGAAAAAAAGGGGATACACCATTGTCACAGTGTCTGAACTATTGCAAGAAGCGCCCTTATAACGAACACGATTCTACTTGACAGGCATCTCTTAGAAATTGAAATTGAAATCCTCACAGGCTGGAATGCGTCTACAATGCTATACAACACCATACAAGCTTACAGAATCTTTATATCTCACTTTATCGTATGAAGTCCTTCCACATACGCGTGACTGTCCTCCACCAGCTCTGAGTAGATGGCACTCCGGCCGTTGACACCTTGCTTAGGGTATCGTCTCGGGTCACCACGGACATATCATTGGGGAAGATATCGTGGCCATCCATCCCATTCATGACAGGCAGGGATGAGGATTGGGGTCGCGTCGATACTCTGCTACTACAGGTGCTGCGGGTTCCCAGGTCGCCCTCTCGCTCTCCAATGAGCTGTCCCGCTGTATAGGCACAACCTCCGTACGCAAAGCGCACAAGTGAATCGCCAGTCAAGCTTCCAATGATATGCACTCCTGGGGCAACTTCCAAGTCTTCAATCGCCTTCGCACGGAGAGTCTGTGCCGAAACGGTGGCATCATCTGAATGGTTATGTCCGAGGACTTCGGAGCGGAGTTCGCTATCAAGATACCCCAAGGTACCACGCCGCCCAGCGGCGTAAACAAGACCCTGGACAGATTTAAAAAACGTAGACCCATCCGTTCGGCGAAATGTGACATGCGCTAATCCATCTTGTATTTCGACAGCGATAATCTCAATGTTGGAAATGCCCTCGTAGACGTCGGCCCAATCGCGACTTTCTAAGAAGGGGGTCGAGCTACCGCGACGGTATTTCGGTCGTTCATTTGTGGCACCAGCCAGAGCGGCCTTCTTCATTAGTCGATAAACACCGGCATATTCTGGGTACGCGTGTTGGTGACAGCCCCGCAGAGGTGATGGCCGATCCTCGGGGGCCCACTTGAAGACATGGATGATTTTTTGGTTCGGCGCGGCGGAGATGATCACGTCGGCAGCGGAGAAACCTGAGCCAATGACAAGCAGCGGCACTGAAGGAGTTGATTGAGTTTGAAGGAGAGGCTGAAGGGTCGGGACTGGCGGAAGAATCTCGGTGAAGATACCACTTGCAAGTACCAACCGCTTGCAGTGAAGATTATGTGATTTGATGTAGAAACCATTCGCAGTGCGGGAGATGTCACTCAGCTCCTCTCCGCACCGGAAAACTTCGCCGATATTGACCGCCGCTGGGTAGAGGCGGAAATATTCTGCTATCTCGCGTCTCGTAGGTCGTGTGAAAGGTGCCAGGTCCTGGCCCGTAAGTTGTTTATGATGGTCCGCGAAAGAGTAGCCGGGGAGCGACAACATGGCAGCATAGCTCAGGGTCCGAATATCCCAGCTTGCCCCGTGGGGATGTTCGGTCCATTGGCCTCCAGGGTCGGTCGACTTGCCAAAAATGAGATGTGAGACGGCCTTTTCAGGCATATATCGCCACTCGACATTGGAAGTGTTGCCCGACTCTTCAATATCGAGGCTGGGTCGTACCAGGGTATCCAGCAGCACATTCACAGGCAAGGCCTGGGTGGAATATGACAGGCGCGAGGCGGCGAAATGCGCGGTCAGCACGTCTACGTTGATATTCAAGAGGTTGGGCGCATTTTTCAATTTGGCGTCCAGTAATGGGTCCGGATGTGGGGGTCCGGACGAGTAGAATGGGATATAACCGTGCAGAATATATGAGAGAATCATGGCCGACGGCCCATTGCCTAGTGGGGATAAAGTCTTAGCATTGGCCTGGGGAATTTAAGGAGATGCCATACCGACGATGACCGTATCGGTTTCCATTGTAGAGAGATCAAGCCCACGCGGGGCATTCTGGGGGAAGAATGCCGAATCCTCATCTGATGCGGGCATGAGGTCTTATCGAACGAACCAGAGACATGAGAATGTGCATAATGCGGAGAAAGAAAAGGTTAAATTTTTCAAGTAATTCTTTTGTCTCTGAACGCTTCCACGGATTTGAGATCAATTATATGTAATCAAGCTGACAAAAGCGAAGTGGGGAAAAAGGCAAAAGAGTGGAATCCATGAAGATGACAGGAAGTGTTTCCCGAGGAAAGGGAAATGATCACGTCGAGACGAACATATGCTGCAGGAAGCAATGCATCTACAGAAGAACTGCATTTCCTCTCTTTCTGAACTCAGAACACTTGATGAGTTCACTTCATTTGCTACAACCCTAAACCCTACCTACCGCATCCGGATGGGGGAGGCGGGATGAGCGCAAGCAAGAGATCAGAGAGCCTCGTCATCACTTCATGATATGCTTAATTGCTCTTTGCGGATTCATCCAACTTGATCGCGCTGGCTTGAGAAAGCTCCGCGATCATGTATCACCTGGCTAAGTCGGTATATCTGTACGCGACTAGCAAAGAAGGTAAGCAACTTCCCCAATTGCCCCGGGTCTCTTACAAGACGCCGCAATAGCTTGTCGCTCACACAGCCCTGGATTCTGTTACAGAGTATTCTGTCCTACTACTAGGCTTGGACAATGCCGGAAAAACAACCCTCTTGACACAAATTAAAGCCCTCTATCAACCACGAGCGGATGGCGCGCCCGCGCCCAACCCCGGCAAAACCGTCCCTACCGTCGGCCAGAATGTCACCACCATCTCGTTACCGGATATGAACCTCAAGATTTGGGATGTTGGAGGTCAGATATCCATGCGTGGTCTCTGGCAAAGCTATTACACCAGCTGCCACGCGATCATCTTCGTGGTCGACAGCACCGACGTGGGCCAAGACTCCGATATCACGCGGCTCCCCTCCGCGCCCGGACGACGCCCCAGCTCCGTATCAGGTCCGACCCGCGGCAGTACAAGCAACAGCGACGCGTTTTCCGAGCAGAATGTGGGCATCAATGCTGGAGGAAGTGAATTCGGACGGTTAGATGAGTGTCGCGAGGTGCTCGAGTCCGTCCTGCAGAGTGCCGATGTGGCGGGGGTTCCGATTTTGGTGTTGGCCAATAAACAGGATCGTGAGGATTGTGTCGAGGTGGTCCGCATCAAAGAAGGTTTTGTGCGCAAGG
The DNA here is from genome assembly GCA_028828275.1 of Penicillium frequentans. Lineage (NCBI taxonomy): Eukaryota > Fungi > Ascomycota > Eurotiomycetes > Eurotiales > Aspergillaceae > Penicillium > Penicillium frequentans. Next base: position 239,427 of record JAQIZY010000012.1, read on the forward strand.
TCTTTGAAGGCGACACAGGCACAGGGGTTCGAGACAGCCGCGTGCTGCCGGTCAGCGCGCTATTAGGGTCGGGGGTGCAGGCGGCCGTAGAGTGGGTACAAAGCCGTGTCAAGTGGAATAAGGAAGGCCGGCCACCAGTGATGCGTTGATTGCGGACTGGACAGGAGCCGAACATACTTTGATTTGCATGGCGTTTTTGCGATTGATAATACCTGAGATCAATATGAACCTCAACGGATTGGGCTATAGTCTATCTGTATAGTCGTGATGTATATAGAGATCGTATCGAAATTCGCGCTAGAACAAGCGCTGTAATGGCCTGATCCACCTGAAGAACGCAAGATAAGGCTGCTTAATCCATGAGCCAACTACAATATACATGATCTAGATAACTAGATGTCATACCTCAGGCATGAAGTGACGGTATGCCCGGTAGTTTATCCACCAATCACAGTCATGGCAAGTTTAAATGCATGGATCCGTTAGGTCAGAGCTCATCCACCTTGAATCATTGCCGAATTCGTGAAATCAAGAAAGTTCAAACTGTTATCAACCTTTCCATGATCTATTTTGCCACTTATTTGATGTCACTCTTCGTTCGATGACCATGACCAACCTGTACAACTTGATGCATCTAGCAAAATGCCGTCTTTGGGATCCACTGTTGAGCTCACAGTATACAGTCAATGACAGTTGCCGCCAAACACTCCTGCATTAACGAAGTCAACCTTAATAAGCTTGACGTCATGTCTCATCTGTAGTATGAAAGCAATAGGCATATAAAGACATGACGATCTTCATCACACCAGGATCGTTATCAGTATCAACGAAGTTTTGCTTCCGTCAGTATAAGAATACGCCAACTTTATATCGATTTTTTCGCATTGCCCACAACTATACAAACTTTCCATCATGAGTACTCTTAACAACGTTGCCTCCGTCGCCAACGAGAAGCAGGGCAGCTTCAAGCCCTCCATCGCTCCCGATGGCCCTTTGACTGACAAGGGTGTACGTCATAAGTTTCCATCACTGATCTTTGACATTCAACTAACCTCACATACAGCACAAGCCCGGTGTCAAGGTCAACGAGGCCGACCACCGTCCTGAACATCATCTCCAAACCTTTCCTCCCGGTACAGCTCCCGCTAGCAACTCATACACCTCTAATGTCAACGACGTTGGCAGCCAGACGAACAACCCCAACATGCCCTCTAACCAGCGCACTTCCGCTGCCGACACCTTGATGGGCGCCACTTCGCAAGACGTGCACACTGGCCTTGGCAAGCCTTTGCAGGGTCAGACTGGTGTTGAGCTAGCCCACGATGGCGAGCATGGTCGCAAGAAGCAGTCTGCCGGCTTAGAGGGTGTCGGTGCCACCCCTCAAAATCGTGGTATCGAGCGTCAATTCCCCAACCAGCGCGGCATTGAAAGAGAAGAAGCTCAGAATGGTACTCGTGGCAATAAGGCCGATCGTGCCGCGGAAGATATGCTCCCCGAGGGTGCTGAAACTCTTGATGCGGAGTGGAAGTATGAGCCTTCCACCAAGCGCAACAAATAAAATACGCCGCGACGAAGTTGTGTGGGATCTGGTCATCTATGAAGTTATGAACGTTTCGGGTTCCGTATACGAGGTGTATCAGCATTGAACGAAAATTCAAGGTTATTCAGCGTATACAGAAACAATCTAATATTACACAATCCATTTCGTAAAGATTAGTTCTTTATTACCATTATTTAATGATGCATGGCATCCAGGAGGTAGGTATGTACAGTTCATCTCACGTGTCAGTGAAAAACGGATTGAATGGTTCCAAACAAGATTTTGAGTTCTCATCCATGTCTTCGAACCATGGCAGATGGTCGGGATTTACCCTCGGGTTGCTTCCTAGGCCAGCTTCTAGCAATATCGATATTGGCCCGAGGGAACCACATCTCCAGGAACACATAGATCAGAAAATCAATCACGACGCAGAGACAGAACAGCTTTCCGGCCCAGACACCGCAGCCGTAATATCGTTTTAGTCGATCAATAAGGGCAAAGCTGCGCACTCGATCTCCGCTAGCTTCCCAGCCTTGGCCAGGATAGTATCCATAAAATTCCTCTGGGCTGATATCACCCGTGATGCCTTCATAAACCCGCTCGGTACGTTCAGCGACATCCCGCCATGAATACATCATCTTCACTTGGTCGTGAAATCGGTCCGTCCGTACTTTATTTGAACGTAGCGCTGTAATCGCCTTGCTGGTTGCGACGACGAGATCGTCCTCCTCAGGTTTGGCAAATGTGGTCATATGCTGCGGAAGGACCTCAGGAATACCTCCTACTCGTGTACAAACCACATACAATCCACAGCTGGCGGCTTCAACGATGACTGTTCCGAATGCCTCCGTCAAGCTGGGGTGGAGGTAAATGTGTCCTCGGACCATGACATCCCGCACCTCCTCGTGTCGCACCGACCCGAGCATTTCAACCTTGTCCTGTAGAACATTTCGCTCCAGCATTTGTTCGAGGTCGATAGCCTTAGGCCCTGAACCGGCAATGATGAAACGAGTATTGGGGTTGAGGGCCAAAATTCGCGGAATTGCGGCGATCAAAAGATCTGTGCCTTTGTTATAGAAAAGACGAGAGATGACGACTATTGTAATTGTGTCGTCAGGCCCAATCGGCGTTGGTGCTGGCCGTGGATCAGCCGGTGACAATGGCATTTGGTCCGGCCCACGCGGGGTTGATGAAAGCGGACAGAAATTCTCCGCGACAACGGCATTGGGAATGACTGACACCATTAACGGATCTAATGAGGCTCGGAGGACGGTATTCTCCTTGCTGAAACAAGTCAGCTCTCGTCCACGGAACGCGGCCACTCACAACTCACCAAGTATGACTGACGCAGATCGCATGATCGACATCACTTAATGTAAATTTGAGGAGTTTGTTGGTGAGAATGGAGGCAGCGTCAGCGAATCCAAAGAGGGAGTGATCGGTGAAGACGGTTCGCAGACCCATTGTGCGGGCGTGAAGGATGGCTTCGCCACAGAAGCTACTGAGACTCGCATGGCCATGGACAATCTCGATTTGCTCCCGAATGACAATGTTGCGGAATATGGGGAAAAAGGAGAACACGGTAGGGAAGGTAGTTTCGCGGTAGATAACGAAGAAAGGAACGTGATAGATCTTGAGTCCGTTCGTGAGGTATCGGACTCCCGTTCGGCCCTTGTATGCATGAGTGATGATAATGACTTTATGTCCGCGATCGATCAATTTCTAGGTAATTGTCAGAATATGACCAGACGAAGCAGCTATTGCCTGCATTGCTTACAGAAGACAGCTGATATATGTGACTCTCAATTCCCCCTGGACCTGGTTAGCAGGGAACACAACCAACCACATTTTCTTCTTTCGGACATACCTGACTGGGGGAAGAAGAAGTCACTAACCATACTATCATGCAAACCGCCCTATTAGCTCTGCTATAGTTCTCTCTCCATAGAGAGAGAGACCGATAACTGGGACTCACGCAATATTATATGGCATTATGGCGGTGGTTCTCGGGCAAAGGGTTCCAAGAGAGTGAGGAAATTGTGATCAATTGCCTATCCATGGCGAACAAGTCATTCCACTGTCCAGAACATCAGTTCGGTTCATTTTCCAACACTCATGCTTTTGTATTCAACAGTAGAAGCCTCGCGCGCGCTCCGCATCAAAGCCGGCGGTGAAGTAAAGGCGGCGACTGCGATTAGCGTTCTGCCGGCACAAAAAAACATCAACGAAATTGGAATTTGCTCCGCCCTAAAGCTCTTGTGGAATGCAAGCGCTCGAAAAGAATGACCGGATCCAAAGCGCCCGAGTCGTCCATCAAGATGACCGCAACTCCCAGCTCGACTAAGCCTTCCAAACGGAAGCGCGAGTTGGATTCAGCACGGACCCAAACCCCAACCCCAACCAAAAAGCACAAGAAGCGTGACAGTCCTTCCGCTCCAGACGATGGCAACAGCAACAAGAAACGCAAGCGAGTCAAAGATGCGCTTCAAAGCGAAGATAATGCGAAATCGACCTCGAAAGAAAGTGTTGTCTCGCCAGACAGCAGCGAAAAGGTTATTACAGACCCGGACCACCTCAGCACTAAAGAAGGAAAGAAGTCAAAGGATGACAAGCGAAAGAACTCTAAGAAGCGCGACACAACACCTGATGAGACTCCGGTTGTGAAAGAAAAGTCTTCAGGTCCCTCCTCCGATGAGGACGAGGCAAAAGCTTCGAAAGCCAAGCACGCAGGAATTTATTCAAAGTTTGAACGGACAAAAGCAGTCTCCAGCAAATTGACGAAGAAAACAAAACTCGATGAGGTTGAAGTGACCGAGGAAACTATCGAGCCAGTCATTGCACAGGGTCTGGAACCATTGCCACAGCCCGAAAATCCGCCCGAGCTGGAAATAACCCCAACCTACTCTTCTCTGCCCGCTTGGCTAGCGGAACCCGTACGAACATCTGCAAAAGAGCGATCCAAGTTTGCTGAACTTGGTATCAAGCCTGATTTGTTACGCATTCTCGACCAGCACGGTTACGAGGAGGCATTCGCTGTCCAGTCTACAGTGATTCCTCTTCTCCTCGATGGAAGCAAAAACCATCCCGGTGACCTGTGCATTTCGGCCGCCACTGGATCTGGAAAAACACTGTCTTACGTACTTCCCCTTGTCACCTCTTTGACACCTAGGCCCGCATCAAGACTCAGAGGACTCATTGTGGTTCCTACCAGAGAACTAGTGAAACAGGCTCGCGAGGCCTGCGAGCTTTGCGCCTCAGGATCGCGCCTTCACATTGGGAGTGCAGTTGGAAATGTGGCCATCAAAGAGGAACAAAAACTACTCATGAGAGTAGATCAGGTGCATAATCCCGCAACTGTTGCGCAGCGTCAAAAAATCGGCCTGCAAGGAAATGACTGGATGGACTTTAACCTCGAGGACTGTGTGACCGAGGCGGTTGATTCCACCGGGTTTCTTCCAGGCTATATCCAGCGGCCAGAGCCCAACGTCGATATCCTTATCTGTACTCCTGGTCGCTTGGTGGATCATATTCGCTACACCAAAGGCTTTACCCTCAAGCATCTGGAGTGGCTGGTGATTGACGAAGCCGATCGATTGCTGAACGAGAGCTTCCAGGAATGGGTGGATGTGGTCATGGGGTCGCTGGATGCACGCCAGGTTCCCGAAACTTTTGGGCCTGGTGGTAAGCTTTTGTCTGATCTTGGCCTTCCAATTGAAACCAAGCCCCCTAGAAAGGTTGTGTTGAGTGCTACCATGACCCGCGATATCTCGAAGCTCAACTCTTTGCGTTTGGCTAACCCGAAAATGGTGATCATTGGCGCTGAGAAAGCCATTGACCTCGATGATTCATCTGCCGCCCTTGCCGATGCTCATTTCACTTTGCCCCCGACACTGCACGAGCGCATTGTTGCTGTTGGGGACGAATCCCAGAAGCCGTTGTATCTTCTACGGCTGCTCCTTTCGCATATCAAAATTGGTGTTGAGGAGTCTGTATTTCATACCGCCGATGACAGCTCTAGCTCAGATGATACAAGCTCCGATGAAACGAGCTCTGATGAGTCTTCCGATGATGATACCTCATCTTCTGGTTCGGACTCGGACTCAGACTCGGATTCCGATACCGATACTGATTCCGATTCAAGCTCTGATTCATCAAGCGACTCCGAGGACTCGGTTCCTAATTCCGTCGATCTCGTGCCCGAAGGTAAAATTTCGCCTACTACTGTCTTAATTTTCACCAAGTCTTCCGAGTCTGCATCGCGACTTTCTCGACTCATCTCCCTCTTCCACCCCTCGCTCGCCAGCCGCATGGGAACAATTATCAAGTCGAGCAACTCTGCGGCGTCCCGCAAGACCTTGACGGCTTTCCGACAAGGTCGTATTTCCATCATTGTGGCCACAGATCGAGCCTCACGTGGACTGGATCTGCCCTCCTTGACACATGTTGTGAATTACGATGTTCCTAGTAGTGTTACCACTTACGTGCATCGTGTGGGACGAACTGCTCGCGCTGGCCGAGATGGTTCTGCGTGGACCCTGGTTGCTCACCGCGAGGGTCGATGGTTCGCCAACGAAATCTCTAACAGCATTGACGGCCGCATCACGCGTAAGGCTGCAATTGACCGGGTTCAGGTCAAACTGGATACGCTGAAGTCACTCCAGTCCAAATATGCAGCAGCATTGGATGCACTAGAGAAGGAGGTCAAGGTGAGCAAGGCTCCCAAGTCACGACCAACAACCAAGGCTTAGGTCTATCTATCATGAATCTTCTTACATGATTTCCAACTGTATGCATAGCGTCTGTATCTTAATGTAAAATACAATGATCTGAGCAGGTTGAGGAAAACTCGTGCAGTAGTGAGTCGCTATAGCCAGTTAATGACACTTCTTTCCCACGGCTTTTCTACTTTAGGTGCTGCCGCTGTTGTAGGGCGCCCAGACAATGAGCCAATCTCTCAAATTAAACAATAACCTCGGAACTAAGACACCATACAAATCAATTCATAACGCGTTTTGTGAAAGGTTCCGCGCATTCGACGTCCAGCTTTGACTGTTTAAGAATATATCCTTATAATGAATCAAGGTAGGGCAGAGAGAGAGAGAGAGCGGCGCTTCGGTCTTAGCTTTCAACCTTCAAGTGATAATGCCTATGAAGTGAAAAGAATTGCCTTAATACATACTATGTACATAACTACATTGAAGTCTGAAAGATTGAGCGGAATGTCTAGTCTTAAAGGGGATAGTGTCCGCGCGTGGCGGAGATCCACATGTAATTTTGTTATGGTATTGAACCTGTTATCCACTTATAAATAATACCAAGGCTCTATATCAAACAGGCAGAAGACAGCCCATCCCCTGGCACGGTTTCTGACCCCACTCAGAAACCGCCAATCGCCATTTCGAGCAGCTAGCTATCCTTTTCTCTGCTGACAGCTGCTTGGCGTGGAGAGCAGAGAGGCTGTCACCAGAAAATGAACGAGCAAGGAGGCATCCGAGGTGAAGTAGGAAAAAGGTTATGTTGAGCAAGTAGAATGAGGTTTAAGCCGGCATGTACTCAAGACAATAATGATCGATTACTAAACGGAATAGAAGACAGAGCACCTTACTATGTGCTGTTTTTTCATGGTCCGCATCGACAGTAACAAAATCGGAATAGCTTCGGCGAAATGGCCGAAATCTCCGCACGACGATCACTTTTATCCGATTAGATAGCCAAGGTTACAAAAGAAATCACGCTATACTTTGGTATCTGCGGGGAAATGGCACCGTTACCTGGGTACTACTACCTGGTCATGACCGATGAACACGTTCAACGCTGTTATATAGATGGTCTAGGCCACACGATGTTTGGGCCATAACAAGCCTCTCGCTACCATGGTGAAAGTCAACGGGCTCTGCACCTTTCTTGCCTGTGCAAATCTCTGTCAATCAGTGCTGTTCAAGCCTCAGAATGACTTCCAAGGAATTTCGGGCCTCAATGTCTCCTTTTCCATCGATTTACCATTCAATAACCGGGCTTTTGGCCTAACCCCAAGCGATGCGGATTTCGATGGCGATTTGAGTGAGTCAAGATCTCAATCATCCCGCACCAAAAAAAGAGAGAGAGAAAAATAAAAAGCCGAGGACATGCCGAATAACGAGACCTAGATTCATATCCGGCAGCACAGATGCCGCCGGAGAGTTTCTCATACGGAGGATTCAACTATCGCTTCGCCAAGTACAATGCCACTGCAGGCTATGACAACGTTCTCACCCAGGGACAGGAAATTGCGGTCCCACGGTCTAAATACTTCAGCTACCAGATGCTCGCCGCATCGGAATCTGGTATGGCCTCAGGCTCAGTGCTAGCCAAGTATGCGGATGGCAGCACGACCAGTGGCTCGCTGCTAGTCCCAGCTTGGTGGACCTGGCCGTACCCCGAAGGTGGAGACCTGATCTTCACTTGTTATTTGACCGAAAATGACACCAACTGGAATCGCTCCAATATATTTCAAACTACCACTTGGTTGGACTCATCCAAAGAACTCGTCTCCTTAACCTTTCCCAATAGCTCCATTGGGTCATCCACGAGTCCTGGAGGAGCGACCATCAGCACCAAGCTTCATATTTTTGCCCTATCAATGCTGCCAGTATCCAGAGAAAATATTGGATCTATTCAATTGGAAACTCAATATGCTCGATCAACCAAGAAATGGATAGACAACACTGATAAATTTCAGATCGTGGAGGTTCTCATCAACAATGTAGGGTCCTCCATTGCCTTGCGAAATAACGATGTCCGTGTACGCGTCGAGTCACCAGGCTTAGAGACCATAACGCCAGGGTTCATTAAGCGACTGGGGCCTGGGGATCAAGCCACCGTGGAAGTCGGTGTTCGGAACCGAAAGGGAGTGGCAATCGGGGCTTCAGGCCCTGCAACAATTGTTATTGAGGGTCACAATGTCATGTCTACCAAATATACCTTTGAGGCAACATACGGAATTGGTCTTTACGAGGCTACCTATGAATCCGTGTATAGTCACGAATCTCCAAACTGGTACAACAATGCCAAGTATGGGATTTTCATTCATTGGGGAATCTACTCGGTCCCTGGCTGGGCAAACTCGGGATCCAAAGAAGACTACGCCGAATGGTATGTTTAAAACTGAAGAACCGATATCGAGACACATCCAACCAAGGTTGCTGACGTGGAACTCCAGGTACTGGTGGTGGCTTAATGAAGGTCCGAGCGGATCAGTCGGTGTATATGACTATCATCTAAAGAAATACGGTCCACATGTTGTGTACGACGACTTTATCCAGAATTTCACCGTCAGCGAATGGGACCCTAAGGAGTGGGTGGACCTATTTGCTGATGCCGGTGCCAACTACTTCGTTCAAGTCAGCAAGCACCATGAGGGGTATGCTCTATTCGACCTTCCGGAAAATGTGACGAAAAGGACGTCCGTTACGATGACTCCCTATCGCAATTTACTACAGGTACTAATGGTGATTACTTTATCTTGCTCATGAGACCTAACCACGAAGCAGGAGTTGTTTGACGCAGCCAAAAAGCACCAACCGCAACTACATCGAGCAACGTAAGTAGTTGCACTTCAACGTCTGGTCATTGTTAGTATTATACTGAACCCCCTCTTAGATACTATAGTCTTCCCGAGTGGTTTAATCCCGACTACAAGAAGTACGGCTTTGGTGATTGGCCTGGAGGTAGGTTTCTAGGCTTGGGTCTCAATTTCTTTGGGTATCACTGATGAAAGGGCTCGCCAGGCAATGCTACCAATCCATTTACTAATCAGACCCTACCATATACCGGCTGGGTTCCTGTGAACGATTACATTATCGATAAGATTCTGCCGGAAATGAAGACTTTGGCCAAGATGGGAACCGAAATAATGTGGTGTGACATTGGGGGTAAGGATCTACCTTTCTAGTGATCACTAGAAAATTAACTTATGTTAATTGAATAGGACCGAATCGAACCGCCGAGTGGGCCTCAGAATGGTTCAACCAGGCCGCAGAAGAAAACCGGCAAGTTGTCATGAACGCCCGATGTGGCCTCCCAGGGGACTTTGATACGCCAGAATACGCCACATACTCCGCTGTGCAAAGACGTAAATGGGAGAGTAACCTTGGAATGGATCCATACAGCTACGGATACAATCGCGCCACCCCATTGGCAAGCTACATGAATGCGAGCACCATTGTCACGAGTCTTGTTGACATTGTTAGCAAAAACGGCAATTTCCTGCTCGATGTTGGGCCAACAGCCAACGGAACCATTATAGACATTGAGCAGCAGCACCTTCGACAAGCCGGGAAATGGATCAAGGCCCATGCAGAGGCAATTTTTAATACTACCTATTGGTTCATTACACCCGAAGAAGGAGATGTGCGATTCACTGTTTCACAAGATGCGTTTTATATCCATACGATTACAAAGCCGAACAGCACCCTCGCCCTATCCAGTACAATCCCGTGGGTGGAGGGGGATCAAGTTACAGTGGTTGGGGGCAAGATGCATGGTGCAGTTCTCCCGAGTCATAAGTCCCGCAATGGCTCTATTGTTCTTTCGGTGAGCAAAGAAATTGCAGCAGCCGATCAATATGCTTGGGTTTTTAAGATCCCTTACTAGAAGTCTGAGGAAACCATCGGTCCAACGGTGGACATAGTCCAAGTAAAGTACCTACTCATGTGATTGGACCCTGAGCGGTGTTAATCAGTACCTATACCATGGAAGGATTTTGATGTTTCGTCAATTGACCCAGGTACATAGAGCAAAAATGCATAAATCAAGGAGATTAGTAGATCTCACATATGAAATGACTTCGAGGTATGAAGAAATTGAACTAGGCTGTCCAAATTACTTCGTCGTTTTCCTGACGTGTCAACATGCCTGGAGACCGTGATTCTTAGCACTCTCCATCAAATTACGAGCATCCATCGAGGTTCAGAGCAGTGGCTAAACGGTTTGATTTCAGGCAGTTGAAAAGAGATTTTGCGGAGTCATACAATATCCGCCATCATATGCATAACTTGTAAATTCAGCCTAAATTGGGTATTTGTAACACTATCGGATGCAGTCCTACATGTACGACGTTAATTGTCATTAGCCAGAAGCTTTGGTAAACATGCTCTGTGGGATCTCATCATGAATTAGTTTGAATCACAATTATTGCGAATAAATTGACAAAATTCTTCATCTCCACCTTTTATCCAGGGTTAATCCAAGAACCAAATTTGGGATGTTGGACACTATCAGTTCAGTATCCCATGCTTCATGCCAATCTCTTCACTAAGCAAGCCAGTAGGGTTGGGAGGCTGAGTACTGAGGTCTTGCCCATGGAAAGCCGAACCTGGCAAGAGCAATTGGAATCTCATTGACCATGCTAAACTGGAAATTTCGACTTCTATTGCCGCGCATGCCTATCGACATGCTAAATCCGGGACTAGCTACTCCGTACCTGCATCCAGGCCTCCTGTCGAAGATGAGGGGTACTGCATCATTCCATGCCAACCTGAAATTTGTCAAGGAAAAGATCTAGCCGATTCGTCATTGCAACCTTCAGGCTAAATAGCACGGGTCTCGTAATCATCCTGCAAGGTTGGGATTCCCCGCGTATCGATCGACTGCGGGAGTTGCCGTCTTGGGCAAAAGTGTGGAGACGTTGTGTATACCCCGTGGGATATAGCCGAACTGCAGCCGGCCCTGGGGGTACAAATAGTCGGGAAGAATCAAGCAAATATGCTCGGCACATTCAGCAAGTCAAGTTTCTACAATGCCGGCTGCATCTTTAGCCGTGTTGGCGGCTTTGGTGCCGTTCGCTTTCGCGCAAGCCAACACAAGCTATGTTGACTATTCAACGGAACCTCAACCCAGCCTCGATACCTGGACCCTCGCGACAATTGATCTTGGGTTTCCCGACTGTGCAAACGGGCCACTTAGCCACACCCTGGTGTGCGACTCATCGGCAACTGCCCATGACCGCGCCGCGGCTTTGGTTGCTCTGTTTACGTTTGAAGAGCTGGTCAACAGCACCGGGAATAATATTCCCGCCATTCCTCGCCTCGGACTTCCTCCATACCAGGTCTGGAGTGAAGCTCTACATGGATTGGATCGTGCTAATTTTACCGACGCCGGTGACTACAATTGGGCAACCTCCTTCCCGTCGCCCATCCTTTCAATGGCCGCGCTGAACCGCACCTTGATCAACCAAATCGGAGGCATTATTTCAACTCAAGGTCGCGCTTTCAATAATGTCGGTCGCTATGGTCTCGATGTTTATGCGCCCAACATCAATGCCTTCCGGCACCCGGTCTGGGGCCGTGGACAAGAGACACCGGGCGAGGATGCTTACTTTTTGTGTGGGACGTATGCATATGAATACATTACCGGCATGCAAGGAGGTGTGGATCCAGAGCACCTGAAGCTGGTAGCCACCGCAAAGCATTTTGCCGGGTATGACATTGAGAACTGGCACAATCATTCTCGCCTGGGTAACGATTTGAACATCACTCAGCAGGATTTGGCGGAATATTTCATGCCGCAGTTCCTGACTGCTGTTCGAGATGCCAGGGTCCACAGTGTGATGTCCTCGTACAACTCTGTGAACGGTGTACCCAGCTCTGCCAACTCGTTCTTCCTCCAGACTATTCTCCGCGATAGTTGGGGCTTTGTGGATGACGGATATGTCTCGTCAGACTGTGATGCCGTTTACAATGTCTGGAATCCCCATGAGTATGCACACAACATTACGGGTGCCTCGGCGGATTCTATGAGAGCTGGTACTGATATTGATTGTGGAACCTCTTACCAGTATCACCTGAATGAATCATTCTTCCAAGGTGAAATTTCCCGAAGTGAGATTGAGCGTGGTGTCATCAGACTTTACTCAAACCTTGCCCGCTTGGGATACTTCGATGGCAACAGCAGTGTTTATCGCGACCTTGACTGGTCCGATGTGTCTACCACTAATGCATGGAACATCTCCTATGAGGCAGCTGTTGAGGGAATCGTTCTCCTGAAGAATGATGGAACTCTACCGTTATCCAAAAAGGTCAAAAGCATTGCCCTTATTGGTCCGTGGGGCAATGCTACCACCCAGATGCAAGGCAATTACTACGGAAATGCTCCTTATCTGATTAGCCCTCTCGCCGCTCTCGAAGCCTCTGATTTGACCGTCCACTATGCTTTGGGTACAAACATTTCTTCGCAGTCGACGGTAGACTTCGACGCTGCACTTGCGGTGGCCAAGAAGTCTGATGCCATCATCTTTGCCGGTGGCATTGACAACACAATTGAAGCGGAGGGTATGGACCGAGAGAACATTACTTGGCCAGGCAACCAACTGGAATTAATCAAGCAGTTGAGCACTGTTGGCAAGCCATTGGTAGTCTTACAGATGGGCGGAGGTCAGGTCGACAGCTCCTCCTTGAAGACGAACAAGGACGTGAACTCGCTTATTTGGGGAGGTTACCCAGGTCAGTCTGGTGGCCAGGCTCTCCTGGACATCATCACCGGCAAGCGTGCACCCGCTGGTCGACTGACAACAACCCAATACCCCGCCGAGTATGCTTTACAGTTCTCGGCGATCGACATGAGCTTGCGCCCTAGCGGAGACAACCCTGGCCAGACATATATGTGGTACACAGGCAAACCTGTATATGAGTTTGGACATGGAATGTTCTATACGACCTTCAAGACATCCCTTGCGCATTCTAAGACAACTACCAAGGAGGCTACTTTTGACATTGTTGATCTCTTATCTCGATCGCACCCTGGCTACAACACAGTGGAGCAGCTTCCCTTCCTCAACTTCACCACCAGTGTCACCAATACTGGCAGTGTGGTCTCTGATTACACGGCGATGGCCTTTGTCAATACGACCGCAGGACCGGCGCCTTATCCCAACAAGTGGCTGGTTGGTTATGACCGTCTGGGATCGCTTGAGCCGCACACTTCTCAATCAATGATCATTCCTGTCTCACTTGATAATGTGGCCCGCACTGACTCTCTTGGAAACCGCATTGTCTACCCCGGGAAATATGAACTGGCGTTGAACAATGAGCGCTCAGTAGTCTTGTCCTTTACTTTGACGGGAGATGAGACAACCATTTCCAAGTGGCCAATGGATGAGCAGCAAATACCTGCTGCGTGATCGAATGTGTGGATATGGATATTGGTTCGAAAATTGGTTGATCAATACTCACTGTTCCCAATGGTTCGAGTCATAATGCACGGTTTCTTTCTTCAAGGAATGCATATTCACGCAGAAAAGTTACTACTGCAGCCCACAACGATAATATAATCGTTTGAAGTTAAGTTGGTGTAAATTTTCGGGTATCGTGAACAAAGGATTATGGTATAATCAAGAGACTGTTAAGTGATCATCATATAGACAGCAGAGAAAATCAGACCAATCACTATGGCAGTCATTATCGATGCCCCAGCCCTATCAGCCGTAGTAAGAGCAGAGTATTGGACTTCTGTAGTTGTATCCGACTCCGTTCCAGCTGCACTATTGCCTTCACTTGTTCCACCAGTAGTGGCCGTAACAGGCGCACTGACATTAGCAGAAAGGAGTCCCTGAAGGACCTCGAGAACCCCCATTTGCTGACCAACGCCAGTCGTCCCATCGTAACTGCCACTCGACCAGCGAAATCCACAGAAGGTGCCAGTAGTTCCGCCCTGGCACTGGGCCACAGCAGCCTGCGCTGTAGCTCGCATTTTTATCATGATAGTGTCGTATGTGTATGGCGCAAGTTGTGTGACATCGGCCATCCATCGGGATAGGTATGCCTTAAAAGATAACTGATCCGTGTTACAGCTACTTGTGAGCTCACAGGGAGGCTCGTACATGACATGACGACTGGATTCATTTGTCGAAAAAAGAAAACTCGTTTTTGAGAGGAGTGCATCCAGCCGAGTTTTCCATGTGGAGGCTGATGAAGAATTGGTCGAGGTTGCGTTGGTTGAAAGTGACGAAGTCTGTAAATTCGGCCGATTAGCTCGTCACATCAAAATCTCCAAGAGGAAAAGCTCACATAGTTGTACATCACGGAGGCGCCATGAAGATAGATTCCTGCAGTATATGACCAACGAGTTCTATCATAGGATGTGCAATTGCTGACATCCGTCGTTCCATCGTATACTTGATAGTCCGAGGTGATCAACCCGACGGCCTTGGCCCAATTCCAAGATTTAGTGGCCCATTCAGCGTAAGTCTCATTGCCAGTATATCGAGCCAAGCGGGCGGCGATGTCAAAGAAACAGCCATTTGCGATTGTGTTTTTGTAATTGTATCCGGCATTCCAGGTGTAAATTTGCCAACGCAGACCTCCATTACAGCTCGCTGTATCCCAGCGGTTAGCTTGCTCATTGAACACAGCCTGAACCATAGACAGCCAACCAGGGTATGAGGAACTCGGATTTGTAAAGTTTCGCTCGGCAGCCATCATTGCACTGAGGGCCCAGAAGCATTGGTCATCGTTGCCCTCGGTGTATGTCTGGTTGTTTGGCATGAAATCCCCCTTATCACCCGCCTGATGCTCCATTGCTTGAATGGTGATATTGTTATAAGTCGAATCCCCGGTAAATGCCCAGTAATTGATCAGAGCCCCGAAAAAGGCCCCCGCTTCCCACCAATAATACGGGTCTGGAAGATTTCCAGGTACATCGCCAGTGTTGTTGCCCGTGTAAAAGGTAACAAGATCATAAGCGACAGTGCTGGCAGCCGATCTAATTGAGTCTGCGTCGGTCAATTTCACCGCTCCGAATGATACGATTCTTACAGCTTTATCACTCACCGTCACTATCGATATCAAGGGCTACCCCTGCGCCGGCGACCAAAGGATTCAAACATGATAGCGCTATCAATGGCAGGGGCCATACTGTTGAGAAAGGCCTTGAAACCATGTGCGCTATGAGTTTCCTTTAGAATTGATTCTAATAGCTGCAGAACTTCGATGAGATGCCTCGACCTTTGTAAAAAGAAAAAATTACAGGAGGAAACCGATACTAGATTTATTCATGAGGAACGAATCAATAATGCCAACGAAGTGGGGAGAGCCAAGGTAAAGTATAATAATAATAGAACTTGAATGGTGCCAAAGACGTGAAAGACGAGAAAATCTCTCTTAGGAATTCATAATGCATCTTGGCGCCGAGGAAACCATTGATTTTGCATTACCGATCAGCAGTTTCGTGTCTTAGGAAAGCCATCGCGAACAAGCGGCGTGCTGGGCAATAGATCTAGGCAGCAGAGTGCCGAGACACAAGGCCTGAGCAGGCCCTCCTATCAATGCAAAGACTCAACTTTGGCGGCTGTGCTGGGAGATTGGATGTGAATAGCTTCGTCTTGGCTGTCCTTGGCGGGCGAACCGGAAGCACTGGGCGCCTATGTATGGCGCCAGCCCCACTAGGCCGCGTATTACCAAGACCTTTCTGTCTTAAGGGGGCGAAAGGTGGTTCAAAGGGGTTGTTGAGTTGAAAGGCAAGGAGGATTCTCCAAGTGCGATATAGACTAGTGTAGATCGTTCGTTTCATTCGTTTCGTTCGGTTCCCCTAAGTGGGGCTTGACCTGCATTCTTCACGGCAGTCTTCTCGTCAATCCCTCCAATTTTCCATGCGAATGTGAAGGCAAGAGCACTCTAACCCTCAAAAGAAAAAGAAAGACCTAGGAAGATGAGAACCGAGGATCAAGAAAGCCACGGACTTGCAACCGAGCACTCTCTGCAATGTGGCAGTTAAGGGGCCAAAGGAGATCGAAATTTTGATTTACAACCTTGGAAGGACATATGCATCCAATGGTATATATGTTACTTCCACTCCGTTCATTCGTCTAGCAAGTCCAATCACTCATTGGAATCCACATATGCCACCTGCGGGCATAATAATTTGGATGTTTTGCAGACTAGGGTTCTTGATATATAGAGAACCCCACACTAGCAATCAAATTACATACCTTATCAACTCGTAAATTTACGCCCATCTCTCTCATCTCAAGAGATCCTGGGATCTTATCCTAACAGAAATGTAGCCCAGTAATAAAACAATCAGTTCCCATGGGGTAACCGGTGCCGGGTCGCGCCCGCTTATCCGGTGGTGCCTGATAAATCGGGCTTGAAAACTAATATGTCATTGGCCATTGGGTGTTCAAGGATCCCCCCGCAATTCGCCATCCGCAGAGTCCCACGCATTCCCATCCCACCTCCGACAGCGACGATGGACAAAGATGGACACTAGTCCACAAAACTTCGAGCCGCTGTCGGGTGTGCCCAACTCCGAGCGCCGCTCATCATCCGCGCGGGGACCGTTGGCCGGGGGCAAGCAGATCACCCGAAATCGGGCGAGCTACAGCTGCCACACTTGTCGCCGGCGAAAGGTGAAATGCGACAAGGTAATATCCCCCAGCGATACATGTATGACACTTTGTAACTAAGCATGTAGCGCTTCAGGTTCACCCAATTTGCGGAAACTGCGCCAAGACCGGAGCCGAATGCCTTTACGATGTGTCGTCGCAAAAGCGCGAACAGGGCCGCGACGGGCCCCAGCAAGACGGACATGGAGTAAAACGAAGGAGACAGACACCGCGCACATGGGAGGAAGATGTGGATGAACTACAAACCATTTATGGGCAAATGCGGCAGACTGATACATCTGCTGGTCAGAAACCCAACCCGCGCGCGATCGAGCACCGACTAGACAAGTTGATGTCAATGATCGACCGATTGGGCGGCAGCGCTCAAGCTCTTAAAGAAGCGGGAAAAAACGCCGCGGCCCCAAGCGCCGCGGTGGAATCAGCTCTTCTGGAGGAATTGCGCCAGACCCATGCTCGAAATGGAGGAGCGGTATCTTCACGGCCCTCGAGTCCACGTCGCGCTGCTACAGAGTCAAGCGGTGATGAATTTCCCATTCCTTCAGGCCAGGCCACTGATCTGGTTGATCCGGTGGGAAGTCTGAATTTAGGACATTTGAGCTTGGATGATGGCGGAAGGTCGAGGTGAGTGAAGATAGAAAATCGTCGAGGTGGAGGCATCGGAGGTGCTAATAAAGGTCAGATACGTTGGGACGACATACTGGGCTTACATCTCTCATGAGGTATTTCTTGTTTTCTTGCCTTTCCATGCCGAGTAAGAGCTACGCTAAACCTCTTCCAGATCAATGATCTAAATCAGTTACTGAGAGATCAAAATCGATCGCATGATTTATCGCCCTCAGAAACCACCAACGAAGATGATCCTGACTTTATTGCCAATGGACGCAGAGCGTGGAAAGGGTTAGTCGACAGCCCTAGCCCATCAACTGCACCTGGGTCTCGAGGGTCCTTCCAACCATCCATCGTATTTCCATCTGGCGAATCTCCATCCGGAACTGAGAGACTTGTGGAACCGGAAATGCTCAAACATGTTCCAACAAGACGACAAAGCCAAATACTCTATAAGGGTTTTATGTCTGGCGTTCATGCAATCAGTCCAGTCGTTCACCCTCCCACTATCTTGAAGCTCTATAATGCCTTTTGGAACTGGTACGACTACAGTAGTTATTCCGGGGAAACCTGCCCATGCCCTTCATTCATCCCGCTTCTCTATGCCATCTGGTATGGCGGTTCCGTGACTATTTCCATTCGAACGATTAAAGCCGAGTTCAATGCGTCATCTCGTTTCTCTCTGTCCTCCATATACAATGAAGAAGTGACTCACTGGTTGGCAAAGATATCTTTTCCTCGAAGCCCCTCTCTGCAAGGGCTCTCGGCCTATCTCATCGTTCAGACTATTCTGTCCAAAGAGGAAGAGCCTCTTACAAGTAGTCTGTTCGTCAGTCTCGCAATGCGAGTGGCACAGACTATGGGTCTCCATCGAGATCCAGCAAAATTTGGGATTGAACCATGTGAAGCAGAGTATAGGCGCCGGCTTTGGTGGCATATCATGCATATGGATGGCGTGGTGGCAATGTCGAGTGGACTTCCTCCTCTGGTCAGTGACGAAAATTATTGGGACGTACGCGAAACCAGCGAAGTCAAAGACACGTTACTGGGCTCTCCGGCGGCCGAAAGATATGAGCAGATGGTAGCAGCTAACCAACAGGTTCGTGAAAACCCAGACGAGCCTTCTGTATGCGGTGGCCCATCAATGGTAAACGTGTTCTACCTGACTGCTAGGGGCAAATATACAATGGCTCGTACGATTTCCATAACCAAACAAAGCGAAGGCAAGAAAGCTGACATTTGTACCAGGCGCTGTCCGCCGAATATTGCGGATTCAGTTGGGCACCAAACCAGTTACTCGAAGAGATATGGAAGAGCTGCGCGCGATTCTTCTCGATCTTCAATTGAAGTTGAACTCAATTGTTAACCGAATTCCCGAGAACAAATCAGAAGAAACTTCAGGCGCAACGACCCGAGCCCTGTCTATGTCTAAGTCGCCCGTAGAGGTGCAGTCGACCGAAACAGAGCTTCCGGGCGAAGGGCCGAATGGTTGTACCGAGCAATATCACTCCCCAGTTTTGGTTTCCTTCCATAAATGGGCCAGAATTCTTTTATCTTTATATATCGACAAGGTAAGGAATATTCATTTCCAGGCTATGATCTTGGCTAACAATTCATAGGCGTTCTGTGTTGCATATCAACCTTTCTTGAAGAATGCTCGCAGTCGAATCTGGCCTGCCGCCAGACAGAGGTGAGAATCCCAGTATGCATAAAGTAAATTAACATGTCTGACAACCATAGCGCACTTCGTCACTGCCACGGGTTTATGGAAAAGTTTATCCAACTGGCAACAGATCCTGATTTCCAGCCATTTCATTGGAGCTGGCCAGGGTAAGCTACCCGTTCAACTGCCAGCCATTTCCATAGAAGCTAACGAATCTCAAGTAACCACCAACCTATGCACGCAACGATGTACGTTCCTTCTATCTTTGATTGTTTTACCAGAGACATTAACCAGTTGCAGGATCATGCTCATCGATCTATACGAACGTCCATATAGTCCCGAGGCCTCGAAATCACGCGCATTCATCGACCGAATTTTGGCACTTTCTGGACCAGATGGAGGCGTTGTTGGCGGCGAAGATGGCATCTCCACGCAACGACCTCTTAAGGATGGTGGCCGCGAAGCATGGGACATGATCCGTCGTCTTCGTCAAAAGGCCTGGCAAAAGGCCGGTCTAAATCCCAAGATGCTCTGGACCGAACAGGACCAAATTCAAGCAGGAATCGCCTCACCAGCAGGAGAGACAAACAACCTGCGTAGCTCATACCATTCAGGGACTTCACCAGCACCCGAGTCTCCCGCGGTCTCATCAACACGTCAACCTGCTGGATCGGGTCGTCAACTCAACGAATTCAACCGGATGTTCTACAACATGACACGATCTCAGATTCTTCCTACCCCTGTCATTACTTCGGGCACAGTCAGGCCTAGTCCTCTAAGATACTCCGCCCATCCTCCGAGACAACCGTCTCGTTCCCTCCCCACACCTCAATACAACTCCAGTCCAGCCGCCGTTACGATGACTTCTCCAGTCACTTTGGCAACGCCTTCTGTTATGTCATCCTCCCCCGGTGCAGCACCCTCTATAGGAACACCCTCACCTGCCAACTCTTCCACCACCTCTCAAATCCAAGTACCCCAGTCTCTTCAACAGCTTCCCAACATGCCCTTTATGGACCCCGTGTCACCGAATCCACCTGCAATGGGAGTCCCCACACCGCCGTCCATGGTGGACCCGAACCTAAATTTCGATTGGGACCAATGGGATGCTGTCTTTGGACAGCATTTGCCCGTGGCAGATGAGCTTATGGAACTGGATCCTGTTTCTGGACTGGAATTCGCGAATTTTGGAGTCCCTCCTGACAACGATGGTGTTGATGTCAATGGGATGTCTACGGAAGACTTTCCAGCAGCCTGGGCGGACAATCCCTCCGTCAATAGCGTTTCAGCCAGTGACTGGACGGGATATTGTTAATCATGCAAGGTCCGCATGACACGTGCATAATCTGTAATATAGTTGGTGGATTGGGCCGCATTGTACATACAGGCGTTTGGAAACACGCATAATATCAGGGAGAAAGTGATCTTCTCAAGATTACGGCAATCTTTACATTTCGACTATGTGGACTGAGCTGCCACAAGAAACCAATAGGAAAAGGGGACATAACGGGTTATTGATTCGTGAGGCGTTACTCTTGACGATCAGAAGGATCGACCAATTATGATACGAAGATGCGACATGTAAAAGCCAAACCAGACCAAAGATCCGGCCGGGTGGGAGAGAATAAATGCCATCTCCGCGTCCGATCTAAACATGGATGCAGAGGGCTCGCGTTTCGTAACTTTTTTATTTCTTCAGGTCAAGTGCAATGCATTATCGCCAGCAAAGATCAAAAGCGCTTAGACCTTCATCGAGTTCAAACCGTGCTTCCAGACAATGGCGAAGGGGGTGACACCATCCTCACGGAAGTTGATCAGGACGTGCCTAGATGAGTCAGTAAATGGGAATTCATAATTGGAAGAGTGGCGCGGTATCAATGACAACGTACATAGCATCACCGGTCATGCTCTGGCCCATGAGGACATCGTAATCGTCGTATTCGGCAATAATCTTCTTCATGGCAGCAGCAGCGTGCTTCTGGAACTCCTTGACGGCCGCCTCGTCACCCTTCTCGGCAAGGGCCTTGTTGACCTTCTTGATGTAGGCTAAAAAATTGGATCGGTTAGTTGGACGAATATAGACATTGAGTGAAGCATCAAGGCACATACACTTCAGGTGGGCCTTGAAGGCATCCTTGGAGGGCTTCATGCCCTCCTCGGTCTTCAGCCAGTGGAGACGGAACTGGTCCTCAATGTCGTGGACCATGACCATCTCGGCCTCGCCGTTGTCGTCGTCGGCAGCATCCTCAGCGGAGGGATTGGCACCAGCAAGCTCGAAGTCCTCGCCGACCTTCTTGGAGTACTTGCGGCAGTCGGTCTCCCACAGGATGGGGCAGTCCTTGGACTCTTTAATGTCGTAAGCGTCCGAGAGGATCTCGTCGCCGGAAATGATGTCCTGAAGATCGTCAGTTTACCGATCAGGTATAATGAAATCGAAGACTCGAGTTTGACTCAATGAAGTCCCAAACGAGACGTCTAAGGGACGAATATGGGGTACATACAGTGTAGATAATCATGATGATGGTGGGAGGGGTATAATGTTTTCACAAAGGAGAATTGACAAGGAGTGGAGGGGAAGAGAGGGAAAAAAAAAAAAAAGGAGGGGAAGAAGTTTTTCTTAGTGGCGGGCTGTGGTTGGTGGGGGAGTTTGCTCTGTTTGTCCCGATCACGGGGCGAGACAGCAGTAGTATAGCATAACGGCAAGGCTTAGGAACATGGTAGTATTACATGAATATGATGAAACTAACCTTGGCAGTATTAAGAGAACCTATCTATTCATCTTGAACGGAGCTAATTAACCTATTACTCATGGTAGTGTATGGGGGGACCACTGCCCTTTCGCCATCGCTATAGTTTAACACTTTGGATCAGGTATAATTCCCCGCTGCCATTGCCTATCTTTATATCATTAATCCTTTATGGCCAAAGCAAGGGGTAGCTTCAATACTCATACTCAGATATTCAAGCATATCTTTTTAAGTATAAGGAATGGTATAAACCTCAGTATCCACGCTGTTGTGGTGAGGCATAATCCCCGCGTATGCCCAGTTAGGCCACCAACCTTGAAGCAGATGCAACGGAGAATACGGAAACATCCAATCCGCTGAACGCACCATATGATCAATCCGCCAATTCATCCAGTATAGATCATCCGCAGGATGCACCCAAACCAGCTTGAGAGTAAACAATTCGCCGCATCGGGAGATCCAATACTGCTTTGATACGGTATGATACATTTTTCAACCAATCGGAGCCAGGCAATTCATCTATCCGTCGTCACCCGTAGTGTCCGCATCCGACTGGCGCCACTTCTTTACTTCTTTCTTCTCATCATTTCGCCTCCTGATCATCTTTCCTTTTTAATCTTTCATTCCTCTTCCTGTATTCTTATCAGATTCTCTGCTGGGGCTCGGTGTAGGATCGTGCATTGCACTTGCTCTACACAGATTGTCATTGTGCTCTCCCCGAGTCCCTTGCCCGGGTCGTTACTGTCAAAGTTCCTTTCCTGATTTCCAAGCTTATCGCGCGACCCCCATCCACATCTCCATCCAACTTTTTTTTTTGTCTGTCATCCAACTCTTCTCCTAATCTTGGTCCGACCGCTCAAGGTTTGCCTTCGACATTGAACGCCACTTTTGCCATTATGGCTGCCAACGCGTCGGTCGCCTGGGACCTTCCTCCCCTCCCGAGTTACACCCTCTCCGTGCGGCAACCCGTACTCGCCCCCATCCCCGACAATGTCCTGGCCTTGGCGCTGCCAATCATCGCATACTGGGGTTTGTCTATGGTCTACCACTTCATCGATGTTTACGGATACTTTGAACAATATCGCCTACACACCCCCGCCGAAGTATTGAAGCGGAATCGCGTGACCCGATGGGAAGTCGTGCGCGATGTTATTCTGCAGCAGGTCGTACAAACAATCGCCGGGATGTCCGTGGCTTATTTCGATCCAGTGGAGACAGTTGGCCGTGAGGATTACGACGTAGCCGTCTGGGCGCAACGACTAAGACTCGCCCAGCGAGCCATTCCCCCTATGCTGGCTCTGGTCGGCGTGGACGCCGCGGGTCTGGCCAAGTCAATGTCACAAAATGGACACACCTTGCTAGCTGGCGCACTGGCAGGAGGCTCTTACCCGGATCTGATGCAGTCGCTTATTCTCGACAGTGGAGCCGAGGTATCCGCGCCTGCCTTCACCGGTTGGGAGTTGGCCTTGGCGAGCTTCATTTACTGGTATCTCGTTCCGGCGCTTCAGTTTATGCTCGCGGTCTCCATCGTCGATACTTGGCAATATTTCTTGCATCGGGCGATGCACCTCAACCGATGGCTCTATGGTGAGACTCCTCCATTCATACCGAAAGGCCTCCCCAGCTAATCAATGTCTCAGTAACTTTCCACTCTCGTCACCACCGACTTTATGTTCCTTACGCTTTCGGAGCCCTGTATAATCATCCCGTGGAAGGTTTTCTGCTAGATACTTTCGGCACTGGTATTGGCTTCTTAGTCTCCGGGATGAACAATCGACAAGGAATGTGGTTCTTCACCATGTCGACCATCAAGACTGTCGATGACCACTGCGGCTACGAATTCCCATGGGACCCTCTGCAGCACTTCACTTCGAACAATGCTGCCTACCATGACATTCACCACCAGAGTTGGGGTATCAAGACCAACTTCTCTCAGCCATTCTTTATCTTCTGGGACCGCCTACTCGGCACACAATGGACAGGCGACGTCACATCTCGCTACGAGCGGGCCCGAGAAATTGCTCAGAAGCAGGTGGATTTGGACACTCTCAAAGCTGCCGAGTTGGCCGAGGAAACCGAGCCTGAAGCGGCAGTTGTCTCATCTGACGGCCCAGCCACTCGGACTCGTCTGCGCCGGAAGACAGTGGACAGTCTAAAAGGACCGAGTCACAGTGTTCCTAGCAGCGTCCTACACAATTAAGGCTCCGTGATGAAACTATAAGAATGTGTCAATTGTTCATGCATAGTCCCCCGGGGGGCTTGGAGTTGCTGGTCATCTCCTTGTGGCTACGAGGTCATTGCTTTCCCTTCTCTTCTTGCTTCACGTATTTCAGATGTGGGCCCGCTCAGGGTCTAGCTCCATTGTATTAATAATTTGAGAATGCTCATAGTCAATTCTTTGTACATGGTTTTCTCCACGACTTACCGTGACTCGCTGTCAATAATGTTTATTCTTTATCATTTATATGAGCATCATTCGCTTTGCTTTTGGACAAACTCCCTATAGGTCCAAGACAATATGACCAGTTCCCCGCGATACGCAACTTAGCATCGCAGTGTCTTTTCATTCTCAAGTAACCCGGTGCCTCGATGCTCAATTCGCCCTTTACGCACACCAACCCGACATGTACCACAATTACCGGCTTCGCAGGTAGATGGCAGATCAAACCCAGCAGATCGAAGAGCGTTCAACAGACTCTCTCCACCCAATACCTCCACTTTTTTCTTGGACTCGGCTAATTCGGCTGTGAAGGGATCCCCCGTTGTGCTGGCCTGGAAGGATTCAGAGTGCACATTTCGTTCAGGAAACCCAAATTTCTTTGCGGTGTTGCGCACTGCATTCATCAGACGCTCTCCGGAACAACAGTAGATATGGGCCGTTCTATCAGTATTCTGCAGCACTTTGGACACATCGAATAGCCTGTCCTTTTCCTTGGTATAGATCGTCACGTTGGGGCTCAGTTCATCGAGAAGTGACTTGAAGGCGACTTCTTTGGCTGACCGAATGATATAGTGGAGATGATATCGTTGGCATTCCTGTTGTAGTTCTCGAGCAGACGCTAGCAAACCAGTAATTCCAATTCCACCGGCAATCAAAACATGACGATCTGCCTCCGTAGCCAATGGAAAGGTCGCCGAGAATTCGCTTATTGTAATTGTGTCTCCTTCCTTCAGGGCGCGATGGAGATACAGAGAGCCCCCTCGGGATGTTTGTGGATTCAGAGCCACTCCAAGGGTAAACCTATTTTGGTTACCCTCAAGCACCGAATATGCACGAATAAGACGGCCACCTAATTTCAAGCGTACATGAGTGCCGGGCTGGACTTTTTGAGGAGAATCCCTCAGGTCCAATGCTTCAAAAACAAAGGACGTCACTGTAGGGGTCTCTTTTTCCTTCTGGACAAATCGATAATCCGCCCACGTGTCAAGGGCCATGACATTGTCGCCTAGGAGGCGTTGCTCCTGGTTTTCAAATTTCCTTTGTAGTCGATTCTCAAAAATGTTTCGGATCTCCATTCCCAAAGACTCCAGGTCGGCCAATTGCTTCATCATGCCCATATTTTCCTTTTCAATGTAGAGATAATGCTGCACGCGTGCGACGGTCCACAGCGGGTGCGGGCGTTCGACTAACACGATCTCATCCCCAGCCCGAATAGATCCTTCCTGGATAATTCGATAGTACCAACCAGTCCTACACATCTCCTGGGTGAGCCGGGACATATTTTTTTCCTGGAAGCGGTGGTTAAGCTTGTAGCAAGGCTGCCGTGGCAAGCTAACTTGAGCAATCACATCACGGCCAATGCGTATAATGTCCCCAATGCACGTATTGCGCTCATTTGCTTTCTGAGCCACCATGTTTTCACCAAACCCACCCAATCGAAACAAATGAGCGCTTCTGGGTAACTCTTGGCTCCAGGTGTCATAGTGTCGTGAACAATACTGGAGTAGTGCCTTGTCAAAACCTCCGTGAAATTCATATACATGCTCATCTCCATGGCATCCCAACTTGCTCACGGGTACTGGGCCGTACCGCACCGATTTAAAAATGGCCGATTGAACAGATAAGCCAAACACTGATTTGGCCTTGCCGGTGCGCACCTCAACTAGCCGGTCCCGCTGCCATGGTTGTTCCAATTCGGCGATAATCGAGGCTTCGTTCATAGTAGGCGGGATTCAAACTCAACTCTGGGTACCCTCGTAGAGATTTTGGCTGTCTTCTTGTATGGACTGAGATCCCTGTCGCGTTGGGCGGAGGAAGCCGATCTCCGACTCGTTATCAAATCCTTGCAGATAAGGGCATGTACAACTCACTTGCAGCTGGGGGATCAGTAGATGTCCACGTTCCCCCCGTAGGTGCGGTCCGAGCACATGATGTCCCCCGCATGTTGAACCCAACGGACAAGAATGCAATCACATGACGGATGATACGGTTGACCTGTTGGGTTCCGAGTTTCCATTGTTTCAATCTTCACTGTTCATGTTACAATTGACTTGGTCCACCCATTCTCTCCAGCTGATGGGATGATGACTCCCCAGGTTCATTTGGCCCATCGGCCTCCAAATACAACACCGTTGCCATATACTGCATCTCCACTCAAGCTGCTATGGGACGACCTTCGCCTAGCCGTGCGATATGCCTGGGCTCTGCCTCTTGTGCTCTTCCCCCTTCGATTGGGCAACACCGATCGGTTGGATGAGCTGCATCCATCGCCTCGGAACGCAATATCGGTTGGAACTCAGGTGTTTCTTACTATCTTTCAGGTGTTCTTTCTCTTTTCCATTCCATTCACCGTGATATGCATGGTGCCTGCTCTATGGATTTTCGTATACATCACCGTCGCACTGACCTCGAACTATGTCATCTGCATGATCTTGTTGAATGGCTTCCGCAGGGTCTTTGTGTCACAAGTCCCGATTCCTGAGCAACCTGTTCATACCCGCGAGCGTTGGTTCTTTATAAATGGCATAGCTGGCAGGTAAGCTCCAACGATCTGAACCACAATTGATCACTTTCGACTCATGCAATAAAGCCACTCCTGGATGCAAAACAATTTAGATCAACTTTCCTATACTTTTGGTCGAAGAATCACGGGAATTCACAATCGCACGTATGTTCTCAGAACGCTTGAATAGCCCTTAGCAATCGGTGTTAATCCGCACTGGTAGATCCGGCATCATCTTTGATCTGATCGAATGTTTGATTCAGCGCTGCTTTACTTATGCCACCGCAGATGTACGAGACGCATATCCACTCATCAAAAAGGCATTATTAGATCCCGACTGCGACAAAGTGGTCTTGATACTTCACAGTCAGGGAGGAATCGAGGGTGGCTTGGTGATTGATTGGCTTTTTGATGAACTTCCCCAGCCCATTCTTGAACGTCTAGAGGTCTACACTTTCGCAAACGCGGCGAATCACTTTAACAATCCTCGTCGTGCATTCCATGCCAAGCAGAATGGGAGCGAGTTTCCCCCTTTCCTTCGCGATTCGATTATTCTGTGGGGCACATAGAGCACTATGCCAACTCCGCTGATATGGTTTCGCTGATCGGTGTTCTGCATTTTATCACCATCCCCAATCGATATATAGGCCGCCTGTTCATCCGTGCGAGCTCAGGTCATCTCCTAGATCAACACTATTTGGATACCATGTTTACCCTGGGACCTGACCACAAAGTGCTGGAAAACAACCCGTTCATGGATATGGAAGTTGAGACGAGATTGAATGGCACACCCCATGAGAACTGCGAGGAGACCCTGCTCCCTATTTCTTCCACAGAACCTCGACAAGAAAACCATTCCCCGGTACTGCGCGTCAAAGACTACAGTCGGCTTTGGCAATATCGGAATGGAGGCATTCCATCGGAAAAAACGGACTAATTGCGATGTAGTGGAAGCAAGCAGATGAGCATCGAAAATTCTTCTTTTCTTTTTCCCCCTCCTATGAGTTATCTTCATCAGATGGGGCTGTGAGATCAGAAGGCAGCATAAAAACAAAGGGGAGGGGGCCAAGAAAATGTTATGGCATACGGTGTCTGGCCAGGTACCGGCGATCTTTGCCTAGAATTGACAATCATGGTTGGTGTTGCGCTGGCCAATTCGTAGCATGCGATCTGAGCGCACTAAGGACCAAGATAGGAATGCCCTTGGAGAACTTTCTCCACTATGGACATAACTCCGCTAGGGACCCATCAATCACCGTGCGCTGGCCCACACAAAGGCCAGTAGGCTTCTCGGCTTCTCCAGATCGGCATGCCGAACCCACTTCGCCCCGCAGGCAATTGGATTGCCTCGGGCCAAAGTTTAGTTTAAGAAGAAGCTCATTTCCGACTTTCTCATAAAGTAACTTCTCTTCGTACAATATCTTGAAACAAACATCCTTGCTTTTACTTCCTCGTTTCCGATATGGCGCAGGCCGGTACGGAGTGTTCCAACCTAAGTGCGGTGATTGTACTGATATCTTCAAACAGCTTCGAATCGTTCGCGCAGTGCGGTGCTGCACCGGGATAGCCAATTTATTCCCAAAAAAGCTGTAGGTGGTAAAGGAAGTTACATCTTTCTTGAAGATGGTACAAAATTCCTCGACTCAACTGGCGGTGCAGCTGTCTCATGTCTCGGCCACGGTAATAAAACCGTTCAGCAGGCTATCAAAGACCAAATGGATCAGATATCCTATTGTCACTCTGCATTCTTTGGAACCGATGTTGCCGAGGAGCTGGCTCGACTCCTAGTGGATTCAACTGAGGGCAGAATGTCCAAGTTATTTGTAGTCAGCTCTGGTCAGTATCTCTCTAGAAGCCTCATTGAATCCAAAGCCACTTATTCAGTCTTTGATCTAGGTTCCGAAGCCGTTGAGGCTGCTTTGAAACTGGCGCGTCAATACTTTCTCGAGCTCTCTAGTCCCCAACCCCAACGCGAGCGTTTCATCGCTCGCCTGCCCTCTTACCACGGAACCACCCTCGGGGCCTTGGCTGTTGGAGGGCATGTCCTTCGAAGAGAACCCTTCGAGCCTTTGCTAGCGAAGAACACATCTCATGTATCACCGTGCAACGCATACCGCGACAAAAAGATCGGCGAGCCCGACGCCAGCTATGTGGCCCGCCTTGCAGCCGAGCTGGATGCAGAGTTCCAGCGAGTTGGCCCGGAGACTGTGTGCGCATTCATCGCAGAGCCTGTAGTCGGAGCTGTAAGAATGGATCCACCCGTTCACTTGGAAGAGTAGACTGACAACCCGCAAATCAGGCCCTTGGATGTGTCCCAGCGGTGCCGGGATATTTCCCTGCCATGAAAGCCGTTTGTGAGAAGTACGGTGCTCTATTAATCATGGATGAGATCATGAGTGGCATGGGCCGATGCGGAACTCTTCATGCCTGGGAACAGGAAGACGTTATCCCGGATATACAAACCATAGGTAAAGGTCTTGGTGGAGGCTATGCTCCGGTTTCCGGAATCTTGATCAACGACTCTATAGTGCAAGTGCTGGATAGGGGAACGGGTGTGTTCCGACATGGACAAACCTATCAGGGCCATCCGGTCTCTTGTGCTGCTGCCTTGGCGGTGCAGAAGACAATCCAAGAACAGAAATTGTTGGAAAATGTGCGCAACATGGGAGCATACCTGGAACAACAGCTTCGCCAGCGTCTTGGCGACCACCCGTATGTTGGAGATATTCGAGGCAAAGGGCTATTCTGGGGTGTAAGAAAGAAACAACATGGAATTTCTCGGGTTTAAATCACTGATTCTCTTATTTGCAGATTGAATTCGTCAAAGACAAAACTACGAAAGAGCCGTTTGATCCGGCGACTCGGCTATCATTTCTAATACAAGAAAGGGGTTTATGCTCCGAGCATTCTCTCTCACTATATGGCAATCCAGGGACGGTGGATGGGGTTCGGGGTGACCATGTGCTGCTGTCACCCCCCTTTACTGTTTCGAAAGAGGAAATCGACCTCATTGTTGATGGCGCTGCAAACGTACTTGCGGAAGTTCTCCATGAGCTGGGCCTGTGATGTGTCGAGGCTTTCATTTTCTTCTCTTCGATATACAAAGTATGGTTCTAGACAAAAGTAATGTGAATCGAGTAAGAATATATCAATGAGGAATCATCTCTGTTTAGTCCGAACACTCCCATTATTGTACATAAAATCAACCCTATGACTCAATAGCAGCCGCCTTGCTCCTAGCAGTAAGTTCAAGTTCCGCCTGGGACTTGACGGGACCATTGGGCACTACAACCTCCTTGGGCATGGAGCTAGCTGCCCATAGACCAGCAATGGTTTCAACGGCCCTCTCAACGACAATACGGACTCGGTCACGCAGAATAGCATTGGCACATTCCACTTCCAGGTTCTCCAACCAGACACGGGCAACGTGCTTGTCCACCTTGATTTCAATTCCAGGAACTGGGATACCCAGGGCATGGAGACGCTCCAGTTCAGCCGACTCAATATCAGCAAAGCGCTGTTCATTGAGATTGGCTGCGTCGCCGTCATTTGCGCCGATTGCAAGATCAGTCGGTATACGAGGGCGTTCAATGGGGGCAATTTCAGAGCCAAATTGCATCTCCAACATCATAAGGAGTCGATCAAGTCGATCGTCGGCTCCAAGATGTGAATGGGGGTTGGGGAGCGCGTCGAATTTATCGTCGTGGTGGTGGTGATGGTGATGATTGTGCTTGGCCGATTCTAGAAATACAACTCTTAGTCTCATCTCAATGAAAGGGGTTTGTATGTTCTCTTACGTTTCACGGAGGCTGGGCTGCTCTCGACTGTGAGAAGCACGGCCATGACGGCATCGGCAACTCCGTCATTCATCATATTGCCCTCCCACTCGAGCTCGACCTCACGGCTTCGTGGATGGTATCGCAGAATGACACAGCCCATTATTAGGAAGGTTTGAGCTTGGTCCATGGGAATCTCCTCATCTGCAGCTTCCCCTTGAAGATATGCTTTCGAGTCGCCGTTGGCCTCCTTCTTTTCCTTGCTGTCCGTACCGACCTCCTCAATGGCGCCAAATGTGCTCTCAAGAGCCCATTTAATTAACTCCATACTAGCGGAGCTAAGGGTAAGGTGTTGTTTGCAGGTGATGATGGATGTCGTTAAGCCAGCGTACTCTCGAAGGTCCTCCGGGGCCATTAAAGACAGATCAAATCCATTTTGAACCAGAACTCCAGCCATGAGCTGACTGTCGTCTTGCTCTGAAGGCGGAGCAATCTGTGCCAATTTGCCAACCACCTTTGCTATTTTGTCTTTCCTGAATGGAATGCGCACTTCATCACAGTTTGCCGGTGTATAGACCTTGACCTTTACTGTTTTGTCAGCATTAAGACTGAGCAGCTTGGACTTGAGTCTCATCATTTGGTGCTTTTCACCATGAACCAGAATCTGTTAAGATGTCAGTAGCTAGCACGACGCAAGGGTAACCCTGATCTACTTACAACCACTGGGGCAGCAACTTCTTCAATGAAGTTGCGGTTCTCCACACCATCAACGTGGGCTGCGAAACTAATCTCATCAACGGTACAACGGCGTGGAATCATCACTTTTTGTTCGTCGTCGTTGCCTCCAGGAACTCGGCCACGACCTTGGATGGCAGAAACTTTAGACATAACGGCAGGAATTTGGTCAGGCTCATTAAGCAGTTGCTTGGCCATGGTACCTTCGACACTGTAGCCAGTCATGACAACACCATTGCGCTCGCTTGGGGCCCACCTCTCAAGCAATTCTCGGCTAGTTCCGGTTTGAAGCATACCAGGAGAGGCAATCATCACACAACCTCCGACATCATCAAATCGTTCGAGACTCCGAAGGCTTCTAACAAAGCGAAAATCCCATGGTCCTGCCGTGATGCTCTTATCTCCGCTTGCCTCGGCTTCAGCCATACGTTGCCGGAAAAGTCGTTTGATGTTGTCATTCATGGCACCAATATATGTCTGGTACACGACCATGCAGCGACGGGCCATGTTGCCGATGTAATAGATGGGGACTTTCTGCAATTCCGGATGCCGCTCCCAGTATTCTTCAAGAATAAGAAGCAGTTCCTGTGCACGGCCGAGAGCAAATACTGGCATCAATACACGACCTCCACGATTCAGGACACCAGTAATTGACTTCATCAGAGCAGCCTCTCGTTCCAATCTGGGGGATTGGACGAAATGCCAAATGTCGATTCTGTAATCAGAACATCAATTTTAATTCCCTTGGGAACGGTAGCCGGGATTAAATGGCGGTCCTCTTCACGCGAATAGTCGCCCGTAAAAAGGATATTCAGGCCAGCAATAGATACCAAGAACATAGCAGCGCCCAGAACATGGCCGGCGGGGAAGGGCGTGATACGGATGCTGTTGATGGTGTGTGTGGTATTGAAGTCGATAGTCTCAATTAGAGGGAGGGTTGAGAGGTGGTCGCGCTCGGTATACAGGGTGGTGCGCTGATCTGAGGAGGAGGATGTGTTGCTGACTCGGACATTATCCTGAATCAACCATTTGTAGATGGCTTTTGTAGCGTGTGTCATGAAAACACGACCTTTGAAGTTTGTCTTGCTGAGGACATAAGGGAGTGCGGAAGAGTGATCGACGTGAAAACTACAGCCAAAAATGAAGCATTAGCGACTGACAAACAAAGAAAATTAGGGCAACGAGATGATGGCGAGTTTCGATGCTGGCATAGATTGTATATGGGATTCTTGTCTACAACCAGGATGCATTGAGCACAAAACACCGTGACCCGTGCCGGAGCGCATGTCACCAAGGTCCCCAGTGCTGGTACTCGAAGGCAGAGAAATTAACGTACTGGCTGATCAGAAGGATATCAACTGTACTTAAATCAAACTCGTCGAAGAAGGGAAGCGCTGAGAAGCCTTCTTTAGCCGGGTGCATGCCCGCATCAAGCTGTCAAGGATCGAGTTCTAAGATTAGCTCATCAAAAATTCTCAATCTCCATTTTCCAAGCTTACCATGACCGTCTTGCCCTTGTATTGGATGATATGACATGATCGTCCGACTTCATTGCCTCCGCCGAGACAATAGAACGCCAGCTCGTCCGAGGGATCCACTGGTTCATCATCCATGGCAGCACCCATTGCTGAAGCTTTGCGCTTGGCCGCCATCATTACCGAATCCTAAAGCTTGGACCGAATCAAAAAACAAGGTGTGTCGTAGTCGCAATTGGTTGCCGGCAGAATCGTTCGAGAGAAGGGCTCCGTGAAGGGCACCGTGAACTCCTTCGCGGCTGAATAGAAACCGAGCAATCAGTGTCCGCTGCAGGTCATTTCCATGGCCAAGGCGATACTAAAACTCGAAACGACGAAGGAAAGCGACGCGGAATGAATGCCGAACAAATATAATGAGATGTAGAATTAAGTCGCGAATCAAGTCAACCGCGTTCACCGCTTTGGGGAGGTGATTCCCCAGCCGTTAACTAAGCGACACGTGACCAGCGCGATCCGCGGAGCAAAACCTCAGAGAAACGCAAAGCTCCCTGTTCCCCTCGTCCCGCATCGCCAGCGTCCATACAGCCTATCACGTCCGCTTGCCCGCTTTGCTTACTATTCAAAATTCCTCCTACGCGTCAACTTCATGGTTTCAAGGGTGTTCTGAGATGGTCCCACCTGGTGGTATCTGGTGGTGTGAGCAAGCCGCTCACTTGAACGACCACGCGTGGACGTCTCTTCATCTCGCGCAGTAATCGAATCCCAATTCATTAGATTTGACGTCCATTTCTGGGATATTTCTCATCATGGCGCAAACTCGGCACCCCCAACAGCAGCAACAGCCGCCGCCTCAATTCACTTCTCAACCTTTCTCTCCTCCCGTCTCCTCTCCCTCACCTCACTCCGCCTCCTCGCCCGTAAATGGAGGCGCAGCTCCTCCTCCATCCAAACGCCCTCGCCTCTCTCCGCTTCCACCATCGCAGTCGCAATCTCCTTACGCTTCACCAAGCTTTGGAGCGATGCAGCTCCCTCAAACTCAACTCCAACCCCAACACCCACCTTCCATGAACGGCACTGCTCCGAACAACATGCCACCACCTCCGGGTACTATGGGACCACCTTCGCGCCCTGTGGATAAAACTACCGATGCGGCGGAATTGACGGATGTTCTGGCATCATCGGGTATCGACGTGCGAGAGGAAGAGGCTTTTCTTACGCGCAGCTTCTCGGGGCCTAATGCGCAGGCGCAGCCGGCTCCTCGAGGGCAAACACCCCATCATCCGCCACCCATCAACACTTCGTTTGCATCTCAAGCTTCAGCAGGGACCCTTTCGGCATCTAGCAGTTTTGGCGATATGTCCCACGTGAAACCGGCGATCCCGCAGCAGTCGTTCTCCGATCCAGCCTCGCAAACCCCAGTCCCGTTCAAAGACCCCAATGAGCCGACTCGTGAGGATACAGAAGCCGCAAGGCGGGCACAATATCACTTACAAGAGCCATTTTTGTTAGCAAAATTGCTGGAGCAGAAGATCCAGAAACGAGGCTTCGATCTTGGTGTTCGCATTCCCTCCGAGGGTCTTTTCCATCCCGTTCCCGGTCGACCGCAGCCTATTGAAGTTACTGGACCCGATGGGTCGTCTGTCATTCGTACCGGTCAGACTATTCTGAATCAGGAGGGGGCACCCCTGGTGGACATCCTGAATCTGATGTCGCTTTCTTGCGAAGAGCGACTACGGGGCATCATCGATTATTCCTCAACCCTATCTCGCAGCCGCCAGGCACATTCACATGGCGTGGTTCCGGATGAGTGGCAGGATGTTGCACAGCCTCTGAATCCAGTCACTGGGAATACGGCAACTCCTTCCAAGCGTATGTGCATCTTGTGAGGCACATCAAATTCACTACAAACTGACCATTTTATAGGCCCTCGTCCTGGTAGCGAAACGTCTCTTACAAGATCAGCCGCCGAGAAATACCGCGCCCTTGTGAATAAAGAGTCTTCACAGGAGAACAAGCGAGAAGCGAAACGCGCGAAGCGTAACGCAGATGCCACTGTTGATGAATTTACCGGCAATCGTGCAGATTCTATTGATGTCACCGGATCCGCTCCCTCGACACCTATCGCCGAACGAGCCCCCAGCTTCGATAAAAAGTCCATGACCAAGAAGGAAGCGAAGAAGATGATGGACTCCAAGGCCAGTGAGGCGCAGCAGCACCAGCAGTCCGTTGAAACGGCCCGTTTAGCTACCAACAGCATGCTTTCTGGCCGTATGTTCGGAACTAAGAAGTCTTACTCGTGGTTGAAGCCTGGAGGCTCTTCCAGTGGATTCTCATCGCCATCACGCGCCGCCCCTTCTACTCCTACTGCTACGCCGGACAAACCCGGTCGCTCTGGAGAAACGCCAGCCGGTCAGCCGAAGCGACGGATTGGAACGTGGCGCGAGGATAACGAGAAGGGGTCTGGTATTCAGGTCCGGGATCTCTTGTTCATGCTTGAGGCTGATGGACGAGGAATCAAACACGTGCAACGAGGCTACTCGAAGGATCCCAAGGAGGATCGCTCAACTTGATCGAACCAGACCATTGTAATCTTACTTTCATGTTTCTCTTTATTTTCCGGTCTAATTTGTTTCTGGGGGTCAAATTGCAGGGAGGAATCGGGCAATACTGATCCCCGCTCCAAGAGTTCTTGCATCTGCGTGAGTCTGGTTCGTGGCGTTTGGGCACTTTTTTTTTCTATTTTTCACACAGAGATGCCGGAATTCCTTTTCTATTGAATTTTTTTTTTTCGAAATAATGGTTGACCATGCGTGCGGATAGAGATAATTTCGCATTTGATTCGTCTGATCCTTGCTTGTCAACTGGGCCACCAGGTCTTTCTATGCATGGAAAATTTTAAGTACAACAATGGAAAAATACAACGTTGATAAAGTCTATAATAGTGTATGTAATAGCACTTGAGTAGAGCTACGTAGACTCGAATAGACGCAAGTTAGGGCTAGACAAATTCGTCATCAAACCATCTGTCGTACGGCTTCGTGAGCTCGTTTCATCTCATCCTCCGATGGCATATTGACAATAGCCAGATAAAGCACTTTCTATATAGTGTCAGGATACACTTTTTATCTCCCAAGATGTCTGGAAACTGTACCTTCTTCAGAAGTTTTGCAATTGGTGTCAAAAGACCACGGTTATCCCTTTGGCTCGCCGGATATCCTCTGGCAGGGAAGTCCCGACCAGAATAGGGGTCATCCCTTGAGCAAGTCTGTGTAGAGCTCCGTGGACTTCTCAGGTCCCTCGCTTGAGCAATGGCGTCTCTCAACCCAATACGACGACCGTACGGTGCATATGGCGCCGGGTTAGAGGCGGAGTGTGTCCGCATAGACCCATCATGCTGGTATTCATTTGGGTAACCACGCCCACCACGGGATTGCTCAGCCTTTAACCTCTGCAATTGATCCATGCTATACTTTCCGCCCGTTACCAAGGCAATCGGGTCACCACTGCTAGCGGGGTGGTTTGGGTCGGCATATCGCGACGTGAAGGTAGGTTTGGGACCCTGGATCAAATGACTATCCGGGTTTTTGGCAATCTAGTGACTCAGTCTGTTAGATCAACGCATGAAATGAATGAGCAATATTACCTACAAATTTGGCCTGGGCTCTCTTGTCCATATAACTACTCACGAATTGGCCCTTCTTCTTCATCTTGGACAGCTTTTTCTCCGCGTTTGGGTCGAATGCCAACTGATCGATCTCGGGGAAAACAAGAGGCGCTACCTCGGGGAAGATGTTACCGTAACCTTTGCCGTCAGAGGATTTGAACTTGTGTCGAAGACGTCCCAGAGTGCCGGGGCTACCACCGCCCGCAGTCTGAGAGATCAATGAATTAAGATCGACAGCCGTCGAAGGCGCATCAGCCAGCTCAGGATTCCATGTCATAACAAGACAATACAGTCCACGAGGTTGAAAAAACTCTTTATTGACTTGGTCGAAAAACGAGTTTGTCCTGGCACTCAACTGTCAGCATAAAGTAGCATCGAATGATGGGTGCACATCTATGTTCTTACTTTCGACGACCATCTGCCGCAATCGCAATATCTGTGGCAATCTGAATGGCAATCGAAACAGCAATGCCAGTCACAGAGGGCAGCCAGATAGTTCCAATGGAAGCTAAATTGATCGCTTGAAGCCATTGGGCCGCTTGGCAGGCCTTCTCGGCAGTGTTGAGAAAGTCAATGAACATGGTCTGATCGATTCCACAATCGGCCAGAGCAGGGGCATACGCTCGAATGAAACCGCGATCGCGAGTTTTTGGCCTCCGCTGGGGCAGAACAACTGGTGCTGATAGCCGTAACTGTGGCTTATCCTCGCTCACAGCATAGGGCGGCGGAGCTGGGTGAGCATATGCAAATTGATGTGCAAGGCTGGCCTCGTCAATCTCCGCATATTGTGGAGGAGAGCTGGCAGGCTCTTCGGAGCCATGCCGAAGCTCTTCTTGAGCTTCATCCAGAGCCCATTGCTCTTCGAGGATTCTGGTTGGGTGCTCAGAGTTCTCATTTTGGTCAGTAGAAAGCTCATGGATGAAAATGTCTTCTTCCTCTGAATTATGTTCCCTCTCTGAGATGTTTTCTGGGGACGCTTGGGCTGACTGGTTCTGCTTCTTTGCCTTGTGTGCCGATATGCTCTCCGACACGAGACCGATGCCTGCTGCAATACCTTGAAAGGCTTTTCGAGTGATGGGACTATTGTTCGTCATCACGCAAAATAGTGAAGCGAATTCGGACGTTATGATCAATGTAGAAAAGAGGCAATGATGAGAGTCAATCGTTGAGGTTGAGTCTTGTCAAGCTAGGGGACACGGCATGCCTTATATGCAGCCCCGGTGGATATGGAATTTTCTCACTTCCATCGAAAGTGGCTATGCAATCTTCCTCAAAAGATGGATGTGAAGTAGACCTGACCAGGGGTGGGTCTCAGAAGTCGGTTTGATTGGTTCATATGCATATTGGGTTTCCGCATCCTTTACCCGATCGGGCGAGCAGTTCGGTGGCGGAGCCATATCCTTCTCTTCCATGGGTTATTCACTGTCAAGCTTGCCTTTCTAGGTCTAGGTCTCCAGGGAGTTTATCATGATGCCTAAATAACTACTCTTCATTCAATGTTAAAGCAATAGAAAGGGTACGTGGTCTCATGTCCTCCAGGGCTGTTCGTAGATCTTGTCAATCAACCGTTTCGCCTTGTTCCACCACGGTTCAAGAACCATACTTAGATTTGTAATGAGATAATTATCCAGCTTTTGGTTTATTCATCAGTTCTGTGGGCTTATCCAAGGCCGCGAATGCGATGAGGTATATGCGCTGTTACGAAATTCGGAGATCTGGGGAATTATAGGCCGTACAGTCCTTGGTTCACGCGATTTGGGTCATGGAATGTGATATCTGAGCGTCAGGTCATACCTAGCATGCTTGGAGAAAGGATTTATTTCGTAAATCTGGATGTATGAAACACTTCAAGTGTCTGGAAGTGTCTCTCATTTGGGGGTTTCGGCCCCCAGTCGATCTCGGAGATATTTTATATCCAGGGGCTTTTGTGACTCGGTTCTAAGAGCCAAATAAGGCCCTAGACGTGACATATACCACGTCAATTTCAAAGCATCAAATAGAACACAATGAGTTTAAAAAATAAAAGGTTTACATATTTCAATGAGTGTATGATCAGATAGGGGTTTCAAAGGAGCGGCTTTAATAGCCACCTACCGACAATATGTAACTTTGGGACTACTCCAGATGTCGGGTACCTCGCCCGTGGACTCTCAGGTCAAATGAAAGTAAAGTGCCTGGTGATGATTTATTTCGAGGGCTCTACTGAAGATTGCGATCAGGTCTACCTGAGTGAATTCTACAGCGGAAGCGAATTTTAGGCAAAGTCAGCCGAATGTATATTTTGAATTGTGGAACCAATCCTACCTATTGGAATCTGATATTGTCCAAAAATGGGCCTTTCGGATTCTGCTTCCAACTGAGACATGAACTATGGGTATCATCGAGCTTCAAATATTGAATAGAATTGGAATTGATGAACAGGTCAACAGGTGCACACGCGGTTATGAATCGGTCCTACTGTTCATCCGCATGTCAGGTGATCGGCCGCGCAGGTCCGCAGAGTTTGAGATCTTTTCATGGAGATTTTGATTTTGATTTTGATTTTGGATCTAGGGCCTTGATGGGGCGAGATCCATCTTTTCTAGGATTTCCAGATCGCTATGGCCTGTGATGGGGCGTGTGGGCTGGATCGGCTAAGCCAGGGCTACTCCAGGTGGCGTGGAGTGGGCCATAGAAATGGAATGAGGGCGTAACTCGATTTCCTTCATTCCCATATGAGCTACAAAGTTCTTCTTTTCACGCGCATGGGCCCTAACGTGCCCCCGGTGGCTTAATCAACACGGGACAAGTCCTAGGGCGCGAGGACTTGGAGCCTTCACTCGGGACTAGGGTTTCCATAGAAAAATCAGTGATCCAAAGGGAAAACAGGAGAAAGGTATATAAAGATCTTAGTCCTTAAAAAAAACGGAAAATCAAGTAGAAAAGCAAAGCGGAATGTTGTTTTGATCCAATTATACTGAAAAGTCGAGTCATTAAGAGAAATGAATGATCGGCAACGTTGTTACGTCCCCCAACTCTGGCTCGCCGCCATCATCAACTTCACTCCTTCTTCCCCCCCTCTTCCTCCTCATTTCTCTATAAATGTCGTTCCACTCATTCTCAATGAGTCGCCCTTTTTACTTTGCTTCATTGTGATATCCTGGATATAACCCTCGAGGCGGAGAAAAGAAAAAATTTCACCCACCGATTTTACTAGAGATGCATCGGATCTGATCTCATCCCATTTTCCGACCGCCTCGTCATTGTCACGTCCCAAGTCAATCCCTTCCGATTCTCCCTACTACCCTCTGATCGACCCGGCTCGATCCCAGCAGGCCAGGATATCTGGCCGTGTATTTATCCTACCGCGAAGACTTTCTCCTCGGTCACCACCGGCAATCGGTCGTGAACGCCCTCTTCTCCGCGTCCTGGGACCCCGTTCGTGTGACGGACGAGACTGATCCGTACACAATGTCCACACCGTCCACAGCTACTGCAACCCATCCCTCTCATCAGCGCTACGGATACCCCCATTCTTCATACCAGGCGACGACCTCTTACCCAACCCCGACGACCGCCGCAGGGGCTCGCTTGACAAACCCCTACACCTACTCCGTCCCCTCGCCAACCACCGCTCCGACTACCACCCTTCCCTACAACCCATCTGCTCGAGTCGCGCCGGCGACAACGACCCCGTCGGGCATGGCTTCCCATCAAAGTGGCTCCAGCGCGGCCCCTTCGCAAAGCGGTCGGAAGAAGAAGCCTGATTGGGGCGAATTCTACAAGAATGGTATCCCCAAAGAAGTCATTGTGATAGATGACAGTCCAGGCCCTGAGGCCTCTAAACCCTCTAAACCCGCGCCAGCTCCGGGTCACGGCGCGTCGGCCGGCCAACCAGCTGTACCCCAGCCTGCGGGCAAGCGGCGACGCACTGGAATCGAGACTGCCTATGATTTGGGCTACTATGACCGACCTTCATTTTCCATCAACCCACAGCAGTATGGGGAAGATTCGTCGAACTCGCTCTCAACCGACCGAACTACGTCTTTGCACACGACAGCCCCGACGTCACTGGGCTCTCAGGGCAGCACAGGCGCCAGCAACGGTATCTACTATGAAGATGCTTCAGCTGGTCAAAAGCGCAAGCGGACCACTCGGAAGTCAACCCGCGACGAGCAAAAACGGCGCGAACTTGAGACTGTGGGCGACGCGTTTCTTGAATATGTTCCACCACCGCACCCGGTCATCAAAGCCAAAGATGTGCCTGTGCCAGTCATTCGTGATGTGCGTGACCGCCTCCTCCTCCCCCTCATTTTGCTGTATGGAATCGAACTAATCCGAGTTCTCATTTAGTACACGAGTGCACGACATGAAAAGTTCGACGATGACGATGGCCACTACATTGTGACTCCCGATACACCGTTGACCGATCGATGTAAGTTCACAACCTACTCTTGCTGCCAAGGCTGGTACCGATGTGACTAACTCTGTGCTAGACTCCGTTATCAAACTTCTAGGACAGGGCACATTCGGAAAAGTGGTGGAGGCTTATGACAAGACGCGAAAGGCCCGCTGTGCGATCAAGATCATCCGCTCCATCCAAAAGTACAGGGACGCTTCCCGGATCGAGTTGCGAGTGCTGTCAACTCTAGCCTCGAACGACAAAAGCAATCGCAACAAATGTATCCACCTGCGAGACTGCTTTGATTTCCGGAACCATATTTGCATCGTCACCGACTTGCTGGGCCAGAGTGTATTTGATTTCCTGAAAGGCAACGGCTTCGTTCCGTTCCCCAGCAGTCAGATTCAGAGCTTTGCGCGTCAATTATTTACAAGCGTGGCCTGTAAGTCCTGATTTATCACCAAAGGACGAAAATTAGAATCTGACCACTAATCTCATTGCAGT
This sequence comes from Penicillium frequentans, assembly GCA_028828275.1. Taxonomy (NCBI): domain Eukaryota; kingdom Fungi; phylum Ascomycota; class Eurotiomycetes; order Eurotiales; family Aspergillaceae; genus Penicillium; species Penicillium frequentans. The sequence continues at coordinate 280,837 of JAQIZY010000012.1, forward strand.
CCTTCACGACCTCAACCTCATCCACACCGATCTGAAACCCGAAAACATTCTCCTTGTCAGCAACGCCTACCAAACTTTTACATACAACCGCTCTATCCCCTCATCCTCCCACGCGAACCCTCGAAATGCCCGGCAGCGGCGGGTTCTTCTTGATAGCGAGATACGGCTAATCGATTTTGGCTCTGCCACTTTCGACGATGAATACCATTCTTCGGTTGTTTCCACACGACACTACAGGGCACCTGAAATCATTCTAAACCTAGGGTGGAGTTTCTCATGTGATATATGGAGTATTGGATGCATCCTAGTCGAGTTTTTCACTGGAGATGCCCTGTTCCAGACCCATGACAACCTTGAACACCTGGCCATGATGGAGGCAGTCATCGGACACAAAATCGATCCCCGATTGATTCGGCAAGTTATGGCCGGACGTGGGGGCAACCACAACTCAGCCGCCAAGTAGGTCACTCTCCGAGTACGTGCATGATCTTTTACTGACCAATTCTTAGATATTTCGTCCGCAACAAATTGGACTATCCGAATACCGAAACAACCCGGGCATCCCGGAAGTATGTTCGTGCAATGAAAGAATTAACTGTATGTTTTCCTTTTGTCACTCATTATGGGAGGCTTCTTACTAACTTATGCGCAGGATTTCATTCCTACCAGTACCCCTTTCAACCGACAATTCCTAGACCTGTTACGCCTAATATTTGTCTACGACCCCAAGCAACGCATCACTGCCAAGGATGCATTGAAGCACCCATGGTTCAAAGAGAGCATCATCGATGATGGCACAGAAGCCTATAGGATCGGCATGGGCCTGCATCGCCCCAGCGCTCGCTAGTCCTATGTCTTCTTGTGAATCTTTTGCGCCTTGTCAGGCTTTCGCGATACGTATCTTCAGGGGATCCACCGGCGTCTCTTGGGTCCATTATGGATAGATGGTTCATATGTTCTGGGTAATCCTTATTACGGATGGAAATGGGACGGTGTTTTCACATTAGGAAAATGATGCTCATGATGTGTTTCTTTTACTGCTGTCTATTTCTCCTCTTTCTCTTTCTCTTTCTCTCTCTCTCTCTCTCTCTCTCTCTCTCTCTCTCTCTCTCTCCCTCCTGCTCCTGGTCCCCGGCTGCTGCATCTTTATAGGGCTGGTCTGATGAACACGCACAATCCTGGCTCGTCCCTGAACTCTGTACCACCTGGGCAGGCAGGGCACGGTTCTCTTCTTATCTTGTCCTTGATCCCCTGTCTGACCCCGGTTTAGCATTTCGCACGATGATGGTCACCATCGTGATATTTTACTTCTTATATCATTCTGCCATCCCCTTCCAGCGCTGGTTGATGCATCGGATTTCTGTGGTCCGAGCATCCCCCCCCTCTGCCTTTTGATCATTACTTTTTTTTGACTTATTTTTTTCGACTACCAATGTGGGGTTTGGAGATCCTTAGGCTGCGTTTCATATACCATGTTGAATTTGTTCCTCTGGCGTCGTGTACCGGAGTGGAGAGTGTACATAGGCATCGGCCGGGCCCTAGCCCGACTCCATTGATCCTCGGAAATTGGGATTTGCTTCATTGTCCCGTACAGCAATCTTATGATGTTCCAAGGTTTATGCATATGTATCAGTAGCTTATAATCAATCCAGGGCGCTTGGATTTCACGAGTCACCATCATGCTTGGATGAAAACATGCGAGTGCAGCGTTCCACAATATGTGGAGTGTAGACTCTAGAAGAAAGAAGAAAGGGACGGGCTAGCGAATTTTCCCCTATAATGCAAGATCTGCGTACCATGTTATCAAACACCGCTCTACTGGCATAGTCATTTGTTTCTCAGTGCCGCATGCCCAAGGACGCTTAGTGTTTGTGGGTGTCTAGGTGTTGAATGTTACCATTCCCCGAAGTTGGAGTATAAAGTTGGGGTATACAACCACTAAACCGCTCTTAGATCGCATACCAACGCCAACCCACTCACCCCCTCAAACCAGATTACTAGATAATCAACACAACATGAATACACACCAGCAACCCAACATACTGGAGCTCACCATTCCAGCATACCACACCTTACTCCACCAAGGCAAAACCAGCTGCAGCGAAGTAATACGCATCTACCTCGCCCGAATCACCCAGCACGACCCCACACTCAAAACACTCATAACAATCAATCCCAACGCCCTGACCACAGCGATCGAAAAAGACACAGAAATAAAACACCATCTTCGAAATGGACTGCCTCTAAAACGCCTCCATGGAGTCCCCATAATCCTCAAGGACAACTATACAACTTCAAACCTACCCACAAGCGCAGGGACCAAGGCCTTACAATCCCTCCACAGCAAAGATAGCGAGGTAGTCACGCACCTGATCAAAGCTGGCGCTTTAATTCTGGCAAAAGCAAATCTTCACGAATTCGCTCTACATGGAACAACGACTTCGTCTCTGGGCGGACAGACCCTCAATCCATATGACTTATCCCGTACTCCGGGTGGTTCATCCGGCGGGACAGCTGCAGCCTTAGCAGCGAATCTGGGACTAGTGGGATGTGGAACTGACACAATGAATTCACTCCGGTCCCCGGCATCTGCATGTTCGATTGTGGGGTTTCGACCGTCAATGGGGAGTGTCTCTTGTGTGGGGATTGTCCCTGTTTCTGAGACACAGGATATAGCTGGTCCCATGGGACGAACAGTGGGTGATGTTAGAATTTTATATGAGGTTATGAGGGGGTCATCAAGTGGGTCAATGAGTACTTCTTCCTATTCTGGTTCTTTTTGTCATGAGCAGCAGCGGCGCGCATCACGAATTGGATTTTTGAAAGCGTATTTCGAACTCGATGATGCCATAGCTTGCTCTGAACAGGTCATTGCCGAGAACAGCACGGTTCAACGTGTCGTGCGCGATGCGTTAAATACTGTTCAAGGCGAATCGGATATCATTTTGGTTCCCGTGGACTCAGATCCAGACTGGACATTGGCGAACCTCCTCGCCAATGCAGATACCCAGCCTTTTGAATTTAAGGATTGTCTCGATTCCTTTCTTCAGTCTCAGCACGTATCATCAACTCCATATCTCTCGCTTCAAGCTATAATGCACAGTGGAGAATATGACAAAGAAGCTGTGACGGAAGTCTTCTATGCTCCTCTTCTTGATGCTGCGGTATACTCGCGCACAAGCAAGGAGTACCGATCTCGTCTTGATACTATCGCGGCTCTGAAGGAATCAGTACGGCGGTGTTTTGACAAGTATGAACTGGATGTACTGGTATATCCGCATCAGCGACAGCTAGTTGTCAATGCTGGGGAAACGAGACAGCCGAATCGCAATGGGGTGTTAGCTGCTGTGACCGGGAACCCTGCGATTTGCATTCCAGGTTAGTGCGTGACGTATCAGGGATATAACTCATTCGAGACTAATTGATATAAAGCCGGCTTTAGTCCTGCTACTGCATCAGCCCCTCGGGGTATTCCTATTGGAATAGAGTTGATGGGTCGACACGGAAACGATGATGATTTGTTAAACATTGCAGCACAGTTAGAACAGGTCCTCCAGGCAAGGAAGACGCCTCTTTTAAATGAATCATGATAGATGATAGAATTGCAATGCTAGGCTTGAAAACCACATATATACCTAGGAAAACCCAAATCTATACAAAAAGGCATATGCATCCCAGAAAGGAAAGAAAGAAATGTATCTACCTGCATGCAAATGCAGACGCTGCAACGCCAGTGCTAAGAAAAAGCAAATTTTACATTCCACGGTTGAACTCGACCATGCCGTCACGGCCACCACGGCTGTGGAACTCCTCCTCAAGGCTGCTGGCGCTGATGGCCTGACGCTGGGGGAAGGCAGCCAGGGCCAAAGGCAGGGCAAAGAGAGAGGTAGTCAAGACAAGACCCAGGTTGACGGGCAGGATCATGCGAGGGCGAGCCCGAAGCCACTGGGTCTTCTCCAGGCGGACAAGAATCAGAGGGGGAAGCACCATGATGGGAGTGGCGTTCAGGACACGGCTGATGGCTGTCTCACCGACAGCGATGGTAGCGGCCTTCTTGCTCTTGCCCAGACTCTGCAGAGGTTCGGCATCCTCCATCTCCTCGCGCTTGGCACGCTCTTCATCGGACAGGACAGGGTACACATCGATACCCTGGCGGATCTCCTCACCACGCATGAGGAAGACGTTTAATGCACTGGCACTGGCGACGGCAGCGAAGGGGACAAGGCGGGAGAGGATAAGGCGGGTGTTGGGGGAGATGCTCTTCAGGCGGGGGACCAAAGCGTTAAGACCCAGGGCGACTGAGCAGGAAGCGGTAACAGCCATGCAGTAGGACTTGGCGATCTGGGAGTACGACAGAGGGGTCGACTTGTTGGCGTTGGCGTTGTTGATTGCAACGTTGAGCGACTGGTTACCGATTTGCCAGAGGAGAGTCCCAGTAGTCTATGTAGGGGTGATACATTAGTCTGCATGTAGCGTGGAGTTGTAGGAGATCAGTTGACTCACCTGGAGACCCGGGGTAAGCATACCCGCCGTCACAATCAAGTTCGACATGACATAGCAGGACATGCGGAATGGCAAAAAGACCGGTTCACCAGTATCTGCAGTGATTTTTGTTAGCGACCAATCTCCTTTGTTTTCCCAACTGGCTCAGCACATACCAGGATGCAGAGTAGCGTCGACGATCTTCTTTGCGCTCCATAGATCCGGTGTCATGAAGGGGATCTTGTTTTGTTTGTATTGGGCAATAACACCCTTAGCTTGCTCCAAGCCAGCAGGTCCGGTGAGCAGTGTGCTAAAACAACAGATCAGTAATGTTTTTACGGAGGCGAAAACACTTGACTCACCGCGGGTCGGAAATGTCTGCGGCATGGCGAACACGGCCCCAGTAGGTAGTCAAATCATACTGAGAGACCGGGAGGTCACGGGAGCCAGGAATCGAGGCAGACATGGTGCAAACGAAACGAGTGAATTGCACACGAGCAAAGAGGGAATGACTCCGTTTTCAATTTTGCGGGGAGTCGATTCTTTCTTCAGGAACCGATAAAAGGGCGGTGAGGTGGATAAGGGTTTCAGCCAATGATAATCACGAGATAAACAAATCTCGGGAGCGCTTGCCGATAAGGTACAGGGTCGATCTGGCACGTGACCATCATCAACGCAGATCCCGGTCCGGTGATTTATATGTCCCGGTCCGGTAGTATGAGAGGTTCTTTGTTTATACGTATGCAAATATGTAAATGATGTAGGACAGAAATATCTGATAGGATTTCTATTGGATCCCGAATTTCCAAAGGGACCATGTAAGTAAAAGGAGATATGTGGTAATAGTACAAAAGTACATAGGTATCATCGAGAAAGGGAAACAGGTTAGGGAATACAAGACGGGGACCGCGCAGCTGATGCAGAATGGAACAAAGGAAAAGAGTCGTCAGAGTACATCAACAGTTCAACGGGAGCTTTGCCGGAACCGAAATGATTTATGCGCTAAAGGTGAGGGGGGACCGCCACCGGGTCCGTAGCCCGATCGAACACGGTTTCCCCGCGATGGGGTTTGGTCACAGAACATGCACACGTAGAAAGAGGGGAGATTGGCTCGTTCGAGCCCGACACATTTGGTGTGGAGCCAGTGGGTACAGGATTCACTAGAAATAGGTTAGTAGTGGACATCAGGGAAAGGAATCGTCGGAATAACAACTAACCATTGAATCATGAGGTGCCCACCATTGTCCATGGAGTTACAAATACAGCGGGTAGCATTACTAGGATTGCTATGATTGCTGTGTCGCTCTGTGTGGGGAGTGGCTAAGTCGGGATCGGTCACCGTGGTCGGGGATGCATTGGAATGTCGGGATTGGATATCAAAATCACTGTTCATGCGAGGGGGGATGATCGCAGATGGGCAAATGAATGTGATGATCGTGCGAGGCGAGTCCCGTAGCCACCAGTAGAAGGCCTGGGACGGCCACGCTCCTTGAGGACTTGTCGGAGGGCAGCCTGGGCATCACCGCTGTCATCCTCATCTCCAGGCAATGACTGGGAAGCCACGCTACCCCGAGTATATGTCGCATCAGAGTGAAGCAATGATGAATGCCGCTTCGGGGTCCGCTTGATGGCCTCAGGCGACCCACGATACGTAGATCTACCGGAGACATTTCGAGAGGATCCTGCCCAAGGAGACATGCGCCCGGAGTGTGATGAGCCAATGGAGGCATAGGAACCCTTGGACGGGGGTCGGGACCCAGAATCACTTCGGGCCAAGTTAGGGCAATGGCTGTCCAACAAGGAAAACGATGATTGGGACCGAGGCAGGACAGGATATTCTGAGTACTCGGCAGGGTCGGCTTCACTTTCGGTGGCGGAACCGTCAAGATCCATCCCAGTCAGAGGATCAGTCAAACCCGAGGGACCCTCATCAACAGGTTCCATTTCAGCCTTTGCCCGACCATCTCTTCCGATACGAAGCACGACAGACTGGGAGCGAGCGGGGAATGAAGCGGCCGAGGCCGATCGTGCTAGGGAAGCAGGACGCATCCCTTTAACTGGAGATAGTCGTCCTTTTGAAGGACTTTTGCGAATCCCATTATTGGAGGGTTTTCCTGCCTGGCTAAGCGGACGATGGGAGGAACTCGTCATAGCAGTATGCGTGACACTCCTAGTCAACCCCGGTCGTACCCTAGGTGTATAATCATCGTCATCCGATACACTCGAGAAGGACCCAAAGCCCTGGCGGTCTTGACTATGTGACCGCAGGAGCTCTTCCCGTTTCGATTCCTCAATCTGGTGGTGATAGGGTTGTCGCATTCCACGTAGGGATTTTCGTTCCGGTGTCGTCTGAGGTCCACCGAACCGGCGAGCTGGCGAACTCAAGAACATGGCGGGGTCCTCTGCCTTCGCCACCGGCCGGCGAGGGGAGGTAGAGAACGGGGCAGGGAACAGGGCTGCATCAGTAGGCTGGCATGAGAATCCAAACCCGCTGAATTCTGGCAAGTCCATGGAGCCGTCAATAGTTGGCAGTTGGGGAATGTGTGTCTTTATAGCGGTGTTTGGGGCGGTTTTTGGCGGGTGGTCAGTATTTCTGTGAGTGCCCGGAAGAGGTATGTCGTGCGGAGGTTGTTCATGGTCCTGGTCCCAGAACAGTCGCTGTTGTGGAAAGAGGGGAGACCCCGTCGGATCCAACGAGGCCAGTTGGAAGAAATCTGGCGATGACTGCAGATTGCCAAACATCCGTGGGGATTCTCCCAGCAATCGGCTCGGGGTCTCCAGATGGGTTCCTGTCCGAGGGGTGGTGCCTCTCCCGACACTGGCCAGCGGGTCGAAGTCGGGGATCTTCCGCCTGGAGGCACTGGTGGGTGGTGGTGTCTGCATTGAAGCTGCGGACTTTGCGGAATCCCCTATCCGGGGGCCATCCTCACGTATATCCGGCATTGGCTTCACGGGGCGAATGCGCCTAGCGGTATCGGTCTGTTCCAGAATCCTTCCATCCTTGAAGTCTCCTATGCGTTGGTCGAGGGACTCTGTCTTGAACGGATTTGAGGGGTTACCGAGGGCGAACTTCTGAGGGGATCGTAGGAACTCGGGACTGGAGGCATAAGGGTCGGCAGTATCCCAGGTAACCCGAGGGTCAAAGAAACTTGACTCGAGTTTCGGAGTAGTAAAAGAGTCGAAAGCGGCCGTAGTGGGAGTCCTCGTGGGAGTTTGAGGTTCGCCGTTCGGATAGCTGAAGCTGAACATGGCCGGGTGGATTAGCATAGTCGAAGAATGGGGCATGAAAAGAGTATGGACAAGCCAGTCTTCATTCTAAGGGGAGAAGGCACCCCGCACGAGGAAAGGGAGGGAAGGGGAAGGGGAGCATACCTGTGGACAGGGTGATCCCAACTCATGTCAGCAACTCAGTCCCAGCAACCATTGAAGGTTTGATCTGCCAGGCAACCTTAATGAAGAGGAATGCTGCAAGGTTAAGGTTGAAGAGGAGTCACGATCATTAGATCTAGATTGGGGAGGTTTTTCAATTGGGGGCCAATTCGAACTGAACCAAAAGTAAAGTTTCAATCTTGTTCAAAGGTCCTAAAGTTCCTTGTCCAATGATCCTAATAGAGTTCGTTCGTAAGGAGAAAACGGGGAAATTGGATTTGGAGATAAAGAAAAACTGTTTTCCTTTTTCTCTGTTTGTCACTTTTTTTTTTTTTTTTTTTTTTTTTTCTTCACGCGTGGGGACCTTTCCTCTCTTTGAGATGAGCCTCCACCGATCTCCACTATAAAGCTTCCGATGTTTGCTTTATACTTGGAACTACTTTTCGATGATAGTATCAGAGTAAGATTCTGTTATACATGGGCAGAAACCCCGCGATAAGGAAAAGTCATACTCCGTGGAATCTCTCAGTCTCAGCTCACATGTGCACCGCCCAGCTGAAATACTATCGAACCCCCGGAGTAATCACTCTCCTTGGGGAAAAGACTGCCGATCTAGAACCGTATTTGGGCCGACGAGATCGAGCCTTGTTCGGGGTTCCAAGCTTTCACAGGAAACGAGCCACTTGTATCTCACGCTTTGTCCGACAGCCCCAGAGCGGGCCAATCTGACCGATGACGACATGTCCCCTGAAAGTGGAGAGAGTATCTGCCATCAAGTTCGAGTCTCCCCAGTCTCTAGAGTCCATGTGTTTGGGTCTGTATGGAGAAAAGATGATTATAATCCCATCATCTTCCCAGAGGGCCAGAGGGGGCTCGATAACCACTGGGGAGAAGACTCCTCTGCAACCAAGATAATTGAGTTCCAAGGTTTCCTTCTCGTTGGTTCCTGCATAGTCTCATTCGAGGATCGCCCACAGCTAATTCGCGGCCCCTGGCATACGAGCCAGCTTGGCGCACCTGGATCCTGGTCCTGCGCTAGCGTCGCTTCGTTCGCCCTTGCGTGATTCGCGGCTCATGTCCGTTAATTGTGGTCTACCTGTCACTGTACTTCTGGCCCCCTCATCTCAGATTTAATACATCCACCTGAGCATGCGGATATCCAAACGATGGGATCTCGGATTCCGACTTTCTCCCGCAGTTTGTTTGAATCCCCACCTTGAGCTCCCCCGCCAACCGGGATCCGATGCCGTTTCTTTCCAGATCTCGTTGATCACAATTTCATTCAGGGTCTTTCGCTGGTTCGGAATCATTTTTCCATCCTTCATCCGATCCCATGGCGACCGGTGGAGATGGGTCACGCCGTGGCGCTTCTGACTGGACCGGATCATGGACTAGGTGCAGTTGGGCACGGATCCGCTGCGGATCCTGTTCCAGATCTTGATTTCCTGACTGTACATACGGAAGCAAACAACGTGCCTAAATCTGTAACCCATGCCTGCGGCAAAACACTTGATCAAGGTCTGGCTCCACTGAAGCTGCGATGGCCCCGGTACGGCTCCAGTCCCATGCTGTTTCCCCGGTCTACATTACGCAGTACAAAGTACACAGCCCTAGAGCCCGTCTAGTTGTAGAAGTTGTACCCCGCTTATGATCCTTGTCAGATCTATTATTGGATCGTGCCTTTCATTGGTGCTTAGGCCATTCATTGCCGACCTCCAGAGCAGGTACTGACAGCCTGGACCTCTCCAGGGCTGAAGAATCAAGCTTCCTTCAAATGTTTGAAGTTATATGTCGAAGCCACATTGTAAAACACTGAGAGATTTCATCCCGGAGGTTCATATTTCTCCATGTACCTTCCGATATATTGAGTTCCGTACATATTATTTAGCCGCCTGGTGGGGTTCGCGAAGATAGAGATACATGTATCTAAAATTTTCTTATCCGAGGTCTATGATCTATTCTAACCCTGGAAGACTTTGAGATAACTACCGCTAAATCGCAATGCCCACCTGAGCAGGTGAACGCACGCATATCGCCACACTTGACAATATATAACACTATCTCCCCATTTGTTGAAATCAATACAGTACTGTCAATTTCCCCCAATAGTCAATTTGAATTATTAGTTTCCTGGGCTGCTTGCCTGGCTTGTTCTTCATTCAAATAGGTATGTAATATCCTGCGAATTAGCCCTGTGTATACGACTAGAAAGATATTCCATCCATAGATCTGAAAGTCTTCCCCTGGCAGCCTGATATCTCAGGCACATATCACCCCCACAGCCACTTCGATCAAACGCCGCATTCCACGAGTTTCTCAAACAGTGAGTTCAAAGAGATCGGTAATCGAAGCCTTAGATAGCCTTAAACGAAAATACGGAAATTAGTCAAAGGGGATTAGTCGATCGCGTACCACGGAAGGGCTCAAAATCCACAGGCAACATCCCCGGGCATTGTTGACTCAGACTCTTACCACCCTTGTTCCAACCTCACTGCACAATTCCATCATGACACCACGCACAAAGCCAAAAATTCATCGCCGGAAGAAATTCACTGGTCGACGCCATGGAAGAGTCCATAAACGCTCCACGGACCTCGCCTCCTCCCCCAAAGCCACAGGCTCTCGCAGCTCTTCACTGATCTCCAGATCTAAGCCCCCCAGATCCAAGGCTCCGTCAAAATCTGGCATCCTTCCTGACTCAGAAGATCCATTAGAAGAAGTATGTGTCTATACAATACTTTGATAAATGGCCAGGTGGTCCGAATACTTACCGTAACACAGAACATATTTGAGCGTGCCGCCATGCCGGAAGGCTATGTGTTTGTCCCCAAAGGCGACGTGTACATAACCAGACACTGCCGAACCGATACCAAGACGTCCAATCGGGTAGTCTACCTCATTTATGTGAGTCATTCCAAGTCTACAACATACACAATTGCACCGAGACCTCACTACTGACAAAACGACAGGACAAGGCTGCCAAGCGAACCCTGGGCATCAGAGTCCCAGAAGAAATTTATAAGAATGTATCCAAGCTCGCAACTTCAACGGCAGAAAAACGTGCCAGCGCTGTCAAAGTCCGCGATGGAACTTTCATCACGCGTGGCCGGGAATTACTCCGCAATGTGTTTCCATTGATGCCCAATGAGACGCTCGAAATAATCCTGAACCACGCATTCCTCAAGGGGTCTGGGCGGGTAGGACGTACCTCGACTACGACAGATAAACGTAAGGCTACGCTCGCCGTTGAAGCTCATATCCGGCATAACCACACGCCTTATGAAACGCTACTTGCGTCTGGATTGGAACGATGCGAGGCGCGAGAGAGGGTATGGCCTGCGGTTAAAGCAATCAAGAAGGCTTGGGAAGGAAGCGAGGAAGCGAAGAAGTTTGAGATGGTTTTGCGTCCGGCCCATACTGATGACGACGATGCATGTGTTATTGTGTCTGATGACGATATTAATAATGTTGTTGTGTTGGATTAAGGCTTCTATGTTACTAAAGGACCTACAAGTGGGATCCAGGTTGCATGGGAGGGGTTTGCAGTTGGACCATCGGGAACTGTACTGTACGAATAATGACTGATGACGAAAATGAATGTTGTGATTTCGGACACGCATAGATTTTAACAACCTATTTAGGTACCTAATGGACCTTGGCTGGGTTATTGCTTAGAAGCTTCCAAGATTGGTACCAGTCATGTCTCAAATGTTTCGATTCCGGCAAATGGGGCATTACTTGTAGGTAAAGTGATAAAAAACAAATGAATCAGGGGCGCTATAGATCAATGTGAGAATCGATGAAACGTGTACGTTTTTCTTTTCTTTGCTTTTTCTTTTTCTTTTTGGGCTAGGGACAATACATAGCTTTGGAAGCATAAAGATAAAATTCATGTCGCATCTATTTTGGGGATTTGTGGGGAACGGGGCTCACAGCAATAAGCACTAAAGCCCGCCCCGCATGACTATACCAAGGGTCCAGCAGTTACAACCAACACCCACCCAATCAGAAGATGGACGCCAAGTCTGCCAATATTTCGAGAACTCTTCAGCCTTATTCCTTTGGTCATTTGCGAGCCTGACAACTGTGCACTGCCTCTATGTGCTCTGTTCATAGCGTTCATCTCCCCCGACTCCAGCCATGCATCGTCAACCATGTCTCCGCGATTGCGAACTTTTAGGTCTCGAGGGCGACTGAACATTGCCTCGGGGATCGCTTGTCTAGTGATTTTTACTATTATAAATGCTCTAGCTTCATTGGAGAGCGCTCTGAACCTCCGCCCAGACAAGCAGACCGAGAAAGAGCCACGATATCTACATCGTTCCGAATTTCGCACAAATCCTGATTTCGAATATGAACAACGGATATCGGATGCATTGCGAGATATTGAGAAGCACGAAAGGGCGCTACACGGTGGTGATAAATCGTGGGATATAATATGGCAGATGCTTCTAAAAGATGCTCCGACTCCTGAGAATCGCGGTCCATATTCACTGCAGATGGAAGAACAGAATCCCGAATGGTCATACAAGGTGAAACCCAAGCCTCTTGGCTGTTTTTCGTGCTCTCTTGGCTAAATAGCTTATTTCTTCATACACTATAGCTCATCACCGGCGAACTGGCTGAAGAGCTTGTCACAATTACCTTTTCCTCCGTGCCCGGCCTGGCCAGTCTTTATCATTCCTATCCGCATTTCGTCCAGCGGAGCGATTTACTACGGTACCTTGTGCTGTGGTACTTTGGTGGCTACTATGCAGACATGGATGTGATTCCAGCCCGCAAGATCAAAGACTGCCCGGCGACGAAGGAATTGGTATTCAACGATAGCGCCGATGTTTCCCTCGTCCTTGGGATCGAGATCGACGAACCCTTTGCCACCCCTGAGGAAATGCACTTCTGGCACTGGGCGCGTCCCTACGGATTCCTCCAGTACACAATCTACGCACCGAGACGTTTTAGTCCGTTGTTGCGAGAAGTGATTGTTCGAGTCATATCGCACACCAAGCGCCACTTGGACGAGAGTAATTTCTTCATAGGTCCGCGTTACAACGAATTGACGACGCTTGAGATTACTGGTCCGGGGATGTTCACCGACGCCATACTGGATGTATTGACTGTTAGCTTACCTGCTTCACATCCATTGATTACGAGATCAGTTGAGGCCGATGCTGCACTTGGGGAATTGGGTCCCCGGGTTTCAGAGGCCCCTTTTCATCGTCTACAAGAAACATTATGTGTCAATGGCTCTGAAGCCAAAGAGGGGAAAGAGTTCGGGGGTTTATGTGTTTTGCCCATTAATGCTTGGGCAAATGGACAAAGGCATAGTAACGCGGAAGGGATGAACAGTCCCCATGCTTGTGTTAATCATCGATTTGGGGGCACTTGGAAGCCCTGGAAACACAGCTGGAAGAGCAAGCTATTCAATAGCATCTTTTCATGATCGCTTTATGTAATGAGAGTGTCATTTGAATCCTTATATTCGTCCTACAGATAAAAGTAAGAGCCTCATCTGAGTGTTATGAAACTTCCCGATCCGGAGCTTAGGGCTGGCCCTACCGCGCTATTCCCGATACGTGACCAAAAGTTCTGCAACGACGCAACGACTTCCGATTCATCACGCTACGATGGATCGCCCAGAAGTCACCGAGCCGCCGCAGAAGCGGCAAAAGACCGATGTGTCTGCAGCTGACGCCATTGTTGATGTGCTGCCCAAAACTGAGGCTGTAGAGGATGCGCAGGCTGCAAAGGAACGGGAAGTCGGCATCACGGAGCTGGTTACCGGAAACATCGATGGATTCTCCGGCACCTTGAAGAAGAGGTGCGCAGTCTTGAGCAGGGAGATATTACCACTCTTACTAACACACTTAATTCAGATACACTGACTTCCTGGTCAATGAGATCACACCCTCCGGTCAAGTCCTTCATCTCCGAAACCCATCCGTACCCGAGGCTTTGAGCGAGAAGAAGAACGAGACACAACAGCCAGAAACCCAAGAGCCTGCACCTGCCGCGAAGGAAGAGGCTCCCGATGCCGAGTTCAAGGTATCGGAAGAAGACAGAGCCTTGCTCTGTGAATGTCTCGGTGAACAAAATGCTACAGACACCATTGACATCCATGCGCGCGCCATGGCCGACCGCAAAGCCAGACCAACTGAGTTTGGAAAGGTCACCCTTCAGGTGACCGACCGGGACCAGCGTACCAAGATTCATATGGCGATTCGTCGTATCTTCAAGTCACAGCTGGAGTCTACTACCGATAACGAGGGCAACCTTGCCATAATGCCGGCTGCCAATCGCTTCAAGCGCAACGCTCAGCAGCAGAGTGGACGTGGCGGTGGCCGTTCCGGAAGTGGCCGGGTGAGCTGGGATGAGTTGGGTGGTCAATACCTTCATTTCACAATCTACAAAGAGAACAAGGATACCATGGAGGTGATTTCGTTCTTGGCTCGTCAGATGAAGATGAACGCCAAGTTATTCCAGTTTGCTGGTACCAAGGATCGCCGTGGCGTCACTGCACAGCGCGCCTGTGTTGTCCGCGTTCACGCCCACCGGCTTGCCAAGCTGAACGCTACCCTTCGCAATGCTCGTTTGGGCGATTTCGAGTACCGCAAGCACGGCCTGGAGCTTGGAGATCTTCATGGAAATGAGTTTGTTATCACACTTCGCGACTGCCAAGTTCCCGGCGTTAGTCTTCAAGACCCCCAAGCTGCTGTCGCGAAGGCCACCGAGATCGTCGGGTCCTCGTTGAAGAACCTCCACGACCGTGGTTACTTCAACTACTATGGACTGCAGCGATTCGGAACTTTCTCGACTCGCACCGACACAGTTGGTGTTAAGATTCTTCAGGATGATTTTGAGGGTGCCTGCAATGCTATTCTGCACTACCCCCCTCATGTTCTTGCCGCGGCAGAGGAAGGCGAAGCCTCAACCGCTCTCATCAGCACTGATGACAAGTCCCGCGCCAAGGCGATCCACATTTTCAAGACCACAGGCAACATCAACGATGCTCTGAATGAGCTCCCGCGGAAGTTCTCCGCGGAGGCCAGTATCATTCGTCAACAGGGCTACGGAAATAATGATTATCTCGGAGCTCTGCAGGCTATTCCTCGGAACCTGCGACTCATGTACGTACATGCGTACCAGTCCCTCGTATGGAACTATGCTGCTAGTGAACGCTGGCGTCTCTACGGCGACAAAGTGGTCGAGGGTGACCTTGTTATTGTGCAGGAGCACCGAGACAAGGAAAAGGGCGCAGCTGAGAACACCGATAGCATCGATGCCGATGGAGAGATCATCGTGGTGCCCCAGGGTGGAGATAGTGCCAACTCCACTGATGACATGTTCACGCGGGCGCGCGCTCTGACGGCGGAGGAGGTTGCGAGCGGCAAGTACTCTCTCTTCGACATTGTTCTTCCCCTTCCTGGATTCGATGTCATCTACCCTCCCAATAAGATGACCGACTTCTACCGCGATTTCATGGCCAGCGAGCGGGGCGGCGGTCTGGATCCGTTCAACATGCGACGCAAGTGGAAGGATGCCAGTCTCAGTGGCAGCTACCGCAAGATTTTCAGCCGCATGGGCGCTGACTATTCCTACGACATCAAGCTGTATTCCGAGGAGGATCAGCAATTCGTCAAGACCGATTTGGAGAACCTGGAATCGAAGCCAGAAGCCCCTGCTGCTGAATCCAGTGCCCCCGCTGGTGACAAGTTAGCTATTGTGCTGAAGTTTCAGTTGGGATCGAGTCAGTACGCCACCATGGCACTCCGCGAACTGTCCAAGGGTCTGGTTCAAGAGTGGAAGCCTGACCTTGGTGGAGGTCGGTAAGCTTTAGCCGGTCGCACATATGTTATATATAAATATCATGGGTCTACAGCCAAAGGAGCATCTTACCAATTAAAAGTACCTTTCACGATGTCTCTTATCCCAACTTACTCATCCGAAACTTTAAGTAAAGTGGTGAAACCTTGACATTGGAGATATGCAGCATGGGGTGTCAATATAAATCAAAAAGTCAACGCCATGGCTCAAATACAATTGCAAGAATATAAAAGCCTATAATCGTCCTTCATCGGAACGGATGTTGATGGTCATTTGCCCTTGGACTACTTCCATCAAAGGACGACACCGAAGACATATCATCATAATCATGCCCATGAGCACGGTGCTCATCAGAAACAACCGAAACCAAATCATCATCAGCAGCCCTATGATTTTCAGAAGGCAAACGTATCTGCGGTTCTACCGCATTTGCCGGCGAAGCCTGCTCCGTCGCATTGGGCCTCTGATCCCTCGAGACCGTCACTCCATAGCCCATCTCCGGATGAGATTCATGCGCTGCCATCTGTCCCGCCGACACCTCACTATCTCGAATTGCTGGAACATCCATGATCGGGAACATGGGCGGGCCGGACATTATCTGTGTAGTCGAGATGACTTTCCCTTCGTTTGTATCGTAGGTTGGTGATGTGGGGACTGCACCACGTTGCTTGCGGCGACGACGACGGATGAGGAAGAATACTATAGCCGTGATTGCCAAAGCGCCGACGATGGCTATAGGAAGAGCGATAGCTAGCTTTGTGGTTGTTGACTCTCCGCCTGAGTGACTGGCTGCCGCAGTGGTAGTGGTAGAGCTCGAGGTAGAGGTAGCCGTGGGAGTTGTTATTGAAGCCGTAAATGCTGTCGCCGTTGTCGCGGCTCCACTGAGAAGCGTCTGCCCCAGTTGACTCTGTGTCGCAGTCGAAGTTGCAGGCGATTGAACAACTTCCGTGGGATTCTGAGTCGTGACAGTATGCTCATTATTCTCACCAGTACCCCCTCCAGTGTCCTGGGGCCCTGTCTGCCTCCTCAAGAATTCTAGTATCGCCATAATTTTTGCAGATCGGTAAAGAGACTTGCTGAGCGCCAAAGATCTTCAAGATAGAAATCGAACAAAGGGAGCAAGGAATACAGCGGCACAAAGGGTGATCGGGGGCCAAAATAGATGCTACTCAATAGGGCATAAGCTGACACGCTCGGCGTATTGCACTTTTCTTTTAGACCGGTGTGCCTCGAATTCAGTAATCTCTGAGTGTCTTCACGACAGAGAAAAAGGTGAGGACTAAACACAGCAAATGATCTCAATATGAGAAGAAAGCGAAAAGTACAAAGGATGTCACCAAGGATCATGGAGTGGAGAAGGTGGACACTGGGGCTTTGCAGTACAGCACGTCCTTCTTTCATTACAGATACGTATACGTTCATTTGGATGTGTTGGTCCAGGTGGCTCCTTCAGAATCAAATTCATTGACCGCGTAATACTAAACGCCCGCATTGTCAAAATCTATAATTAAAGAGGGCGGCTCACATTTGGGGGCGGCACGTAAGATCGGCGGCAAGTCTAGCTGTTTTGCGTTTAGCCAGAAGCACTCGGAGGCTGTCAGACTTGCTGATTATGATTGGTGTTGATTAACCACAGTGGTACACGATTGTCTGCGGTATTTTGGCATTAAAATTAGACACCAAAAACATTAGGCTTCTTGACATCAATCAATAAATATCCTGGAACCCCTCTTATATTCTCCGTATTTGTATGGACCTGAAGAAAACTGGAATGGGTTATGAAACACTACAGTCAGAGGTATTCAGCCTCGTATTAGATCAAAACCCACTCCTTGTTGATCCTTCGTATTTCGGTAGTCTACCGAGTATGTGCATTTCACTCGAGCATCCGCAGCCAGGGATCAGTAGCATACGATGCACGCCCCCCTCTATTCAATTTGTTCTTCTGTCTCCAACTCTTCAACGTTGGATAGACCATTGTGGTGACAGCCATAACCTGTCATGTGTGAAGATTTTGACTTTTGATCTGGCAGAGCTGCTGGCAGTCAATGTCGGAAGGATAGGGTTGTATTCTCCACATCTTTGTTAGAAACTTGATCGAATCCCTCCCATGATTGTGCTGGTGTCCCTGCAACCTTGCTCTTGGACTCGGTTGCGGCCTTATATCCAAATAGATAGGACGTGGAAGGTCAGGATGATTAAACCAAACCCAGGAGGTGTCAGGTGAGAAAGCTACAGTTAATATGTGACTTTTGAAAGATATATATGTTTTCGATCCTTATCCCGAATCCGATCTTTGTATGGAAAGACTGTCAACATTAGATCATCAAGATGTTGACAGTCACTGCTGCAACCTTATTTGAGAGAAGCTTACCAAGAAACACGTGACCGTGGAGTAAGCGGGGTTTGAAGACCGTGGCCGAATGATTCTAGAAGGATCATCTACCCTGCCATCATGAGTGGATTCAGCAACGTTGTCAAGGGGGCTGGCACCCCAAAGGAAAAGAAGGGACCAAAGAAAGTTGGCGTGGTGACTTCAAGGGCATCAATCAAGTGGTCAGTTACCATGTTCGTGGCCAATGCCTCGGTTACTAACCTGACATTTAGGCGGGATGGATGGGCAAGGGCAGGGACCCCAGCGCGGAGCAAAGTGAACATGTCTCTCAACCTCTGTCATCTCTCAAGGACCCATCCTCTTTTGGACCACCCCCAAAGCATATCAATTTCCATGGCGCGGCCGCGGTGAACGAGACAACCCCGGACCGGCGAGGTCTAGGTGCCCCCCTGGCCCACGAGCAGATCGAGCAACAGGATATTCGTCAGCGACAAGTAATTGAAGCGGAGGAAGAGGAAG
Source organism: Penicillium frequentans (assembly GCA_028828275.1). NCBI lineage: Eukaryota > Fungi > Ascomycota > Eurotiomycetes > Eurotiales > Aspergillaceae > Penicillium > Penicillium frequentans. The sequence continues at coordinate 299,363 of JAQIZY010000012.1, forward strand.
CACAAAAGCCAAAGTCCCCTCCGGTGCCGTATCGCGTGAACACAACTGGGTTGTCTACAAACAACCTGCCTCCTCCTCCAGTCCGACGCCTCGACTCACCGACTTCTGCTCCTTCCATAAGCGCAAAGCCGGCCATCTTGAAGCCGAAGCCCCAACTGCCTCCCCGACTCCCTCCGCGGAAACAGTCGCCTGTCCAAAATCCATCTCCCCCACCGCCCTACGCTACTGGATCGCCATCACCCACCCAGGGATATGTGAACCAGGAGGCAGCATCCCGCCTCGCCAACGCTGGGGTTTCAGTTCCCGAATTTGGTATCGGAGGAACGACCGGCGCTTCCCAAACCACAAAGGCCAACGAGGCACCCGTCCAGGATTTGCAGTCCCGCTTCTCGCAGATGCGCACCGATTCAGGATCTCCGAACAAGGGGTCTCCGCCAATTCCAGCCCCGCGCCCGGCGAATTCAGCGGACTTCCTTCCACCAGCTCCAGGATTTCGCGATCGCCATGCCGACACCATTGATGCAGGAAAGAAGAAATGGGGTGGAGTGACGTCACGCTTCAATACTTTTGTTGAAGACCGCAAATTTTCGGCCAATGCGAACAAACGGATTCCTCGGCCGCCCGGGCCAAATTCACCGGTGAAGGCGCCGGCAGTAGCACCAGCAGCAACACCGACAGCAGCACCGGTGAGCCCGAATTCTCCTACCTTGGAGACCCAAGCGCGTAAAAAGCCACCTCCACCCCCTCCGAAGCGAGCAGAGATGCGTGCTGCACCTACGATGCCCGGTGCTTTCCCTGAGGAGTCATCAGTCCCGGCGCCACCGCCTGTACCTCATAACACCAAACCCCGCTGAGCGGGGCACATGCGACTTGTACAACCTTATCTCGGGCCTGGCGCCAAATCAATGGAGTGTTTGGATAGCATAGAAGCTGGTTTTCTATCATTTTTCATGTTGTACTATCGCCCCAAAATATAAACCGATACTCCGACACTTTGTACAACGTAGCTTACCGACTCTCCCTATTGATTGGCATTCCTGGCCTCGGCCGCATGTGAAGATCCGGCCGATCTTATTGCGCCGAAGATGTTGGGAACTGCCAATGCAAATTCGCCCCCCCTGATATGCGAACTATCATTTCCCAACAACTGATCCTTCCCGGGAGTAGTATTCGGGCATGTGCATGTTATCATCGTGCAGAGTGAACCCCCCCGCGGTGAACCTATATCCACTGGTTATATCCACTTAGAGCCGAGATGAGTCAGCAGGTCCACATTGTGTGACGCAAGAACAATGGAATGAAATTCTGGAAAAACCTGGAGATTGACCTTGAGTGGATGACCACATTATGATTCGATACTTTATTTGGCCTTAAAAAGCTGGGATTTGGGTTGGGTTGGGTTCGGTTCTGTATAGGTGTCTACTCTGTATCGATGCCGAAGTGCTCGAGGTCGCATGCTTAGAGCATTTAACAATTCAGAAGTTAAATACATGATTATAATTGATCAACTTTCACTATGTAGAAAGAAAGAAATGCGCAATTCAGCTCAATTCACCCAAAATGCCCAAACCCAAAAACCCGTCGACTTTCCCCCAATGACATGTCAACCTCGGTTCCCCAATTCCCAACAAACGTAGGCTCCACTGCGATAAGTCTTTTTTCTTTTATCGCGAGTGGAGTCGCTCTTTAGGCTATCACTGATTTGGTGAGGGTCTACTTTTTTTTTCTCTCGCTTCGTTCTCGAACTTCCCCTGGGGCTTTTGCAAATCGCTCGAATCCTTCGCAACCCTTGGTCAATATAGGGAGAGCAACGATGTATGACCTCAACGTGCCTTCCCAATTTGGGCCGGCCACCATCCGGATCGGCTTCCCTCGCTCTTCCCTTCTCAGCTTCCCTCCAGCTGAGCTTCCTGTAACCATTCCTGCGCCCCACGTGTCGGAATTCTCCTGGAAGCAGCCCTTCAACATTCCCAATGACCTCTACAACCAGGTGCTGGATGTGCGCGTTCCGATTACCATTGCCAGCGTCTACGCCTTGACTGTCGTCATAATCAGTCGCATTAATAAGAGTCGTGGCTACAAGCCCTATGCATTCAGCCATTCGCCTCTGTTCAAGCTCTTCGTGGTGCTGCACAATGTCTTCCTGGCTGTCTACTCTGCGTGGACGTTTGTGGGTATGGTCCAGGCCTTTGGCAACTCCTTCCCGGATCGCAACGATAAAAATGGTTTGATTGGTGTCGTGGATTCCTTGTGCAAGATCAATGGCCCCCGCGGCTACGGCAATGCCGCAACTTACAGCACTATCACCGACGAATGGTCAATTTCCAACCCGGCCTACAAGCTGAGCAACGGTCTCCCCGATTCGACAGATGTTGGCCGTCTCTGGAACCAGGGCCTCGCTTATTTCGGCTGGCTCTTCTACCTCTCTAAGTTCTACGAGGTCGTGGACACCGCAATTATCCTGGCAAAGGGCAAGAAGAGCTCTACCCTGCAGACTTACCACCACGCCGGTGCCATGATGTGCATGTGGGCTGGTATCCGTTACATGGCCGCTCCTATCTGGATCTTCTGTCTCGTCAATTCTGCTATCCATGCATTGATGGTATGTAAACCCTTCCCCTAGAACCGTATACAACGCAGTGACTGATTAGATATCTAGTACACCTACTATACTTTCACAGCTTTGCGCATTCGTGTCCCGGGTGTGATTAAGCGCAGCCTGACCACCATGCAGATTACCCAATTCGTCCTGGGTACCAACATGGCTGCTGCTTACCTCTTCGTGGAGTACACTATCCCCTACCCCGTCGGTAGCACCGCCTTGCGCCACCTGTCCAAGGTTGCACCCGCCGTGGTTACTGCCACCGCTGAACCAGGTGTCGTTCCCTGGCTAAAGAAGCTTGCCCTCCGCGCTGCTGGTGCCGAGGGAATCGCCGAGAACGTTGGCAGCACTGGTGCTGCCCCCATCGCCAGCTCCGGATACACCCAGGAGATGGTGACCTGCATGGACACCACCGGCCAGGCGTTCGCGATTTGGCTCAACGTGTCATACCTCCTCCCCTTGACTTACCTGTTTGCCCGCTTCTTCGTGCGTTCGTACTTGAAGCGTAAGGATCCTGGCACCAAGCAGGCAACCCATATGGAAGCCGCCGAGAAGGCCGGCATGGACGCTCTCAAGGGCCTCAGCCGCGAGATCCAGAGAGCAGCCATTGAGGGTGAGAACAGCGAAGCCACCGACGAAGAGATCATCAAGGCGCACGTGCAGAAGATCGTGGAGCAGAAGTCCACCCCTGATTCCCCCATCCGCACTCGCGCATCGGCTGCCAACAAGGCCAAGGCCGCGACTACAAGCCAATCTGGATCCGACGACGGATTCTCTACCGTGCCCGCGAAGAAGGGCGCCAAGAAGCAGAAGGCAACTCAAGATACGCCCACAAGTGTTTCCGACACTAAGGGCCAAAACCCATTCGGAGTCCTTGGCAACGACGCATGATCTTGGAAATTCGACCTTGGTTTTGCTGCATTATCTTGGAGTCTTGGAGTTAAAAAAAAAAATTCGTCCTTGTGACACGAGTGGAACGGTGATAAGACTCTCATATTCACATGACTGTCATTGACTCGCCGTTCATTGATGATACTGTAGACTTATGTCCAGTATGCTGGAAAGTTCCCCATCAGCCGTCAGAAGAATGAATACCTTGAGGTCTTCTGAACAGCTTAGCATCCTCAGTGCTGAGGATCTTCGCTAATTGGTGAATTTGGTAAGAATTGCTAAAGTATTATTGGACAACGTTTGCGATTTGCGATTTGCAGTTTGGATTTGCTTGCATGGACATAGCCGCTTTTGCACGACAGTTGAAATATGACTGGATTGTATATCATACTTGAAACTTGAAAGAGTCAATAGATATGCCTATTCCGGGCATAGTAACTGTGTCAATGATCCACCTAGTTCGCCTATCAATGGGTTGGGCATATTGTACTACTAGTGCTTTAGAGCCTCAGTCGATCAATTTCAACAACCTTGTAGCATTGCGTGCCTTACTTTGTCATACCTGAGCCAGACTAGCAAACCTTGCAGGCCTTCATGGCATCACTGTCGATTTTCCAGTCGAAAGAACAACGTTCTGCTCGGTGCGTGCAGAGCCCGAGCTCCGCGGCCTCGATTATTAATCACCTAACGCTCCAAATCTCACGGCAGAGCATAGCTTGCCAACCTTAAGAGCTTGAATAAAGCACAGACCCATTCGCACAGACAGCGATCTCGTAAAACAAAAGAGCATTCCGTCATATAACTATCAAGCACGGGGCTAAGATCTTACTCCCGATCCGGAGATAACGTTATAAATCATGCCAAGAAATCCGATGAATCATAGCCATGGAAACCATCTCGATATGACAGGGTTTGATAACGAAATAGGCTATTCGTGTCAGCTAGCTGAGTAATATTTCGTATTTCCAATCCAGGGTACCTCCATGGATGAGCTGTAGCTTCGTCCCTTATTGGCTCGATGCGTTTTCGGGATCGGGGGAATTCATCTCCCTGGTGGGTCTGACGTGCTCGAAAGGCGCGAAAGAAGAGTTGAGCAGAGTTGATTTATAACAACGGACGTGATGGATAATCATAATTGGATGAAATGGAAGATTTTCGAAGCATATTTGGCGTGTTTGGCCTTTATTCCTAATTCCGTATAGAATTCCTCATGAGGCATAACCCAGATGATTCATGCGGTGACCGTATATAACCATCTTCAATTTCTTCAAACGGCATTCCTGGTCAACGATATCTGAAACACCTCCAAAGCTATTCTGGTGGTTGAATAGCCTTTGCCACTTTATAGGTTTTCACTAGTCGGCAGCAAGATCCGACGATATCATAGCTACGTGCTTCGACCCTACAACTATACCTATCAAAGTTTATCTTCGATATCCCTGGAATCATTGCAATGGAAGCTGTCATTCGAGAAGCCCCAATGGGGCAGTTGGTCCGATTTCTGACCAAAAACAAATACCTCCAATATCCTGAAGAGAAGCCTGGCTTCGAACTCCCCGAGCCATGGATTGAAATGATGCAGAGCCTCGAGGCTTCCAAGAGCAATCCCGAGAATCCTGAGCCTCAAGAGAGAAGACACAACTCAGGCCAAAGCGATGCTACCAGCCATTCCTCGACTCTGCATGAGGATTCTGAAATGAATGCACAGGATCTTGAAAAAGTCAAGTCTACTCCTATCACCCCCAAGAAGACAAAAGATGGCGCGATTTTGGTGGATTGGTACTACACTGACGACGACGAAAACCCTCATAATTGGTCTAATTTAAAGCGTGCACTGCTTACGACGATCATTTGTCTATACACATTTGTCGTTTATACAACATCGGCCATCTATACCGCATCGGAGCCGGGTATCATAAAGGAGTTTGGGGTCAGCGAGATTGTTGCCACACTAGGTCTCTCGATATATGTTCTTGGATATGGCACTGGGCCTTTGATCTTCTCCCCGTTAAGTGAGATCCCTATTATTGGACGAAATCCCGTGTACATTATCACCATGTTCCTCTTTGTCATCATCTCCATTCCGACGGCTTTTGTTGGCAATTTCCCTGGTTTGATTGTTCTACGTTTTCTTCAAGGATTCTTCGGCTCTCCATGTCTTGCATCAGGAGGTGCCTCAATTGGTGACATGTACAGTCTGAATGCTCTGCCATATGCTATGATGGCATGGGTTGCCGCGGCATACTGTGGACGTAAGTGACGATCCCTCATTCTCGTGTACTTTCATACTGACTCATCATAGCTGCCCTTGGTCCTCTTCTCAGTGGATTTGCTGTTCCAGCTGAATCTTGGCGTTGGTCGCTCTTCGAGTCTATCTGGGCCTCTGCCCCCGTCTTCATTGTAATGTTTCTTTTCCTCCCCGAGACCAGCACCCCGACCATCCTGCTTCGACGTGCTCAGCGCCTTCGTAAAATCCACAATAACGAGCGCTTCTTATCTCAATCTGAGATCGACCAGAAGAACATGCGCGTTTCGGATGTCGCCGTGGACGCTCTGATCAAGCCCATGGAGATTACAATCAAAGATCCTGCCGTCCTTTTCGTCCAGATATACACCGCCATCATCTACGGCATTTACTACTCCTTCTTCGAAGTCTTCCCCCTGGTCTATCCGGTCGACTACAACATGAATCTCGGTCAAGTCGGCCTAGTCTTCCTTTGCATCTTGGTATCTTGCATCTTGGCTGTTGCCATCTACTTTTCTTACCTGTATTTCTGGATGAACCCCCGCATCGCACGCCTAGGGTGGCCGGTTCAAGAAGCCCGCTTGCTCCCCGCTCTTCCGGCTTCCTTCGGCCCCACAATCGGCCTCTTCCTCTTTGCCTGGACGGCCCGAGCCTCCATCCACTGGATCGTACCGACGATCGGTATCACCATCTACGGTGCCACCGTGTTCATTGTCATGCAGTGTGTTTTCGTGTATATTCCTCTCTCTTACCCGAAGTACGCTGCCAGTCTATTCGCAGCCAATGATTTCTTCCGGAGCGCACTGGCCTGTGGCAGTGTTATGTTTGCCCACCCGCTATTTGGCAATTTGGGGGTTGCGAGGGGTACTAGTCTTCTTGGTGGACTGAGTGTGATTGGTATTATTGGAATCTGGCTGCTTTACTTTTACGGCTCGAGGCTTCGGGCTTTGAGTAAGTTTGCCATTTCTGCGGAGGAATGAGTGGGCTTGTCGCTTAGCTCGTATGTGGAATTTCATAGACTTTTATTTGATGTGAGATAATTAGCAAGTTTATAATTAATCAATGTCTCTTCTGTCCGATATTAGGGTTTCCCATTTTCCAGGAAACTTTCAGACCGAGGCTAAAATATAAGCAATCAAACCCTGGAAGGATGTAAACATTGAGCCCGTTTTGCCCGCAGCGATGACCCAATTGGAATTGTGCCTATGCGCCACCTCCAGATTTTCAATTCCAGCATCACTCACCGGCCTTCTGTGAGTAATGTGAATGGAGGAAAAATATCAGCGCGGAATCCACGCCATGCGGGGGAGATGGAGTACGGAGCGTCGCTTAACACCGCTGCAAATTGCACTGACTTCTAACTAAACTCAATGCGACTAGAGCGGCTCCACCACTCCGGAATTATACCTAGAATGATGCAATGTCCCTGATTTTCGGAGTATAAAGGAGACAATGTCTAATGTCGAGCGGTTTGCTAACTTCATCCCAGTCGTACCAAGATGGTTGGCCTGGGAAAAATACTCCACAGTCTATGGATTGCAACCGTCTTTCTCGGTCTGCCTGCCACTGCCAAACCCTCCGAAGCTACCCAATGGCCGCTCCACAATGACGGATACAATGAAGCCGTAGAATGGGATCACTACAGTTTCCAGGTCGACAGCCAGAGAATCTTCATCTTTTCGGGTGAATTCCACTACTGGCGTATCCCGGTCCCTGGTCTGTGGAGAGATATTCTAGAGAAGATCAAAGCTGCAGGCTTTACGGCCTTCTCCTTCTACTCCAACTGGGCATACCATGCCCCAAACAACCAGACCCTGGATTTTTCCACGGGCGCCCATGACATCACTCCGATCTTCGAGCTTGCCAAGGAATTGGGATTGTATGTCCTTGTGCGCCCAGGGCCGTACATCAATGCTGAGACTACGGCCGGTGGATTCCCCCTGTGGCTCACGACGGGCGATTATGGCAGTCTCCGTAACAATGACACCCGTTACACCAAGGCCTGGACGCCCTACATGACGGAGATGGCTAAGATCACCAGTCGCTACCAAGTCACTGATGGAGAAATGGCTATTGGCTTTCAAATTGAAAATGAGTACGGTGACCAGTGGATTTCAACTTCCGAAAAGATACCCAATAACACCGCTATTGCGTACATGGAGCTTCTCGAGGCTAATGCCCGCAAAAATGGCGTTACGATTCCATTGACAGCCAATGACCCGAACATGAACTCGCTTTCTTGGGGTACTGATTATATTACCGGAGAAGGAAATGTTGATATCGCCGGCGTGGATTCGTATCCATCTGTAAGTGTGGTTTCACATTTGTGTATGGATAATCATCTGATACAGAAATAGTGCTGGACCTGCGACATCAGCCAATGTGACTCTACCAACGGAGCTTATGTGGCGTTCCAGGTAGTAGACTACTACGACTACTTCCAAGACTACCAGCCAACACTGCCCTCATTCATGCCAGAGTTCCAAGGAGGCTCCTACAATCCCTGGGGTGGACCGGAAGGAGGATGCGCCGAGGATTTGAACCAAGATTTCGCCAACCTGTTTTACCGCTGGAATATCGGCCAACGCATCACAGCAATGAGTTTATACATGATCTTCGGTGGAACAAACTGGGGTGCTATCGCTGCACCCGTGACGGCATCCAGTTACGACTACTCATCGCCTATCTCAGAGGACCGTTCTATTGGAGCAAAGTACTACGAGACAAAACTGCTGGCTCTGTTTACTCGTGCTGCGAAGGATCTGACCAAGACTGACCTGATCGGCAATGGAACACAGTATACTGATAACACGGGTGTTCGCGCATATGAACTGCGGAACCCGGATACGAACGCCGGGTTCTATGCCACTTTCCATTCTAACACTTCGACTTCTACAAACGAGGCCTTCCATCTCAAGGTCGAAACCTCTGTTGGAAAACTGACTGTCCCCGCACATGGAAGTGTCATTCGTCTGAACGGGCACCAGTCTAAGATCGCTGTTACCGATTTCACTTTCGGATCTAAGACACTGCTCTACTCAACTGCCGAAGTCTTGACCTATGCTGTCTTTGACGGTGTGCCGACCTTGACTCTTTGGGTTCCGGCTGGGGAATCTGGGGAATTTAATATCAAGGGAGCGAAGAAGGGATCGATCGAATCGTGCGAAGGGTGTTCGGGAGTCAAGTTCATCAAGGAGCATGGTGGATTGACTGCTACCTTCACCCAGTCGTATGGCATGAGCGTTTTGGAAATAGACAGTGTCCGAGTTATCTTACTTGATCGCACTTATGCTTACAAGTTCTGGGTACCTGCTCTCACGACTGACCCGAGTGTTCCGGACACGGAAAGTGGTGTGAACTGTTCATCCTTGCCTTTTTGATAACTTACTAACCCATTAATAGTTCTCGTCCAAGGCCCCTATCTGGTTCGTGGGGCCAAAATCTCGAAGTCAAAATTGGCAGTCACTGGTGATATTGTCAATGCTACGACGATTGAAGTCTTTGCTCCGAAGGCCGTGGAATCCATCACCTGGAATGGAAAGACCGTCAAGACGAAGCGAACAGCTTACGGTAGTTTAAAGGGTTCGATCTCTGCACCGAAGTCTGTTACATTGCCAGCACTCACTTCGTGGAAGGCAAAGGACAGCTTGCCAGAGCGCCTCACTACCTACGATGATACTGGTGTGGCTTGGGTTGGTAAGTATAATTCCTGCTGAACTGCTGAATTGCGATGAGAGCTGACGATGCTCTAGCTGCTGACCACATGACGACTTTGAATCCTAGAGAACCCACTTCTTTCCCTGTACTATATGCAGACGAATATGGTATGACCTTCTCCTGAGTACATGGTGATCTGAAATCTAACAGCTCGCAGGTTTCCACAACGGCATCCGTCTCTGGCGCGGATATTTCAATGGCAGTGCCACCGGTGTAACCCTCAACGTCCAAGGAGGAACAGCCTTGTAAGTTTCTCACTCTCCACACCAAAGGCAAAAGCTCACACTATATATAGCGGTTGGTCAGCTTGGTTGAACGGTAAATTAATTGGATCGTTCTTCGGCGATGCAACAGACGAACAAGCCAACCTCACCCTCTCGTTCTCCAATGCAACAGTCAGCACCAGCACACCCAATGTCCTGCTAGTCGTTCACGATGACACAGGTCACGACGAAACAACAGGAGCCCTGAACCCGCGCGGAATCCTCGACGTCGACCTCCTCGGTTCTTCATCAGGCTTCACTCACTGGCGTATCGCCGGAACAGCAGGCGGCGAGTCCAATCTCGACCCTGTACGCGGCGCCTACAACGAAGATGGACTTTACGCCGAACGAGTTGGCTGGCATCTCCCCGGATTCGACGATTCGACCTGGGAGAGCGTTAGCGACAGCTCAAGCCTGAGCTTCGAGGGTGCCACAGTTCGATTCTTCCGCACAGTTGTCTCGTTGGATCTCCCATTCGATTATGACATCTCGATCTCGTTCGTCTTGGGTACTCCATCTAGCTCGGCGATTACCTACCGGTCGCAGCTATTTGTGAACGGATACCAATACGGAAGATTCAACCCGTATATTGGAAACCAGGTGGAATTCCCGGTTCCACTCGGTGTCTTGAATTATAATGGTGAGAATACCATTTCAGTCGCTGTTTGGGCACAGTCGGAAGAGGGTGCTACAATTTCTGTGGATTGGAAGGTCAATTATGTGGCTGATAGCTCGTTGGATGCGAGTGAGATTAATGACGCTAGCCTGCGGCCGTCTTGGACGAAGGAGAGGCTCAAGTACGCGTAATCGATGAGCGAAGGCAGTATCATACAACTTGGCTGCCTAGCTTCCAAGTTGACTGCCGAAAGGGACAACTTTTGGCTTTTTAGGCCCTTTGAAATGCAAGAGGAATATCCAAGTGGTATATCAAGGTATTCAAATTACAATTATCCTGTGATAGTTTCCAAGTTCAAACCACTAATCGCTTGCTCTTGAGTTCTTCTACTCCGTAGCTTTGCTCATTTGACGGTTCAATGCCTAGTAGAAGCAGGCTAGCCGCACAATTGTGACCAATAGTATATGCAGCGAATTTGGTGATCCGAGACCACATCGTTAGCAATTTAAACATTTCCTGGCAATCTCCAAGGTCATGAGGGTTGAAGAATGAAGTTCAAGACAATGACTATAGTATATTTGGCGATGTATTGAAAAGATGTTGATTCTCGTTAGATGGATAGGTTCAGGAAGATCCAGGAATCAAGAGGAGAGACAGATTGAAAGCTGAAGAAAAAGGCGGTTTATCCTCGAGAATCGCGCCTTGTAATGATACAAACGAAACATTCCATACAAACCAATCCAACGCATGATCACCTTGAGTCAAACGCAACGGCTGTCACTTAGTAAGCAGTGGTGCCTGGTTACCAGATTGACTCCGCTCGGTTTACAGTCTACAGATAAGCAGATCAACATGGCCTCTCTACGAAAGAACGGTCTGCTATCCTCGTGTGAGCCCTGTCGCAAGTCTAAACTCCGATGTGATCATCACTTTCCAACATGTGCGAGATGCGCTCGAAGGAGCAAGTCGGACCAATGCATCTATCGTCGTTCACCGACAAGAACAGCCAACTCCGAATCAGCGACATTGACTCCTACGTCAACCCCCCAGCCAATCCAGGATGCAACTTCAGTTTCAATCCGCGGGAGTCAGTCGGCTCTCAAAAGGAGACGGCTGTCACAGTGCGAATACCTTGGAATGACAAGTCATTTCACTCTTTTCCAAGAAAGTACCGACAACTTGGCAATTTCACTTCCCCTTGAGGAGAGAGCCAACGTAAACATCCAGGACCCGATTTCGAACACGATACCCATCGAAAGCGATGCGGTACGCCGAGGTGCACATATTCTTCAACTTCTAACAAACCTCCCAATCTATCAGAGAATCACAGAAGCTTCGATCAAAATGACGCAAGAAAGCGGTGTTCTAAGCAAGCCTGTGATTGAGCTCACTTTCAAGTCCCTGCAAGGATTTGCAGGCTCACAATCATCTAATGACTTCTCTGTGTTGCTCAGTCGTTCGCGAGAAATCTTTGGCTTGTTTTCATCCCCAATTCCAATCCACTCCTCGGTCAGTATAACCGACTTCATGTCATCCATGTCATGCAGGTGGGAGATCATCGGCTTGGCTTTCTCCTGCTTAGGGGTAGCCACCGCGCTGCCCGGTGATTGGGATTCAATAGTCGAAGGCAAGCTCGTCGGTTCCAGGCAAAATTTGGGAGAACTAGCACTGTCAGCAACAGAGACATGCCTGTCATTCTGTAATGAAGCCGGCGTGTTGAATGATGCCGTCAGTTGGCTCATTTCCCAACGACTCTTCCTCGCCACTCTGGTCCACGGCGATCGAGGTAAGTAGCGTGTGTCCAGATCAGCCAGATAGTTAATCACCCATATTCTCAGACTACCGGGCATGGAGAGCATTAGGAGATCTCTCAACGATCATTTTCACCCTGGGCCTCAACCAACCTCCCTGCGACGAGGATGCGCCTTTCTGGCTTGTGGAAACACGAAAACGCGTTATGGGCAGTGCCTTTTGCTCGGACAAGCAACTGGCTACATTTCTAGGAAGGCCTCCACGCATCAGTTGGCGCTTCTGTGACATCACGCTACCTCTTGATCTCAGTTTCGATGATATTATTGCAGAGCCAGAGGTCCGGGACAGGGCGATCAGCAAACTCGATGCTGATGGTTGGAATACAGAGAACAATGACACACAAGCAGTCTGGCTGAGGGCTTATCTAATTATGGGCCCTGTGCGAGAAAGCATCCTAGAATTATCGCTAAACCAGCAAGGCAAAAATCTCCCGGCGAAAATAAAGTAACGCTGCCTGCTGTGGAGTGATGTATTATTCGCTGACCTCAAACCATAGAGAGCTCTTACAGCAGTCTCATCAGGCCTGGTTAAGCCTTCCTCCGTTTCTCCATCGACCGCAGGATTATGCAACATATGGTCTAGACTTCAAACAGAGTGTCTATCTCCAGCTCCATCTGGACTATCTCTACGATCAATTTCTGCTTTTCCGAATCCTCTCCAAACGTCAAAATACCTGGTCCCCAGATCTTGTCAAGGTTTCCCATGAGATCCTGAGCGAAGTGCTATTGCTTATTGAAAGCCGGGTTCGGTCCATGAGACTAACGCCCGAATTGTCTTGGGTGGTGAGCTCTTCTTATGCAATTCCCGTGTTCAATCTATGGTCCTCTAATCTGGAAATCAAGATATCCTTCTTCGGCCTTCCATCAGCCGGCGTTCTTTCAATTGAACTCGTCCGCCGCGCTTCTCAACAGTCTATCGACCCGTCCGATCCTTCGAGTTCGACACAACCTTTTTCCCGTTCACGAGTTATACAGGACCTAAGCATATTCACATCTTATCTCCGAACGATCGTTCAATCCCATGAAGGGAATTACGGGATATGTCAGCAGGCTCGAGAGACAATTGGGCGTGTTTTAGACTTTATCTTGTCCTCCGAATCCGCCCAACCGGCTCCTCTCAACATGAACAGTATTGTACCGGATCCCCATTCTCCGAGTACCACTGATATGGCCAATATCTTGGACTATAACTATTATATCTCACATCTCGACAATTGGCAATTCGAGCTCCCAGATACCTTGCAGATGTTTTGATTGGTCACAAGGGTTAGTTGTAAGCAGGTTGGTAAGTCGTGAAAGTGGAGACTCCGTATCGGAGTCGGGGTCGGGGTCGGGATCAACATAGATGGGATAGCACCAACAACAAAGTTATTCTCTCACGTCAGCCATTGTTTTCCCTCGCTTTGTCGCAAGGCTTACAGCCGCACTGGCTTACTCAGAAGGGGACATGGGCGTCGGAGTCGGGGTCATGTGGGTCACAATCATTGTTCCATCGGGATGTCACGATTACTCATATCTACCTCTATAGATATATATACATACTGTTTGAAATGCTGAATGACAGGGACGCTTCAACAAACGAGCTCTTACCTACTCCTCTGGATCTACCTACTATATATCCACCGCCTTACCTCACTCAAGTGCTTTGAGTCAAGGTTACCCCGAACCCTAGAGGTCGTTTCATACTTGGTCATCTTGAGGTCAAACCCTCAACCAACCCACCATCACCATCCCAAGCAACCCATACCCAGCAGTCAAACAATGGCGAACCTGATGTCCCTGCAGCGGCAGCCCTCGGCGCCTCTCCCACGCACTGATATCCAACTTATGGTAGATGCCTGGAGGTATTTGAACCGTCAAATCCGGAAGCATCGTGCACGTCGACTTTCGAAGGCCGAGGCACAGCAAGTATGCTATGATTCAAGCCCCGAAGGATCAATCATCAGCAATGCAGATACTCTCGTTGTTTTGGAAAAAGCTAAAAAATGAAGAGTTGGTTTTTCCAGTTGTCATTCATACTAGGAGAAGGCCAGTTTTAATTGTTCTCTTTCGGATATAGATTGGATTACGTTGCAAATGCTTGGACTGGGAGGCAATCAGATATCCCGAATGGCGGGAGTCCTGCCCAGGTGGTTTATAATGTTTGGAATACTTGAGATTGTTACTTATGGTAGCCCCGGCTAGGGGCTAGGTGAATATTCTGTATTGTGGTCTGGCGACTTGGCAAAACACGATTTCTTCCCGACCTCGGGAGATTATCAGTTCCCGATGTTGCATACGTGAGCAACCGTAACGGTAATTGTATTCAAATAATGGATAGATTAGGTATCCACTTACCAAAAAGTCCCCGAATCCTGTACTGGTAGAAGGCTCTTTCGATTTGCAGAAGGACAAAAAAGTTGTTGTTCGGGAATAACAAGCGCTCGCTTACCACACGTGGTAATAGGCTGTCAAAGTTGGTGTTCAGGATTAAAGTCTAGACTGTGTGATTATTTGTTTCTTCAGCTCATTTTCCAAAGTCAAGTTCAGTTCCCAAGCATTTTCATTCCTAGTGTATAGAAATAACTCAATCGGGAACATTCGGTTCTGACATTAGTAACACATGCGATCTGACAAATACAAAATGGAAATTGTTAAATATTTACTTCCTATCCAAGCGCTAATCTTCAAAATTCGTGTGCTGTAAAGATCAAGTCTGAGGCAATCTCTCCTTAATGATTGGCCGTAACCCATTCAATCGTGCGGGCTTGGTCAAGAATGCATCCATACCAGACCCGATGGCATCTCGTTCAGTTTCAGCTTGCGCGACACCGGTCAACGCGAGAATCATGGTGCGTCTCTTGTTCTCTAGTGTCTTCTCAAACTCGCGAATGCGTCGGGTCGATTCGATGCCATCCATGATGGGCATAGAAATATCTGCAAGCAAGTTAGAACATCGCCAAGAAAAGGAGTCGAATTTGTTGAAACTCACCCATGAGAATAATTTCGATGTTGTGTGCATTTAGCTTGAAGATGTCGAGGGCTTCTTGTCCGTTGTGTGCAATGGCATAACTGTAACCCAGCTTCTTCATGAATGCCACCAGGATTTTGAGATTGATCTCGTTATCATCCGCGAGAAGGATGGTCCTGGGGGAAACTACTTGCGAGTGGACTGACATATAATCCTCTGCTTGAAGGTCCACGTCTAGACCCGCTGGGACGGACAAAGCGGGCGTCACAATAGGTTCAGCAGAGCATTCTGTGGGCATTTGCAGTGGCCCAGGTGGTCGAGCGGGGCCCGCACTGAGTATTGGCATGGAATCTCTCTTCGATCGCCCATTCAATTGGCTTTCAGGTTCCTCGGGCCCTTGAGCTGTTGATCCTCGTCGTTTCCCGGCGAAAGAGTCACGGCGTAGCTGCTGGCGCTGAAGACAGCTTTCCAATGTTTTGGCTAATTTGTACGGGCCACACGGCTGGCTAATAAACTCAAAGACCCCCGGTTCCCTTTGATCCTGGGATGCCAAGGTATGCGCAATCCTGGGAGACAAGCATATGATGATGACGGGCGGAGGTAATCGCTTGTTCGAACGGGGGCGAACGGACATGATCTCATTTTTACCCGTGGCCGAAGACTGATAAAGGGAAATGTAGAAGTCACAATGGCTGAGCTGCATGTACGATGGCTCAACTAGTTCAACTTTCATTTGAAACCAGTGCTGGCACAGCTGATGTATGGATGACAGCAAGGCCGCATCCCCATCGGAAGACGTGTGAAGCAAGATCCCCATGGTTTTCTGCTTAACAAGATCTCTTACGGACCAAGGGAATGAGGCATCGTGTAGGCTGCCGTGGAAAATCCGCTCTGGGACATGATCAAGGATGACTGTTGTCACAACCTCTGTACCGACGCCTTTCTGAGAGCTGATTTCAATTTCACCGCCCAGCAACGATACGATTCGATTCACAATGTTGATTCCTAGACCATTGCCAGGCGATAATTTGTCTTCTTTGGAAAAGGCAGTGAACAATTCGTTCCGGAGGAAGTCTTCTTCCATGCCGCATCCAGTATCTTTGATACACAGTGTGACCTTTGACTGCGCGGCTTGGCCTATCGAATTGAACTTCACTGGAGTGGCCTTGAGAGAAACATAAATAAAACCCTCATCGGTAAATTTCAAGGCATTACCGAAGAAATTTGTCAAAATCACATGCCATGCTCCAGGGCGGGTTGCAAACTTGAGGTTTTGAGCACAGTCGATATCAAGGATGATTTTGACTCCGCCCTTGGAGTCGAAAGGGTTAGAGGCATGGGCAGTAGTCCAGAGAGGGGTAGTCGGAGTCTTGAAAAACGAATGCCCCGCAAAGACCGTTTCAATTGCATCTTCCACGGCAGCATCCAGCTGAACAACGGAATCCTTATCAACTTTTCCGATCTGTGAAGTCTGCGGCGCACCAACATTGGAGGCATCTTGAAAATCAAATTTGGCAGGCCTTGGACGGACGTCGTTAATGCTGGCATACTCGAGAAGTTGGTCTATGGACCCAAGTAGTGTGAAGGCGCAAGATGAGATTGTATGCACCAATCCACGCTGTAAGACATCGATGACGGTATCGTTTAGGATGTCGATCGTGCCAAAGATACCATGAAGAGGTGATCGAAGTTCATGGCTGATTCCGGCCAGCAAATCTGACTTCGCCCGCTCTGTCAACAGTGCACCGAGTCGGTGGACTTCGGCCATGACACTATGCCCAATCGCGAACAAGAAGGCTAGCTCATCCTCGGAGGTCAGAACACGATGAGGGGCTCTAGTCCAAGTCAGACAGCCTGAATACCACCTCCCTTTGTGTGAGTCCCACAGCGGCGAGAAAGCAATGCTTCGGGCACGAGGAGCGAGCTGCAAAAGCGTCACAGCATCCTGGCGTAGGTACGCTCTCCGGGTTTTCTTGAACCTTTTGCCACTACTGCACGGAGAGTCTCCGTCACTGGTATCATCGGATGAGAGGGTTCCATCTTCGCTAAAATTGAAAATTTTACCTCGAGGGTATCGACGGGAAAGCTGCCCAAGGAAATTCTCAGATATGGCAACTTTTTTATCCAACATATACTCCTTGCTCACGCTAGAAACATCCGACGTTGCGAATCCGAGCATCTTGCATGGATTCACGGTGGACGTTCCACAATTCTCAGGTTGCGGGTCGCCAGAGATATCTCGCTCTGTGGGCAATCCACGGCGTTTGGCTTCCTCTTCGCTTGAAGAATTACTCTCCATACAACTTCCACCACTCTCGGAATCAAAATTGGAAGCATTCACCAAAGCGTCCCGAGAGCCAAAATGAGCGTCGAAGAACACAACAGCCTCGACCTCAATACTCTCGCGAACAATGTTGGCTGCACGGGAAAATGTTTCTTTTACTTTGAAAGAATAGCTGTCCCTCGGGGGTTTCTTGAGGGAATCTCTGTGGTTTGGTGCCGTGGTCCTATGGGAGGCACGTCGATTCCGGGGCCGAGCGTGGAAATAGTCTCTTGTGCCTGGATCCGGACTAGCCAATGTCCGCTCTTCGTGTGTTTGCGCTGGGGCTTTCCCGGTCTGATTGGTATTGAAATTCTGTGGGCGGAATTCTCTAAAGCCTTCACTGTCGTTGTATTTCGTGTTTGGGGTTGCATACTCAGAAATCTGCTTCTGCTGTTGCTCTTGATTGACATGGCCCTCCAGATCAACATCTTCGCCCGGAGAAGGAGTCAGAATGCTTTCGTTCGCATTGATCCAAGAGTTGCGCAAAGAGCCTTTACCCTCCAGGAAACTTCCTAACCCGACTATCATGCGCTCGCCTCGGCGATGTTCATGTCGAGATCGAGTTGCGTCTAAGTGATCCATGACCGTGTGGGCAATATCGACCAGGAACTTCATAGAGTTGGCATCCAATGGGTCGTGTGGTTTGTCATCCAAAACTGTATAAGCGCCAATCACGATTCCTTTAGGGCTAATGATCGGGCTACATGCCATGAACCGTATGTGGGGGTCATTCGTCACATCTAGATGGTCCTTGAACTCTTCATGCTGGGTCATATCGGGTACAACGAGCAGTTGAGGGTTATTTTCGATGGCTTGCGAGTGTTTCAGCAAGAATTTGCAGAGACTACGCTCGTAGGACATTGTGCAGCATCCAATCCACAATCCCTGACGGGCGTTATGGCTACCATCATCCTGGATGTTCAGAGTTTGAGTGGCCTCAGCGAGGACGACCTGCTCGTTTCGCCCGAATAGTGAGATCAATGTTCGCTTAGCATTCAGGCGTAGCGTGCCCAGCTGAGCGAAGGAGGTCAGAGCGGGGTCCCAAGAAGATCGAGTGGCAAACGTGGACTGAGTGTCTCGATCGACATGAGGTAGAGAATGGGATTGTAGATGGTACGGAGGAGTGTATCTATATACCATCCGGTCAGCCTCCAACGAACATAACAGAGTCGCGATGTATTGACCTAAAAAACTCTCGTTCCCTGAACGTCCCATAGCTACCTGGTTGCTGACGTGCGCGAGATCTCGGATGTGCCATTTTCGCAGAGTCCTGAGTCCCACGAATGGGTGAGGACTGTAAATGACATCTGGTATTCGTGTCTAGACGCAAAGCCCGCAAGTCTCAAGAGGATCAAAAAATGGAACGATCGATCGGAGGGGATAAAGAAGCCCAAAGGGTGGAGCCTTCCCGATTTGGGGAAATTCGAGCCACGGGACCATGATTGGTGGAGCTGTCAATAGGCTCGATAAGACGGTTTAGCGGTTCCGCCACGATAACATATTTTTCTAGCGTTTTTCTTCGCCTTTTCTCCCGTTGACCCTCCTTTCTCCCCCTCGTCAATTCACGTTCCTTACGATCTTTCTATTTCTCTCTTTTCTAATCTCCACATCTGTCCATCATGGGTAACGTAAGACAATCCCCAACCCCGCCTGAGCGGATACCGCAAGCCCCTCTTACGCTCCACCTGTCAGCGGAATACTGATGATCTACCTCCAGGGTGCCAAGGCCAACATGAAGCGCGAGCGCAACGCGAAAGCGGGAAAGGCTGATCCTAAGTCTCAAAAGAAGACTGTACGTCGGGAAACAGTACCATTTCACCCCCTTTGTTGTACATCGCGCTGACCTTCGAATGATTGCAGAACGAGAAAGCCATGAACATCCAATGCCAGACCTGCAAGCAAACCTTCCTTCAGACCACCAAGGCGCCTGCGTGCGTTATCTCCACTCCTGTTGTTTCGTGCTGGGGCCCGACCATGACTAACCCGAATAACTTGATAGTCTCCTCGAGCACGCCTCCAACAAGCACAGCAAGGGCTTGGCCGACTGCTTCCCTGGTGTCACTGTATAGGGCACCTACTCGGATCACCTCAACAACCTCATCTTTCTATGGTGTCACGCAATTGGCATGGACGAAGGAGCTTTGAAAGAAATGAACATATACAAGAAGGCGGACTTGGGGGAGCAACTCGGTGTCGACAACTGCGCAGGCGTAGTGCGCGTAGCGAGGTCGTTGGGGATATAAGCATGGGTTTCGGCCTATGATGAATCTTACGCAACTAATACATATGATCCTATCCAGCCTGGTTCTTTGCTCACTATTCATCTACAGTATTACCATACTAAATACCCACTTTGCGCTGTACAGGCTGAATGGCTTGGGTCCTCTTGATCCTTGTTTCGATGATATCCAGCTAAATCTACATGAAAAAAAAATTTGGAATATCTCATACCGTCAAAAAATCCGAAAGACCAGTATTAGGCTGTCCTTATGCGTATATTAAGACTCAAAAGCCAGCCCCGTAATATGCCAACCTTGGAAGTGCCTTACAAGTTTGATGTCTATCAAATTGTGTGCTCAGCATCTCTGTCAAAACACCGTGGAACTTGACTCTATATAAATGTAGTTTAACCTTTAGACTCCGCTTCCGCTGCGGCTCTTTTTTATGTGGGGCTCTTTTTTATGTGCCGGATCCATGGGACTAATGCAAATCCATCCAGACCTTCAATGCTGATATAGTCCAGATGACTGCCAACTTGAGCATGAAATATCCGTCCGTTTATTTATAGAACGCAGTCCTATTTTGTCCTCGACGTGGCTCATCGTCCCATGTCCTCCACCTTCCAAGGTTTGGCCCCCTCCTATTCACCCGCTGTGGAGATCATTATACACCAATCAATTCAGCGGTGTGTATCGCACTGCCCTCAGCCTTGTTCAGCAATTGACAAGGATTGATACCTATATATAGGCTGTCCCCTTGATCCATACCCTTGAGAGTCCCTGCCTCGCCCATCAAGACATTAGACATCAACCAAACCCAAGAAAAGCTCCAGATAATGCATATCCCCATGAATACCAAGCCACCCTACACTGCTCCAGGTCCAGCTGCAACTGCCCCTCCATACACACCTCAACCGCAGTACTCGCCCCAGCCGGCCACCCAGTATATAGCCGGCCAATCAGAAGGATGGCCTCCACGGCCACCGCATACACCACAACCTGTCTACAATCCTCAGTCAAGCACCTACAACTACAACGGCCTTCGCCAGAGTGCACTTCTTCTCTCCGCCGTCAGAGACGGCAACAAAGAAGAAACAATCCGCCTAATCAATGAAGGCGCAGATCCAAACTACCGCGACCACTCCTGGGGCCGCTCACCCATATCCCAGGCAGCCGAATACGGCCGTCCCCAGGTCCTCCAGATCCTTCTACGGCACGGCGCGAGTCCCAACTCCCTCGACGTGGCAGGAACAGAGCCAAGCCAGGATAACACAGGCCGGACACCACTTATGTGGGGAGCTCTGCGCGGACGAAAAGAGGTATGTCGGATTCTGCTAGATGCAGGTGCCGATCCTATGATCGCAGAGAAAGATGGAAGAACTGCATTATCATGGGCTGCTGAACACGGACACGGAGACGTGGTAAGAATCTTTCTCGAACGAGGCGTGCCGGTTGATATAGCGGATCGGTTCCGGGGACAGACGCCTCTCTCGTGGGCGGCAATGGAGGGACATACCTTCGTGGTTGTATTGCTACTAGAGCATGGGGCAAATCCTAACCATGCGGATAAGAGCAGCCGGCATGCGTTGTCTTGGGCTGCGCAACATGGAAATGATACTATCGTGCAGATTCTGCTGAAGCAAAAGGGGGTGCAGGTTGATTTGCGAGGGGCTGCGGGAAAGACGGCTCTTGCTTGGGCTGCGAGTCAGGGCAATAGGAAGGTCATTAATCTGTTACTTGAGAATGGTGCGGATATCAATCTACCAGATAATCAGGGACGAACTCCCTTTTCGTGGGCTGCGGAGAAAGGGTACAGGAGTGTTATGGATATTTTGCTTGAGAAGGGAGCGATAGTTGGTCAGATGAGGGGTTAGGGTGTAGATCCACTGGTATTGGTAAGGGTAGAGACAGGATATCAAGCATTTTGATATACTTTACGTGCAGGATTGTTGAAACTTGAGACCGAAACATCATATAACAAGCACCTTGAAATAGCACTGTCAAATATTATCAAGCCGTCGAACATCCAATACTTTTGATGAAAAATTGAGGGTCGAAAACAGGTGAATAAGGCAACTAGGCCATGCGGCCAAGCATTTAGGTGGATTGGGAGCAAGTGCTAGCTGCAGGTCATACATAACTTTGTAACCGTTTGACTTCTACCAAGGTATGGTGGATAGCTTGGCTAATAAACTCAAATGTCTTTCAGCCATGAGTAGGTTTGGAAACACCCGTGTCACCGACAAGATAACCATAGATCTACGTGGATATACCTCCAAGGGTAGCTAGGATTTCATGGATAAGTCCATTCAAAGTAAATACAGATTCTGCGCGAATGCATAGCACCCACTCATTACTGACAAACAAATCGCAAGAAAAACAAGACAAATCGAAATGCCAAGTGGGAAAATGCAGGAGCTCGATTGATATTTTGACGAGCTGGATGATAATGAAAAATATGGGTCCAGAGATGACCATGGAAAAATGATGTGCTAGAAAACAAAATGAAAGAACAGCCCAGTGCCCACGCTCCCAATACTCAATGACAATGATTCGAATGCATGCGGAAATGACAGAAGATGAGAAAGAAATCGACCAGTAACGGGGGCCGCCGCGCCCGATGTAGGCAAAGGGCACCATTCATTAGATCAACGCCCCAGGCAGGATTCGCAGGAAAACAGCCCAAGCGTTGGCACGAGGGAAATCACCAAGATTTGAAACGAGCCGCACCGTTTTGATAAACATGTACCCTCCAAAACCGAGGGCAACAGGAGGAAAAGAGACCGGAACGAGAGTCGGCATTAGTGGCCGCATCGCAGGGCACAAGACCCGAGGTTTATAGGAACCAGGAGGTCTTGAGCCCGTCGAGCTTCGCCGTATCACGGAAAGAAATTAAACGAGAAAGAAAAGAAACCCCCAGTCGCCGAAGTGTATGCATATCTATGGACAAGGACGCAAGCCTAGCCAAGAGGTAGGCCACAAAATGAATTTCTGGCCAATTTCAAATGAAGTGTGTGTAGATCTTGGAGTTTTCGTGGACCTCCATCTCCTGTGTGATCGTTAGCATGTGTAGATAAGTAGCAGAAGTGAACATTTGACGAACCATTTTGAAGTTATTGATCTCCTCTCGGATTTGCTGAGCCAGGAGGGGAGTCAGGCGGTTACAGGTCGCGATCTCTCCGCGACGGTCGTACTCGCCGCTAGGCCAGGTTTCATGAAACTGAATACGAGGGCTGAATACAATGTTCCGGCCGCTGACCGACTGGGGAGTCATAGGAGCGCTTTTCGCGTCGCTACTTGTGTACCGTCCCCCACCAGAAAGAAAATAGTCCTCGCCGGCAATGGTGACCTGCTCCGTCGGGCGAGGGCTGGGTCGAGATGACTCGTCCGGGGTGGGCGGAGCACTGGAATGCGGCGAGTCACTGCCGTTCAGTGCATTGGCGGACGTAGAGACCCCATAGTCGGAATGGGTTTTCTTGAGGATTCCCTTTCGAACGGCAGCCAAAACCTCCGCCCGTTCTCGGTCGCCTCCAACAATGCTCTTACGTGACTGAGAGGAATCTGAGACGACTCTTTCACGTTCGCGAATAGAAGTGGACCGCCGTACGTCAGAACCAGCAGGCTCCACCTTGGGAAAGACGGTGCCGCCCTTAGGCATTTCCATCGGGTCGGGGTTGACCACAATCTCACGCTCCGCCTCCACATTCACCACGGAGATCTGGGGTAGGGACATCGGCTCAGCAGCCCCTTCAACTGAATTGATACTCGCGACGGACTTAGGCCGGAATAGACCCACTAATGACCGAGTGGACTTCTTCATACCTTTGCCCATTTTGCGGAGCATCATGGAGGCTGATGAAGCAGTCGAGGAAATTGAAAGCGCATCTGTTGACCCAGAAAAGAAACCACCCTGGTGGGTATAGATGCTTTCACCCAGTCCCATGGCTTCTTGCTGCTCGGCAATTGCGGCCTGTTCGTCACCCAATTCCTCTCGCAAGGCCTCTCGGCGCGCCTTTTCTGCAGCGATTGCTTCACGCTTGGTTTGAGAGGATGCCTTGAGAAGCTCGGATGCGCTACCGAAAGAGAAAGCACGTCTCAGACGAGACTTTCCAGGACGCTTGGGGTCATTCTTGATCTCTGCGAGGCGCTTCGCCGCCGGGGAGTCTGTTGGTGGAGACGAAGCGGCAGGGGCAGCCTTGGAACTGGACTCGATCGCTGGAGATTTGGCCGATGTCGAAGCTGGTTGGGAAAGCGGGGAGGGCTTGCTCACTCGCTTATCTTCCGGCTTGGCAATGGTGTTGGAATCAGATGAAGCCCCTTCTCGTGTCTAGACAAACCCGTTAGTTTATTGCTATGATTGATCTCCGAAGCCGTGACAGGGAACCTACCGAAGAAACAGATGACTGTGCTGAGTGTGAGCTACTGCCTTTCTGTGAATGGGCCGACTGCGGTCGTGGTTGGTTTGTATCAAAGGCGATAAAGTCATAAGGGCCAGTCTGCGGGGAGGTTGGTATCGGTAGTTGCAGTTGGAGGTTTGGGTATGAGCCTGGATCCATGGTTCCCATGCTTCTCCGGCGGTACCGCTTCGCAGGTTCTAGCTGTGGACGTTCCGCATGGGACGAATCATCCACACTTGAATAGCGGTTATGCCCGTTGGATCGTTGAACCGGTCGGGGCAGGGAGGCTGTGTTTATTTGGTCATCAGATGCTGAAGCTGAAGCTGAAGCTGATGTGGATGCCGGTGCCGGTGCCGGTGCGGGCGCTGGAGATTGAGAGCGTTGGTTTGAACGGCGGTACCGATTTGGGGAGGGCTTGACGGAGCCGCTGGGAGAAGAGATGGTCATAACGGGGGAGTGGGGAGGTTGGCGGTAGACAAAGGACGGAGAGGCTGATCCGGTCTCGGTTGGCGCGAGGGGATGGCACTGTCGTCTTTGGAGACATAAGAGTTGAATGAAGAGTTGGAAGAAGTCGATACAGAACCAGCTGCAGGATTGGCGACTCGGGAAGTGGCCCCGGGCTGAGCCATTTGGGATGGGCCGTGAATGGTTGGGGCAGAGAAGGTGCGGTGCTCTGGACGGAGATGGGGGGACCAAGACGGGCGGTGTTGTTGAGCATTGGGGGCATGGGTCGGGTTTGGAGGAAACGCGTAGGGAGCCACAACCGGGTGACCTGCTCGATAGCTGCCCGAATTGCCGGCATTGAACCCACTCCACGACATGTTCTGAAACCTGGCAGGATGCTGGTTGGAGGACGAGGCAAAGGTGCCCGAGGAGGAAGAAGGACGCGTCTGAAGCACAGGAACGGTGCCAGTCTGTTGGGGGATGGTTTGAACCAACGCAGCCATATTGTTTCTCTCGGCCAGGGCGTTGAAATGTTGCAAACACGAGTGTCCGGGTTGATCGGAATCTCGACAAGGCAACTCACGTATCGGATTGCTCAGAGGGAAATAGGCGAGATGGCGTTCGTGTCAAGACAGAAGATGAACAAAACGGAGTGCTACCCGGGAGATGTCAGTCTGGGCCCATTCAGGAGCATGTTGTGTATTTTTTTGGTTGGATTTCCCACTTTTCTCGTAGCAGGGGTTCCGTCACGATTGTATTGAAGGAAACACCAATGAGAATAGACAAGGGGATAGAAGGGAAAGTCGTTGTTTTGGAAGGCTTTTTTTTTCAATGGGTGTTGGGGGTGGATCGATGAGCAACGCGTCAGCCAGGGGGAACCATACCTGTTCTAAGTAACGTGGGCATAAACTATAGTGGTACAACGATTAAGAGAGGGAAGTGCAGCAAAAAGAAAGACGCTGAATGCCAACAGAATGCAGCAACTCGAAACCAGGCGAGTTTTTAAGGAAAACGAAAGGTGGTCTGAAGGTTCCCGGAGTTGGGGATTCTAGGACATGTACAAGAAGGGAAAGGCGGAGAAAAAAAAACGAAATGAACCCCAAAAGAAAAAGAAAAGAAACACCAGGACCTGCTAGAATGGCACCTTGTCAAGAGGACAAAGAATGTGCCGTTCGCCTGGAGGATGAAGGATGAGAAGGTTGAAGGGGAGGGAAGAAGGGGAAGGGGGGAGTTGGAAGCGGAGAAAGATTAGGGAGAAGGAAAATAGGAGGGGCTTTTTTTTCACTATGGAACAATCTACCTTTTTTTTTCTCTCTCTTTTTTCTTACGAATCACCTTGTAAAGTAAAATAGAATACGAATAAGAATCTGATCATAATTATGAATAATTAATTCCAACCGAATGTCAAGATGATTCTATCTCCTTTTTAAAGGGGGGGCAGTGATTCGGAACCAATAGGCTTGAGCATTGGCCCCCTAACTCCATAGAACATTTTAGCTCTGCATGTCAGAAAAAGTTCCACTGGATAAATTCGTACCTGATAGAAGTTTTATGATTTGTACCTATGGTAGTTCGATACCTTCCTATATGGGCATGTTTATTTAGAAATTCCCTAAAATCCGTCCAACGCCCCCCAAAATGGTCCAAGTGTTGAACAGTGCACTACGGGTGCTCTAAGTGCAACGCTATCCCTCGAACGGGGGGTTGGTTCCCCAGCGAATCCACACGCGCTCGGCGAGACATTACGTTCCGTGTACCACCGCACGTGCGATGGAATTCATATAATCTGATTTTACCGAATCAGAGCTCGTTATCGAAGGAATCTTACGGGAACAAAAAAAAATAACTAGGACAGTTCCATCATTGCTCCCATCCATGGTAATGGTTCCCCTCGACAGCTAAGCGGATACCCGCAAACTCGGGGGTTCTCCTGCGAGCTGGTTCCATGGATCCTCCCGGTGGGTTGTCACAGCCTGCAACTTTCCCCCACCCAGTGTGGGAATGGGAATTGAGGAAACGGGAAGAACAGCAGTTCCAGTCAGGACTAGTCAGGACTAATCATCGATCGGCTGACATTGCATTGTGGATGAGGCTGAAGTCATTTGCCTGTGCGAGGGGGTCAGAACGTGGCAGTTCGTAGGTAGTTTAGAACTGGGTGTTTGTTTTCTAGCGAATCGCTATCTATACGCTTCTCCGGGGCCAACTAGTGCACCATGACGTTATCTGCGGATGCAGGTCTCATGCAAGACTCATAAAAGAAAAACAGTATGAGATACAGGAGAAAATCAATGTAACCCTTATCTCCAGAAAGCTTCGAAGCGAGAACACGGACCACTCAATCCCCATATACAAAACCTTGGAACTTTTGATCCTTATCTCAATCTCCCCCTCTTTATAATTTTCGTCTCCACCTACAAACCACGTTGATCCGCATTCCAATGCACTTTTCTTCCCGCGTGATCGACATTGCCCATGCACCAACCCTGAACCGGCCTCACCATGAGAAATCCGGCTTCTCTGCCGCGCAAGTAGACCGCAGGCCCACGGGGCCCATCGATCCTCCATTCTTACTGGCTCGTTTTTAAAAAGTCTTCCCCTCTGCTGGTCTAATTTACCTGCATTAGCTCCTACTCCATCCGGTCTGGCACCGCTTTTACGCTCTGCCCGGGACCTACATATCTCTGCAGGTAGAATTCGAGAGGAGCGCCTACTGCGTGAATCATGAAAGCAATGGCGCCTTCGCTAGAATGAACGGCCTGCAGTGCTAGCGGTGCCCGTCTTGCTCGTCAACTTGACGATGATTGGTCTTCCCATGAGGTAAGTGAAGGCGATGGCGTCCTAATTGATTAAGCCGGTCAGCTTGGTTGGATCAGCTTTCCGTTCCCGAGAGTTACCTAGCATAGTCCAGCCAGCCATAACGAACTACGGAGCACTACAGTGCGGATGTTATTTCCTCCTTTTATGGCTCGCAACAATTGACTCAAGGCAACTGGCTCTTGCGATCGCTATGTTGAGCCCCCGTCGCAGACCTCGGGACTCGACGACATTGAAAAGATCTCACATGTTCCAGCTGAACACGTAAAACAAAAGTACAAGTTTCCTTGACAGAAAACCTAGCCGACTTACATCCGGGGAAGCACAAATGTGGAGGTCAAGGAAGATCATGGCGCCGTTGTGCGCCTCAAGCTCCGGTCGCGGACCCAGGACCGTGCACTCTGTCCGTGTCGCAACTCCACCCTAATTAATTTCCATCGAACCCTCTGATTTGATCGACAGCCATTTGTTTCTGACCTTGCAACATCTTGGATCTGAATTCTCAAATTTGCAGTGTGGATATCCCGGTACGTGAACGGTTTGAAGCTTTTATGAAGGATGTTCGGATTCCTTGTTTATCTCCGCTTGGTCCAATCGGAGCCTTCAGGAGAAACATTATACCCCTGTAATTGATACCCCTGATCTACAGCCTGTTTCATTGCATAGATCTCATACAAAGGGGAAACTAGATCAGGAACAAGCAATTGACTATCCCAGGCTCCGTTTTGCTCTCTTAACACATCGTATTGTCGTATATCGATGACCAGCTCATTTAATCTCAAGCTCATTCGGCCGGTTCCAAGTATTGTATCATACGATCGATACTCTCTGACCCACCTAACGGGCCTTCAAATGCAATATACTCCACCTGCATCGTGCCGTTAGGACAGAGGCAGCAATTCCTCCGTGAACTAAGGATGGCCCATAGTATGATCAATCAGTTGTTCTTTCTGCGTCCTGCGTGTAGGTGGAGGGAGCTACCAGTCTCAAGTCAATCCGACGAAATTCCTAATCCAACCCGTCCTACCTTATCGAACAAGCAGAAAGTCCTGCAGCTTGACTATCTATGTTTTTGAGGTCCAGCGAAGACAAAACAAGGATACATGACACACCTGGGCAGTAACTTGGAAATAGTATTGTTGGAAGGGACCGAAGTGTATGATGCTGCCAACACAAAAGTGGCACAACAGGAACCAGACACGACTAGATAGTCTAAGCACTATAGTCAAAATTCGATGTGTCCAACAGTCTCAGCTGACAACAACAATTCAGTTTCCGTATCTCCAGCTTGATCTAAATCAGCCAACACACAAAGACTACCAAGGCAGAGCTGCGTACTACGATAGCCCTGACACCTTTGTTCAGCCCCACCAAATAAGAAGCGAGCCCACACTGCCAGAAACCAGCATGTACCTAGGCTAATCACAGATCCAGTGCCTCAACAACGAAGATATGTACTTCCCCCAGATTCCGGGAATCACATGGTACATCGATTGTCAGGTCTCACAACAGCTCGATTACATTGCAGATAGGTAACACTGGGCACGCTTCTAAGTACAGGTACAACACGCGCACGTTCGGCGAGGACTAAACCTGGGCTCGTTGGGGATTATGTAGACTGCAGGATCTGGGGATAGGTTGTGCGCTCATCGGCGAAACCTTGGCTGTCTAAGAGGGAATTACAATTGCGACTATGGGGCTGCAGGGCTGAGGTCATCTCTGATGCCCGATGGATTAACAACTTCTTCGTGTTTGCCTCCAGAGCGGCACCGGGATCGAACTTGACGTAGCTAAGTACGGGAGCCATATATGTTTGGTTGGTCATTGGGTACTTTTAGGGACATCATTTCTATCTCGTCAAGACGTAACGGTATAAGGAACAGATTGGCGTTGGTCAGATTATGCGGAATATCAGAACTCATCTTCATCGTCAAAGTCCTCCATGTCTCCATCCTCGTCTATACCTTCGAAAACCATGAACTTCTCATTCTTAGCGTCGGCTTCGTCCTCAACGACATTGCCATCCTGGACTTCACAATCCTTCAGCTGGGCCTCGCGGCCAATCTTCGCTCGCTTTCCAATCACACAGCCAGTGAGAACAGCACGAGGGCCAACAACCGCGCCATCCATGAGAAGGCAGCGAGTCAATCGTGCGCCTGTCGAAATGTGACAGTTGGCTCCGATCACTGACTCCTTGATGACACACTTCTCTTCCACTGTGACGTTTTCTGCGAGAAGACAGTCGCTCTTCGTGACAGTAGACCGTTGAGCCACACCGTCAGGGTGCGCAATCTTTTGATTGTGGGCAAAATGCGATGCCTGACGACCGGCCTCCTCGATGGATTCCAGCTTAGCTAGGCGGAGAGATGTAGATAAGAGAATGGAGGTGCTGTCAACCCGACGGACAAAGGGTGCCGATCCTCGCTGCACATAAGCAAGGATGGGCGGCGCTTCAGTGGGCTTGGAGGGTTCAGGAGAGGCCTTGACACGGGATGCAAACATGGGGGATTGGGAGTCATCGAAGTTTGAGCCAACCTTGGTGGTGCTCATGCTTTGAAGATCAATTTCGTCCTCCAGGGATTCACCATCTTGGCTTCCGCTCTCATCCTCTGCATGGCTCTCTTGCTGGAAGATCTCCTTCATCCCAAGCTTATCCGCAAGTCCTTTCTGCCACCCAGCCTTAGCCCAGTAACCCAGGAGATCCTCGCTGATGGATTCCAGCTTTTCTTGGCGAGCGAAATCCTTCACCCAGTACGGGAAAATGTAAAGATGGGCATCGCGGTAGGTAGTGAGCATCTTCACCTGCGGGTGCTGTTCGACAAGAGAATGGCGAATGAGGAAGCCTTTGTCCTGCTCCATTTTCTCCTTGAGGGTGTCCATCGGCATCGCGAGGACCAATTTCGACAAATTAGACCGCACAGCTTCCGGCCCATCAACCAAGTGCGATACAGCCGGCCGTTCATTTTTATCCTGATCCAGAGGTGCAACGGCTACAAAATCTGTGGATTCACCCTTGACACTCTCCTCTCGGCCTTGTGTCTGATAGAAAACACTGAGACCACCTCTTCGACCGCCCCTCTCTCCACCCGGACCCGATGAGACTGGACCGTGAGCGTTTTTGCCTTCTGTCAATGTGCTGCCACCGAGAGCACCTTGAGATACCATCCACGCCTCAATTAGCGATTCACCAGGGATATCGCAAATCAGATCACAGGGCAAGAGAACAAAATCAGTTTTGATACAAGCCTGGACTTCGGGTAGACGGAGAAGTTCAGCTGTACCCATTGTCATATCGAGGCCCTTCGGGGCGATCACGCGGGGGGACGGAAGGGCTGTGAGGTGAGGATTTTGTTGCAAAGCGGCTTGGATAGGAGCGAGAGAGGAGGGAGGTGTGATCAATGTGATATCTAGATCCAATTAGAACATATCTTTCAGATATCGTTAGAATATTATCCGACTATGGCGACATACCTGTGATTCCTGCCCGCAGTGCGTAGGTCATGGGGAAATAGAGCATAACTCTGTTCCCTACCGGAATAAGGCATTTCGGATACTCCTCGGGGTTGGTGGTGAAAGTGTTCAACGAAGCACCAGGGCCACACAGAATGAGAGCCTGGAACCCACTCGGGGGTACAGGGATAGGGTGTGGCATCTTTATTAAGTCCATATAACCCCCGCGGGGCAGACAAACGAGGTCGGAGGGGTTTTAAGCAGATGAGGAGGAAACTTGTTCAATAAGCATGAGTCAGCTCCTTAAAGGCTCAATGGAGTTGGCTCCGAACTCCTGGAATCGACCACGTCTTTGTACCGTGCTGCGAGAGCTATAGGGCTGTGTTGCGATTGTATGACTCGCCCGCTTTGACTGCTTTTTTCCGAATCAAACATGATCACGTGCCGATAGCAGTGGATGAGTCAGCATTGACCCGCCTCCAGATTTAATCGGGTCAAACAGTGCAAACGGAGCATAAACACCGCGGTTACTAGATTCACCAGCCACATGTTTCCGTGCCCCGAGGGTCGAGGTCCCTCCCCCATCTCCCTTCCTCTTCCTATTATCTTCTCCGCCAGCCTCCCCATCTCTCCTGCATGAGTGAAATGTGAATTGTGGGCCTCGCGACACCGATTGTTTCTCTAAATGCGCTTTCTCTGAACAACAACCCCCGCGATCGCAATGTCTTTCCCCCAGGATGGCCGAGGCCGTCGCGGCGGAGCTGGCGCCGGTTTCAGCTCAACTGGCCGACGAACTGCTTTGGGCTACTACATCCCACTGGCCCTGACTGTGGGAGTTGCCGCCGTGAGCATTGCTGCCTGGGTCTGGAGTGAACGACACGACGATGACGATGATCTCCCTGACGACGCAGAAGGCCACCACCCCCCGCCACCCCCTGGTGCCGTTGCCGGTGACTTCCCTCCGCCTGCATACGGCACAGGAAGCTATGCAAGAGATATCGGGACAGATGCTGCGCCTGGTGATGCTCAATACGACCCCAGCTTGATGGCTCGCATGCAGGGCGCGTTGCGCCGAACCCCCAGCCCCCAACAGATCTTCGATGGCGCAAGTCGCAAAGTTGTCGCGGGAGTGACTGCCGCAGGCCAATTTGTGGGCGGTGCACTCACATCCATTCGTGAAGAAAACCGTGGTGACTTCGAAGACCACACAAGATGGTCCGAAGAGGCCCAGTCCCGAGCTAAGGAAAGAGGCGAACAAACCACTTCGGTGCCCTCAATGAGTGGCGCGCTGCCGGGACGCACTATCGGCCAACGTTCACTCGACAAAAAGAAGAAGACGGTTGTGATCGTTGTATCCTCTCTTACTCCCTCAGATACCGATGACTTTGCCTCGGAGCATGCCGTAAGAGACCCGCCCTCAACCTACTAGAACGCTTGTTTTGCTAACCCATACGCATGTAGTCAATTCTTTCGCATCTCCCTGAACACGTGGACCTTGACACATGTCGAATCTTTGTCTTGATATATGCCCCGAGCTTGAAGCATGCCATTGGTCAGGGCAACTCATCGCGCGCAACACAGTCAATTGCCTCATCCTACTCAAACATTGCCACTGAAGAAGCTGCATCTTCTGGTGAACTGGTCGGCGGTGACTTGACCCGAGTAGACCCCCACCAGGAGGATGATCTCGAAGGCCAGACACCCTTTTTCCGAACCCTGTACACTCAGGCCCAGGCACTCGTTGAAAAGGAAAGCATGATCATGCCATTCAGTACATCCACTGGCTATGTTCATCTTGTCCGCCATCTATCTCCGGATCTTGTTTATGCACAGGAATCATTGACTGGAGAGAAGGGTGACGCGGTACAGCACATATCTGGTTGGGTCCGGCAAGTCATAATCGTGGTTGGCGACGAGGGCGGCCGTGGTGGCCTAATTGATAGCGATGACGAGTCTGCTCTTGCTGATAAGGGAGAGAAGTGGTGGCAAAAAGAAGGCACCACCGGCATTGGCAAGCGAATTGACGTGGTCGATGTCCTTCGTGTTGGAGATGACTGGCGACGCCGAGTCCGTGGTCTGGACTAAGCGAGGCCCATTACCCTGCCGCCGTCCAATGATGTTGATGTTGATATCTTTTCCCATGTCCATAATTGCTTTGATTCACTACCCCCTGATGATTGTGCTTTCGATTCCCCTTGTCTATTTCTTACTTGCTTGCGAGCTTTGTTATAATTCATGCCGGCAGAAACTTTGATCTGCTCTATCCAGGACGGCTGGGACGATGCCAATATATTACCTTGATCACTATCATAATTCATTTTGCTCTCACTACGGAAGAGTAATCAACTATATAGATTCCAATTTAAATAAGCAAGTAATCAGTTATGCCTGAGGCCATGCTGTGTGCTACTGAGAACAAAGATCGCACTAGTCCTAAAGCGCACATCACATGACATCGTCACGTCTCGCCCGCGGCTTGGCATCATCACCTCCTCTGCACGACTTCCGCCCTCAGAGCCTCCTCGGACCCTTCCCCCTCTCAGCGACATCATTCGATGGCCGCCTCCACTCTCTACGCCTAGCCCTCACGGACTGCCCGAATTATCGTTAATTCAAATTCGCCGTGTTGGTGACCAGGGCCGACCGACCGATCCCCACATGTCTCGCGCGCATCGGTCATCCCATTCTTTCTCGGTCACCGGCTTTCATACCCCAACGTCGATTCGGGTTCCCGATAAGTCACATTTTTAGCTTCATTTATTGTGGTCGCGCCCAAGAGCGCCACCAACATGGCCACTGCCATATCCAAACCAACCTCCCATACCCCGAAAATGAAGCGACCGCCCCCGCCTTTCTCTCAACCTGGGGTTAATGGGGTCAAGCCTCAACCACCTTCGTCTTCTCCACCCACCACCAACAAACGTCTTCCTGGTAACACATCTACTGGCTCAAGTCCCAATCTCGCGAACAGAGCAGTCAATATGGCGAATCCCTCAAAAGGCCCCCTGAATCGGGCACGAGCCCTCCCGTCGCAAAAACCCGGGGAACAGTCGCGCATGGGTCGACCGGTGACAAGGACAGCT
This sequence comes from Penicillium frequentans, assembly GCA_028828275.1. NCBI lineage: Eukaryota > Fungi > Ascomycota > Eurotiomycetes > Eurotiales > Aspergillaceae > Penicillium > Penicillium frequentans. Next base: position 333,188 of record JAQIZY010000012.1, read on the forward strand.
GCAGGCGGGAATGAGAATCGGGTTTCCAAAAGGTGTCCCGAGCCATATGGTAAGCCCCGGCTTGAATTCCATCGTCCAATGGCTGCACAGGATGTATGATCACTGACCAAGACCACGGTTGCCCTTCAGTCAAAACAACGCCGTACATTCTCAAGAAATACCGCAAATGTCCTCCATCTCTTATCGTGCATCTCCACCCTACGCATTTCCGGTTCGAACAGCAAGATGGAAGTTTCCCCTACAATTCAGAGATGAAGATCATTATTGAGCACATTCGCGCCGGGACCATTCCCCATGACCTGATTGAAGAGCTTCTCCGTGCAAATGTGCGGTTCTACGAAGGCAAGTCTCGGCTGTTTGGTAACTTAGAAAGCCCATTCTGATTACGTTCTTTAGGCTGTCTCATTGTTCGAGTGGTCGACCACAAATCCGTGTCGGCGCAAACCAGAAAGACCTCTACAACCGCACCCACCGAGAACAACACCCCATTCTCCTTGCACAACTACAACGAGCATATAACACCTTCGGCTTATGTTCCGTATCCGAAACTGAACCAGCTCACTGATGTGCAAAGCTCAAAAGCGACCGAAACGCCCATTGCTGACCAAAACCAGCCAGACAAAGAGCTTAATGGCGAAATTGCCAACGCCCAGGGACAGGGAAAGGACTCTGACAACAAGACTGCCGCTTCCAAACCCCGAGTATTCACTACAGTTCTTCACCCTACTGCTCGTGCATTGCAGGCGGAATTGACTCTGCTCGTTACAACACCGGATCCCAAAGCTTTAAGAGCATCCAATGCGGGCCAATTGTCCCGTACCCAGTCTTCATCAGTAGTACCTCAGTCACCAGCAACTGCAGGCCCTCAGGCTGATCGTGGTCAGCCAGCAAAGAGACAAAAGACCCTCATCGAGCCGCAAGATCTCCCTGAATGCGAAGCACTTATTGTGAAGGCATTGGCACCTCCTCTCTATCTAGAGCCAGTCAAGAACTTTGATGCCGCGCAACAATTGCTGAAGCTCATGGAAAGCCCGCTTCACAGCGATCCACCACCGTCACCCAAGCGTCGCAAGAGGACTATTGCCGAACTTGCCGCAGATGAGGCTCTCGCGGCGGAAGAAGAGAGATTCATGCTCATCATGGACGAGCGTCTCGAGCCCACGGCATCCGGCGCTGCAGGTGGCGCAAAGGCCGCGGCGGCTGACGACACAGTTGGCGTATCGGCATTTGAACCCCGCTTCTCTCGCTTCAAGACCCTGGAGACCATACGGATGCAACTTGAAGAGAAGGCTAAGCATGAACACGAGGTGAAGATGAAGTCGGAACTAGCCAAAAGACAACAGCAAGAGCAGGAGAGGGAACGACGCCGAGCAATTGAGCAGCGACAGGCTGAGGAGCACGCGAAAGACGAAGCACGCCGGCAGCAAATTGCAGCACAGCAGGCACAAGCACAGATTGCCGCCCAACAGAACCGACATGTCATGCAGGCCAATGGTGTCAACCAAGGGCAGCAGTCCTCTCCCGTCGTACGCAATCAAACTCCACACAGCACCTCATCACCATTAGTTGGTAACATTATGACAACACAGGCCGTTCCGATGAGCATCAGTGCATCTCAGCAGTCAGGAAGTCCACCGCGACCCCCGTCTTCTATGCAGCATACACACTCGAACATGATGAGCCACGCAATGGCACCATCTAGAAGTCAGCAAGGCCCAAGTCGACACGGGACTCCCCAGATCACACAAGGAACGCCAGCGATGTCACAAGCCACCCCGATCATGCGCAACGTTACCCCAACTCAGCGAATGGGTCATGGCAGTCCAAACCACTCAACAATAGCACAGACTCCGATGATGGGCCAGACCATGTCCGGCACTCCACAAATGAACGGAATGGGTCTCAATCCCCAAGGACTTACTCCACAACAACAAATGATGATACAGCAACGACAGCAGCAGCTTCTTGCTCAGCAACAGGCGCAGGGACACATGGGATCAAATCAATTCACCCCGCAGCAAATTGCTCAAATGCAGGCCAGCGTCCATGCACAGCAGAATATCCAGTCGCACCAGCAGCAGCAAATATTGCAAGCCCAAAAGCAACAGCAACAGCAACAGCAGCAGCAGCAGCAGCAGCAGCAGCAACAACAACAACAGCAGCAGCAGCAGCAGCAGCAGCAAAATCATCCGAACATGCAGAACATTCCTCAGCAGGGTCACCAAGCTGCTTACCAAGCGCAGCTCATGCGGGCTCAATTCCAGCAGATGCAAATGGTCAAACAGCAGGGCGGAATGCCTCAAGGCCAACAGAATCATGGCAGTCCCCAACAAGGAATGGCACAGGGCATGACACCTCAGCAGCAGCAGCAGCAGCAACAACAACAACAACAACAGTTGATGTTGGCTGCGGCTCAAGCCAATGGTGGCCAGATGCCAAACATCCAGAGCAATATGGCGGCACGTTACAGTCGTCTCTGTCAGCAGCGGCTTTTTCAATTGCGCAATGAGATGTCCCAGCGATACATGCAACAATACGGGCCCCCGACGCAGTATCCACCTCAAATCGCGCAGCAATATGGTGCTGGGTTGGAGAAGAATGCCAAGGCATGGGTCCAGGACCTCATGCGGCGTGAACGTGAAGCTGCTCAGCAGCAACGAGCCACACAGCAAGCTGCGGCCATGCAAGCTCAACAAATGCAACAGCAAAACATGATGCACAATGGTATGGGCAACTGATCCCAGTGCAACGACCAAATCTGCGATAGAAGCAGATGTCTACTTCTCTCCTGATCGAGTTGAAATGTCTATGAAATTTACGGCTAGGCCCCACAAAACTACCACGCATTAATTTTGATGCCCCAAAATCTCTGCATTACGTTCAATTTCCTCTGCTTTTTCCTTTTTCCTTTTTCCTTTTTTCTTTATGGTTTTGTTTATTTTCAGGAGAATGTACAGGATCCAGGCACCGCGGATATCAACAGGTCGGCGTTTCAATATTTCTGCCATGGTTTTCTCCCCCATTTTTCCGTCGTTGACGATTTCTTCCAGTTCTATTTCATTTTTTTCATTTTCTGCCTTGCCAGTGTACTATGGATACGGGTTTTCTTTCGGCCGGAGCGAACGATTCAGATTCAGATTCGATACCATTTTGTATAGGAGTTAATTTCTACGGGGTTGGGTTCTGGGTAGGACTGGAAATAGTGGGATTTGATCAAAATGAACGCTATCACTTCAAATTGTCATAGTAAGAGTCCAGACTTGAGCAATAGGTATTACCGTATATCTAGGAAGGTTCACCTCGCAACGACTGGGAATCCCCCGAGTCGAAAGTAAAAGCTTCGACCCCACGTCCTTCACAAGGTCAATCGGTGGCTTTCCGAGGAGACCGGGATATTACTTGGAATAAACCAGATATTCTTAGGTCGGAAACTTTGACGCATCACCTTTTTGTATCGCTCTTTCTTTAGGTAAGACAGATTGCGAGATCGCAAAGCTTTCAAGGATAGGGGCGATGCATGTTCAAAAAAGACTCGAGCATTGCCCTCCACCTTATTGTCGGTCTTCAATGGTGCTGAGCTATGGACTCTCCATTGGGGATCGTCTGGGGTTAAACCAGCCCCTAGGTTAATCGAGTTTGTACTCACCAGGGCCAGATCGCCTTTGTGTTTGTGAAGTGCAATGAGGAATTCTGTACTGCACTCGCGACAAGTATGATCGGAAGAGGGAGCTCTCTTTCCTTCACTATAAGCCAGCAGAAGATCGCTACATTTGCAGTCAAGCTGATAGCTTGAAGCATGCTCACAAAACCACTTATTTGTTGGAAGTCTGCTACTTGCTAAAGAAGAGAGTAGAACTGGCTGGTGACCCTTGATATACATCATCTGCTGTATCCGTAGGCAAAGACTTGCCGGCTCGCTACAGATCTTCGCGTCAATTGAAAAAAGCGTGCTAAATTTCATGTAGGATGACGTTGGACTTGCGTGAAGGATATGGCCTCCGTGCTAATGCCAAATTCCGGGCTATAATGATGTCTCCTCATAGCAAGTTGAAGGTGAAGAAAGTAAAAGTTATACAGAATTTTGAAGTGTGGAGATGCAGTCTGTATTCCCAACGTCAATGGATAATTTTTCTTCCCATCGCCAGGCGCATTCAAAAGAATGTTCTCCCTTGAATGGCGCGCTAGAGACTTTCGGACCGAGATCCTCTGAGCCGTCATGCTTATGAAGATGATTGCAAATGTAGCACAGGAAGTAATGAGGTAGATCTCGTTGCAGGCGGTTGATGACGGCGAGTTTGTGCTCGAGTTTGTCTTTATCTCCTGATGTGGACACGGCATCATTTCGATATGGAAACACGGCAAAGAGTCGATGATTGCATAGTGAGATACAAGTCACGTCGTCCCGAGAAAGGCAATCGACAATCATGAGCAAAAGCTCAATGGGGATTTCAGCAAGCATATCGGGGATCTCAAAGCGGTAGGAGGGAGAGGTGATATGAATCTATTGGGCTCATCAGATCAAGATTGATTTCGTTGAAGTTGCAAAGAAGGTTGAATTATTCATCCATGATGAGCACTTCAGAGTTGACAGGAATAGCGGAATTAGGAAGCGGTTGTGTGAAGGCCATGGAACCAAATGTACAAGGTTTTGCCTATAACCATTCTGAGTAGCATTGTATCTTGTACTCTTTCCACTTCTACTACCAAGTCCATACATAATGAACCAATTCAGACATCACAGTATGAACGTAAGAGTTTTCCAAGACGATCTGGTATAATTATGCAAAAGGATCAAAGGGGACACTTGCATGTTTAATGCTTTGCCACATGTGGGGGAGTCACCACGCCTTTTCACCGCTGAAGCGGAATCGGGACTCACCGACTCAACATACGAATCGAGTCCCACGGAATCCCAGAGATCCCAAAAGCTTCAAATCCCCATTCCAAGGTTGTTCAAGGACACTCTATGGGGTTCTGCAGACAGATGTTACTATACTCCAATGCAAAGTTCATACCTCAAGCGAGGGATGATAGCATATAGCCCGAATATTCGCAAAACGTATCTAATTCTTTAAAATGATAATTATAAGCAACTCTCATGGCGTTTCCCTAAACAGTTTTTTGCAGAGTACATACCCCATGAACCATAAAACTAGGAATAGAAAATAGTCATTTAGGCTGAAAACTTGGATATCACATTCCAATGCATGTCGTCCAACGCACAGATGGAGCCAATGCGAGAGAATTCGTCATTCAATTTTTGCGAGCTAGACGAATTCCAGATCGGATAATATGCCGAATTCCAGAAATAAATAGTGTAATAAATTGAATTGCCAAACAGATCCTGGGATCAAAAGTATACAGACCGACAATGACACGTTGGCAAGCCTCTGTAAGCGCACAGACATTCCAACGCAGCAGCACGCGGCAGTAAACCCGGGTCTTTCTCAAGAATGTTGAGACGAGCTACTCGGGACGATGTGCATCCCATCTGCGTCGAGTCCAGACTTGGGGAAGTATTGCATAGCATAGGAGATGGTACCTTTGCAGGAATGATATACTTAGCAAATCATTCCATTACATGATAATTCCTATTTTACGGGGAACCTGATGTACGCGATCCGTAGCGGTTAATGACAAATGGGGTCAGGACCGGCGCCAGCAAAGAAAAAGAAAACATCAATAGTGCCGCCGGGTCAATGTTCCGAGAGGAATCTGAGAAGGAAAGCTAATGGTTCATCCGGAAAAAAGTACCATACACTCGGATCGGAAGTATAAGTTGAGAGTACAAAGATGCTTGGTGCGGTGTAACGTAGGATGAGAATCCCGTAGATCAACGTTGTTTCAAGTCGACGTTCGGATGTAGATCTTTGATTTGGAATAGGAGACCCGAAGCCTAGAGTCCAGCGTTGGAGCCTAGACAGTGAACTTAACCAATGAACCTTTGACTACAACGAACCACACCTACTCACGGTATGGCGTGGCGTGGCCAGAAATGGAGACAAACTCCCAAGCCCAGGGTTTCAAGTAACAGCGGCTCACATGCATAGAGAATCATAGAAGCCAAATAATAAAAATAGAAAATAAAAAATAAAAAATAAAAGCTAAACTTCGATTCGAAACCAACCGGGGAGGAGGGATTTTCCCTGTAAAGTCAAAAGGTCATGTCGCGACAGCTGTCCCCAGGTCATTAGGGGCAAAGAATTGTTTTCCTACGAGGGTCCAAGCCTCGCGCCCGAGGGCCTGGGAATGAACGCAACTCGCCCATTATGGAGACAACCACAGCCTGCGGGCTAACATGCGCGGCTCTTGGAAAGTGTCGTCCGAGCGGCGTTCCCGAATTCTTGGCGGATGCATGGTTCCTCATTTGGAGGGGGACGATGTTGGTTTCGCGGGTTATGTGGCTCCACATGTTTAGCCACAAAGATGATCATTCAACATACATGTACCCGGTTTTGGGTTTGGTTTGATCTGGTTCGGTTCTCCACTTGGTGCTTGGATATGGGGTTGAGGTCCACAGGTCTATTTGGGGCATCATTCACAGTGTGCGTACGTGTTCAGGCACGACAAGCGAGCAACGAGGTCAAAAAAACCCTTCACTGATATTGATGATGGCACGAGCGGGGCTGCAACGGGGGCTTCACGAATAGGAAGTCAGCCCGTTAGACTGGAATGTGGAGGGGAAAGAGGTACGTAGTGGGAATGGGCGGTCATGGACTCGAATCTCACATTGTGCGAGCGGTCTAATCACTGACTCCACAGTGGGAAACCGATAGATCGGTTGGAGAGATCCAGGCACTAAGGATTCTCAACATATCGGGTTGGGTGGGACCATTGTGATGTGTAACATTCAAGGCGTTCGAGGATTCAGGAACCGTGGAACAGGGCTGAACAAGATTCAATGGTGGTTCGATGTGAGAGTGCCAAGATTGTTGATAACTTGTTTGGCTCACATCACGTCTGGAACACGAATGCGATGTGAGTCAAGGGTTCACTTAAGAAAGAGAAAATGGGAGTGCTCGGATGGTGGAGTCTCTACGGTGAAGTGGGGACGAACTAAGAGCGGGAAGTGGAGTTGAAACAATAATGACATCTCAAGTTTGGTGTTTGTATTATACCAGGTAAGTATTGTTTTTGTTGGTGATACACGTAGAACAGAAAAGAAAAAAGGAAAAACACATTGTACAGGATCGCGAAGTCCTCCCATTAGCGCGCACCGGCGACCCAAACAGAGTAATATGCAAACGCCTTTCAAAGATCCACTCCAAGCCCACACCGGACAAATTATGCAAAAGGAAGAAAATAATCACAAAACAGTCTCCGAGTCGTGCCCGAGAGACGTGTACAACGCCGCGGCCAGGCTGGCCGGTATATGTCTATGCCAGTCCATGCCGATTCAAAGGGTATCAATATTCGGACCTGGGTACTTGGCTTCGCTGCGAGCCTGTATCTTTGTGGAAGGGGTTTTGGTTTCGTTTTTTTTGGTATTATAAAAGTTTGGAGGTAAATCGGAGTGGGCCGCTTAGTCGTCCCAGCCGTCCACGCTGATATCACCACAATCCATGATCGGATCCTCCAATTTAGATCCGTAGATAGGTCGGCCATCAGGTGTGAGCTGGCCACGAAATTCAGGGTTGAAGTCGGCGCTGGTATCGTCAAGAGTGGCAACGTAGCGGTTTCGGCCACCACGCTTGCTGTGCGTCTTCGTATAGTGGGCATTGAGATTATCGCTGCGGGAAAAGGCACGGTGGCAACCTGGAACCCAGCACACATGAGGCTTTTCCTTAGAGTGGCTCTTCATGTGACGCTTCAGGTGCTCCTGGCGCTTAAAACGGCCCTTGCAACCAGGCTCCTTGCACTTGAATTGAACTTGCTTGATAATGGGAGGCAAGTTTTCCAAGCTCAGATTGGAGCGGGTCAGTTGCTTCTTGGAGGATTTGCGGGAAGGCTGGCGATGGGTGTGGCTGCGCATCAGACCATCCCGGTAGCCAGGAGACACAGGGAAGTCATCCTGGTAATCATTGTGTCCCGAGAGACGGCTCATGGGCGTGTCCGATCCCGGAGTTCCAGAGTAAGATCGGACTGGAGTGGAAGGAGTGTTGGGCTTGAAATTGTGCAGATTGGTAGGAAAGTCAGAGTAAGAAGATGAAGGCGGCGTCACGGGGCCTTGGGGCTGGGGAGGGAAAGCCTGGTGCGGGGCGATTGTTGGCCCGGTCAGAGACTCATTGGAAGGCATCCAGTGGAGCATGTTGGACATGGAGACGGAGTTTGGGACCCGCTCGGGCTGGTTAAAGATGGGGCGGGACAAGCAGGGATTGGATGCAGACTCGGGCAGGAAATTGCTCTGCTGCGGGCGGTAATGGTAATTGCGGCCCATGGTGTTATACTGAGGCATTGGTGCATGGTAAGGGAAGGTGGGTTGTTCAAAAGTCTTGGGCATGTTTTCCGGCAGGAGAAACTGTTCCACGTTCTCATCATAGCCAGGGAAGTAGTCGCCAATGGGTAATTGGTCGGGGCGTTCCATTGGCCCACAGGCCATGCCCATCTCGCCGGAAGTCAGGTCGGCCATTCGAAAGGCGCTACGGAGAGGGGTCGCCGATGTCCGGCGTTCCATAGGCAAGCTGTTATAGTGGGCAGCCTCGTGCCAACTAGTAGGAGAGGCCATGGATTGATGGCTGTAAAGACTGGTCGGAGTCGGTGTGGGAGATTCCAAAGGAGAGAAGCTCGAGGTCATTGAGGGGCAATCACTGGGGCCCATAGAGTGGCAATCGACTTCCACGGTCAAACGATCGGAGATGTGTTGGCCCTGTGGTCTCATGTCTTCGAGATCTTCGGTCTTGAGGTTGCGAGGAGCGACAGGGTCGAGAATACTGTCACCTACAAGGGGAAGGATTGTTTAGTCCAGAGTCCTGGATATGGTAGGCAGCGAGTGGAAGGAAGGACGAATGACCAAAGAGGGACACAAGAAAAAAAGCAATATAAAGAAAAGAAAGCACGATGCAACCAGAGCAAGAGAAGGGAACGAACGAGTCTCCAGATGCCCCCAAAAGAGAAAGAATGTTGTGGGATAGGGAGAGAAAAGGAAACGAGGAAGGGGACAAACGAGCAGAAATAAACAAAATCGGTTGAGCATAGAATCTCGGGTGGGGAATCGGACTTACAGCTATACGCCATGATTCGGATCAGATCCAAGAAAGCGCGTCGCGTGTCTGGACCCTAAGCAAGGCCAGGAATGCTATAGAATCAGTTACCGTGGCAGAGGATGCGCTCACGGCCAGATTAGGGCGGAGATCGGCTCTCTGGGGTTGGCGGGGACCTGTCGCTCGCAAAGTGTATCGAAATCCCGTAGTTGGGGAGGGACAATAGGACCGTGGCTGGGAGACACAGGACCGTGTTGGAGGGGCAGATACACTGGAGTTCCCTTGACTTGGCGTGTATACCTTGAGATTGTGACCTAGGTATCCGGGGAGGAGGGGTTGGGTCTCAGATTGTAAGACCGAAGGGGCGTTTTTTTGGTGGTTGGGGGAGAGAGAAAGGGAGGGCAGGGGAGGGATATAAGAAGGGAAAGACCAGTAAGGGGAGTTTATATCAGTTTGTCTCTGATTTGGCGTTATAGTCGGTGGTGTGGAAGCTTATCCCATCGAGTAGATCGTCAAGCTGATTACCCTTATCCCTAACTTTCTTTTTTTTGGGGGAAATTTCTTTTTTCTTGTTTCTGATTTGGGGATGATTTGAACCTGCATGATCGAATTGGATCTCGAATATCCAAGAATGTTCGGCTGTACCTGATGCGTTCCGCGCAATGTGAGTAGAGTCTAAAAGTGTTCGTTGACTTGCAGGGCCACTTGGCCTAAACTGGATTCTGGATGATCGTCCCCCAGACTTTCCTTGTCGATCTTGATCTGTTAAATTATTCTCTTTTTATTTTTATTTTATTTTTCATTTATGCTACACACACTATACTTCTGGGTCAATTTTTGATTATTCTCGCGGAACCTACACCGGATCGTCCCTGATCGCCCCACACATCCCTATGGTTTCATTCGAACTACAGTAGATTTGTCATCCGACTAAGACATCTAAAATGAAGATAAACCCGGCAAATGAACAGTCTCACACAAATTAGAAAGGAATTGGAATGGTATAAGGGAAAGGGAAAAATAAAAATAAAAATACAAAATAAAAAACCTGGGCTGTGGCTGAGAGTGGGCTGGATCGATCGGTGATGCGACAGGTCCAACGTTACGAGTCCGTGCGGATCTTCAACGTATAGGTAACATCAGAAATTCCAATTGCTCATTCTCGCTTTTCTCCGATTTTCTTTTCTTTTTTGATTTTCTTTTTTCCCATTTTACTTTTCTGCTGAGCTAGGGCTAGCGACCCGATACCTTAAGTCCGTGACAAATTACCCACTTTCGTCATCAGACATGATTGGAATGTGGGAAAGACAACACTGTCCACCGGGGAGAAACGGCTCCATTATTGAGGAATGGGAACCGGCCCCAACGGCCAATATGGTAAAACAAACGCTAGCTGGACCTGCGTCTAATCTCAGGGGGGGTTTTCTGATCCATCACGCGTCAGTCCGGTCCCAAACCTAAGGAACCCATGGGCGCGCAGAAGACCAGTCCAGCTACCTCAAATTCCCAGTCCGCTGGTCTACTGCGTGGCTCATCGTGAACACGACTACATCTCCTGTCGTGCATTCTTCAACCTTCGAGACTGGCAGCAAGCCACTGAGTCAGTGGCAACCAGCTCCTGATCTTCGCAATGTGGCATCCATTCCGAACTCCCCGTGGATGATAGCCCGTGGATTACATGCCCCAGAATTCGCCTCTCTCCCGCCTTTGTCCTTGCCATTGCGTATCATGTTACCAGTTCACCTTGAACCTAGTCACTGAAACAGTAAACCTAGAATCTCGAGCCCATACTGTCCTCACCAGACCCAATAGCCGAGCGCTTGAACCAAAAACTATGGAGTGCCGACAACTTCTGACAGCTCTCACTAACTCCACCTGAGCTTCTGATTTGCAGAACCGGGTCCCTGGGCCAAACTCTATTCTATCCCGAAATAGCGACGAACCCATGCAATGAAACCTTAGTGTTTCCAGAGATCGGGCCCGAGTCTATGGTCAATATCCAAAAAATTACTTGATCGAAAATCATCCATAAATCAATACTGGGGCCGCGGGTATCTAGCGTTCCTAGTCGGGAACTGGCGCCTGTCGATCCATGACTTTCCTCGTCGATCACCTCGTCTGTCAGATCCCCATACCCTTTCCTCTTCTGGTTTCCATCATTGATCTGGAACAAGAGGCCCGCAATATCCTCATGTTTCATGCATGCTTCTTCAGAAACCGGTTTCTCGTGCTCTGAATGCGAATAATAGGCAATAGTCTAGTGCTGGCAATGCTCATGAACAATCGTACTATTGTTCTCCCCGAGCTGGTCCAGATGATTTTGCCAAGAACCAATCAGCATCCTACCCGTTGTTTCTGTTGCCTCAATTAACAACATTGTTTCCTCGCCACTTGGACCACCTTTTAGCTCGACATTCTGATTCACATTTTGCTTGTCAACGTCAATCAGTGCCAGATGCTTGTCCACGCTACTCCGACAATTGAACATCTTATCTAAGACCTAGCACAGGCCTGACCCGCCGCAAGGGCCAGGCTACAAAGCTCTTTTCCTCCCAGAATATTCAAGATACCCCTGCATCTCAAGGGATGACTTGCTTCGATCTCCATGCCAAGACCGAACTGTCATCCAAAACACGGTCCACCATGGGCACAGTGACTTAGTCCAGATGGAATATCGATATGCACAGATCAGGATTTGGCAATGGGCTCGATGCGTAGGTTTGAATAGTGGCTTTCTGCGTAGGTTTGAATAGTGGCTTTCAAATCTGAGCTCCATTGTTGCAGTGGGTCATGCCATCAGTAGCCTTGTCGGCTAACCCGAACTTGAAGATTTGCCCCCGACCACCCGACGGCGATCCACTGTGGCTGATTACAAGACATAGTATTGTAGTTATTCTACAGTATGTACTTATCGCTCACATACCGTGGCTGTCTGAACATATCCGGGAAATATTCCCGGTCTCGCCACCACGATCCAGCCTGCTTCTCTCCACGAATCTCATTATTTCGTGCTGGGACTGGACAAAAGTCCATGTATCTATATGAATCTTCAGAAGTCGTTTGGTTAAACGTAGAGAGAATTCCAAATAAAGCTAGTTCAACACTCTGACAAGTGTCCTCTCCTGTCAAAATTCAACCGATTCGATTTCATATCCAACGCTCAGGTACGAACCATCGCCGATTCGACCATCATAATCCCAACCTTGGGACCAGCAAATCCCGACCGCCAGAATCATGGCACAGACATCTGATTTACCCCCTTTCTATAATCTTCCCACCCCTGTAAACCTAATCGAATCATACGTGCATTAGCACGATTTCAATTCAAGAAAACAAGCCCAAGTCTGGAAGCACACTATCGATCTTAGGGCTTCTCTAATCCATGTCCGATCCCAAAACCGAAGAGTTCCTTCCCATATTCAATACCAAAAACAAGATTCTGCACATTGGTCTACCTGCAATGCAAGCCTTTCCAACGCCATGGCTTACCATCCGAGAGCCCTGCTCGTCGATCACTTTGCGGGGAAGGCCCAGAATGGCTGGTTACATGCAGCCGGCCAATAGAGCTGAGCTGAGCATACCGTGCGCTACTATTGCATCTAGCCGCTTCACATTCTCCGGGTGTCAACATGCAGGTCCGGATGCAAGAGGTCAATTGATGGCTTTTGCTGTACGTGCGTTGACCCGGTCGCTATGAAAGTGACGTCGTTGAATGCCATTATCCATGGTCTACTATCGGTAGTATGTAGTAGGTCTTGGGATCTATACTGATAAGGCACATGCTCGTGAGAAGGTCTGTGTTGGAGATCGCAGGTTGAGACATGAGAGGCTTGATCTCTTCAGTCTAAGCACTCTCCCAAAACGATCACTCGATACCTAATCTACGATGTTTGACAGCCCATTTGCTTTTGCAGAAACTCTGTCAACGTCGCCTGCTCGGTTATACTGTCCAGGGAAAGATGAAGAATCAAGCACTGCAGAAACTCGATTTGTTGTACCATGCCACTTCAGATGGTTTGCAATCACGGTATCGCAACCCAACCTATAGGGAATTAGAGCTCAGAATCAGCGTACCATAATATCAATAGTAATGTGGGCGGTGCAAAGGTACCCATGGGTGAGGAATAGGGCTTTCCGCCCCCTTCCAAGTTCCACCCCCTTGCATACCTCTTTTCTTTTGTCAACGGCCAAAACATTGAATCTCAACGCTAAAAACATTTGGAAAAACAATGGAATTATAATTTGCTTTTGGGACTATTCTTAATTCGTTCATGGTGTGCCTTTGCGCAATCATTTACTGACTCGCATTGCATCGCCTTGCGTTGCAAATCCCGGTTTCCTGGATAGCAGCCTCTGGTGGCGAAAGTTTATGTTTTGCAAAGCCATACTATCTACCTCCTTAATCCGAATGTTTGCGGGGTCACCTTGTTTACAGGTTCATCGACACTCAAGGAGTCGGGATTTGATAGCCCTCGTGTATGATCCTATCATAGGGTCGTGATGAAGGGCAGATCTAGGTATCTGGACCCTGGAATAAACCCTGGAGAAACTACCCTTTGGACCCTGAAAATCATCAAGTTCTATTCTGAGCCGTGTGGTATCTGAGCACTTCTTACGCAATCAGTGTCAAAGCGTTGGCCCTAATGCGCATACCAGACAACCCACTAGCGCATTGATGTCTAGCTATGCGGATACCTCAATAGGACCAAAGGAAAATTAAACCGAAAAAGCTCGGACATTGATCGAAGAGTCTGATCGCCCTGATCAACCGTGCATCACAATATGCTAGACATTCTCAGCAGCAGCAGATCTGGGGCTTGATTAAGCACCTATACTCTGTAGGGGAGATTTTCATGCCAAGCACGCACCAACGTATCTCTCGCGGCGCATGGGCTGGACTTGGTCCCTCTCAGGGGAATCTAGGTGACATCATATTATTGGGCCCTTACTCCAAGGCAGAGCTTCGTGCCTCTTTTGTCCACCAGCATAACGCTACTTGGAATGGTTTCATGTTAGAAAGTAATATTTTCGCCTGGGGTTTGTTCAATAGATTGAACCCAATGGTGTGGAGATGAATTTGAGAGAGGCATTTTTGCTCGCGGGCTTTTGCCCTTTGACGCAATAGTTGTTGCATTCGCATCATGTATGTTTAAGCTCGGATTATTCATCTCGGGTGTCGTGTTAATTGGTGATTTCCTCGGGTGCCTGAACCTACTAAATGATGGTGCCTGGTCCCTTGATGAGGGATTATGTTGCCCGGGCGCCTCTGCTACGGTGGTAGTCGAAGTTGTCTCTGTACTGAACTGATAGCAAACAATTGTAACATCAGAGTATCATGTTCTCTTGGTACGCGGGGGAACTCGGGAGGTGCTTTGCGGATTTGCTGCTCTTGTTCAGTATCAGATGTTTAGCAATTATAATGAAGCAATCCGTCAAAACTGTTCCAAGCAGAATCCTCAGAATCGGGGCCAGTATCTCTCCCTCACTCCGGGGCTAGCCTTTAGACACTGGACTCCCGGGGCCTGCAAAGCAAAATGATGCCCAGGCGAGGGTGCAACCTTGGAAAGAATCTGCTTTTATATTGTTCCTTGAATGTTTTGAAAGACTTCCTGTGCATATTCGGTAGATGGTTAGCTGTATATATAATATCTCTCTTCTTGCTATCCATCTATTTCCCTGGAGGGTCAGTAAGAGTTGATAGGTGGTTGTTCTTGGTCCAAATTGGATGAATATATATAACAATCGCTAAGCTTAATCAATAACTAGCCTCACCAAACATCCGTGAACTATCTGGTAGGAACATGGATGAAGGTGCATTGAGATATTTAGATGTGTCTCTTACGGATAAATTTACAGTCAATATTGATATTTGTTCGAAATAGAGGGTTGATTGGAGGTGCGCAGAGTTGGAGCCTTGTAACGGTCGGTGCCGCGGTGAGGACGAATTATAGCAAACTCACGAATTTTGAACAAGCATATACCCGGGCCTGAGTATATCGTGGATATTTCGTTCAAATTTCATCGTTGATTTCTCAAGTTCTATAATATAGCCATGTTATTCCAGAGTCTTCTCATTGTTTTGAGTATGGACGTCGGAACAATTGCCGCCCGAAAGCACAAAGAATCGAATATTTAGTCCCGAACAGGGTGGAGATTAAATCACATTTTACCATGCGAGTCAGACCAAGAATAATTAGCCCCTGACCCGAAACGCGCGAGCCAGTTCATGAAATGTTTGCAATTGCCGGTTTTCAGCCACCCACGCTCGGATTTATGATTTGATTCGAGGCACTTCCCAATTCATGCTCAGGTGTGCTTCGATGGGCCTGATATGTAGATCTTATGAAGCTTAACGGAGAAAGCGTAATCAACTCTGTGAAAGCTCGGTGTAGATTTGTCGGTGACACCGCGACTCAGTCGTCGCCGGACCACGTTATGTCAAAAAACCCCAGTTTCAATGTCGACTGAGCCATACCGGTAAGGCGTGGACACTCCCCGAGATTTGCCATGTGATCAAGGCGATAACAAGAAAGTAACAGGATTGGGACGGATATCCTCCGAGGTATCGGTAGCCCCGGCGTCAAAAGGGAAACCAGTCGATTTCTAAATCGCCTGCTTAGGCTGATTTCAAAAGGTGCTGGAAGACCGCTTCCAAGGCGGATTCTTGCAGATACTCCAAAGGCGACTTGTTCGGATCTTGATCAATGTCGTGATGGTAACGTGAGTTCAAGATGACCATTGATTGTGTTTGTAATCCTTCGAAGAACCTTTCAAAGTAGTAACTCGTCGTCCATCTCGATTCAACATTTGCAGTAGCTTGAAAATGTTGGTGCCTGAGGCTTTGGAGCGTACCGCCGTAATATAGTTCACCCGACCACACTACGTCAGCCTCAAATAAACTTAGTCTGAAATGCAGTCAACATGACAGATTTATCCTCAGCAGAGCGCAAGCGCATACGTGATAGACGCGCCCAGAAGACCCTCCGCGCAAAGAAGGAGAACTACACAGCTCAGTTGGAGGCGAAAGTAGCCCACTGCGAACAACATCACACCGATCAAGGCGTCCAACAGCTTCTTGGAATTGTCAAAAGCCTCCGCAATCAAAATGAGATCCTTGTGGCGCGCCAGAGGGCGTTGAAGTCGATGGTCAACTTATGGGATGACAGGATTGAAGACACAGGAGCCTTCAATGTGTGGATGACTCAAGGCGTGAACGGTAAAGCCTTCGAGCCAAATTTCGCTCCGACACAATCCAACATGTCTGGCTCCACGCCTCAGAGTGTGGAAGTGCACTCCCCTGATGTGAACACACCGTCAATACCAATAAGCTCACCATTGCCGTCATCGTCCAGTCGCCCACAATGGAATCAACTCCCACTCTATGCTGACGACTTTTCCAATCTCAAGACCGTCTCCTGTCCATGGTTTTTTCATATAGAACAAATCATGGATTGTCCAGATACGCCTGCCTCGCCGTTGGAAATTCTTTACGGCAGCAAGACAAACCCATTAGCAAACATGATCCACAGGGCACTAGAAAGACGACCAATCCGTGAGCCAGAGAGGTTAGCCATGGGCTGGATAGCGTACCATTTCTCAAGATGGATCGTCGCACCCAGCCCAAAGACCTTTGCAGCCCTTCCTTTCGGCCTGCAGCCCGTTGAAGAACAATTGCAGATTAAGCATCCTCTCGCGCTAAGCTGTATCCCCTGGCCGAAAGTCAGGACCAATATGATTCGACAATGGCTGCTTTATGATAATGATCGCGAGGGTTTATTTGGCATGCTTGCATGCTGTATTAAGATCCGGTGGCCATGGGGCGTGAAGGTTCTCGAGCGCGATGAAAATGATGAACTTTGTATCAAGCCTGCTTTTTATGAGATATTCATGAAGGAGGAGGGATGGGGTATTACGCCGGAATTTCTGACCAAGTATCCGGGTCTGACGGATGGCGTAGATCTTAACTCGCTTGTTTTTACCATGACTTGAATCCCTACTACACAATGTATAACACAAGTATTTATAACAAGATTTCTATTAATGAATAGTCTAAAGTCTATTATGCGATCACGTCTCTCATATACAATTTTCGCCGTATGTGCTGAGTATGCGTAATTTTTAACAAGGAAAGGTGTCTTCGTAGGCGAGCGACACCTTATTGGATCCCAAACACCATCTATTTTTCAAGGTTGATAGGCCATCGCTCACGGATTGTCTTGCCGTACTTGGTGAAGATGATGGGGATTGGAACAAAGGCAAGAGCAAGAAACCCGAGCAGCGAGTTTCCCCAGCCGAGTCCTAAGGAGTCGAACATGGGCGTACCGGCAAGTGGGAGGAGAGCACCAACAAGCGACCGGGTCGCTGTCAGGGTTGCGTTTGCTGAAGCGGCATAGGCTGGGTAGCAATCAATGATATAGGTCTGAATAGGCATAAAGACACCCATCATACCCACACCGAAGGGGAACATGCCAATAATAGGCACAATCCAGAAAACGTGTTTGTCGGCAGTCCACCCGTACCAGAAGAAACTGATCGGCAGGATACAGGCAAAGATGATCATAGTAGGCAGTCTCATCTCCGGCTCAAATCGTCCACCGTTTTTAGTTCTAAGATTGAGCATAATTTTGTCATTTGTCACACCCATGATAGCAAGACCGACAATGAAGCCAATGCCGATGCCCAGGTATGCAAGACCTGATAGGCCGACCGAGAAGCCGTAGGTGCTTGTGAAGACATCCGAGATGGTTGTGAAGAAAAGGTAGAGCAGGCCATAGACCAGAGACTGAGTTTCGATATTAGTTGAGGTTTAATTGGACATGAACGACTGGGCTCAAAGTCTTACCATGTAAAGTGAAAGAAGCGCCACGATTGGCGACCTCGTCAACAACAAAGCCGGCCGAATGAGGCTGCGCTGTAAAGTTTGACCAGGTGTGAGCTTTTCTTTGCCCACCTCGTAAGCACTAATCAAGTCGGTGCGATTAAGCTCCTTTGCCAGCTTGGCGGTCTTCCATTTAATCAAAACCGGAGCAAATGTTTCCTTGTTAAGGATCTCAATACCAAGTTGCATGGCACCGCCAACAATCAACAGTAGCCAGAAGATCCATTGCCAGCTAACCTGTTCCCCAAGGAAGCCACCGGCAATTGGGCCCACTACAGGTCCGATAAGAGGACCCATGCTCCAGATGGAAGTTGCCATACCACGCTGTTCTCTTGGGAACATATCTGCAACCACACCAGCTCCAAGGGTGATGCATGCACTTCCTCCAATACCGGCGAATAAACGACAAACAATCAATGTCTGGATGTTCTTGGAAAGGGCGCAACCAATCTGCCAAACGACGAAGAACCAATTGGCGGAGGATAAAACGATGCGACGTCCATAGATTTCACTGAGGGGGGCGAGGAACAGGGGACCGCACTAGAAATCCAAGGATCATTAGAACGCATGGCCTCTCGCACCGTGATTACGGGGAAGCTTACCGTGTATCCAATCAAATAGATACTAACACTCAAGGCAAGAATCGTCTCATTGGTCTCGCCGAATTGCTCGCCCATATAGACGACAGCAGGCGAGAACATACTCGATGCAAGCGGGGAGACCAATGTGAACGCACTAATAAGTGCGAGAAGAGACCACTTCTTGCTGCTCGCAAAATTTTGGGGATTCTCAGGGTCATCTTGGCTCTCCCATCCAACGATACCCTGACTCAAGTCCGATACTGGGTATTGTATTGTTGGCGCCGGCGCCTCAGCGGCAGTCTCCGTGGGCTGTTTTTCAAGATCTGGCTCCTGTGCCCTCTCCTGGCCGAGAGCTGTGTGACTCGAGCCTGATCTCTGGCTCGAGGCGGACATTTTGGTGGAGGTAAAGGAAACGAATTAAATATAATGGTTGTATAGAGGTCGCCTCGGGGGCGGAGGAACTCTTCAGTGGAGACGCGATTACAAGGCGTTTGGGGATATATCCAAGGGCAAAGGAGTGTGGGAAAGAAAAATTGAGGGGAAGTACTAAGGATTAGGCTAGGGACAACTTTATGTACGGGGTGCAAGATTTAGTCACGCTAAAATTTTTACATACTCAAAACATATCTTGATCATTTCAATGCGCATAAGCAACCGCGAGCCGTAGTTTGCAAACATCAGAGCGGAGGAGATGATTCAGTGCTCCATATTTGAAGCTTGGTGACCAACCACGATCTGCCAAGATAGGGGAGTAGTGGGGCACTGACTCAGTGCCCACCCTGAACCAACGTATACTTGAATTTTATGCCTCTTAATGCTAACATGTTAGGCATAATTTGAAAACAACACACGATGCATACATTTTATGTTGAAAGATGACCAACCTGCGTACAAGTTAAACCGGTAAGAGGTCGCATCCACTTCTAGTGAATCAGACCCAGCAACCAAACCCTTCAGGTTCGGCAATAGGAGTTGCGTAAAGATTTGAGGCTGGGGTACATGGCCTCAGGTGATGGCCTCGGGCAGCTGGATGTTCAGGCATACAGCTTCTGGACACAAAATGCACAAATAACTCACCTGCCAAGTCTGTCCACATTAAAATCTCCGGTTATTTGCTTTCCCTCTCTTGATATTCTCTTCAGTAGTTCAGCAGAGATAAAACAAGCGAAGTGTTTAGAAACCAGAATGATGCTCTAGACCACTGCACTTGCGCCTCAAAGTATTTGTACATTTGTTGACTAGGGGGTATATCTTGGATAGCAGTGATTGTCCCTTGCACACTTGAAATTCGCGAGGCGTTCAACCTTAACTCGCGACCCGTGGACTTTGGGATCCGCAGTGGGGAACATACGTACCCGTGGACTGGAGACACTATTAACTACAGACCTAGGCAGCACGACATATCCAGGTCAACGGTTTGGGATTCTTAATTCTACATCGGCATTGAGTGGGTAGATTTTCCCACGTGGTCCCTACCTAGCTTTCTAATGAATCAAAATTGAGTGTAACTTGAGAATAAAGGCACAGTAGTTCTGAAGATACACTTGGTTCATGTTGAAGCTTGAAGTGACGAATATTCGACAATTTTGCCCGCAAGTCTCGCACTTCTCTACTACAAAGATAGGTAATCTCTCACGGTGGTGAAATGCCCAACTCAGACGAGTTGAACGGGGCTCGGAGCTCGGGGTCGGAGTCCGGAGTTCGGAGTCGTCACATTGAACGTTTTAGAGAGATAAACATTACGACTTGACATCTCACATCTCACGTGTTTCCATCAGACTAAACCAGTTTTCTGTCAGGATTATCTGTACCCACGAATCAATCATGATGCTGAGAGTCTAGACAAAGAAACCCCAATCCCCTTTCAGTCTAGCGGGGACACTTGGTCTATCGGGGAGGAGAAGGGACCAATTGGACTCTTTCTATACCATTTCTCGCCGTTGATGATAAGCATTCAACCGGGGTAAGACTAATATAGACGCCTTTGTTCAAGGCGCCAACATTCCACGCGAGAAAGTAACTTATTATGACGCGCGACCCATCAATTTATTCCTTCCGACAATCACTATGGCTGTCAGTACTAGCGACCGGACGGACGAGCCCGAAACGACCCCCTTATTGTCTGGAAGTCCCATTAACGTGCCAACCATAACAGCCGCCAAGAAGCTACTGGTCCTCACTGTGTGTGCAGTCTCTATTCTTTCCGTGGATTTCGGAAGCTTCCTCTCGGTGGCCCCTCAAACTGCGATTTTCGAACAAATTATCTGCCGAAATCATCAGGAGTTCCGGAATTCAGGAAATGCGACCTATGGTGAAGACCCGTGCAAATCAGAAGCTGTTCAAGGTAAGTAACAACCGAGACATGAGCCAATTTGTTATTGACTATTTGCGCAGGGGAGTTGGCCTTGATTCTTGGCTACAAGGATGGATTTGATGTGCTTCCAAGTATTGATTCATAAAGTACCACTTTCGCTTTTGGACGCTCATTTGTCGATTAGCAATTCTTTTTTCCCTGGCGTATGGAGTTCTTTCCGACCATTGGGGACGGAAACCCGTGGTGTACCTTGCCATCGTGGGCAGTCTTCTGGGCGAGCTCTGGGTTCGACTAGTCTGTACGTTTGATCATGCATCCTCCGACTCGGCTGAACTATCACTGATTGTATCAGGCGCTTGGTCAAATGTTCTGCCCCTCCGCTTGATCTGGGTGTCATCAGTATGGCGAATCATTGGCGGTGGAGATCAAACCATGTCTTCCGTCCTGTTAAATATAGTCGCGGATGTTTTCTCGGAAGAGGAGAGGTATGTTGATTCTCTATAGCATACCAAGTGGGTCTAACTGGCTAGATCAACCGCCCTCTTTCGACTCATGTCCTGTGTACTTGTCGCGGAGGTCTTGGCTACTCCGGTCAGTGCATACCTGATGACAATAAACCCGTGGATTCCTTACATCCTAGGTTATGTGGTTACTCTCGTTGGGTACATTTCCGTTTTCTTTCTTCCGGAAACACTTGAATATGCCAAAGCAAAAAGACTCAACCGGGGAAGCGGCGACAATTCGACCGAGACTACGACCCGACTGGGCAAACAGTCTACTCTTCAGGTTCTCCGTCACCAATTGCGCGATTTTACGGAATCTATCCAATTCATGTGGGCAGATAGCAATGTCATATGGATGGTTCTCGTGGTCTTCGTCTCCGTGTTCAGCCGTCAAAGTACGGCCATCCTCTTGCAGTACGCTTCCAAGAAGTTCGGCTGGAGCATTGCCCAAGTAAGCAGCCCATCTATTGATCAGAACCAAACTAATAGTAAACAGGCGAGTCTTCTGATTTCCCTTCGCGGGACCTGCGGCATTGTCAGCTTCTTAGTATTAATGCCCGGCCTCAACTTCTTGGCCGCTCGATTCCTCAATCTTCATGGTACATTCCGAGATTACTGGGTAAGTCAGGGCACAGGTATTTTGGGAATCATCGGCTTCGCCCTACTAGGGCTGGCCTCCAGCCCAGGCATCTTGATCACCGCATTAGTGATTGTTTCATTCAGCGGAGGTTTCAGTGTCGCCACACGCAGTCTAGCAACGTCATTAGTCCGGCCCGACCACGTTGGCACTTTGTACTCGGCACTAGCGATCTCCCAATCAATCGGAATGTTTATCGCGGGCCCGTTGTTCGCCTACCTCTTCCGATTTGGTATGCATCTCGGCAATAGCTGGATGGGTCTCCCATTCCTGCAAGCCGCTGTGTGTTTTGCGTTTGCCACAGCAGCCATTTGGCGTATCCGAATTGGTCGATCAGTGCAGAATGACGAGTATTTGGAGCGAGAACCATTGATTCCATAGATTTGCTCAAGACCTTTGGCCTTCCTATTCATGTCAATTAGTGGCTGGAAATATTAGCGTTGGACTTGTTTCCGAACGTAAAAAATCCTACACGTAAAGCATTGTAAGAGGGGGAAAGACGATCCCAGGGACTAGGGTCCAGCCTCTTACCCTATCAGGCTCATCGTGAAGGGTCGGGGCCGTCGATCTTCAGGGCACACCCATCCCTCGCATCTGGTTCGCCACAGCGCGACCGACTAAAGCGGGGACTCATCTCCTGGGGAATCAATCAGCACCGGAGATCCGCAGGAGTTTCAGCGAATGCAACCTCAAATATAGAATGAGAAGAGGAGGTCCGACGGTAGTTTGAAGAAGACGAGACCCTGCATTGGAATGAGTGAAACAATTGGGTAACAGATCTCCCCACTTCCAGGATCTTCTGAATTTAGCGTTCACGGCGATATCCGATGATCATCGCGAATCAGGATGCTCTTATCAGTGCATGTGCGACTGCTGCATTGATCGACAATATGTGTCCCTGGCAATGTCCGCGCGACTTTACATAACGTCGGGCTATTTCCTCGTTCCTGATTTTCATTTCCAATCTACTCAATTGATCTCACAACATACGCCATGTCGTTCTCACGAATCCTCACTCTGGCTACTATCACCACCGGTGCCCTGGCCCAGCTGAAATCCTGCTCGAACAATGGCACTCTGAGCTGCCACAGCTCGTCCAAGGCTCCAACCTGCTGTTACAATTATCCGGGCGGAGCTCTCCTACAGACCCAGTTCTGGGATACTGACCCCACGACTGGCCCAAGTGATTCATGGACCATCCACGGCCTGTGGTAAGTATAGACCATCGATGATGGCAAGGATAGCTGTTTTGACCAAATTTACTAGGCCCGACAACTGCGACGGTACCTACCAATCGAGCTGCGATTCTTCGCGCGCATACACCAACATTTCCGACATCCTGACCGCGCAAGACCGTACCGATCTGCTCTCGTATATGCAGACGTACTGGGTCAATGACGCTGGCAGTAACGAGGAGTTTTGGGAGCATGAGTGGAGCAAGCACGGTACCTGTATCAACACCATCAAGCCAAGCTGCTACACCAATTACTCTCCCCAGGAGGAGGTTGGGGAGTTCTTCCAGAAGGTGGTAGACTTGTTCAAGGGTCTTGATACATACAAGGTAAGCTTGATCATTGCCCAATCAACATAGTAGTTCAACGGTAATGACGATAGCAGGCCTTATCCGCAGCGGGTATTACTCCCGACGACTCGAAGACATACGAGCTTAGTGATATCCAAGCCGCACTGTCCAAATTGCATGGCGGTTCGGAACCGTATGTTGGTTGCGAGGATGGTGCACTGAGCCAGATGTACTACTTCTTCAATGTGGCTGGCAATGCAATTAACGGCCAGTACCAGCCTACTGCTCCTCGTAAGTGATACCCGTCCTCATCTTGTTGCCATCGGAATTGACCCTCTTTAGTTGAGTCATCCAACTGCCCCAGCAGCGGCGTCAAGTACTTGCCCAAGAGCAACTGAGCTTCTATAGGTTACGCGGAATAAATGCTGTATGAACATCATTGGTTGCAGATGTACTGATGTACTTGGAGAGAAGGGTGTATATAGAAATTGATCCTGTATTGAAGAGATTGGGTATCAGATTTGGTAGGATTGGAAAATTAGAGTACATGACTGGGGATGACACCCGCCAAATGTTATAAGTTGATGGTTGGAACAAAAATGTCGTGCCATTGAATGAGGTTCAGGCAAGGCTGCAGCTTGCAAAATCCAGCGCGGTGGGCGAATTTTGAGCCTTGGGCCATTTTTAAGAAGTTGACCTCCAGGATCTTTGTCGTTTGATCAATAAGATCAACCTTTTTGACTGGTTAGAGTACTGTACTCCGTCGAAAGTCCGGATATAATGAATTCACTGGTTGAGGCATGGTGATGCGCACTCGAGAGTTCAATGGTAGGATCGAGATCGACTAGCTGCTTGCTCGAAATAGCACATATCCACTCGAGGCCAATCTTCCGGACGAAGAATCAAAGGCGACTCTGGAACGAGGCTTCCACGATACGACCCTGGAATGCATGTCTCTGGGTCGTTGAAGCGGGATGGTCTCTGCTGATAAACCGAAACAAGTAATGATCGTAATACTTGTCGACTCGCAGATAGAAGACGGCACAGTAAAGATAAGACTTCATATGCCCTTCAGACGGGCCTGTCGAGCCTCTTCGTCCCTCCTGGCTTCCGTGCGACCAAGGAAATCCATACGGCCCATATAACCCTCCTTGGCTTTGCTGTGGACACGCAGTTCGTCGCTGATACCAGCTTGATCCACATATTGCGCCCAGTCGAGCCGGGACTTCTCCACCGTATTGATCTTCGGTCCACTCGCATTCTGATCGCCAGCCTCCAAGGCCTGCTTCTCCCAGCTCTTCTTGATTGTTCCAGTTGGATTGGGATCGAATCGGGAAATCTTGCGCAGTGGACGACGTAGGTTACGATTCGGTGCTGCAACAACCTCTGCATTCTCGCCAGTCTGTCCACTAGACAAGAACGCCTTGGCTTCCGCCGAGTTTTTGGGCACAGTCTTCTCCTCGGTGATCATCTCGCCAGCGAACTCGTAGGTGCGTTTGATTTTGATCATCTCTTCGCCGTGGGTATGGCGCGGATCATTTTCCGGCTTGGGGGTATGGTCCTTCATGTGCGCGTTGGCGTGCTCGATTTCTGGGGTCGGCTCACTATCGTGTTTCATCTGGTCCGGCCGCAGACCCAGCTCGGTGCCAGGCGTGTTCATCTGTTCCCACAGAGCGTCCACGTCAATAGTCGCACCGTCGATCTTGGCTAGCGGTTTACGCTCCTCTTCCTCTCGGCTGTGACATACTGGTCAGAAGGAAAGAGCGGTAGATTCATGGATCAACCAAAAGGCTTACATCTGTTGCTTCATAGCACGTGTCCGTACAAAGCCTCCAGTGCCCCCCTCATCATCCAAGTCCATATCGTCGTCGGCTGCATTCTTGCCTTTGGACTTCTTTCCCTTGCGCTTTTTCTCGAGCTTTTCGCGAGCTTTTCGAATTGTAACTTCGTCGCCCGAGTCGAGTTCATCCTCCGGGACCTCGGGTTTCTTAATTGTCTTTCGCTTTTTTGGCGCAGGCTCGGCCGCATCGTCGTCGGAGGATAGGTCGGAATCGTCCTGGGCGCCTTCGAGCTGGAAATCTTCATCTTCGGAGGAATTGTAAGACTCTTCGTCCAGGTCGACAGCCGCGGAAACTGTAGGATCGGTTGACATTTTGGAAATTGGCGCAGGATGGAAATTCGCGAGAAAGTAAGAAGCAGTTGAACGCGATCTGGAACTGCCGAAAGGCGGTGCTGATAAGGATTATGTAAAGTAGCGCAATCACGCCCCAATCTACTTTCGCGAGCAACTTTCAACGTAAACTAGATACTTCAATCTTAGGTATTTTCATCAATTCCACTTAAATGTAAACGGAGACATGAATTGATTGCGTCTCCTTACTACGTATTTCGTACCATAAATTGGTTTGTGTCAAACTCTAGCCTTGGTCTTTCTTTCCGAATCCCATGCATAATCATAATCATACCTCGCAAACCAGCAAGTCCTACAGTATCATATGTGTAGGCAGTACCCAAATTCAAAAGATCCAGTGAAATCTCAATCCTCAGTCCCAACGCCTTTACATACATCTCTCATCCAGAACAAGAATCCAGTTCTCAATTCTTATACGCCTGCTTGGTGGCAATCTCCAACTTCTCCAACTGAACCTGCTCTTCACGCCGACGACCGACATCCTTCTGGAACCAGGTTCCTGCGGCCGCGGCCATCCCCATCAAGATCTCCAATCCGAGTGTCAAACACAGTAGCCCGAAGCCCGCACTCGTAGAGTGACAGTCCCTTGCAAAGTGGATGGGTGTAATGTCATCACTAGAGCTATACTTCCATTTGCAAGTCCAGCTGTGCAAGGTCTCATTCTCGTTGAAGCCGGTCGGGTAGGATGAGGACGGAAGGTAGATGATGAAGAGAAGACCGACCAGAGCTGTGATGAAACCTGCGGTTGCTGAGGCCGATGAATAGGAGTTCAAGAGCTTAATCCGAGATTGTGGCTAGAAGCACAAAAGTAAGCGGGGGATCTCATACATTCCAAGCAGGAGGCCTGTGTACTCACCAATGGGAGAAGAGCCGCGACAACGTATGCCAAATTCAAAACTCCAATAACACAGCCACAGGCAAGGGCAGCTACTGTCGGTCGAATATCAAAGTTCATAGGCCAGAGGGCAAGACCCGAAGATGCCCATTTAGCCGTGGTCTTATAATGATGGAACGGGACTGCTTCGCAGGGGATGATAGCGACAGCAGCGATGAAGATCAAGAGAGACAAACCCAGTCGTGCGCGATGCAAGACCCGATTCTTTTTCAAAAATTTTGATTCATCCGTATCGGAAGAAAAGGCGTTAGAGCCTGTGGTAGAGGAACCGGAGCTCATATTGAATAAAGATAGAGGACGAAGGTTGTATTGAAAAATGATAAGAGGGGTCTACCTTGCCGGCAAGGATTTGTGTTTTCCAAATGTGCGACAAAAAAGAGAGGACGGAAAAGGACCTCGCGGAGGCAGTTGGGAATGAAAGACCGGGATGAACCTGGAAAAGAACGGCGTCAAGGGTCAAGAAGAGAAGGATAGGGACCTCAAGTCTCCGAAGTGATGCAGAAAGAGAGAACCAGGCTGAATATGTAGGATCCATAGGGGACAATCAGAGCCAGCTTCATATTATCCTGCAGGCCCTTCTGGCAAGCGATCTGCCATCACAAATGCCGATTTGGGACTGGGCGCGTATCCAGGCGATTGATAGGAGTCTTCAGCAAGGGCGTTCAGCCATGATGGGGGTAATCACTATAGACTCGACGGCAATGATTCGTACATCCATAGAAGTTAAATTCCAGGGTCGAGGACTCAGGTACCACAACTTGAACTTTACTCTTTTGGAACACTATAGTTCGCGGGGTCTTAGCAGACGGGCGGGCGCCTGCAGACTTGGCAGTAAGAGAAATGGGCAAAGCGCTTCACAAAGTTATATTTAGGCTTTTCGACTAAGAGCTGATCACGGAGACTTGCAAGCCATGGCCTTTCATTTGTGCCCCTGGGCACGGGTCGTTTCGTCGTGGCAACAAAAGCTGGCCTCTGATAGGTTACGGCGAAGCGCTCGGGATACCAAGGTGAGGACCGTGGCGGCTACATGGGTCTTTGACCCACGCAGAGAGAGTAGTGATTATTTTTGTTCCTGCATGGACTAGACAATATCATCACAAGAAATGCGGTCTGGACAAATCGGTCATCGATGATAATCTACATGATCCAACGCTGGTAAGCTGTGGCTTGCATGTGTCTCGAGTAGAGGAGTTGGGCTGTAACAGATGAGTGGTAATGGTATGTATTCACTCTCCAGGTCATGTTCTGCTACTTTCTCGGATCAATCCCAGATGAAGTTTTCATGTTCGACTGATGCCAATAGATGAAGAATGAAGCAATTGTATAGATCGCGACGTCTGGGTCCGCGGGGGAAATCCGGCGGGGAGATCCACCGCCTGGCAGAAATCTAGAAAATTTGGCGGGGCAAACTTGGCTTTCGATTCTATTTTGTGCAATCTTTAATTGAAGCTTGAGGCTTATATTCATTTCATGATGACTTTGTCTAAACTGCGAGGCATTAGGCTTCCCGCCTCGGCCGACTTTCACGGTATGTACCGCTTGGTTCATGAAGGGAACAAGCGTAAAGCTGACCGTGATGGTAGTCCACCTCCGTGATGGTCCCATGATGGAGCTGGTGACTCCTACTATCCGTAAGGGTGGTGTGAACACTGTTTTCGTCATGGTAAGAGGGGAAATTATATCAATTCCGATATGTCAAGTTATCTAACATATCGTACAGCCGAACCTGGTACCGCCGATTACTACCGTCGACCATGCTCTCGACTACAAGAAGCGCTTGCAAGCCATTGAGCCCAACGTCAGCTACCTCATGTCGCTGTACCTGCACGAGACCATCACTCCCGCTACCATCATCGATGCCAAGAAGCGTGGCATCACTGGTGTCAAGAGCTACCCCGCCGGTGTCACCACCAATTCGAGCTCCGGCGTGGTTGACTATGCCGCCTTCTACCCGGTGTTCGCCGAAATGGAGCGCCAGAACCTGATTCTCAACCTGCACGGAGAGGTCCCCTCCACAGGCGACGTGACAGTGCTGTCCGCCGAGGAGCGTTTCCTGCCTACCCTGCTGGAGCTCCACGCCAAGTTCCCCAAGCTTCGTATTATCCTGGAGCACTGCACAACAGCCGCCGCCATTGAGGCCGTCAAGAAGTGCGGACCCACTGTGGCCGGTACCATTACCGCTCACCACCTGTCTATCATCGTTGACCACTGGGCCGGTGACCCATTCTGCTTCTGCAAGCCTGTCGCCAAGACCCCGGCCGATCGTGACGCCCTTCTCCGTGCCGCTGTATCAGGTAACCCCAAGTTTTTCTTCGGCTCTGATAGCGCTCCCCACCCCGCTGCCTCCAAGCGCGGCGGTGAGAAGATTGCCGCTGGTGTCTTCACCCAGCCGTACACCACCCAGGTCGTCCTCGATTCCTTCGAGCAGGCATGTGAGAAGGGAATCCTCAAGGAAGAGGATATCACCCCGGAAATTGTGGAGGGCTTCATGAGCAAATTTGGTCGTGCCTTCTATGACATTGGTGAGGAGACCAAGGAATTCATCACCATCGACAAGAAGGGTGAGAAGATTGTAGACATTCTGCAGTCGGATGCAACCGACGTTGTTCCCTTCCGCAAGACTCAGGACACATGGACCGTTACCTGGTCTTCATAGAAAACAAATTAGACAAACTATCGAAAGGTTCAAATCCATAGAACCAGTTTCATCTTGAGATTGAATTATCCTACGCAGACTTGCTCTGCGTAATCATGTTGGCCACACTTTCCAGCGCATGAGCTTCGGATATATCAATCCGGCGGCCAGCAACGACTGGATTTCCATCGTCGCCCATAGCAAGCTGTCCAGCTCGCTCCAGGTGTAGCCTAATCCGGCCTTCAATGTATTCTTTCCGCTCGTCGCGCTTGGTCTTCGTCTGAATCTCCTTCATTGAGGCAGGCAAAGAGGCCAATCTCGGTCGGAGGTTCTCGAGCGTTGCCTGTAGAGCTGGAAGTTGTGAAAGAATGAATGTGGTATGGGTTGTCAGAGGCGTGTGCTGAGTGTTTGAGCCGGTGTCCACCCCAACACGAAGATGTTGTGCAGCGGCGCTTGACATTAAGAAGGATAGATCCAGCGGGAGTGTTGTCTTCGATTCTCCAGTCGACTCGCCATTCTTAGCGGTTTTTACTGTCGACACAATGGCATTCAATTGCGCAATCACAGCTGCATTGCGCGCGCATTCTTCTTTCAAGGATCGGTTGAGCTTTCTTGTCTCGAGTAACTTCTTGCGTTGGGCAGCGATTGTCTCTGGCGTGGGTGTATCAGGAGAAGGATCAAAAGAAAGACCCTGCATCGAAGTCTTGTTAGCTTAAGGTCACAAAGCCAGACACAGGGTACCCCTACCTCATAATGCTTCAGTCGCACATAGGGAAGCAAGTCACCCGGCACAGTAAGGATATTTCTAAGGACGTAGATCTCAAACTTGTCGAATGCCTTGTCAACATTTGTCTCAAGAAGCGTCTCTAACTGGTGCAATCCATTTTCCAGCTCGAGTTTTGCTTCCGGGTAAACAATGTTGCCATCGTCGTCGGTGTCCGCGATGGTGGGGCCATTGGTGGCGTGCGAAAACCCCAGGCGCTCCGGCGGAGTGGCAATCAGGCCGGACTCCAAGCTGGAGATTGCCTGGTAGATCAGGTTGTTGATCGAGTTGATAATGTCGTCAATCAGCGACTAGGAAGTCAGGTTAGCGGGGTCGCAAGGGGGTCGCGCCGTGGATGGGTATTGATATGCACAGCCCACACAACTCACCAATGGAGTATAACTGAAATGCTCCGTGAGCAGGGAAGTGGTCGCATCGTTCATGGTGAAACTGGGCTCCTTGTGCTGAGAAGACGCGTTGAGAGAGAGAAAAGACGCGAGCGGCGGCAACAGACCGCCTTGGCCTTATCATAAGCAAGTTGACCTTACTTCAACATTCCGTCGGAGCTGCACCATGGCCCCAAACAGACTACATTTGACAGGATATAGTTAGTTCGATTTAAATTTTGAATCCCTCGCTTGGGCTTGTGCTTCTCTCTCCCATTCGCCATGACTGCCTTACTATCGTACACGATTTGCAGCTTAACCAGGACATCCGCATCGTATGTCCGATGCTAACCCGGCCCTGATCGTAGTCGAATAAATTCTGAAGTATTGAGGTCGGTGGAAGCATGCAGCCATTTCTACAGTTGCCACTCAGTTCAGATGGCGATTCTCGAAGTCTGCAGGTCCGTGTGCTGTGAAATAGCTGGCTGGTGGTTTGGCAATGTCCATCGCTGGCTTCCATATATATATATCGAATTCAGCCTGGAACTCAGCATAACTTGCAACGACCTTTTTGACTGCCCAGATGTGAGTACTAATTGATACCACTCCCAAAATGTTCACTAAATTTTTGGAGCAGCGATAATAGATGATTATGGCACAGCCAGGCCCACTCCGAGTACTGGTGATTGTCTCGCAACGAAGTTCCCAGATCATAAAAGCCCGCGAGTCCCCCCCAAGATCTCCTCCCACTTGCAAAGCATGTTTTGAAGAAGAATGGATTGTCAAGAGATCCCGCAACGCCCGCTGAGACTCGGCTCATCGCTGTTCAGCAATGGCGCACGCGTGTCTTCATAGTCTTCGACATCGCACATACAGATTACAATGTGAAGCTCGGCCATCTTCCCGAACACAACCAACTCCCAGTGGTTGTGGCTCATTTCAGCAAAAAGAAGACGGCTTATACAGCAAATTCATGGGTATCGCGACGAGTCAACCATGATGTCGCTATGCTCCATAATGCCAATGGCTTCGATGCAGTCCCGCCTTATGTGGAGGATCATTCGTCGGGAAAGCCACCATCATATCATAGCCCACGGGATATCACTATGTTACGAGTCACATATATCTAAACATTTTAAGAAGCGCTGTGCTTTGCTGTATCCGAGGAGAGGGTAGTTTGGTATCTCAAAACATCATAACAGAGAACAAAACCCCCAACGCCATGCCATTCCGAGAATACTTCCATATTCAAATCCTGTGTCGTTTCTAGAAGTCCATGACAAGCCACGGTGCTAAAGTCTCAAGGTCCTCGACCTAGAATGAGAATACGATTTAGTACTTGGCACCGCAGAACAAGACAATATTTCATTAGAATTGGAAGGAAAAAACAGTACCTCAATAAAGTTATCCGCAGGGCCTGTTGTACCCTTGCTCTCATTAACCAAATCTCTCTCCAACTTTCCACGCGCAATGGCTTCTCTCACAAATAGATCCATATACTTCGCCATCAGAGCATCGGCGTCCTTCGAAATGCGAGTCTTTTCGTTCTTGAAGAAATGATGGAAAAGGGCCGTCAACAGCTTAGGATGAATTTGTGGGGTTCCGATCGCAATGTTCTCTTGTGGTGTCCGGTGTGTGATTTCTGCGAGCATGTAATCCGGTTCTTCGGAGAGGGGGCGCTCGCGTTCGCCGACTGGTGTTTCGGACTCGGAATCGGACGCAAAGTCGGATGGGGTTGCGGGTAATGCGCTCAGGGTATCATCGTGGGGTCGTTTGCTGGATGTGGCCTTGGAAGAGGAGCTTGTGGGCTGAATTTTGGATGTTGAGGTTGAAGAAGCTTTAGATGTGGGTTTGGTGGTGCTTTCCTTGGCTTTGCCCTTCTCTTTGGCAGCTGATGGCATCGCCGATGGTCCAGCGCTTGAGGTTCGACTTGGAGGCTTGAATGGAAGTCTGCGCCGCTTTTGCTGGGGTTCGCCAGCCATGATGTATGTGTATGGCGAGGTTATAGATGTACTGGTAGATAAGGAAGCGGAGTCGTTGACGCGGGTCGCGATTTGGATACGCGGTGTCAGGTGATATGGCTGCTCTCCAGTAAGTGGGCATTTTGTAGAAAGAACAACCTAAAGAAATCCTGCGATTCCTAACTTTGCTTGGCTAAATTTTATTATTGTTTATTTGCGTTTCAGAAACCACCAGACGTAGATCATTCTATTAACTGAAGATGCTCTTCGAATCGTTCACGAACATCAAGGTTATGTTGACGTGAGATAATGGCCCTTCCGTTCAATTTTAATGTCTTCGCATGCATAAATTCGCTTATTAGAAAACTGCAATGCGCTTCTTCGCAGCTTTGGTCTCCTCTGCGGCTTCCTCTGGTGGGTAAACAATGGTTAGAGGCAAGCCCAAGGACACTCTATCGACCAGCTCCTTTGTTTTCGCCCATGGGATACCAAAAAGTCCCGAATTGAAACGACATGCGTAAAGCTGATCAATATTAGCAGACTCAGACTGCTGCTTTCTACCTAAGTCAAGCCTTTGCCGCAGGTCATGAAGGGCGGCATTGGTGTTATTGAGAATCATTTCAGGCGAATCCACCCGATTGCCATAATCGGCAGACGTGAACAAACAAATAACCCAGGGCCTCATCCCAGGCTCCGAAAACCATGTTTCAGGATAAATAATGAGCGCTGTGCCAACAGGAAAGCGGACTGAGATGGTCTTCGCTTGGTCTCCAGTAGCGTGCAGATTGAGGATGTCGTGGAATTTGTTCTCGCCCTTCCATTCCAAGCAGTACTCTCGATATTTCGTGTAGGCCCAAGGATACTTTGTAGGTACTCATTAGCAAATGTCGAATAAATGAAAGACCACAAGCTCTTACATTTCGGGCAAAATCGCGTGCGATTCCTGCTCCCCATGATCCCCTAGCATTGCACGCATCTAGATTTCTATGAGTGTGATTTCACGAATTGAGGAGGCTCATCACGAACGAATCAAAGCTGAGCGTGGCGGGGCGTCAAAAAGATCGCCAGGCTTCTCGGTGACTGAGTCGATATTCTCGGGGCTGATATCGTAATATGCCATCGTCTTGGGCAAGAAGATAGTGGAAGCAAAACGGGGTGAAAGGGCAGAGAAGGAGGAAGAGGAGAACAAATTATGCTGGAGATAAAGATACAAGCTCTGGGGAAGACATCTACGAGTCACCGTGGAGAAATGTATGTGGTATGACCGACGGATACTAGTGCCTAGATGGGTGCCTAGCGTAGTTATCTAGGCAAGGATAAAATTCATGGACATCATTCTTGTTCTGGATTGTTTTGAAAGTTTTCATTAATACATAGGCGGCATTGGCATAAAATATACAATTTCGAATAGAGCTGCGCAGGATAAAACATACACTCTTATGGTCCATCATCATGGCCTACTGCTCTTCCTTGTCCTCAAGAATTTGATTTTTAGCCTTCTCCTTGGACTGATCTTCCTTTGAGTCGCCCTCTTTGGTCACGGCTTTCGCCTTTCCTTTTTCATCCTTGTCCAGGGCAGATGTGATATCCAGGAGCCTTCGGCGAACAAGACCTCGCAGTGAGATCCGCTTGCGAAGGCTAGTCCCTCTCCCCTTTTCCTCAGGAGACACCACTGTATCGTCCACAGCGATCGGCGAATGACGAATCTCAGTCTGCATCGATTGGGAAGCAGTGGAGGTTCCAACAGTCGACGGCAATGAGATAGGCACACTCTGCCCACTGCTGGTTTTGAGACGGCGAGACATCGATCGCGAAATTGTTTTAAAGAGGTTCAGATTTTGGTCCTGGTCATTGCGTTCCAGGCGGGCGATCTCGCCTCGAGCAGTCAATCCATTAGTGGCAAGGTTGTCTTCCGAGACGGGTAGGAATACAATCACTCCTTGATTTATGGGGATGTGTAACAAGTCAAGCATGACAGCCTGGATCAAATTGGTGTTGCGGAGGTTGGTGAAGGGCGCGATGAAAGATGGGAGGGCGTATATTTTCAGCAAGTAAGAGAGCTCGGTCGTACTGCCAAAGAACACACCGGTATCTTGCTGGATGGTGAGCATGATGCATGTTTCTGGACGCTGGTAGATTTGCGCCAGGCGAAAGATCAGATCCGCAACGAGCATTTGTTGTTCATCTTGCACCTAGCACGCAGGGTTAGTAAGAGAGCCACAGAAAGCAAAATGACAGCTAGCAAACCCTGCAATTTGTTTTCAGCTCTGCGACGACCACAGAGTCCTGCGGAATTTGGTCCTGGGGAGAGTGATGGGGACCACGGGTCGTAAAAGCGCCCTCATGATAGTGTGATCTCTTTTTCACCGGTGCATCTTCGGGCCCTTTGGTCGAACAAATAAGTTTGGGTTCGGGGACATCACGGACAGTGGGGGAAATGTTCTCTTCTCGTCCTGGGAATGGAGAGGGCAGAGTCACCGGTCGCTCACGCTTGGGTCGTACGTTGGTGTCCTGGAGCTTCGGCAGCAGTGGTAGCAAAGGAGTTGACTGTGATTCCAATGGAATATTGGTGGACAAGCGAGGAAGGGACGGCTTTTTCAGGTTTGAGAGATCCATTGGAGAAGCGCTGGAGGGAACGTTTGAAAGGGCATGAAGTAAACAGGAAGCTATTGATTAGACTTCCAAGGTTGAACACAGCAGAGATTGTCACGGTTGAGTTGGAAGGTGTGACTCTCAATAGTAGATGCCTTTCTTGGTCACCTTGGGAACCATCAGTCATATTCAACTATGTACTTTGATATGAGTTCCAATCATTCAATTGCATTGACTGTAAATGTTTCTCTTGATCAAGCAAGAAAGGCAAGTTCGCTAAATGCCGAGTTTCCACTGTTGAAGATTTTATCGATCCGCCTGCGTCGATCCCAGA
Organism: Penicillium frequentans; assembly: GCA_028828275.1. Classification (NCBI taxonomy): domain Eukaryota; kingdom Fungi; phylum Ascomycota; class Eurotiomycetes; order Eurotiales; family Aspergillaceae; genus Penicillium; species Penicillium frequentans. The sequence goes on from JAQIZY010000012.1 coordinate 368,520, forward strand.
CAATTTCACCATCAACATGCCTAATATATAAGACACGATGTTGGGGAATGAACTCCTCGTCGGTCGATTCCTTCTTCCAGCTACCAAAGCCCACTTCCAGTTCGCCCTGGAACCGATCCAAGAAAACAATGACATACTTGTCGGGACTCAAGGTCGAGTCCCAGATGATGCGATTGATTATGTCTGCCTCGACTGTTACTATGCCATTCTAGTTACCAGAGAGAAAAGACGTCTTACCTCCAGCGGGCCGCAGCTTGTTCTCTCCCGATCTTGCCTCTGATCGAGAACAATTGAATTGTATGACTGTGGAGTCGCTCGGTTGGGTTGATGGGCTAATCGACCGAGATCTAGGAACTTCCTGCTTTGTCTCGTGCACATCAACACAATTTGGTTCATCTAGAGGACTTGCGAACGCCATTTCGAGTTGCTTTTGCACAGGAGTCAAATAACGTTGTATTGTTGGATGCCATGACGGCGAGGAAGCGATAGATATAACAAGCAGAATTCTCTCCTATTCTACATTGCGGATGAATCTCGAAGGAGCCTCGTCTCGTATTCTACATGACGGATCTAATGCAAATGACTCCCAGTCCGAGCTTCTTGGGAACAAGCCTTGCGTGCCAAGCCAAGTGAGTGTCACTTATTCGGTTACAGCCTTGCTCAATGAGTCAAGGCGGAGTAAGTTGATGGTATGAGTCACCATGACACATTTTTTCGAGAAACATGAATATCCGTAATATCCCAGAATAACCGATCGATTGGGAACGGGGAATAAAGATGGAATATAAAAAAATAACTCCGATAGGGGGAATCGAACCCCCGGCTGTCGTGTGAGAGACGACGATGTTAGCCACTACACCATATCGGAGGGGGACAGCGAATTACTCCGTTAGGTTTAGTTTGATCCCTTTTGGTTTAGCGTCATGTGTGCTTACACCTCGCCGTGCGTAGTGGTATATAGTCCCCTGTCCTCCCCCTCCACTCGAAAAACGCACAATTTCTTTTTCCCCTCCCCTCTTTCACCGTGCAGGTGAGGCATTTTCGCTATTGATCCGGATCACCGAGCTCCTGAACTACGCCACCCCCTCATTTTACGTGGCCATGACTTCCGACTTCCCCTCGCCCCTCCCCTGCGCTCACCCTATTCTCGATCAGGTGCTTAAACTTTTGAGGCATCGAGCGCGCTGCGCTTGATCTGAGTGTTTTGGCTCTGGTCGATTTAATATTCCTGCGTAGATGCTAATCACTCTATTTGGACCAACGGAAGTTAGTACACGCTAATCTGATTAGCCGTTGGTACCATAGACCCACCTATAAGTGAACTTAATGATTTGTATTGATTATATGGATGTGGGGCGAGCATCTATGAATAGATGCCCTAAAGCCTTTTATAGCAACTTTTATAGCAAGGCAGACTTTAATGGCAAGGTAGACTTTTATTACTACCTTTTATTACTAGCGGAGCTTATGATCCTATATCTAGGCACACGAATATACTTTCCCCCTCGAAAAGTTGCTTGAAAGCCTTTTTAAGGCTTTATTATCAAATGTTCCTGATCTTATGGGCATTAAGGTATTTTCTACGACCACAACACGCAAAATGGCCATAATGGAGTCGTTACTATTAGAAATAAAATTAATGATAATTCATACTCTCGATTACGACTGCGACGCTTTGAAATCACTTTGTTGCGTCTCTTAGTACTTTCGACTTTAGGCACAACCCCTTCTTTTTAGACACTTCTAACTAGAATCCCCCGACTCCTAAGATAGAGTATTACCTAGGCTAAAAGCATTTGCAAATACTCTTAAAAGACATCCCTCTCTTTATAGAGCGATCCGCACGATCGAAATCACCCTTTATTGTCTAAATTAGTGTAATATGCCTGATACCGTCGAGATTGCACGCCTTCTCAGTCTAATATTCGCTAAAGCTTTAAAACTCCGCATTCTTGCTCTGCCGATTGACGAACATATCCTGGAATCTCTGTAGTATGCCGTGCTCCTAGACCTTTAGAAGTTTAAGGGCATAGGTTTTATTCGCCGCTCACGCTCACGAGAGAGAGAGCTATGTTAAAGAAGGCTATTTATGCTTAGTCTAGCGTTGAAGTTAATTTATTTATATAGCCTAAAGGAACACGAAGTGCTCGAGATACCTAGTACGCTAAACCTCCGCGATATCAGCTTTACGTAGAGTTATTTAAACTATGAAGCTATTCGCATAATTTTGGAGCACTGCCTATATCTATGGTCTTTTGTATATACCTAGCCTGCAATTAATGGATCTTGGAAAGGGACCCACTTTAATCCGGCTTAGATTACTAAGTCTCTTTACTTGTTGAGAGATAGCCTTAAAGTACTTAGCTTAAGCATTCCTTGTGATTCTGAATACCCTAATGATTATGATGGCTTTTATGAGCACCCGAATATGAGCACTAAGTAAGTCACTACTGATAAGTACCTGAGTCTACTCACGGGCTTCTCCTCTGATTAGTGCCTTAGTCTACTTATAGATTTCTCTTCTCTAAGACATCTATCGGTCGATTAAGATCTTCTATCTAGCGAAGCGACACTGCCTAATTATCTTGAAGAATTATTTGTTACTCTGCGAGAGCCTCTTAGGATGGACCTTTTTCGCCACTTGGCTCGTTTAAGTTATACAATCTCTTCACTTGAATTAATCAAGTTCCTTTTCGCTGATGATATAGATGATTTAATCTTTTCCTTATGTGATATTAATGTCGAGGAATTTGGTTTCTATAAGAGGGTCATCGTGCAATTCGGTCCATAAGGTATGTTAGCCAGCTCAAACATTCGTGTATTATGTATATATAGCCCCTAAAGAATATCTCTACTATCTAAACGCTCTCTTTGGATAATATTCCGTTTAAAACGGGGCTTCAATTCTATATTAGGGTGCCTTCGGGCGCACGATAAGGACGAAGAATATGCTAGCCTTGAACTGGTTAGCGCACGTGAATGAGCGGACTATCTTAGTCGCTATTCCGCACTAGCTAGAGGTTGCTAATATCATAAAGTTAGATAAGATGGCGACCGTCCTGAAATTCGAGAACGGCCTCTAACCCTAAAGATTCCGCCGGGAGACCTCATTAGGCTACGTCCATTCTAGTTCACCTATGCGATTTTACTTTCCTATTCTATATCCTAGAGCTTCTCTTAGCCCCCTATCACCGAGTGCGCCCTACTACTAGAGCCCCGTTGACTTCATGATCGATTGGCGGAGAGGACGAGATGGATATATTAAAAAACAGGGGTTTACTCTTAGACTACGAGCGTCACGCGGACTGGAGATGATAGGGGAGCTATTATCTCTATTATTGGTGTCTCTATGTTAGTGCGTTCTATATGTTTTGTCTTCGGTCCTGGGCTAGGCAACGACTAGCAAACAGTGCTCTATCGACTAGATGGTAACGACTAGACGTAGGTGATGCGTAGATACGCGGTTTTCTGAAAATAGTAACAGCGCTTCGTGATATGGCTATTTATTTAAACAGATAGGGCGAGTCATTCGTGCGGTAGCACCCTACACGATGCATTAGTTATGAATTTCAATTAGTAGCTAGGTCTCGCCTTGATGTAATCCTAGCGGAGCTTTTGCCCTCCTAAGCTTGAAATATCTCCAAACGAATCCGCCTTAACTAGGCTAAGCAAGGCGTGATCTATCTGATGAGAGATATAAAGTTATGTATCTCGCACGCCGTCTTGGTAAAAAGTAGTTTCTTTCTTATCTAAGTGCTTAGTCGTCTCTGCACTATCCAATTTGGTCTCTTATACTAGTCTAAGTCAATATAACCTCTTTCGCTGAGAATGAACACGAAGCCTTAAGTAAGAGACCTTTATAAGCGTGATTGATTTCACTAATCTGATTTGGCGAAGCTTTAATTCCCCCTAGGCTGAATGAATGGCCTAAAATTATCGTACGCGACTTCGTCGTTACCCCTAACTTAGGCACGTAGGCTAATCCCATAGTGATTAGGGATGATCCTGCTCCACTAGGCTCGGCTTCCAATCCTATCGTGATCCATATTGACGAGCATTGGTGTCGCGGTGAGATAGATCGGCTTAGTTCCGATGCCAATATAGAGATCATAGCAACTCTAGAATTTTGGGAGGCTTGGACTCACGAAAGCCCCACTGCCCTAACTGTCGAGGGTGAAGCTGCTGCCCCGTCCCCTATCTATATACTAAGCAGTTCGTTAGTCTGCCAGGACCTAGAAGACCTTTAACCCTTTAGGCAATCGAACCGTTCCTATTTAGATAACGAAGTACTGAAAGTGATCGGAGATGATCTTGCCACATTTAGCTCGGCTTCTAACCCTAGGGCGAATCATGTTAATATGGATTGTGATGAGGTTTACCATGCTAACGTAGAGACTAATATCACTTAAGAAATATAGAATTCTTCGCACCGTACAACTCCCACTACCCTAGCCACTAAGGGCGAGGCGTTCGTTTAGTCCCCTATCCATGCGCTAAGCAGATCGTTAGTCTGTGAGGACTCGGAAGACCTTAGACCCTGTAAGTAATTCCCCGCGAGCCATTTCTATTTGAATTTGGATAACAAGGCACTAAAGGTGACCGAGACTTTATTCGACTTATTAGATTGCTCCAACCCTTAGGCATTAGGGCGTGGGAATGTTATTAATAGCTAAGTAGGTAAGCTTGATCGATAGCTCTTAGCCGCTATGATATTAACTTCTTTTAGAACGTGAGCAAAGCACCAGCAATGCTTACTAGGCCGAGGAAGTTCGCATAGCCCGTGACGCCTATCCACAAGAAACAACAGACCAAGCCGATCCTCCCCTTAGGAAGGACCTATTATATACTTCCTGTGATATACGATCAACGAAACGTAGACAATCGCATAGCGAAAACGTCTCTTCTAAGCTTAGACGATTAGCGCGGTTAAGGAAAAGATCTGAAACTTAACAGTGATGGCTCCTTTTGTCCTATATTCCTACTCCGTCGAAGGAAAGATCGACCGCTTTTTAAAGTCCTTTAAGTAGAGTTGACCTCTAGGCGGAGGAATCTTTAAGTGTCTTATTAATAGTTGGTTATTGGTAATGCCGTTTTGATCATTATCATTTATTAAATTGTCTTCCTATTCTCCTATCAATTTAGAAACATTTATGTCACTATATATTTTGTTTATCACTATATGAGACCGTCATTAATCCTAGCTTATCTATTAAATATAGTTTTGTGGGATAGTTTATAGGAACTAAAGAATGACCACAAAGAGACTATGGTATGAATCCCTTTAACTCCCTAAAGCTTTGTCTTGGGCAAAATCTAAAGAACCATCAAATAATTGACAAAGCGACTTTTCGTACTCCTCCTTATCTCGAAGCTTAGTAGATATAACTTCTTTAATATCGGGAGCCCAGAAGTCCGATATAACTCGCGAAAAATCGGGAACGACTTGGTTAGATCGGGTGAAAACGGGATAGATATATTAATAGAAGAGATTAAATAGGCCTTTCGGGCTATCTAAGGCATAGAAATACCAGAATTGTCTAACTTGCCAACTACTTTTCATGATAGTCGTCCTGTAGGAATTAATATCATTAATAGGAGGAAAGAGTTTCTCTTCCTCCTCAAAAATATCCATAAACTCTTTATATGCCTCCCCGAAGACCTCGAGATTCTCGCCGGTTAAGTCATCGATTAAGCGACCAGTTAACTAGTACGGTAGTCGAAAAGTCTCTGCTGGTAAAGAACACGCCCACTCGAGATTAATTATAGACTTAATATTCTAATCCTTGTCAATAAATATGTTGCTTGGATGGAGATCTATAAGCCTGAAAAAAAAGGGTCCTTCTCGATATTCTCTATATAAAAAATAAGGTAGGAGCGCTCTTATTATCGTTAATCTTGCCATTTGGGCCCGACCATCATTAGCGTCGCTAATAGAATTTAGTTAATTCCGTATCCGACTATCATAACAAGATAGAAGATCAAGGTAGTATGCTTCTGCCCCTGAGTAGGTTAAGCTTCGGCTAATATTGGTCAGGATGCCCCCGTTCTCTAATTGATGTAGTTGAAGAGTGAGAGGTCGATTAGATAGTCGTAATACTCTATTTGCGTCTAGGGTCCACGATCCTATGCGAGGTAATGGCGTCCGACTTAAAGAGAGCATAACGCGGGAGAGGCCCTTAAATAGGTTCATCCTCTTTTCCTGCTGAGGCCGGTATTCTTCCTAAGTCTCTAAGAGCATTTGCACCTTAGAGTGACTAATATACTCTATAACTAAATACCCACTTTCGAGTAAGGTTAAACGTTAATGGCGAACATAGGGGTAGGGTAAGGAATATCCTAAGAGCCACATGATGGACCTTTTAAAAGACCATATAAATCTTAATCTAATAGTAGTGTTTTGCGGTTCCATAAACTATAATATCCGTTAGATATGGTTATAATCAAGGATTAACTAAGCTTTTATATACTTTCACCTCCGACAAGGCCAAAGCCCCATAATTAAGGAATCGGTATTTCTGGATAATGCTTATATATCTAGATAAAGGTTGTAGCTTTATAACGAAGTTTTTCATCCACATTACCAGGATTTTTAGATTCCCCTACTTTGTAGGGTAAGGGAAATCTAATAAGAGCTCGTTTTTCCGAGTGCTGACCCTTTCATTTTATATAAAGTGGAATGCAAATATTGAAGCTGCTATAGACCTATTCGCTAACCTCTCTAATCTGGCAAGTTTCTAACGGACTTAGGCCGAGATGATATAATGCAATATTCCCGATATCTTCACGATTGCTATATAGCGACATAAAGAAATCAACGCGCTAATCCGGAAATCCTAGGTCAAGGAGAATATCGTCCTCTTGCTCCAGCGCTAACTCTAAGGTTATACCCCCCTAGAGGAGTGGTAGTGTGGCCTTATGATATGCTATTAAGCCAAAGTAGCAAACAAAATCGGGCACTTATTAGTGATGCTTGGGTAAGGAACTTCGAGAGGATCTTCTAAGCACCACCCCCTTACCTAAAGGCGGTACAGACATATACTTTACCGCCTTATACTTTATCTCTTTAAAGCCATAAATGAGGTAGGGATAGTATTCTATAGAGTATATTAGCCCGAAATTGTTATTGAGACACTAGACTAAGATGAATTGGATCATTAAATTAGGATATAAATATTTCAAAATGAAACTCTATAGAATGCTAGCTCCAGCAAGTAGTATAGCTAATCTAGCCGGCGCTAAGAGATCTATAGAGCCTTCGATTTTATGGCCTAGCCTTATAAGCTCGAGATACGTGATATCCCGCTACTAGAAGTTTACTCTAATTAGTCCACTATTCCGCAAAGCCAGCATCCGCTTAGAATAAAGAGTGATAATGGTTAAGAATAGTGTCACTCTGAAGACCCGGCTAATAGAGACTGTATGGCTACGTAAACATACCCCTCATTTAGCTAGACTTACCCCTCTCCTTTTCTCGGGCCTTAGCGCATAGTATCAATAAAATAGCGTGCATTACCTCCTCCTAGTCTTCTATTTAGCCCCTTATTTATTACAAAATCAAAATCCTAAGCGAAATCCCAAGCGAAACCAAAGTCTGATATAAAGCTGTAACGTCTAAGGTCTTGATCCTATTCTTATTACTATACCTCATATGCTAATAACTGGTCTGAAAGTGCTTTACCATGCTACGTGAAGAAGATCTAAAGAAAGCTGAAGAAGCCGCGAAAGTAGCTGTAGCGAAGGCTGTGGAAGAGAAGTAGCAACGCGAGGATAAGGCAGCTATCACTAAAGGCCTTACTAACTATACGACGATATAATAATTGTTATCTTTAGGTTATAAGGCTAAGGCTAGGAGATAGAAGTAGCGATATAGATGTTTTTTGGTAGCTATTATATATATATGTTTACGGAGCGAATTGGATGACGACTCTTATGAAATCCGAATTTGTCGACATCGTTATTAGATGAATAGCTTGAATAATCAGAAAAATCTGCGTCGTGAGTGTGACCTAATTTAGGGATAATATGGAGGGAGCTTCGCCTATCTATATGGATATGCGAATCTTTCGACATAATCTAGTAGCTTTTTCTCCGCTTCCTTTCTATATTCTAGCCTTTCTAGCTCACTTATCCATTGAGGTAGATATGGGTCAAATAACTTATGCTATAGCTCACTAAATATTTCCCACGTGATATCTAATGGACCTACCTCTACTCCGTCTTTCATTTTTTGAAATCCCCTCTCTTATATTCCGCCACTAATGCTATCGAGTTTCTTAATAGCTGTAGTCGCTACTACAGATCGCGTTCTCTCTTTACTAGGTGCCCCTTGGAGGACCACTTCTAGGTTTTAGATAAACTCTTCGTATAGTATACGTAGATGTGGGGTAGCTCTCTAAAAGGAATCATGATGATCTGGCCGCAATATTGCCCTTAACAGGGCTATGTTATTAGTTGTAGACTTAGGCGAGCTTTGGCGGGGCTTAGGAAAGACCGTAGGGTCACCATAAGTACTACCAAATAGAGATTTAGGCATGGCCAAGCTTTCGCGCGGCTTAGAAAAGACCATAGGGTCACTAAAAGCACTACCGAATATATGTTCAGGCTGGGGCTGGGCGAAGCTAGGCACTCTCCACGTAGCTAAAGCTCCTTACTACGGCTTAAAATATTAACGTGTAGGGGGCCAAAATTGTCTAAGTGTAGAGGGCGACCAATAGGGGGTTGCTACGGCTCAAAGGATTAACGCGTAGGGGGACCAAAATCGTTTGAGTGTAGAGGGCGACCTAAGGGGGGTTACTACGGAAGCGATCTAGTGGAAGGACCCTATGGTAAAAAGGATGGCTTGAAATAGTGAGGGCAGGTAAAGGCTTACATGATAGTAGCTACTAGAGAACCGTATATTAATGGCGGTATTTTATATAAAGGAAAATCAATCGATACTGCCATTCACACGAGACCTAAACCTATTTAAATACTATAGTCTTGACTGACCACGATTTTTAAGTTAACCACGCTTTCTAGGCTAGCCACGGTTTTTAAGACCACGGTTTATAAGAACTAGTATAACCTAGGTGATTTCACCTATTAGTCGCTGATCTATCGCCCTAATTACGTATATAGATATAAAGCTAACTAACTAACTTAACTTACTAGTTAACTATCCGTTCACGTAATCAGGGTGGGTAATTCAACCAATAGGGGTCCGTTCGAGTATATGTAGCTATCTATCTATTCTTCTACCTGTGTGCCTAGACTAAAACCATATGATCTAGCTAGCTTACATCATCTAATATACTAACAAAAGCGATCTATTATATGACCAAGTTAGACCATATTGGTAATACGTAACGCCATTCTCCAATACAATTTAGTGTATGGTGCTTCAAGAATATATTCCACTTAAGCGATTGGACATAAGGCTATATACTGATCAGACCGAGTGTAAAGAGGATCTCGAATTCTGCCTGGTAAAGTAATATAATAATAAGTCTTAAGCTATGGAACGTAGCCGCTTCGATCTTCTAAGCTCGGAAGGAACACAGGATATGCGCTTTAGTGGTCGTGAGGACCGTGGCACGCCTTTCCCCTAGTCTATAATCTCCCTGGTTGCTGGGACCTCAGAATATAGGATCTCTAGCTTGGTTTCTAATAAGAATTAGTAGGAAGCAAGAATCTACCCTTGGCTAAAACTTACCCGCTTCACGATCTATGTCCTTTATAGTATCACAACTAGAGTAAAACTATAATATGTTCGAAGGGACCTTTATCATTTCGTCGTTTAATTATATATCACTTTTTTATAGCTCTCCGAATTCAGGTGATCCAACTATTGCACTCTAACTAGTCGCTACCCGGGCTATAGAAGGAGGCCCTTGGATAATCTCCTAGAATTAGGGCGTAGTCATGATCTCGGTGTTAGCATTAGAATCATACTCTTCTATCATAATTAGATTAGGAGTTAAGCCCGAGGGGCTAGAGTCATTCTTAACCTTTTTAGGATTAGAATACGTGTCCCACTCAGAAGAGCGAAGGTTATATACACATGCTCGAGATCTAAAAGTCACGGGTAGGCTATTGATTTCCCAAGAAGGAACGCTAAGGTAGCCTGGTATGTTCTTAGTACCTACTTCAGAAGCACTCTGATTCATACCTAAGTGCTTGTCGATTTGGATCATAGGATTGGAGGCTAAGTCTGGGAGGCTAGAACATTCATTGGCTCCTATGTCTAGGCTAGATAAATGAGTATTCATATAGCGAATCTGGGGCACTATGACTTACCCTCGTGGAAGTTTCTTTTAGCTTCTTGAAAATAGCATTTGTCTAAGGAGAGTGTAAGAGCCTTTAGTATTTCTGCCTCCTGCCCGCTCGAGGCTGGCCATTCTGTCTTATAAGTCAATTTTTCCAATAACTCACTAAATTTAATAGCTAGGCTAGTATTATCGTTAATCATGATAGGATTTGCCTTTATGCTGCTAAGCTCAGGCTCCGTGCTAGGCTCTTCGTTAACCACGATAGGGTTTGTCTTCGTGCTGCTAGGCTCGGAGACCCAGGACTTCGTGCTAAATGCTTCACAAAACTTAGCTAATATCCTGATATATACTTTAAGGGTTATGCTTCAAGGTTCTTACTAGTAACTTCTGATAGTTTGTCGAAATAACTCATGTTGGCTGATATGTGCAGATGAGATATAGCAATTAGGGTCTTTGATTATAGTGTGTGTTTTCATGGACGTGCGAGATATAAGACTTTATATCTTCTAAATGTTAAGGTTAGGTGGACAGCATAGTTCTATTCTTATCCCAAGGACGATAAAGCCCCAGTAGTGTCAGATAGATATCTACCTATCAATAATTCAATTTTGCGTAGTGCATGGCCAATACACGAATCAGCTCTTTCATTCTACTAATACGCAAAGTGGTACTATTTTGGGAGAGGAGACTCCTGTAGATAATTTCATAGCCACTAAGCTATCCAGTTCTACTTGCTAATCGTTCCAAAATCTAGCAAATGAGATGAAACTCGGACCAAGGCGCAGGCTACTACGACATTTTAATCCACCCACACTAGTGAAACCGCACTTATTCCTAAGCTAAGGAGGCAGTAAATACGCCATATAATATTAGGGCTCACTAGATGTAGTCTAAAGATAATCTCAGCTTTGAAATATCTTACGCGGCGCGTCTACCTCGGATTCAATATCCTTTTCGTGTGCTTAACAATTAAAGGTTGGGATATAATGTTAATCGATGCAAACCCTAAAAACCATTAAGCTTAACTAGATCGTAAATGGAGATGATTATATACCATAAGCAATATACCTTAACATTATAAGTAATAATAGAAATTCCCAACCTTAGACGTCTCTAACCAACTAGGCCCGTTCTAAACTAGTGTAAACTACTTGATTCCCATAATAAGTTAGGTGTGAGCAAGCCACGCTATACATTAGCTTTTCGCTATTATTCCTTTACGTCTAATCGTTAGGTAAGGCTAATCTCATCCCTATTGGTCCTAAGCTATATATATGGCCTCCTTCTCCCGCCGATTCCTTCTCCCGCCCATTACATATATTTCACTCTACTTCTCTACCTCACGATAGAAACCACTAATCTAATTAATTTACCAAGGGTCGAGCCTGATTTACGGCCTGACCTTAAGGGAGTCATGCTTAGACTAATAGACTCGACCAATTCTACGCCCTTACGCAAACGCAAACGGACTAAACCATCCATTCTAGTACCTTAATAAGACTTACCTTTCTTCTTATTCTCTGGCTAATATTGCAATAGGATGGCGCTTTTAAGACGCTCAAAAGTATAGTCTAATATAAAATCTAGGTCTTAAAGGACAAAAATAGAAACCTCGAAGACAAACTTCGGCAAGAGAGGGAGGAACACCGATGTACTCTAAACTACATAAATTACGATAAGCAGTTAGATAAGTGGAACGTCTTGATATGTGGGCATTTGATCTACGAGTCATGCACTAGATAGCTTAGTCAGAAACCGTGCCCTTTCTATGACGAGCCCTTTAAAGGATATATAAAATGTTACCCTTTTATAGGATGAAATACATCAGCTAGCTTAAAGTTAGATTAGCTTTAAACGTGAATCTTTTGAATGAATCTTAGAAAGCATGAAAACCCATGATGTGTTGGTTTCTAACTCAAAACTTTCTACGCTTATATATCTTCTTTAATCTTCCCCCTCTAAGCTCTGATAAAAAAAACCTATAATTAAGGACACAGTTTTGCTAGAATAATGACTTCGCTAGACTAAATCTTATTCAGGACCCATTTTTTAATCTCGCTAGTAGTATAACCGAGCCGATTCATCACCTTGTGTATATTCTAGGCGGCTAATCGATGAGCGGTATCTCTCGATCCTGGCTCGCCATCTAAATAATTAGCATACATCAACCCAGAACGAATAATAGACCCACTGCTAGCGAGATCAGATCTCTCAAATAGATGTAAATTCCACAGTAGCTCTTCCGATATACCCGGATATAAGGTCGAGGAGTTCCCGTCGATCGGTTATATCAATTTAATGACTGTTACCATTCCAGCGCGTACAATGATTGATTTTTGGGTCATCAGTTCGTTCTTAGTAGGGCTACGTGGCTCTGAGCGAACCACTATAAAGCAAAGCGCACTTAAAAGAAGAGGGTATGAGATTATTATTGAATTAAAGTCTCACAAATTGAAAATCTAGAGTCACTAATAAATGCTACTATTAGATATTAGCTCCACGCTGGTTATTATTGGCTCTTAGTATATTCCTATTACGGCTTAGTTATTAACGCTAGCTGGAATTATATCGCACTCCCTATGATTAGATCTCCGCTCTCCTATGCGGGGCTTTTGTTAACTCTTGGTATATTTATATTATAGCTAATCTATTATGGCTAATTGGATTGATGCATTTACTTCTCTGATTAGATCTCCGCTCTCCAGGCGGGCTATTGTTGGCTCCTAGTACATTCCTATTACGGATTCATGCTATTATCGCTAGATAAGATTCTCACTCCTCCGATTAGCTCTTAGCTCTAGATAAGGCTATTATTAGCTCTTGGTATATTCCTATTATAGCTTAAGTATTACCGCTAGCTGAAATCAGATCGCGCTCACTCCTCTGATTATAGGGCTGTTGTTGGCTCTTGGTATATTCCTATTATAGCTAATCTATCACGGCCAATTAAATTAATATATTTAATTCTCTGATTGGATCTCCGCTCTCTAGGCGGGGCTGTTGTTGGCTCTTAGTACATTCCTATTATAGTTTAAGGTTCTGTCTTATTAGCGCCAGATGCAATTTGATTGTACTAAATCCTCTAGCTATAATAGGAATGTACCAGGAGCCAATAACAACCCCGCTTAGGAGAACCAATCAACAGAGACATACCTTATTATCTATCTCTTAAAGGAAGACTATAATGATTTAAAAGGCTCCTGATTTTTATTCCTAATTATCACTTTTTTATCTAATCTCTCGAAATGGAAGGGTTCCAATCTACACTCTCTACCTTAGGATAGACTCCCAAAAAAGGTCTTTCACCTTCAGAAACGGAGATCACCTAGTCCCTTATGCTGGCCGAGTTCGGTATATCTATCTAGTGTCCTAATATTAAATCTTGGGCCTACTAAAATACCATTTATCGCCCTCCGTCCTATTATTCCGAATACAGTTAATGCCGCGATAGCACTTTTTATCGCTTCTCGCCCGAACCGAAGATCCTTCCTTTAACCGAAACGGATGCTCTTTACGAAAAGATCATTGGCCTCTGTAGTGAGATTAGTGACCTTAAAGCGTAGTGAGTGATGTTATTGATGAGCTCTAATACTATCCCTCTAATCTGATTAGGTTATGCGCGCACCGAGATATAATGTCTAATATATCGAGGTTCCTTCTATAAGATCTAAACCCGTGGCTAGCGGGAGTGGAGTAAGCTCTTAGGGACTTTTAAGATCCGCTATTTCACGATCCACCACCTGTATGAAGAGGTTTCTAATCCAATATACGGGTGAAACTCGGTCTTGAAGAGGGCATATATTAATTTCCTAGGCTAGTTTAGATTAGTACTTCCCAAGATCTTCTTTTAGGGTTAATTAAATCATAGAAAATTTGATGTCGTAATTCGGCCGCGGTCGCAATTTGCTGTTGTAATTCGCAATGGCCAAGACTTAACACTTAAGTTCCCGGCTGAGTGCGAGCTTCTAATATAAAATTCCGTAAATTAAATCATCTAGAATCGGACTCTAATAGAATGTTAACCAACGGGGTAAGTAGACCGTAGAAGGAGCTGCTTGAGTGATTTTCGAGGGCATCCACAAGTTCTTATAGCCAAATGAAAAGTTTAAGAAGGTCTGATTAAGCATAAGTGTCCTCTAAAGAATTGCATATGTATATGCATTTACTTTTTGGTGTACGTCATAAATCTGGTGTCTGATAGGTTTACGCGATCGCGGTCATAGCCTAATGCGCGTGGTGGTCACGTGGGATTAGTGCCTAACGTGACCACCGTCGGGTTTCTCCTATTACCCCGCTACCTTCTCTCCTCTAACCAACTCCAAATACAATTTCTAAGCGTAAGTTATATAATCATCATAACCATAACCAGAGAGCTGATTCAATTTTCATTTTAGATGGATCGTCTTTTATCTAAAGCGGAGTCCCTTCGTCTAGAAATCAAGTAGATAATATCTGAAGCTACCCTAAAACGCAGTTCAGACGAGAAAACTGAAAAGACCGCTTTTATAGAGGATGCGCTTGGGAATAAATCATATGAAGGGGAAATTTTGCGGGATATAGTGACTAAGTTAATAAAGGAAATAGTATATGAGAAGGTATGTGGCCCCTTACTGATATCAAGCTTACTCTGCTGATTAAGTGTAGGGATGGGGTTGGGATCTGGCTTATTTTCCTCGACCGAAAACTCCTATTAGCAATAAACACTCTCGAATGTATCTCATTCCCTTGTCCGAGAATGTGAATATTCTTCCTAGTGGTGAGATAAAGGAGGGTTCTACTAAACTCATTAGTGATGAGCCTATACTAAGCTTACCTGCGACTATTCTGCTGTTCATACCTAATCAGAATGATTCATAATACTATTATATTTATGTGACATAAATAAGCATCTATGGTACGTATTCATTAGAGAGCCTGGGTGTTCAGGCCTTGGATAATTAAAGCCACCTAAAGTCCATTTAAAAGATCGAGCTTCTAGTTGGATAGAGAATATTCGCAAGAAACGAGCGACGTAATGATGAACTTCGGTTTATGGTGATTGGAAATATCCCGAATGAGTGGCAGATCTTTGTATCGGGGGAATAGGTTGTGATTGGAACTGATTGCATGGACCATCATGATGGCTATTATGAGCTTCTAGCGATGGGAGTTGATAACGAGGGCTGTATTATTAGAATTGCGGCATCTAATGGAGTACTTGGGGCGAGAGAGGGTATGGCGTTTGGGTATTGAGTGACTTAAGGTATGGACCCTGGGTGTTATAAACTTCTAGCGATGGGAGTTGATAACGAGGGCTGTATTATTGGAATTGCGGTATCTGATGAAGTACTTAGGGCGAGAGAGGGTATGGCGTTTGGGCATTGAGTGACTTAAGGTATAGACCCTGGGTGTCATGAGCTTCTAGCGATAGGAGTTGATAACGAGGGCTGTATTGTTGGAATTACGGCATCTGATGGAGTACTTAGGGCGAGAGAGGGTATGGCGTTTGGGCATTAAGTGACTTAAGGTATGGACCCTGGGTGTTATGAACTTCCAGCGATGGGAGTTGACAACGAGGGCTGTATTGTTGGAATTGTGGCATCTGATGGAGTACTTGGGGCGAGAGAGGGTATGGCGTTTGGGCATTGAGTGACTTAAGGTATGGACCCTGGGTGTTATGAACTTCTAGCGATAGGAGTTGATAACGAGGGCTGTATTATTGGAATTGCGGCATCTAATATAGTATTGGCGTTTGATTGTTAGGAGACTGAAGCGGTATATTGGATGTAGGTTGATATAGGACTTGGGAGTTGGCATCGTGAGAAAGCGGTGTTCTAGATGTAGTTTGATATAGGATCTGGGAGTTGGATCGAAGCGGTATGGATTGATGTAAGGCCTGAGAATTACTAACGTCGATTATAGTCTGTGTTTTAGGTAAAGCCGGCGAGCGGTCGAGACTCGCTAAAGTCTGATTGCTATCGGCCTAAAATATGAATTGAGATAGGGTACCTTCGCAGTCAGTAGTTAGTAGATGCCATAGTTTGAAGGGATTAATGACGTACCTGGACCTCCCTGGGCAACTATTGTAGTAGATATCAAATCCTTCTAAAGACTTTTAAAAAGTTTGTTCGCTTCACCACAATGTTCCTCTTTCAACTGCTCTTTAATATCTGGTTTTAATGCCTCTATGAATTTAGTCCGTTTCTCTCCGCTGCATGGAAGTATCCGTAGACTTGAAATAGTTAGCTCTATAGAGTCTTCTCTCTATAGACTTACCACTCTTTCCCCACATATTAAGGCAAGATAAATATAACAGCGAGATAATTGCGCCCAGCAGGTGCTGTAGGAAACACATCGCGACATAAAGAGTCGAGCTTTTTACCCTTACTAACCCATCGCGTAGTATTGCTTAGCGCTAAATCTTTAAAGCGTCGAAGAAAATGTGTGACTAAATTTAGTTTAGTGCTGGCTGGATGTCCATAATGATATAAAGCGACTTTAAGAAATCGCGAACGAATCAAATTGACTTCATCAGTACTCTCAATATCCCTAAGAATATTGGCAAACCGTTCGATCGGACTAAGGCAAATATCAGAGGAAAGCAGATCGGTCGCTTTTTTCCAATTCGCCTTTTTTTTAGGTCCAGGCTGAATTCCACTATTTTCCCCGGGCTTTGACTTTTTCCTAGTCCGCTCCGAACGAAGTGCGATCTCCCTAGTTATAGGCTGACTTCCCCTTTTCCCCCGGGCTTTGACCCTTTCCCAGTAATTATTTGCCTCGTTTCTAGGGGAATATTCCTCCATAAGGACGAAAGTGACTAAATAACCGATTATTTTAGCGATGATTCTAAATAGATAGAATATATTAACGCACTTTAGAATCGACTTCGATGCAGGCTAACCCTTGTTTCTCTACTTATACGCAGGCATCTGAGAGATGTTAAAGGATCTTCTTACTCTAAGCAAGCCCCATTTTATAGATAGATAATATAGGAGCTTGAAATACGGGGCATTCAGATCAGGATATGTACGAGGCTATAAATCTCGACTAATAGTTAGCGGGTAAACCTATTTTCTAATTAGCGATATATATGCTCACCCTTGGCTCTAGACTTAGCGCTTTGACTTGCGTGATGATGTACTAATCAATGATTTACGCCCCTAAAAGGAAAATCGCCATCTAAACTATTTTCTTTTGCGCCATAGTCACGGGGTTTTTGAACCAATACTTACACTAGATAAATTACTTGGGTACTACTAATTTTCATCATTCAGGAAGATAATAATAATGGAATATAGTGGCATAATATAGAGGTAGTGGACCTAGGTGCTAGAAGGATTGCTAATAGCGTATCATTCACTATGGATATAGGCCGCTAGGGTATTACTTATTAATAGATCAAATCGCACCCTACCGCCCCTCCCTTTATTTATTTAATCATGCTAGCCCGCAGTCATTTTATCTCTCGAAAAAAAGCCGTTTCCTTAGATTTTCTTCCTTATTAACAACGAGACTAATGCGTGGCGTAGGTACACTAACCCATCTTAGGTTTTTCTTTTTGGTCGATAACAAGGAAGTTCCTAAAAGGGCTAGTGTGGCTACACCTCGTAGTGATCTTCTTAGTTAACAGGATAAACATACGTTATAGATGCACTAACCTATCTTAGGATTTTCTTATTGTCGACCAAACAAGAAAATCCCAAAACAGGCTAGTATAGCTACACTTTCTTCTTAGTCAAAACAAGACCTCTATAGTGGCGTAGATGCACTAACTAATATTAGGATTTTCTTCTTGGTCGACAACAAGAAAATTGCAAAACAAGCTAGTATAGCTACACCTCGTAGTGATCTTCTTAGGCGAAGATAAGACAAATACTTAGCGAAGGTGCATTAATCAATATTGGGATTTTTATTCTTGGTCAACAACAAGAAAATTCCATAAGTTACTAGTGTATCCTCGTAGCGATCTTCTTGTCGATAATAGAAGTCCGATCTATGTTCGTGCTTTCTTATTACTATAACTTTTAGTCGGCAATAAATATATATCTACCATTACTATGCACTTCTTGTTTGATGATTTAGAGCTACGATTATAGCAAGATATCGCACCTCGTTCCTCTCGCCCAAGCTCTCGTAACCTCAAGCAGAGAGGTACAGTCCCTCATAGAAGAAGTGAAGAGACTCAAAAAAGAACTCGAAATCACTTCTTATACGCTTAGATATCAAAGGCGAGCTATTATTAATACACTTTCACTATAGAAAGCATTCGTCCCTCGATATCTTCGCTCCTATAAATCAAATTATTTGCTAGAGGGTCTTCGAACCAAGAAGCAGGTACGCATGATTGATTAGCGAGGAGAAAGAGAAGACGACTAATTAGCTTCTAAAGACTGAGATTATAGATATGGTCATTTTTACCTGTATTAAATAGTTCCTTGGATATTCTAGGGTGGAGGTCAGCCCCTTATTTAATCAGACCTTTTACGCGACCTTTTATATTCAGTATTTCAACGAAATAGTTAGTCATATCAAGTGGAACTTTAATAAAGACCTAGTGCTAGACAGTAGCTCCTATAAGTATAGGCGCGAGCTTCACGAAAAAGCTGAGTCTGCCAATAAGCTCATACCGCTTATAGAGCGATAGTGGTGGAATTATATCGGTTATCGCGCAAGCATTAAGCTAAAGTTCAACTAAACACGAAAGCGGAAATTGCAACCTATTAGCAGCTATATAGAGAAGAAAAAGGCTAAGGTGGCATAGACCATCACACCTAATGAAGCTCACCCGTTTCTGCATCTATAATTTTCACATTATGGTTACTTCACACCTTAATAAGTAATCTGAGCGTGAACACTTAGAGCTCATAAAAGATCTATATAGGAAGCGTTATATAGGCCTAAGTTCGCAACCGAGAGCTCCCCGAAACTTTTTTCCCCTAGATTTCTGCTTCTTAAACATCATATAAGACACTCTTATCCCGAGCTAGTGTTACAATACGACTAGTTTAGCCGTAAGTATTAATATCGTACCTAATAGGCTCTAGATCGACAGCCTAGTAGGTATAGACCTAGTCGTTCTTTTGAATGTGTTAGGTCACCTGACCTATATCTACCATATCCCTTCACTTTCAGTAGCTTAGACTTCTTCTCTCCATACTACATATTACCACGTACGTTCTATACAACTTCCACACGTACGTCCGTAGAGAATAGTTTAAGAATACTAAGTTTTATCTATAAAGCTTCTGTAACCCCCACTAAATCTTTAATTTCCAGCCCTCCAGTTTAAATATCAGTTGCTCTTTATACAATGACTTCCTCAACGAGCTAGGTTCCTCTTTACGAACTTTAGCATCTCTTCAGTGACACTATTCATCATCAGGCGGTCCACGGTCCTCAAACAATCCATCAGTATTACCCAACTACCGGTTCCCTCGATCATTTTCTTAAAGGTCCCCTTATAAGTATATTAAGTGCTCTTTAGAACTATAACTACGAGAACAACCTCAAACGTCAACAGAAAATCATTTCTAACATTATTCTCGCTAGGAGGCATGACCCATATGACCTACAGCTATGCGAAATTTTTAACTATTCTTAATGCTACAAGCTTCTATTTAGCCGCGAGAAACCCGATAAGGTCTTTTTTAGCATCGCGATCAAGATAACGAGAATAGAGGAAAGAGATTATATGCTTTTTAAGTACCCACGGTAGCTATTTTTTGAATTCTACTTATATAATAAAGAATGGTTCAGAAACTATTGCAATCGGTTTCCCCTTCCGCAACCATCGCGATTTTCTCAACAAGGAATACATAATATCTTTTACTTCATCGATGTTAATCTAGCGGAATGGCTACTACGCTAGGGGATAAGGTTAGAAGGCCACTCGCTACATTAGACCAGCAACGCCAGTCAATTCATTAACTTTAATCTTAGAGTTGATTTTAAAAACTCGCTAGATTCGGGATTTTCCTCTCTAGAAGGTAGAAAATCTTACTAGAGTGGATTAATGCTCCAGAAGAATCCAATCCCGATGCTCGACTAGCTTCGAGTCCACGGCCCTCCTCTTCCTACCAATATTCTATTTAACGCCACGATCGGCCTTAGCATTCCTACTATAAAATGGCTTTTACGCCATAGAAACGTGAGCTATAAAGTCTAGAAAGATGCTACATATACCGCGATAGATATGGCTAAGCCAGGGGCTGCCAAGATATTGGAAGTGATTTTACAATCTCCACACCCGGAAACGCCGCACTCTTTCCATAGGTATCTTATGAAAAAGCTCCGTGACGATACGTTAACGAGTATGACTAAGACAGAAATAGATACGGCGGGACTTCTTAGTGACTTTGCAGAAATAATGGGAATAGTTAGTAAGGGGAGGATTGACGTTCTAGCTTTCCAGGGTAAAACAAGAAGTATGCTCGATAAGGCATCTAAGGGACTATAAGATGCGATAGTATCTCTCGCTAAAGATACTAAGCTATGATGGATATTCCTGTTTCAAAATTCCTTCCAAGAATAATAAAAGTCCTTTGAGTTAGAAATTCATCCTCTAATCAAAAGATATCTCCAACCGCTATAAGCGATCATATAAGGATAGACTATTGGCTACATAATCAGTTGGTGTATGATGATGATGATGATGAATTCATTTGCCCGATGTAGCTCGCTCTATATAAATGCTGCTATGCGGGAGTGCTGTCGGGCCCGCCGACAGCGGAAAGGTGGTGACCAGCCCATTGGTGACCTTAGGAAGCTCATGATGCGAGCTTCCCGCTGGTCCCATCGAATGTAGATACAAATTAACAAAGGAAAGCAGATGTGCAAGTGTTTCACCACTTGCACTGCATCTAAACGAACGTTCCTAGTCCTCACCGCCTTCCCTAGGACCCTGCTCCACTCTCACTCCACCTACTCCAACCTCGCCCCTGTAATCTCCACCACCCTTCTCGACTGTCGACAGCCGCTCGCGCGTTCGTTTGACTCAAGGGAGTACAGTGGACCTGGCACTGCACTCCTCGCGGGCACCATTCTTCTTCTTCCGTCACACTGTTCTCGGGGGTTCATTCTCGCTCTACTTCTTCTACACCGAGAGCAATTGGATCCACTGCTTGGAACTGGCTCAGAATCCCTGTTTTGACCATAAAGTCGGCAACTGTAGTGCGCGCTTCGGGGCGTGCCAGAAGTTCGTCTCGACGAATGACGATTCCTTGGCCCGACAGGGCGCGCCGCATCCAGTCCCGCTCCGCTTGGTGGAGCGGGCACTCCAGCAGGACATGAGCCACTGTCTGGTTGCCCAATTCGCAGTCGCACCGTGCCGACTCTCGTCGGTTGATGCGAGCGAGATAGGCGCTTAGTCCAACCCGTCCCGTGCGCAGCTGCATCAGGATTGATGTCGTTGCTTTGCGGAGCCCGAGCCAATAGTTGAGTGTTTTCTTGGTTGGTACTTGGATCAGTCGCCTGGTCGGCCGACTGGTCTTTTCTAGCGCCCATGCCCTCTCCCACTCAATTTTCGCCTCTCGGCGCAACCGTCGTTTGGCTGCAGCTGCGAGGCAGATGTACCGATTGAGCGAGTTCCGCGGTTCTTCGGGTCTCTGTGCAGCTTCTTTCGCGTGTGCGTCCACGATCTCGTTGCCTGCTACACCTTGGTGAGCTGGGATCCATCTGAGTTCCGTTCGAATGCCCTTGTCCGCCAATTGGCGAAGTCGGTCCAGGCATCCCATGAGATAAACCTGGCCAGAGGGCATGCGCGGTCGTCGGAGCGCTTTTAGCGCCGCCTGGCTATCCGCGAATATAACTACGCCCTTTTTAGCACGAGTAAGCCAGGGCTCATCCCCGTTGAGAACTAATTCCAGAGCCATCTCTATGGCCCGTAGCTCCGCAGAATATACAGTAGACGAGTCGTCATCACCCATTTGGCTTAGAGCGATGTGTTTCCCCCCTCGTCTACTGCTGCTGCGCCAACTTTACTCTCGATACCGCTTCCGTCAGTGTACATGATCAGTGGTCTCTCTTCTGGGGCTTTCCCAAGGATCTGGTTATGATGTTGCACAGCAACGTCTCGGTCCTCGATCGTCACATCTGGTGGTGCTTGCCACGGTGGGAGGACGAATGCCTTTCGACTCTCCCAGTTTCTCGGCAAAGCTCCTGGGGGAGTCGTTAGACATCCACCCGGCTTCCAGGCTTGCGCCTCCATCGGTGACCAACCAGACCAGTCTCTCTCACCTGCCGGTCGACGTCGAAGCATTGTTGGTGGGACAGCGAATAAAGGTCCCGTTCGTAGTCTGAGGGCCGTTTCTTGTACTAATCGATTCATTTGGATCGAGATAGGCGGCAAGTGTAGTTCTGAGTTGAGTGCTTCGGCTGCTGTAGTCCGGAAGGCTCCGCTAATGAGGCATGCTGCCTGCTTTTGAATTGCCACGAACGGGTGACACATATTTCTTGCCTTGGACTTGCTGATGAGCATAGGTTGGTACCAGGCAGAGACGCCAAAGAGCATCTGTGGAATGATGACCGCTTGGTAGATCCTTCGCATTGCATAGACCGAGGCTCCCCACGTTGAACCCGCCAAGCTTCGGAGCGCTTGAAGGGAGACGCTAGCCTTGGCCACAGCTTTCTCGCGGTGGTGGTGAAATTCCAGACCCGGGTCTAACCAGTAGCCTAGGTATCGCTCGGCCGTTCTCGTCGCTTTCACGCTGTGCCCTCGTAGATTTAGGGATGTGTATTGTGGATCAACCTCTTTGGTATTCACAAAGTGTATGAGTGCGTATTTCTTCGGGTCAAAGACGGATGCATGTTTCTCGGCCCATTGATCGGCCTTGTGGCATGCCGCCCTGAGCTTCCTGATGGTCTCGCGTTCGCTGTCGCCTTTGGCCATGAAGCCAACATCGTCGACCCACCCGCTGCCATTCACCCCATTGCCGCAGCTCTCAATGAGATCTGCGTTGTAGATGAGATACAGAATGGGTGAGATCGGCGACCCCTGAGGGATGCCCGTGGGTGTGGGAATTGTATCGGACATGCCTTCGGGCATGCGGATTCTCGTGCTCCGATTGGTCAAGAGAGCCTTCACCCAGGGAACGAAGTGTCCCAGGCGTCGTTTCTTGAGATTATGCAGAAGGCGATCGTGGGAGACATTGTCGTACGCCCCAGATACATCTAGCATTAGCAGAGACACCACTGGCTTGCCCTTTCCCCATGCGGTTTTAATCCGATCGATGATAATGTGAATAGCATGGTCAGTAGATATGCCCCTTCGGCCCCCCAGATGGGTTCGTGGGAGCAGTCCCTCGTTCTCCACCGCGTAACTGATCCGTCGTGCAATGACGGACTCCAGGAACTTTCCGAGTGTGTTGAGCAGTGCAACCGGCCTGTAGGATTTTGCGAGTTGATAGTCGCCTTTTCCCTGCTTTCGAAGAACAACTGTGATCGAGCGCTGGAAGTGTGAAGGATTGTAGCCAGTGCGTATGCAGGCGTTGAATAGCTGAAGTAGCGTTTCTAGGATGACCGGTATCTCGATAAGCTTGTGCCAGAGAGAATTCGGTATGCCGTCCTCTCCTGGTGCTTTGCCTGCTTTCGCTCCTTGCACTGCCTCCTGTATCTCTTGTGCCGTAATTGATGGAAATTCGATCTGCTGCGGGTACTGAAATGATTCTGTGTCGGACAGATCAGCTGGCGGTGGTAGCGGGAAGAATGCGGCTCGCAGGGCGTCTGCTTTTTGCTCAATGGTCTCCGCGAGAGCTCCGGGTATTTGGGGGTTCGGGATTTTCAATGACGGGGTGAGCCCCTTCTCGTAGGCCCCGTTGCGACTCCTTGCCCACTTTGCTAGTCGCCACATGCCTCGCGGGCCATCTTCGATGACCTGTTGTACTCGGCGCCGATGCGCTTTTGAGAGAGTCTTCTTGATGAGACGCGCCTTCATATTGCGTGCGACGGAGTAGCGCATCCAGTCGAAGGGGTCTTTCGTTCGCGTATGGATGCGGCGAAGACGACGAACCTCTTTGACTGCAGCCTTACACTCGTCGTCAAAATCGGAGTTTGACCACGCTGATGGTTTCGCCCATGGAGTTGAATCCTCAATAGCCGACTGAACAATTTCTACCAGCTCCTGGCACTGTTCTTCTATTTGCTGTCGGTCTGCCTGGGAGAGATCCCTTGCCTGCAGACCGTCCTCAATCTTCTGGACAAGTCTCTTGTTGTCGGTGGCATTCCAGTTTCTTCGCTTCTGCTGTACCGTAATAGGTGTCTCAATGTCAAGCACGGTTCTGACTGGGAAATGGTCAGAGGAATGTTCGATGTCGTCCGCCCTCTCGCATTGTATCAGCCTGCCGGCGAGGCTCGAAGAGATGAAGGTGAGATCAATCACCGACGACTGATCATTTCGGGACCAGGTGGGCTTGCCTTCTTCGGTCGTCAGTTCGAGACCCCACTCAGTAGCAATTTCGATCAATTGTTTCGCCTCGTTGTCGGTTCTGGTGCCCAGGCCTCCCCACATCGGGTGGTGTGCGTTCATATCTCCCAGAATAACGTGTTCTCCCAGAGGGCGTTTTGATAATTCGCATCTCAATTGCTCGAGCGTGTTGCTGCCTGGTCTATTGTATATGTTGTGTACGAAGAGATCTGTCCCGTCCCTACCACAGTGAGCTCTCCTGAGCTTCAGCAGTTGGTAATCTTGCGAGATGAGCTGGCAGGACCAAGTGCTCGGGTCAAGCGTTTTAGACACGAACAGACACACGCCTGGCTGTGAACCACTGGAGGCTTGATGCAGATCGTCTTGCCGGCCATCGCTTCCCTCGCTGTTATCCTTTACTGTAGGATACAATAGCTGAAATGTTCCCGTCGCCGGTTGGTGGGTTGTTTGTTGTAGTTGGTTCTTCCACGGCTCCTGCACTGCGATGACATCCGCTGTAAGGACGTTTCTATCTCGAAGGAATGTAGCCATGACTGGCCACGACTTGTGTACGTTGTATTGCAAGATTTCGAAAGATTTCATTGACGGTTCTGTTCGTCATCACTTCGCTCGCTGGCTTCGTGCCATATCTCGTCAATGGGGTCCTCGATTGTCAGTGCGTTAGTCGTGAATGCCGGCGGGGAAGATCTAATTGGTATCGCTTGCTGCTGTTTGTATTTCAAGACGACCATTTTTCGGTATTCAGGACTCTCCGGATCCAGGCCCTCGCCCTCGGGTCCGGGTGTGCTACCGGCATCGTTGACATTTGTGACATCGCTGATGAATTGGGACAGCCGGTCCTCATGGCTGTCCTGTTGAGTGTTGGCTTGGGGGAAATCCGCAGGTGTGAGCTGGATGTTGAACCAGTCATTGTCATCCGGCTGCTCATCCATGGTCTCTCCTGGCTCGGCCGTGCGACGTCTTTTCGAATTGGTTTGGTCTTGAATCGCTTTCTGGGAAGCCACCTGGAGCCTGGTTGCTCGTTGACAAGCTAGTGGGATCATTGGCGGCTTGGGGTCCTTCACTCTGGTTCTCGAGCCCTTTGGGCGACCCGGACCTTTCTTGGGTTGCGCTGGCTCGGTGAGCTCATCTGGTCTTATCTCTGCTTCCGCTGGTGCTGTCTCCAGGTCGATCACGGTCTGTTGGTTGTCCGGTGAGGGCTCTTCCTCTTGATGTCTGTCTGGAGCATGCATCGACGCATCTATTCCATCGACGATCGTAGGATTTGAACTGGACGAGGTTGCAGCTATGTTGGCACTTGGGACGACCCGAAAATGCAGTGGGACACGATGGTACGCCGGACAGTCGGCAAGCGCCTGTTTCGCTTCATTCAATGCCGCCGTCTTCACCGGACATTCTCGACTTGTCGGACGATGTCCCTCGCCGCAGTTGGCGCATTTCACCGGTATCGCTTGCCCCTTGGTCGACAGACACTCCCAGGTCGGGTGTCCGCCGGCACAGTGGCCGCATTTGAAAGCGTTGGAACAGTGTGACTGGATATGCCCTGGCTTTTGGCATTTTCTGCATAGCTTCATCCGCCCCTCACGGCAAAATCGTGAGGCATTGTGGATTTGCTTTCCCCACACGACGCCAGTCATGATAGCGCGATTCGCCACGACGGGGCTGGTGAACTCGATCAAAATCGAGCCCTCCGCCCTTTCACCCGGACGCGTCAGCCACCCCAGATACTGGATCTTGCAATCTTCGCCCCAGCTGTTCTGCCTAAGCAGTTCCGCCGCAGCGTCAGTCATCGTCTCCGGAGTCAGCTTCATCGACTTCACGGGAACATGGTACGCCACGACTCCCCACGACGGTTCCTGGATCACCGAGCCGGGTCCAAACGCCCGCAACCACGCGGGGTGTTTGCGAAGGACCTCTGCACCAGCCGCGCTGTTGGCGATCATTGCCACGTCGCCCGATGGCAGTTTCCGGGCTGCGACAAAGGACGCCTGTTTGGCCAACACCCCTGAATTCTTCTGCTGGGCATTCGTTGTCCTTTGTCGTTCTGCTCGGTCCACCAGATCCTTCGGCGTCAAGCCACGGATCGCGTCACGATTCGGTCCGACTTTGACGATGACCTCACGGTCCTCGCGAAGTTCAATTTCCGGTACCCCAGGAGACGACGTGCCGTTGCTCCGGGTGTTGGGTGCCCCAGCCTTGACCAAGTCGCGCTGCCAGTCCCTGGCTCGGAAGCTGCGCCACGTCGCCGCAGAGTTGGCCGCGGGGGGTGGACAAAGTCGTCGATAGAGTGCTCGTTGTCTTTTCAATGGTGTCGATTCGCTGGTTCAAGCGTTCGGTGTCGCGGTTAATCTTGGTCAGCGCGTCGAGCACCTTGGCCATTCCCTGGCTATCGCCCCGTTGGGCGTTCAGTGCGTACTGGCGGACGGCGCGGATATATCCGGTGACATACCGGTCCTCCATGCCATTGTTTTCGATGTGATTCAGCACCCTGCGGGCTCCTTCCGCGACGTCGTCCATGGATCGCGGCGGTTCCGCGAGGGCCGAGTTTTTTGATGTTCCTCTCCTGACTGGGAGCAAATTTTGTGCATTCGCACCAGTCGCGATCTCCGCGGCCATCTCACCCCTGAGACGGGTATCAGGCGATAGCGCCTGAAGTTACGACTACGGTGAACTACTTCTCGAGGTCCTGCGACCTCTGGTTGGCTAGATATTCCAGGAATACGTTTTTGCCAAGAAAGAGTTGTTTTTTTTTCAAATCAGTTGGTGTATCTAAAGACGATAAAATACCATATAGCCCCCAAGTCGGTGAGTCGCATTTCGGAAGTAGGAAGAGGGACTAGTAGTTAACTATGACTATAAGTAACATATTTTCCTCTCTTATCTTCTAATTCTATAATTAGCAACCAATAGCTCCAAATATCCGAATTTCCTTACGATGCTCTTTTTTCTTAGGTTCCAACTTTTCAAAAACGCTTAAACCGATCAACTCTACAAAATATATGTGCACTTTTTTGATAAGTCTAGAAAAGAGTGCGCTTCACTAAATCTCTTTCCTTTTGTTTTAAGGTCTAATGCAATTTTTAGAATATACCCTCCAGACAATGGCCTTATACCTAATAGAATGATACCTTATCTAATAGGGATGGCATTGATCGGATGGGAAATTAATAAGTAAGTTCAAATTATAATGTGATTCCTTATTCCATTCTCACGTAATAAGCACCAGTAAATAGGGACGGGCCATGTCCACCTAGAAAGAGCCATAGCACGTGCTATCGGACTATTAGCAAAAGATATTAGATCTTATAAATTTTGTTTTCCAACTACTTTATAAGTGGCCGAAGGAACGACTCTTAAACGACTTTACCCCCCCTTAGGGACCGGATACTATTACTAAATTATATCGTTTTTAGATTACGGAAATAGTGCCTAAAATTGTGGGCTTGGAAGCACACGAAACATTTCTCAGTGAACATCATAATTATTGTGGGGGATATAATTCTGATCGCATCGTGATCCATAATTTTCTTAAGCATCTACTATTTAAAAACGACACGTAAAGTTTCCGATTTCTTATAAACAATCCGGCGGACTTCCAGAATTTTAACGACATCCTCTACAAATATTCTTCAATATCTCTTTCTAGCGGCTCGGTTATATTTCTTAACCTTCCGTGACTAATAATATATTCCGATATTTCTGCGCTTTCTATATGAACTCTAATCATTATTTCTTTCATTAAATCAGTTAGTGCGTTGCTCAATTTGTCGTCATATATTTGATACTTCGGCTTTTTAGGACTAATCCTAAGTTACCATAGTTACCTTTAGGTTGAACATTTATTTTATGACATAACGTTAGAAGCGCAGGTGCTATATATAAATATAGCGCGATGCCCCGGACTTAGGATATGATTGATTAGGGCCATCATATTTTGCTTCCAAACAATCTTCTACAACACTTCAAAGGAAAGGAGTGATGATTATTAGAGTATTAATAATGACGAGCCTACGTCCATGCCGGGTGGTGACTATGAATCTTTTGGGGATATCAATCTCGAAGCTCCTAAACTAGCTATTCTCCGGTATCATAGGAGTTCTAGGCCGAGTCCATATATCTTAGCCCTTCTACCAATACGGGTGGACTTAGAACGTTAGGTACTTATGACACCAGTTGGTTCCCATAAGGCAGCCCACAGGCTTTAAGCACTATATAGAGCCAAAGAATTTACTAGCTCGCTTATAAGGCTACTACTAAGAAAGTGGAACGTGTAATACGATCAACACGCTTAGGAACGAATACTTCGGGAAAAAGACTATTCGTATAACTTATTCACGCACGAAATCTCTAATTACGTAGTATGCCACTAATACATTTTCGGAAGAACGAAAAAGTTCGGCGTGGTGACCTTCTACTTCGCACCTAAGGCAGAAGAGGAAAATTTCAGGGCTCATTTATTATTTAACATTGATCTAGATACACTTCTCCCCCGCTATACATAGAACGAGTAGTGGTTCCGAGCCTACTAGGATTATATCGAAAGAGACCTGAATATGAAGATACAAGAACTCGAAAAAGAGAACGTTGATTAAATCTACAAGTTTGCCGATCTACATCTACTATATAGACTACACAAACGAGGAGTCTTGCCTATTACTGGTGTGGTTTTAGGGGTTTCTAAGTTTTTGCGTAGGATTTAATGGAAGACTCTTTTTATTTCTAGTCATCAGTCTTTTCGTTTCTCATTAATTATTAAATAATGCTCATCTTTGTTCTTACTATTCAGCTCGTAGACCATTCAGGATCGCCACCCCTAACCCTTCTTCCCGAATATAGTAGCACATAGGGGCTATTAAAAGCTAATGATATTCGCTCGAGATTCATTAGCTCTTGGGACTTCGAATTCCGAATATGATTTTAGAATACAATAGCGTATAGAAAGAAGAATAATGAATTAGGAGCCTAGGAACATGACTCGATTGCCGAAAATTAATAGAAATTTAACAAACTATGAGCCACGGGAAGGTAGGTAAACGCCCCTGAATCATCTAGAACTTAAAAAGGCAGAGCCTAGCCATTCTTCTAAAAGTCATGAACTTAAATACTAAGCGTTCCCATTTGTTTCCTTCCCTTCTCTTTAGATCTATAGCTACTAGATATTGTAAGAACATGGACAAAAAGTTACTACGCTATGCCTCTAACCCTGGCGACGATCGCGAAGAAGATGATGGTTACGAAAACTCGGGCGAAGGATCTCCCTAGAAGAATATCTAAGATTACTAGGAGGGCGAGCAACACGCCAACAACTAGGTCCTATTATAAAAGATATTTAAAAGAAGCCAGAAAAGGACTCTAGAGCGCGTAAAGGTAATTATCACTATACTTAAACACGTTAAATATCCCGGACTAACCATTAAATAAATCAAATTCAAGCTTAAGGAGTCTGGTATCCTAGCGGCGAAGTCCACTATAGCGAGAACTCTAATAGAATTCTACTAGGTGTGTTATGAAACCCTAAGCGCAAGCTTTCTCTAATTTAGTGAAATAGGCATTCAAACGAACCCACTAGAGCTAGGGCCTTACTAAAGAGGCCCGAGAGATTCTAACCAATAAGGAAATAAGCGAAAAGACCACTTACTTCAGGCTACTGGCAAATCGGGGTTTCAATCCTCCATCACATATGGCTTAATAGCAGGCATAGCCGGAATCACGGAGCATAGTTTAGCAATTATCTCTCGCATAGCTATAAGCGCTAAGCGAGGCTCATCAGCACGACTCTCTAGCATAGCTAGAGCCGTTCAACATGGTCCATTTTTAAGAGGAGTCTCTAGCATAGCTATAAGTGCTAAGCGAGGCTCATCAGCACGACTCTCTAGCATAGCTAGAGCCATTCAATATAGTCCATTTTTAAGAGGATTCTCCAGCACAGCTATAAGTACCAAGCGAGGCTCATCAGCACGACTCTCCAGTATAGCTAGAGCCGTTCGATATAGTCCATTTTCAAGAGGAGTCTCTAGCACAGCTACAAGCGCTAAGCGAGGCTCATCAGCATAACTCTCTAGCATAGCTAGAGCCGTTCGACATAGTCTATTTTTAAGAGGATTCTCCAGCACAGCTATAAGTGCTAAGCGAGGCTTATTAGCACGACTCTCTAGCATAGCTAGAGCCATTCGACATGGTCCATTTTCAAGAGGAGTCTCCAGCACAGCTACAAGCGCCAAGCGAGGCTCATTAGCATAACTCTCTAGCATAGCTAGAGCCATTCGACATAGTCCATTTTCAAGAGGATTCTCCAACATAGCTACAAGCGCCAAGCGAGGCTCATTATCATCACGGACTACTCACACAGCCAGCATCACTAAACATGGTTCACTACCAGTACGCGTTTCTAGCACAAATAGGCCCACCAAATATAGCATTTTATTAGCACGCCTTTCTCGCACAGCCGGCATCACTAAACATAGTTCACTACCAATACGCGTTTCCAGCATAGATAAGCCCACCAAATATAGCTTATTATCAGCACGCCTTTCTCGTATAGCCAGAACTATCGAACATGGTTCTTTTTCAGCCTACACAAACAGAACCGCCGAATCAAGCCTTAGTCTTATTATATCTAGATCGCAGTCCGAGGATTTTGGATATCTCTAGAAGCTAACTATAATCACTATGGATTCCTTCGGACTTTAAACTCACGCATATATTTATAAATAAGATAGCCTAATGCCTTATATAGTAATAATAATAATACTATAAGAACAAAAAGAAATTTGCATTAGAAACTCAGAGTATAATTTAGTCACTAAGATTAATAACATCTAGAGTATCTCATAGAACGGGAATGTTCAGCTATAGGTAAACGCCCGCGAATATGATTTAAGAAAACCATAAGTAGAGAGTTTTCAAAAGCCAGAGCCTATTTTAGAACCCATGATCTTAAATACTAAGAATGCCCATTTTCTTTCGTTACCTTCCCTCTTCAATAACGAGATAAATCAAGAACTACTCCCGCGCCTCGCTATTATTCTAACTTTTACGTCCGATCCCAGCATAGTCGATGATCCTAATACCTACGATGAAATACTCAAGGAGTTAGAAGCACTAAAAAGTTTAGTTTCAAGATATAGAACGGCTATTAGCGATAATCACGAAGGAGACAGAGATAACAATAATAAGTATAGCAAAGACTTAGGCGAAGAACCTCTATAAGACAGCCAGGAGGGCACGATTACTTAGGACTACCCTAAAAGCGGCTACAACGAATCTTTCGATATCGAAGAGATATTCAGGGACTATGTTCTCAAAGTGCATCCGGATCTTTTCCTATGCCCCGACGGCCAGTATCGATCTTAGTCTGATGCTTTCCTAGATAAACACATTCAAGAGCTTCATACTAAGAACCGGAAACTCGATAGTGGCAATGACTGCATAAGAACGAAACGACCGCGCCAGATCCAGCAAGAAGAGACCAATAGCAAGAAGGCCAAAGTCAATAGTAGTCCTAGTCACAAAGAAGTCAACCACAGGTCCCGCCGCATTAGTATCAATAAGAGCAAGGAAGTCAAGGCCAACCATAGGTCCAACCGCAAATCATAACCGTAGCAGGATATACTTAAAGTTAAGGCTAAGAGGGTCGAGGCGGAGAGGAAGCTTTAGGCGGAGAAAGATAAGCAGGCGAGGAAGCTTTAGGCGGAGAAAGAGAAGCAGGCGAGGAAGCTTTAGGCGGAGAAAGAGAAGCAAGCGAGGAAACTTCAGGCGGAGAAAGATAAGCGAGCGAGGAAGCTTAAGGCGGAGAAAGAGAAGCAGGCGAGGAAACTTTAGGCGGAGAACGATAAGCGAGCGAGGAAGCTTAAGGCGGAGGAAGATGAGTGAGCGAGGAAGCTTAAGGCGGAGGAAGATAAGCAGGCGAGGAAACTTCAGGCGGAGAAAGATAAGCGAGCGAGGAAGCTTAAGGCGGAGGAAGATAAGCGAGCGAGGAAGCTTAAGGCGGAGGAAGATGAGCGAGCGAGGAAGCTTAAGGCGGAGGAAGATGAGCAGGCGAGGAAACTTCAGGCGGAGGAAGATAAGTAGGCGAGGAAGCTTTAGGCGGAGAAAGAGAAGCAGGCGAGGCTTAGGTAGGAGCGGCAATAGTAGTGGCCTAAGCAGTTACCTAAGCAGCAGTTACCTAAGCAGCAGTGGCCTAAGCAGTAGTAGCCTGAGCAGTAGTGGCCTGAGTAGCAGTAGCCTAAGCAGCAGTGGCCTGAGCAGTAGTGGCTTGAGTAGCATTTACCTAGGTAGTAGTTACCTGAGTAGTAGTGGCTTAAGTAGCAGTTACCTAAGTAGTAGTGGCCTAAGCAGTAGTGGCCTAAGCAGTAGTGGCCTAAGCAGCAGAGTGTATAGGAGAAGCCTAAAAAGATGATGAGTATAGAGGAGCTAGTTAAATAATAGTTAACAAAGGATATAGAATCTATAATCTACTTCTTTAGATATCCCGGCGCGTTCCCATCCTAAATTCTTAGTTCTTCTTCTGCCACACCAAAGCGAGTAAATTCCATCTTTACTATTCTTAAAGACACCAAAGGTTCTAGACCAATCGCCAAACACGGCCTAATACCAGCACGCACTTCTCGTAATCTAATAGACGGAAATGTTTCTACCTTTCTTTTAATAAGACAATCCTAATACATAAATTCTCCTAGCGACCAAAGCTCCTTCCTATTTATAATCAACTTCTCCAATAGGTAAGGCTTGAAAGTAAAGAGTAAGAACTATAGAGAAATTCGCATAATCGAGGCTAGAAATGTTTTATTTTCATTATGCCTGCTTCACCCCGAAAAGCACCCCCGTAAAACTATATAAGATGTGTTTGAGTTCCAACAAAGCTGTTTAGTCATTTAAAAATATCAACTCTCACCCTAGCGGCTCGTGCCTAGACAATTAAGATCTAGATAATTGAGAAACTACTATTGAAGGTTTTTAGGGAGATCATCGAGGTTGGCCTTTTCTCGGAACCGCTAGGATCACATCGGTTTTTGCATACTCTATAAGAGTTTTGCCAAGAAGTAGGTAGCTCTATCTTCAAAAGGCGTATTTATGCTATTCTACAAAGTAATTCGATTCGAAAGAAAATCTAGATCAGCTAGAATCTCTGCCCCAACTTTAACCACGCTCAACGCCATATATTCGATAAATACGCCCCGTACGATTTAGCATCTTAAACCATTCTAATATATCCTCCGTGCTTTAAGCTACTGCTCAAATGCGGATCAATCCGAGCTTCCTATTACTCTTATAAAGGGCCTAGCTTTTATATGATTACCACTTATTCGAAATTTTCCGACGTAAGAACATCGTTAATGTCTTTATTAGAGCTAAAAGACCTGTTTAACCCTACTTTAGCAAACAATATAGAACCCTTTTTAATACTATAAGTGACAATATACAAGCCTAAATGGTTCTTAGAGTGCTAGAAACGTCTTTAGTCTAAACCTGATATCAGCCTATCGACTCTTAGCCAATGGGATATAAGTGAATTGTGCAGTTTTGCCAACGTTCGTCAAGCAGACAAGCTACTCCGCCAAGGTGTGGACCTAGGAAACTAGAAGGTACTTACGAACCGATATAACCCTAAGTCTATGCTATCTTGGCTCTCGAACCGTGGCTTTTTTCCTCTAGAAGACCTCTTAGACTATACCATTATCAACAACCAGATCAATGCAGTAAGGTGGCTTTTAGATCACGCCTAATGCTATAACAAATAGCATAAAACTACACTTCAGGCATATAAGCTAGACAGCAATAGAATGCTTGAAATGCTCTTACAACATCCATTTTCAGACCGCACGAGGGGTACAACGTTCTACCAAGATTTATTAATTAAGATCGTGAATCAAGCCTACGCTAATCGTCAAAAGTATAAATCAGTACTCTCAGAGTACAGTGACGTGCCAAGTCGTGTATATTAGGCCCATAAACACAGATCGTCATCGGAAGAAATAGCTATTCGAAAGATTTAAGTAATTAAAAGATTTTATGGCAGTGTTAAAGTGGTTAGTATTAAGGTATAAGCGAAGCTAGCCAGCCTAACTCTAGTTACCGCATATCTAGATGCTTGCGGTGCTTAAGATATTACCTATTCTAATCATATTACGAAGTTATTTATCTATATATGAAACATCATCCTCTCGTTAGTCAGCCTTTTTTTTCGTTTACTTATTAAAATAACTA
Source organism: Penicillium frequentans (assembly GCA_028828275.1). NCBI lineage: Eukaryota > Fungi > Ascomycota > Eurotiomycetes > Eurotiales > Aspergillaceae > Penicillium > Penicillium frequentans. Next base: position 403,371 of record JAQIZY010000012.1, read on the forward strand.
TTGTATTCAAAGCTATAAATAGTGAAAATTAGGAAAGCTTAGTAAGAAACTATCGTACTATCTTGCTTTAAACATCGTACTAGGATTCACTACTAAGACGTATAGAAAATTTCTCCTATATACCGTCCTATTTACCTACTCGTAATAGAAATACCCTAGAGTAGGATCTAAATCTTTCTATATATTAGTGCCCCTTTCATTAATATTAAAACGCCCGTAGACAAAGCTAATATCCCAACCGTGGAATGCTAAATTAGCCACTATCCCCGACCATTAACATACAATTTCCCGACTCCTATAAAGAGCATATTCACCTCTTTAATAAGTTAGTCGAGGGTACAGCAGCTTAACACTTTTCCTAGCTCAGCGGCTTATCAATCACCTCGCGCTATGATTCACCCAAAAAACATTTACTAGGTAGGCCTTATTCCCTTAGAGGCTTCCAATTAATCTAAGCATTATAGCTATTATCGTGGTGCATACGATATAATAGGGGTTAAAAAGCTAGGCCCCCCTCTACCGCCAAAGCAAAGCCAGTACCTATCAGCGTCGCATGCTGGTCGATAGAGGATATAAGAACCACGGGGCTACGAGTACAGTAGAATAATACGCAAACAAGATAGGACAATATAGCTATCAAAGAAAGAGGGAAGAAGAGAGAGAAGCGCCTACCATCTACTATGGCTCAGGTGACCTAACCTCTAAACACCTAGGAAGTTAAGGTTCTATTTCATTCTTATTAGTGGCCAAGATGCCTATGTGCTTATATATTAAGAGTTAATGTAAAACTAACGTCGCAATAAGAGCACTTTATTTAGGGATCTAGACGTAATAATCAAAGCGCTCCTCATCAATACCATCGGCCCATTTAATAAGTAATTATTAGCGTCACACGCTGGTCGAGGATCAGATAAGAAAGGAAAGAAAGAAAGCATAAACTACTACAGCTTGCTACTACAAGAAAGAACGAATAGACAGAACAATCTATATATTATGGTGGTATGGAGGAGAGAAGAAGGAAGAAAGGAAGAAGCGCCATCTATCTATAGAGGCTCTAAGTCACCTCACTACCGGCAGACTCTAATAGTAATTAATAGTATCCTCCCGCGCTTAGCCCTTCTCTCTCCTAATAGATCTCTCATAAAATCAAGTAAATACTCTATCGATTAAGCGTACTCTAATTAGGTTGCAATAGGCTAGGGAGTCGTTCCAAATGACCCACTAGCTATAGATGTAGGAGCCGATGATGGAGCCGAAGACGGCTCTCCAAACGACTCACTAGTCGCTGGATGACCAATGGGAGATGATTATGCAGGAATTAGTTATCTAAACGCCGGAGCTAGGGATGGCCCTCTTAGGGTAGGAGGACTAAAGGGCGACGCAGGAGGTGGCCTTCTAAACGCTAGAGCTGGGGATATAGATTACCCTTTTAGAGGACCAAAGGGTGACGCAGGAGGCGGTCTTCCAAACGCTAGAGCTAGAAATTGCCCTCTTGGAGAACCAAAAGGTGACGTTTCTGTAGGAGGCGGTCTTCTAAACGCCAAAGCTAGGAATTGCCCTCTTAGAGAACCAAAGGGCGATGTTTCTACAGGAAGCGGCTATCCACCAGACCCAGGAATAGGTGGTGGATCGGTTAACTAATTAGAAGGGAATAAACCTAACTGATCAGGATGTACTGTATCGGCGCGAGCCTATATATAGATGCGCCTAAATAGGAATATTGTATAGACTTGTATAGACTTGATTTTACTTTTTCGTGTCACATAATAGAAAGACCAAGCTTTATTTAACCCTTATAGAGGGCCACGGTTTTGCGAAGGTATCACGTTTCTATAATGCCATGGTTTTATAGTATCACGATTTGGCTGAATGTCACGATTTTGCTACAATAATAAGTTAAGCTTATTGCTAGTCGGCGATAAGAGGAAATATCCTTCTGGTACATTAGGAAAGGAACAAGGGAGAAGCGCTGGTCTATCTTAAGGGTTGGTCACCTAAACTTTGATAAGCCTTATATGGAGTAGCTATACCGCCTTCTATTCTCGGAGCGGACTATCTCGGAAAGCGCTAGATTAATCCGCATGAATTCTATTAGGCCCGTTATAGACGAACCCTAGTTTCCGGACATCTAAGAGTGTATTTGATTCACAGAACGAGCAAGCTTTACGAAGCTTAGTAGAAATTTAAAATTACTAGGCGTAGGTCGCGGTGATATTCTTTACGTAGAGAATTTATTTAGAACTAAAACGACGAGTGAAGAGCGTCTTGTAATCTAATCGGAGCAACCCCCTAAAAATCTGTATTCTATCGTGCCAAGACTGGCTGGTTACCCATCAATAAGTCACACCATCTTTCTCTTCTTCCCCCGAGAACCGTTTTGGTAACGATCAAGCTTCTCCAACGGGGGCAACCTTGACTAGGTAATTGGGAGATTATTATTCCTACATAACCTGATTAATTTGGGTATAGCTTCATTAGCATTGCCTCTACACTCGCTCCATATTTTCGCGAGCTGCTACCACTTAATGATTAGTTAATGTCCATCTATAAGGCGTCTGTTGATTTCCTTAAGCCCGTTAACCGCCGCTTCGCTAGTATCCATTATTTTTCCGGCCTTTATATTATAGATCGTACGTAGATATTTGGTTACGTCGTAGTACTCCCGTGGCTAGGTTTCCTTAGATTCCGAGGTAGGTGGCTAAGGATCACTTAAAGGAGCCAAACGTGGTTCCGAAGAGAATATGGGGATGGGTGCGAAAACAGCATCACTACCAGGTGGGGGTGGACTAGCTGGAGGGCCAAAGGGGAGTAAAATCCACTGATCATAAGGGACTATATTAGCACGAGCCCATATAAAGGTATACCTAAATAGAGATATCTTTGACTGGGCTTGTAGTTAGGAGCTAAGACTTTTAGTCAAGTTTATAAGTGCGTTGAAGACTATCAGAGCCATAGTTTTGTCAGAGCCATAGTTTTATTAGAGCCTTAGTTTTATCAGAGCCATAGTTTTGTCAGAGCCATAGTTTTATTAGAGCCATAGTTTTGTTAGAGCCATGGTTTTGTCAGAGCCATAGTGCCATCCATCTCTCTGAAGATAGTAGATAAGGGCTCGACTGTATCTTGGTAGGTAAGTCTATGATGTTCCTTTATTAGAGGAATATTTCTATCAACACCCATAAATAAAGGACGTTTATATCTTGTAGTGGGTGGCCGAGGGGATAAAGGGTTGAATAAGGGAGCCGAAGAACGCGATAGGTATCTAGATTGAGTGCTAGGCGCAAACACACCATAACTCCGAGTAGGAGACGACAGCTGGCTAGCCAGAAGCGTTTAAAACACTAAAGGAATCAAAGGTAGCTTAGTCTACTCAATATACTATGAGCTAGTGAAATATTTAAAGCTTCGTGAAGGCCAACGGCCATAGTTTATAGTAGCCAGGGTTTCGTGACGGCCGCGAATTTGTGAAGAGGGCTAGAGGATCATCAGTAGGTATTATCACTCAATATATAATGCTATTTAAGGATCAGGGGAAAGAAACATAATTTATCGAGCTTGCTGCTATAGAAAAAAGGATAAAAGATCGATCAATATGCTAATATTAGTGTGTATAGAATCTCAATAAAAGCAAGCTAATCTATATCAGCCTATGATTCCCAACACCCATTAATCCTAGCAAGGTATCAATTTAGGCGCCACACATAGTGGAACACATAAAGTAGAGTGGAGATAAAACCGCGGTAGTTAGACCTATTAGAACCTAACATTTCAAGAAGAGTAAATGAGGGGAATCGAAACGATCACTCGATGACTTCCATGCTATCATGCCGCCGCGACTAGGGGGATTAAGGCTGGTTATAGGGCTGGACCTGTTGGCCAAATGGCTGATGTTGATATCCGAGCTGCTGCGCTTAAAGTTGCCGCGAGGACTATTGATACTGGGGCTGTATATACCTAGGATCCTGCGCTTAAAACTGGTGCTAAGGCTGTATATGCCTGGGCTTCTGCGCTTGAAACTGCTGCTGCCGCCGTTGGTATCGGTGCCGCTGCTCTTGAAGTTACCGCGGGGACTGTTGATACTAGGGCTGTATATACCTAGGATCCTGCGCTTGAAATTGGTGCTGGGGCTGTATATACCCGGGATCCTGCGCTTGAGACTACTACTGAAGCCTGTAGTATCCTGATTGCTACGCTTTAGACTGCCGTGGAGGCTGTCGATACGCGGTCTGTTGAGCAGACTTCTAAAGTTGTAATTATTGTAGCTGAGCTTGTAGATCTTGAATCTGGTCCTCAATTTTAGGCGGAGGTAGTAGCAAGGGTGTTTTTTTCCATAGCAGCATAAGTGGCATTAACGGCATGACTCCCATGAATTGTAGCGCCTCTCTTATAGAGGTCATAGCAGGCTCATTAGTCATATACTCAGCTATAAGTTAATCTACTTTAGACGCAGTAAGTATGCTCTTCAAAGTAGATCGTGAGATAGCCACGTCGTTTTTACGAAGGTTTCTTTGATCATTAGTGTGCCAGAACCCGAGTCTAATAAATGGCAGCCTGTTGCTAGAAGCATCCAACTCCCCCACGGCCACAAAATTTAGTCCGTAGCACCCGCTAGCGTAAACTCTATCGCGAATAATCCGGAGGTCTTCCTGATTTTGGAGGAATAAGGGAACTCCAGCATCTTTAGCCCCCTTCAAAGCTGTTTGGCCCCTAGCATTACTATATGATACAAACCGTGTCTCACCCTGGGCATTTTCAACCACGAAACGGGCCCTAAATCGGCCAAGTTCTTGCACTACAAGAATCCTTTCACCACTTAATGTATAGCCTGGTTTGATAGAGCGATATATCTTTCTTTGTGGAATCGAAACCATACGGATCTGATTGCTAGTGACATTCTAAAGCCGTTGTGACAGCTGAGGAGGAGGTTACCAAACCTTACCCACGGCTGGCTGGGAATCCAAAATTACAGGCTGTGAATTTACCAAGAAGTTCGACGACGCCCTAGGCTATGGACTTGCCGAAAGGTTCGATAACGCCCCTGGGTACGGGTTTGCCCTAGGCTATGAGTTTGCCAAGAAGTTCGATGACGCCCCTGGATGCGGATTTACCCTAGGCTATAGAATATAATTTTGTAGGTCAGCCCATTCTAGTGGCCACCCGGATTTTGCGCAAAGACGTTAGCATACTTTAAAAGCCTATTTCCTCGTAAAAGGATCCTCTAACTTAAACATCGCTCTCCATTTACTAGCTAAGGTAATCAATTATATCTTACCAATTCCATCCTTTAAATTCTCTTCTTTATTTCCTTCTCTTATCTTTGCGTTAAGTTTCTTAATCTCGTTCACGGCGGATTAAGTCGGCGCATCCATAGTATATTTCTTTATTAGGTCTATCCCGTGGTTTTATTTTAAAGCGTCAAAGAATACTTTAAGATAAGGCGTGGCCTTTTGATGTGCCTCTCTATATCGCTCTAATAGGTCTCCTTCTTTATAGGCCGTTATGCCTCTTCCAAACCAGAAATTATCTCTATTACCTCCTACCTTGCCTCGCCATCCATTTAAATCTAGATAGGTCAGTTAATGCAATAAAGGAGCTAGAACTAATATACTTTTAGCGGCTCTCGTAGTTTCATCTTTAAGTTTAACTCCGAAATGCGTTTTATCAGGATAGAACAAAAATTGTAATTTCCTAAATTACAGGGGCCTTAGTAGGTTGCTCTCTAGCCTTGCTTAGAATTCTACTAGGATTATAGGGTCGGAGTTTGCCACAATCCTCAGTAGGGAAAGCTTTTCCTCATTACTAAGATCTACTTCCTCCTCCCCATCTAAGTCTTCCTCCTCCTCCTCCTCAACCTTAGTTAGGGCCTATTTAACGGGAGGCTACTAAGCGGTAGCGGGGATAGAAGCCTGCTAAGCGGGAGGAAGGGCAGAAGCCTATTGAGCGGGAGGAAGGGCAGGAGCCTGTTAAGCGGGAGGAAGTGCAGGAGCCTATTAAGCGGGAGGAAGGGCAGGAGCCTATTAAGCGGGAGGAAGTGTAGGAGCCTATTAAGCGGGAGGAAGTACAAGAGCCTATTAAGCGGGAGGAAGGGTAGGAGCCTATTAAGCGGGAGGAAGGGCAGGAGCCTATTAAGCGGGAGGAAGGGTAGGAGCCTATTAAGCGGGAGGAAGGGCAAGAGCCTATTAAGCGGGAGGAAGGGCAGGAGCCTATTAAGCGGGAGGAAGGGCATAATCCTATTAAGCGGTAGGAGCCTCTTCGACTAATAGGAGAGGAGGATAGAGTATAGAACGGTCATTTAGAGTGGACATTATGGGGATATAATACTCTTTGCTTTTTAGATGCACCTTAGGTGCCTAGGGTTAAATATGATAGAATAACCATAGTTTTGCACTCTTTTATGACCACGCTTTTCCCCCTCGCCATGGTTTCTCGTGAGGCTATAAAAACAATTAAACACGATTTCTTTATACTAACCGTGACCCATTATCTCTAATTAAAGATAAATTTACACTCCGTGGTGTGTCTATAATCTCACTATCTCCATACACTATAAATATACGTTTCTACATCCTGTTCGTTCTGCTTAACCAGGTGGTGTACTCCACCATATAGTAAGCTACACAAAGCGACCCTAGTATATAATCAGATACTAATCAGCCCCCTAGAAATAACGAAATAGTATTCGATGAGTCGTTCTACGTGCTAAATTGACTTAATGGCATTCGCATCCACGAAGTAGTACACGAGCCGACTATAACTATACACCCTAGCCAGTGGACGCGGAGCTTCACGTTAATATACCCTAGCGAGTGGACATAGACCCCTAACTTATCATACCTAAGGATAAAGATACCTAAGGTATCCTAGATAGCTATAAGCCGGTTGACGCTATCACCCCACAAACCATAGCTCTCTATATATTCCACTACGTAGACATCTATTCGAGGCCCTAGCAGCTTAAGCCTGGTTTCGCCAGCCCGCTTAACTATATATACTATCGTGGTCCTCACTAAAACCGAAACTATCACCAACTATAACACCCTTATCATATAGTAGAGTACTAGCTCTACCACAAGGAAGACTACTATGCCTACCTTGTCTTCCAATGCTATCCAGCTTACTATATTAGCGTGGCTGGTCCTGGTATCTATGGCGATTCTACTCTTCCTCTAGAGGAATAAAGCTTTCGAATTAGTATAGGAATAGTTAGTTATTTATTAGATAGTATCTTAGTTAGAATAAAGAGTCTTAGAATGAGTTAATATTACTTTCAAATTTAAGTATTCATAATACTTAAAAAGGATACTCTACTTTGTCTTAGTGAATAAATAAGCTCTATTAGAAGGAAGGGAAAGCATAAGTCGTATTAAAGAAGGACGAGTTTATCTGACTGGTAAGCGCTAAATAGCCCTAGAGAACGTCATATGACGCTAACGAAATTCAAAACTAGCTATTAGCTCTATCTACTCTTTAGGTAATTAGCGCAGTTCTTCTAATAGATCTATACTTGCTTCCACGACGGGGACGAATCTCTATCTAATAACATCTATGCATATGCAAGCTCTGATAAATATATTGTCCAATACTTGTTATAACTTGGGATCACCTCTAGTAAAACTCTAATGTACCTATAGATTCTAAGAGTAATTAGACATTAGAACGAGATAGAGCCGCGGCTAGCCATGCAGAGGTACCAGCGGAGGTCTCTCTAAAGTCGATTTGGAAGATGAAATGCCCCCATCAAGAAACGTCATCGGGTATGTGATGGTCTATCACGGATCAGAAGAACCATGAAAATCGCCATGATCTCGTCAAGAGATTTAGTAATAGGGCCAGCTTACTCTAGTCTCCATAATGACTTTCCATAACTAGCTATTCGTCTAACTAATGATAGCGTTGCCCCTAAGTCCTCGAATAAATCACCTGTGGTTTGTATGGAGAGGTACTTCAAACTCATTTACTGTTACTATTGAGGGTCGGAAAGCCCGCCAAAAAGTGTTCGACTAAGTAATTGGCGGGCACCGTGGAAATGGTTCCGAAGAGTTATATAGTCAGCGAGCTTGAACTCTTTAGACTGAATTATAGTGAAGTAAACGTTAAAAATAGATAGAATTTCTATTGCGCTCCGCGTAGATGCCTTGAAGCTCTCCCAAGATAGATACGCTATGGCAAAATAGACTAGAATATCACCCACGGCTTTAAGGTCCTTACGTGCCGAGAACTCAGAAAGGTCGGTAGTCCTAAAGTTAGAGATGGTTATTTACGGTGCCTGCCATGATGAAAGACCAAGTGTAAAGCAAGACGGCTTAAGATTCCCGTGAGAGATACAGCGAGAATGTATCCACTCTAGACGATAGATAAGTTGATGAGCAAACTCGAGTAGAACCTATAGTTTAAAGTATCGGCCGCCTTGATTAAAGACGTATTCTAGTGAGTCTCCTGATCTATCCGTTATAATTATCCTCTCATCACCAGCCGTTCCGAGCTAGTGAAGAGCGGGGAAACCGATGCCCCCTAAAAGAGCTCGTAACACGCAGGCTTCTGAGTTGGATGTAGTCTTATTGGATTTAATAGTAACCTTTTCTAGAGTTTCATGATGACGGCCTGATCTTGATAAGCATACATCTAAGCCAATTTTGAAATCTGGGCTTACCTAGGCCGACGATCTACAAGTCAGGCCATTCATCGATAATATACGGACCGATAAGCTTAGGAGGGGTAGACATTTTTAAGGCCTTTGATGCTAGAAAATACCTAGGTAGCATTGACTCGTGATATATAGATGCATATGTGATAGCCATGCTTTTAAAAAACCATGGTTCCGTTATAGATAGCGCGCGAGTAAATTTCCTTGATTTCTATTGGCAGACTGCGTTGTGATATACTAATGGTCGGTGCATCTAGATGATTCTTAGTGGCATACTACGGACCTCGATAGGATTTATAAAACCTAAAGAGTCTTGTTAATCTACCTAGAGCCTAATTTCCTAAAAAGATGGCGAGAAGACACCTAACCGATGCCTCCTCATGGAGAGAGAAAAGAAAGCACCAGGGTCTTTCTAATACAGACACGAAAAAACGCGTAAAAGCTAACCAAGAGCGATTTCGTCGATAAAAGACCGGTGCCTTCAGGAAGGCTAATAATATATTCATAGACAGCTTAGACACAGGCCGTGATCGCTATGTCTACGTTCTGATAATGGATAAGATATAATCTAGTGTTCGTTACTCTACGTACAATTCACACCCAGAATTAAAGTGGGTGCCTGCAGCCGAGGAAGTGGTAAGTGTCGTAACCTGACTTATAAAAATGATCGCTGATTAAAATTCTAGGTAGAACATTAGCCATAACCCGAGGAGTGGGATCTATCTACCTTTAGTGATAGACCAAAATTGGAAATTCAGCCCACGGGGATTTCCTAGTAATCCTGGAAGTCTGTTCGAAAGGCCCCTATCATACCCCCCGCGCCAATCTTTTATATTTAGAGTACATTTTTATTAAACTACGAGATTTCATTGGAGTTTCTATCAATGCAAGCCACGTGCATCTTATTAGCTCTTTGTTCTATTCCTGTTATGAACTAGTAGATGTATGACTCGTTGGCTGATCCTTATTAGGGGAAGTTCGACCTAATTCGGAATGAGGCTCGTAGGGGTGTTGGCTCCTGTTGCCTTCCTAGTTAGCACTAGCGGGCTTTGGGGCGGCTAAGGGAAGTTTCGGAGGGAATAACGTTAGCTCCTAGTGCTACTAGTGGCAACCTAATTAGGGTGAGGCTTGTAGGAATAACGTTGGCTCCTAGTGACTTCCCTACTAGCACTAGCGGTTTTATATACGCGACCCGTTAGGTGTGACGCTCGCAGGAATCTTACTATTATTAGTGGCTTAGCTTTTATATACATAACTTAATTAGGGGCGAGGCTCATAGGAATAACGTTAGCTCCTAGTGCCTTCCCTACTCACACTAGCGGCTATATGTACGCTAGCGATTAGGTATGATACTCGCAAGGAATATTAGCTTATAGTGCCTTACCTACCCCCGCATTAGCGGCTTTATATACGCCACCTATTAGGTTGCAGGGGATAATATTAGCTCCTAGTGCCTTCCTACTAGCACTAGCGCCTTTTATGGCGACTTAATTAAGGGGAAGTCCTAGAGGGAATATTAGCTTATGGTGCCTTACCTACTCGCATTAGCGGCTTTACGTACGCCACCTATTAGGTTATAGGGATAACGTTGGCTCCTGGTGACTTCCCTACTAGCACTAGCGGCTTTATATACGCGACCTATTAGGTGAGAGCTAGTAGTGAATAACGTTAGCTCCTAGTGCTTTCCCTACTTCTGGTGGCTTCTACCTCTTGGTTATAATGCTTATAAGGAATGATGTTGGCTCCCGTCCGGCCCCGCATCTATGTTCCGCTTCTACGCGCCCGTGATCGCCAATCACATTATAATAAAATAGTGACTTAATCCTTTATTCTATTCTTATAAGCTCTCTAAGAATATATATGACTAAAGCTAAAACGAAAGCCCGCAACATTTCAACTTCAATTAAGAGTCCAAAATGGATAAACCGAAACCGGGTTAACGGAAACCTTAGTCGCCCGATAAAGAACGTCGCTTGCTATTATTGCGCAAACTACACCCGAACTATACCTGGGAACAATTATCTGTTCTATATAATTTCGACCTTCCTATCTCACATTGGAGGTCTAGAGACGCGATTAAAAATAAAGGAAACCAATTAGACACGAGGTATCTACAAGATTCTTTTATCATCGCTATGATCCGGTGACTAATTTAGTCAGGTCATTAAGCTCCCCATAAGGAAATGAATCATAACTAAACAAAACTCGTCTAGGCCTCCTTAAGTAATCAAGGCTAGGTTAGTAGTGCATGATCCAAGATATAAATAGCTAAATATAACCCCTTAATCTATTACTTTACTCAATCTCTTAACCATGCGTTATCTAAACCTTTTATACTCTAGGTTCCTCGCCAGCTACTTATATCTACTAATATACCCTCTCGTTAATAAACAAGCCGAGCTTCTGCTACCCGGCTTCTAGGGCCGAAATCTCTAGGCCGGAATCTTAAATCGAGTATGTTTCTCTATATATCACATTAAATAAAGTGCTAATAGGCTAGAATGGCGAGGAAATAACTTATGTAGTGACCTATGATAATAAAGCTAGTAAGAACTGCGGTATTCCGGGCAATGGCCTTACTATGGTCAAAGCAGAGAGCTTTATAGCCCTTACTAACACGGATTCATATAGTAGGTAAGAGAACCGAGTGGATGGATATTACGGCTTACTAAAACCGGTCTAGAGTTGTATCTATTGCGTGTGTGGTAGAGGGGAAGTTATATGCACTATGCTATACAAAATATATGACCATCGATGTTTAAGGCACTTTAGCCCTAAAAGATCTAAATTAGATATATATGATAGTGACCGGGTCCTACCTTAAGCTAAGCTCCTCGGAGCCTACTCTCGGCCCGCATCTAACGCAGTAGTCCTTGGATAGTATGGCTAGCGACGGAATCAGCCTTTTATTACTTATATAGATCACGAATTTTCTAGTCGTAGTTTATATGATTTTGGAGTCATAGTTAGATCTATTTTTAGAAGTGCATGGTTTTATGCTTCACTTTTAAATGACCATGGTTTTGGAAGAGCCACGATATTACCTACCTCTTAACTATTTAAATATAAATACTTGCTAGGTGCCATAATATCTCTTTAGAATCTTCTGATAATAATCCACTATAATGTCCAAGTGTGATTATTCCGCATGGCTACAGCTTCTATAAGGCGAGGCGGGTCCTTTACTGAGCCATGGCTGGCGACTACCATATATTATTAAGGATTTTCCTAACCCCTCTGAATAATGTCCTCAAATAACCCTTTTGTTGGGTCGCCGTTTAAAGGAAAAGGCTCTGCGAAAGCTATGTGATAGCAACTATAAAGGGTAGAGGCGCAAGAATGCCATCAACATCCGAGCCGATAATCGCTCTTTAGGGGCATTGTAGCTAAGGTTATTCGTAGACTACGACCTGATGGCAATAAGTCTTAAAAGGGCTGATATTCCTTCTCAAAACTGCCACTAGAATCATGTGCTCTTATTCCGGACTATACCGTATCTTGTGCATGATCTTCTCTTAAGCCGTCTGCTCTTTATGTTCGTGGACGTGATCTACATCTTTGTAGATGACCTTGGAGGGCTGGACGCCGTGGAAAGCATGTTTCTGGACTGGGGGCATATTAGCTCTAGGTCCTCTTTACCTTCTATAGTTCGCCCGAGGGTTGTTGTGGTGGTCAATAAAGCACAAAGTGTCACTCGCGATGTCCTAGATGAGAAAGACTTCCTCTTCGACCTCTATATGAGACAACCCTCGCTCAACGAGGCTTTTATAGATATATAATTCAGTTATCTACTATCTAGTAAACTATCTTCTGGTCGCTTTCTTTCTCTCAGTGCAGACATCACGCGATAACTTCATGATGCCCGCTTCGCACGCCTATAGGAGCATGCGTTATTCTCCGCAACGCACCTGAGTGAATTATTTAGATCAGCGACCGAGAACTTGTGTTTATCTACATTAACTCAATTTGACTTCATAGTAGTGGCCAGGGCTTAGAACCCGTTAGATAGCTTATTCACTTCGCACTTAAGGGAGTTTCTTATCCTCGCGGGAAAAAGCAGACTGCCATATGAGGGCGTTTCGTCGTATATTACATCTACTATTCTCATAGATACGTACCCGCCAGGAATGCATTATAAGTCTCCTTCCTCGATAAATAGTTTAATACTTACTTTTATAGTTTTCTGCCCTAGAAAGGTTTTTTTTAGCCTATACTATAACGCTTGCTTTATAGCTTATCGAGAAATATATAGCACTAACGAGCTAACAAAACTTTAATACGTAAGAGTTAAGAATAGGCTTCATGCTCTATTTAAATATATGTTATTGGCCCCCCACCCTTTGGCGGAAGTTCATTTGGAAAACTTGAAAGGCTAAAGAAATTACTAGGGGTGGATTAAATCGAATCAGACGTGCCTTATATGCATTAGGCGTAGTCCAGAGCATTACCTTCTGTGTGGTTATTTAATATGTGATATATGTGCTTAGATTATTAGGGAACCTACGCTGACTTGAGAGGAAGAGTATGAAATCCACGATTGCCCCCTCTGCGGCAGTTTAAAGACGTTAATAGTCCGACTAAAACCTGCGACGTCTACATCCTGTGTTCTAAGTATCGACGGTGGCGGTCCCCGGGGAATCATTCCACTCGAGAATTTACAAATTTTACAGAACATTCTAGGACCTAAGCTTCCACTATCGGATATGATTGATCTAACTATGGGATATAGCTCTGGTGGGTTGATTACTTTATTAAAGTTCATGCTTCGTATAGAGATCTAATCTTGTAAAGCACTTTTCCAAGAGCTAGCAAGGAAAGTGTTAGCACCAACCAGAAAGAGGCGCTTTCTTCGCTTATGGCTATCCGATAGACTCTATAACGTGAAAGATCTTGAGAGCGCTCTTCAGGATCACTATACACCTATGCGGAGAATGTTCGATACTCCCTAAGATAATATATCCTCGAATAAGGTGGCAGTTATCGTAAGTGAGATCAAAGTTAGAGCACCCTTTATATTTGCCAACTATAATGGAGCAGCTCTATATAGAGCAGAGCCAGGTACGTTTCTTGAAATATAATGTAGCGGGATAAGCATGCTAATAGCATCTTAAGCATATAGAAGACTATGACTGGATAGTGAAAAAGAGCTATTTACCTGGTAAGTGTGAGTTTTCTCTTCTACTCTATATATCTAAGAACGCGAAATTGATTGATCTTAGAGCACGTGCTATATTGGCTGCCCCAGGGCTATTTCCCACTATCGATATAGACGGCCTCAGCACATTTTAAGATGGCGGCATAAGAGGACATAATAATCTTGTCAATCTCGCTCTTTTAGAGGCGAAATATCTCTAGCCGAATTCCCCGAGGCTAGATATTTTTATATCATTAGGGACGGGATCCGGTATAGTCGAACCTACTTTATTATCGGTCTCCCGTTTCCGAAACGTCCTTATTGATGGCTGGATACCGCGAGTTTATCGTTTATTCTTGTCCTCGTTTAAAGGCTAGTGCGCCTGGAGAGAGTTTCTAGAGTTATTGGACGATCAAAGTCGTGGTAATTACTTTAGGTTCGACTTAGCAGTCCCTGGTGGACTTCCTAGGATGGATAACACAGATTACATAGAAAAACTATCCTAGTTGGTCTATTCGAGCCTATCTGGCCATAAAGAAGCAATCACTACCTTACTAGCATTGTCCTTCTTTTTCCAGTTAGATGCTAAACCTAAATACTATTCTGGCCTCTTATAGTGCATTGGCTCGATTCGCTATCGGGCCCCTACATAATATATCATTAACTAGATTAATGGGTTCGATTCTTCGAGAAAGGACTTTTATAAGGATAATATTAATTTAGGTCTCTATCTATCCATGGACGATATTTGCGAGCATTACAGTCGATACTCCAGGCCTATACGCTTTATAGTTCGAGATCTAAAAGAAAAGATCGGACTCTCTATCTATTTTGGTGGTGAATCATATCGTCTAAGTACATTCCCTAATAATATATAATGGTTTATCGAGTAATAGGGAATTGATGGGGTCTTTGGATTACTAAATCATAAAGTCTTCCCTAAAGCGGGATATTTAATATGTGAGGGTGCTGGGAGAGGTTCCGGGAGGCCTAAGAAAAGGAAATATATTGATATATAATTAGGTAGTTAGTTGTGCTCAAATTGATTATTTAGTTCATTGGTTCTTAATAATGATATGGCTAGGCCTTCCAAACTAGCGTAAAAAATAATAAATTTGCTATTGCACTATACGCTCTCTCAAGCGCCAGGGCAAATAGATAAAAACTGACGGACTATATTCTAGATTCGGTTAGCGGGATTGTGATATAATAGGCGCATAATGGCTAGGTATGTGATAGCCCCTACGGTGACTATATGGTCGACCCATAATCCAGCCGCTCGGGTGGGGAAGGAACCACAAGTCTCCGCATTGCGACCACGGTTTTCCCTTGCCACTACGGTTCTGGTAACGCCATAGTTCTTGAAATGGAGTATAGCCTACGACTATATGTACTAGGACGTTCCAGGAGAAGTAGCCAAACCTTTCTTTCTATTAATAATTAATAATGGATAATATTACTGATGAACAGTTCTAGCACCTTCTTTTAAGTTTTGATACGTGTCCCCCTGAATTTAAGTCATTTGGCCCGTTCATGGACCCTAATCTATTCCCTGTTAATGACGGAGACTTACATTTCTTCCCTCTACTTCCTCCAATCCAAGAGGAGGAAATCGCGTAGATAACCGATCTCCTACCTCTCGATTACGATAGTCGTTCCGTCTAGTCGATCGCTATCTTAGTACTAGAAATGGAAAGGGATAAGGCGTTGGCACTGGCCCGTTAGACTCAAACCTAACTCGACTAATAGATTGCGAAATAGCGTGAAATGCAATTAGAGTATGTGTGTTGCCCTATTCGTTTATCATATACACTAATATCTCTTAGTTTGGATACAATGCGAGCGTGCGTTATGCAAAAGTATAAACCAATGTGCTTACTAATTATGATATAGAACCTTTGATAAAGTTAGAAAGTACCACGTTAAGACTCTTAACCCCTGGGTTAAATCGGTCATAGTAGCGCTCTATAAACTAGGATGCATACAGGAGGAAACGCCGGCCTCCGCAACAAATGGAGAATTTGACATCAACATCCCGAATCAGCTTTGAAATCAGCCTTAAAGCTATAGAGCCATGGAGGCTGAGGTTTAGTAAGTAGACGGGGAGTTTGTATCCAGTTATAGGGCTAGAAATCATAATCTCCTTTATCCAAAGTAGGGAATTCCATTTTTTACCTAGTCTAAGTTCGCGGCTAGTAGGGATATAGGCGCTAGTTTAACTCATACGCTATATTAATTAGGTACGGGCGATCAGTACTATTCTAAAGCCATTCGCAAGTCTAGGCCTGGAATTTCTGGTATATAAGCCACCTAGATCACTTCGAATGTCTTTTCACTTTCTAATTTTTTTTTCCTTTATTCATAATACAATAATAGGAGGACTCCTATGGACCGCCAAAGAAATAGCATTGCTGATTGTCTTCGATATATAGGCATATAAACGCAAAGTAATTTCCGTAGTTCTTACTTCGCGTGCAATCATACCAGTATCTTCGGCTACATTATACCCCCGAATAGTATCGGCTATCGATTAGAAATTACGTAATGTCCACTATAGCACCCCGGGTATCTAGTCCAAGAAGTCTGGATAGAATCAAAAAGCAGTGGTATTACATCTCCATTAGTCATGCTCTAACCATACATTAGTTAATAGCATCTTATCACTCACTTTTACCGAGTGCGAGGCTATAAAGATAGTAGGTGGCTTATCATATATAATATAAATTACTTTATTAATAGTGGTAGATGGCCTAAGCAAGCTAGGGCAATCTTATTATTTAGGAGGTTAATTGTTTAGGAGGATTGTTTAGGAGGATTATTTAGGAGGATTATTTAGGAGGATTATTTAGGAGGATTATTATTTAGGAGGATTATTGTTTAGGAGGATTATTGTTTATTTAGGAGGATTTAGGAATCATAAATTAAAGTTTTATGTTTTCTTACTTAACTCCTAGCCTACTGCGACATAGCGATATAGTACCTTTAAATAGCTTCCTTTATGAGACATTCCTTTTTATAGGGGACTAATAGATAAACGTCAATCTATAGAAGAGGTTAGCTTAGAAATTTGAAGTTGAGTTAATAAGCGTACATTAACAGTATTGTCCTAAGGGAAGGAAGACTCGAGTATGCGGAGGGCGCCTTAGCGTTATCGTATAACGATAACGTGGACTATAACGAGGCCTAGCTTCTTTGCAATTTTGGATAAGATACATGGCATGATGAGTATAATTCTTATTTGAATATTTTACTACGTAGATATAGAAGACTTTTTATAGTAAGCCCTCGGCCAGAAAGTCATGGAAAATTATGGTCTTCGATAACCGTGGTTATGGGGAAAACCGTGGCCCCTCTTAAATATACTCGGTCCTTTTAGTACTAGTCTTAGGTGTCAATAATCAAACAGTATATGTGGTACGAAAAAAAAGGTAGGAGAGGAAAAGCGCCAATCTATCTATAGTCATTAGGTCACCTGATCTCTAGGAGACCACCGGTCGTTTTGGATTGGAGCGCGTTAAAAATGCTATATAATTAGATCAAATTTCAAAAAGCAATAAGCTTAAACAGCAAATCCATAACTAAGTCAAATTTTATATAGTGCAAAAGGAAAGTGGCATATCTAAGAATAAAAAATCCATTTCCCGTGACCTCTAAGCTATCCTAAGTTAATTAGTACACTCCTTTTCTATATCTAAGGGGCATTCTAAGTTAATTGGTTCTCTACCTTACGCACGCTATATATTAATACTATACGTAACCTCCTTTCTCACCATCTCTCTAGTAAATCGGATATAGGGCTTTAGACAAGATAGGCCAGGCGAAAGCTAAATAAAGTCGTGCTTTTAGAAACATTAGTCGGATCTTAAGAAGGATTTGAAGTTCATACCTTTAGTAATTTCTAAGCGGAATCCACCGATGTCTTCTTTAGGAACTTAGAGATGTTTGGAGGCTAGGTGTTTGGTAGCACTAATTCGCGAGTAATAATAGCATTAGGCTTAAGGCATTCTAGGATCATCTTCCCTAAAGCTTACATATCGTTCTAAGAACTTCTATTATCTCTATATTCAAGCATGGAAGTCCCTATATTAGCTGCTCCTCGATTAGCGTAAGGTTACACCTTATATAAAATGACATACCTATTTTTACCGCACCGCCGACCGACAAAAGGATATTTTTAGAATTCAAGTTACCATACGCGATTTTAAGGTCATCGTGGAGATACTAAAGCCCAAGTAGTATCTCTTTCGAAAAAGCCGCAGTCTCAAAAAGTTGAAGACGTCTAATTAGCAAAGCGAAGATGTCCGACAAGCAAATATCTAAGAGCTCATAAAGAAAGAAAATTTCGCTATCGTGGTAGAACACTTCCCGTAGATAGATAAAGTTCTTATAGTTCTTGGTTATTATTTTCGAAAGCTCACTTCGTGGTGCCTTAACTACTTTTATAATTCCCTCCTGAAAGATAGCGGTTTTCGAGTGAACCACAAAAGCAGGTCCGGCTTAATTAATCTTAAAAGTCTTTCGGTACCGCTCCTAGGGATTAGCAGCCTCCTTAGAAAGCTGTTTGAATATAGTCGCTCTTTTAGGGATCTACGCGATGTCATCTTCGCTAGCTATCCTCTTACGGGCTTCCCTATCCTTAGTCCTAGGGAATCTTGAGACTCAATTTTCCTTTTTCTCCTTTGAAAGGTTCATTTTCTATTTCTCGTTTGTTAAAACTCTAACTTAATGGGAAAAAAATCGGATATTAATAGGAAAGATAGACTATGGAAATGCGTAGTTGAAAACTGTGGCCTGCCCTACTCGACGGTTTAAATATAGAGTCATAGCCCCCCTCTAACTCTAATTAGGTTAACCTTGATTTCAACTATGATACTAATTATTATTTATACCTACGTTCTGGCTGCGTTAGCTACCTTAGCCGCTATCCGGCGCTATTTGGTCATTATATTGAAGTTTCTACGATATTTCGCCTATAGATATGTCTTTTTACCATATCTTCTCTAGAGACGAAGACTATAGGCACCGATTACCTAACTACGATTCATAATACACATTGTCCACTTTACTGGCACTATAACGTGTAACATAATAGGAGTCGATAACTTGAATATGGCGAGATCCCGCGTAGGTTCGCTCGCGATACTATATATGGCCTCTTTAACACTCTTCCTATAACTTAGTGCCGGTGCAGCGTTCTTCAATATGTCTTTTAGAGTATATCGTCAGGTGCATGTTATATTCGGAATCATAGGCCTTCTCTAGAGTCTGCTCCATATCTTTCTTGCGCTTCGTATAACTGCATTTAATTTACGTGTGACCTCCTAACGCTATGGCCTTTCGGTAAGTAGTCAACTGATCTGATGATTCCTCTAAAACCTAACGAATAACTAGGCAATAATAGGAACAGGGGCTCTATCACTCCTAATGCTACTATGGGTGCGTCACCATATTTATGAATTCTGTATTAAAATATATATCGCGCTTAGGATATCTGCTATTGTGATTATCTGGTTTTATTTAAAAAATCGTTTCCACCTTGATGGATACTTTTTGATAGGTAGCGTTAGGCTTTTTCTTCTTAATATAGCCGCGTAGCTTATATATCTAGTATACCGCAATGGAAGGGGACTTGTTGTTGCAAAAAAACGGACCTGGACGGAGCCGTGCGACTCACGTTTACCCCTACTCGGCCTTAGAAGGTCCGTGCTGGTTAATATATCTATCTTAAGATACCCGTAGTGAGCCACTTTTCATTTGTAGAGTCTCACCTATTTAATGTAATGTGGTGGGAGGATGATACCGAGAATAAGGTAAGCACTATTATAGTCCTCGTAAAGGTCGAATCAGGATTTACTAGATGATTAGTATCCTGTTCACATAAATCTTTACGAGTGATTATTGATGGTCCCTATGGAAACCTGAAAGATACAGATCATTACGACAGTTTTGTCTTCGTTTCCACTGGGATAGGAGTCACGGCATAGCTTGCTTACTTAAAAGAACTAATTACTAAGAAACGGGACTATCCGTTAAGAAGGGTTTGTCTCGTCTGGCAAGCGGAAGAGAAAGGTATATAAAACCTACTCAGAAAGTGGACCACGACTAATGATTCTGCTAGCTTATAATGATTAGATCTGTGACTATATGAACGATTTACTCAAACTAGACGTAGAAAGCTTGGTGGGTTACTCTATCTATACTATTAATGCCAAGCTAATGGACATAAGGTACTTCGGTGGGCTAGGTTTATTAACTTGCCTCTTCCGCTGGACGAAGAAGTTAAGAATGTAGATCTAATCGATGAAAGCGGACGACGAGGTGAATTGTTCTATGGAAAGCCGGATCTGAACAAAATACTTAACGATGAAGTGGAAATATGCCATGGCAAACTTCTACTTATAGGTAAGTTATATTGGATTAGTATAGGCAAGCTTTGATAGTTTGCATCTAGTTTCCGCCGACCCTCAAACGCGAGATATGTGTCGATATATCGCCATTAGGTAGAAGAGAAATGTCGACTTCTTCGAAACGGACTTTTAGCCGACTAGAGCGACTGGTGGGTTCTGGGCCCCAACTATAGGGGCACCTTAGCTAGTGACAAAGAACCTATGGAGGTTAACGAGATATGGGTGATAGAGAGGCGGTAAGAAGGCTGTTTGGAAACTAGATAAACACACTCTGACTAGGAACTACTAAGTCGTTTCGATTATAACGAAAGTATTTCGAAGAAGTTTTGCCTACGCACTTTCTTATTTAGTTTACTAAAGAAAATAGAATTGGGACCCCTTAGATCTAGAATGCACGAAGCTTTTCGCCCCATAGCTGGAATCCTACGATCTTCTTAGGATACGCTACGGTTTCCCCGCCCAAAGCTAGAGTCTTACGATCACTAGCCATGGTTTCTACATAAAAGCTAGAATCCTACAATGCCATGTGCCCTACGATCACTAGCTTCGTAGGATAGACCACAGTTTCCACCTAAAAGCTAGAATCCTATGACGCCATGTGCCCTACGATCACTAGCCTCGTAGGATAGGCCACGGTTTCTACCCAAAAGCTAGAATCCTACGACGCCATGTGCCCTACGATCACTAGCCTCATAGGATAGGCCATGGTTTCTATATAAAAGCTAGAATCCTACGATGCCATGTGCCCTACGATCACTAGCTTCGTAGGATAGGCCACGGTTTCCACCTAAAAGCTAGAATCCTACGATGCCATGTGCCCTACGATCACTAGCTTCGTAGGATAGACCACGGTTTCCACCTAAAAGCTAGAATCCTACGACGCCATGTACCCTACGATCACTAGCTTCGTAGGACAGGCCACGGTTTCTACCTAAAAGCTAGAATCCTATGATGCTATATGCCCTACGATCACTAGCTTCGTAGGATAGACCACGGTTTCTATATAAAAGCTAGAATCCTACGATGCTATGTGCCCTACGATCACTAGCTTCGTAGGATAGGCCATGGTTTCTACCTAAAAGCTAGAATCCTAGGAGCACTAGCTTCGTAGGATAGGCCACGGTTTCCCTCTAAAAGCTAGAATCTTACGATCACTAGTTTCTTAGGATAGGCCATGGTTCACTGGCTTCTTAGGATAAGTTATAGATGTGCCCTCAAATAGTGCATTAGCATTATAGTGTATTAGCATCATGGAGAAAGACCTAGAAATTGCTCACTGTCTGAAAGTGGCATTAATTAGCGCTGTGAAGATTCGATAACTTAATAGCATCGTCTTCGAAGATTTCGATACTATCGGGTCTCGGGCTTATAAATAGTCGGATATCGACTATCTCCTTTATCGCTTTGATTATGAAGGCTGTCGACGATTGGATCCGTTTACCTAGATCCCTTATGCCATGAAACTCCAGGATCTACCGTTAGGTCTAATCGAGGAAATAAGGCCTAGTAACCCGAAATATATCACTTTGCTAGAAGGCTTAAAAGTGCTTTGCTACCAAGGCAGATATCGAATTGCTGCTGCCTTGTAATGGCTACCACTAAGTGATGTTTGGTGGACTTTCGATATCTATGACCTTGATAAACTTAATGAAGATTGTAAATCGAGGTTACGGGAGTTGTCGCGTACCTTTAGCGATAGAGAGATATTCCGCTATACCCGCTACTATTAGAGATAAGGCGCCACCAAAGCGGCAAATGAGTGGTTTATAAGGTAGACCTTAACTAAATGCCGTGAGTTTCATCGGATCTACGAGCCTAAGGTAAAGTAAGCTGAATTCCGTAATCTAGCATAAGAGTTAGATAGACTCCTTTACTTCCCGGCGTTATAGGTTCCTTGGCATATAGGAACTTATCTACCGAGCTTAAATTGCCTAGAGGTTAGTTTATAGAAGCTTTTTCCTTTATGATTGATCTCTAATCAAGTTAGGAGCTCACAACCGCCTTGAATGATATTCATTAAATATGGTAGCTTCTTACCTATTCCACTCCTTATATACTTGATGTAGAGATAGTGAAGCTTCTAGAAGGCCGTTGCCCTCGCCTATCTATAGCGGATCACCGATATGTTAGCGAAGTATTCGAGAACAGGCTAGCGTTTCTTATGGTTCACGATCCTACTCTACGATTGAAGTTATTAGACGCCGCCCTAGGGTTTTCCATAATAATTCAATCTCTAAAGATATTTCTTGAGAATACAAAGTATCTGAAGGCAATGACGGACGCGGTGAAAACAATTCTTCCCAAAAGTTCTAAGGGCATAATCCGTTAGACTCTACGTCAGTTCTATGTGGCTCCCTAAGGGGAACGATTCTAGGTCCAGTGCTCGGAAAATAGTTTTAAGGAGATATAGCGCCTAGATCATTATGGCTTCTGGTCTGTATATCGCCAAGTGTTTCTCTTCGCTATGCGTCACTTTTGTGGCTTGATAGAGGCACGGCCATTAGGATTTACTTAAGCATTAAGAACTCGGTGTCCGGAGCGATCAGAGCTATGTTAGCGCTTTAGATATTTAGTCAGCACATTAGGTTTTGCCTTACCTGCTTATCGAGGAAAAGTACCCTAGGTCAAATCTATAGATTCAATAGCGATTCGAAGCCTTGTCACACGTCTACGACCACCTGAATCGTTTATCTATATGGAATCGGATATTTCTGAATGCATAGCCAGAGTCGTTTCTATCCTATATTTAATAAAACCACGCAATGTTGAAGAAGAGGTACCCGCCTATAGCTACGATAAATTCGAAGATTGGTCCCTCTAACAACGTTGCGGGATGATAGATACGGACACTTTCTTCTTGGATCGAAAATACTTATTCTTGGAGAATATTTATTCTATCGATCAGCCTGCACGAGAAAATCTAACCTCTTTTGCTGTTAAAAGAGATACTTTTCGGTTCTTTTTCACTGACTTTGAAGGGAACGACACTGAACTTAACGATGTAGATAACTATAACGATATGGCTAACGGTGTGGCCGATCATGAAGATATGGGCGACCGTGAGATAATGTCTGATCGCGACGATATGGGCGACCGTGAGGGAGACCATATAATGTCTGGTCTTGATATCGAAGGCATGATTGTGCAAACAATAGCGCCTACCTAGCCAGAAAATCCTATTAATAACCAACTTATGACTATCAATCCTATGAACCAAATGATAACGGTGAATCTTAATAGCCAAATCACGATGGCGAATCCTAATAACCAACTTACGACGACGAATTCTCCGCCATCGTAGATTATAATTCTATCCTAGTCTAGCTAAATATGCAATTGCAAAGTTGAATTGGATCCCTAGGATCTTGATAAAGCGATCCGTGAAGCTGATAGAGATTACAAAATGGTCATATTCTATAACATGAACCTACGATAGGCTATTTTTGTCAAGCATAAAAAAGCTCGTCTTGCCGTAAGGCCGATCCAGAATAATGGAAATCCGGTCGTGGACCCGATGAAGGAGAATAATGGTAACTGAATGTGGTTTATTATAGAGCCTGATGGTGCTGGCTACTCTGTTTGCCTGGTTAATCTTCCCGAGATCTTCGTTTACTCTAAGTTTATAGCGAAGGAACTTTTGTTTATTTGTCACGCGGAGATAGATAACGACTTTTCTAGCTATATCGAACCTAACTTGGGAGATATTTAAGGCCTCGAATTACCGTATCTAAAGGACGACGGGAACTGGGAAGTAGAGTAACCACCTCTTTAGTAGTGGAATGAAAACGCGAATTTAGCACTAGAGATAGTAAAAGCCTTAATATTGAACTTGATTTGCTTAGAGGTGTACTGTATATTTCTCTGTAGTATTACACGGCCTTTAATTTAATGAGGCCCGCTAAATGATTAATATACGCTAAGACTGTGGTAGTGGGGCTAGAAAATAGGATTAAGTGTAATTGTGTTAAGCTAATCTCGAGAACGACTGTAATAGGACTCTGGATAGGCTAACGATGTTTTTGTATCGTAGTGTCTTATATAATATATATAGAAGGCACGTTATATAAGTAACGGGCTTGTCGTTGAATCATTGTGCTAATAATATATAAGATCTGGTGCTAGAGGAAGGATTAATACTACTCCTTCTAACTATTCGGATAGTCTTGTATTAGGCTTTGCTTTCTTCTAAGCATCATCTACGAGATTGTGTCCACTTAAGCGCTCTCGCTCAAAACTATCGTTCCGTTTCTTAGTACTTCGCTGGTTGATAGAAGTAGCCTCCTTAGTAATCTCTCTGGGTCAATCTGGCCTTTGGGATCTATACTTCTAGTGATTACCAAGCCTGTAATTTCTAGATCGTGTGCTTCAAAATTAACCTCTATATCTACTTGTTTTGTCGTTGGATTGGAGGTAAAGGTTTTCTAAGATACGGAATAGTATGATTAAGATTACCTTAGTTGGACTAACTCTTAAGCACGGAATGCGAAACCATATAGGTGTGGATATTTATAGTAGCATTTTCCAATGTATTATTAGCCGCTTTAGACTTCAAACTTTAATTTTAAGATCGGCATACGCCTTCCTCTACTATTGTTCATTATTCATTCCATTCTAGATACTACTATAAAGGGAGTGCTATCTTCCGTCCTATACCTTATGAGACCAGACTTAGATTGACTATTCTAGAAAGTACTAACAAATTCAGTGTGGTGTAGAACCGTGGTCTTCCCAAAACCGTGGCCTTCCCAAAACCGTGGCCTTCCTAGAACCGTGGCCTCCCTAAAACCGTGGCCTCCCTAAAACCATGGCCTCCCTAAAACCGTGGCCTCCCTAAAACCGTGGCCTCCCTAAAACCATAGCCTCCCTAAAACCGTGGCCTCCCTAAAACTGTGGCCTACCAACAGTTATGGCCTTTATTAATTTATGGGCTAACGAAGTTTCAAGTCCTTCAAAGAGCTTAAGATCTATCGATCATTGGCTTATCATCATATCTTCTCTATTCAACTACACCTATATATGGGTTGTAGCGGGTACGCTACCTCCTAATCAGTGGGTTCTATTCCCTTCCGGCCCACTAGCCGGTCCGCCGCCTCCTTAAAACTATAGCGTGTTTACACCTAGCCCTTAATCCGGGGCTTATCTTCTATTTAGATATCTACCATCTTATGCTAGAAATTCATCCTTAGCTCTCTCTATCGATCCCTTAGCCCCTAGGCCACCTACGGCTAGGGAAAATCGTCTGTTAGGATCACCTTTTCAGTCGCACTCCACTTTGCGAATTAGCACTAAGTCACCGACTTCGGAAATTTCTGATTCAAACATTTCTGATTCAGATACTGTGTCCCTAGTCTCACCAATACAGTAATATCATCAAGATGCCTATACAGAAGCAACAAAGTATCTATATGCTATATTCTATGCTTTTCTTCATGATCCATACCTTAAGCTACGCGGGGATCTATATAGGCTTATTACGTGGGAGAAGATTAATCAAATCAATGCCCGCATCGAGACCCACGATGGACACCCTAATCACACGATTCGGACGGAAGAAATTGCTTTTTATTACGAGTATTTCTTGCGCGAGAGTAGTGAGGGTAGTGAATTAAAGGAAAATTTTGTTAGGAGATTAGGCCGACTATGTCAATACCATCGTTATCCCCCTTAGTGGGGAAAACTCCCTTTTACCTTAGACTAGTTAGGTCTTAGGTACTGTACCAATTTCTATTCTTTATAGGTTTATTTACTAGATATACAGAATACACCTAATAGCCATATTAAATAACTATTACCACTTTAAACTTTGATTTAAAGATTACAATAAGGCAAAAAGCTCTACTTTAGTTATATGTTCATATATTATCTCAATATAAATACTACCATGATTATTATCCTCTATCCTACTTCCTAGAGAGTACTACCAAAGTTCAGTGTGGTATAGTGCCGACCGCTATCGCCTTCCATATTAAATAACATATAGAAGCTCTTTTGAACCCTAATCACATGATACGCTAATCCATATCTGGTTAAGTTATATTTTAATATCTGTTTCAAGCGTGAATCGTATGACTCGGAACCAGTAAATTACCAACTTGGGTATCTGTACATCTAGGAGTACAGATCTAAAACATACCAGGCCAACCATTAAATAGGTATTATGTACCGCACGGGACTCTGAGTAAATTAATCGTATCTTTCGTGCATCGTCCGTCCACAGGATAGATATATTCAGGCTTCGTTTATACTAAAGATTTCGCCGTAGCCTTCTTTACGTTGACGCTATGATATTATGATCCTATTTAAGTCATACAGAAGATAAACTGCAGTGATGTAGCATTTTTCCGAATTCCATTACAGGCATGTAATTCTTGTAGTCTTATTATTTAAACAATCTAGAGAATTTCTTAATAGCCCGCCGTGCCGTACTAGCATTGAGATGTGCGACCTTCTCATTGTTTGGCAGTTCTCCCTAGTACATCTCCTCTGCGTCTTTCCGCTTGCCTTGATTTTTGTAGAGACTGCCAAGGTTATTGACTGTATCTAGAGTGGATATATGATCTGGGCCGAGGGCCTTCTCGTACCCTGCTAGTGCTCGTTGGTATATCTCCTCGGCCTCCTTTAGCTTTCCTTGGTCTTTGTAGAGAATGCCAAGATTATTCACAGTATTGAGGGTGGATGTATGATCTGGACTAAGGGCCTTCTCCTTACCGGCTAGAGCTCGCTGGTACATCTCCTCGGCCTCCTTTAGCTTTCCTTGGTCTTTGTAGAGAAGACCAAGGTTGTTCATAGTTTGGAGGGTGGATGTATGATCTGGACCAAGGGCCTTCTCGTACCCTGCTAGTGCTCGCTCGTATATCTCCTCGGCCTCCTTTAGCTTTCCTTGGTCTTTGTAGAGAAGACCAAGGTTATTCACAGTTTGGAGGGTGGATGTATGATCTGGACTAAGGGCCTTCTCGTACCCTGCTAGTGCTCGCTCGTACATCTCCTCGGCCTCCTTCAGCTTTCCTTGGTCTTTATAGAGAATGCCAAGATTGTTCATAGTATCAAGGGTGGATGTATGATCTGGACTAAGGGCCTTCTCCTTACCGGCCAGAGCTCGCTGGTACATCTCCTTAGCCTCCTTTAGCTTTCCTTGGTCTTTATAGAGAAGACTAAGGTTGTTCATAGTATCGAGGGTGGATGTATGATCTAGACCAAGGGCCTTCTCGTACCCTGCTAGTGCTCGCTCGTATATCTCCTTAGCCTCCTTTAGCTTTCCTTGGTCTTTGTAGAGAAGACTAAGGTTGTTCATAGTATCGAGGGTGGATGTATGATCTGGACTAAGGGCCTTCTCGTACCCTGCTAGTGCTCGCTCGTACATCTCCTCGGCCTCCTTTAGCTTTCCTTGGTCTTTATAGAGAAGACCAAGGTTATTCACAGTTTAGAGGGTAGATGTATGATCTAGACCAAGGGCCTTCTCGTACCCTGCTAGTGCTCGCTCGTATATCTCCTTGGCCTCCTTCAGCTTTCCTTGGTCTTTGTAGAGAATGCCAAGATTATTCACAGTATCGAGGGTAGATATATGATCTGGACTAAGGGCCTTCTCCGTGCCGGCCAGAGCTCGCTGGTATATCTCCTCGGCCTCCTTCAGCTTTCCTTGGTCTTTGTAGAGAATACCAAGATTGTTCACAGTATCGAGGGTGGATGTATGATCTAGACCAAGGGCCTTCTCCGTGCCGGCCAGAGCTCGCTGGTATATCTCCTTGGCCTCCTTCAGCTTTCCTTAGTCTTTGTAGAGAATGCCAAGGTTGTTCACAGTTTAGAGGGTGGATATATGATCTGGACTAAGGGCCTTCTCCTTACCGGCCAGAGCTCGCTGGTACATCTCCTCGGCCTCCTTCAGCTTTCCTTAGTCTTTGTAGAGAATGCTAAGGTTGTTCACAGTTTGGAGGGTGGATATATGATCTGGACCAAGGGCCTTCTCCGTGCTGGCTAGAGCTCGCTAGTATATCTCCTCGGCCTCCTTTAGCTTTCCTTGGTCAGAGTAGAGATTTCCAAGGTCGTTCACAGTTTGGAGGGTGGATGTATGATCTAGACCAAGGGCCTTCTCCGTGCCGGCCAGAGCTCGCTGGTATATCTCCTTAGCCTCCTTTAGCTTTCCTTGATCGGAGTAGAGGTTCCCTAACCCATGAAATGCTCCCCATCCTGCAATATCATTACCGGAGATTTCCCCAAGACGTATATAATTCGCGTAGGGAATAAGCCGCTGCTGAAGCTCTGAATAATTCCGTTCGCTTGCGCTAGGGATAGTCCATCCAACCGATATTAGCGCTAGTTCACAAAGCTAGCCGGGATTCATAAGCCTATTCGTGCGCGTAATATGATGGCACCAGGACTATACTACTGGGTGCATCGAATAGCTTCCCTCTTGTTATTTAGTCTCAAGAAGAGAAAATCCGATGAGATGTTTCACCTGAATTCTAAATGAAAATCCACTTGATATGATCCCTTCAAGCCAACTAGGGACATCGCTGCTATGAGAAGCACCTTTTACTAACTCATACTAAATGTCTCGGTTATTAAAGCGAGCAAGCAGCAGGAGTAGCTCGGCTGCGCTTGGGTCCCGCTTTTGTATCTTATGGTATGAGATTAGCCACGTTTATAATATGTTGCCTTGCTGATACTGCCGTCTAGGACTAGATTATGACTATAAATCAGACCAGGATTCTTAGTAATATTACAGATATTCGGTGATCCTGGTTCCGGTTTGACGCATAAAGGCTGCCGCGATCATAACCGCTAATGGTAGTCCATCGAGGCGATTAATAAGGGCAACGGTATCTAGATATCTTAGTATTACGGATACCATAACTCATAAGGTCTATATCTAAAATATCATCATACCTGGACTGTCCTGAAGGCTCTTAATGGCATTCGCTGGTAGGCCACTATTTTGCAAGAGTAGTTGAGTTGCGTCCGTTGTTTCAAGCCGATGCACTAGAAAGGACTTTCCCAGCTCACTTAAGTCTGGCAACCGAGACGTAATAAGAATAGACCCGTGATCTGCTGAAGGGAAGAATCTTCCAATGTCATATTCATCACCATTGCCGCTAGTGATGGGAGAGTATTGATCGATATTATCAAAAATCAGTAGCCAGCGTGAGTTGCCATTTTTCGCCAGCCAGTTCAACACATACTTCGCTCGTTGCTCTAGCTCCTCGTCATCGATCGCCCCGTTTTCCTGGGAGTGTCCAGGTAAGCGTGGCAAGACAGAACTAAGAGATTTCAAAAGTGTGCTTCGGTCCTTGCCATTCAACCACAATATAGCAGTAAATTCGTGTTTATGGTCTCGTGCAAAACGAATCGCGAGCTGTGTTTTTCCTATGCCCCCAAGCCCATGGAGGATCGCGACTTTGCGTGACTGGGCATCTATCGGCTGTAAATATTGCCAAAGGCGGTCTAGCTCGGCTTGCCGGCCCACAAAGCTTTCAATCACAGGCACGGCAGTGAGGTCTAATGGGATAATGAAACGATCCACTAAATACAGAAAGGTCCATTTAGTATTATATACCGACTACACAGACGGCCCAAAGATAAATCTTAGAGCCTCTTACCAGAGTTTGCGAGAGCGTCTTGTACTGTGGGGGTCTCATCAACCTGATTGACAGGAACCACCAAAAGCAGCTCTTTAGCATAGGCTGCTGCAACTGCCGCCGCATATCCTTGCCATTCCTTATTTTTATGAGAGTCAGCATAGTCACAGATGCCTCGAATGACCACACATGGAAAGTCATTCATCAGCCCCGCCGCTTCCATCTCCACACAGTATACCCCCAAGTCCTGCGCTAGTTGGTCTCGCCGTCTGCCATCCTTCACCACCTGGTTTGCGGATGCAATTAGTCCATGGTGAATCACTGGTTCTTCATGGTCTCGTAAAGGTCGGTGAGCCAGTTTCGATCGGTCACAATCCGCACATGTATCAGCTGCATTATGATCATATTCTGCTTGGTATAGGCAGTCCTCTTGGGCGGGACGAGTGAAGTTGGCAGCTTTACGAGATGTTGTTTTGGTATGGATGTTGGAAATAAACTCAATAACTTGACTATCTTCCGTAAGGTGATGGGCTTGCAGTGTAGCGAGAGCGGTTAGCAGAACCTTCGGGGGCCGGTTTAACATCCCGGTCCGCTGGAATCGACCGTCGTGTAACACTTTCCCAAGATCGTATTGGATCACGCCTCCAGATGTGTCTCTTGGCTGGCTCACCACAATATCGCCAAGTCGAATGTCTGCGTTGCTGCTTGGTACACCGCCACCAATACCGACCATCAGACCGAAGCGGATAGAGTGGAAGCTCGACAGTAAATGCATCGCCACTGTTGCAGCTGATACGATGCCATATGCGCCGCCTGGTAGACAGGCAATGACGATGTTATGCTCTCCGACATTTCCAAATATATAGGTGTTATGATCGGTTGGTGGACTCGGCAGGCTCGGATGGATTGTGTCCAACATCAGCTTTGCAGCCGCCATCTCTAGTGGCAAGGCGCATATCCATCCGACCGTGTAGTCGCCATGAGATAGGGTGGTCCTAGCAGCCATACTGTATCATAAAATGATAGGTTCACGTGAGACTGAAAGGCCGGTTTCTCATATGAGGGTTATCGATGTCTGTAATCGAGTAACCAGGAAATTTAGTCTTGAAACGAATGCTAAAGTTTAGGAGCGGGCAGCGGGGTTGGAAAGTGAGGCTGAGGCATCATGGTCTCACAACCAATCATTTTTCGTGTAGTGGAGATGGGTGTGATCAACACGTTACCTGATTAAAGATCACTATGTTTGCTCATTTTGCATCGAAGCTTCTGGTCGCCTAGGCCCTGTATCTTCCGTACTAGTGTTATTTATCCCTTAGCTATAAATAGACCAACTATCCCTATCTGGATTAGTATACCCTGTAAGTAGGAATTGGAAGGGCCTCTCCATGTTCGAAACTCAGTGACATTCGTTAAATGCTTCATCACATGATACACTAAACTAGATCTGGTTATAGCTGTATTTAAGGGGCCGAAGGGTTTGTACTGTAAGAAGCCAAGTGAGAGAAAAACAAAATGGAAGATCCCCCTCCCCCACGATATTATTCGCAAGTGTTCTAGCTTCAGCTCCATCGGCATCCCAGGCTATTGCAAAATGGCACGAAACCTCCAGGCCTGGCAGCGGAGACTCATTGTTCATATGACACTCAGCAAAAAGAGACTAACCATCTCATAGATGGCGAAGGTGGCCAAGTGTAGTGAGCGTTCGGTCACTAACATCCGCAGAAACATACGGGTCTTTGGCGACTCCAGATCCCCCCACAGTCCCCGCCGGCCAGCCGTCAATCATCACCCCCGTGATGCTAGACGCTCTTTGTGACCACCTCGCCGAAAAGCCCGGCCTATATGTTGAAGAGATGGCCCTGTTCCTTTGGGATGAGTTCGAGGTGTTGCCTTCATCATCGAGCGTCAAACGTGCCCTTACGCGGGCTGGCTGGACAAAAAAGAAAGCCCAGCAGAGAGCAAAGGAACAGAATCCTCAACTACGGGATTTCTACCAGCATAAGTTATCGGAATTTAGTTCGTATCATCTGGTCTTTGTTGATGAATCGGGATGTGATAAACGGGTGGGATACCGACGGACTGGTTGGTCACCACTGGGGGTGACGCCAGTGCAAGTATCTAAATTTCACCGGGGTCAACGCTACCAGATACTGCCAGCCTATACGCAGGATGGCATCATCCTGTCTCGTATCTTCAAAGGATCAACTGATGCTAGCTTTTTTGAATCTTTTATTGAGCAACTTTTGCAGCATTGTGGAAGATGGCCGGAACCGAAATCCGTGCTTGTTATGGATAATGCCTCGTTCCACCATTCAGACCGAGTTAAGCAGTTATGCTCTGACGCGGGGGTCAAACTATTGTACTTGCCGCCTTATTCGCCTGATTTCAATCCCATCGAAGAATTCTTTGCCGAGCTGAAAGCGTACATTAAGAAGGCTTGGTCGACGTATGAACAGGATCCTGATCAGGGCTTTCATGTCTTCCTCCGCCGGTGTGTGCATGACGTTGGTGCGAAACAGCAGAGCGCCGAGGGTCATTTTCGACATGCCGGTATAACCGTCGAAAAGGCATGAGCAGTACGGTTTCGAATATTGATGTTCGACGTCAGCGAGATCCGAGCGATCTGGAAATACCCTTAATTGAGAGATTAACCTACTCTTATGGGCCGAGTGCTCTCCGTTGGGAGGGGAAATTATTGTTTATATGATGCGCCATACCTTTAGACCAGTATCTGTATTGTGAACAGCATATTTATAATCATTTTATGTTCTAGTTTAAACACATTCCTAACTATCAAAAACCAAAACCAATATATATTAAACGGCTTCGACGCCGTTTCGTTGAACCCTTATGGAGCCAGCCACAGTGGGGTAAGACAATATCTCATTCGGCACAGTAGACACTTCCAAAATCAACCTGGTCAAGTTCGTTTGATTTCATCACAGTAGCCCATTCGTTTATGTCGCGCAGGAAACGGCGGGCTGTTCCAATTTGAATCCCTCGCTCAACAAAAAAGCTGGAGTCTGGGTCCTCAAGAATTAGTTCAAGATCTAGGTGATTTTCCAAAGTCACTTGGCATATTTTCCGGAAACCAGCTTTGTACGCCTCATCGGTGGCGCGTGATTTTTAACCATTCGCAGTATTCCCTCACAGCCACTTCACGAGGCCCAGGAATAATGACGTGCTCATCAGATGAAGCCTTGTGTCTATTGCGCTCTGCCATCATTCTGCTAGTTGCTGACACACGGCCTCTCTTTTCAACTTTCTGCGGCACTTCATCATCGCCCCTGTAGTGAAACACAATGTCAATTGTAAGTGTTTTGCCCATGCGGACTAAATTGCTCCATTTACGTAACTGCTTCTCCACCGACTTCCAGTCAATGGTAGCAGCACAAAACAGTTCCAGATTTTGCTGAGACCGGTCGCCCGCTTTCACGGTGACAGCCGTGCCTTCAGATCGAACTCGCTGGCCATTTTTTTTTTTATTTGCAGCATCTCTTCCACGGCTGGTTTCAAAGCCTTGGCCCAGTAATCCTTAGGAGCAATGACCAACCCTTTTTCGGTCACGCTGCCTACCTTCTTACGGTTGAGCATAAGCTTCCACGCAATCGTGTAGCGGATATATTCTGGAGATGGCTCGTCATAGTCGACATCTTCATCCCATTCGGCAAGCGGGAGAAAGCTAAGCTGGTCTGATTGGACCGGATCGGTGGCACAAACCGGGGCAGGGCTAGGAGAGAATACGGATGGCGTACGACCGAAGTAACCAGGAGTGGGGGCATACTGTGAATCTTCGTCCCATGTGCGCCCGGGTCGGGGTTGATAATCATTGTCGCTACAAATGCTATTGGCCATCGTTGAAGCGGGGGAGGGAAGCCTAAGCAGACTGAACCGGAAGCGATTAGCAAACATCTCTGGCGTCCAATAAGATCCGAAAGGATGGCATGATGACAGTGGCGGGGATTACAAATAAACCTTACTGTCGATCGAGCCTAACGCAGCAACCTGATCCCGGGCAGACACGCAGAAAAGCACCTGGTGCTCTGCAGTAATCAAACCGCAAGATACAAAGAGGGACTGTTGGCAGATTGCCTATTCAACGACTGCCCTGTTTGCATGGTTTGCATGGAATCTTCCAGGCTGCCAGCCTGGAAAGTCAGGAGTAAATAACTGTTTATTTAATACTTGTATTTTAGGATTAGGGTATATATTACTTGGTTAGCTACAAAACCGGTTAATTACATACTACCCGTATCTGGATTAGCGGATCACATGATTAGGGTTTGAAATAGCTTCTCTATGTATTCGATATAGAAGGCGAAAGCGGTTGGCACTGTATCAACTCTCTAAAACTATGGCCATCACAAAACCGTGGCCTTCATAAAACCATGGCCTTCATAAAACCGTGGCCTTTATAGAACAGTGGCCTTCCTTTATATAGTTATGGGCTTTATTAATTCATAGGCTAAGGAATTCTTCTAAAGAGCTCTTATTAGCTTATCATTATGTCTTCTCTATTCGACTATACCTATACATGGGTTGTAGCGGGTACGCTACCTCCTGATTAGTGGGTATTATTCCCTTCCGGCCCGCTAGCCAGTCCGCCGCCTCCTTAAAACTGTGGCGTGTTTGCACCCAGCCCTTAATCCGGGGCTCATCTTCCGTTTGGACATCTACCCTCTCGTATTGGATATTCATCCTTGGCTCTGCAAATCGATACTAAGTCACTAACTTCAGACACGTCTAATGACACCGATGACATGTGTTTTTCTGATGATAATAGAGAGTCTCTAGTCTCACCGATAAAGTAACATTATAAGGATGCCTATGCGGAAGCAACGAAATATCTATGTGATATATTTTATGCTTTCAAGAAAGATCCACACCTTATGACAGATAGGCATCTAACTTTGAGAGGTGCGTCGGAAAAAATTGATGAGATTAATGCTCGTATTATAGCCTAAGATGGTCGATACTCCGATCACAAAATTCGGACGCGAACTATTATTCGTAAATATTGGTTATTCTTTTCTGAGTGGGACGAGGAAACGAGGGATAGTTATGTTAAAGACTTAGGCCGGATGTGTGAAATGCGTCGCTATCTCCCCTAGTGGGGAATAATCCCTCCCACTATGGACTAGGACTCGGTTACTATTTTCTGTTTTAGTGATCTTTGTATGTTCGTTTAACACTATATTAATAGGAGCTTTCATCTATCTGTCTATTGCCTAATGTAGAGAATACTAGAATCATCAAGTATTATTGCTTGTAGCGAAAGGATAGCTATATTCATTATAGCCGGAAATAACGACTAATAGCGAAGCTAGAAGACTATTATCTATCTTATTCGAAGTTCCTAGGTAACTGATCTTAGTAGTTAATAGAATTCTGTTTTTTTACGATGGTCTAAAGCCTATGTAGAGGATCCAAAGTAGTAGGGTAGCTGAGAATAATGGGGTTTAAATTGATCATAAAAGAATTTTGTGTATGTTTGCAAGATGACGTTTGTATCATGCAAGAGTGAATAAGGTTTTAGGGCAACTAGGCCAATCGCACTTTCGACTATTATGGTTAAATATGAATGGGAGGCAATGCGTCCTAAAATGAACTTGAAGTATATCCTTTCGTGCGTACTTGTAGCGCCTGGTATTAGGATCTAAGTGAGTGCTCCCTAGGCACATAGGACATTCAAGCCTAGACAAGCTTTCCATGAAGCTCACTGCTTGTTTCGAAGCTCCCTTCGATGTATGATTAAAAATAATTCGCTTTTTCAAGGCTTTGGGCATATGGAGGCTGTTTAGTTTTAGTCTTAGCTCGAGGGATTGAATGCGGTCTTTAAGCAGTTCCTTATCATCAATAGTATCGATATCCCTATTTTTAAACTCAAGTTCCGTAAGGGCTCTTCTCTCTGGTTGTATATGAGTAACGTCTGGTGTGAAGGCGATCGGAGTACCTTAGTGGTTCTGTTCAATTATCTGGTTACTAATATTCTGGAAGAATTCCTTCTGAGTTATCTTTTGAGCGCGACGTTCTAGTTTTTTTCGTCTTATCCTGATACTATTTTGTAGTTGTTTTAGTTTACTGAATCGCGGGTTAGATGCTCCCTCCGCTTTCTTTAACTTATGAAATTCCGATATGAGTTCGTCTTTGGTCGACTGGGCCGCCTTTTTTAAGTCTTGTAGTTCGATATCTATTTCGATAGACTCCTTTTGCTTAGCGTTTAGATGCTGTGGCACTGATGGGTCTTGTGTTAAGTTACTGTGGCATGCGAGGTTTATTAAGGAATCTCTTGTTGGTGTTTTCATGAAAATGGATTGAGTGTCATTGAACACGGATATGTAATTCGAGAAAGTTGCACTTTTCCGATGACCTATGATTAGATTACGTGAGTGCTCGTCGAGGTGCCCTATATATATTAGTATATAAATTCGTTCGTTTGGCTATGCTAACTATACTTAAATTCTTAGCTGCGCCCTTGCGGTATTTATAAAGCGATCCCTCGTCTGCGAATCTAGCACGTGCACTTACCTTTTTCTTGTATTCCTGCGCTTGCTTATATGGAAAACCGACCTTCGGGTCAGTAACCTAAGCCCCGTGTTCTGATTTTATAGCACGCCTGAAGATAGGAACATTTTTGACGCTTTCTTTGAAATGAATAGGAGTGCTGAGGCGATGGTCCGGGACGTCTATGAGGCGCTAGATATCCCGAGGATATTTAATATGCGGGCTTGCGAACGCATCATCAAGGAAAGCAAACATAAGAATATCTTAAATGACGCATAGCCCGAGATTATTATTTCTTTTAGTATAAATAAATACGGGTCTAGTAATCGTTAGACTCATCACATAATGATAGCATAAGGCTAGAACTTACGGAGCACCCTAGTTCCTTTTTCCTTTATTAAGTCTATACCTAACCTTTATAAGAAGAACTTGGGTATCGGGATAGTCAGGATGCTTAACCATGTATAAGTCAATATCCTTCTATTTAAGCGCATTATTCTCCTGCTCATAACAGGAAGACAGCATAAGGGTTCTAGGTCTGGCTAAAGTCGATACCATCATTTTTCGTAGGGTATTTAGTTGAAACATAACCCGCACCGTGGGGAAGGCTATATCGTAAGTAGCCACTAAGTAATGCGTAATAACGAATACCTCGTTAATACTGAAGGGCGGCTATTCCTTAGCGGTCTTATTAAGTTCGTATTCTATGGCCATGGATTGTGCCAGCTTTTTGGGTTAGTAAATAATTAGTGGTTAGATCGTAGAACATCTTACTAAACTAATGTCTTTCCTAAGTTGGTAAGGAAGGCAAAGGCCCCTTTTATCTATCTAGTACATTCTGAAAAAACGCATAATTGTCATAAAGCTAGACCTGTAATTTATGTTGTGCTCTTCCAGATACTATTCAAAGAAACCTTGAACTATCCTTAACGTGATATTTTTAAGCCAATATTAATAATTTTTGTTTTCAAGTTCTTATACCCATCTACAAATTATTTGGTTAGTCAAAATATATAAAAGACACCGGTAAGCATACTTCTGAAAATTGTAATGAATTCCTTTGATTCTTTCTTTTATCGATCCAACTTTGTTAGTCGTGACTTTAGGGTCTGGCTGGCTGATAAACGCATTCCAGTCCCGCTTCTATGGCTTTTTAGGGGGCATTGTGAATATGGTGGGCTTTAAGGTGAGGGAGCAAGCATTAGGAGAGAGGGAGTTCAGCATACTTAAGCACCAAATGACAATCAATATTCAGTGAAATTTTGCATAAATTTAGCAATCAAAAAACCATAGCCTATGCTAGAGCCGCCGAACTTTACGCGCAGACGGTCGGGACAATCCCGCGCTAAACCTAGTTAGACATATCACACTAGCCCTGATTAGAACTATAAACTGACTATACGGAAAGACCACGATTTATCCCCCACAGCACCACGCACAACCATGGTCTTTCCGCTGTCCCCCTAGATTACACCATATCGGAAGGGGACAGCGAAATACTCCATTAGCTTAATATAACCCAGCTTGTTTAGCGCCATGTCTCCCTATTCATGCCCACGCGTGCGTGTATCACTTCGCGCCCTCTTCCCCTCCCCATCCAATAGCCCCCAAACCCGTTGCCTTCTTTGCCTTCTATTCCCTGCTATTTGCAGTTGAGGCATTTTTGCTATCAAGTAGCCTCCGAACTGCAAGCTTCACCACCCTCATCGACATCGAGCGCCTCGCTTCCTTTTCTGCAAATTCCGCCTTGCTGATTCAAGCCGCGTATTGCGCGTTGATAAATGGTCACGGTGAGCGATATGATGTTCGTTTGTGGCGTACTAAATTGTGGCGCGGCAATTTCCGTAATGGTGGCGCAGTAGAAGTGACGCCGATTTCTGCGTGCTTCACCGTTGATTCGTGATCGTGCATGATACCTGGGAATGGTTGGGTGTCGATGGCCCATCTATTGGCTGCCGTCCTTCGTGTGACAGGGTCCGTAATATCTACGCGCCCTGGCCGCCCCCCTGTAATCTAACCACCTCTATATTGCAGTACTTGCCCACTGTTCGGCGATTGCCGCTACTGTGAATTCTGGAACACGACCGCATTTTGTGCTTTGAGTAGGGAGCCAATCTCGTCTTATCAATCTATAACTTGATAAGGATGTAGTTCTCGCAAATGTGAATCACCAAAGCGGGGAAATAAGCCTAATGTGGAGCTGCTGGTCAGTATACCGCCCTGGGCAACCCTACTCACAAGATGTAGGCTGCTGAAAGCCATTTTGGTGGATGATGCCTGCACTGGGCAGTGACATCGAAAAGGTGACTGCTTGGCGCGTGTCTACAGGGATCAATTGTATTTCTAATAATTGTATTTCTTATTTAGTAATTGCGCAATTTGAGTATTCAAAGGGACAGGGAGCTTTTCAACCGATGCATGTTGGACTGCTCAACAAAACTATGGCCGCATTCGTTAATGAACCGTGGGTTTCACTTCAAATGATGCAGGCTCCAGGCATCCAGTCTAAATATTCTCGCCATGAGCGTCGCGCGTTGCACCTAGCACAGTTCGAAGATGCTGAATACCAAGTTTGGTCTTTTCGTTGTGAGCCAACAGTCCTGAGATCCTCACCGTATTCTTGATTTGGCGACCGTTCATGGACAGTTGAGCAAGTCGACTGTACATATCGTCCGTAAATGTATTATCTAGCTCAAGCTGAGAGGTAAACTGCCGCCAAATATGCTCTTTGGCAGCTGATTCAAGCTCTGGATAATGTAGCGTGAGATGGATCCTGCTTTGGAAGGCACGGTCAATGGTGCTTGCGCGGTTGGTTGTCATGAGCATTATACCGCGGTAATACTCGAGTAATCTAAGTTCACCGAGTTAGGTTAGCTTTAATGAGTGACTTCAGGGAAAATATTTGACAAACCTCAGGAAGACAGCGACTATCTCGTTGTGTGCCATATTGGTCACTGACCGCTCCTGGAGAAAAACGTCGCACTCATCGAAAAGCAAAACCGCATCCCATTTTTCGGTAAGCTCCAGTATGGAGTTCAGACGACTTTCGACACCTTGGGCGTCTTGACCCAATTCTCCCGCACTCAGCACGTAGAGTGGCTTCCGGACCTTGTCCGCGACGGCCTCGGCCGTCAATGTTTTGCCTGTGCCGGGAGGACCAACCAGCAGCATGATTATTCCCATTCCCTTTCCTTCAATAATATCGTCAAATGCGAATTTATTCTCATTCTGAGCCTCAACAAATGATAAGACCAAGTTTTGGTAGCCTTCGGGGAGCATGAGTTTGGGAAAGGCGTCATCATTCCAAGCGATATCACTGATTCTGTCCACATCGAACGTAAGCCACTGCTTCATCTTCAGCGAGTAACCCCGCAGGCGCGTGCTGCAAAGCAAGAGCTGATCCTCCGTGAGATCATGTTCTAAAGCCTAAAGTTTAGCTAATTTGAAGGTGGATCCAAAAGCGTGAAATGGACTTACCAGGCTCTCGCTCGCGCTTTTGGAAAACTTCTCCATCTCGAGCTCTCCTTGGCCTAAGCCGCCTTTCCTGGCGTTGACGACTTCGCATGCGACCAGTGCCACAGGCCCATCGACGCCCATCATCATCGCTTGAGTAGTCCGAATGCTTTTCATCCGCGACATTAATTCTCGGCGCAATTGAATCAGAGTCAAGCTTGCTGAGAGGTTTATTCTCATCTGGATTGTCGTGGAAATAGGCCGAAGCGTCTAAGATGACTCTCCCATCGATCTGAGTTATACTCGAGTTAGCGAGTTCTCCTTGAGATGCGTGGACATGGTACTCATACATTGCGCTCGAACTCCCTTCCGCAATATTGAAACCAAACCAAGCCCGAGTATGTCTTGTATTGGAAGCCGCAGAGATCCTTGAACCTTTCCCCTCTCTTTATGGCTTTTGTTCGTGCCTCTTCCTTAAATGGATGAAGATCTGCCGGGTATGCACTCAAAGTGGTCACGTCTTGCGTCCCAGAATACTCACAGATTTGAACAGTTTCTGTAGCGAACCCGAAGTGTTGTCCGTCCCAATCAATGAATTTGGCACTTATTGCGAGGTAACATTCCTTGTTGTTGTATGCACAACCTTGAACAACATAAAACCGTTCATGTCCATTCTTGGACGTGACAATGAGGACCCCTGGTTCAAAAATGGCCCAAAGCAACCGATACGTGATAACACCGTGATGAACATGATCACTGATTTCGGACCTCACATCGCCTAGCTCTTTCTGCAGCTCATCGTAAAGCAATACAGAGTAGGCTGCAGTTTCTGGATCTTCACGTTTTTGGCGCTCCAAAATCTCTGTAAAGAGTCCCCAGCGATGGTAGAACGGATGGAAAGGCCACTTGAAAACCACCTTCTTCAGGGATGGAGTGATGCCCTTGTACCCGTCAAACACCTCACCCAAGGTCCGTTTCAGAGAGAAGCTCTGTACGACGATGGAGTCGAGAACCAACGGTTTACCTTCCTCGTGATTTTTTCGCATCCGTTTGATCAAGGCTTTCTGTTTGATCTCCGCTTGATCTTCGACTTGTTGACGCAAGTCATCCGGGTATTCCTCGACCCAGTTCTTACAGCACTGGCATTTGGGAGGACCCTCGTACAGTATCTGTACGGCGCATTCCGAACCTTCAGACGGATGCTGTTGTGGAGGTCGAGGGGGCATAGGCTCCGAGGCATCATTCTCCGCAGGCTGTAAGCTGTCCAAAGTGGACGACAACGATGACGAGCCTGGTTCAGCAGGAACTCCGAGGTTGTTCATGGCGCTAACAGCAGTAGCGTCGGGCATGTTTTAATTCGAAAGTTCTACAACTGAAAAAAGCTTGATCTGTGAAAAGCGGGCGACTAGACAGTCCGTAGCTCTCCGTCCTTTCTTATAATAATCGCGTCAGTGGTCGACAAATAGTAATCTCTAGTGCTCACCCGGGTGTGGCGTGAAACCCTGCCCCCTTGACAATTTCTGTAGGCCGTGCTTGCCTGGATTGGGGTGGGGATGCATGAATCACCCGGGTGCTGGGTTGCAGCGCCCGCAAGTGGGGAAAGGCTGATCAGGACGGGCTGTGAAAGAGCGGACGCAGGCGCCCACGAAGAATTGTCTGCACTTGGTTGGCTTCTGATGGCCTTGCCCGGGTCAGGGTAACCCTGTTGGGGGCTATGCGAAGCTTCGAGGTGGCAGGCAGCGGAGGACAGGAAGGAGCCAACGAAGTAGATCAAACTACAGCGGAACCTCACCTCACCGCTCCCTAAAATTAGCACACGCTTTGCGTCTACGAATCTAGTGAAGAATTACTAGAGTCCTCATATTTGGATCTTTTCTTCAACGTTCCTTTCCGCTACCTCATTTTATCGGAAACGGAATTCGCGCACGGTCCGCCCCTAAAATGGCGAATGACTATACGCTGCCCTTTTTGAGCGATCTCCCACAGCAGTTCAGTAACAATGACGTCGAGCAAATATGGCGGAATCGTGCTTATAAGGCTCAAATTCCGAAGCTGAAAGGCATTCGTGGACCGGTCCGAGGGATTAATGGTCAGGGTTTCTTGTAATGAGAGACGTCAACTTCATTTTCCTACAAAGACGTGGGCCACCCACATAGAATTCGTGCATGATCAAGAAGCTCAGTTGATGCTGGTGGTCAGGTTTCTGGTGAAATGCAGAAGCGGCCGAGTATAGGACTGGTAATGCCATGATCGGCGGCAGACCCCTACTAGAGAGATTCGGTGACCTTTTGGAAGAAGTAGCACCCATGGGATGGAGCAAAGATTTTGTTGATTTCAAGCCAATCACATGTCTGAATATCTCGCTTTTGTGGTTTGAATTTCTGCGACTAAGCTGTGTCTAGTCTAAGTATGTTCATCATCAAGTCAACAAGATATCTTTTGCCTTCCTGTCAGGTATTCCATGCTGAATGGGTAGTCCGAATAGCCTGTCACCGACTCGGAGACATAAAACGTCTCCCTGTTGTATGCACTGAGCTCCAGACCCTCCTTCATCCTGTATACTAGGTCGGGATTGGAAATAAAGTATCGGCCAAATATGACCATGATG
The DNA here is from genome assembly GCA_028828275.1 of Penicillium frequentans. Taxonomy (NCBI): domain Eukaryota; kingdom Fungi; phylum Ascomycota; class Eurotiomycetes; order Eurotiales; family Aspergillaceae; genus Penicillium; species Penicillium frequentans. The sequence continues at coordinate 445,690 of JAQIZY010000012.1, forward strand.
TCCTTGTCCGGATACTTTTCTTTCACGAGTATCTGGGCCTCCTGTGGCGTATATCCACCTGCAACAAGGAGAGGTCCATTCCACAGAGCGAACGCAAAATCCAGTCTGTCGTGGCCATCGTAGTCCACGGCACCGGAGATCCGTGACTCCACGAGGTGAAGATATGCGATATCTGCCTGTCTGGCCTTTTTGATAACATCCGTAAATTGTGGAATTGGATCCTTCATTCTCATGCCCTGGAACCGACTCCAGGGGCTGAGACGGAGCCCGACGCGTTGAGCACCGATGGCGTTGGCAACAGACTTGATCACGTTGTCAATAAGGCGTGATCTGTTCTCCACATTGCCGCCATATTCATCGTAGCGTATATTGCTGACATCTTGAATAAATTGGTCGAGGAGGTAGCCATTAGCACCGTGAATTTCGACTCCGTCGAATCCGGCCGCGACAGCGTTCCTGGAAGCGTCCACAAAGTCCTGAACTATCTGCTCGATTTCCTTGATGACCATAGCTCGGGGAACCGCAGCGCTTTCTTCCATTGGAATGGCACTAGGCGCTACGATGTCAAACCCCTCCTTTTTGGCCAAGTCGACATCCGCAGCACGACCCATCGCGAACAGCTGACAAAATATGTAGCATCCTTTGCTATGGACTTCGTTGGTGATGGTTTTCCAAGCAGCGATTTGGTCATCGCGCCACAATCCTGGTCCGTTGGGGAAGCCACCACAGGTTGCCGATATAAATGTTCCCTCAGTGATGATCAAGGTTCCAGGTACGGCGGCCCTTTGACTATAGTATTCCTTCATCAAGGCTGTAGGTACTCGGTCGCCAGTCGCTCGGAGACGAGTTAGTGGAGCCATCCCGATGCGATGCTTCACTTCCACATCGCCTATCATAAGGGACTTGAAAAGACGCGATTGAGACATAGTCACAAATTTCTGAATGCTGGTTCTATTATGGTAGAACGATGAATATTTCGATACCTTGACATTGGGGATATCCAAGTATTTGTACTCATCGTTCAGTGGAAAGCCTACCGTAGTCGCCTGATGAATGTAATAGAATTATCCTTTGCAAAGGGAAGGTACATACTTCCCAAAAGGGAAAAGAGATGCTTCCAATTAGGGAAAAGCCAATAAACGTTGTATGTTTGGGTATGGCTCTGCGTATTCGGCCAATCACCTCTCCTCCAGATGAGGTTAGCGGGGCAAAAGTCTGGTTCTGGTACTGAGCCAAGACTCGTGTTATCGTGGCAGTCAGCGGCTGATTACAAATAGATAGGTGGATTTGGTGGATTTCCACAGCCTCGGCGTTCAAATCATTGTTGATGACCAGCGTGTTAGATAGCTTAACACCCTAGTTGGTCAGATCATATATTTTATCTCGGGAATAACTAAATCTACCAGCCCCAGAGTTCTCTCATGACGTCTCTACAAAGGACATACAACGAAACATATTAATCTTCCATGCTCAGAACTTCCCATAACTAGCAAGAAAAGCTGTCGATTATGTAGCTTACAAGGCGGAAGATATTCTCACATGACAACTGGAATAAAACTTAGCCAGCGGTCCAGATCTATATTGAAGTAGTCTGAACCACAATTTCTTCCCAGAATGCTTTGACCTGTGACATAAATGCCTTATCTGACCAAATAAACTGCTTTAGAATCTCAAGTAGTTCTGGCCATGACGTATATAGCCCTCTGAGCCTGGTTCTGCGGTTTATTTGCAATAGTGCCGCGTATTCCGATCGTATAGTTCCCATGGGCGCAAAAGCCCCGCCAATGTGGAGGAGCCAAGCTAGCAAGCCAGGCCGACCGTCCCATATGCTATCGTCATTTGCGCCTTGAAGCTTACGTAGTAGCTGTAATGAAAGGTGGGACTATGACATCAAAAGTCAGCAAAACCTACAACGAGGCGAAGTTGTGATAGAGAAAAGAATTCGTGCGTGGACATACAGGTATAGTTGAAGCACGCCAAATTTTGCAGCGCAGCATAGTTGAGCATAAATATGCCGCTAGATGGCAACACTCCGCCACAAGGGAGCAAGTTGGTAAGCTCATCAGCCTTGACTGGATGGATGCTTGGTGATTATCAATATGTGCCATCGATATTACATCTTCTCTGGAAAATAAGGCAGAGTCTCGGATACATTGCAATGCAGAGACATCTTTGAGCACCTCAACAAAATCTCGGTCCAATAAATAGGACTGGGATTGGAATCCAGGTGGCAGGATGAAGTAACTCGGGGAGAAGGGATCTCTTCTCCACTGAAGTTCGGAAAAAGTCGTGTGATCAACAACTCGGCTCGACCCTGTCATGACCGAGGCATTCAAGTCAGACCTATCAAGTATCGTAAGAATTGAGTATCCTAAGAATAAGCTGCCATGGAATTTTGCATAGCCGCTCACCAGAAGATTGCACGTTTGATACCGTCACTCAAGTACACACCCGTTCTTCGACATACGTCAAGAAGCTGTTTTATAGCCCCCATGTGAAGTTGAACTTGGCGCGGCAATCCAAGCTGAGCCTATATCATTCAATTGTCAGCTCTTATGGCTGCACGTCTGACAATTATCTCAATAGTTAAGAGAGATTTATACGGACCTCTATGCCGGCGAGTAGCAGAATGGCCCCTAGTGTCGATACATTTGTAACTGTGTTCGGAGAACTCATTCTTTGACGAATGGCGCTCAAAACCTCACCCTGGTACCGGAGACATTCTCTGTCGATGCTTCCAGCAGTGGTCGCATATGCATATGTGAGCATAATGGCGCTCAGAAGGGCGTGGTCATCTAGCCCTTCCCGAAGGAATGAGCGAAAGTTCTGAAGCACAAGCTCGTCTGAAACACTAAAGGTCGGCTTCGTAGCATATTGGGCCTTGTCTGTTGCATTCCTTGTCAGCCTTCCTTGGATACTTTTGAGATTTGCGAGGATCTCACGCTGATCAAACAATGCCTGCAGTCTGGGCGATTCTGCAGCAAGCATTTGGAATGGATCGGACGGGCCTGCGGACAGGAAGTCTGATGGCATGATAAGAGCTTGGCGTTGCTTTCTATTGCTCGCGGGTCGTCTGATATGTTCTAGAGATACTGCATGGAAATTCAAACCCGACTTTTGCTCAAGCTTTCGTTTGTTCTGAATGCCCCGCGCTACAGCATGTGATCGGCCCAAACGTCTCGTCGTACGGTCATCTGAACTTTGGCTAGGAATAAAATAAAACTGGCCAACTAGAAAAAAGAAACATTACTATCAAGACATGGAGTCTCAGCGCGATGAGGCTTCGACGTACCTGGATTGAGTTCATTGTGTCCGGCCATTCGTGCAAACACGGTACTCGGAGTGTGACGGGTGTTGTTTTCTTTAAGAATGTGTATGCGTATTATTCAGCGTCAATAGCTTCTTCATAAATGAATCTTCATTGAAGTGGACAAAAATCTACGTTTTCGACCCTGCCGTTGACGAGGGTGGTGGATTACAAATCCGAATGTTATCCGACCCTGGAGTCAGGACTCAACGCCTTGAGGACTGATAGGTGTTGACTTTTGTTATGCTGACGGTTGTTACGCTGACGGTCGTACAATTATGATTGACGTTGATGGTGACCAGGTTGATGATTGACCGAGCGGCGAAATTGAACAGCCTGGGGATTTTCTTCCAGCCACTTTAACCGCATGTTTTGGCACGAGGGTTCGAGAGAGCGAGGACCGGAACACCCCCAAACTTTTGAAAGAGCTCGTCAAACTCAGGAGAGAGATCGGACGGCAAGATGAATTACACAAGTAAGAGCTTCAGAAAGCCAATGAAGAATTTAGTGCCGCCCTCGCAGAAGTTTGGCACAAGCTACAGGCCCCAACAGATAGACCCCCGACACCGCAACCCGAGGCATGCTCTCTGAACAGCCACGATAAGATCCTCCGCGAAACCCAATCCCTACGCATCGCAATCAGTCCTTTAAGGCTGTCCCCTCCTCCCTCGCATCTTTTGAATCTTTTCTATTCCTCTCTTTCTTTTGCTCTCCCTGTGAGGCATTTTTGCTATTGATTCGGATCACCGAGCTCCTGAGCTCCGCCACCCCTTGCCCTATTATCACTCTTCGGAAATTCCTCGCCCCTGCTTCCTAATCAGGTGCTTGAGGTTCTGGCAGACTTGGATAGCAAGGCAGACTTTCATCACTACTTGATACAGTAAAACGATAATCACCCAAGCGGCCGGTGATGACAGTTTGGAGGCCTGATTACGATTGCTCGTTGGTACGGGGTTTCATGTTGCCTATCAGGTGAAGGACTTGATTCCGTGGAAAGAGAACTGTAACTAGGTCCTTACCTAGGGGTCTGTAGAAGTTCACCCGATTGATCCATCCAATTTAATATAGGCATGATAACTGCAGCTTACCCTCTTTATCACTTCTTTGTCACGCTCAGGGCCCAGGTCCACGGGTGCGTAGCAATTTTTGGCCAAACATCACTATACTTTTTCGCATCCGACTTATGCAGCTTAATTCAGAACAACTCCAAATTTCACTTTCAAGTACGTCTTGCCTACGAACTCGTCATTAAAACTCGTCATTAAGAGTAGCGAGGAGAGGGGGAAAGAATGATTATTCTCCTAGTCCTAGCCCACTAGTGACTTCAGGTCTGCTAGAGATGGCAAGATTGTCTGACGGGACCTAGATCTCAAACCAGTGAACTACGAAAAGATCTAAAACTACAGGTATAACGTTGTAGATCGATTCATCTGTAGACTGAACTGACATCCATTGGGTAAAAACCATTGGAACTGACCATTTCTTACTTGTTGATTTCAAAATTTCAAGTCCTTCGATCTCACCTAGTCAAATGAGGCCTAGCCGAATCTTTGGCAAGTCTACACACTTGCGGAGGATGTGGCGATGTTTTGACGCCACTGGAAGCGATCATCCATACAACCTACGATGAACGAGTTCGCATTCACACAAATAGAGAGTAGGTAACCTTGGACTGTGTCTATTTCATTATGTCATAGTTTTGATGAGCCGGCGGGAGCGGACGAGAGAGCGAGAGCGACCTCAGATCTACGCGAAAGGAAATGACAGGAAAGAAAGAAACAGAATGAGCTGGTGATTGATTGAACTGAAGAAACTGAAGCTATCTGGAAGACGAGGATACATCTACAGCCGGACAACGCGAACTGGTGAGATATTGCAGAAAGAGCGCGCGGGCGTTCGGTCAGCCGAGCAGGCCGGCAGCCTGAGACCCAAGGGCATGCCAGTCTTGAATGAGGTACGATAGCAGGGCTGACTGAAGTCTTTAAGACGACTTGACCTCAAGAATTGTAATAGATTCACCCTTCGGCGGGCTAACAATACCAGTGATCTTCCATCGTCCGCCACCGGATTTCTCAATCAATCCCTTCCACATCTCAAGTGTCCGTTCCTGGGAGTTCAGTTGCGCAAGCATACTCTGAGACAGTAATCAGCCACTAACTCATCCAAATCCAATCTTTGATCCTGATCCAAATCCATAGTTACTCACCACGTCAAAGCTCCGAAGCACTTCCTCCTGACATTTCGGCAGCACTCCCGCCGGCGGCATCACCGCATCGGCGATGATCAGTCTGCTATCCTCCCTCATCACCTCGAAAATATTCTGGAGAATTTTCTTGGCATAAGTATCGGACCAGTCGTGTAGGATATACCGCATAATGTAAGCATCTGCCGCCCTGGCCTCTGCCGGTTGAGGCTGGGAAAAAGTCGTGAGGCAAAAATTTCACCCTCTTTGCGATTCTATCTGGATACGAGGATATCAAACGACACGCCTGCTCCATTAGTGGGCCCTGGTCTTCAACAAAGAACTCCAAGTCCTCAAACCTTTCTGCGATGCCGAGAGATATATGGCCCAACGCGCCGCCGAGATCCACGACCTTTGCCCCCGCAGGCAGAGTGGCCCAGTCGTAGCAATCGCGCATCTGCCGGGTCCCATCGCCTTCGCTCCAGCTGCTCATCGCAAGCCCGAATCGATGCATTGTTTCCGGCTGCTCCACCTTTCGTTCAAAAAAGCTCGTCCCGAAGGCCAATGTGAAGGGGCTGTTGCGTGGCTCTCCGCTACCGTTAGACATCTCTAGCGCGTCAACGATCCTAGCCGATGCAGGAAAGGCCTCTTCGGACATATGAGCAACTAGTGCCTGCATCTGTGGATCCGCAGATAGAAGGGCTGAAGTAGCTGTGTGCGCGACGTGGCCGGGGGGTGGGCTCAACGAAGATGTGGTTTATGGCTGTGCGGCGGACGAAGCGGGCAACGTCAAGTTCGGGAAGACCGGTGGCTCGGGCAAGTTCGGCGAAAGAGATTGATCCCTCTTTCGGAACAGCCTGGGCGACCTTGAAGTGGGAAATAGCATGCAGGCTGGCTGCCAGGGTGTGATCCTGAGATACACGGAGCGTTAATAGAAGATATTACATGAGACATGGTTCGATCATTCCATGAGAAGAATGACAGGGCAAAACAAAATATTTGAAAATAATCGTAGTTTTCTGAGTTTAGGTTACTGACGTTCATGATCATCCATCTAATAGTATCTTTGGGACCGACGACAAGGTCCCGCAGTTCTTTTGTCGCATCAATAAGCCGGTGCCGGATGACATGGATATCGGCATGCTCGGTGCCCACAGGAAAGTCTTTGACGCCGTCAGCGGCAAAGGAAGGCCGGGGAAGATTATGTGAGGATAAGAAACTGTCCAATATTTGAGCATCTTCCAAAATGCTCTTAGCGAGCTCGGTCAGTGATAGTGAGGATTGCATCTTCTTCGGACGGCGATAAGCGAGTCAAATTGCGGGGTATGATATTATTTGACATAAGATAGGTAATCGTGGCGACGGGGAGGAGACACGGTTAAATAAAACTGTGAGGTTTGCTTGCTGACACTAAATAAGAAAACCTAACTGAGCTGATTCTCGGAATCGTTACAAGAGTAATCAGCACTACTGCCGACGTGCATGAAGTAGTTTCTACTCAGCCCCAAGGATAAGGTTCTCCGGAATAACATGGTCGGTAAGTCAGATGCGCACCTGCCCGCCAACATATTTCTTACTTTTTGGTATTTTACCGTGTTAGCCTAGACTTACGTGTTTCGTTATGTCTTGAGCCATAGAACGACTAACGGACAGAGCTCAATCAATATGGTGTTATTATTACATCAAGTAAACAAGCAGCTTGTCATTAGTGCGGTATCACCCTGCTTCGGTGTTTTAGACAGGGAGACGATTAGCAAATAGTCCTCGCTCGAATATGATCCTGCCGAGCTTTGCCATTCAAAATTCAGACTTAAGACAAATGAGCGCATCTTAGCCTTAGGCTGGATAAGACATAACCGGTCTTATATCCTATCATACCCCATCTCCGTGAGTATCACAATCAGATTCAGCTGTCTTCATTTTCAGACACTAATCCTTACTATACCTGTCTTTGATTTGAAATAAGCCCTCGAAGACTGTACCGACAAAGAGGCATTGATAACGCTAAGAAAAGAACCTTCTATCTTTGGCGCTCTGTATACTTGGTCATCGGGCCATACGCTATAGTAAATCGCCGAAGGCGGTGGCCGACAGAATACATGAGCAAAGTGAACGACAAGATAATATAAGCCACGCCAACTAGTTCTCCGAAGGCTTTCTTCAACCCTTGGCTTTCGAACCATCTGGAAATGTAAGTGGAGATCAGGCAGACGATCACGTTTCGAAGAACGAATATGATCACGATAGTTTCCCCAGCGATCTATTTTGAATCAATAATATATTAGCCATGCCATTACTTGAGGGTACGATAAGGAAGATTCCACTCACTGGGCGATAGGCATCTACCACGTAGGTGACGGCGATATTCGCAGCAGCCGTCGCACCGAATCCTTGCATGCCATATCCGATGGCGGCACCAGCCCAAGATTTCCCTGTCGCAATCACTAGTCCGAAGGTTAACAAACCCATCGGTCCGATTACAGCTGGTATCATCATTGCCGGAAGTCTATACTCCGGTTCTACATGCTCGCCATGGCGCTTGGTAGCGCGAGTGGCGATCCAGTCAATGAGCCAACCACCAAAGAAGAAGCTGAGCAGAGAGCCTATGAAACCCGAGAGGGACAGCAGTCCAACGCTATGCAGTGGCCAGGAGTAGGGTGGAGCCGTAAAGGTTTGGGAAGCTGTGAGCTGGATCGCAATATTGCTTGTATCCATAGTCAGCAATAGCGTCTGAATCATCTCTTGTGATACATAGTCAAAACTCACCACCCGATAAACAGTCCCACGGTCAGTCCGCTGAACCAGATAGGAGGATAGGCTATGAGCTGTACGGTCTCAAACACCCATTTGAAGAAGGATGCGTCTCGGTCGATGCCGGCGGTTAGTGACAGTGAAGCAGCCCAGCTTCTCTTTGGCGCATACATCTCAGCGGATCGATCGAGATCTCGTACACCATTAGAAACAATATAAGCCGTCTCTTTCACAAGTAGAACTGCGAGAATGAACGTCGCACCCGAAACGATGGCCATTACACCGCACATCCAGGGCCAGCCCAAGTACTGGGTGATGTAGGCATTAATGAAGGGCCCGAGAAAGGCGCCTGAAGATATAGCAATGTTAAAAATCATCAAGGTACGGCCCCGCTCGTGAAAATAAAAAAGGTCCGCCGCTACGCTGGACACAGGGGCATCTGATGCCGCGGTCAAGAAACCCCCGACTAGTCGCGATGCCAGGAGATTACCATATGACTTTGAAAAGTAGCTCCAGATGTTGGTGACGCACAGGAAGAGGATTGACAAAAGATACACGGGACGTTTGCCAATCTTTCTGGACATTGGCATCTACAGCGAGATGGTTAACGCAGGCGGTGAATGTGTAGATGCCGATGGGAATCTTACCCAAAACGCAGCACCAAAGCCCATCATAAGTACCTGTAGCGATGCTACTAGTATGTTAGCGCCCAAAGAAAGAGACCGCGGGAAATGATCGGAATTGTAGAAGGCTCACTCAAGTAGCTTGCTTCTGTCGGCGTCTTGCCAAATTCCTCGACGATTGACTTGACGGCAACTGTGAACGCAGAAGAATTCATGAACGCCAGGAAGGTGAACCAGCAGAGGACGAGGTATGTCGCATACTTCTCCCATTGCGGCCAATTCTATGTCTGTTAGCACAATTAGGTCGCTTCTTCGCAATTATGATTTTACCAATGGCTCATTTGGGTCATTCGTCGGCTGAGGGCGTAAGACGATACCGGACTTGGACGTCCTGCCCGTGACAATGTCTTGGTCGGCGAACTCGCCATGAGGGTGCTGAACCTTCTCGACTTCCTCGGCCATGATGATCTCGAAACCTGTCTTTTGCGAAAAGGTAGATATTTCGAGACTATACGACGATTATGTAGAAAGAAAAGGTAGGGAGACCAGTCAACTTCCCAAGTCCGATTCTCTGTCTAGTCAAGTTCCAGCTGAGAGTGCTGTCTAGTGCTTACGATGCAATGGAGGGGTGCGCATGACTAATACGAAGTAACTAAAATGTGTACTGTGGTCGCTAGAATGCTGTATGGTAACATCCTTGACAGAAGACCGAACCCTTCCCTCGGATTGACGCTAAGAGAAACACCTGGGGTATTCAACAAATCCCGAGTACGCGCTACCTGTTAGTAGGAGCTCGCTCCGCACCACCCTCTCGTGAGGGATAACGACAAAGCTTAATTTTTTGTTTTGCGGGGATTAAGGTTCAGAAGAAAGAAGTGGGGTTGGAGCCCCACACCGACAATCAAAATGCCGAGTTTCCGGGCTTGCCCCGCTTTGGGAACGGGGTTTAAGGATCACGCGAGAAATGGCGCAAAATAGCTGGTAAATAAATTGAGCTGGCTCATTTATGACCTTCAACAGTCCGAGTGTGTCGCTTGTGAGTTCGCCTTCCGCCATGGGATCCCACAAAGTCCCTATCACCTTTGCAGGTCTGCTGTACGACCGTTTCCAGCCGCTGCAGTCAGGTGAGGTCGTACCAGAGGGCATCGATCTTAATTTCCTGGCTCTCCACCACCCACGAGATATCTTTGATCGAATGGCTGGGGGCAAAGAATTTGATGCATCCGAACTCAGTCTCAGCGAATATATCTGCCGATACGCCATGGGTCTCCGCGATTTTGTTGCGATACCAGTGTTTCCGTCCAGAGCATTCCGGCATGGATACATTGCAGTGAATAGTACTATTGTCAAAGAACCGAAGGATTTGAACGGCAAAAAGATTGGGGTCCCGCTTTACACCATGACGGCCGCAGTCTGGATTCGCTCAGTGCTCAAGCAACATGGCGTCGATCTTGACAGTATTCATTGGGTCCAGGGCTCCTTTGTGAGCGCCGAAGGGTATGGTAAACCGGTGGCGATGCCCCTGGTAGAGCCTGTGGACATTACACAGAACAATAGCGGCAAGTCGCTGAGCCAGATGTTGGAGGACGGCGATATCGCTGCAACGATAGGGGCGGACCTTCCGCCGTGTTTTCGCACCGCGGAGCATGTTAAAAGGTTATTTCCTGATTTCAAGGACGTGGAGAAGACGTACTTTAAGGAGAAAGGGGTCTTCCCCATCATGCATACGGTGGTCGTCAAGCGGGAGCTCATCGACAAGTATCCTTGGCTGCCATCAAGTCTCTTCAACGCTTTCAATGATGCAAAGGAGGTTGCGAGGGTCCGTATGCGCTTTTTAGATGCTCTAAGATATATGCTGCCGTGGCTGGCTGCCGAGGTCGACGAGATCGACCAGGTCTTTGGAGGTGATGCCTGGGTTTACGGTGTCGAGCCGAACCTCAAGACTCTGGAGGCTCTTGTTAATGCTTTATACGACCAAGCAATGATAAGCAGTAAACCCACCCTGGAGGAGCTCTTCGCTCCTATCCGAGGCCAAAATTGGAAGGTTGGCTGGGGAACGACGCCCCCAAAGCCTTCGCAGTGATGGGCGAGAGAGTTTACGACCTGTGGGCCAGCTGTAGTGATTTCAATCCGTCAGAAATGCTACAGTGAATCTACTACAACAATAAAATAGCGTACACGGTGCATATGACGGCGTTGCCTCAGTATGACTCGGGGAACTTAAATGATTGATCTGGGCCAAGGGCTTGGTGGTGGGGCCAAAAAGAGTGTTTGACTGTGTTTTGGTCAAGGCGATTTCGAGAGACCCTGTATGTGGAAAGCAGCAGCTCAGCGGGAAGGAAAATAATGACCATTGACGATTGTTCTACATCTCCGTCGCAAGTGTTTCGTACATGTAGTTAATTCTTTACTTTCGATTGAGAATTATTAAATGGCGGGGCCTGCTCCATTCCTGACCCGGACATACTGCTTTCTCGGGTTTCCAATTCTCCTTGTCAAAGAACTTAACCAAAATGTGGAAAATCTGTGTTAACTGGGTAATTGAAGGTGCAGGAGATGTAAACACATCTGGATCGGCAGTCTCTCCAAAGGGATGCAGAGGATCTGTGAATTATACACTTTGCACCGAGGACCGTGCCGTTGAATCAGACGGCACAGTTTTGCCCTTTTCAGACTCAACAAAGTGGTCAGATTTTTGGCTAGGATGAACACAGGATAATCGCCCTCCTTAGAGATCTAGATGAAAAGACCACGATTGTCCGCTCACATCACTACGCACAACCATGGTGTCTCCCCGCTGCCCACCTGTGTTACACTGTATCGGACTATATGATGCATCTTCTATATTTGATTTATCATCTTTGACGTCATGTGTTCTTACACCTCGCGGTGCATGGTGGTATATAGTAAGTATCCTGTCCGGGCTGTCTTCCTAGCCCAACATCTCTCTTGTTTCTTTTCATTGCCCTCCTCCGTGAGGCGTCTTTGCTATTGATTCAAATTAATGGGCTCCTAAGCTTCGCCACCCTTTGCCCTGCGTGACTCGTTATTACCTCTTCGCGCCTTTCACTCTCCCATTCCTACTTTCTTGTGGTCACCTCGTACCGTCAGCATGTTGCACGCATATAAGAGCCCTTTCCGATCCCCTCTCTGCTTTGCTAAACGCCGTTCTCTATGTTCATCAAGAGCGTCGTCAATTGCGTTGGCCCTAATGGCGCCGCTCCTTTCTGGCGTGAGGACAGCTCGATAACATTTGGCCATGTCGATGCAAAGGGTGCCAGTGACATAGTCGAAAGGTCGAACCTTCACCCACAAGGCCCGCGCTCTAACAGAGCGGTGAGATAATTATTTTTCCAAGGTATATATTCAACTGATCGAATTCAAATGATTCGCATTGCCTTTCTGCCTCGATAATTTTGGCCATTCTTTGCAGTCCCTTTGTAGATTTTCTAGTCTCTTGTCCATCGCGCTTTGACCGTCAAGGCAGTCAAAATGGGCTGGGAGAGAGAAGGACATAAATATACGCTGATGTATACGTATAATCCTGCGAGGCCAGAGCGTTCAGCTTGGCGCTGCTTAAGACATCAGAGGATAGTGCTATATATCAACCTCCGACCAGTAAGCCTCCGCCAAGAAATTCGGCTTCGGAGCTATTTGACAATTTTACTCGATACAGACTAGGGGAACTTTGCATCGGGTGGTTGTCCTAGAATGGTTCGTCGACTGTCATCATCTAGCCAATGACATGCTCTCGCCCAAAAAAGCAAACTTGCATCACATTGCACTGCCACACAGGAGCTGATGACTTCCCGTGTTCGGTGCCTCGTTTGACAAGGGTTGGCCCTGCATCCCAATTAAAATAGGAAGGCCCTTCATTTTGTTGGATGTCATACCTCTTTGAGTGCGTCCTGGGCTTGGCAGGTTCTTCATTCAAACAGAATATAGAGACTCAGGATTGTTATCGATATGACAACAGCGACTCTTCCATCAAGCTGGACACAGAGTACCGGATGCCTAACATCAGGCGACTATTGGGGATGGTCCGTCATAGACGGCTATGCAGACGTTCTGGGGGAACCAACCGACTCAACTGCTTGCTACCCGCCAGGCTTCAACCCAACCGGCTACATGTATGGTAATGATTGCCCCGATGGCTTTACATCAGCGTGCGGAGCAATATCTGGGTTTACATCAGAAGCGATTACGTGCTGCCCGACGTGAGTACTTTTTCAATTCACAGTTGCCGAGCAATGGCCTTGCACCGGGATAGAGTTCATGATGCTAGCGGAGCAAGCTTCACACCAAAGAATCTATAAGCTAAAGTCATTTTAGAGCGAACCAGTTTACCTGCAGTGGCACCGCGGCCGAACTTTATCTATCACCCTTTGCGAGTCTGCCCTGTCGCTCTGACTTCGCTAGCGTGACCAATTTGACTATCACCATTACGAATCTGGCATCCCATGAAGCAACACCTACCACCGTCTCGCGCGATACAGATGCTGTGCTACATGCAATGGGCATTGAACTTCGTCCAGTCCAGCGCTCTAGCTCCGGTCTAATGACGACCAGCTCGACGATCACAGCACCAAGCACGACCTCAACAAAGCACCACTCGTCTAGCCTTTCCGCTGGTGCTTCTGCAGGAATAGGAGTTAGTGTTGGAATTGTCGTGTTGCTCCTCGCAGGTTTAGTCTGGTTGATGTACCGTCGTCGACTACGACGGTCAAACAGTGAACCCTCTTCTCATACTTCACATACACTAGATGGAACGCAGCGGGCTATATCCGAGCTATTAGCTAATAAGCCGCAAGAACAGCATGAGCTATCTGCCCAACAAGCTCCTCAATCCCACGAGCTACCGTCGAGCCCCTGGAATTCATTATCTAAGTAGTTCTGGCAGTGTTCTAAATCCTCTTTGGGAAAAGGAATGGTAGCTTAATAGTGGCAGCCACAAATCAACGATATACAATTCTTCTTCTGAGATTTCTTCTCGGTGATCTTGTGAAAATGCTTGTGTACCGCCGGGTACTATATTGATAATTAGACTAGGAACTGATTTCCGGCGCAATACCGATAGTTCAGCTTTCCCGACTAGTTGTCTTCGGCTTGGATTTCGCGACTAGTATCATATTCTAGGACCGCTTGGCAGCCTTTAGCATTAATTAAATCTCCAGCACGGCTATGGGGATACAAAGGATCTTCTGTGAGACCCTCTAGCCTCAACTATAGGGGTAGGTTCCCCCCATGACGGCCAATGTATTGCATTTGCTGCCGCTGGGTTTGCCGGGGATGCTCAGAGATGAGTAACACGTCATTATGGCCTTTCATAGGGATAGCGGCATCCATGGATTTCATAAGAGCGGAAAGGCTCACGACTCACAACGAGATGCCCAACACATCAAGTGCAGAATTGGCGTAAGGTGCTGTTATAGTCAGCTATGTGGAAAGCACATGCACATCTTGAGTACTATACAATAGTCATATTGGTTTATTCTAGTACCAGTGCGTACTTTCAGATCCTATGAATTCGATAGAATATCCTCTTAGCAACATCGTCAAATAGACTGGCATAGGGGTAAGTTATATAAAGTTTCGTAATTCCAGGGCTCAAAAATGAGCAGATTCTCATTCACCCTGCAAGTTTGTCCACAATAAAGCCGCGGGCTTGGAATATGTGGCTAGCTTCGGGACAACCACGCGTTAGGACGGCAGAATGCACTGGACCTAAATAGGAATATAGCAATTCCGCAGTCGTACTACATGTTCCTTTTGTAAGACACAACACCTACCTCTACCAGATAGAGCATTTATTACGGCTACGTTTGACTATGGTATAATCCACTTGCCCCTGTTATGAAGGGCTAGTAACCGGCTCTTTACACGCGGAGGCTGTCTTAGTAAACTATGAATAAAGATTTGAAGTCTTCTTAGAAGAGATAAGCTTGGCATATTATAATTAAGACTAGAATGTTCAGCGCTAAGAAACTATAAAAACAATAAATCAAGTAACCAGATGCCCTTCAGGATACGTGAATTGCTTCATGAACAGCTCTTCTTGAGACCACGACATTTCGCCATACTGCGAGTAAACAGTCTCCTCACCAGCAACCAACCGATGGATATTGCGCTTGGCGCTATATACAATAGCGAACGACTCCTCGTCGTGCCATGTTTCATCGTCATTCGCGACAATTTGCGAGTCTCGGGACGAAGAACCGGCTCGACGGTGAGTATTAACCAGCTGAGGGAATGGTGCATAGCATTCGATCCGTCGGCGATCGCCCACTCCGCCACATAATGTACTTAAAGAATTATCGAACGGTTGCCCAAGATGATCAATAGCAAGAGCAGCGAGGATCTTCTGCGCTCCTCTGCGCGTGATCGCATAGCCAATTGTACAGATACCCGAGTTAGCCTTGAAGATGAACCGCGTGGAGTCTTGCGGGAATTGCTCGGTCCACGATTCGAGAGGTCCACCAAGAGTGGATTGTGCCCGGGCAGGTGGGTTTGTTGGATCATCGGGAATGGCATAGAACCTGGTTTGGTTTTGGTCCGGGCCGGCGCCACATCCTCCAATCCAAAGAACATCCCAGTCGGTTCCGTAAGGTGCTTCCTTGGAAACTTTGTCCCTCTCCTGTAGGGCGTGCAACCCGCGGGCAAACTCGCGTAGCTGGGACTTGATGTTCACATCCCAGTCTGCGTCATCTTCAAAAATCAGGGCTGTGGAATAGCCGTTTTCAATAACACTAGCGATCTGAATATTAGCGCTAAAATTTTGGCTCCCGGATTTCTCTCGAATCTGTACCTGATCAATGTGTTCATATGGGCTCGCCAGGCTGCAATGATGCTAGGCTCTGTGTCGTTGAGGTTCGCTCCCTGTGTTGACATGTATCAATACCAAAGTCCCCTGAATTACTAGAGAGACACACATTTGGCATGGCCTTTTGTAGCAAATCATCTGGCTTTACTCCCTCCTTCCATTCCACATTGAACCCGGTTACCGAGGCTGCCAGTGTCAGAAAGTCACGTTTGTCGGTCCGCTCTTTGAACCCTATGGCGTAGACGTGCTCAAACTGCAGAAGATCAGTCAGAAACGGCTATAAAAGAGCGAAGCCTGTCGAGACGAACTCCAAGGGATTGGTTCTGAATGTGAGCAAGAACAGAGTCATCCACGGTATTCCGAGAAAGATGTGATAAGCCATGAGGCCAATTTGTTTGTTCGGAACTTCTAGAAAAGACGAATAACAGAAATCCAGTGAAGAAAGCTGCAACAACAATCTGAAAGGCTCTGTGGTGTTTGAAATTCATGATTGATAAGTTATTGAGGCTAGCAGGTCTGGCGAGAGCAAGGGGGAAAATATATCTGTTCCTTCTACTTGAATCAAGCCAAAAGAAGAGTATGCTTTCGGGTCAGACTAGGAATGGAGCGACGGGCGGCCCCACATAACCATGCGAAGACGCCAATGATAGGTGCAGATGCATACTCCGCAAACGTCTCCTTACCTACTACTTCTTACGTGACGGAGCCGGACTTAGATTTCCCCGGTTTTTTGGTCTGGGAAAGTGACCTGGTACTGTGCCGCATATGGATAACTACCTAATCGCTTTGAGTTCGTACTGAGAAACACACATCTACACCTCTCTGATGAACTTAAATGCAGTGATAGAATATGAAGAGTGATGGTAATATGGGACGAATGGGAGCGGCAGAAGATAACTTTCCAAAATACACGAGCCTGTCACACCGTGTTTTGGTCAGCATACCACTTGTGGCTGGTCATGTGACATGATCACCGTTCACCTCAGACTAAATGCTGGCTAAAGGGATGAGAACTATTCGCAATCTAGGGAATTATGTCTACCATCAATTCATGACTTCGCCTCAAAGTCTTTCTTCATCTGCTCCTCAAACTTCGCCCACTGACCCTTCAATTTATATGCAGAGGCCCAATAATTTCCCTTCTGGTCCTTTCCGAAGATGAAAAAGCCATCACCTGGCTTGACAGGACCGTGATTCTCTTGCACGTAAGAAGGCCTGCACGGCACATTATCACCCTTTGGGTCTTGAATTGCCGGGGAGAAGTCTAGGTCAAATAGCCCAGCCTTGGACCAGTTGGAGAAGCCAACCTGGGCCATGCCACCATCACCAAATATAGCAATGGGCAGGCCGTACCCACCTGTTCGGACTGCGGCATAATATGCCTCGTGCTGAGAAGGTGTGCCCTGTATATTGATGGCGCGTCGAATCTGCCGTGCGAGCCAGCTGAGCGGTTTCGATATGACGTCGTCCGCGGTTGTGAGTACGTTAGCCCAGCCAAAGGCGTTACCAACATAGGGGTGCTCAGAGGATGCAGGGATAAGATCGCCCTCAAAGGCCTTGCGGAGGGACATGGCGATGGATGCGGCAATCTGAAAGAAAGTCAGTACGGCGTAAGCTCAGGCGGGACTGGAGCTGAAAGATACCGTTCTCTTGGGATCCATTCCCATCTCACCAACCACACAACGCAAAATCCACGCAGTTATAATATCATTCTCGGTCAGAAAGACCTTTGATTCATCTTCTCCATTGGCAACGGCCTCGGCGCGAAGCTCACTCAAGGCCTTCTCAAGCTGAGGCTGCCAGTATGACTTGGGCACACAGACCATGCGATTCTCCTTCGCTCGGACCAACATATCGAAGCCATACCCCAATCCCCACTTAAGTATACCTCCCAGACCCACCCTCTTATCGGTCAGAACATGTTCTTCTTTTGTAGGACGCGAGCCCGTTGCAAACAAGTCAAATGGATCCGTGTCGTACGGGACTGGGGTTGGAATTTCGTCTGTCTTGCCCCAGAGCATGGCATTCCAGCCTTCAACGACATATTGTAGGCCAAGCGCATCGAACGCAACATGCTGCCATTGCAAGACTGCGACGGTCTTGTCTGTGAAAGAGTTGACCCGCAGTCCAAGCACCGGCTTATCCGAGGTCAGGTAGTCGTGGATACCGCCAGGCTTGTATCCGGGCTCCCACGCAAGGTCTTGTAATTGGTCTGGGTCGCTCACAATAGCAGGCTGAGCTTCGGGTTTCGGAATCTGAGATGCTGCTGGGTGTGAAGCAGTGGGCATACCGTGATCAACGTGAACAAAGGAGATTGCCGGTCTTTCGGCACTGAAAGTTTCTGGTATATGCCATTCGATACTGCCCGATGTCTAGGGAGGAGCGAAAAGGCATTGGTATGCATAGAATATCACCAAGAGTGAAACTTACATTTTTCCTCAACCGACCTCCCAGTCTTTGCCACCCATCCCGCTTAACAAGGCCCTCGAGGGATTCTCGCAGAATTTCCGGGTCGAGCACTTCGTCAAACACCAAAGACACGGCCATATTGTTACCCTGGACAAGCTGGTTATTTTCAAAGAAATGGAGGGGTAGAACCTGATCACCAGGAACAGGCTCCATTTCCTTCTGCCCAAAAAACCTATTCATATCAAATTTTGATCATACAACAGAATATTGAGATTGAGTTGTAGAAACAATGGGCCCATGCAGGAATTATGCAGTTGATCAACTAAAAAGTTTCCGGGAATAAGCCAAAGGATTTATTTTTCCAGGGGCTCCCCTTTACGTAGTGTTTCATGCTTTGGGGCTATCGAAGTATACTAGGACCCAAAGCAGTAAGGTTGATTACACTAAGACCAAGAGCAGGAAGGTTTTGGTTGACAGCGGCTGGTAGTGTCCCCACTATCCGCTCGTTTACAAAGGTTCCACAATCCGATTGGCCCACTATCACCATCTCAGGCGTATAATTGCAGTTGTAATGGATTATTAGCCCACATGGCGGATATCTCCCGACACTTCCCCGACTGAACTGGGGGACAAAGCGTTTCTTTTTTTTCATTTCCGTTTTCCTCCTAACTTATAGGTGGATGGGAAGCTCTAATAAGAATGAACACCCTTGCACCCCTGATTGCTTTTTAGATTGCATCCGCAGTTACTCCGGTGGGGATAATGGTAGAAACGTTAGCCACAACCCCGGGCATGCAGCCGCCGGACGGCCAGACCTCAGACTTCAACGCGCCTTACAACTCACTACAAATTGGTACAGTCATCGCATTTGGCATCACGTATTTTCTTGCGACCTGTTTCATTGGCCTCCGCTATTTTCAAGCATTCAAACTGACCAAGAAGATTGAATTGGATCTGGGTGAGCCGCCTAAGCGAAGTCGCCATGGCCATAACTCGCAGCCCAGAAACTAACACTATGCATTTAGTCGCTATTACGCTCTCCTATGGGGCATCATGTTACTATTTCGTGACTATTGTCAATTGTGAGCGTCATGAGGCAATCTAAGGCCGAAGATATCGTCGAGCTAATTCAACGATAGTAATGAAATACGGTTGGGGAAAGCACCTGTGGGATGTATCTTTGGCGGATCTCGTCGTGTTTAATAAGGTGAGACTCGCGTGTACACAATAACGAGATCTAAGCGCGTTCTCACTTACAAAAATTAGGAACTGCTCCCCAATACCCTGACATATTTGATATGCCCCTGCGTCACCAAGATGGCAATCCTGTCTATTTTGTATCGCATCAATCCCTCGCTTATCTACCGCTATATTGTCGTGGCTGCCGCCACTTCCATCTTCGCCTATACATTGACATTATGCATCATCACCGGAGGACCATGCAATCCTCTTAAAACGGGAACGACAAAGTGTCTGGAAAATGTTGCTTTGTCGCAAGCAGTGCTGAATATCGCTTCTGACTTCGCCGTTGTGGCTCTGCCCATTCCCACGATTCATAATCTCCAATTCTCCATGAAACAAAAACTGACTGTCAGCTGCCTCCTAACTCTTGGATCCGGGTAATTTTCTCCTATTCAGCCTTTTTGCGGATCCCTTTCTTTTCATTGGTTCGTGCTAATTCGTGTGGAAGCGTCGTCATCTGCTCGATCGCCCGCCTGCCGTATGTTCTTGTGCTAGAAAAGACCACCGACACAACATACACCGAAGCTATCCTAGGAGTGTGGTCCATTGTCGAAGTCAACCTTGGTATTATCTGTGCCTGTGCTATGCGATTCAAGAAGCTGATTTCGACATACCTGCCACGACTATCGTTCTTCCCATCGAGCAGTCGCAGGACTGGAAAGGAAGCATACAACAATGACAGTAGTAGGTTTCAGCCTAAAGACAGCAAGAACCAACACTCGTATGAGCTTCACAGTGTACAGAGAGGGAGCACAGACCCTTTCTTTGGCATCAAAGGCATTTCTGTCGATCGCTCTTATCACGTGGATGTAGAAGGCTCCGATGGGGACACCAAAGATGGTGGGAGCACCCACAATATTCTGCATTGATGTGATTTAATATGAACTCATTATAAAATTTTGATTATTGGTAGTGTGGTATTATTAAAATACTCTAGAAAATAGCATAGAAAGTGTGCTATTCATCTCGAAAGCAGTGGTAGGTATTTTCAATTCTCTAAGGTTCGCTACACCATGCCCTGCCCTCGACGCATACTCCACCAATTCGGACATGTTGATGAACTCTCATGATACGTCCCTCTCTGCCCCTGCAACCCTTCAAATAGTTCATCGTCTCCCTCCTACAGCTGCTTGAGGCCATATTGCGAGAAGTACACGTCCTCTTAGTAATACAAGCACGTCCTCATCACTCACTGTCCCAGCAAACACATTTGCATATCTCGATGCCTTGTTGAATAATGAGAGGGTACTCTTGAGTCGCGCATGCGCTTGATCACGCGTCAAGCTCCCGCGGTATGGGCCACACGATGGCGATGTCGAAATCACTGTGTACTTTTGTGAACACAATTAGATAACCGATCACGTCTTGGGGAATTCCGAAATAGGCGCTTGCAGTGCCAAGAGCCATGATGCGGGGCGTGGAGAGGCGTGCAGCGCCAGAATAGAAGCTGTAAATGCCCAATGGTGTGAAGAATTCACATTCCTCATCAGATAGTTGAGGCCAGCATTTTGAGGCTAGCGTTGGTGTTAATGCAAGCACAAGTGCTGCGCTGAGCTGGGCCTTGGGCGCGTTATCGCTGAAGGTGTGGTATATGCTACATGCTACATGCTGGAGAGCTAGGGATTTGGGTTTTTGCCCGAGCGTGACTGGGTCACTTCCGGCCGAACGGTTCGGGGCGACTCTCGGCCAGGGTGGATCTGGTGGCCCGAGCTTTGCGTTCCACGGGATATTAATTTTGTGACCAATCAACTCTCAGCGCATTAGTTTCCGCGATTAGTTTGATCGGTAAGTAAATATGCGATGGGGAAGAGGAAGATGTGATCATCTCATTTCTGTCCATTCTTGCGAGACTGAATCGAGACCGGTGGGATAAGGGCTTGGTGTGGGTGGGCTAGTGTTTACAAAACAAAAAGCTCGACAAGCTCAACGGAGCGATTAGTGCATCCCAACAGATTCATCCTTCCATGACAGCCCTCGCCCGGCTGACTCTGCTTCATCAACACTTCAATTCTACTGTTTACCACCACCTTTCCTTACTCGACTCTCTTCCTCCACTGCGTAGCACAATGATCCAGATTTCCGATAAGAACGCAATAAGGAGGGGGAAGCCAATTCCTCCTCTGCCAAAAGAGCGACTGCCCCTGCCCCACCGCGTTAGCTGTTTCCTACAGCTTTGGCTGCTCAAGTCTCTTGCCAGCCTCTACTTCCTCTACCTACGCCTATTCCATCCCCCAAAGCCGGGCACCCAGCCAACCCTCACCAAGCGATATGCCTGCCGCCCAACCTTGGAAACCCGCATCTTCTACCCTCGCTCATACAACCCCGCCCAGCGCAAACTCCTCCCACTTTACCTCAACATTCACGGCGGGGGCTTCGTACTGTGTGACGCCACCGTCGACGACCCCTTCTGTAGCGCTTGGGCCAATCGCACTGGAATGCTAGTCGTCAGTCTCGACTACCGCAAGGCGCCGCACCACCCGTTCCCAACAGCCAGCTTTGACGTCGCCGAGGTAGCCAAGTGTGTGTTAACAGATGACTCTCTCCCGATTGACCACACGCGCATCGCTATCGGCGGCTTCAGTGCAGGCGGCAACCTCGCGCTGTCTGCCTCACAATTTCCCGGTTTGAAAGGCCTGATCAAAGCAGCGGTGATATACTATCCGATCGTGGACTTTGGCCACCCACCTAATGAAAAGTTGGATTCAAGGCCATACAAAGGTGGTCCGAAGGAGAATCTGCAAAGTACCTCATGGTGGATAGACTGGGGATATGTGAGAGTGGGGCAGAATCGGAGGGATCCACTGCTCAGTCCGTTGTATGCGGGGAAGGATGAGCTACCGCCGTGGATTTATATGATTGGGGCGCAGTGGGATATGCTCCGTTTGGAGACACAGCAGATGATCCATGGGTTAGCAGGGCTAGAGGATAGAGTTAGAGTGGAACAGGAGGAGGACTTCGAGGTGGGCAGGTATAAGTGGACCTTGGCGAAGGGGTGTCCGCATGGGTTTACCCACGAATCGCCCGGACGCAAGAAGGGGGGAAACAGTAGGAGGAAGAGGGAACAGGTTTCGCAGAGGATTTTCGAGGAGGCGCATGAGTGGTTGAGAAAGTCTCAGATCCTTTCATAGGTACCGTACCTGACTTCCCCGGTTTCCTTCTTTTGCTCAATTTTGCTCTTAAGGATATACTTTATTATTTGTTAATTTGGTTTATTGGTGTAGCTGTTTTGAAGGAGGGAGGTCAATAAGTTCTATATAGAAAGGGATGGAAATGGATATAGGCAGTGTTTGAAATGTTAACTTCTCACAATAATGGCCCAACAAACGTGTTTCAGCTGGAATGCGGGGCGAAGTAATTAGCCTGGATTAGGAAAGAGGGAGGAGAGTGGCTTAATGGTCATACACGTGACTAGGATATAGTATGCCATAGTAAAAGGAACTCAACTGTAAGCTTCTCTCACTCACAGCCATATTCATTTTTCACAAATCTCCATATGGAGCCGCTGTCGAGGAGAAGACCTTGAGCGAGGAAGATCCATCTGGCTTGACGTCACAGCTGATGTATTTGCAAAAGCTTACCAGATTGGCGGGTGGACTATTTACGCTTTATGCAGGTGTGCGTTATGACCCTTCAGTCTCACTTTCAGTTACGATATCCACTCCACATCTGCAAGCCGCCGCGCTAGGCTTAGATCGCAGATCTAGTTGATTTAAAGAGATATTGGCCTTCCTCTTACGGTACTGATCGCTTTCCGATGGGCGCCACTGCTCGCTTACACATATTGAGGGGCAGGAGCGGCTGAATCTGCGGTGAAGCGCATGTCTCATAAGTAAATCCTCTCTCCTCTTTCGTTTCTCCATATATCATTTGACACTACACATAAAGACACCTTCAAAATGAGCTTTAATCCTAGCAATGTCCATCTTATTGAGGTCGAAAACAACCGCGATCTCGTCGCCACACTCAAGGACGAGGAACTTGGACTTCGAATAGACCGGATCGACCTGAACAAGTATCTAGGATACTACGATGGTAAGCGGCGCTCTATCAATGCCCTGATCCCAAGTCAACACAAGCTAACGTGTGCCACTTTTTTGTTTTGGTAGGTGCTTTCAAATGGGACCGCAAGGGCTTCTCCGAGTATTGCAAGTCTCTTCATTTCCGATGGGAAGGTGAGGTGCCGACCCTGCACGCTATCATGCGGAAAAGAGAACGTGATCTCTGGGATACTACAAGAGCACCATGGGACCGCGATCCATGGGACATGATATCCGTCAACTTAGCTGAGCGGATTACAATCAAGGATGGTGGATTCGATGTTCAGTCGGTTCCAGCTGATTTGCCCTTCAATGCTGATGCCGTCGAGATAAGCCTCAAAGACAAGACCATTCTTCGTGCCGTACTCAAGGATGATGAAGGTAACAAGCGATCATCTACTCTCGACCTGGACGAGCACCTAGGGAACGAGGAGGGCAAGTCACACTCTACACTTCTGCCGATCCTAAGACAATGTCATCTAATGGGTCGTTTTCTTCTTTTCAGGGTACTTCAAATGGGGCGGCAAGGGCGTCTCAAAATCCGCCGAAAATTTCAAATACTATACTCATAATGGTCTGCCTTACTTCGCTGCTGACCTTGTAAACCCCGGAAACAGAGGGCGACCGTATGGCACAAATGTCAACTTGGCTGAGCGGATTGTCAACAACAATGGCCGATTGGAGGTCCAGTACGACTACTAGGGGATCTAGTAGGGATGGTCCCCTTGAAGATTTATGATGTAGCGGTCCAGTATCCTATGGGTATTGATCTGTAGTGTCGATTATTTCTGTACCTCTTTTACAGCTTCACAGGTCATGATAATCCTCGATATCTCGTTTACTACTCCAATGTGATGTCCTTTTGCCTTTTCTCCATGCAGGTGATGGTTCGTGCGGGTGAGAAGGGAAAGGACAGTGAGCCAGAATCCAGGTTCATTTCATTAAATCCATATTATCATGATATGTGTATCAGTCACCCAATTCAAAGCGAACTCTTAGCCCCTCTTCTCGGACTGTAAGCCGACCCCATAACCTGCCCAACGCCCTCCACACCACGTAGCCACCCGACCCGATCCTTCGCATACTGTTCAATCCTCGGTTTTAACTTAGTCTCATGTATGTTGAAGTCATCCACTGTTCCAACACGAAGAATACTGTGTCCCGGGTATGCTTCACCAACGCGATACATAAGCGAGCCACACGTTGAACAAAAGAAGTTGGTCATCCTTTTGCCAGAAGCGATTGTTTGAGACTGACTGTATGTCTTCAAATTTTCACGGCCGCGCAGGTGTCTGACATGGGAGTCTGCAATGATGAAATTGGAGGCGAACATCGAAGCGGTGATTTTGCGGCAGTCTGAGCAGTGGCAGAGAAATGTATCGACTAGGCCGGGACCTTGGGTTGGCTGTATTTTGCCGTTGATTTTAGTGGTGTGCAATTCTCGACATTCAAGTATGCGCTATACGCACGAAGGCAAGTTGAACTGCGCCGCAGTAGCATGTAGCTGTCGCTTGGTGCCCCTTAGACCAACCGTCATCCGAGACGCCGGCTAGAGGTATATAAGGTGTAGATTTGTCGTTAGGCATTACCCTGTTCGAAGCTATCGAGTAACTGTAAGGTTGTGCTATAGGAAAGAGTTATTGATAGAGCATGGTAGCTTTGTAAGCACTCGGTGTGTGGGCTGAGAAGACTTCTATGATTATTAACCTCGGCTGTGAATCAAACCGGATTTAGCGTATTTTACAATGACTCATTGAACAATGGAATTCCACATGATACAAGCAGGGGTTATTTACAGAGCAATCAGACACGAGCTAGGATGTTTTCGAACAATTCGTGTCTTATGGTGAGCGGTTGACAGAGCAGACACCCGCAAGACTAGAGATCATATAGATTGCCTTAGGGACACTCGCACTTTCTTTGCCAGCGCCCCATCGCACCCATATACTAAGCCTATATAGGTCAAAGTCTCCACTGATAGCTCAAGTCTAACATCAACATTTATACCAGTCACGTCGCCAATGCTAGCACCACTTCACCTCTGTGGGAAGAACACTGAACACCGAAGCCACCCGGGCGGTCAATGATAATACTACGCACTTGTTCTCATCATCTCTCTCCGACCTCACCCCTAGCCCTACCAGGTTGGGTCAGCAGCCATGTGGCAATTGTTGTGGTTGAAAAGACCAAGGCGGAGAACAGCGAGGGAAAAGTGGAGAGTGTATGACTATCCATGAACATAATACGAACCATATAAAAATTTGTTAGGAATTCGAATAAATTTTTTTAAGATTCAACAAAAAAAAGATTGAGATGGATGACGATGACCTGAACGAAATCATGGCTCAATCCGAAAACGAAATTAAATAAATAGCGCAAGTAGTAAAAAGATGTAGTCATGTCTCAGTGTCTCGCTGGATTTCTCAATGGCCCAAAAGCCAATATGCAGGCTTCGAAGGATTTTCCTACCTATTATACTGTCCCCTTTTTGTAACTAAGCTCAGGTGCCCCAATCAAACTCCCATGCAATCTGCCGAACCATCTCAATATCACTACCCTTCCATCTCTCCACCATATCCATTGCACTCCCGTCTAGTGGCGCTTTTACCTTCTCCGCGGCCTTCAAAACCATCATGGACAATTTAACCTTCGCCCATTCCTTGACGAGCCAGTGTTGATCATTTCGATTGCCGAGGTCCTCTCCAAGCAACAGAGCACATGATACTTTATCATCTTTCCTAACTTCTTCCAGGACCGGCGCAAAAACATCGATCTTAATGAGCAATACTGGGTCTGCAGCATACTTGGAGATCAACTCCAGAATGCCCGAAACGAATCCTTGTAGATCCAAAGTGGACGATTCTGGGTTGCGAGATCCCCACGGAAGTAGCTGAACCGCATACTCAAATGCAGATGGGACAGTCACAGGATGAACCGTCAAACCAGACGACCAGCCTCCTTTCCGTTGTCGTTCAGCAGCATCGACAATACCGATCATAAGCTTCCTGACAAATGTACTGTCGCTGAGGGACCGGGCAGCCTTCCTCAACCCCTTCAAAGCCTCCAACGTATAGCTTGGGTGAATGTTGTACCTCTTTAACGAAGAGTTGTACACGAATGGCGATCTGCTGAACACTTCGATTCGGGACATGTAGTCCTCAAGGAAAAGCTCATCGGGAATGACTTTTGGTTCTTTTGGACCTATGACAGATAAAAACTGGCTGGCATAACTCAAAGGACGTCGATAGTGGTGGTTCTCGATAAGGGCGTTTAAGTGACCCAGCACATTTCCATTCTTTATTAACGGGTCTGTGGACAACTCAAGTGCTTCAGCAATTTGGTTGAAAGAATCACGATGTAGATAAACAAAGTCGAAGCTGCGACGATACTGCAAGTATGTCACCGGGATGTAGCGTGTCCACTCCCGGAAAACTGATTCAATTAGACCGAAACGGAAAGGGCCGATGTCTGTCTCCGTCAAACCGAGATTTGACAGAGAAAGGTTGAGCCGTGCGAGTAAGAGGGTCATCCATCTGGTATGCTGGCGGATAGACTCTGTCACCAAAGGCAACACCACCATTTGAACATAATCCGAATATAGCTCTTTCGAGAATCCACAGTGAGCAGCTCCGATAAGCAAAGTGAGGATCGGGCGCTCAGAGTCGATGGGAGGCAAGGGGCCGCCGGCTTCCGCTGCGCGCCAGTCAATATCGGTAAGCCAGTCCCTCTCACTAGGTCCTGCAGCTGACAAGGAAATAGTGGACAATATTTTGAATACGCGAGCACTGTTATCCTGGCTGACCATTTGAAGCAGAGACTTGACTATCTCCACTCGAATGTCAAGATGCTTTCTAGCGTAGAACAGCCTCTCGAGGAGGTCCACCCGAATAGCAAGCGGAACGAAGTCCGCACTGGAAAGATTCTGCACGAGCATTTTGACCGTGGTGACTTTCATCACCGGGGTTTCGGAGCTATTACCCGGAGCTTGTGTGCTTTGCACTGTATCACATGCATAGGCGACGAGACTTTGAACTATGCCGCTGGCTTGATCTGGCGTGAGGCACCTTCCAATTTTCACAAGGCTCACCTTTCGATGGCTGGAGGAATCATTGGGGAAATCCTTCCATAACCTCAATGCCACTTCGAGCACAAGTTGGGGCTGACTGCCATTCAATAGTATTTCAATCAATCCCAACGTGCAATGCAGAAGCACTGGATACTTTGAAGCACTCGGTGATGCCTTCAGTGTATCTAGTAAAGAGCAGATAAGATCTCGCAAAATCTGAGCAGGGACGTGCTTTTTGTTCTTCTTCAAGGCACCGACTGCTTCAATCATCGGATCTTGAGGCCCTGCTTTGGTCACTCGGGTGGTGAACTCGTCGGCTAAATATGTCGGTCCGTAACGAGGATATTCGCTATCAGGGAACCTCGCCCGCAGGAGTCGTGAATCTGGGGTGGAGGTATCCAGATAAAGTAGAGCTGACAAAATCACTGCTTCTTGATTGTCAAGAGTGCGGATTTTTCCTGTGGCAGTGGATGAAGAATCTGTCAACCAAAGTGCTAAGGGGTTGAGTCCTGGTCTGCCCTTGATTTCCGTGGTGCGTACAACCCCATCTGCAACTTGTCTGCTAGTTCGAATTAGAGAATTGAGAACGATGCATGGTATTAATTTCGGTCTTTTGGCGTCAAGTAAAGGCTTGCAAGATTCCACCACATCCTCAAAATCTTCTTGTGGATCCCATTCTGTCATATCCGGTCCAACTGGAACATTCGATATCAATGGAACAGGGGCTGCGATAGGAGGCTGTATAATTTTGATGGCCTCGGCTGTATCAAATGTCTCTTCCGCGTGATTATATTGAAAGCTTTGGAGGATTCTGACTAGCCATTCTTGGAAAAGCTCAAGCTGCAATGGATATTTCTGCAAAGCTGACGAATAATGCTCCCATATACGTCTCACCCAATTCTCTTTGTCTGGCTGTTCCCCACGAGAAATCGTAGCATGAACTGCAAAGCCCAAATCATCCACAAACCTACCGACGGCCTCTATGTCTTGAGGTAACGAGGCGACGATAGTGTCTCGTGGGCTAAACAGAAGTTCATGAGATCTCGAAGATAGGAATGGTGCTTCTTCAGGACTTTTCAAGGCATGGTACAACCATGCTTTATCTGGCGCCAAGTATTGGAGTGGAAGCCCGCGAGGCCAACCAGGCTCTAAGACCAAGACATCGGGGTTGCTGCAAGCCCGTATATCTGCCCAAAGGCAATCACGTTCCCTTCCAAGTCGGTCAATAAAAGCAAGCTCGACCCTGCTCGGGCGATCGGGGCATCTGAAATTCCGGATTAACCCTGATGGACCGCTCCAGGAAAAGGCCGTCTGGTCTTCTGGATTTGCTCGAGATTCGTATTCAATGATAATGGGTAGCAAAGAGTAGAGAAGTATCTCAACCAGCTTCGACTCAGTCGCTACACAGTCAGCGGTATATGATTGAACCGCGTCTATCCTCCGACGGAGGATATCGGAGAACATGGAATCTACCCCGGATGTCATAGATCTCATGTTCGAAGCCCAGGGTTCACGAAGCAGAAGTAGTATGCTTTCAAGTAGGCCTTTCAAAGTCAAATTTGCCCTGTGAACCTCAGCTTGAAGGTTGGTATCTGATGCAGGCTTTGTAGGTAGCGTATCGACTCCACAGGAGAGAATTTTTCCGGCCCTCGAATAGACCGCGGTCAAGATACGAGGGAAGACTTTCTGTATATATATAGTCAATAACATGAATCGCTGGAGTGATGATGATACTCACTTGGTCTCGTAAGAATCGTTTACTCCAATCCACCAAGTCGCAGAAAATGTCCACACACTTTGTCTCCGAGGCAAGATGTATTGCCGCTTTTGCCCAACGTAATCGCTCATCTGATTCTCGACCACGTGTTGCTCGTTGCTTCATATCAGCGAGAGCTACATGCTATCAGTCAATCTGTTTGCCTTGAGATATCACTTAAAACATTCAAATACCTTTGTGGGTTACTGGGAAACCATCACTTCTTGTGGCAGTTGAGCACTCCCAACCTGCCCACAGAGAGCATTGCGATACCCAATCCAACGCCCAAGAATTCCGCTCCACTAAGTCGTCCGGTATAAACGTGTCGCAATTTTGATTTTGTAGTGATCGTTCGAAAAGCGACTTCGAATGAGAGTTGGGCAATCTGCACAAGACATGGTACGACCAGACCGGGAAGACCTTCCGTTCTTCTTCCGAAGGGGGCCACACTGTGAGATCGAAGTTTAAAGTGGGTGAATGCTCGCAGAGTAGCTGAAGAAGCTCGAGTCTTCCGTCAATGTGAACGTATGAGAGCAGTAGACTTAATTGGTGGCTGAGCTCTGCAAATTTCATCTGCACGGAGAACCGTTCGTCTCTGGTTGACAACACCTGCTCTATTAGACACTGCCGTAGTGCAGCTTGGTTAGTAGCCCCAGGCCGGGAAGGAGATGAAGCTCCGACTTGTTTCATAACCTGATTGAATGGCTGATTAACTCCAAACCTGCCGAAACGTGCTACCGACCAGCACCGAATGACCTCCTTTGTAAGGTTCTGAGATAACCAATTGGAAGAATCGGCACTTCGGCACATTTCCAAGCTGAAGTTGATGATAGGCATGATAGCATCAAATGGCACTTTTCGACGAATCGCCAGTATTAGAATTAGTTCAGTCCATTTGCGAATGAAGGTCCCATTTGTGCGTAGGTCAGGCTCGTTGGATTTGATTTGCGACAATAGATCCATACCAAATGTCAGGCCAACAATATTGCCAGAGTAAATACCGGTGGCATGGGCCTGACTATATGGTTCATTTGATCGCAATAAAATCTCTGGATAGGTCTCCAAGGTATACTGACGCACAGAAAGAGGTACCTCCACTGCACCAATCGCGATCTGTCGCAAGAGATGAGGGTGCGTCCGACCGAGATGGCGGCAGAAGGCCCCAGAGCTGGGGATCCCAGATTTTAAGACCTCCGTAACCTTCCGTGCACTGCAGTGTGCATACAACGGAGCCACATATCGCGAAACTGATCTCGTAGTCCAGTTTTCTGATGAGTCGATCAGAGCCACAAGTTCATCGAAATATGTCGCTAGCAATTCACTGTCTGATTCGTGACCAGGCTGGGAAATGGCCTTAATGAATAAACGCACTTCGGCAAGTGGGAGTCCATCAAGAATAGCCTTGATTCCCTGGACACCTCCAAGTAGACTCCAGCCATGCACTTGCTGTGAGGGTCTGCTAAATATGTGCCGTAAGATTTTGATACCTGCTTTGCGGACTCCGGCAGATGTCTGGTCACGCAGAGCAGCCGGCAGAAGGTGCGGTGAATATCGCCAAGCGAGAAATAACCACACTTGGTAGACAGAGCATGTAACTGCCTCAATTTGGGTCTGATGAAGAATCTGCGTGTTGATGGAGTTGATATTATCTTGCGAAGTGTCACTCTTGAGGATGGCTTGCAAATGCTTGGCGAGAGTACTCGGGTGAACCAGTAATCTCTGGGGCTGCAAATCCACGCGGATGTCCATATTTGATATGTGGGTTGTCATCAAGGATATGTATCTGACTGAAATATGAAGGAAAATACACGAGAGTGAGCGAGATATTTAAGAGGAAGAGCATGAGTGGGGCAAACATGGAACCCTGAGTCAGTTTGCCGCTAGCACAACACGGGGTCCCGATCGGGCAAGGTTCGTCTCAATATAGTCATACCTTGGCGAAAGGTTCAAGACGTGAAAAGGAATTGAGTTAGTATATTCATACTGTATATTTGAACGATGGAAGCAGCACGTCCTATTGTCGTGTTTCTCCAATGTTGCTTGTTAGCCGTCGCGTGCTAAGTAAATCCGTCTCCACAGCCTCTGATTGGCTCCCAAGTCAGCAAATTGCGGATGAATATGCATAATCTGAGTAGAAGACCTTGGAATCGTTCAGTCAAATAAAAATATTGCTCAGTTCTGCTGAGAGACGCAGCAGGTTCCGTAGAAATAAGTGCATATCCATGGATGTTTATTTCTTTCAGAAATTTCTTAGTGTGTACAAAGCTTTTGACCCCAGCCTAAGAGCTAATTGGCGTGCCGACTTCTGTTGTCAAAATTATTCGACGATAAATTTTGATAAAGTGAGAAAACGGCAACATCAACAATTAGATTGGCTGGTTAGAGAGCAACAGTAGTCAAACATGTAGTGGATGTGATGACTTCTTGATCGGCCCACTGTGAGGCTTGGGGCCAGGCAGAAGGGCACACCCGTGGACTGTAGGAGGCAGGTAAAGCCAAGCCGAACCCTCCTCCGATCTATGTAGGCAACGACTATTCACTTATTAGCAATCACAAGTTCAAGTAAATATGTTTAGAGCTTTCGAGGAAAAGAACGGAAAATTGAGACTGATACTAAGTCATGTCATGAGGAGAGTAGCCCTCGCTATTCTAGTTGGGGACCCGTAAATTCACCGCTTGAGAACCTTCTGAGTGCATCTTATATCAAACCCTATACGTAATTGGTGTAGATTTAGCATTCCAGCAGCTTTATACCGCCGTCCAGACGGTTCTAGATTCTGCCGTCGCCACTGCAACAGTTGTTTTGAGCTTCCTTCAAGAAATTGCGGGTATCATAAACGCTCTCGATCGCCCATTAAATGTTCACGGATCGACAGATACGAAATCTGGCTAAGCATGTGCCAGGCGGCCCATGACCTGATTTGATAAATGGCGCTTTGAGGATCAAAAATGTTTTGTCAGAGGAGCATGCGGCGGGTGTGTGGACTGCATGCAATATTGCTACTGTTGAGGTGTATTAGCTGGCGCTGGCCTTGACTTGCTTGACCATTGTGGGAGCTGGTTTAATTGAGAGGTGCGTCAGGGAAGAGTCAGTGGAGGCGAATGATAGTAAGGCAAAGGAGACAGTAAGCAGAGGAACCGAACAGGCACATGAAGATCCTGTACCCGATGAACCATCTACCTAGCAAGAATGCATGCAACCTGTGCTTTGACTTGACTTCTCTCAGGGGCCTTTTATTCTCCCGAGCCTGGGTGTGCGGTTTCCGAGGCCAATTCTTTAAGGATGTAGTATCCTCTACTATAAATTTAAGGAAATCTGCATTGAGCATACTACTGGGGGTGTGCATGCCTAATTACAATGGCGGACCTCGAGCCCGATGTGGATTAGCGCATCTAGGGCCCACTCCCCAAATCTCCGGCGGAAGTAGCGGGAACTTGTGAAACAATTGCCAAAAAACCACCTGCTAACACAGCTTAGAAGGCACGAACAATACGAATTATATGGTCTTTTCCAGCGGATCAAACTGCAATTTATCACAATAAAACAGCAATATGATCAGGAAAATAGCCGCTGGGGAAGTCTACACATCAAATGATTCAGGGAACTTGACTAGGAATAAAAGACATCCCATGTGGGCAATCGATATATGCTATGGGACACGGGCGCTTAGAAACTTCCTATTGCATTTTGCATATTAAGGGGTTCGCCGCAATAACATCATGTTTCAGGGTGGTGTAGTAAAGGCGGCAATATCATGCGGTTGATTGGCGGAGGTACGGGAACACCCATACACCGGGGTGATCCCGGCCTTCCCCTCCATCGCTCCATTGGAAGGCCCGGCTCCACTACAGCCTAAGCTAAACCCCAAACAAGTTACTAATGCACGCTTGCTCCTAGGATCTTGTATCCACCGACTGCCTTCAGTGGGACTCAAATGTCCACAGACCAACCGTAGCCCGGTGTGATAGCCCCTAAAGCCAAGGCCCGTGCCTGCAATCTGCCAATCCACTGACCAGCCCAAGCTGGCTCCGCGTGGGCTTGAGAGACCCTCCAAATCATTTCCGATGGAGATCTCCGAGCTTCCTACATGCGCCCGGGACTTCCGCGAACAGAGACCTGCTCTCTGTACAACCTTCACGCGAAAGTTCTCATGCGCGACTGACCTCTCCGCAAATTGTACGAAGCTCAGCGAAAATCACTGTTCTGGAGCCCTCAGCCTTTTCTGGACCCTCGAGATGATCCACGCGTCTTGCTAGCCCCATCCACACCCCAACATCGAGCATGTCTTTATCCTCCACCCAGCTGCGCTGGGGACGAATACTCATTATCCCGCTTGGGGCGCTGGTCCTCCTTTGGCAATTTTGGCCGCTCACGCCTAGTCAGATATCCATTACAAGATCCCAGAAGGATTGGGCCTGGGATGGATTACAAAGTATTGAAAACCAAACACTTGGTGTGAGTTTTTGCCCGAGCGCGAACCACGGCACTTCCGGAGCTGACCAGAATATATAGTTCGGGAAGGTCTTTGCCATCAATCTGCCAAACCGACAGGACAAGCGCGATAACATTGTCCTGGGCTCATCGGTCTGCAACTTTGAAGTCGAATTTGTTGATGGCGTAGCGCCGGACGCCGACCCCCCTAGGACTTATCCATACGTATGGCAAAAAATCTTTCTTTTTGCAATTTGATCGCTGATCAGCTTCTAGAATTGGAACCCCGACCACAGCGCAAGCGAGTATGCCGCTCGCCGAGCGCATTTGAACGGAATACGACGGTACGCATCAGACTACACTCTCCGTGCCAGGAGCTGGGAATCTAACTTAACATAGAATAGTTGAGCAAGGCCTAGGCAGTGGAGTCATCGTTGAAGATGATGCCGATTGGGACTTGAACATCAAAACACAGCTTCAAAGCTTCGCCCTTGCGATCCGGGGGCTCCAAGGCACAAGAAACATACCGACATCATCACCATACGGCGATGACTGGGATATTCTCTGGCTCGGACACTGCGGTCTGGAATGCAAGACCGATCTCCCATATTACGAAAGCGACGATGATCTTACAGTCCTCGCGCCTCGCCATTTCCTTCCATATTGGCGTGACCCGCCTGCAGTAGAGCGGCCCGAGCATTCCCGAATGGTCTGCACCGCCCAAGACGCCGTCTGTACCAGTTTCTATGCCGTGAGCTATCACGGCGCACAAAAAGCTGCTCGCCGCATTGTCTGTCAACCCATCTGGTCTTGCCGAGGAGATTGACATTGGCGCGCAAATAGACGTCGCGGTAGGCCGCATGTGCGGACATGGATACTTGCGGTGCTTTGCACCGTACCCGGCCATCACGGGTATTTTCCGCTCCGCCGGGGCGGCAGACAAAGGCTCAGATATCCACCAAGAAGGAGCAGGCGATACTGTTGGATTTGCTAGTTGGGGAATGCTGTACAGCACCATGTCGAACGTGCAGCGTATTCTCAGAGGACAGCCCGTCAAGGCCACTTGGGGCGATGTTGAAAAGCCGATCATGGTTCCAGATGACATTGCAATTCGAGAAGGAAAGTTGTACCAAAAGACCGAAAGCGGGCCACAAATCATTGAGACCGTGGCTGTGGATGAGCAATATCGAAGGACTGTACGTTTATACCAATAGAGTGACTGGTTCACGAGAAATGAGATGTTTCATAATCTGAAAGGATTTTGGCATGACGCGGCCTCTTGAATTCCAAATATAGGGTGGGGTCCAGCTCGTACATTTAAAAGTGTACAAGGATCGAGACCGCAAGCCTCAATAGCGGCTAAGAATGGAGGAATGGGGGTCTGCTGTATACCTTACCATGACAATCATGAGAAATGGCCAAGCCTCGCTTTGACCGTGTGTGAACCCTAGCGCATTAGCTCCAGACGCCAAAGTGTATTTCTCCTTAGCGCTCTGGTGCATCTTCTAGTGTATCTCACTAGCGTTCTCCGTCCTCCAGCAATCCCAGATGAATGTTTCCTTTGAAGAGCCTCATCCATGGTTCCAGGATATTAGACGGAGTAGGGTGGCAACACAATTGAAGGTCCTTATTAAGTGGGAAGCCACCACGCTTGATTATATCCAAAAGACCGGAATAGGAGAAGGAAATCGGGGCAACAACCTAAAATAATCTAGCCCCATGCCCCTGACATTTAGCGCACTTCGGATGAACCATACACGATCTCTCGGGTACACTGTCCCCACTTCTTCCTCAACCCCATTGCTCAGTTATTTACCAAATATGCGCCTTGGGACGCAAATCCTGGCATAATCCAAGCACCGTTCACTAGCGAGGCTCTTTATGGCGGCTACCCAAAGGACGAACTGTTTGGTTTGAGGGCATTGTGCGTGTCTCTTTTCCCCGTAAAACTAGGGCAATCCGACCACTTCATCTCCATCTCTTTCCATGGTTGAGGTCTTCGAATTCCAAACTTTAAAGTCTTATAACAATTCCTATAATTTATCCTCCATTGACACTCATTATGCACCTAGTACAGTGGCTAGTAGCCCTCTTTGGGCCTACCCTCGTCGCTGCCAGCAGCGATACAAACTACTTTACAAGCCCGGTTTCCAACACTGCAGTTAGACCGGCCTTCGCCCTTGGAGACCAACTTCAGGTCTCATGGGTCACCGAACTAGGAACTTTCAATGTCACATTCTGGCAGCAAAGTCAGGTTCAAGAAAGTGCCGCAAGTCAAGGGAACATATACTGTACGTCTACAGGAATCACGTACGGTGGAAACGCAAACACCCCCAAGGAACTAACACAGTGCAGCAAAAATCCATGCTAGTGATCAGGTCACGAATTTCACGTGGACTGTCCAGCTCCTCGGTTTCGATCTATCATACTCAAATGAATTCTTCCTCTGGGTCAACCCAGACGGCCCCGACGGTTTCGTCTCAACTTATTTCAACATCACTGAACCCACCACGACAACCACGTCCACGGCTACGGCCGCTACCGCAACTTCCATCAATACGTCCAATCTTGCTACACCAGTGTCCTCGGCTTCATCCTCGGCCACAGACACAGTCGCACTATCCTCCGCAAGCTCTGCCTCCTCGGTCGGCTTAACGACCACAAGCAAAATCGCACTTGGCGTTGGTGTCGGGGTTGGGGTTCCAGTACTATGTGCTCTCTGTGTCCTTATATACCTCAGATCACGACAAGGGCGAAACGAGAATGACAAGAAAGGCAAACCAGTGCATGAACTCAACATTTCTGCGCCAATGATTGGTCCTTCGTCGGGGATCGTGGCTCCTAAGTCAGGCACTGGCATTCAACAACAAGACAGTCAGCCATGTCCGCCCAAAGATATGGACGCAAAAGAATTACCAGAATACCGACGCCAAACAAGCCATCGCTTCGAATTGCCTAATTCCCCGTACCAGTGATCCATACGTTGAACTAAGCTGCAGAAAGTGGAATAATGTCGATATTAAATAGCACCGGCTTTGATACATGATTCTCATAAATATCACTCTTTCTCTATTGTGGAAAAGATTGAGATAGTATTTATGAATTTCAGGGTTGAGATCGTCCAATCGATGCGCCGGACATCCCTAGATACATATACGATACTCAAACAAAGCGTCTACGGTGACGATTATTTTTCTTGACTTGCCACTTTTTCGGAGGCATTGAATTGAAAATCTCAGCTTGACCTTGTAAGGCTGATAGTCTGGCCAGATAATGGAATATTCGAAGCACCAGAGGCCCCGCCAGCTCAGCATTCCGTTGAGGTTTGTTTTTTTCGGGGCAGAATTTTCAGCAAAGCTCTTTCAGAGAGAAACAGAAAACGAAATGCAACCCATATTCCGCGAGCCAACCATCTGCGATGTCAATTAGGGTGGCCATTGTGCTACTCAGCGTAGTTGTTTCAATAGAACCTTGAAAGGTAGTGCAGAGATTGCTTTCTGCTGGGTTTAATATGTCATCCGTCCATTGAGTTGCGTTCAAAGTCCGCCGTCTAAATTTGTCCAAGTTTAATGTGCTCACCTTCCATTGCTCCACTAATGGAGAAGCTTCCGAAGCCTCTGACTGGCCGCCTTACAAGGCCGGTGCGTGGAGAACCTGGCACTGTGGAGCATGAAGTGGATTGAGCGTTGACGAAAATACCCGCACAGGAGGACCTTGGATGCCTGCCGGACTCCCGAGCTTTTATCACACAGGCACGAGCTTTGATAAGTATCGGTCTTGTCAACACAATTTCTGACTATTCTTTTCATTGTTTCATTCAATTTTGACTCAAGAGTGGCAACAAAGTGAGAAGGGGAATAATTATTTTACAGAATGAAGATCATCTCCGGCCATATCATATGTGCCGCCATCGCCTTCGGGCTTCTAGGTTCTGCAAAAGGTCTAGATGAAGGTCTCATTGCTGATACAGTGGACCTTCCCTCGTTCATCCGTGAGTATGGACTGGATGCATCCTACTTGAGCGCGGCCGAAAATGCAAATCGATTGTCCAACATCACCTCCATGGTTCAACTCGGCAATTTACCTGGAGCACTCCTCGCTTACTTTTTCAGTGCTTGGATTGGCCCGCTCTGGACAATGAGAGAGATGTGCTTCCTCTGGATAATTGGCGTCATTGTCGTCCTTACTTCAGATGGGAAATATGGTCAGCTCATTGCCGGTCGCTTCATTTCCGGTATGGGAATTGGCCAGGCAGGCATTGTCGGTCCCATATATCTTGCCGAGGTGGCACCAACGTCTTATCGCGGCCTCCTGGTTGGTATGTACGCTTCGTCAGAGTATATTGGAATTCTGATTGGGGTAAGTTAACCTTCGCGCTCAAGATTGAGTTCCCTGTCGCTGACATCGCTTGATTGCAATGATTTAGTATTTTTCTGGCTATGGCGCCTCACTTCATTTGCCAAACACAAGCCATGAGCAATGGATTCTTCCTCAATGCAGCCAGATAATGATGGCTGTTGTCTTACTCTTATTCTCTCTAGGTTGCCTGGAGAGTCCCCGGTATTTGTGCGAGAAACAACGCCAGGCCCAGGCTGCCCGGGCTTTGGGGCGATTACGACAACTGCCAGAAGACAGTCCAAGTATCTTAGAAGAATTGAACTTGATTCAAGATGAATTGATTACCAAGCAGACTGACAACAAACAATGGATATCACTAGAGCCATGGAAATTGCTTTTTGGGAAGCGTGCCAATCTGTCCAAGCTAGCTTTCCTAATATCTGCCCAAATTCTCAGTCAATGGTCGGGTACAAATGCTATTACAAGTGAGAAGAGATCTCAAATCCCTCGGTTCGGTGTGAAGAAAGCTGATTGATGTCCCCTAGCTTATGCCCCTAAGTTCTTCGAGTTGCTCGATGTCACTGGGCAATCAGAAAAGCTTTTGAAGACAGCGATCTTTGGTGCTGTGAAGTTTGCTTCAGCCCTCTTTTGTGCAATTATTTTTATTGATCGCCTTGGGCGAAAACGCTGCTTGATATCTGGAATTACCCTGCAGCTCTTATCTCTTCTCTACGTTGCCATCTACCTTACGGTTTCGTCGTCTTTAGGAACAAAGATACATTCAGCGGATATGCACAGAGCGGATATAGGTGCTATTGCATCCCTCTATGTGACAGGAGTCGGATATGCTTTTGGTTGGAATTCTATCCAGTACTTGATCAACGCTGAGATCCTTCCAACTTCTATCCGCGCCCTCGGTACAAGCATTCTGATGTTGATTCATGGCGCCATTCGATTCGCCCTTGTCAAGGTAAGCAGCTATGATTTTGTTCTTCGATATGTCTAGTCACCAAATAAAATGTCTTGCTGATCGTTCCAGGCTGTTCCGTCGATGATGTTGGAGGATGCACTGCAACCTAAAGGCACTTTTTGGTTCTTTTTCGTGGTCGCTTTGCTGGGTTTGATATGGGGAGTTTTTTTGCTACCGGAAACCGCGCAGAAGGACTTGAGAGAGACCAGTGAGATGATCTTCTAGGTCAAACATTAAAGTCTTCTTGATCCCAAAAGCCCTATCGCTGCGACCATCTTTTCCTAAAATTCCGTTCAACGAAGTCACAAGGGCGATTTGAGCAATGATACATCTTTCCAGACTGAATCATACAATACTTTGTAATATTTGCCTTGCCTCGAACGTGACATAGTTTATAGATAAGGCTTTGCAGCAGCAATTGGAGACAGCAAGAAAGCATTGTCAATGATGTAACCCTGGCCTACCTACTTTTTCCCCCAGCTCCACAACGAATGGAAGCGACTAGGCAACCATGAGGTTGCCAATCAAGAAATTTTCTTAAGAAATCACCAAGTGGGTCAAGCCTGCTAAGGAAGGTGGCTCGGAGTAACAGCAACTTCCACCTTCCAATCACTAATTTATTGTTGCATTAGCTGAACCAGACGGCCCCACCCGAAAGCTTGATGCACAGGGCAAGCGATACAATTGGCTAATAGAGTTCAGCCCTATGAGATTTGCTCATCAAGCCTGTTTTTCTGGCGGGTTTCCATCGCACGCACGCCGTGTACGTTCGCAGGTGGTAAAATCAAGTCCGCCCATGTCTATTCTGATGCCTCGGCCTCCGCACCTCGGTAAATGAACAGCCCTACCGATAAGATCACAGCAAGTTACTTTTCGCCTTCGTACTCGTAATTGTGTTTATTTTTGCTTTTATTCTCATGTTGCTTGGGCCCCGTTCTTGCACCCTTCTGCCCCGGTCGGGCGGGGGCTGCTGCGTACTACTATTTGTCTTGAAACTTATCACTAGCGTTTTGTGGGTTGAAGAATTGTCTGGAATAAAATTAAGCTAGTAGGCCTTTAAGTTCTCCCATTTAGCAATGCAGAGCTGCCTGATAGTGTCAACCGGCACATATCGTCATGCGGTTAGGGATATCATTTCACCAGGAATCGGGGCTACTGCGATGACCCCCTGGTTGAGATTGTCCATGGGAGTCTCTGTCGCTTTAATGCCTTTTGTTCCTTCAAATCTTCTGTCAGAGCCTTTTGGTGGAGCTCAGGAACTCTGATTGTTCAAGTCGTGGATCTGTATATAGACAGGAAGTGCGTCGGCCATGATAACGCGAATTGCCACTCATAACGCCTATCTACCATGTTCACTCGGGGCTCCCGACGTTGACCCGGATAACAATAATTCCCCATTTCCATTAAGTGAAAGATCTGATACTTCAATATGTGTTATACGAAAATCAATTTCTTTCTTTGTTCTCTCAGTCACGTATATCTTGTTGTCGCGACCAATGACACATCTGTCGGATTTTGCAGCTGTTTTAACTAGAATAGGACTAGTACCTTTCTCTGACAACTTCAGCTTCTCCTTACGTAGATGCTCTTGTCCCTTCTTCGCCGTTCTTCAGGATACCATTGTGTACTACTTCATTCCACATTTGCTTCTCTGCTGCCCTCGCTTTCTGCTCGTATAGCAAATCTTGCGGCTTTCCCCTGTTATCAACCATCTCTTATCGTCCAGTCCTGGAGCTCACCTACAGCCTACACCTTCGCGTAACAATAGTCAAAGATGCCGAGTATTTTCAAAGCATCTCCCTCCTGGTCGATTGAGACTAATCGCCTCCACATCTCTTACTTTATGCACGACTCCCTCTTGCACTCACAATTCCTGGTCAACCTATGGAATTCCAAAGAGTTTGTCAAAGCATGCGGCGAGACCGGCATCAATACGGCCGAAAAGGCTTCCAACTTCCTTCGCACCCGCGTCCACAGCGACTATGCCCGGAATGGTTACAGCATGTTCTTAGTCTCACTGAAGCCGGATGATCACGCAACCCTCGCTGAAAGCACCCCCATCGGAACCGTTTCACTGATGAAAGGCGAGCCACCAAACGCCTACCTGGCCCCGGACATCGGGTATACGATTGTGGCCGATGAGAGCGGCAATGGATATGCCACTGAGGCGGCAGTCGCTTTACTGGAGTACGCAAAGAAGGAACACGGGGTGAATGCTGTGCTCGGATTCTGCGACAAGGAGAACACCCACAGCGCGAGAGTGTTGCAGAAGATCGGGCTCGAATTTCGAGGAGAAAGGGAGTTGCGGGTATTTGGGGGAAAGGAAAGTGCCGTTTATGCGCTGCCTTGGATGAGCAAGGATCTAACGGTTTATGGCGTGCATGATTGAGGAAATCGTTGAAATGCCTCCTCTTACGGTTCATCTTCCATGCCTGGCCACCGCAATGATGTTAGAAATTGCATGTGTGTTTCTTTCTTCGGTTTTCGTCCTCGCTTGGATCGCATATGAACCCAAAAGATTATCACTTCAGATGGTGTTGGAGGTCAGATACCTGACACAACATTCATTGTCATTATGAGCTGATTTG
The DNA here is from genome assembly GCA_028828275.1 of Penicillium frequentans. NCBI lineage: Eukaryota > Fungi > Ascomycota > Eurotiomycetes > Eurotiales > Aspergillaceae > Penicillium > Penicillium frequentans. The sequence continues at coordinate 487,211 of JAQIZY010000012.1, forward strand.
TCAGAGTTTCATCTTTCTTTTCATGGCCCATTATCTCCTCCTACTATTCTTCTAAATATGTTTGAGTATCTCCATCTTCCTTGTGGTCCCGACCATGTCTCGTAGTAGAGATCAGTCAAATGGCCAACAGCTGATAACTGACTTGGCTTTTTGCTTCTTTTTCTCATTCAGTCGCTCCAGCATTCTATTCATTTCATTCTTGTCTCAGCCTTAAGCCAATCGGTGCAACTCCGGCACGTGATCGGACATTCGGGGTGTTCCGAGATTACTGTTGTCGAAAGATACGCTCAGGGACTTAATCTCTGCGGGATCAAGCCGCTGGTGAGGGCCAAGTGGATCATTTGTGGATACTAGACTTAGTGACCAACCAGTTCGCAGATTATCAACCCGTGGACATTCGACGGTTCACCAACAATACTCAACTACAAATGATCATTATTTGCCAGAACCGAGACATTACTGGAGATGAGGCAATTGGATATAGAGGATTATTTAGACATACATAATAACAAACTTGGAATTGACCAATAATGCTGCACGATTGTTCCTTCAATCCTTGATCTCTTCACCGCCTTCGGGGAGAGAGTGGCAAGCCCCGCCAAACCTTATGAGGATCACGTAATCCTAGATAAAGTGACTCACCCCTCCGACGTCGGGAGAGGGGCAGAAAAACCTTTCCTTGTATTGACGACTTTTGCCTCTAAAGATTCACTCTAATCAGTTAATCAATCAATTCCAACATGGCAGGTGCGGCTCCTACTGAGTCCCAGAAATTTCTTTCTTCCCGTGGTGGGGACTATGGCGTGAGTTCCAAGATGCGTTCGTTTTGATGACAACTTGCTGATTATATGAAAGCTCTCCTTCGAGACTGTTGTCCTGAAGGGTCTTGCCGCCGATGGTGGCCTCTTCTTGCCTCATGAAGTGCCCCAGGCAACAAATTGGGTACGTATGCGCGGGCAATGGCTCATGGAACACCTGATACTGAATCTCGATCTACAATGCATGCCAGGGATGCGGGGCTAACCTCGATTTTAGGAGAGCTGGAAAGACCTCTCATACCCCGACCTTGCTTTCCAGATTATGCGCTTGTACATCTCGGAATCTGAAATCCCCTCCGAAGACCTGAAAACGATCATCAACCGAAGCTACTCGACATTCCGCTCCGAAGAAGTTGTTCCTCTGGTGAAGCTCCAGGATAACCTCCACGTTCTGGAGCTTTTCCACGGCCCCAGCTACTCCTTCAAGGATTGCGCCCTCCAATTCCTCGGAAATCTTTTTGAATACCTGCTCGTGCGCAAGAACCATGGAAAGGTGGGCAAGGACCGTCACCACCTGTCCGTCGTTGGCGCGACAAGTGGTGATACTGGATCCGCTGCTATCTACGGTCTCCGAGGCAAGAAGGATGTTTCCGTCACGATTTTGCACCCCAAGGGCCGTGTTAGCCCTATCCAGGAGGCTCAGATGACAACCTGCATTGACCGCAACGTACACAACCTCGCCGTCAAGGGCACATTCGATGATTGCCAGGATATCGTCAAGGCTCTGTTCGGCGATGCGGATACCAACAAGACCCTGAAGCTGGGTGCTGTCAACTCGATTAATTTCTCGAGAATTCTCGCCCAGATTGTCTTCTACTTCTACTCTTACTTCTCTCTTGCGAGAAAGTCCGATTCCTTCAAGGTTGGGGACAAGGTCCGATTTGTCACTCCTACTGGAAACTTCGGAAACATTCTTGCGGGATACTTCGCTACTAAGATGGGCCTGCCGGTCGACAAGCTGGTTGTCGCTACCAATGAGAACGATATTCTACATCGCTTCTGGCAGACCGGTCGCTATGAGAAGCACCCTGTCGAGGATGCCAACAAGGCTGATGCCTGCAAGGAGACTTACAGCCCCGCAATGGACATTTTGGTCTCTAGTAACTTTGAGAGAGTGATGTGGTTCCTTGCAAGAGGTATGTCGATCTTTTCCTGGCTCTATACTCTGTACTAACAACATTTAGACTCTGCGCTCGCCTCTGGCAAGGACAAGGATGCCAGCAACAAGCAGGCCGGTGCAGACGTTTTGGCCTGGTACCAGTCACTCAAGTCGACCGGCGGCTTCGGACCCGTTCCCGAGGATATCATGGCAAATGGACGCCAAACCTTTGAGAGCGACCGTGTGAGCAATTCGGAGACAGCCGCGACTATCAAGAGCTGCTACCAGCAGACAAAATACATCCTCGATCCCCACACTGCCGTCGGTATCACCGTTTCACACAGATCCATTGCGCGGTCTAGCGCACCCCACATCTCGCTCTCGACCGCTCACCCCGCCAAGTTCTCGGAGGTTGTGACAATGGCCCTGAAGGATGACCCTAGCTTTGATTTCGAGTCCCAGGTGCTTCCCGAGGAGCTCAAAGCTCTTTCTACCATGGAGTCCCGTGTCACTGATGTGAGCAACTCATGGCAGGAGGTGAGGGAGATCGTTAAGGGCTTTGCCGAGGCTGATATGAAGGCGGAGGCAGACGCTTAAATTGAAGCCTCTTCCCTCCTTATCAAATCTGCATACATATAAAGGGTTTTTGAATTTCGAAACCAAAATAGATGATATGATCAAATCAGGTTACATTATTCCCGCTGATCCAAATTAGGTTTATCGCAATGCTTTTCCAGAGGCGCTCAACCACCACAAACTTGAGATTAAGACTTTCAATCATCGAAATATAATAAATAAGTTGCGTGACACAAAGAACGTTCTTTTGGTGTAGAGTCACATCATTTCCCATGCTACAGTAATCAGTCCGTTCAATTCACGTATTATGTATTGGACAGGTAGAAGCACGACTAGATTATAACACTCGCGACAAAGATGTAAGTGTAGTTTTTGGTGATGATGTGTTCCATATGGTTGCATATGCATGCGCAGCTAGATTAAGGAAAGAGATTGATCAAGTATCGGATATGAAAATGTCTATTCGTCCACTGCACTGGTTGAGAGCGAACTGAGTGTTTACATGAGAGTCAAAGTTAAAAGTAGACCTGGTCGCGTCTATCTCCTTATCTCGGGGCGGATCTACATTTCTCCAGGCCTTATCGGACGCGCATAGAGGGAAAAGTCGCGAGACTGGAAGCGGGCAGAGAGTATCTATTGCCTTGAAAGTACTGGGATTGAAGTGGTACATGCAGTGGATTTAATATTAGTTAGTTTCGTTATTTTGCTGCAGCGCAAACCTATCTTTACCGACGCGACTTCTTGTTGACGTCAACAATGGACGCTTCGACTGGAGGAGGTATGTTCCGTCTATCCTGGCTTCGATCGCCTCTAAAATTCGAATAGTTCCCTTGTCGCTGGTGGTTTCTGATGATGGGCTTTTCGCTGCTCACGTGAGTGGGAAAGACCTGGTCGTCCATTCAAACCCCACTGCGGAGCATAAAGATATGCAGTCAGCAAGAATCAAGGAGACCACAGTCAAATCTCTCAAGTTCTGTCCCTCAAAGGCTACACATAACAATATCAACCGCCATTTACTTATCACAAACGAGTCGCGCATATCGGTCTGGCAGCTGGAACCTCTGCAACTAGTCGCCGAGATTGAAAATGTCGAACCTGGTACCTTGAACGTTGAATTCGGAGGGGACGAAAATGAAGTTCTTGTTTTTCACGCATGGAATAACAAAATGGCCATCCATTCAATAGAGAATGGTCGAATCTCCGTGATCAAAACGCCCAAGTTCCCACACCCACTTGGGTTCGGGTACCGCCCAAAAACCAGAAAACATCTTGCCATTATCCTGAAGCCTGAGGCTTCCGACATTCTTACCATTCACAAACTCCCATCCTACGAACTGTTGAATCGCACGGTTCTTCCAACCATTGATGCCCAAGGTTTGAAATGGAGTCCAGATGGGAAATGGATTGCTGTGTGGGACACCCCCAGCTCTGGCACCAAGGTGCTGATATTGACGGCCGACGGTCAGATGTTCAGAACATACAATGGACCAGCCGGGGTGGACGATGCATTTGATCTAGGCGTGAAGCAAATCGAATGGAGTGCCGCAGCTGGCCCTAGCGGCATCTCGGAAACTCTCGCTGTGGGCAAGATTAACGGCAATATTGACCTATTACGGACACGCACGGTAGGCACTCCAATGAAACGATAGCAGTGCTGTCTAGCTAACAAGTGCAGTTCTCATCATCAACTACACTTTCCCACGTCTTTCCAACGGACCAAAACTCTCCAACCATTTGGCGTGAGCGATCCACAAGTGCCATGGGCGACGCAGAATACGCCGAAACAACAAGCTCTTCAGCATTCAACATGAGCCCTGAATCACCCGGCCCACCTCGAGGTGTGGCCATCATGACTTTTAGTCCTGACGGCACTCTTCTCGCAACTGTGGATACCATGCGATCAAACGTGGTCTGGATCTGGGCTTTGGACGTCACACCCAGGCTAGCGTCTGTCCTGGTGCATGAACATGCTGTGCGACAGGTCCTTTGGCACCCTTCCACACCGCAACTACTCATTAATGCCATCACCAATAACCTGCCCGTTGTACGGTGGTGGTCGCCTCAAAGCCATCCCGTGATTGCCCGAGTTCCTACCCAGAAGTGCGATAGTGGGAAGTATGAAGTGAAGTGGTTGGCTGGAGAGGAGCATGATTCGGCGTTTTGGTTTGGGTCATCAGAGGAATATGTGGTCGGGTATCTTTCTGCTGATGAAAGCTCTGTCCAATTTGAAATGTTGAATTCCTTTGCCAATCGGGGACCTCCTACTGGGAGTATCAGCCGGTAGTCCTGCTATATGATGGAGCTTCGAGCCAATCAATGTCAAATATGAATGCAAAGCACAATGCTGCCTTTCCGTTTTTCTTTTGTGAAAGATGGTTTATTTATGTCTGATATAATGTCTTACACTCCACAAAGGCTTCTGTTTACAAAAGAAGTATTTGTTCATTATGGAAGAATAAAGAAAAGTACCCATTGTCTAATATAATATCCATGGATCTGCCCACTGTTCGGTCATTTCGTCAGCTTGAATCATTCCCAGAATACCAAGCCGTTCCAATCAGTGATCTCATTACAGTTTTCGAAATCCACATCATGACGGCCAGTCCACAGGAATTCCATGCTAACAACTCTAGAGTCTACATGTCAGAGCCCTACAACAGGCTCGTCATTGGCCGAAGATCAAAAGACCAAAGATCCTACAAAATCCCTGTTCTCGAGCAGGCGAATGGGATTAAACGCACCTCAAGTCCCTACTGCGCAACACTCCCAATGAGCATCCACCATCTGCTCCAGCGACAGTACATCCCATCGAGCACCTTCTGGCAAAGATACCCGGATGCCAAAGAAAAGCAATTTTGGGTAGGTGTGGACATGGATTTATTGTATCTGGCACCACGTACACAAGAAGAGTTTATTGGATGTCTAATCCATGCCTTTGACAACCATCAGTTCTATGTATGCCAAGATCCTGAGCAATCACCCTGCGTTGACCGTGGCTTTTGGATGCAGATTCGGGGATACTTCCCTGGTCCAGGATATGATTTGATTGAGAAATCTGCGAAGATGCATGTCGACTTGCTAGCACAGCTTATTGAGGCCAGGTATGTAAGTCTTGTTCTGCTAAATGTTTAAATACTTGAGTTTTCAAGCAGAGGTTATGTGGTCTTGAGAGAACGAAACAAAATTTGGAGTATCTTAAGCTTTTTAAATGAGAGAACATACAAGCTCAGAGACAGTTGCATCAACAACAGAGTAGACTTACAGTAGAGATAATTTGTTTGGGACCAGTGCTTCTTCACTGCTGCTATCTGCCCCCAGCCACTAGCAAATAGCAAAATAGTCTGGGCAAGATGCTTCGGGTGGGTGCTTCTTCATCACCATGCCGTCGTTGTAACCCCGATAGCTTGCTCCTCCACGCCGCTTGATGTTTGGTATTTGATGTTTTGATGTTTTGGTTTATATCATGTTTTTGATTTTGATTTTTTTGGCTCAAAGGAATACTGTGTTCAAACAACTTGGTCGAGATCTGAAGAGGCGCCAAGACCTGTAAAGTTTAAGAAAGGCATTGTCAGCAAAGGTTCAAGGTTTAGATTAGAACAGCGAAGGTAGAAGGAAGAAAAGAAAGTTACCGTGATGATCCAACATAGGTGGATGAAGTCATGAAAGTTGAACGGGGCCATAACGTGATGAATGTACGCAAGAGACAGATGTTGTTGTGTTGCATGGAAGCTGTTGTTCTGGTGGATCATGATCCAAGTCTTCGCTGAATTTGTCCTGACATTCAACTTTTGGTTCTGCAGAAGAGTGACGCCTGTTCAGAGAAGACTTGAATCAAACGGAAGAATGAAGTCGTGAAGTTGGACGGAGCAAGAGGGTGTAAGATGGATGAGACAACATGTTGTTGGTGGATGAAGTAATTGAGAAAGGAGTTGAGATTGTCAAGGTCGGATGTAACAGCAACATGATAAAGGGAAACAAAGATGTTATGTTTTGTTGAGGAATGAAATAGCCAAATGTAAACAAAGTTGTTGTCGTGCTGTGATGAAGGCATGAAGGTCATGAAGGAAGCACGGCTTAACATGTTGAAGGATGCAACACATAACAAGGTGCTCGGTGAGCCATGATCAATAAGTAGATGGTAAGATCATGAAGATTGGTGGAACAACATGAAAGATATTTGGTGTTATGTTGATGAAGTCATGAGGGATGGATGAAGGAACCTATTCATAAAGGAAGGAGGGCGCAACAAGATACTGAAGGAGACATGATCAAAAAGTGGAAGAATATCACCCACCAAAGCCATATGGAGCAGAGGCAGGTGGAGAGGGAAGGAAGAAAGTTGAACTGGGGAGAAAGAACGAGGGCATTTATACCCTAGAAGACTCGCTTGCTCCTCAGGCAGGGGAATTCTGACCAATAGGAACGCCAGATAAGAGCTTTTACCTTTGGAGCCTTTTGCTGACCTCCTCACGGGACGTATTGTTAGTGAACTTCCAGCATCAAGGGTGCCGAATTGAACCAGGATCGGGCTCAACGATACCTACATTGATTTTGCCCCACTTATAGTTTTAGCGCCGATTGTCGGCCAATAAATGCGACGGAAAGAACAGTGTCTGGTCCGTACAGTGCGATGGCAGATTGGAACGTTATTATGGCTTTTCTATTCCTCATCTTTCTACAGATAAACCAATCCTTCTATGCGCAATTACTTCCTCTTTTCTGAATGTTGGCTACTTTAGATAGTCGACTTATCTCAGCTTTGGTCTTCCCAAATGCAATTATCAGAATGTATTCATCTTTTTGCGTCCTCATCTCTGATACTATGCTACTCTTGTTAGTTAAGCCCGTGGAGAAACTATCGCTTGGAGACAACGCGCTATACGCTTATAGGTACTATTCTGTTTCTCGGTTGAATTGAGCTTAGAGAAATAACGAATTTTAGTTGAATTTATATAGTATATGGCGAAATCATGCTTTGATTTGTTGAAAGAAAGTGGTACGTATAGTCATAGACTGACAAGGGCAATAACTGTCAGCCTTATTTGCAACTATACATTAATAACTTATGGTGTGCTCATAGAAGTGGTATGGAGACCAGAGCTATTCTATTATCGGCAGCTTATTCATTTCTAGATTGTGTATCTCGAGTGGGTAGCATGGGTCGATGATGTTATGTCGGAAATTGAAAGTGGATTCTCACAAATTTAGCCTAGGGCCTTTCTTTTAGCACAACGTCATTTCTAAATCTCGGTGTGGGCAGTGGAACAAATCTAGAATTTCTTCAATATCCTGAGCAAATCTTGTACGAAGTAGCTACTGTAGTTCAGTGCGTCTCAACGGCAATTTAACTAAGTCTACGTATCTTTTCGGAAGTGCTCACTTTGATCTTCTAATTAAATGTTGTACTGACCCTGTGGTTTATCAAGGTCCACGGTACTTTGTACAAGTACCCCAGCGGATAGAAGTACTTAAAGACACAAAAGAAGGGACACGAAACTGATCGTATAGTTCGAAATAGTTCCATAGTAAACTACATTGATGGAGAAACGCAACTGTTACATAAGCAGCACCCGTTGTTGAGTGTCGGCCAATGATAATACTTTGACTAACCGAGTAGCATCACATGACCTGGGGCTTAGGGCTTCCCTTGCTGAGTCAGGCCCCACGGCCCATTTCGCACTTGAGACCCGGTCTGCGCTACTCTTTCCTTTGAACCATCCATCCACTACAGACAAAATGGTGAGCGCCCATCCCACGCCCGACTCCAACTCAACAAGAAACTAATATGGTTCCGTGATACAGGCGCCCTCAGCTACCGGTGGCAAGAAGCAGAAGAAGAAGTGGTCCAAGGGCAAGGGTACGCTATCTCCATCTCCCATCATTATCACCAACTCCGCCACCCGACCGTGAAAACGACTTCGAACTTTCGTCGGACTCCCCGAAACAATGCGAGAGACTCGGAATCGTTGAAGCGATCACTCCCCCTACCTGCGAAATGCTACGATCGAATATCACAAGAACGTTGGACTAATTTGTCATTTTTCACTTTATAGTCAAGGACAAGGCCCAGCACGCCGTTGTCCTCGACAAGGCTGTTGCTGAGAAGCTCAACAAGGATGTCCAGACCTACCGCCTGATCACCGTCGCCACCCTCGTCGATCGTCTCAAGATCAACGGCAGCCTTGCCCGCCAGGCTCTCGCTGACCTCGAGGAGCGCGGCCAGATCAAGAAGATTGTCGGCCACAACAGCCTGAACATCTACAGTGCGTTTCATCAAAAAAAGACCCCTTGCGACCACATCAAACTAATATTTTTCCTAGCCCGTGCCGTCACCGCCGAGTAAACGTTTCGTTTATCGTCATTTCTCGCGGTTCTTTTATTTCCTTTGCTACGAATGATATCATAAGGGAAGCTTCGGCTGGGCGTGGTGCATGGATCCGACGCCCGAGACACTCGGAAGTGTGGAACAGTTTGGCCTGATGGACTAGTGTCTAGCAGTACGAATGAAATAAAAAAGTTACAAAACTTCCATATTGTTTCCGACTTGACCAAACCCCGCAGTGTTGAAGAAGCGTAATGGATTCATACTTGGAACCTATCTTCAAGACGTCTGTACAAGTAGTCCTCAACTAAACCGCCTCATCCATCTCACTCCTCTTCGGTCTCTGATTCTGCGCCGATCCACAAAGAACCCTTTTCCCATCTTCCGCATCCTTCTCAACCCCGACAACCTTCCCAGCCCGGAAGTACTTCTTAGAATTCCCAAAAAACCTTTCCCATCGCGCAACAGTCTGCGCAATTTGCGCCTTCGCATGTCTCATCTCCCGCTCCCGTCGCACCTTCTTCTCGGCCGATGTCAAGGTCTCTTCCACATCTTCCACGGGCATGAACATCTCCTCGACGCCGGTCAGATCGGGTGTCAGGTCGTCACTGAAGCACCCCGTCACAAAAGCGCGGGTCGCATCCCGTCCAGCAAAGAAATGATATCCGCCGCCAGGACCGTACATGCCCGGGTTCGCGGAGACGTCGAAGATAGAGCCGTTAACGGCTAGGTAGATGGGGAGGGACTCGTCGCTTCCATCGTAGAGGGAGAGCTGTGCGGGGGTAAGGCTGACAGGACCGGCCTGTAGGAATCTGTTAGTGTGATTCTTTTCTAGTAAATCCTTCCTCTGGCTGTAAAGAACTGTAAAGGAATTCTCCGGTCGGAAATTTGGAGTAGCAGAGGGGAATGTGGGGAGTTGCTTACAATCCATTGCTTCACAACTGGCCACCGTGTATACCATGGCCGGTAATTAAAGAGCACCGACTCGCCATTTGTCATGTAATAGGAGATACCGAAGGTCGCGAGGACAATGGTGGCGAGAATGCGAAGTATGTCCAAGAGGCTGATGCCATGATCTTCCTCGGTCTGTTGCGGTCGCTGCGGCGAGGCTTCCTTGCGCTTGGAGGTGGCCGAGGCGGCCTGTCGCTGGCGGAGTTCTGACATTTTGGAGGAACTGTTTGTCCTTGTGAATATTTCTGTTGAAGTTGGAAGCTAGGTGGCCATTGAGAGGTGTTGAGTGTGTGACAACAGTCAAGTCGGCCGGAAAGCTGGGGAAGATTTGTCGAGCTAGGAAATGATCCACAATATATATTATCCACAACAGGTAACGATGACCCTCAACGGTGACCCATGTTGGATATGAATTTCTGTAATTCCAACTGCCAGATGGCCCACGAGCATGAAGGCTTCAAATATTGGAAGTGCCGAGGCTTGTTTTATGAATCCATAGATTACTACATATCTGAGATTTGAAATGAATTTGGTTCACTGGTAATCAATCTCCGGGCTGGTATTCATATTTTGACTACACTAGTGAACATGCACACAGGACAGACAGTGTTCAGGAACTGTCAGGGTACAGACTGACAATAATCTTTTCATCCCACTGCGACAGCGGGCAAACCTCGTTAAGAGCCTCGTACAGGTGTCTTATACAGGCGGAAATACGATGGCTCATGCGATCAAGTTAAGGCACCGCCGTCAAGCTGGTCAAGGTGATTAGTCTCCTCAAGCTGTTCCCAGCGACGCGAGAAAACTTCATTCAACCCGTCCTGGAAGGTGCGACAGTTCAAATCTATCAGGCCGCGTTTCTCCTTCGACTCACGGTTGCGGATGACCGAAACGAGACAGAGATATCTGGGTTCAGTCAGCTGTTGTTCCCAAACTAAGGGGATGGGGTCATACTTGTTCATTTCCATCAGGTGAATCATCGTATCATCGTGCAGGACAACGTGGCTTTCCGCTTCTTGGATCTGATCTCCTTTAGGCCGGCGTTCAGGGTGGTCCCACGAATAGAGCTCGGAGACATCGACAATCACGTCGATATAGTCTGAGCACATCTCATAGCAGGCCATATCGACGGGACGGGTGTCAGAGGCGATATAGATCTTGCTGAGCACATCAAAGAGATAGGTCTTTTCAAAGCCGCAGTTGTTACCTAGCGTATTGATCAAATTCTCAAGAGTGGACAGGTTAGGGATCAATTTCTGGATGACCTTGCTGAAGGCCTCGAAGACGGAATAGTCGTAAATAGAGGTGAGGTAATAGTGCACGGGTGCGTTCTCGTACCCAGCATCACTGAGTTCGTCTGAGATGCGCTGCACGATATCCTGGTAGATGTCGGTGCGGAATTCATCCGAGAGCCCATCGACCTTGTGGATAAAAACCTCGATATTGATACCCGGGTAGTACTGCTGAACTGTCAAGATGGTTCGGTTCAACCGCGCCACGGAGTCAAGATAGTCATCCTGGGCATCAATGACCCATACCAGGGCTCCGAGGCTTCCGAAGATGTCCTCCAAATCAAAGGATGGCTCGAGATATTCCAGCTGACCGGGGAAATCCCAAACCTGGAAGTCCATAAAGGAGCTGGGAGAGACTTAGAAAAAGCGCGTCACTGTATCTTGGAAGGGCTTACTGGATTGAGTCCTTTTGGATACGAGTGGTGGATTCCAAGAAAAGGGTCTCATTCGGAGGCATTTTGTGGAAGACCACACTGGCAATGGAAGACTTTCCACTCCTAAAACCATATTAATTTTTCTCCAGCCCAAGCACTTGAGACAGAATACATACCGGCGAAGCCCCATGAGAAGGAGTCGGGGCTTGGCATCGCGGGCTTGGGTATTGGGGATCAAAGCTGATCTGGGCTGCACTGACCCACTGACATGGTTGGTTCCCTGTAAAATGATTTCAAGACTTAGCCGGGCGTTGGTCTTGTAGGCAGGGGTATATAGCAGACAGGAAGTTGACAGGCAGTGCTCAGAGTCAGGGTCCATGGAAAGCGATCTCCGGACACAAGAGTAGAGCATGTTAAGTCATGGTATAGGCATTGCTCGCGGCTGAAACAGAATAAAGCTTGAGAATACCCTAAGGGGTAATTGATCACATCAAATGCAGGTGACGGGAGACTCGTTGCTTTTAAGGCATTACTGGAAAGCCAGGAAGTGGGCCGGGCAATACCCTCGGAGGAAAGTTCATAGTTTCATCACGGATAAATAGGATTTTGCCCAGCCGGAGCTTCATGAAAGCCCTGAGGCTACACGGAAGGAAGCTAGAGGCCTTCTAGTACCGCCGGATGCACTTCAGAAAGTCCGGGACCCAGCGTCTGTCTGACCATTGGTGCAGTACATCGTGAGCAGCCGAGATGAATGGTGATCGGCCACATCGTAAAGGAGATCAAGAGGTCCAAAGAAATAGAATAAAATGACAAAGCATGGAACACGGGGCAAACACTTCTTACCTCCATCAAATCAGAAGCTCCGCTCGCGGGAAGCTAGATAAGCGGGGAACTGCTGAGGGGCAAGTCAGCATGGCGTACAGGGGCTTCACGATTGGGTCCCGACATACAGGAGTCAATTGTGAGCAATTTCACGGATAAGTCCGTTCAGAAAAGGGGAATTTTTGTTGAGATCAATTGCATGCAAACATCCGATACCTGGACCAGGCCAGGATGATTGTAGCACGAAGACCGGGCAGCGGCAGTCACTGCAGCATTCTCCCCCTCAATCGTGCGGGGGTGGGGGAGATGATCCGCAATGGTTGGCAGACGGGACTATCTCAGGCAGAAAGAGAAACAAAACGTTGGACACGACAGGGATATGTCGAGGAGAGCGTCACACTGGGAGATCCAAGATGGAAAAGGCGGAGGCCGCTTAGCGCGTCTGTTATCGTTATCGATGTCACCATGCTTATCGATGTTATCCTTATCGATAAGCGTATCGATAAAATATTCTTGATGGTAGGGTGTGGGGAAGAACAAAACTTAAGAGTGGCTTTTGATTCCACTGCCAGAGATTATCATCTGGGAAGCTTGGTCCATAGCAATGGATTATAAGTCTACGAATTAACGACCTTGAAGTGAATTGGTAATACAATCTATTCTTTCCAGAGCCTGTCGTGTTTGTCATTGGTACCATCAAGCTCAACGACCCAGGGATGATAAGGACTCTGTTTCTGACCATCAGCTTCATAAAGAGGGGTTGAGCCTAGTTCAGGGCCTCTACTTTGAGCAGAATCGATCTCAACAGGATTTGCATGACGTATCCGGTGTCCGGGTGGTGACGCGGCCACTGAGACCCTTTGTTGCCTCTTTCGCCGACGTAGGAGAAAGAAAGCAAGTAAGGCCAAGAGCATAATGACCCCGACGGCAACACTTGCACCAATTCCAGCCTTCGCACCTGTAGATAAGCCCGACGAATCGAATGTTGGATTCAAAGCCGGTGTCGTCGTCTCTGTGGTGGCAGTGGCAGTGGCAGGATCTGAATTCGAAGTTGGTGTAGTCCTGCTTGTGCTGGCAGTGGCCGTAGCAGTGGCCGGATCATTACTATCAGTCTCCTGCCAAGCGATGACCAAGCCATATGCATTGATAAGGCCGCCTGGCTTCATCTCACTCGGGGTTGACGTGGTAATGCCTTCGGTGGTCCAAGTATATCCGTAATAGATAGTCGTCTGCGGAGCAAATTGGCAGATCTCAGTGTCATACCACGGCTCATCTGAGGTTGAAGCTGGCCGCGTGGAGAACACCCAGCTACTGGGTCTATATGAACAAGGATCAGCCGCCATCGGAAGATTGAACTTGTACTTGAGAGATCTATTTACTCACAAATATTGTGGGCAGCAGGTGCCCACTGTTTGGGGCGTATTTGAAACTTCAGTTGTAAAATTGGAGGCCATAATCCAGCCGCTTGGACATACTCCGGGAGAGAATGTACTTGATGCTGCCCATCCTGATGGCAAACACTCAGTGGTATTGGCGGGGCCCAAGTTCATCCATTTGCCACTTGAGCTTTGAGCAAGCCATAAATCAGAAAGACAGGCACTTGGTGGGGTAAAGGTGGTCGTCAAGGGCAGTGACGCCGTGATGGATGAGGTCGACATTGTAGGACAAGCGGGGATTGAGCCCTTGTAACAGAAAAACTGGTAAATTCATGAGGAAAATCTTAATTGACCGGAATTCAGAAAGAAATAGAAAACAAGGGACATAAAGTTCCCTACTTTCTTCGGTATAGTTAAGCGCTGAGCTGAAAGCACGGACCGCGTTTGACTATAATTAGTCCGGTCTTTAGCCTCACGCACCAATCGTAGTTAACCCCGTAACCGCCGTTGCTCTAATTTCCGCTGTCAAGTTGCCAAGTGCATAGACCCCTATAATTAGCTGCATGTTCAGGGTCGAGATGTGCGAACTTTGGTTGAACTTGATGAACATTTGATTACATACAGATTGACCATCAATATCGGTATGATAAGGCCCGAATCTTGCTCATTTAATATCACAACGGAACATGAAATCCACTTTTACCTATAACACTCTACCGGTGCTTATGACCGTTATGCTCTTTACCAAGATGCTCGCTGATACGATGCTTACCGACAACCTGCTCTTCCTCATCCTCAATCTCAAAAGCAGGCCATTCCTCCCATCCATCCTCCCAAATGCTAGCGATCTTTTTACACTTTGCCTCCCGACTGAGCTTCTTGTTCTTCATGATCTTCTCCCATTGCTTCATATCCTTGTCATCGAACAGACACTCATCCAGAATAGATGAAATTTGTGCCTCATCAACGCCCTCACCAATAAAGACAATCTCTTGTCTCCGATCGCCCCATTGACCCTGGAAGTCGTTCTCAATCGACTCACGGACGTCCTTATCTTCTGGCCAAGCCTCGTCAGGAACTTCAGCAAACCAAGGTCCACCACAGCCGACCGTCAACATGCCGCCTGCTTGGCTCCATTCGCCAAATTGGTAGGGTCGGGTCGGCAACCAGAAGAAGCCCTTCGAACGAAGAATAGGACCAAAGGCAGGGTGATTGCGCTTGTTACTTAAGATGTCCTTCGGATCAGGTTGATCAAAGTCTTCAAGTGACTCCTCATCTGTGTCCATCTCATCGCCAGTATCCTCTTCTTCCTCATCCTCTTCATCATCTTCTTCCTCAAGTTCATTGTTCTGAAGAATGATAAACTTATCATGAAGAAGTGAGAACAGACGACGAGGGTGGAAAGGTCGGCGAGCAGTGTAGACAAAGTTGTTGATACCATACTCCAACGTCTCCGGCTTAGGCGCCATGCGGTTTCCATTGCCGGTAGTCTGGATGGTCATCTCATGCAAGCTGCGAAGCCATCCGGCACCCGAGGCAGCGCGGACAAAGTCGAATTTATTCGTTGCGATAAGCTCACGCACATCGACCTGTGAATAGCTAGACGTCAAAACCTTGGCGTCAGGGTTCAGCAACTTGAGCAACTGCATAATCTTGTCCCGGGTTTTGTCGTCGATAGTCTCAATCTTGTTCAGGATGAGCACATCCGCAAACTCAATCTGATCCACCATCAGGTCAGAGATTGTTCGTTCATCCTCAGGGACGATTTCATCACCACCATATCGGTCTGAAAGGAACTCAGTGGTATCGAAGTTCGAGAGCAGGTTGAAGGCGTCGATGACGGTCACTGTGGTGTCCAGACGAGCGATGGTGTGTAAACCACCCATCTCAACACTAAATGCTGTTAGAGGAATATCAAAGATTGTAATGTGGGGATTCTTACATTTCTATGATGATTTTCTTTGTATCCTCATCATTCTCACCGATCTGATCTTCAGCCTCCAGCATGGCGCTACTAAACTCCGCGGTAAAGGTCTCGGCAACCTGCATAGGCTCGCTGATACCCGTACTTTCGATGATGACATATTGAATCTCATTCAGTTTTGTAAGTCGGGCAAGTTCGGAAAGCAGGTCACCACGGAGAGTGCAGCAGATGCAACCGTTTTGAAGCTGAACGAGTTTCTCCTGAGTTTGAGAGACATTGTGGTTTCTGATCAGGGCGGCATCGATATTAAGCCTGTGTAAAGAGTGGATCAGGTTATTGCAGTTCTTTCATGTTTTGTTCAGTTACTAACTGGCTCATGTCATTTACAATGACAGCGATTCGCATGCCATGATCCGGCGATTTGAGAATGTGTTGTAACAGAGTTGTCTTTCCACTCCCCTAGAACACAATGAGCACAGGCTTTTCAAGAATATGTAGCAAATCAATCATACCAAGAATCCAGAGAGTAGAGTCACCGGCAATTGCCGTGATTTAGGAGTGTCCACCTCCTGAGCCTGGACATGATAGGCTGAAAGCGACTCTTTCCCGGAATCAATAACCATAATGACAGTCTTTTTTTCTTTTATAATCACAATGTGGAATACAAAAGAGCACAAAAAAAATCAAAAGAAAATCAAAAGAAAAGAATGAAATGGACAAGTATACGCCCCTAAGCACCTTGCGGGCAACTCTTTTAACCTCTCTACGCACCGTCTCCAAGTTCCTCGCCGTCGCTGCACTCTAGTTGCTGCTTCTGGGTCATACGAATGTCTAAACAGGACCCCAAGGTATATAGAAACATGGTGGAGTAGGTGGTCGTCCAATAGAGTGATGATTGCCCCATAAAGGTGGTAATTAGAAGATTCTGTTTGGTTAGTTGGGCCGGTCCCCAAGGTACTTAATAGACGACGTTGACCTTCACGGTCCTCAATCGAGGAAAACAGGTCGGTAATACAGTTTTCAGAGAGATGTCACTGGACGGTTGTTGTACAGTAGATTTTATTGCTAATAAGTCATGTCTCATAGGCGGGAAATTAACTGCCAGAAACCAGGACTGCGGATGCCATTGGGGTTGGTCAAGACAGCCAGCTGGAAGCCGTTTTGGTTTAGAATATGAATAGAGCTACTTCGGTGTTCGAATTATTTCTGAATTTACTGCTGCAACGTTGGAACTCTGCAGTGAATTCCCAACAGAGGCTTTGTGCTGGGTTCTTGGCCCGATGAGACAACGCCTCTATATCCGACTAAACCTACATTAAAGAAATTGTATGAATGGAAAAAGAAAAATTCTATAGATGAATGATTAAATTTCAATTAATGGTCGCGGCATGTTTAAATGATCTTCTGATACGAGGCTCAATAATTTTCTGTCTTCCACTCAATCTTACGGGCCGGGCGAATACACCAACAACCTGATCGGTAGAAACTAGCATGATTTGGGATACAACATACGACATAAGATTTCGACCCCCAAGTCTTATTCTTCAAGACAATCCAAGATATATATGGGTATTGTTGCGACCAAAGGATAGCAGAACTGTGCAAAGCTTGTCAGAGGAGCTCATCAAATGTGGGGAGTATGGCGAAAATGACTGGTCCTCTGAGCCCCGACTAGTATTTACTTACGAGAAAGGCCGAAGTGTGGAGAATAGAGTCAAGGCCCAAATTGGTCCCAAGTGAGTGTTTAACTCAAAGTGTGAGCCTGGTAACGTTTACTAATGTCTCTTAGGAGGCTATTAAGAATGGCTACTCAACATTAAGTCTACTCCTCGCCAACCTTGAACCATAGTAACTATTTGGTCCTGAAATGGCATTCATCTGATAGACCATTATGTATCAGATTGCTCTACCCAATACGGGTCCACTCTCGCTCTAAGGTCGGGGCTCGGTGTCCGCGCCGGACCGACATTTGATGTCGGCCCGTGAGCCCTAGCAATAAGCTCAAATCAATATAGAAGAGGAAATATGACCAGGAACTATACTTCAAGACGCATCCCCCTAATTATCACCAACCTTAACAATCAATATTCTCTCCCTTACGTGGTACTGAGCCTGTGCAACCGCGGATCAATAGTGATATCATAAAAAGTGGATACAATTCCCCAACTTTCTTCACTTCCCCGAAATCCAAACATAACACAACCTCAATTCCCAAGGGCCAATCCTCCATAATGCCAACAGATTGGATCAACCCTCTCGCCTACATCGGCCTCGCAGCTCTAACCTACACAACTTATAAATTCACCCGCCAAGCAACAGTCTACCTCGTCCCTTCGACCCTATCGAAAACCCACAACCCATCCGGCCAAAACTGGGCCCTAGTCACAGGCGCCACAGATGGAATTGGCTTCGGCTTTAGTCAGGAACTGTGCGCCCGCGGATTCAACGTGATTTTACACGGCCGGAACGCCTCAAAGCTTGAAAATCGCGCACGTGAGCTAGGGGCCGAATTCCCAAACTGCAAGACGGAGATTGTGGTTTTGGACGTTGTGAGCGTGACATCCGCTGGCATTGATTCTGTTGCGAGTCAAATACGGGCGATCACAGGAAAACATGGAGGTGATCTGAGTGTTTTGGTTAACAATGTGGGTGGGGAGGTAAAGCCCTATACGCTTGTGGATGGATATACATTTGAAGAGGCGGCGATGACCGTCGATATGAATGCGGGATTTATGTTACAGATTACGCGAGCTTTGTTGCCATTACTTTGTGAGGGAACGAAGGGTCTTGTGCTGAATGTTTCGTCGATTTCGGCGTTCGGAATGCCTTATATTAGTGTCTATTCTGCATCGAAGGGGTTCGTGGATAGTTTTACGCGGGCGCTGGAGGCGGAGGTTTATGCTGAGAGTCGGAATGTTGATATCATGGGATTGCGTGTGGGACAGGTGCGTACTCCCAATTTTGGGGTTACGAGAGGTTTGTTTGTGCCGAATGGGCGTATACTGGCGTCAGCAGCGTTGAATCGCGTTGGATGTGGACAGGTGATTGTATGGGCGTATTTCTGGCATTGGGTGCAGGGACTCTCTGTTGAGCTGTTGCCACGGTCGATGATTTTGAAGATTACAACGATGAAGATCAAGTCGCTGAAGAAGCTAGAGCACGGGGGCAATAAAGTGAAGAACACATAGCTGGTAGTTCTAGTCTAGGGTCTTTAATATAATAATTACAACCCAGAAATACCCATTTTATCTGCAATGAAAAAAACAATGGAACGAGTACGCATCAGAAGCTGTACAATAAATCAACTAATATCCGGCAGGGCTGCGCTCCGAGTCATTGACGCCGTGCAGGCCTGCACCCAGGTTCTGCATGCACTCGGCAGTCCAGCTCTTGGGAGTGAACTTATCAACAATGCTCTTGAAGGCATCCAGGGTGCAGAAAGTTTTATCTCCGGGAAGGTGATTCTCGGGCTTAGCTGCACAGCCGGGGATGGTCACGGGCTGGTCGTTGTAGCGGATACGAACGTAGTGCTTGCGAAAGGCGTCGCGGGCTTCATCCGGGAAAGAATCGAGGGGTGCACGCGCGGTCGCGGACGGCGCAAGCTTCTCTTCCACCGACTTAGCATGGCCGAACAACGACGAGAAGATACCCTTCTTAGAGACAACCGCCGGGTTGGAAAATTCCTCAAGGACAGTACCGGCATCAGCACGACTGCTGGGAGCTTGAGAGAAAAGCTCAACAGCAATAGATGAGGTGAAAGGCGGCCATGCACCATCCTGGAAACCTCCAACACTGGACAGGATCGCTGCAAGCGTGGTGTCGTGGCATCCGCTCATCGCGAACTTGATAGCCTTGCCAGTCTCCGGGTTACCAGACCCAGAAGCAGAAGTGCTGCTATGCCAACCGCCGTCCACGGCAGTGCTAACCATGCGATCAACAACGTCACCCATCAAACCGCCAATGCCCAGCTTGCGGTACTCGACGCTCTCGTTGTAGCCAGCAAACCACTCCTCTACCGCAATGCGGTCCAGGACAGCACGTGCCTTCTTGTCGTAAAACTGAGAGGGAAGTCTGGTTTCCGGTCCGTGTGCATCACTAGCATTAATGGTGTCCATAATACCAGACAGACGGGGATGGGCATCAACAGCAACCTTTGGCGAGGACTCGGGCATGTACTTGGACCATAGTCGGTTAAGATAGTCCATTTGCTCGGAGTCATTCCCTGTAATAAAGAATTAGATGTGCCTACTAGAGTTTGAGAATTGATATCTTACATCGGGCAGCCGCACGGTCAGCGAAGAGGCGAGCCAGCTGGCGGAAACGTCGGCAATTGCCCTCATTAGGGAACAGAGTCTCTTCGTTCACAGGACGAGCGACAATCACTGGCGGTGGGAAGCTCTGTGTGCGGGCGCTGGTAGGATACATGCCCCAGAAGGCCTGCTGCATAGATTCCAAAGCGCGTGGAATGGATGTAGCTCGCAGGTACATATCCTCGGTATCTTCCTTGATCTTAGGCATGAATCCAAGCTGATCAACATAGAGATGGCGCAAGCGCTGACCGAGGGCATAGGTCGTCTCGCGGCCCTTGTCTGTAAGTTCACCGTGCTGGCTTTGAAATTGTTAGCCACGTCCCACTTATACCAGTACATTCATAACTAACCAAATCGATTCAAGATTACCGCCCGGTCCCGCCGCAACCCTAGCCTCGTCATTGTCACCAAAGGTCTCGATCTTCCGGCGCCATTGAAACCCGTCCCAACTGGAGAGGTCATCCTTGCTCGCCGCAATCTGAACCATGTTCCGCGCAACATTGCAATACGGCCAGTCTATCGCCGGGGTCAGTCTATCGGTAATTGGGGACGAGGAGGTAGAAGGATAAGCTACATGGACTCAAGCCTGTCTTCACAGTATATTAGCAACCAATCAAGAGCTCAAAGTGCTAGGCAGGGAGGTCATACATTTTGGAAACGCGAAGAAACAGGCGTCCGTTCACCTAGAGGAATTCAGAATCGCGCCGACAGGTGCAGGTATATAAGCTCTTACCATGGCGGAGGAACTGCCGGTGTGATTAGCTGATTAGCTCTGCATTCTTATATTGCAGACCCGCTGACTTACCACCTGAACCAGTTGTAGCTTCAATGCTTTCGGATAGAGCCGTTCCAGCTCCTCCGGGGAGTACGGCTCACGCGGGATGAGAGTCGTCATTGCTGGCGACGGGGGTGAGTCGAAACGTTGAACCTCTTGGGGTGCAAGATGACATCTGTCGGTGGGGCGGTGAGAGGGGGTCACACCAATCACCGGTGAGGGGATCTATACAAAGAATGAGTGGCAGACAATCCACGATATAATTTACGGCATTATGAGATGTTCAAAGAGTAAATAGATTTGAGATCAAGTAGTCTCTATGCAGCCTGGCCTTTAATTCACAAGTTGGGCCATGTTATTGTTATGCCGAGGTTAGCCGATTGTACGTATACTCCGCAGTGGCCCAGGCTATTGGGGCACCTCAGACTGGGCAGCGTGATTCGTGCTACGTGGCTTGCTATTGAAAACCTAGCAAAACAACAGCAACTTCCTGTACGTTCTAAAGTGCATATATAACTAGGAAGTACGTGTTGTTATGCAATAGTAATGAATTTGGTTTGTGGAGTGAAATAAGAGGTTAATCTCTATGCACTTATAATTGGTAATGGGTATGTACAAGGCTTTTTAGCAAGACTTCATCCCTCAAAGTCACTGGTCTCCCACCCGCTTTCGCTTTCACTAGCACTGAAAAGGGAGTGTGCGGGCTTCTTCTGCTCTTCGGGCTCATCGGCCACAGCAGTAGCAGCGACCACAGCGGCAGCACCAGCAGCAGCCTTCTTATTGCCGCCGAACTTCTTCTTGTTTTTAGCTTTGCGAGCCTCCTCCAATTCTTGCGCCTTTTGCTTCAAGAAAGCAGACTTTTCAGCAGAGTGACGCTCCATAACCTCGATGAGTTTTTCCAGAGCTGGGGCATAGGCCTGCGCGAGAGCAAGATCCCGAACCTTAATGCGCATGTAGTCCATAGCTGCAGCAACAGGAGTGTTCTCACGGGGGATTTGAGTCTCGCTGCGAGGGAGAGGAGGCCGTGATTTGGAAGGGAATCGGATGTCATCAAGGAGTCTGGCACCAAACTCGTGAGTAGCCGGTTCATCTTCCGGATCATCGAATGGAATGTCGGCACTGCTGTTTAACTTCTTCTTCGCAGCGGCCGCAGCCTGCTTGGTCGACGAGATGTCGTCGTGGGCCATAGTGCCAGCCTTTTGGTCCACGTGGGCAATCTTTTGGTACCGTTGGCTGAAATGCGTGAGGAGAATGGAACGAGCTCCCATGCGGCGGCCAACCTCAATTGCCTCGCCCGCAGTGGAATGGCGTTTCGCGAGAGCAGATCCCACCATGTCGTCCTGGAAGGTAGCCTCGTGAATGAGAACGGTAGAATCGCGACCGATAGAAGCAAACTTGTCCGATGGTCTGCAGTCACCAGAGTAAGAGACCTTGAAACCGTCGGGGAACACAAGAGACATGGCAAGGGCGCCACGGCAATGCTTTACGTGAGTAGTTAGAAGGTCAGTCAGACCAGTGGTGGACTTGAGAAGGGGTGTAAAAGGCGACGATTCATCATTGAAATCGAGGATCGTCTTGCCTGGCGCATCCCGACCGAATGGTGGCCCGCCGTTCTGAGTATGCCGGTATGTAAACTTAGTGGCAATGGAGTTTTGGGAAGCTTCGGGGTGCGCGCTGAGAGGAAGCACTTTGTCGAAGCCGAAATTCTCGACTGAAGCATACTCCTCCAGCCAGGTAATCATCATTTCGTCGGAAGCCAAGCACAGGCGCTTTTCTTGCAGAATTTTTGTAAGGTCGGTTTCCGGGTAGGCTGCTGGTTTAGCATCAGGCCCATAATTCACATGGTACCATGCCTTGATAACGGAGGCAGTACCCAAATGGTGATCAGCATGCAAGTGACTGATCCAGATCATGCGAAGATTTTGGAAGATTTCTCGCAGCTTCTCGGGCTCAAACACTCGTTCTAGTTGACCCAAAGTGTTCTCGCCGCAGTCCAGGAGGTAGTACCCAGAGCTGGGAGCATATACCAATGTTGCAGAGACATTGCGATACTTTGATGGAGCAGATGAACCCGTGCCAAGGGCAGTAATTTCAGCATCTCCACCAGGGAGATCTTTCCGAATGGATTCTAAATGTTGCTGAAATTTGGGTTTCGCAACACGATTGCGAATAACCGACATCCGCTGCTCGACGGCTTTGGGAATCTGGAAGATTGTCTTGGCTGTGTTCAAATGAGGAATAACCTCATCTTTGTTGAGTTTGAATTGTGGCTCCATATCGATAACAAGACCTGGATCAAGGCGCTTGAATGGAGAGTCCTGGAGCGCAGCAGGCTTAGTAGCCGGTTTGGGAATCAAAGCTCTGTTCTGTGGAAGAGTCACGTTGTCGTGGACGGGAATCGAGTAGCTGTCGCCCTTCAGCCGGGCCAGTCGTACAGCAGCTTCACCAGTGCTTGCAAGAGCTAGATAGTTTGGGCAGTAGTCCGTACTGGACACAGTGTGCTCGCAGTGAGGCATGCTCGCCACAAACTCTCGGATCTTAGGGTGATCACCAACCCCTGGACCCAATATCCAGACAAAAGATGTAAGTTCGGTAGTAACTGCGGGAGATTTCCATTCTGGTCGATTCACCAAAGACTCCACGTAGTCAACGGAAGGTACATCCATAATGGCAAGACCCTTGCCCAGGCGGGTCGGGCCCAAAACCATATCTGGTGTGATTGTCTTGCCGTCTTCTGACTGGACGCTCTCTCCCTTTGTCAGAGCAGCGAAAGCAGGTCCTTTCGGCACTCGCAATTCCATCGCCTTGGCTGGTTCAAATTTACCACGAATATCATGGTTGCGAACAATATAGCAGAGTGCATCACTTGAAGGGGAAGTAGGCGGCAAGCTCTCCACTTTTGCGCCTGGCCAGGGTTGCCTGACGAATACTTTGATATCAGGCAACGGCAACTCCTCGCCTGGCTTCGGGCCATTGTAAGGCTCCATGTCCTTTGTCACAGGATTGCGCACAAACATCGCAGCAGGCATTTTGACCTCGGCTAATGGGGTTTCAACCAATGCGTCCATCTTCCAGGTGGAGTTGAACATATCCGTTACAACCGACTGCCGCACCATAGTATCAGCAGCACGCTGATCGAGCCCAGTTTTAGGTTCCGCAGATTCTTGGAATTCATCCAAGCTCCGCTTCCGCGGACTCTTTGGCCTTGTCTGAGTGGGCATGTCAAAAGTCGTGGGAGAGTTCGGTCTGATTGGCAATGCCCAGACCTTAATGTTTGCGTCAGACCATGTAGGCTTTTCAAAAGGATCCTCCGCTTCGTTGCGGGTCTGCTTTGCAACGGATTCGGTGTCGTATTCTTTCGTAAAAACAGGGGTTCCTTTTCTGAACACAAATCGTCGAGCAGTGGCCAAAGTGTGTGTTAAGTTTGTTGTACCGTGGAGAGTCAAATGACTTTTCTGTATGGTCAGATCTTCCGCCACAGGGCCCGAGACAACACCGTCCTTGTGTTTGGGAAGAGACTGGTTAGCCGCTCGCCGGGCGGCTTTTTTACGATTTTCCTCCTCTGCAGCCGCATTTCCAGACGCAATGGCATCTGCAAGTGTCAAAATGATACCAATCAGGCCACCGGTGTTGGCCCACTCTGTTCTTCCCGTAATGAAGACATCACTCAAGGAGGCAATTTTGACTCCACGTTCTGTGCATGCGCGCTGTGTACCCTCCGACAATTGACCAAAGAAGTATCGCTTATCGGGATAATGCAGGGAGAGGGCCGTGCCGGGCGTGTCGGCGGTCGGAGTTGTGATAACCTCGTAGTAGACCTTCATTGGTTTGGATTGCACCGTATCGGGCGGGAGGGTTTCTGAGGTGGGGTCTATGAACTTTCGATTGCACAGCACGTATTTTGTAGTTCCACTAGCGTCGGTCGTGGGAAGAAGGGAGAACTTTTCTAGTGTTGCCCTCGGCCTTCGTGGTCGGGCTTGGGTACTTGTGGGAGTCTGGGTGCTTGTGGGAGCTTGGGTACTGGAGACTTGTGTAGTGGGTACGTTATTATTCACAGAGCGAACATTGGCTAAGCGTCTTAAGCCGGAAGTTGAACGATCGTAACCGGGGATTCGATGTTGGGCGACGCGGGGAGTTGCACCAAAAACAAGGAACGGAGAGCTTGCGGTTCGCAGGTATGCGCGGGCGAATGCGCCTGGAGAAGCGGTAAAGCGAGGACCGCGGGCGCAGAGGGAAGCCAACTTGACTGTTGAATGTGAGAAGAGGAGAACAGGTCCACGACAAATTAATGTGGTGAGGTTGAAGAATGAATCACGAAAGCCGAACTTTTTTTTTATCGGTTTTGCGTCACGGGAGCGTATCAGCACTATCAACGCAGAGCCGCCCCGATAACAGAACCAAGATTCATTAGACTCATTACCAATTAAGCATATGTATTACAGAATATAAGGTTAAATCCAGAGTTTGGCCAATTAGTTCGGTCTAAAACGCCATCTAAAGTAGAAGTACAATCATCCTCCAACAGCGCAGTTTGTGTCGTTTTTCCACGCAATAGTAGCATACTTGGGAATGAAACTATTCGTCGTAAAATCTGTCGGAAGGTAAAGTTGAGTGTCGTTCGTCGTATAGTTAGTGGTCGGGTGTGCAGCATTCAAGGCAGCAATGATAGGCCCAGCAAGGAAGTCCGAGAAAATCACGTCCGTGGTATTAGGGTCACTACTGTCGGGGAACGCAGCGGTAGCTTGAATATAATACGGCTGATCGTAAGCAGGGATTTCAGAGTGTGGACTATCATCCCCATCATCTCCAAGGTCATCGCAGGTGGTGTATCCCGGGGTGAGCGCTGTCTCGTCCAGTACACGACGGAATAGGCTTTTCGGTTTGACAAGGTCGGTTGTTCCGTTCAAGCTATGAAAGGAGGGGTTTTCGCACTCATCGTAACCGAGCATTTGACTTGATACCATATCCACGGACATCGACCGTTTGGAGTTTGCGCTTGCTTTTGCTTTTGCTTCGGTTATGCCATCGAGGACTTTAGAGGCAAGGGAGTAGGGGACGTCGGGGATGTACTTGAAGGTAGAAGTATATGGGCAGACAATGTAGGAATCATCCACGGTGAAGGGACCTTGGACAAGGTCGTATCGAATGGCTCCTTGATTCACAATGATCATTCTCGACTTGTTCTCGCGATCTGGATTAACCACAGTAGCCGCAGCGGCCTTTTGCACCAAAGTATAGATATTGCCCTCATCCCCGTAGGGCTTGCACGAAATGCAATATGATCGTGGCGCACAACCGTACACAAATGTCAAGTTGAGGCTATTTCGGTCGTCTGTGATCCCTTGTGTGACTTGGAGCCCCTTCGCCGTGTTGAACTTGTTTTGGGACCCAACCGCATGATAGGCGAAAGTGAGTCGATTCCAATCCAACCACCGACGGGTTAATTTCATGTCAAACTCTTTCGTCTGAGGGCAAGATTTATTGTCCGCTCGAATTATGCTACCTTCGTTGACAAGGGCGTCGCTAACTTCAGTGCCTGCTGTTTTTTGGACTGATTGCTGTTCTATACCATCCAAGGAGACCCAGCCCACAGTATCGCAGTATTTGCCTGATTCTATAGCCGAGGACATATTGTCGTAGATGTGAAAGTCACGGCGGTGCGTGTGGCCTCCGAATCCCTGCACAGGAATTTCAGGACGCTGTGACCGGAGAGTCTGCATGATAAGGGGGAAAGAGCTTTCGGACTTGGGGATTCCAGGCTTCACAGGATTATGTCCAATGAGCACGAAAAGATCGATATCCGTTCGATTGATGGCATTTTTAAACCAGTCTTCCTCTATCATGTTTGCCGCTGGCTGGATTCTGGTCATGGTTTTGTCATTGTTTGTCAAATCCAGGATCACTCCAAATGCCATAATACGTAGACCATGTATCGTCTTGAAATATCGGAATCTGTTGGCCATAGGCGCCCATTCCTTGGTGCTCGGAGTGCCTTGCTGGCAATTGGTACAAATATCAACATTACTTGCGAGGTACTTGTCACCATAAACCTTGGTGAAATTGTTGAATGTCTCGTACGCCACTTCGGCGACGCCCAGCTCGTGGTTTCCCGGGGTTAGAAGGTCGTAGTCAATATTTTCAAAGATGGGATTCGTGACTTTTCCGTTGGGATCGGTTGCATCGCTGAGGCCATTTCCATCATGCAAATCCCCTGCATGCAGTCAAGGTTAGTAACGGTCTGAGGCATTCGTATGACCGAGGGTTGACGTACCAGTATCAATTAGCAGAAGGTCAAGCTTGTCTTCTGTCGCTTTGTCTCGCATGTGTTTTACAAAGGACACAAAATCACCCCAGTCTGCACCGTAGTTTCCTTCCTTGATATGTCCTTCAAGCCATCCATGGGAGTCGCTAGTGTGGATGAAATTGATTTGTCCCCAATGAAGAGGTCCTCTTGGCTCTGTTGTCGCGTTCACAGCTGCAGGCTGCATGCGACGCGTAAACCGAGGATATGCTGCTGGCTCTTCTTCTCCATCGCAAGAGGAACAGGCAGAGGCCGCAGATATGGCGAGTGCAAGTTTAAGAAGAAGGGACAATACCGCCATGGTTGCTAGGCTGAACGCCAGTGAATTAGCAATTTGTCCCTATAGTATATACAGTTGACAGGGTTTAAACAGGGTAGAGCCGTTGTTCTATTTGCACATTCTACAGTACATTCTCAACGCTTGTTCTCTAATAAGTTTAACACTTTGCGGATCTACCCCCAGCAAGTAAAATTGCTTGCTGGTAATACCTAATGCCATGGAATGTGGTCTGCTACAGTAAAGTAATGCTGAGAATTAGACCCCCAACATCCGGATTCCAGGACTGCTTTATAGTATTGCGGTATTATAGTGTCTGTGGAATGTTCCTTTCTAGACTGCTGTGCGCTGGTATTCTCAATGACCCAATCTACAGCAGGACGCTATGAACAATTGGCACAGCACATCGTTATGCAGCACGTCGCGCCTTCATTACGGTGTAACAGAAACTCACCCTTGCATCACGCGGTGGGGCTGGTAAACAAAGCACTATTCTCTACAACTTTTGACGGGATAAGACTATCAGCAAAGTCATGGAAATGCTGTAATGGCATGTTGTACATGACTAAGAGTATACCTGTGCAACACATTTCCAACCCCGCAATTATGGAAATCTTTCTTTCCAAAGTGCGTGAAGAGAATTCTTGATATGGAAGGAAATACGTTAAATACCTGCAATCTTCGAACATCGTACAACGCATCTCTCTCACGTGCATTGATCATCTCCACAACAATACCTCACCCGGTTCGGTTCTCAAGCCCAAGTACCATGATGGTCAATGTCGAATCTCTGACGTGTCCAAATGGTGGAACTTGCCGCCCCTGAATGTTGCAGTTCAGCCAATCTACTCCGTATCATGGGTCGCATTGAAGTACACTTGTGAAAACACCTGCATCAGGCTGCATGGGCCCCCAAGTGGGGTAAAACATCAGCCTATCGTCTTATATTTCTCCCAGAGCCTCGACCAATCCAGAGCATGGCTTTCCAATGCTGCAGATCCTCATAGCCAGCTGAAATCTTTACCATCCAGTGGTGGGGAGCTTTGCAGTTGTTGAGATCATTAGTCGAACCCGTGCACTGATCGTGCGCAAAGCCACAGCTGAAGCGATGCGATGCGGTGCCTCATTTAGACAGTCCAGTCCACCTTTCCCCAATTTTGGTGAAATTCTTTTGGTGAAATTCCCTATTTGACTTTTGGTCTGTTGTGAACTACTTTATCGCCTGCAATGACATCGAAAATTCCCCAACCACCTGGTGTTCCCTTACTAGGGAACGTCCTGGATGTTAATCCCAGCGAAACCTGGGGTTCTCTGATCAAGCTCTCAGAGAAATACGGTTTGTATTATCCGTGCATTGAAAGATGCTCTGAATAACGAATACCTCAGGTCCAATCTTCAAGATAACGGTCCTGGGTAAACAAATTTACTTCATCAGCAATGTCGCACTACTAGATGAGATATGCGACGAGAAGCGATTCCGAAAGTGCGTCACGGGCCCAGTTGTGGAGATGCGACAGCTTGCCAACAACTGCCTTTTCACTGCCTACGACAACGAAAGTATATGGGGCGTGAGCCACCGTATCATGGCGCCATACGTTACTGGAGCAGCAGCGGACAAATGCTACAGCGACATGGCTAACGTGATTCCGGACCTTACCAAGAAATGGACCTCGGGGTCCAACAAGACGGTACTATTCACCAGTGATCTTGATCGTTTGTTGATGACATCAGTTATGCAATGCTTCTTCAACCAGCGGATCGATATCCTCGAAGGACCTGAGCATCCTCTCATCCATGCCTGGGAATCTATCACATGGGAAGCAATGAAGCGACCTACTCGACCAAGGATGCTGAATTGGCTGTTGTATGAGCGAGGCTTCAAGGATAATATCAAGTACATGCGCGATTATGCAACGGAGATCGTCAAGAGCCGGAAGGAGAACCCCACACAGGTTCGCGATGACCTTCTGAACGGCTTGCTTCATAATTCCGATCCGCAAACCGGTGAAAAGCTTACGGATACCCAAGTCATCGATGAGGTGGTGACCATGTTCATCGGTGCCGCAACCTCGGCTAATCTTGTGGCTTTCGCTTTATACTATTTGATCAAGAACCCGGAAAAGATCACCAAGGCGAGGGCAGAGATTGACTCAATTGTCGGTGCAAATGGGCAGATTCAGCTTGAAGATCTCAAGAAGCTACAGTACTGTGAGGCTATCATCAGAGAATCCCTTCGCCTTTCAGCCACAGCACCAGGCTTCAATATTGAACCCATCCCCAGGGCCACAGATGATAAAAGTCCAATTCTGCTCGCTGAGGGTAAGTACCAAATTCCATACAACCAAGCCATGATCGCCATTTTGCACACCGTGAATCGAGATCCCGAGGTCTTTGAAGACCCAGAGAAATTCTGCCCGGAGCGGGTCCTTGGCGAAAAATGGGATAACCTCCCTAAGGGAGCTAAGAGGAACTTTGGGAATGGCAAACGTGAATGCTACGGGAAGATGTGGGCGTGGCGTTGGTCCATTTTTACCCTTGCTAGCATCCTCAAGGATGTTGACTTGGGGTTTGAGGGTCCGAGTTACCAACTGACTTCCAATGGGGCTTTCAGTGTGAAACCACTTGAATTTAAGGGTCTTGTGAGTCCTCGTAAGAGGTTCAGCTTATAAGCTGATATTGGTAACACCCGTGAAATACTGCGGTCATGCATTTTTCGTTGTTTTCTTAGATGGCAAGTACTTGATGTTTCTTGCTGTACAGTTGTAAAGCGTTTCGGATGTATGTTATGAATGGATCATTGGGTTCTGATTAAAACATAGTGTATAATGCAAATTAATTAGCCTTTGTCATAGATCCGTAGGAACCTCGGAGCTTTGGCAAATCAAGCCCGAGTAATCTCGTCTCCCTCAATCCGACCCGAAACAGGTTGGACGGGAGTCATCTCAACATCCCTTGCTTTCTCATCAATGACCGGCGGCACATTCTCGCCTCGATCCCGTCTCTCCCGAGTAAGTTTCTTCCGAGTAACAAGACTCCATAGATAAGCTCCATTCACAACCTCATGCCCACCATCTTTCTTGATCCAAACATTTCCAAGGAGAGTAGTCAAGATGACAGATATCCACATAAAAGGTATCATAGCTATGAATGCCCACATGATTCCTTGCTTCGGATTTGACTCGTCATTTCCACTTTTATTAGTGAAGACCGTTGACATGATGGTTAATCCAACAAGGCCACCAAATGGAAGAGCAAAGGAGACCAGGCATGAGATCTGGGCCGTCATAGCTGGGAAGTAGGCCAGACCGTGCAATGAGGCTGGATTCATGCGACTACCGATACCAAAGCCCACAAGGGCCATCATGCCGTAGATGACGTCCGTCTGGGCTTTTTTGACAGCCCAAGCTAGGACTGTGATTCCTACAGCCGAGGTGAGGCTACCGACTATGAGAGTAGGGAGGGTTTGGCGAGGCCAGATGTTTGATGCAAACATAGCCAGGTAGCCACCAACTGTGAAATATTAGTTATGGTTCATAGACAAAAAGCGCCGGGGTTTGACCTACCACCTAAGCCCGGTAAGAAGTATAGCAGGGACGTTCCAGCTTTACTTGAGCTGTTCCCTTCGACGAGAGCAAAGTAAAGATCCATAAAGTACATAACAGCGAACATAGAAACTCCCATCGAGAAGTTGATAAGAAAAAGTAAACCAATGTCACGTTGTGAAACCACCTCCCATGGCACCATGGCCTTCTGACGGGGTAAGACACGCGCCATAAAAGCACCCGGAACCATGAATCGCTCATAGACGAGCCAGGCGATAGACAGGATGGCACCAATGACAATAGGAGCCAAGACTGCTGCAGAGCTCCAAGAGTAATTACCACCAGCCCACGTCAACGCCAAAATAAGGAGTCCGAATCCCCAAAGGAAAAGCAACTGACCACCAAGGTCAATCGTCCCAATCCGGGCCATGAAGCGTCGAGAAACAGTAGAGAGATCCCTCCCTTCTAGCTGCGGAAGAGGCTGTGGACCCTGAAGATCTTTGCGAAGAATAAATACAACCAGAATCATAGCTGCAACGCCGATAGGCAGGTTAATGGCAAAGCACCACCGCCACGATGCAGTGGTCAAGTATCCACCGATAACAGGACCTATACTGAATCCGATGCCTGACACCAGGGCAAAGATAGTCCAGTTGACAGCATACTCTGAGAGGGAGACACCATCTGCAAGAATGGTGCGGACAGAAATACTAACTCCTGCTGCACCTACACCCTGTAACGCACGACCGAAGAGAAGGACGCCGAATGTAGAGGTTGGAGAGCCGGTGCAAATAGCTGAGCCAACGACCATAGTGAAGATGGCTGCTTGGAGAGTATTATGTCTGCCGAAGAGGTCTGAAAGTTGGGCCCAGAAAAAGAGGGATGCGGCGGAGGTCAAATTAAATGCTGAGATGATCCAATTCAATTGACTGACTTGGTCTGGTTTTGGTGCTTTGTTAGCCTCATTTCACCCCCTGATTGCCTGCAAGGAACTTACGGAAATCTTCCGCGATATAGGGTAGTGCAGACGCAACGATGGTCGT
The DNA here is from genome assembly GCA_028828275.1 of Penicillium frequentans. Lineage (NCBI taxonomy): Eukaryota > Fungi > Ascomycota > Eurotiomycetes > Eurotiales > Aspergillaceae > Penicillium > Penicillium frequentans. The sequence goes on from JAQIZY010000012.1 coordinate 519,013, forward strand.
ATCTAGCGACTGAAGACAGAAAGGACCAAAGAGACCGAGGATGAGTTTCCAGCGGTAGACACGTCGTTTCTTCTTTGCAGCTTTTTCTTCTGCTGAAGATTCTTCTTTCTCGGGTACTGTCTCGCTCAACTTGGGTGCTATCTTTGGCTCTGTCTCCAAGACAATTTCGTTTACATCAGGGGTTTCACTGTGCCCAGTTGTCCGTTGGAGCTGTTCCTCCAATTTCTTCCTCGCATTGCGTTTCTTGATTTTCTTATAGATCAAGTACATGATTGCGCTGAGAGCAGATTTCCAAAGACCGATTTGAACGAAGAGCCATGCAGATTTGCGAGCCCGCACATTCTTATATGTCCATTAAAACGTCCCGTACCAGAATTCAGGGTCACGAAAGCGCTGCCCCATTGGTGTGTAGTGGAGTCTAGTGTCAAAGAGTGGAGTTCGGCCGTCGCGAAATCTGACCCAATTCAGTTTAGCGTAGAGAGCGCTAAGCCTTCAGCATTTTCGCACAGCTTACTATCCTGGGTAGCAATGATCATAAGGTTCCAGATTGTCGTATCCTTGAAGCTTACTAGTAAGTCTGGTGTTATCTGCAGCCTGTAAACTGTGGGACCAGTAGGCAGCAATATGTCCAAGCCCAAGAAAGGCATAGAACCACGTTTATGTACTAAAATCCAAACTCAAAGTAATATCGAAATTAAACCTCCGCTGCGTCCGTGCGATGGACTCACTGACCCAAGCAATTTCCCGACTCAAGTCCTCGTTCCGTAACACAGCCACACTTTTCAGTGCAGGCTTACACCCGCGTAGTGGCGCTATTATAGCCAATAGACCCGCGCCGCCCATTTGAGGCTGACTTAGGTATTCGACAGACTGACATGTGTTCGTTACCATAGTGTATATTGTACTTGCAGATTCTTGCGACCGGGGTAATAAGATAAAGGCGTCGAATGCCGCCATTTGGCTGTATGTTGCTGCAAGTTGGCGGTGCAACAGCATCATGCCTGACCAGTATGTCACTAAGAATTGGGCGACAAGGAAACCGGAGAAGTGGAATGAGACGGGGAATAGTTTCGGTCGTTCATCATTGTTAGCAGTATCATATGATTCCACTGTGGAGAGTTCGGGCCAGTATAAGGGACCGGAAATAGTTTGTTCAAATCCCTCATACAGAGCTTGTAGATCTGCATGAATCTTGAGGCATTCAAGACGAACTGTTTCAAGACCCGCTTGAAGAACAATGCTGTTCTGGTGGAAGTCTTGGATTGCCTCGTCGAATTTATCATTAACACCCACTATGTCAGTAAGAAGATCCCACAGTCGATCCACGTGAGACTTGGGTGTTGTGCTCCATGGCTTATCCATCCACTCCGGCTCTGAAATGAATGAAGGACGACGATAATCCAAACTTCGGAGAATCTAAAACTCCCAATCAGCAATTCATCCAACCAACTATCAAGATGGATAAAGCCCACCGTTTGTATGCGCAAAGCCAAAAACAACGCATGACCCAGCCGCGACTCACCACACGCCTCAGGGCCTCGCATCTTAAGAAGATTCACAGCACCCTTTGAATGGGTTCCATAAGCATTCCCCGATCCCGGAGGCCCCTCACTAATCTCATAGAACGATAAGGCCATACAAGCCGCCAACGTCTCATCAGATAACCGGCTCAAGGGATTCCTCAATGCCTGCTGGAGCTGAGCAAGGCTATCAATGTATATAGAGCGGCTCCTATGAACCAATTCCCGATCACCATGCATATGACCCACTCTAGCAGCGAAGAACGCCGTGGCAGACATCTCTAGAGCCGGTGACTGAATTGTTCTTCCTTGAAGCAGGAGTAGCCAATTGCTCACCGAGTAGTGGGGACGCGAATCCCATAGCTCTGCAGGCATGTGTCTGTTCATGAAGATATAGTGAAACTGCTCTCGCAACACCACGTGGGTAGGGACTTGCACGCAGCTCAGACTAGGAGATGGAATGTTCTGCGGTAGGCTGACAGCCCAGGTCACTGGGGCAGCCTTCCCGGTCTGCCGGGGCTCGGCCCTACGCCACCTCCCTTGATGTGTGACGGAAGATTCTTCGAGGGCTGTTGTAATAGGTAGAACAACATTCTCCGAGAACACGTAGCCTCGTCTTCGTTGGTAGCCTGTACATAGGCGGTTGGAAGAGCGGCATTGCTTACACGGCACGGGGCCTTGGTCGCACTAGGGTATTCGCATTAGCGCTGAGAATGGCGTGGTAGTGTGGAGATGCAACTTAACACACCTTGATCTTTCTTTGAAGGCATGTATTGCATGCTTTTGATCTACCTGGAACGCCGACCATGCTTGGTGATCGTGCGGGGTAATGATGTGTACATGGGATCGTGGGTCTAACTCGTTGAGTAAAAGAAATAAGCGCCCGGCATCAATGTTGAAACAGGCACTGTGCAGCCACTAACAGATCGGGATACAAGGCATTTGTCAAGGTCAACGTAAATGATCAGCGGGGTTGGCGGGTAGGGAGAATCAAGCTTACAATGACTGGGATTGATGTGGACCTGGACTAACCTTACCAGGTCAGTTTCGGCGAATCCAAGTGGGGAGATATAATATGCATGTTGATTGCAAATTGACGCCAATGATGAATAATGTGACCTCGAGTACTTCCAGGGCTGCGCACACATACTAGATGAATAGTTCAGCCCCCACGGCCTTCGAGGTCTACCACAAACTCCGCTGCAGGTGGGCTCAGGCCCCAAAGTGCACTGGTGCCTAAATTATGACCAGGGTATAGATACGATATGGAACAATGGTACTAGTTGTAAATTGAATCGATTTTGAGCTTATATCGCTGATCCTTCACATACGCCAAGTAAACCGCTACCAAATTTCCACCCAGAAAGCCCAACCCGGGAGATACACAATATGATGACAAGATATAGGCGCCGTAAAAACTCCCGAGGGACTGACCAGATCACTAATAGGAGAAGGCTAAAAATTGTAATGCGCGTGGGTGGTCACGCCATGATGAAGAAAAGACGAAAATTGCCGGCAAAAAACACATATACATAGAAAAAGTGGGGGTCAAAAGATGGACGCTAATGGGGGAATCACTGAAGGTGGGACGTGACAAGAGACACCCGGTCAAAGGCGGCCTCAATGCTGGAGCAGAGAGAGTTGAAGCGGGCATGAGCGACGGCGGAAGCCTGGGCGGCATCCACAACAAGCTCGTAGTGGTGAACCGACTTCTCAGACTGCACACCCTCGAAAACAAGATCATCAGAAGGAGCAGAGGACACGGGGGAATCAACAAAGAGAGCGAAGGCAGGGTCAGATTCATCAATCTCGACATCGGGGTTGGCGACACCAATGTCAGACTTCTGGGTCATGGCATCACCATCGGGGTGGTCGAAGACAGGAGCTTCATCCTTGGCAGGCTCGGATGAACCCAGGGACGAGGACTTGCCGGAAAGGACTTCAGCATCGAAAGCAGGGCCCTCTGGGACCTCAAGAACAGCAAAAACGGGAGTGTTGCCGTAGTTCATGTCAATTCCTGAGTTCCAGCCACTGTTAAGCATAGAGGCATCCATGCCCTGGTTGGGGACCATAACCATGTTGGGCTGGGGGTGTTGCTGCATCTGGAACTCCTGGGGGCGGGGAGCAGCGGCCTCTTTGGGGATGGGCGCTTGCTGGGGCTGCTGTTGAGGCTGCTGGGGTTGCTGGTGAGCCTGAACCTGAGGAGGAACAGTGTCGGGCATCTCGTTCAGGAAGTTGGCGAAGTGAGGCGATCCCAAAAGCATGCGAGCCAGGTCGTTCAAGCGGGCGTTCTCCTCGTAAAGAGCACGGTTCTGAAGACGAGCTTCGTGGGCCTCGTTGGTGCGAGCGGCGACTTCACTCTCAAGCTGACCAATGTACTCTGCAAGGAGGTTAGCTATAATATTCTATTAGAATGGATATTCTTGGATACATACCCTTGCGACGGGATCGGAAAGCGCGAGCGGAGACCTTGTTGCGCAACTGACGGCGCTCCTTGCTGCTCAGCTTCTTGCCCTCTTCGCTAGCCAGGAGACGCTCATCCTCATCCATGTCGGCCTCATCCTTGCGGGCCTTGGCCATCTGGGGAAGACCAGACGAGGGGGAGGGAGAGACCTCACCGGCAGCGACGGCATTTGCGCGCATCTGCTGCAGGAGACGAGAAATGCGCTCCTCAACAACGGGGTCAGGGTTGCGGGCAACGCGGCTGGGCAAGGGAGTGGGGGCCTCCTCGACGCGGCGCTGCTGCATCTGGTGGCGAACCATCTCATTGTGCTTCTGTTGCTGGGCTGCCTTGGCCATCGCAGCCTGCTGCTGATGCATACCAGGGTACATACGACCCACCTGCGTAGACGGACCAGCCTGAGCCAGCTCATGGCCTCCGAGAGCATTGGGGTCGACGTATTGGCTCTTGTTGCCAGGGTTCGTCGAGAAATAGTAAGGAGCGGAGTTGATGCCATCGGACTCGATGTCCATCTCAGATGGGTTACGGGTCGGGGCAGCGTTGAAGTCGAAGGGAGCCTCCTCCCGTTTCATCTGAGTGTACATTTCTCCGCTCACCTGGAAGCCTGGGGTTCCGTTGTAGCTCATTGGGTGTGCGATTTGTTGGTTGTAGGTCATCGACAAGGCACCGGGGGGCAGACCAGTCTGCTGACGGTGTTCTTCGTAGTGATGGCTCGGGGCTTGGAATGCGATTGGTGATTGTCCACTAGAAGCGAAGCTGGCACTGCGGGCATCGCTGGTGGTGAAATCTGTGCTTGCGACCGAGGGTTGGCTGGCCAAGGCGACCTTAGGCCGGGCAGCGTCGGCGGAGGAGTAAGCGAGCTGGTCGAAGTTGATAAAGGAGTCGAGTTCTTGGTCGTAGCTAGTGGGCATGGTCGGCATGGGAGAAGCGGTGGAGTGTATCGGGTGCTCAGCGAGGGTCGCCATGGTGGTATATGTTGTGGCCCTAGTCTTATTCTTTTTTCCCCTTCGGCTAAGATCGTAGAAATGGGAATAGATTGCGTAGGATGGGGAAGTAAAGCGGAGTATTTAAATGGATTTAACGAAAGAAAACGAGTGAAAGTCTAGAAGGGGGTTCGATCATAAAAGATAAAGGGTGTTTGGGTCGATGGAGAAGGGGGATTGGATCAGTGAACAGGGGAAAAGGGAGCGATCCGGAATAGCAGGCAAAGGCTTGCGCGTCCTTATGAATGACTCAGCGGAGCCTTGGATTCGAGCCTTATGATTGGTCAGATGCGGACTAGCGCTGAAACGGTTGTTGTTTACTCCGCTGCGGTATCCAAGCCATGGTTCATGGCAATATTCTTTTTTTTTTGAATTAATCTTGATAATTTTCTTTTTCTTTTGTTCTTGGTCCAACTCTATTCACTATTCTAGCCCATGATTTTCCATCTTGTTGCCTCTATTGCGTTTACTGGTGGTTCTATGAGTCCATGAGGCCCCCACTCGCCCTAGGTAATTAGCCCCGAATCCCCTGCCGACTGTAGCGAGTGGGGGGGGTAAACCTAAGTACTCAAGCACCTATGATTGGCTGTTCACAAAAGAATAAATTATTTTTGGGTCGGTACCAAGGCATGGCCTTCGATTAACTTGAGTCGTTGGATACTTGGTAAATGCCAGTCAAATCTCATGACGCCGGTGGCTGTGCTCCCAATGTTTATTGCCCTATCCTCGCCGCATTCGACCTGGCATTCTTCGCGCGTTGTTGACACATAGGCGATCATGCACAATATTGTAAGAATTAAGAGAAGAAAAAAACTCGAAATAATTCCGGTCTAAAAGCGCCACATACATAAAACAGGAAATAAATAATAAATAATAAATAATAAATAAAAAGATCGCCGGGAGCAAGGCTAGCCGTCCTGAAATGGTCTAGACAAGCCCGGTGTAGTAACAAAACAGCCAACGGGCTCGGAACAGTTTAGTGGATTGTTGATGGCATCCGGAGGCTTGATTCCACTTTTTATTTTCCTACGATGGACCATGAAGCATAATTGAGATAGCGTGACGAATAGCGCCTCCTAGAGACCCCTTTTACAACCTAGTTTCTCGTAGGGTATACTCGATACCATTCCGTTTCTACTATATGAGCATCTAATACACTTTCCAAGCTTTTTCGTTTTTCATCCAGACACTTTGTTTCCCATGGCCCGAATATGTTTCACATTGTACATCGAACTAATGCGCAGCCGGGTGGCCAGAACTATAGAGTCCTCGGAAGACCAAATCCCGGTCTCGAGAAAGAGCCAGCAATAAGGTTTTTTTTCTTCTTCTAGAAGCGAGAGCGGAGACAACGGGTTACAGTGGAAAGGTGGTGATCGGACCAGAATTGGCGACCATGATTGGGCCGGAGGACTTCCGTGGGGTCACGATTATGGAGATGAATACCGCAAGCGGATAGCTCGGCCGAGCTAAATGTGAGCACATTAACATTAACTCTCGATCTCCGAGATTTCCACTTTTTGAGCGCTCACCCTAAGTACCTCCTTATTTTACTCCGTCCGAGTCCGCCAAATAGGTCTCACAAAACTCAATTGTGAATTCTGGTTCAGATTCAAATATGTGGGTTGCGGTATCACAGTCTGGCACGGATGAAATCATAGCCGCGCGGCCTTCAGTGGATCACGGACCGAGAAACTTTGTTCTCGGCATCAGCCCCTTTTCGAGGAAAGATCACCTAGGGCTGAGGTTCCCGTTCACGTACGAAACTGAGAACGTGTGAACTGGAGGCTGAGCCTGACGAAAGTCTGCGCCTCACGGACTCGACCCGACCCGTGCTACGTATATGTGCACCAAAAACAAACTTGGTCTGCTGGTTACAATAACATTCCCCGTGGCGCGGTAAGGCGTCAATAATTCAGACGATCATTGATTACTCTAAATACTTTGTATGACTTTTGAGGGGGGCTTCGTTTCCCTCGTCTAGCCCGAAGATCTGAAGAGTGGTTCAGAGGGCGGCTTCCCCTGAGCCAGTGCCGAACGTCGGTAGATGGTCTTGGCAATAGCTTGGCCCCGATCTGTGGCATGGTAGGGCTTTTGCCTCCCCTAGTAGCACATTTTGCTCTCGGGATCTCATGCCGTTATCACACTTACAACGGTACACCTTTAGTGTCAATTATGCAACCCCACCCAGGATCACTAACTAGACCCGGATGCTCTCCGTGGTTTAGGTTTTTTCAGCCATGTTCATTCCATGGCTGCACATGACGCCCTACAAACCTGGCCAAACTCGAAACCCGCACGGCGCCCGGCAATAGCCTGGATCTGGAATGCTCAGAGGCCCATTGACCCTGTGCTTGATCTTGGTTGTCTGACGACGACTCTGCACGCCCCGCTGGCCCTGATCAACCGGCTTTTCCAGACGTCCCCATAGACCCTTGAGCGAGTCCACTTTGAGATCGAAGATGGCCTCGATGCGCTGAATGTTTGGTTCTCTGGCAAAAGCTTTAAATTACTTGTGTCTAGATCGGAGGAACCGGTGAAAGCTCAGGAACCGTTTGATTGCGTTCCGCATATTGATCGACTTTCTGACTTCTAGATCTATTTGCCGTCTATGGAATAGATCACCCAGCCTTGTGAGAAAGAAAAATCTTCGTTGTCCCGTGTGGATAATAGACTTTCTGGACTTACTAGTCTCGACCGACTAGCAAGGTCTTTCCGACTAGGGATTTTCACTCACAGATTCCATTCTCAACTGCCGGACCCACAAACTGAAAACACGCGAACAGATCATCCACGTGGGTCGCGTAAAGATTACAGCGCGAAGAAGAATTTTAAAGCTACAGCCATATGGTCATGAGACGATCCTTGAATGCACGTACATGGTCTATTGGGCTACTGCTTTCTGTCAATAAGTTGGCTGGTGGGTATGGGGATCAACAATAGATGGCGGGTTTATGATTGCCACACTAGTGGATATAACTATGCATAGTAGAGGCGTGCCCGGTATACCCGGGTCTTAATGACGGATGAAGACACTAGTCGATGATCTTGAGCGTTATATGCCTCGGCCAATACCCGAGCAGGCTTTTTCTTTGTTCGAAAACAAGTCTCAAATCCATCTTTGAGAGCCCGGCCCAGCAAATTCCTCTCGCCATTGCTTTGTTCCTCATAGAACATCCACATTTTTGTGTCTGTGTCCCCGTTCCAACTCACATATAGAGACGTCCCGTCCGATTCCTCAAAGGCGACGAGAGCAGGCTCCTCATCGGGAAGAGCATGCCAATCAAACTTGAAGGCACGATAATTCTCAGATCCAGGTCCGAGTCTCCCCGAGTCCAGCTTGGAAAAGAAGATTGTGGTTCCGTCCGGCTTATGCTCAGACATTGCCCCCTCGTATCCCCAGTTGATAAATGCATTGCCGTTAGGCAACAGTTGTAGATTACCTTGTGACCGAACAGAGAGATCACCAGGGGCCCGGAAGCTGGCGATCAGCCTCGCAGTACGCTTCTTCGTATCTAGCTCGACGATCTTCCCTGCACTATAATCACGAGTCTTGAGATCAGGGCCGCCCATAAGATTTTCATGTGCAGAGTTATCAAAGAAAGAAATAATCTCCTTGGATCCCTTTGTCTCGTAATGCAGATATTTATGATGCATTCGGGTGTCGTGTTGCCAGCAGAAGTCCACTCCTTCCTCAAGAGAGAAATCAGAGTTCTTCCCACCTAGCTGCCACATAATATCCCCAGTATCACCGTCCACTTTGAAGATAGTACACATACTCCGCGCAGAAAGCAAATACGTATTCGTCTTCGGATCAACATCAAACGCATTCATATAAAAGTAATGCCAAGCTTGACTCGAATTCACGCCGAGTCCAGCATTCCCACTTTCCAGCGTCAAATTAGTCCCAGCAGGGTCAACATGATCAAGCGAGCTCCACTCCCAGAGCACTCGATTCGAATGCGTATCAACCTTTTGGATCTTGTTATCAAGGATCCACGACTGGGTTTCCGACGTTGCACCATAAGGAGTCAAGTCACGAATCTCAGGATCAAAAACCGTGAAGACGGCTGAATGATTATCGAAAAAGAGAAACTCATGCTGATCTGCTAGAGAATGTCCTCCGCCCTTGATCTCCTTCAACAGGCGGTACCTATTATCAAAGATTGACGTGTGGCCGTGTCCGTGTCCCATGGGTGAGTTGTGCGAGCCTTCGAAGATGCCCAACACCTGCTGGCCTCGATATGTATGAACTTGGAAGTTCTCGCTTCGTGGACCAACGTAACCAAAGCCTGACCACACTAATTCACCTTTGTCAGTGAATATATATGGTCCGCTTTGAGCGGGCCCATGGCCAGTATCATCGGCGTAGGTGCTCTCCGGCGTATAGAAGATCAGGCCCTCCGCAGTGTCATTTGTCGCGGGGATTGTAATGTTCAAGACTGGGACTGCAAGATCAGGCCTAGACTTGTAAGCCAGATTTGCGCCCGTGTAGCTTGTCAAAAGAAACGTCGCCAGCAAGGAAAGGAGTTTCATATTAGCCAACTGGTTGATGTTGTAATATTCACTGGATGTGATTTACCACAGCCTTGTCTGGAAGTTGTATCCAAGTCTAAATCTGGGAATTCGAAAGTGTTATATATTAAGTTTTCCTCACATAATTATTTGCCTGGTTATCGGCGAGCTCCGCAATTGAATGCGAACAGTACTGGGGTTGGGGACTGACGATCATCTGTGTTTGGTAGCCACAACCGAAGTAGCCATGGGCTAAGAAACACTTGAACCTGGAAAATGTCGACGATACGAAAGAGGAAAGCTGTGGCGAGACATCGAGATGCAGGAAGGCTGATCAGGGGGTCCGGTACCTAGGTTCAACGTAAGTACTGTAACACCTGGGCATTGGTCTGGAGAGTCAGTTACTGAAGGTTGTGCAGCAATATATATCGAGTTGGTTCTGAGGTCATCTACAAAGCCCACTAAGATCCGAAATATACTCTGCATTTCTTTAGAATGAGAAACAAGCTACGCTCAAATTGATCAATTTGAAATCAGCTACAGCCTGGAAAACCCAGGATAGTGCATGTCACCAACTGTCAAGCGTGAACAACGTGGTGCGGGGGGTCGCGACTCGACGCGGATCATTACTAAAAATAGCAAGAACCACAACAATCCACTGTATTGTGCATCCTGACGTCTCCCTATCACACCAAGAAAGCTCCTCCATTACTAGCAACAACAGAACCAGTCACAAAATAATCCTTCATAAGATACAGATATGCCTCAGCCGTATCCTCCGGGCGCCCGATATCCTTCGTCAGCGACAGCTTCGCAGACTTCTCCATCGCACCCTCTCGCATCACCTCCGGCAAACGATCCATAAACTCCGTCAAGACAAACCCCGGAGAAACCGCATTGACCCGCACAGGTGACAGCGTCACGGCCAGACCCTTCATCAGACCCTCGATCGCACCAGCAACAACAGGCGGTAGCCAAAAGGATGGCTTCTTGCTCTGCGTCCCGGACGTCAAGGTAATTGAAGAAGTCTTGCTGATGTTCATGTATTTAGGGGCATACTTGGCCACTGCCATAGCACCGAAGAAGCGAACTGTCAGGAATGCCTCGACGTCATCGAATGATGCTTCAGCTAAGGGCACGAGTGGGGGCACATTTCCGGCTGTGAAGATAACGTGATCAATCGGTGCAGATTCAGCGCTAAATTTTAGGAGGTGCTCGACGGTTGTCTCGAGATTCTCTCTGATTGAGAGGTCTGCAACTTGGCTGCGGATCGCTGATGCGTTTTCTGGTTTGCTAGCTCGCAGGCGGTCGACGGCCCTGGACACTTTCTCTTCAGAAGAGGAGCTGATGGTTAGGTTTGCACCATCTGCCAGTGCTTGTTTGGCAACGGCGAATCCAATGCCTGAGGTTCCCCCGATCAACAGGATGTTTTTGTTTGCGAGTTTGCTAACAGTGGCCATGGTGTTGGGTCTCGAGAATTGCCAAAGATTTCACAACTCAGGAAAGTGATGGGTGCACATATGGTTATGTGGATATCTCGGTGGCTCTCCCATTGGTATTTATAGTCTTTAACTTGAAGATCGATTCTTGCCTGGCTGATTCTATTCGTCCGAGATTTTAGCCGGGTATACTAAGCTATGTCATTTGGAGATGACAAATGCACAAAAGACATTATTAATGTTCTTTCTGCTATAACTAATCAGAACTCGAATGAATTAATTAGGTTACGGCAAGTCTCGCAACTGATATACTCAACTATTCTCGTCAATAAACTCTTAGCAGTATGTTGAATAACTCATTACTTACCACATTTGGATACTATTTAGACCTAGAGGTTTCTACATTGTGATACGCTTGGAACATCAATATTCCTGTATCAACATCATTACCGTAACCTATTCTCAACTTTACTCTGGGGTTGTTCCTCGTGATTGCTTGCTTTATTGTACGCAAGTACCTAAGTATTTCATCTTGACCCCTCTCGACTCCTCAACAGGACCTACCACATACAACGAGTACATCCATAATGTCGCTACCTCTCACCATTCTCGATCTTCCCAACGAGATCCTACACCTTATTGCTCAGCATCTTGATGGTTTCAGTATCGTGCGGCTGCAATGTTCATGCCGAGGCTTTCGTGAATCAATATCGCCTTCCCCTCATCCGGAGTTGATTAGAGCGGAAATCACTGAAATCGGCCTCCAGAAAGATCTATACGCTTGTGGAGATTGCCAAAGATTGTGACCAAGAGCGAAGTTTGCCGACAGGGTGGTAGAAAGGCAAAAGGGCAAGTATGGGTCCAAGGCAGGCGATCGATGGTGTGTGGAGTGTGGCATCAAAACAGGCCCGGGAAACAACCCATACACAGCTGGCAACCAGATCGTGATTATAGATGAGGCGTACGTAATCTGCATAAATTGTCGAGAATTCAGAGAGGGTGCTTCAGAAAACGGCAAGCATTTGTCTATATGCGACTGTGCTTCTTCTTTGCGCCGCGGAGGGAGGCATGCAACGGGCCATTGCTTGTTCGTATGAATGGATTACGGGTACATGTCTTCGGGAAACGATTCTTCGAATGGAAACGCCTGTTCTGGAGGAAATGTCTCGAGTTTCTAGGGTCAAATTGGGGGTCATTAGGAAGTAAGGGACCTACATCGAATCATTGGCGTTCTTCTAACCTTCTATTCCACTTCTATTCTGTCATTGCCCCCATTTTTCAATACCCGCCACCTTTCTCAGGTGTCGGGCCACATCAGTAGGCCGCACAATCTAAGACTTTGAAACAGTTTTACTTGATATCGTTGATCGTCGTGACTCATCAGAGTCATCGCATTCCCATGAGTAATGACTGATTACCCAACTGAGGGTGCGTCGGCACTGCCCGCCACATACCACGCACGGTCTTTGGTAGCGGCTAACCGCTTCGGGAGCCCGACCACAGGGTTTCACGTCAGACACGAAGAGTCGTGGATTGGAGCTTGGCAATGACTTTTAGCATGAGAGAACTCACAAGTGGCAAGAGGGTTACAGAGACATTGAAATCTTTATAACCGAGGCTTTCCACCTTGGCGTGATATGAAGTTCGCATGAACACGCATCAGCAGCAGCACTTTCAATACAACCACAGGAACTTGATCTGTGAACAATAGCCCATCTTAACCAGGTTCACCATGACATCTGCACCAACAATCCTTGCAACATGCAAGCAAACTCGGTTTCATCTGCTAGATGATAACCCCTCGTCCGAGGTAAACCAATCAAGCTCGGCTTTGAGATCGTGACTTACACCAAAAAGATAGACGTGGAGGGACTCGGGATTGTGGTCACTTCATCCACACCCACTACAGAAGATCCCTCCAAGCCAAAGATCAAAGGGAAATCCAAGGCTAAAGCAGCTGGTCAAGAGCTCATCTCCGATGGCCATCTCCGGCTCAAGGGAGGTGTTCATTATGGGCTACTTGGACGGAATGGAACCGGAAAATCAAGTAAGGCACAGCTGCTTATCTAGGCTGTTACCAAAGATGTAACGGATTTTTAGTTGACATTTGCTCTAGCACTCTTGCGAGCGATGGCTGAAAAGCTGATTCCTGGGATCCCTCACGCGACTCGCATTGCTATCTTGCAGCAGACGGACGACCAAGACGAGTCAGGCAGCACATACGGACTGAAACTAGAGAAGTCTGTTTTGGAGTCTGTACTCGGAAGTGATGAAGCCAGAAATGAGGCCGCTCGGCTGGCAGACTGTAAGCATCCTCTCGGAATGGGTTTGAGGGCAGCTATTGATTTTGTGATAGTCCTTTCTAAGAGCTTCGAGGCCGAAGACCCATTGAAACCGGTACAGGCCATTCGCAAGATTCGACATGAACAGGCGGAGCAGAAACTTTTTCTTGCTCATAAAAATGCTCACTTGAAGAGTGGTGCAAGGGGTCTACAGGCGAGGAAAGACCTAAAGGCCGCTGAATCAAAGCTTGATTCGGCACAAGAGTTGTAAGAAAGTCACATGGGTCCTCCATCGTATTACACCTGTCTTATTTTCGCAGACTTGCCCAGGAACTCGATGCTATCGATGCCGAGACAGTCACAGTAGATACACAGGCTGCCGTTGAAATGCTCCAAACTTTGCAATCACAGCTCGAAGAGGCGAGTACCGCAAACCAACTTGGTCTTTTCCATGTGAACTAACTGCAATCAGATGAAATTGGCCGACATGGAGAAGGAAGCACGCCGAATCCTTCTAGGACTGGGATTCAAAGAAGAAACACTGGGAAAGAAAGTCTCCACCCTATCAGGAGGATGGCGAATGCGTTGCATGCTCGCCTCCGTCCTGATCCAAAACCCCGACATCATGATCCTTGATGAACCGACCAATTTCCTCGACCTCCTCGGAGTAGTCTGGCTCGAGAACTACCTCCAACGTCTAAGCGAAAATTCGCAAACCACGATCCTCCTCGTCTCCCACGACCGAGACTTCATCAACGCCGTCTGTGAAGAGATCGTGATCCTACGAGATCAAAAATTGAACTATTTTCGCGGGAATCTCGCCGCTTATGAAGAAGACTTTGAGGCACAGAAACTATACCTGGGACGCATGAAGGAGGCACAAGATCGACAAAAAGCTCACATGGAAGCCAGTATCCGCGAAAATATGAAGATAGGCAAGAAGACCAACGACGAGAACAAACTCCGACAAGCCAAGTCGCGACAAAAGAAAGTTGATGATCGAATGGGTCTTCAGGTTAGTGCTAGAGGAGGTCGATTCAAATTGAACCGGGACCTTGTTGGGTGGCATGAACATAACAGGGCAGAGATTGAAGTACCGACGGATGAGCGAGGCGCGACTATGACTCTGCCTGATGCGACTGAGTTGCGGTTCCCTGGGCCACTGGTCTCTTTGGAGGGGATTAATTTCAGATACAAGAGTGACCGCGTCATTCTTGATGATATTAATTTGGTTGTTCATATTGGCGATCGCGTTGGAATCATGGGCCTGAATGGATCGGGTAAGACCACGCTGATTCGTGTTTTGACTGGGCAACTTGCTCCATCCAAGGGCAAAGTGACGACCCATTCCCGGCTGAAAGTAGGTTATTACGGCCAGCACTCTGTGGAGGAACTTCAGGAACGTGGTCGGAGCGAGCCCAGTCTCACTGCACTTGGGTTATTGATGGCGGAAACTGGTGACGCGCTGAATGAGGGAGCTGTGAGAGGGCTCCTCTCGTCAATGGGTCTGCAAGGTCGCACTGCGTCTGATGTACCTGTGGCTAAACTGTCCGGTGGACAGCTGGTAAGTCTACTCGTTTCCTGCTTAAATATCTACAGGATCATACTAATGCATGCATAGGTTCGCCTTGCTCTAGCTCGGATTGTCTGGAGCGCACCTCAGCTTCTCATTCTCGATGAGATCACCACTCATCTGGATTTCCATACTGTCACAGCACTCGCCACGGCTCTCTCATCCTTTAATGGAGCCATTCTTCTCGTATCCCACGACCGATTTCTGATTAGATCTGTCATTGAAGGAAAGAGGGATACAGATCATAAACTAGCTGATGATTTCGAGGGATTAGAAGAGGAAGAAACTGAAGACAACACCACTAGACGCCGGTCCGTGTATGTGGTTAAGACAGGCAAGTTGAACGAGCAAACAAGCGGAGTGGAACAGTTCGAGCGGAGTCTGGTCAAGCGAGTGCAAAAGATGCTCGCAACTTAAGCCATAGGGATAGTTAATGGTCAATAGTTCTTTAGCTTCATAGATAGTGGCTGATTTGTTACTGGGCCAGCCCTACGCCACGCGACGCGAGGATCATCGCGACCCGCAGCAATAATTCCAGCTTCATCGTATGTTATACGCTGTATTTCATCCCTTTTATGCATGTGCCAATATTTAGTGATATCTTTCAATTACCATTCTATTCCATTTGCTCTAAGCATATCATTATCTTCCAAATTCACATCAAAGGGGTCATCTCGACGCGAAACGGGGCTAAAAGTGGGGCGCCATTCATCCAGGAAAAAAAAACTTCTTATACCCCATGAAGCCCACAATATACACACTAAACCGTTTACTTCCAAGGTTCTCGGATTTCACGTACACAAAACGATGAACGTATCTTACACGCCAAATGACTCTGCTCCAAAAAACCCGTAGTGGTTGAGCGCTGGTTCAATATCATCGCAAACCATCGCAAACCTGACGCACACCGACAATTGCAATTGCCTCCACGAGGCCAGAGTTGCTCTTGCGATTGGTCCTGCTATCTTGCATAATTGATTCTTATCTTGCAGCTGAAATGAGAATCTGGTCCAGATTGAGCTGTATGTTTTTCTGTTGCTATTTAACTTTTCCTAGCTAACTTGTATCAGCAGCGTTGTGGCTACGACCCTTAGGCCGAGCTATGACCGCGATTCTACCACCAGCTAATTTTTTAACACTTCATTATGTCTATTTTATCGTGACATGTCTAATTAGTAGTGTCATTTTCTATTCGGCCTCGACACCATGGAAAAGCGTCTCGTATGTCGATGCGATCTTTTTGTGTGTCAGTGCGATGACTGGTGCTGGATTGAACACGGTATTGTCCCTCTCCAAATATAAAAATGATGTTGCAAATCCTCTGACCAATTATTCAGGTTGACCTATCGACTCTGAATACTTTCCAGCAAGTGATTCTGTTCATATTGCTCATTATGGGATCTGTGATTTTTATCTCCATTCCCGTATTGGTGGTGCGCAAACGAGCATTCGAGGCAAAACTGCAAGTCGTCTCAGACGAGCGTGAAGCGTCACGACAGGCTTCTATATTTGAACTACGGGATACTACAGCTTGCGCCGAGTCATCAGGTCATGAGCTTGAGGCTCAGTGCAAGCCCCGGTCACACACTGTCACCGTTCACGAGGCTCATGGAATGAGTTCCAATGACGGTCAGATTCCCTGGCGTGATGATGATCAAATCACAGTCGCGGACACCCATCATCATCACCACCACCATCGCGTCTTCCCCATGGTCGGCGTTGGCGCCAGACCGGATTTGCAAAACCACCCTCGTGACGCCGTACCTCTACCTGTCTTCGCCGTCGAGCCACCAAAATCAAAAATTGAAAATGCGATTCGAGACGCACAGAAGTACTTTTGGTCCAAAGCACCAGTATCCCGCAACTCTCAATTCCACGGATTGACATCAGCCGAACGCGAAAATCTAGGCGGAGTCGAGTACAAAGCCGTTCACTTTCTATCAGTCATCGTCTCACTATACCTAATTGTATTCCTTGGTCTTGGGGTAATCGGCATGGGCACCTGGCTACAGGTAAATCATCCAGAAATCGCTGGCGATAATGGACTCTCTCCATTCTGGACCGGCGCTTTCTTTGCCGTTTCGGCATTTGTGAATAGCGGCATGGCTCTTTTAGACAAGAACATGACCGCTTTGCAATTAAAGTATGTATATATCGTCCAAAATGTGCCTATAGAACTTGGCTTTGCTAAAACCTTTCAGTGCCTATCCGCTACTCACTATGGCCCTGCTCGTTCTTGCTGGGAACACTCTCTTCCCCTGTTTTTTGCGGTTCATTATTTGGACCATGAGGGCCCTACTTCCAGATCAACCGAAATGGAGATCATGGCGAATGACTTTAACTTTCATTTTGGATCATCCGCGAAGGGTTTATACGAACCTTTTCCCGGCTAGACATACCTGGTATCTGCTTGGGACAATCATTGTTCTCAATGCGATCGACTGGGCTGGTTTTGAGATACTATCCATCGGGAATAAGGAGATTCAGGCTCTACCATCTGAATATCGGGTGCTGGATGGGCTATTCCAGGCTGTTGGTCCGTATATCACTCATAAACAATATGAAATGAACCTAATAGTCCATAGCTGTTCGTTCCGGAGGATTCTATGTTGTGACGATATCCGATTTGCACCAGGGCCTGCTTGTTCTCTACGGTAAGTCGCTCGATACCTCAGATCATTCTAATTGCTGACTTATCTTAATCTAGTCCTGATGATGGTAAGACCTATGATTCCGTCATACCAATGCCATGTTAAAGGATTCTGGAACTGACATAATTACAGTACGTTTCCGTATTTCCAGTGCTGGTCACAATGCGGTATGTCTGAACCCTTACGCCTACCCTATGAACGTACCTAACTCTCAACCTAGCAACACGAACGTCTACGAAGAACGCTCCCTCGGAATCTACGCCAACGACGAATCCGAGTCCCCCGCAAACACAAGCCGTAGCAATGTGCTCGTTGACTTAATCCGACACCACCTTGGCCGCCCCGGTGTCTCAGAGACATCCCGCGGCTATTTCGTCCATCAACAACTCAGATCTCAACTTAGTCACGACCTATGGTGGATCGCGCTAGCCGTCCTTTTCATCGCAATCGCAGAGGCAGACCACTTCACTGCACAGCCTGTCGCGTTTGCGACCTTTAATATCATTTTTGAGGTAGTATCCGCCTACGGCTGTGTCGGGGTTAGTGTGGGCTACCCGAGCAAGAACTACTCGTTCTGCGGAGCGTGGCATCCTGTTAGTAAAATTATTCTTGCTGCCGTCGCGTTGAGAGGAAGACATCGAGGACTCCCGGTTGCTATTGACAAGGCGATTATGTTGCCTAGTGAGTCATTAGCGTGGGCCGAGGAAGAAGATGCTGCTCTGCGGAGGGAGAAAGTAAGGGCATGGTGATAGGTAGAATCTAAAACATTTATAAATATATGCTCAACATGTCTGGACCTCAAGCATTTGGTATTCTTCTGTTTGATTTTCCTCAACCTTACGTTTCTATATAAGACCTTGAGAGCTCACTTGAGCGTCTGCCTATGATCATACTGACATGCGTCGACGCCATCCTTCAAAGTTCCTGATATAAGATACATCTAGATGAAGGACGCACGACAACTATAATATAGTAAGATTTCTTCCACTTATAAATCCTCCACTCACTCACTCACTCAATTTCTCTCTCTCCTCTCTCAGATGTGAAATTCCGTGAACGTATACAACTTCGGATCTTCATTCCAAACTCACTTCGGGGCCCGAGGACCTATCATCATGGCTACCATCACCAAAGCCATCAATCAAGATATTACGCAAAGGGCTTGAGGAATCTGACAGCCCCAATCGAAAAGCTTATTGAATTGGCAATCAGACGCAGAGCTCAAAACTGTCAATAAAAGGTTCTGCTTCTTACCAATTCTATGTCTTGTCACAACATTAGCCTGAATTTGTCCATCTTCACTAAATTTCCCAAGCTCACTCCTTATCGCCCTCGAGACCCTGGTTGGCATCACGGATGAGACCACGAATAATAAGCCCATTTATCCCAAACGCAGGCTTCGGGGTAAAATTTGGTCTTATTGATACTCTTCGGTCTTTTGTTAGGACTGCTCGCTTGAATTATGCAGCTTAGAAAACAACATGGACTTTAAAGTAGCTTGAATTGTAAATATTCGTGAAAACATAAAACGCCAGATTCTTTTGATGCGGAATATCCCGGTAATAGTAGATCAACATGAAAGATATACAGTATGGAAATAATAGGATATCTACTCCTCCTCAAGCTCCATTTCGTCTTCATCTTCATCCTCTTCCTCCTCTTCAATCTCGTCCTCACTCTCCATCTCCTCCTCATCCTCGTCTTCGCTGCCCTCATCACTGCCAGCATCACCCAGGAAGTCATCACCGTCGCCTGAATTCTTAGCTTCGGCGCGACGCTTTTCCTCTTCGATACGACCCTCCTCGAGAATAGCGGCACGCTCTTCTCTCAGCTTGCGCTGGGTCTTCACGAAAGCACCCAGGGGTGTGGTCTCCCAATCAACATCCTTGAGGAAGTTCTCGACCTCAGTGCGGTTGCGAGGGGTGAAAGAGACGTTCAAGCGACGGTCTTCGATCCAGCGGGCATTAGCCTCGACCTTCTGGACGAGCAGAAGAATCATCTGGTTGACCTTGGCGTTCTTGTTGCCACCATTGCGGGCAGAGACCTGCTTCAGCCAGCGCTTAAGGGAGACAACGACCGGGACGGAAAGTTCGGGGAAGGCAATGTGCTTGGACCAGAGAACGAAGAACTCGGACAGGAGCTCAGCGACCTGCTCACCGACACCATCCTGGTAGATGCGGGATCGAAGGTAGGATTTGGGAGCACGGATGGCAGTGTTGAAGTCGAGAGGCTTAAGAGTGCTGGATCTGGGGGACTTGCGCATCTCGGCTGAGGTAAGCACCTCGAGCAGGGCAGAGGCGAGCGGGATGTAAGTTCCTGTGGCGCGGGAAATGCGGAGCAGCGCGCGGGCCATCTGGAAGCGGAGGGGGAAGTACTGCGCAGTCGGGATCAGGCGCATAGCACCCAAGGTGATCTGGACAACGGGGTAGATAAGCGGCCGCAGAGCCGACTGCTTGCCAACCTGGGCCTCGACGAGCCCATCGCAGTGTTGTGAGAGCACACGGGACCAGAAATCGAGTGAGTGCACATATTGCCAGTTGTAAATGGTTTTGTATGACTCCTTGGAGGTGTGACGAGTGCTGTTGCGAAGGTGCATGGCCAATTGGCGAATGAAGGTGAAACCAGTGGTGTATGAAATGTTCTGGTCGATGCCCCAGATCTCGGCGGCCGAGTTCTTCATCAGGTTCACGCCAGCAAGAGTGTGAACAGTGGTGTTGCGGCTTCCCTTGACCACACCCTCGTAGGTGGTCTTGAGCACGGTCTCCTTGATACCGGCATCACCCATAACCATGAGACGGCGCAGCAAGAGGAATGCAGTGATACGGGTAGCATCAGCAGTAGAAACATCGGCCCAAATACCGACGACAGTCTTGATAAGAGTCTTTAGGACCTTGCGGAACTGGAGAAGGTAGGGGAGCATGGGCTCCATGGAAGAGATGGTCATTTTAAGAGTTTGAGCATCTGTCAGGTTCATCAGAAGCTGGTGAACGGAGGAAGTGTGGGATTTGATCAGAGGCGTAAGGGTCTTGAACTTCTTCGAATCGAGGGAAACCTTGACCTTGCCACCGGCGGTCTCCTTGACGGGGAGATGGTGTGCAAGGGTCTTAGGAACGACATTCAGTGCCGTCACAAGCACCTGGTGGTAGACATTGGGGTCAGAAATGGTGTATCTCTGCTCGCCAGCCTCGGGGTCGTTGACAGTGGCTGCGGCGCGGAATGCCAGAACGGTCTGGCGCATGGCGCGGACCGAGTTTTGCTCCTCCATTAATTTCTGCCACTTCTTCACCATAGGAATGGTCAAGGTGTTGTCAACGGTCTTCTCTTCCCCCTCGGCATCATCTTGCTTCTTGGACTTCTTCTTCTTCTTCGCTGGACCCTCCTCCTCGGCGGCCTCGCTCTCGCTCATTTCGTCGATCTCGTCCATATCCCCTTGGTTACCAAAGTCAAGTAGCTCTGCATCGTTCTCCTTCAGGTACTTGTAAAACTCGGGGTCCTTCTCCTTCAATGACTCAAGCTGATCCATGTGCTCGTCAAATCCATTGGCATCTTCATCGTCACTGGCTGCAGAGCCAGCCTCGGAGCCGGAGGCCTCCTCATCCTGTGCCTTGTCTGTTGAGCGCTTGCGCTTGCCAATTTTGGGGGTAACGTCCTTCTTGGACTTCTTCTTGTCGGTCTTGGGGTCGGCAATATCGAATCCACCGGCAAAGAAGTCATCCACATTCATCTCAGCGAAGGCATCTTGCTTCTTCACCTGCTCGGAGTCCGGAACGTTGGCTTCTTCTTCGGCTTCGCGGCGGCTGGCGCTCTTTTCCTTGCGCTTGTCTTTCAGGACATGGCGTTGCTTGATTTTGGCAAATTCCTTTCGGCGTTCAAGAGTCTCCTTGAGATGTTTCGTGTTAAACTTTTTCGTCGATTTCTTTCCGCCGACAGCCATGGTGGGCGATTTTTTCTGCGGTTTATAGCTTGAAGAGCAGATAGATCCAGCGCTGAGAGAAAAAAAAAATTGGCTCGGGGAAAATCAGCGGTTCCGCTTTCGCGACCGCCTTTAGCAGCTGCCGATAAGCAAGCTATCGTCTAGACCTGGACGGACATTGACAATTGTCTCTTTCTTTCTCATTCTCTTCTGGGATTTTCAAAATGTATTCCCAGCGTCCTTTATCCTATGCGCCAACGCCCTACAGCTATACACCAGATCCCGCCCGGTCGGCCTCAATCAATCTCGATGAAGTATGGCCCACTCCACCAAACGCGGGGTGCACTCGAACTAATCATTCTCAAGGAGGTGAAATTGGTTTCCAGTTCAGGAGAGCGTGACCTCTACGAATCTCTTGCTGAGATCTACAGTATTATCGTTACCCTCGACGGTCTTGAAAAAGCGTACATCAAAGATGTAGTCACCGAGGCAGAATACACCGAGACTTGCACCCGACTCTTGAAACAATACAAGTCTAGCCTGGGCGATGAGACCGTTGCTCGAGAATTCGTTGATTTGGAATCGTTCAAGCGAACCTGGGGTGTAAGGACGTTCTCCAGCGAATTTGTACTTTCGGTTTCCCTAATTGGATCAACAGCTGGAATGCCCCCGAGCTACCGAACGACTACGAATCGGCCTCCCCGCGACTGTCGAACAGGCTTCACACAATGCACCCAACTCCGGCAGTGGGGCACAAGGAGGATCAGGCGGCGGCGCATCAGGTAGTCTAATCCTGACTGCGACGGAAAACTTCATCACATTCCTCGACGCATTGAAGTTGAACATGGTCTCGAAGGATGCGCTACACCCGCTGCTCTCAGAAGTGATTCAATCGGTGAACAAGGTGACAGATGGAGAATTCGAGAATCGGGGCAAGATCATCCAGTGGTTGATTGCCCTGAATCAGATGCGGGCGACGGAGGAATTAAGTGAGGACCAGGCACGGGAGCTAGCCTTCGATATCGAACAGGCGTATCAGGGCTTCAAGGCGACATTGAATTAAGGCATCGAACAAGGCGTTATGGTTGAGATGATTATACGACTGATGATAGATACGATACCACTTTGATATGTTTTTGGGAATATATCTTGCATTATTGCTTAGTTGGCCTTGAGCCACCCTAGCACGCGTGGAATGTTTATCCTGGCCTATTGGGCATAACTCCAAGTTTCCTTTTAAGACAAATTACCCTAAAGTTCAGCATTTGGTTCATATTTCAAGTATCCAAGCTTTCGAGAACCAGAAATCAAAACAACTGCATGTTCCCACCTGTACTGGTCAGGTGTTCTGCCAGTATAATCAGGCACACATGTTAAGTTATCACGTGGATCCGATGACGTCGGTGTCGCAACGAATCTAGAATAACTCAACACCGTTGACGTTTCCTGGTTCTAGATTTATCCAGAAATAACATTTTCCCCATGTGTGAAACTTACGTTTTTACTGAAATTTTCATCATATCAGCCGGGTGAGATGCATAGTCCACCAAGGCAAATGAATAACAGATCGCCATAAAGCCATCAACATCGAAGATACCACAGGCGACTCCCCACATCACAAAACCAAAACCAGGCTTGATAATTCTCTAAAAGGTGTCAGAGCCAGTCAGCCACATACACCATGATCGGATTACTAGCCCTGACGTCCATCCCGACGGTGACGGGCGTGGCATTCGGAGTCAGCGAGCAGCGCAAGGCGAACCAGCGCAGAGAAGATGCGCGCCGAATGTGCAAGTTTAACATCGACGCCGTCTGTTATGGCGATACAGACGATGATCGAGATGTAAATGGGCGGAGATTAGTGGTTCGAAATGACAAGGTTCGTCTAGGCATGATAATGTCGCCAGTCAGTACAGTCACTAAATAACTACAGGTTTATCTTGATGATCCCAACCCCCGCAATCGCGCCATCCCCGCATTCACCTCCCTAGCATTCTACATCGAATACCCCGAGTTAGAGGAGACCAAACATCTAGATCGGGGACTCGGGTTACCGACCTACGTATCAGCGGACCCACCACTTCTCAACTGGATATACGCGGACGTCGACACACACGAGTTGAAGTATGGGAACCGGTCACAGAGCGTGGAGCATGTTGTCGGGCCATGGAATTGGACCGAGGATGAGACGACCATTATACTGGAGAATAATGCTGCGTTTGTAGCGGTTGAAGAAGAGGAGGGGATATGGGCGCTTTATTTTGACCGAGATGAGGATGAGTTGGCGTCTGTTTTGGAGGAGCAGGGGATGTTGGACTGTGCTTTTGTGCCTGTTAACCTTGTCAGACGACCTGCGGAGGATCCCCCTGCTCCACCACAGCCACAGCCACAAAAGCAGCAGCAGCAACAACAACAGCAGCAGCAGCAACAACAACAGCAACAACAACAACAACAGCAACAACAACAGCAACAGCAACAGCAACAGCAGAAGCAGGGGCAGGGCTCTGGGAATGGGGAGCAGAAGGAATAGATTATAGTGCTACATGATGGATGATAGTCATGAATGAATGCGTTGATGATTATTTTAGGCCTTTGATATACATATGACGAGAAGAATGAGATACTTAATCCTCCAGACCATTCCAGCTTCCATCGCTCACATTACCATCTTGCGGGGCTGCAGCCTTTCTGTTCCGACTGGCAGCAATAGCACCCTTCTTGCGGTTCTCCATACGTCGCTCAAAGCCGCTCTTAGTACTGATTCTGGAAGCGCGCGCAGCCTTGCTATCCTTGTCATCACCCTTGTCCTTGCCACCAATGTGCTTGGAGATCTGGCGCGCCTTAACACCATGCTTCTTGAGCTCTTGCTTATCCTTCTTGCTAAGATCCGGCAAAGAATCCAAGAGCCATTTTTGGATTGACTTTCCGCCTCCCTCACCGCGGAGCTTCTCACTCACATCGATAACATTGGCGATGTTCTTGACATAGGGAATGTCCTCCTTCGTGTAATAAGTCACGGCGATACCACCCTCGCGACCAGCGCGACCAGTCCGTCCAACACGGTGAACGTAGACAGCAGCGGAGTTGGGGATATCGTAATTGACGACACCGTTGATGCCACGGAAGTCGACACCACGCGCGAGCAGATCCGTCGTAACGAGGATCCAGATCTCACCCTTGCGGAAGTCGCGCATGATCTCGGATCGTTGGTTATCGGCAAGATCGGAGTGCAACACAGCGATACGCGATGAGCCACCGGCTTCGGCTGGGATGTCGTATCTCAATTCGGAGTGCAGAGCAATTGCTCGGGGGATGGTTTGAGTGAAGATGAGGAATGGGGGTCGGAGACGGACATCCCCGGGTGAGGCTGCGGCTGGGCGGAGAAGTTGTCGAAGTCCAAGGAGCTTACCCTGCTCTGTAGCTGCGTAGATGAGTCGGTGGTCGATGTTGGGGATTGCAGAGTCCTTCAATCCAACGACAAGGCGCACAAGAGGGTGAGGTGTGGTCGACTTCTGTTCAATGTTTTCCAGGCGCTCTTTGATTGTCGACCGAGTGAGGTCTTCGACGTTGGAACCCATAGTGGCAGACCACAAGCTCACGCGCAAGTCTGGGTGCACACATGAGCGCCAAATGTCAAGTGTCTGCTCTCGGAACAAAGGGTCCAACAGCACATCTGCTTCATCCAGCACCAAGCTTCGAACCAAGGGCAAGTGTGCCAGGGGTTTTGTTTGGTTTGCGGACAAAGAATTCACCAACATCAAGGGCGTAGTAACCAGGATATCGCTCTTGGTAACGGGTGCATTATTTTGAGATTTCTTTGGTTTGTCGTCTTCTTCATCTTCATCCTCTGATCCAGCAGATTCCTCGGGCTCCTCTTCAAGCACGTTGGTCTCTTCATCGTCGCTTCGCTCAACAACTCGCATACCCTTTCTCATCAAAGTGATCTTCACACCAGTTCCAGCCACGAGCTTGCGTCCCTCGTTGACAATCTGACTAGCAAGCTCTTTGGTAGGGGCCACAATCACGGACAAAATTCCGTGCTCTTCTGATTGCGAATGGTGGTGTCGAACAATCTTGTTGATCACAGGAATCAAGAATGACAAGGACTTACCACTACCTGTAGGTGCCACAACCAGTAGATCGGGCTCCGAGGTTTCGGCAGTAGAGACCGAGGGATCGCCAAGCATAAGAGGCAAACTGCCCAACTGCACCTCCGTAGGCACAGTAAATCCCTGCCCGGCGACATTCTCCGCCAGCCGGCTCGAGATCTTGTATCTAGAGCGTAGCTCCTTGAAGGATACCAACGGCTGCGGGTACATACGTCTAGCACGCTTCATCTCCTTTTTGCTGAGAGGAGCAGCCGGCTCTTCTTTCTTGGACTTCTTTTTCTTCTTAGATTCTTTCTTGGATTCCTTGACCGGCGCCTGGACTTGAATTTCATCCAGATCGCGAAGATCCGTAATCTTGATTTTGTGCGAGTTTAGAATAGTGCGACGTTGCACTTCATCCATAGTATCGTCATCATCCGATTCATCTTGATCAGATGGTAGATCCTCGCCCTTGACCGGAGCCGAAGCCGAAGCCCCAGATGAAGGCGCGGCAGAGCGCTTGTTAGAATGGAAGAAATCCAAATCGGCGGTATCTTCTTTATGCTCATCATCGGCTGCAGCATTTGCGCGCTTTCTCTTTTTCCCTGTTCGGATTCAAGCTTTTCACCCTCAGCAGTCCTGAAGAGTTGCGGGTTCGCTGCTTTTCCAAATGAAGGAAGTCGGGCAGCTGGCTTTGCGGCAGGCGCAGCCGACTTGAATTTTGTCGACCGCGTCAATAATTTGAATGCATCCATACTGAAAGTCGTGGATACTTTTTTTGAGGTTGCAATTGCGGACTTTGATATTTTGGCGGAAGAGAAAAAAGTTGACCCGCTGAAAGACTTTCCGGGCCAATGAGAACAGAGCTTGGATACCGCTGATCACCGCGGGTTATAGACACGATAGAGCACCACATAGAACATGAAGGAGGCGCAGGTGATAGAATCGAAGGTCCAGAAATGATAAAAGCAGAGAAAAAGCAGCGGAATGATGACCTCAAAGTTTTCAGGCATGGTGGTGTATAGTACGAGAGGGAGAAGCTGAAAGAGAAGGCAATGGCGATCCTACAAACATATCTACACAGCTACAGTTTTCACACCATGAATATATTGTATCACGAATGCCTGGACTAGACAAATAAATTGTAAAAATGATTCTATCTCAGACAACAGTTTATATTCCATCGTCTATCATACAGAGCTCAACACGCAGAGGTAAGGCGAACAAAGGAAAAGGAAAAGGACGAAATAGTTTTCAAGATCTAGTGGTGGGAAGGAGCCTCGCCGCGGTAGCCGATCAGGTTCCAGCGACCGATCATCTCACCAACAGTGAAGAAACCAATGACCTCAGCAGCGGTGACACCGGCAAGGGCAAGCTCCTTGGGGCTGGCGTTACGGACACGGGCCAGGAAGTTCTGGGGAGAGGGGAAGCTGAGGGTCTTGAAGGAGGCGGGGTTGCGAACGACGTTGATCATAGGCTGGAAGTAGGACTGGAAAGTGGCCATGTTGCTGAAGAAAGGATTAGTATGGTGTCGGGCGGAGAGCAACGAGGGATAATCTGTGAATTGAAGAGTCCGGGGCAGACATACGGAGGAGCCATGTTCTGGCCACGGAAAACCAGGTGACCGAGCTCAATGCCGACCTTGGAGTAGTAGACGGTTGGGGGATCATAGCTAGAAGGAAATTCAATGTTAGCCATGCATTCAGGGAAAATTGCATCGGGCCCTGTTAAGGGTAACCGAGGAGATCCGGCATCCATCTTGTCACGAAGTTCATCGTAGCAATAATGATTCCAGTCGTTCTCCATCAATTATATGCAATATGTTCTAGTCTGCATCCAATGCAGGACTCCGATAAGCTGGGAAGGGTGTCTCTTACAGTCGACGAACGACACGACCTTGCCGACGGGGCCGCCGACCTTGCGGAGGGCAGTGGCGGCATTGGAGAGAGCCGGGCCAGCGGCAGCGGTGGCCTTGGAAAGACCCTCCTGAGCCTTGGAGGCAGCCTGGGAGGCCTTCTCCGAGGAGGATGAGGCGTGTCTGACGGCGGTTCTCCGGGTCAGGAACTGCGATTGCCGCAGAACGGCACGGGTGGCAGCGGGCATTTTGGTGAGACTGTGGGGAGAGGAAGGAGCGAAAATTATAATCCAAGCACGGGTCACCCAAGGCAGTCACTGGTATGAGGACAAGGGGGTCCAATGGCGGTTTAGTCTGGCGCAACGACAGAGACCAGAATCTGCGGATTCGCGGCTCGGGAACTTCAGGGAACGGGGTCACGTGCCCCTCGCCTGATGTGAACTTGTAAACAAAACCGAACAGACTACCAGTCTCAACAATGTCAATGATTCCTACTATTATCAAATACTATCTGAGTTAACTGCTGCATAATCTGAAGAGCACAATAACTGAGGATGTTCTACGCTGGTGGAATTGAACTGGATGCTGTCTCATACTCCTCATATTGTTCCTGCGTCGGCACTAGCGTGCCGAACAAGCAGGGGACATTACAATATTTAGAGGATTTCGATAACCATCACATGACAGATTACATCGCCTTTTCAAAGGCTCCAATGCTACCTTAAATGCACTCAAAAGCCACTCAAACACTTTGTGACCTGAAAAGTGCATTCGTTTTTCACAATAGCCTTGGCGGAGATATCTTTATCCCAGCACAGTCGGTCCAATCAGAAGTATGGAGTTTGGTCAAGAATGATCATGACTTTAGCTTATATTTCTTACCCCGAAATCCGAAATAAGACCAGGATAGTCGGGTTAGTCATCTGCAATCTGGCGTAAGCTGGGGTAAGTGCGGTAAAATAGGTGAACAATCTGGATATTCCTTTCAGGGCATCCTGATCTGTGGACCACACACCAGATAATAACCATCTGAAAAGTCCGTCATGTCTGAATGTGTCTTTCCATATGAGCAAAAACGCTTAGAGAACGACCTTGTCACTCTGGAACCCTTTGATGCATGTATCAGGTGCTTGTTGTTTCCCCGCACGACGAAGCTGACTCTTGACTGCATAGCCAGATGTCCATGTAACAAGATTCGTCGAGGAAATGAGAAACACACCAGAGCTTCTCAAATATGTCAATTTCCCAGAAATAAAAAATGACGACGATTTCAAAGCAGTCTATGATGGGATACGCGCGTCACCATCGGAATGCCTATATGCTATTATCGATAAATCATCAGCTGTAGATGAATATGCCGGAACAATCGCGCTGGCTTCTACAGACTTTGTTCACGCAACTACAGAGATAGGCGTCATGATCTTCTCGGCATTTCAACGTACCCATGTGACAACGAACGCGATTGGTTTGCTCCTCCAATATACCCTGGACCCACCGTCAGCTGGCGGCTTGGGCCTGCGACGTGTACAGTGGAAGTGTCATGCTGAGAATGCAGCATCACGGAGAGTTGCGTTGCGCATGGGGTTCGAGTTCGAAGGTATCGCACGGTGGCACCGCACATTTGCGATCGGTAGCTCGGCAGAGGCTCTTGGAAAGAGAAACGGAACTCAACAGGAATTGCCGGGGCGGCATACTGCTTCATTTTCGATTGTGTGGGAAGAGTGGGATGTCAAACGACCGAAAGTTCTTGCACAAATGGAGCGGAAGTACTGATGTTATTGGAAGTACATAGTCCTTTTCAGAGGATTTATTGAACCTTTTCTGCGGTAGATGAAACAGTTATTATGATCTCATCGCTGATTAAACCTGGTTACACACAAGTGGCCTCATGATTCTAGTATCACGAGGGGCTTCGGAGAGAATAAGCTTGTTAAGCCAACAACTATAGAATGGACACAAGTGTCTTCGTGCATGGAAGAAGACTAGCGCCATGTAAAACTGAAGATGTCTCATTACATTCTAAATGGATTCGTATAAGAATAGCGCTTACGTTTAATTATCCAGGATCAGTTTTTCTATATGCATCTCCTAGGATATCTAGAGATGTTGAGTATCGCGAATGGTGGCCCGTGTGTCAACCCTAATTTGAGACCTTGCACCTTTCGATCTGTATATAGTGGTGCTGCATGAGTTTGAAACCCCCTTCATGCCATGTTTCCTGCCAGCCAAAACCTGACATTCTTAGTTGAATAAGCTCAACACGTATGTAGAACTTGCAAAGTGAACATTACTGAGAACATACCTAACAAAGTACCGCATATAATTCATGTACAAGAATCGTGTGTTGACCGGTGTTCTAGTTTTGGTAAGCTATACATCGTAGGCGGACTAAGGCCTAGTTTCAAAGTCATGCAACACCACTGTAGCTCTTATACCAAATCCCCGCATAAACCCCACATCTACTTCGGTGTTAATTCTATCATGAAACCGAAAAGGGAAATCAATACGATGCAGGGTTGCATCTGCCATGGAACTGCCGATCAGCCAAGACCAGCAGGCCGGTAATTGCCCGCGTCTCCGCAGCAGATGAGGTGTCTGATGGGATCATGCAAACAATGCAGAAACACCTGGGCATTGGAAATTTAGGCCAGCCACTTGATATAGGTATCTCTCAGTACTTCCATCGAACATAAATATTCAATATTACCTTGCCACTCGAGCCTCCTCACCTCCTTACCTCCCCTCATCCTCTTCTTACTCGTTCTCTTTCCCCTTCGAGTTCTACTTAAAAATTTGAATTTCTCCAACTCTCAACGTTCTTTCCCCCTGCTGCGCATTCAACGGTTCCTCAGTTGAATTACAACATGCGGGGACTATTCCTGTTCTACGTGTCCCTTGTGGGCGCTGCGGTCATTGGTCCCCGTACTGATGGGCCTGATCAGTGCCCTGGTTACAAGGCCATCAACATCAAAGAACGTGATAATTCTCTTATGGCAGATTTGGTTCTGGCTGGTGATTCCTGTAACTTGTACGGCTCTGATCTGGTAAACCTCACCCTGCTGGTGGAGTATCAGACAAGTGAGTTTCATCTGGTCAACATTTCGATAGCAATGGCACTGATAAATGAGATATTAGACAACCGCCTTCATGTTATCATTCAAGACGCCGATGAGGACGTCTACCAGGTTCCCGAGTCTGTGTTGCCTCGGCCCGCTTCTACAAGCACTCATCGTGATGCTTCTGTCCTCCGTTTTGATTACCAGCCTGAGCCATTTAGCTTCAGAATCCTGCGAGGTGAAGATGTCCTGTTTGACACAACTGATACCAACATTGTCTTTGAGACACAGTATCTGAACCTTCGCACCTGGCTTCCGAATGACCCCAATCTCTACGGTCTGGGTGAACATTCTGATTCCTTGCGCATGCCAACCACAAACTACACTCGTACCCTATGGAGTCGTGATGCATATGGTATTCCTGCCAACAGTAACCTGTATGGAAACCACCCCGTCTACGTGGATCACCGTGGGGACCAAGGCACTCACGGCGTATTCTTTCTGAACTCCAACGGCATGGACGTCAAGGTCGACAAGTCCTACGATGGTAGACAGTTCTTGGAATACAATACACTTGGTGGTGTCTTGGACTTCTACTTCTTGGCCGGCCCGACCCCCAAGGATGTGAGCATGCAGTACTCGGAGGTCGTCGGCCTTCCTGCCATGCAAAGCTACTGGTCTTTTGGTGTAAGTGATCTGATGACGTTGTGGGACATCCAAGCTAACGTGCTCTAGTTCCATCAATGCCGATATGGATACCAGGATGTGTATGAAGTAGCTGAAGTTGTCTACAACTACAGTCGTGCACACATCCCCCTGGAGACTATGTGGACAGACATTGACTACATGGATGCCCGCCGGGTCTTCACCCTGGATCCCTTGCGATTCCCGCTGAATAAAATGACCGAGTTGGTGACCTACCTCCACAAACACAATCAGCATTACATTGTGATGGTTGATCCAGCTATCAGTGATAGTGGTGCGTACGCTTCGATAACCTCATGAATGATCCTCTGACTCGTTTGGCAGATAATGGTGCCTTCAACCGAGGCAAGGAACGCAGTGTCTTCCTCTACCGTGATCAAGACACTCTCTACAAAGGTAATCATCTTCCACGGGGCTTTCGATTACCAATTCTGACCTCTATAGGTGCCGTCTGGCCCGGCGTAACCGTGTACCCCGACTGGTTCAATCCCGATACCCAAGCTTATTGGAATGGCGAATTCCAGCGGTTCTTCGATGAGAAGAGCGGAGTTAACATTGACGGTCTGTGGATCGACATGAACGAAGCCTCTAATTTCTGTCCCTGGCCCTGCAAGGACCCGGAAAGCTACGCACAGAACAATGATCTTCCTCCAGAAGCGCCTGCGACCCGTTCTCCGCCTCGCCCTTTGCCTGGTTTCCCCAAGGATTTCCAACCGACCACGGGTGGTTTCGTTGCATCCAAACGATCCCTTAATTTGGAATCCCGAGACACCAAGGGTCAAAAGGTTGGGTTGCCTGGTCGCGATCTAATTGCTCCTCTATATCAGATCGCCAATGCTGCTGGGTCCCTTAGCAACAAGACTATCGACACCGATCTTGTGCATGCCGGGAAGGGATATGCCGAGTATGATACGCACAATCTCTATGGCACCAGTGAGTCTCTATTCCATTCGTCACATGCAGCCACGATCTTAGTTCTAATTTGTATAGTGATGAGCTCTGCGTCTCGCAGCGCCATGCTTCAACGCCGTCCCCAGGCTCGGCCGTTGGTGATCACACGAAGCACATTCGCCGGTGCTGGTGCTCACGTCGGCCACTGGTAAGCATCCTAAGCCAATCTGCAAACGTCAACCTTTGACTTATCTATTACAGGCTTGGTGATAACCTCAGCCAATGGGACAAGTACCGCGTCTCCATCGCCCAGATGCTAGAATTCGCCTCAATCTTCCAAATCCCCATGGTCGGCTCGGACGTCTGCGGTTTTGGCGGTGACACAACCGAAGAACTATGCGCACGCTGGGCCACCCTCGGTGCATTCTACCCCTTCTATCGTAATCACAACGAGCTAGGCAGCGTTGACCAGGAATTCTACCGCTGGTCCTCTGTAGCCGATGCCGCCCGCGAGATTATCGACATCCGCTACCGACTCCTGGATTACCTTTACACGTCCTTCCACCGCCAAACAGAGACAGGCGAGCCATTTCTCCAGCCACTATTCTATGTGTACCCCGCCGACCCGAACGTCTTCAACAACCAGCTTCAATTCTTCTACGGTGATGCAATCCTCATCTCACCTGTCCAAGACCAAGGTCAAACATCTGTTGATGCCTACTTCCCCAATGACCTATTCTACGACTGGCACACTGGCGAGAAAATTACCGGCTCTGGCGCAACTATCACTCTGTCGGATATCGGTATCACTGAGATCCCGATTCACATCCGCGGTGGCTTTATTATTCCTCTGCGCTCGAAGAGCGCGATGACGACAACTGAGCTTCGTCGTCGTGGCTTTGAGATTGTCGTTGCACCGAATGATGCGGGTACTGCTAAAGGCCAACTGTACCTTGATGATGGCGAGTCACTCTCCCCGGATGCTACCTCCATGGTAGACTTCGAGTATGACAACGGCCAGTTGCATATTCGTGGGTACTTTGGGTATCATGAGAATGTCATTGTGGAGTCTGTGACCGTGCTTGGTCAGGGACATAGCCATGTTCGCCGGGACGAGGAGTCTGGGGCATTTGAGGATGCCTCGTTTGATTCTAGTCGACAGGCATTGACTAAGGCTGTTCACATTGAGTTGACTGGTCCGACGGTCATTGAGATCGTGGCTTGATTCATGGTATCTGGTTTCAAGTTGCATTTCTTCACTTGATCTCTTTTTTTAGTTCATTTTTCGTTTCGGCTTGTGCTGCATCAAAATAATGTGGGGGCTGCTTACACTATGGAATCAAAATCCGATCACAGTTTACTCCTAATTGTTATTTCCATATCAGAAACACATCCGTGACTTTGGCCAGTTGGGTGCAGAGTATTCATGAGAAGAAAAGGTGGAGGGATTTGGTGGGCTTGATGAAGCTAGGCGATATTAGCCGACTCAATATTACGCAATGTGAATTAGCGTGCTATCATTTGAACTCGTGATAGTTAGGTCATTTAACAGTAACCACCAACGTGATGTAGTGGTAACGTGGTCAACTCGAAGTTACCCGAGCCTAAATTTGAGCCCTGGAGCAAGCGAATGCCCATTGAATATCATTGCTGCAGTATTTATTTTTACCACCATAGGTCAGATGGTCGGTCCTTCCAAGTAAATAACTTCGCCTGCGGGTTAAGAGAACTTGACAGTTGGAGGTTCAAATCCTTCCGTCGATCGTTCATTTTGATTTTTTTTTTATTATTCTTATCCTTCTCTTCTTAAACTGTAAGTGTCTTACTCAGGGTCTCTGTAATAACGGGGTTGTCTCCCGTATTTCCGTGTCCTTGCTAGCTAGCTACTTAATAATGTAGTTTGCTTTGTTAAAGATCAACAAAGGTGCATAAGAACATCCCCTTGCAACTCACATGCTGATGTCTACATTTTTTTTGTCATATTGGATGACTACGCAGGTCAAGATGTCGGCGACCACGCGTGTGAGGTATCAACTTAAGCACTGGCGTAAGAAAGAGCATTGATTGGACCAAGCCAAAACCGATCTAAAACTACCACGCCTGAATCTCGGATGCAAACTCTTCTTCTCCGTATAGGCCAAGAAACTGTTGAACCAGACCTCTACTCGAGTGGGTTTTCTAAATCAGGCAGGTCTATCCCACTACTCATTCGAAAATTCGTCCGAATCCATCCCCGAGGGAAAAAGCCCGTGATCTCCCAATCAATGATACCGGTCTCTGGGACATCCATATCAATAACATTCCCAGGCTTCTGTCTGTGGACGAAGTCTAAAGTTCTAACTTCAGCTGTGATACCAATCAGGCTTATTTTGACCTTGCAGAATGCACTATTGCCTATAGACCAGACTGCAGAGCAATCCCCGGCATCATATGCTAATCTGAATTTCGGGTCATCTGCCGGTAACGAGACGCGTGCGGGCTTGGGGGTAGGTGCGGTGGTGACGGTATAACTGTAATTATCGTCTTGATCGTATCAGGTAGAGGTGTCACATGGACCTTTTATGCTATGGAGGGTCCCCTGAGCCATGTATCTGCATTTACCTGAGAGATCGATTCCCGATCAGGGTCGATCAGGGTCTGGGGTATGCAAGCCATGAACGGTCTGATCATGTGGAAATCAAGGGGGACCTGTGGCTGTCATACACGTCTACTTGGGCCAAGCATGAACAATATTGACGCTGTCGAGTGGGCCAGTCATAGGTGCATTGGCTGCAGGATGCAGGCTTTGTTGTGGTCCAGAACAGATTCACATCGAGCCTGCTTAATCTTTTTGTTCTGCACCGAGCAACGGCTTTCTACGGATTACCGAGTAAAGTCGGTGAAGGAGCTCCTTAATGATTAAGAGGCTTATGCATATTTAGACGCACGGACCATTTAGCCACTGGCTCCCATGATTATGCCCTATTCTGGGGAACTCAACGCCAGGACGGATTTTTTAGAGCCTCTTACGGAGTAGTCCGTCGAGAATACAGTCAGGCAATAGTGTGCTTACGCATATGATATCATTGGTTGCATTGGTTGCATTATGCGTTCGCATATTTGGAAGCACTGAAAAGCAAGAACATGGAAATTGCGATTTACCTAATCTTTTTAATGAGTCGCATTGGCAAGGCTAACCAACTATGAGGGATAAAGGCAAAAATCGTGTAGCTCTTTGACTCCCACGGGGCCCAAAGGCCAAGCAATGGTTCCTGCATCAACCCAAACATTGCCAAAGGACCAAAGTCAAATGATTGGGTCCCTTCCAAGCGCGACTATTAATATCCGCTATAGAAAAATTTGCATTAAACGAATGACTTGAAAGTTAGGCCCGCAAAGCTGCCTAAAGTTAACTAGTGGGCGGACTACTCCGTTGGGGTGCAGTGGACGGTCGCATTGGGGCACGGGCGCGTAAGCGTTAACTCGTATTTTACTCGGCAAGTCAAACCGAGTAGATGACTTATTGCTTTATGAAAATATCACAAGGGTCAAAGAAATGAGCCATCAGCTGCAGGGTTGGGGCAGTGCGCATAGGGTCTCTTGGTTGTTTCACTACGGTGTCTTGGATCGGGTAATTCTGCTGGTGGGGCCAATGAGGGTCCTCGGCAGACCCTCTCGCTTATGAACGGACTCCGCCGTGCACGGAGAAGGCGATGCCTATGGGTAAGAGGCTGGGAATCCTGTAACATGATCGTCCGGGTTGATCAGTCGATCGTCATTCTCCTTCAGGGTTTACTGTACGAAGTACTGTTCTAACCCGTACATACGCATGGGATTACTTGAGTAACGAGACATCAGGGGGTTTCGAATAAGAAGGGGGAATAAGGGAACTCTATAGAGAACCTTCGAACTATACGGAGTAGAGGGGCTGAGATGAGTCCAGTGACCCGAGAGTAAAAATACATTTTGTACAATTAGCTCTTAACGTGGTTGTAATGTCTCACCTGTAAGACTCTCCTCCACTCAGGCTTTCCCCCAGCAGCTCATGCGGTGGGTCCACCCCGATCCCTGTAGCGGCATTGCCACGCCGAGCGCCAATCAGAAGTGTCTATCGCTTGCTGGAACCCGCAATTAGCCCCAGGGGAGACCATCCCTGAACCAATCTCAGCCTCCTGCTTTTTATCCTTTTCAATGTATTGTAAAGTGTGGAAAGTGTAAAGTCCGTGGATACAAAAGACCCATCACCCACCGCAACCATGGAGCCATATTGCCTGTGCATTCAACCCGGGGACCTACTAGTTCGATCCACTCGTTTTCTGAACTTGTTTATAACCCGATCGTTCCCCCTCCCTAAATCCTTTTAATTACTCTTCCCTTGTTTTTTACTCTTACACTCGCTTGTTCCGGTTGCGCATTGTTTCTATATAATCATGCCTTCTTTGATCAAGTTCGCTGCCGCGGCCCTCGCCGTGGCTCAGGCTTCGGCTCAGACCTACACCACCTGCAACCCCCTCGACAAGTCTTGCCCTGCTGACAAGGGTACTACCAAGGCCAGCCAGACCTTCGACTTCACCCAGAGCTTGGACGGATGGACTACCACTGCCGGAACTGTCAACACCGGCTCCTCTGGTGCCCAGTTCACTCTCGCCAAGCAGGGTGACGCTCCTACCATTGAGACTGATTTCTATATCTTCTTCGGTGAGGTCTCCGTCACCATGAAGGCCGCTCCCGGTCAGGGTGTTGTCAGCAGTATCGTGTTCGAGTCTGATGATCTCGATGAGATCGATTGGGAGGCTCTTGGCGGCGATTCTACCACCATTGAGACCAACTACTTCGGCAAGGGTGACACCTCCACCTACGACCGCGATACCTGGCCCGCGGTCTCCGACCCCCAGAACACCTGGCACACCTACACGGTGAACTGGCAGAAGGATGCCACCACCTGGTCCATTGACGGTGCCGTTGTCCGTACCCTGAACTACAATGATGCTCAGAGCGGTACCCGCTACCCCCAGACCCCCATGCGCGTGCGCATTGGTATCTGGGCCGGTGGTGACCCCTCCAACGGCGAGGGCACCATCGAGTGGGCCGGCGGTGAGACCGACTACAGCGACGCTCCCTTCAACATGTACGTCAAGGCCGTTACTATCAAGAACGCCAACCCCGCTGCTTCGTACACCTACTCCGACAAGACCGGTTCCTACGACAGCATCAAGTTGAGCGGTGCCGCTGCCCTTAGCGAGACTGATAGCACTACCTCTACCACCTCCTCCTCTTCCAGCTCCAAGTCTTCCGAGACTACCACTGGTGCTACTACCCTCGCTACCACCACCCACTCCTCCACTGCTTCCACCACTGGTGCCGGCTCCACCACCACTTCCACCTCTACCTCTGGCAGCAGCTCCAAGGGCTCCTCCAGTGCCGCTGGTTCCGGTTCCGCCTCTGCCTCCGGTTCCGCCGCTGGCTCTGGCTCGGCTGCTGGTTCCAGCTCCGGTACCAGCACCACCGGCTCCAGCTCCAGCGCTGGATCTGGCTCCGCCTCCGGTGCCAGCACTGCCGCTAGCGCCACTGCCTCTTACAACGCCGCTGTGAACGTTGCCTCCAACTACCTTGGACCTCTTTCCATTCTGGCTTTGATCACTGCTTTCATCCAGCTGTAAAACAATCATGACCATGCTCCTAATCACGCCTCATTGATGAACAAACCAACCGCACTGGGCTGGAACCGGATGTTTTGGAAATGAAATGAGGAGGGGGTTGGATATACTCGGTGAATTGGTTTTTGTATCTTTTTTCTTTGGTTCATTTGGTGTCTATACCCCCGCCTTATGAGTCTCATGCTGTATCTATCTCTATATATCTAGATCTTGAATAGATCCAACTAATTTATGTCTTCTCATTTAATCATCTTTCTTCTCTATCATAATCATAAACAAGTAAATAAACATCAAGCTGGGATCTTGACCGGTCATGCAAGGACGCGCATGCCCAGCAATTTGTCCTGCAGGCTGTTGTTTATTTTGGACGATTTTCATCCAACCCGCATTTCGAATCTGCAGTACAGTACGTAGCTGCATCCCTGTGCATTGTGTAACTAGATCTGTGTAATGGTGTAACCAGAGCCCCTTTCTACCCGGCAATTCCTTGTTCTGAGCTCTATTGTAGAAACAAATGGAGTTCCAGGGATCCTGTGTTCCTTTCAGATCGAACCATGGACCAAATAAGTTGGAGATCTAGCCCTCAAAGGAAGTAAATCTCATTCATGGTTCGTGATAGAATGTAGTGGATGCCTCGGTTGCATTTGCCTTGAATTCAATGTTCTAACATAAATAGAACAGTTCTACCATGGAACAAATGGTTGACCAGGTTTTCTTACAAAGAATTGTCCATTCAGGGTCCATCGGCCGACTGGAGTTCGAACTGTAGTGCTATTGGTTCGTGATAAAGAAGTTGATGGGGTTAAGAGACCGTTCCATGGTTCAGACTGTGCCGGGCCGTGGAAGCAGAGCTGGTGCCCATAGATGCCATTCGTTCCTTGTTAAATTTTCTTTATGGATGGAATCCCTCGGAAGTGGGTAGTTATGAGTTACCTAATGGGTGTGTGGAATTTATTACTTGATGTTTTAGTATGGGTCTTGCTTTTTTCTGTATCTGCGGTCTACTGTAGCATGTGGAGCCCTAAAGCGGCGGGTTGAATCTGGTGGAGTGTTCAACCTTGCGACTAGAAAATGGAGCTCGTAAGGTCACGGGTCAAGTATACACTATACAGACCTATGAACGTATCTATCCACGTATGTACTACAAAGTATTCATGCCTATCAAACATTGATAGTCCAAGCGCCTGTTGGTGCCTCTGTCTATACATGACTATGTATCAAAGTCATAAAAATAAATGTAAACATAAATAGAAGTCTCAAACAGACTCCATCTTCACTCGAATGCCCTCCAGTTCGACTATCAGCTCCGACCTCATAGGTACCACAGCATAATCACAAACAACACTTTGAACAAGTCCAGTCAACGAAAGCATCAGCTCGACAATAGTATTCCCCGCCCCACCTAAGATTCCGATGCATTTAGTATAACGTTCTTCCCACGTGAGATTATCAGCAGACAAGACCCGCTCGAAGATCTGTTTTATTTTCCAGGCTTTGATTTCGCAACCTTCAAGGGGAGTGCGTAGATGCTCGCAGAAATCTGATGGTTTGAATTTTATGTTGCTTGTTACTAGGTCGGCTTTGTATAGATATAAGATATGGCGGAGAATGGGGAGGTGATTGCGAGTCAGGCTGAATGCT
Source organism: Penicillium frequentans (assembly GCA_028828275.1). Lineage (NCBI taxonomy): Eukaryota > Fungi > Ascomycota > Eurotiomycetes > Eurotiales > Aspergillaceae > Penicillium > Penicillium frequentans. Next base: position 558,219 of record JAQIZY010000012.1, read on the forward strand.
GAAGGTAGCTTAGGAGCAATATGAATACTTGTGTCATAAATCGTGATTGACTCATCTAGGTATTCAATCACTGTAGAGATTGTGCTCAACACTTTGAGGCCTGACATGTTGATGTGAAATGACCTGAGATTGATCTCTCAATGGCAAGCTTGGAAACACTGTGTAAAGCAATTTTAGAAGTGCTAGGCAACCGTCAATCGAGTCATTCTACTTGATAACGAGAGCCAAGAGCCAAGAGACTTGATCAAGGATCGAGTATTGTAAATGCCTGTAAATGCAGGGACTCAGGGACTCAGGGACTCAGGGACTCCATATGTAATCAAAATCAAATTATCTCTCGCTATGACTCGTCCAATGCAAATTGAAAACAACAAAAAAACGCTCATCAATGACAACAGGATTCGCCTTCACCCCTTAAATCAATTTAGTTCGGACCCCTCAGGGACTCACTCCACTTGGTATTTAATACCCACCAAGTGGACCAGTTACCAAGTGGGGCCCGACCGAGCACGCTGAACATCCCGTAACTGTCGTGACAGGCCTGCCACCGAATCAGCTACGGGTCGATGGTGTGTCGCCGCAAGTCTGAGCGACGCAAGGGTCGTGACAGGTTGCGGATTAGGCTTTCTCTCCCCGTGACCATCAGAGTCCGGGCCAGGAGCTGACGAGTCACCTGCCGATCGCGACCAAACTCGCGATCCGAAAGAGGCATAGCCTGATAAGGAGTTCAGAAGTGCGTACAAGCCCGTCCCGTCCTCCCCTCCGGCTCCTGCGGTTGCTCCACCAGACGCGGCGGCCAGCAGAGAGCCCTTGCGTTCTTCCCGTGTGACAATTCCATCCACGGCCTCGAGGTGGTCATCCAATGTGCTAAATCGCGTGCCTAGTGAGTCGGCTTTTGTACGGATCTGAGCGCGTAGTCGGTCGAGGTACTCTGCGCGTCGGCGGATCTGGGCTGCAAGGCGCGTGTCGCGTGCAATTGAGACAGAGCCGGTCGGCTCCTGCGTTGGTGGGGACGAGAGGAGGCTATCAACGGCGGAGCGGAGGTCAGCGCGCAATGAGTCGAACTCCCAGGCTGCGGCGCGGATGGCCTGGTCGCTTCCTTGGAACTCTAGGTCGAGGGCGTTGCGCACGTCTGGGAAGGTGGATTCGAGTTTCTCTTGTAAGTCGTGGAGCATGGACTCGCTTTCTTTGAGAGTATTTGTGAGAGGAGAGAGTGTTTGGAGGACTTTATCGAAGATAGATTCGAGGTCTTGCTGGGATGTTGTGATGGTTTCCTCGGGAGAGATGACTGGGTTGGCTGATGGGTAGAAGGGGTGGCTTCGTGGTTTGAGTTGAACGCAGCTATCTGGATATGTGCCTTTGACAGTGGGAAAATGGCAGAGATCTTGGAACTGATAGATGATCTCGGGAAGGACTAATAAGTGACAGATGCAGGCGATGAGAAGGCCGTTGAGTGCTGTACGGAGGGTAGTTTGGCCTCCACAGAATGCTTTGAGCTTTGCGATCAAGCTTCGTGGTTGTGCCGGTATTGGGGCAGACGAGCCAGCGTCTTGGACCCCAGGCGCAGTACGGGGCTGCTTATCACGAGCTGATGGTTTGCCTCTCTTCCTCAAGGAGGCTTGGTCTTTCGAGCGAATACCAGGTGCAACCCATGATGCCTCGGATATGGGGACCTCGTAGATGGAAGGCATAATGAGCTCGGGGCCTGCTACGGTCCAGGATGAGGATGTCAGCGACGATGTTGACTCTGCTGTGTTATCATTGTCCTGGTTACGCGCCGGTCTAGATCTCGGCTTGGGACTCGGACTCGTTGGCTCTTGGAGATCACTCGAGTCCTTTTTTGGGATCGATGTAGGCTTCTTCGGGTCTTTATCTTGGATCGAGGCCGTAGACGCCATCACCCAGGACTCGCCCAGCACTGAGCCGTCGGGAATGCGAGGTTGTTCCGACATGACGCTGTAAACATACCCGCTCAGCGGGGTAACGATCAAACCGAATGCCAATGAAAAGTCGCAAATGGTGAGCGCAAGGATGGTAAAGCAGAGCTATTTAGGTCGCCTGGACTCAAGCTCAATAAATCTGTAATCGGCCGTAGAATAGCTGTAATCGAAGCGCGCTGGTTCCACCCTTGGTGCAAAGCGGTGGGGAAAGAGGACGAGTCGCGATCGGCAGGAAAACACCAACGGCTTTTCAGTGCAATACAACCATGCGCCCACTCACTCGACTTCGGCCACCCCTCTTTGCGAGGCCTGTGCTTCATAGAGCTTTGCAATTACGGACCGCAAGACCGCAATGGCTGTCAACATCAGCAATTCGCCGCTGTTCATGCGGTGACGCCGCCAACAAGGTCGAATCCATACCTCCTAACGATCACCGAGCTCTAGGAACCACTCAAGAGCTCTTCACCTCCTCCGTCTACAGCCCTGGCTCTCCCCTGTTCCTCCCCAACGGCACACACGTCATCAACAAGCTTATCACCTTTCTCCGAACCCAATACCTACAATACGGCTTCCGCGAGGTGCTAACACCATCCATCTACAAACGATCACTATGGGAAGTGTCGGGCCACTGGCAAAATTACAAAGATGACATGTATGAGGTGACTGGTCGCGGCGCGAGGGGTGAGACAGACGGTGAGGTGGGAGAAGATGAGTCTTACGGTCTCAAACCAATGAACTGCCCCGGCCACTGTCTGCTCTTCAAGTCACAGAACCATTCTTACCGCGAATTGCCCGTGCGCTACGCGGATTTCAGCCCGCTCCACCGAAATGAGGTCTCGGGCTCCTTGACTGGTCTGACTCGTGTGCGTCGGTTCCACCAGGATGACGGCCACATCTTCTGCCGACCGCAGCAGATCAAGTCGGAAATCGCGTCGGCATTGGGATTTGTCGAGATGGCCATGAAGACCTTTGGACTGGGTCCGTACCGATTGGTACTTTCGACTCGTCCTGAGACGGATTATATCGGGACGTTAGAGATGTGGGACAACGCGGAGAATCAATTGCGCCAGGCCTTGGACAGCACCGGGCGCGAATGGGCGTTGAATGAAGGCGACGGTGCTTTCTACGGTCCCAAGATTGATATCCAGCTTCAAGACCAGGCGGGCAAGTTCCACCAACTGTCGACTATCCAGCTGGATATGAATTTGCCTCAGCGATTTGGTCTGGAATACCAGGTTGCTGAAGGCGAGGAGGACTATAATCCGGCCACGCCGGGAGTTGCAACCCCTGTCTTAGTGCACCGGGCTATTTTCGGCTCCCTCGAGCGATTCCTGGCGTTGTTGATGGAGGAACACGGTGGTCACTGGCCATTCTGGCTATCTCCGCGCCAGGGAATTATTCTGACGGTCAACCAGGATGACGCCGTGGTGAAACAAGCACAAACAGCGGCGGCCAAATTTTCTGGTTTCCGAGTCCTCGAGAATGGTAGCTCTGAGCCGCCACGTCCGTTATCATCACTTGATTCAACTTTCCTAATGGATGTTGATACTAGCGCTCAGACCCTGGGTAAGAAGATCCAGCGTGCCAAGCAAATGAAGTATAACCTTATCTTTATCCTGGGTTCGCGCGATCTGGCTGATGGTGGTATCACGGTCGACGTTACTGGGCAGATGAAGAGCAAGACTGATGCGGACGGGCAGCAGTTCCAATCTCTAATCCAGTCCCAGCTGGGTGAAGGTGCTCTGCAAAACCCTAGGGCTGTGAAGCTCAAGCTGGATGAGGTGCATCCTCTACTGGTTCAATTTGAGAAGAACTTCCTGTGATACGTCAACTCTGGGACCTCGGGAGCTGTATATTACTTTTGAGCGAACTTGTACGATAGACCATATTGGTAATCCATGGCATTTGAATCTTACACATGAGCTTAGTGTACAAATTAAAACAACACGCTCAATAGTGTATGTTTGATTTCAAATTTTTAATTTCAAGATTCCACATTTTGGTGTTGTGTAGGTAAGTACGGGGTACTGTATTCCCGTGGACATATATATATTCGAGGTACTGCACCTTTCGAGTAGGTATTTTCCAAGTCTGAAAGACCGGACATGGCTTCTGCTTATATAGCTAAGAACCTTCCATGGCTTTCAAAGGTTGCAAGGGAGCTTTAAATTACTACAGTACTCAGCGCCGGGTAATCCCTTTCAGAGTTATTCAGATTACATAGCTCATGTTCAGCACCTGGAATGACTCAGTAAGAAGTAAGCACCAAATCAGAAGGGCGGAAACTATAAAGTGGAGAACTAATTTGACGCCCTTTTAGCCATCGCGACGATATCCGAACTGTTGAAGATACGCCCTTGCATGGGTTAAGCTGCAGAATTAATGTCCATAGAATTAGCACCGTGGAGGACCGAGCTATGCGAGATGAGGCGGTTAGACTCGGGGTGGAACTGTGGGCAGACAAAATACCGCCCGAACTCGGGGCCCGATCTATACAGAATTGCCACTGTTGATTGACAGCACCGCCATATGTCACCACTCATCTCCAACGTCGTACAAGATGTATCAAAATAGTCCAGGGACAGGAGTCAGGTAGGACAAGAAAGTCAATTGATCCAATCATAGGCCGATCTGCACATAAAGTAACCAGTTTAGTTCCGAAGAAACTAACGGTGACGCCGGGCGTTCCACGTGACTCCGCTGTCGGCGCCGAAAACTCGGCGTCATCGACGATCGAACGTTTTTTGAGTCACAAATTCCCTTCGCTTCATTGGCTTCTTTCTTTTTGCATTTTAAAAGGGACATTGATTTCCATTTGGAAGCCTTATACCTCCTCTTACTAGCAGATATCCGGTTGAGTATACTCAGCAACACCTCTGCTATCGTCTCTTATCAATACATCTTTCTCCCCGCGATACCCCGCCATCGCCCGTCATGCCGATGTATGTTGATACTGTCCATTGGATTACAACCACCCCAATATAGAGTTTGATATTGATTTTCTCCCAAGGCTCAAGGATCCCTCTAAAAAGTACAAGCCGTTCAAGCCCGTGAACCTGCCTAACCGGACATGGCCCAACAAGACCATCGACCGGGCTCCCCGGTGGTTGGCAACCGACTTGCGGGATGGCAACCAGAGTCTCCCTGATCCAATGGTAAACAATTGAAATCACCTCCCGCTGGCCAGAAAATAATTTAGAACAATGTTGACTAATGGTATTGCAATATAGGACGGCGAGCAAAAGCTCAAGTTCTTCAAGATGCTGGTGGAAATTGGTTACAAGGAAATCGAAGTCTCATTCCCCGCTGCTTCCCAAATTGATTTCGACTTCACCCGTCGCCTTGTTGAGGAGCCCGGCCTTACCCCCGATGATGTCTGGCTCCAAGTCCTCGCTCCTTGCCGTGAGGATCTGATCCGCCGCACTGTCGACTCCCTCACTGGCGCCAAGAAGGCCATTCTGCACATCTACCTTGCTACCAGCCCCTGTTTCCGCCAGATCGTATTCAACATGGACAAGAAGCAGAGTTTAGAAAAGGCCGTTCAGTGTGCCAAGTACGCCCGCTCGATCACCAAGGACGACCCCGCCCAGGCCGGCACAGAATGGCAGTTCGAGTTTTCGCCAGAGACCTTCTCCGATACCGAGCCCGACTTCGCCATTGAGGTTTGCGAGGCTGTTAAGGCTGCTTGGGAGCCTACTGTTGAGAACCCTATTATCTTCAACCTGCCCGCCACAGTAGAGATGTCCACACCCAATGTCTACGCTGACCAGATTGAGTATTTCTGCAACAACATGACCGAGCGCGAGAAGTTTGTTGTCTCTCTCCACCCCCACAACGACCGAGGCTGTGCTATTGCTGCTGCTGAGTTGGCGCAGATGGCTGGTGCCCAGCGTGTTGAGGGTACCCTCTTCGGTAACGGCGAGCGTACTGGCAACGTCGATCTGGTCACCCTTGCTTTGAACCTTTACACACAAGGTGTTTCGCCGAATGTCGACTTCTCAGATATTTGCTCCGTTATTAAGGTTGTGGAAGAGAGTAATAAGATCCCCGTCAACGAGCGCTGGCCATATGGAGGGTACGTCTCTCATATCTCTCATTCATTGAAACTAATGCTAACCCCCTCACCAGATTGCTCGTTACTTCAGCATTCTCCGGAAGGTATGTCTTACTATTTTATTCAATGCGCAAAATAACCTATATACTGACTCTTCCTCCAGTCACCAAGATGCAGTTCTTAAGGGTTTCAAGCTGCGCGAGGCGGCCAAGGCAACCGACGACGACGAGTGGAGGATGCCTTACCTCCCTCTCGATCCCCAGGACATCGGACGTACCTACGAGGCCGTCATCCGTGTCAACTCGCAGTCCGGCAAGGGTGGTGCCGCCTGGGTCATTCTGCGCAGCCTGGAGCTGGATCTCCCCCGTGCTCTGCAGATCGAGTTCAGCAAGCTTGTCCAACAAGCCACCGAGGATGCCAACCGCGAGCTGCGCCCTGCCGAGGTCGTCCACTTGTTCGAGGAGTCTTACCACCTGAAGTCAAACCCCCGCTTCAACCTTATCGACTACAACATCACCACCGACCGCTCGCAATCCCCTGCCCCGCCTGAGCCCGGCAAGGCTCTCAACACTAAGAACCACAAGCGTCGCTTCACCGGTGTTATCGAAATCGACAATGTCCAGCACGCCATTACCGGTGTCGGTTCCGGAGCTCTTTCATCTCTTGCTGCAGCCCTCGCGTCTCTCGGTATCGATCTCGATGTCGTTGATTACAAGGAGCACTCCATTGGTACCGGTCGTGAAACCAAGGCTGCCACATACATCAACTGTACCGCTGCAGGTAGCAAGGAGAAGGTGTGGGGTGTTGGTATCCACTCCGATGTGGTGCAAGCATCGCTTATTGCGATGCTGAGCGCTGCTAGCTCGGTAAGCTTTTATACCAAGCCTTTGATTACATCTACAGTCTCTAACATGCCTTCTCTTAGTTCCTCACAAACAACGCTGGTTCTCCGGCTCCTTTCCGTCCTATTCGCTCTAATACCCTCACCAATGAGGATATCGAGGCTCTTCAGCAGCTGACAGACATTCCCGAGGCGGCCACTGCCAACGGTGGTCTGGCCCCTAAGGTCAACATTGAGCAGCTCACAAAGCAAGCGGATGCCTAAATGGCTTTAAAAGTGATTTGAAATTATTTATCGAGGAGCAGTTACCACATAATGCATGTCAATGAATTTGTACAATGAATTACCTATCACGTACACTTTCCACTAATCTCATCTCCCGTCACCCTCGAGCAGTATTTTGTGGCACCATTTTACGAGAAGTGGTAAGGGATAAGCAACTCCTTGTCATGCGCGACATAAATTCCAATAAGTAATTATCCGCTTTGTATAAGAACAAGCATGTAAACCATCTACAGTCCAAGTTACCACTTGAAAAAATCCAGCAAATCATCCCATCTCTTCTCCCTCACTCCGCCCCCATAAACATCAAACTTCTGCGCACCCTCTGACGCAACAATATACCCAAGCTCACAAGCTGAGAACGTGACCTTAGGCTGATTCTCATAGAAAGTATCGAAACCAGAAACCAGTGCTTCGGCCAGACTACCAACCTGACCTTTCGGATGGAGCTGGCGCCATGGGTATCGACATTCATCTCCTTGGCAAGACTTAAGTACCATCATCAAAGCATCGAGACGACTCATAATCTGCGTGAGATCGCGGTTGGCAATTTTGAAATTTTCGTGTTGGGAGGGGTTCGCTGCTAGGTTTATGGTTTGGTCGGGATCATCCTGTGATGATTTAGTTTAGTTTTTGGTTTATAGAGTGGATTCGAGGAGGTGACCGACCTTGAGATTGTAGAGTTCTTTCTCGTTGGTGCACCAGACTGCATAGTAGAGACTGTAGTTATCAGACACAAGGCGGATTCCCTTGTATGTGTTATTTTTGTAGCTGTTGCCAACGTCGTTGAGCTTATTGCTGGCGTAGCCGTAAATTCCCTCTGGAACCGCCTGCATTCCTCCAATGTTAGTCAGATTATCTTGGAAAATGTGTGAAAAAAGATCTTACCAAGCCCCAGTACTCAATGGCAACGTGCTCGGTCTTGTTATCGGCATTGCTGGCAGCAACGGTGGTCGGGATCGCCTTCCCATCCAAACCTTCTCTAGTAGAGTTGGCAATGGACAAGAAAGTCGGGGCTAGATCCGTGTGGCTAGTGACGGCATTTAAAGTCTGGTTCTGGGGGATTCCAGGGCCTCGAACAATAAGAGGGACGTTGATATCGGTTTCTTTGAGCCCATTTAGTCGACTTTCATTCAAAAGATTTGCGGAAGAAAACTCACCATAACCACAATTCTTGCCCGGCTGCAACCGATGTTGACCAAGATGATACCCATTATCCGTTGAATAGAAGATATAGGTATTGTCCAGCTCACCAGCCTTATCCAACTGCTCAATCAAGTCCCCAACCATATCATCAACAGCCTGCAGCGCACGCAAACGACACCGTTGAAAAACATCAATATAATCGACCTCAGTCTGATTCAACTCAGGCACATTCTCTGTCCAGCTCACAGCACCCTGAATCAACTTATTGAAGCTCGAATCTCTTGGTGCCTTGGCATCCTTGAAAAGATCTGCATGTCGGGGCGCATACTCCGGCTCCCCAAACCAGGTTGCTCCGTTCTCCGTCGAGCCATTCGCATGCGGTGCATTCGGCGCAACAGTCAACATCCACGGTCTATCCTGTGCGATCGCTTCATCCAAGAAACCAGAAGCTTTCTCGGCAATGACGTCGGTCGAGTAGTTGCCGTTGTAGTGGACAGGCGGGTTTCCATTGCGGGTCATTCGTGCATAATAGTAGCGGTAGGTCCAGGGGTCTAGGAGAAAGTCTGAACCGTTGAATCCGCGGGCGTAGGGTTTGTTGTAGTTTTCTTCTGTGTGGGCGTTCCATAGTTTGCCGACGTAGTATGTATTGTAGCCAGCATCTTGCATCCAAAGTGGTAGGTAGTTGTCGTTCCAGCCTGCTTCTACTACCTTTGGGTATCCACCGTAGGGAAGGCCGACGTCTGTAACGTTTGTGTTGTGGGGCATGCGACCAGTCCACAGGTTTGCGCGGGAAGGACAGCAGAGTGCAATGGAGCAGTAGTGCTTAGGGTAAGATACTCCTTTTTCAACGAGGTGTTCCTTGGCTAATGTTAATGAGCAGTTACACGCTTTGCTTTTTGTCGGATTGTTCACCTGGAGTTTGGGCATGTGATCTAATCCTCCTACATGCTTGCCCTGATCATCAGTTAAGATGAAGAGGATGTTGGGCTGCTTGGCTACGGCTAGGCCAGCTAGCAGTAATAGTTGGGAAAGTTTCATGTTGTAGAGACTGCTAGACAGAGAGCTTGAAACATCCAATTTCCTTAGTGAAAAAGCCCGGTTATATAGGCAGCTCCCTAGCCATCTGTCTCCAACTAAAATTCCTCCTAGCCCCTCGTCATTGGAAAACGTCAAAACCACATAGCGCTTGTCTCATTTCTCTGTAGAATTTGCACCACCGACAATCAACAGCGATCATACAGTAAAATTTGCTTGACAGAGCATAGTGCGATGGGGATAGCTCCCGCTGATCGCTATCGTCGGCGGAGAAAGCACGAGGACAAAAGAGGGTCTGGAGACGATCATGGGAATTTATGCAGGGCACACAAGGGTCCTCGTACTCTCTTTCGCGGAAGATAGAAGAAAACCGCCAAGAAAGAGAGGATTGCGAGCTTCGCACATCAATGATGCCAGAAGCGAGTGATGGTATAAGAGTGGGTCGACATCACGTCTTTGGTGGGGAAAACTTTATACACCTTTGGGGATCAGCGTTGCGAGGATTGATGTAGACAAAGATCACTAGCTTCAATCATGTTTCTGGGAATTACACGCCGAGTTACCACTCATAGCTCGGAGCTGATTTGACTCAGACACACCTCTTCAGGGTTGGAAGAACATACATACACATTACCTCGCTGGAGTCACATAGACACTGACAATTCATTCCTGGGTAGAAGCAAAGCATCCCAGTGGCCAGCGGGTATCCCTCCTTAATCACCTTCGCAGTCCAGGGTAGTCTACGGAATAGTGAGACCGAGAAGGTACGTGGATATGCACTCGATAATATTCCGCTGGGGTATGATTAGAGGTATCAAATGGTTTTTTGAGCTAGCTAATATAGATTGCAAAAAGAAAGCACAGACAGAGAGGTATTCATGGGTAAAGGAAAACAGAAATATGCCAGAACAGATGATAGACGCTTAGAGCTTATTCAAAATAAAGGACGGAAACAAAGACTCAACCAAGTTCTCGGTCAAAACGGACAAATTTGCATGCCAGTTAGGGAGAATTTACACTCTAAGTGTTCTCTTGGGAAAGTATGTGAAATAGTATGTTAATGTCATATACAGAGTATTTTCAGGCCTGGATCGGTCAAGACCTGGACTACTCGTAGCCCGTGCCATCGTAGCGGTGTCTGACCGCAGCACTTTGAGCACTTGGCCGACGCACAAAGTCGTGCTCCTCGTCTCCACCTACAGAGTTCTGGTACATCAGAGCTTCTTGAGGCCAATCATCGATGATGCCACTCTCCTGGGTACTTGGTCGATACATGTCATGCATAGGCCCAGCAACGTTGCCGCCGCCATTGTACAAATCAGGCTGCTGGCTAGGTAGAGAGTCACGCCCTGTGGAGGGCCGCTCGCCTCCTGGATGTTCCATTGGCGTGCTGACCATGTCAAAACTGAACCGGAAATCGCGGGATTCCCCTTGGGCCTCAGCGTTTGGATCGTGTTCCAGGGCATTGAAATGATGGTCATCGTCAGCAGACATGATCGTAGCGGATTGTGGTTCTTCGATATGGGGCACAGCGGAGGTCGGTTCAGGAACAGGAGTGGCAGAAACTGTGCGATCGGTGCGGGTATCGAGCTCAGGGAGCATGTGCTGGGGGTGCCCCTCATGATATGACGCCTGAGGAGCGATTGTCTCCTCGAGAACGACCCCCGCAGGGGATCGTGGGACAGCAGAGAAATCAGTCTCGTGGTTCATGGTCGATCCCCGACGAGTACTTGTGCCCATCGTACTTCCGGGTTTGGAGCTTCGGCTAGCGCGGTGTTGTGGCAACTCTGCGAAAATATTCTCGTCCAAATCGCGGATGCTGAACTGGGCGATTGTGCGCAGCTTGCGGGTCACCCACGAGGCCAAGACCTTTCCGCGTTGCTTCTCGCCGAGTCTAGAACGGGGGAAATCACCGTGAGAGACGAAGGCAACAATGTCCGCCACTACTTGGTGCTCATTCAGAACTACGTCGACAATGACAGGCACAAGTGACGCCAAGAAAGCCTTTCGGGTGACTTCAACCACGACCACAATCAAGCCACCCGCCTGGAAGATGGCAGATCCCCCATTCACGATATTTCGGTGACATGCCTCCACAGAGTTTTCGATGTCCATCGGGAAGTGATTCAGGCCGTTGACCTCAAATGTCTCGCCAATGCTTCCCAGGACGAAGAGAACTTGCATCTCGACATCCTGGCCCCCAGGCCCGATGGGCCGGGTAACAGTGTGAAGGAAACCAAGGTCACCAGTACGGACATAAGGTACGCCAGGGTCTCCATCAGCGACGCGGCCATTCAGTCTCTCAGCATCGAATTCATTCTTCGATCTGTAGAATCCAGTGGCGCAAGCATCGGACTGGACCCAGATCTCACCATACTCGCCAACGTGGGAAAGAGTGCATGTCTCAGGGTTCACAATTGCGATCTGTGTGTTAACGGGCACCATTCCAGAATCTTGGACCAGAAGGGCGGTGGGGTCAGCATCAGGATCAACTGGATAAACCAGACCGCGGCGAAGGCTTCGAATGTCCAGCCACAGCTCAATTGGTTCAATACACATGTAAGACCGAGTGACAATCATAGGATTGAGCACATGCGAATAACTGACGTTGATTGATGTGCGGTCTAGACTGGCAGTAGCGAAGTGCAAACGCGTCTTTTGGTCTGCATTGAAAGATTAGTCAGAATACAAAGAGTTGTCATAGCTGGTTGAACATACAGATATCGGCCCGGGGCCGACCTTCTGCTGAAATCATCAGATTCTTCAGTTCTTGCAGCTGGAATCCCTTGGCTGGCATAGCACTAGTAGCATAGTCCAGCATCTGGGCAGTTGCATAGGTATCTTTGATCTTGTAGCGCGAAAGCGTCACAAAGAGAGTCATGGGGTTTTGGGCAAAGTCAACAGGCGAGACGAGATAGGTGGGGGCGCCTATTGAATGCATGGTTAGAATAAACGTCTCCCAACACGGGTTGTCCAATTTCAAACATACCAACGTAGATACCTAACAAGCAAGTGTGGAGGAATCCAAGACCTAATGTGCTGCGCACACTTCCAAGCACGGGCCTGGAACTCGTCATTTGACAGGTTTCCTTCTGCACTTTACACATCCCCATGATCGTATCATGACCAATCTGAACAGAGACTCGCCGTTGGTCTGGGGTCCAGTAGGTCCAAACCAAAGCAGGCTGTTTACTCTGGAGCCATGCATCCTTAACGGTATATCCGAGCTCGCGGCAACTGTGCGATTGCTTTGAAGGTTTTGTCGTATTGTAGATCGCGGGAACACCAATTCGAAGAACTTGAGCAGACTGCTTGATATGCTGTGAAACAAGCTTCTGCCTCATGACATGGTCGACCTCAGTGTTGACGATGATAGCCTTGACATTGAAGTCATTGATGACATGTAGGAATGCTGGAGCGTCTTCTGAAAGGCGATTTTGGTCAATTGGAGCCAATGGAATGACCACAACGCCCAAACAGAAACAAGCATGGACGGCATAAATATACTCTTCAGAATGAGTGTACATTAGCACCAGATGATCACCTGGTCGCACTTTGACCTTGTTCTTCAGGTAAGTGGCCACAGCTGACACCTTCAGGTCAAATTTCTTCCAAGTGATGCCCTTGCCCTCCTTGCCGCGACCGTCAATCGAGCAGTAAGCCAGCTCCTCGGCCTGACGTGAGACGCGCCACTGGAGCAGATCAACAATTGTCTTGAAGTTGTTGAGAGGCGTGGAAGTTCGGTCATCCATGACAACGTCCCGATAGTCCACACCTGAGTACTGCTTCTCTTGGTAGGCAAGAACGTCTTGTCTCGAAGTAAGCGCAAGTGGTGACCAGATACCGCCTTCAGGATCAACGCCAACAGGCAAATTCATCACTGATCTTTCAACGCCGAATTTGACGTGTACGGCCTGCAACATACCGGCTTCAAACTCTTTCCGGCAGAGCATGTTGCCTATTTCTTTTCGGCCGCTTTTAGTCACGCGAGGAAGGCTGTTTGGAGCGGTAAGCAGGACACAGTACACACGAAGATGATGTTCATGATAAAGAACCTCCATGCATCTCTCAGCCAAGGAATCGAGAAGTACCGAGTCCAGTTGTCGTGGAGGGCCACCAGATGTCGTAGGCGCCGTTGAGGCAGCGTAGGATTCAAGGACAATTACTGGTAGATGCTCATCATTGACAAACACATCAAATGCGGTGCAATCGTGTATTTTTGGCACTTTCTTCAGAAGGCTGACGACCAGGTGCTGGACAAAGAAGTATCGATGTTCGACAACCTCTTGACCATGCTCAACCCATTCTACCTTCTGGCGAAGTCGATCCTCATATAGACCCAGCACAAATATCCTGCCTTCAATGACACAGCCCAGCAAGCCAGTGCGCAGGAACTCAGGTTCCACGAGTATGGGAGTGGGGTTCGCGTCTTCAAACTTGTATGGTCTAGCATGGAAAATAGCCTCCGTATGCTTCGGCAATGCCCAAAAGCCTCCAGAAAGAGATGGCGAGTCGACCCAGATTTCTCCAATAACGTTCGGGACGCACAAGAGGTTAGTCTCGGGATCGACAACACAGAGTGTCGCATCGGGAAGTGGGAAACCAAAGGCACCGACACGAACAGCGTGAGGCATACTTCTGGCATACTTCCGAGCATCTTCGCCCATGGCGAGTACAACAACTTCATTGCTCTTCAAGGCTTCCTTGTCAAGTAGAACCTCGCTCAATTCGTTCTTTGTGGTCTGTTTTGGTGCAGATACGCGAGAGCCACCACCAAGAAGACTGCTACCAAAGCCAGTGTTGGCTTCGGACCTCTCAGCTTTCTCATCATCGTCCTTGGAGCCAACACGTTGTGCGGGATCCATTTCATGAGTTAAGGAGCATCCCATTCGTTCTTCACCACCAACCCAGTCACGCATACTGATTACCATACCACCATGCTCCGGTAGACAGAGCATGGGAGCAACAATTTCTCTCGCTCGTGGATTTCTCATCGGTCGCAGCCATCGATCAGCCAAGATTTCGTGGAACTCGGGGTCAAGAGTCAGAGTATCGATCAAACAAAGTTTTACGCTGCTGAAATTAGGTTCAGAGTTCTTTTTGTAATGTCTAGTAGACATGGGATCCTGTTGGTAGTTGTAGGCGGCGATCTTCAAGCCAGAGTAGTCAGCGGCCATTACTGTCGATCGGTATTTGGTGATTATGTGGGCATATAAACCAGGTGTCTCGACAGCCCGGTCTTCGTGCCAGACAGTTGTATGGCCACCATACACAGTTAAGAGAACCCCCAGAATCATTCCGATGCCCTGTCTCGGGTCAAGATAGCTGGTAATGGTCTCTCCTTTAGTAGCGAACTGTCTGGCGCTAGCATCAGTGGGTACTGTGGAGACGATGGCACTGAGACAAGCCATCTGGTGCATGATGGTTCTGTGGCTCATCACGACACCACGCATATCGCCGGTAGGCGCCCGAGCAAACTCGATATATGCCAAGTCGGGGACAACAAGGGCAGGCGTGTCGTCCTTCTTCTTAGGGTGAAAGCTTCCGAATTCATTCGTCTTCCACCACTCCACTCCGCGTGGCCAGTTCAGCTTCTGCGCGGTGATATCACGCTGGAAGCCTTTCAGGTTATTCTCGGTAGTCAATGCCAGATGAGCTTGAGTCGATGTGAGTACCAAGTTTAGGGACTGATAGTCATCAAGACTGTTGATGGGAACCGCAACTACTCCAGCAATGAAACAACCCATGAGAGCGACAGCAAACTCTATAATTTCGGCTTCGCGATATATCAAGGCGACGCGGTCCCCGCGATATAGGTTACTTTTGTCACGGATCACCTGAGCGACTTTCTCAGCTCGGCTAGCCAGTTTGTCGTAGGTAATAGACGCGATTTCCTTTCCCTTCAAGTCCAATACCCAATAAGCTGGCTGCTTGGGATGTGCTCGAGCCCGGTGGCGGAGGACGGCAGGAAGGTTTTCGAAGGTTGACATAGGTATGTTTTTGTCATGTGGGTCGTGCACCGCAAATGGGATATCTCGAGGTTCAAGGGGCATGAGATGTTCAATGGCTGGTCCATGGGCCAGTTCCGAAGGTGGAATAAACGGTGGTGGCATGTTTGCTGTGGGTGAGAAAGCTTCTCCTGATTGTGAGTAGCGATGAAATCCCCCTCCGTAGCTCTCGCGGTAGTCATCATGTTGTTGACCAGCGAAGTCAGAGAAGAATCCCTGCTGGGAATCAAGCATCGTTGACTGTCGCGTGACACCACCAGAACCCGGGCCATACATGTCCATGCCCTCGTCAACATACTCATGTTGAGCGTCAGGATTAAAGGCATAGCTCTGGCTCATCAAAGTCGCCGTTCTCGAGCCATCAGGGCCCTGTTGGGCCGGGGGCATGGGCTTGGGGAGGAACAGTGAATCATGCGACGAAGCAGAAGGCATCCGATCGTGTGTCTGTAACAACCCCAAGCTGTCCCTATCATAATTTCCAGATGTCGCCGGTGATGGAGTCTGCATATCCATACTGACACCATGGTTGTACCCGAATGATCCGCCTTGCGTCCCCTCGTACCCACCGGCATAGGTTGGAGACGAAAGGCCGCGTTGTGAAGATTCGGCTGTTGGTGGTCGAACACTCAGAATAGCTGGAGGACCCATATGGCCTCCATCCGACGCATCCTCATGGCCACTGTGGGCGCTGATTTCAAGTGGTTTGTTTGGTCCGAGGAACTGCGAGAGAAGGAGGGTGCGACGTTTTTGGTACCTTTATTCACGATTAGCTCGTACATTTCTTGTGTATCGTCTGACCCCCATTCAGCCACAAGCATCTTCTTCCTCGCTCTTCTCCCCGTTCTCGTGGGACTAATTGGTCGACAATCGTAGTCAAGGAACACGGCTTACCCTTTCTCGGTGATATCGCCTTCCTGTTAAGTCACACGTCTTGTGTAAGCGCAAGGATCAGGGCCATGCCTTGATGGAGAAGTACCTACCTCATATTCCTTGTCCAAGTTCCGCAAAGCGAACTGGAGGTCCGGGTTCTCTTCCGCCATTGTGGACACGGGGAAGGCCTCAAATTGAAGAAGTGTGGATCAAAAGCGCGGGGGAGGGATGACAGGAGCACCTATCTCAGGAACGCCTCATCGCAGATGAACGGCTTTCGCACAATGAGGGAAAACCAGAAGAGGAGCAATCCACCGAAACCCCTGTTGCTCGTCGAATTATCCGGGGTTGTTTGACGAACGCTTTCCTCGAATTGTCCCTTGAAAGTGTCGGGACTTCCGCGTCACCAACGTCACCCACGCCAAGGCGGTCAGGCGAACCGAGCGTGTACATTCAAGCTGAGACCTGTCTCTGGTCAAACCTGAAGTTATTTTAATGACATTTTCCAGACCGAAGAATAATTAGTGACGAATGACTGTTCTCTGGTCTCGAAATTATATCAATTGGAATGGCTTCTGGGTTGACCTTTCCCATTACATCAAGTGTCTATGTAGTAGATAAAGAAAGGTTTCAGTCAAGGAGAGTCAATGGGCGTTATATGCTTCAGTATAGCCTGTATAGATTAATTGAAGATTTAAAATGTTACTCATTGACTCATTATCCAATAAGCGAGGGTGGAAAGCTTGGACTCAATAATTGAACCACAAATAACTGTAATAAGAACCCGTTGTATACAAATCAATGTTCCTGCCTGATTCTAGACTGCTGCCTGAGAACGAGACGATATAGGTCACATGACCTATGGGGTATGATTGGCGGTCGCATTCTGCCCTAATCTCATGTGACCCCCACAACAGGGCTAAGCGAGCGCACCCAATTTCCCTTGGTCACAGACGCCTCGACTTGACGATTCATCCACCCAACGACAACCTCCCACGAAACCCTGCCAAAATGTCCGACAACGGGGAAGTTGAGGTCGCTGCCTACCCCTCCCTGCCCAAGGAGATCGCTGCCCTTGAGGGCGAGATCAAGCTCTTCGGAAAATGGAGCTACGAGTGCGTCAAACCCGTGACCAGAATTCAATATTGAATATCGCTAACATCCAATGCAGTGTTGAGGTCCGTGATATCTCTCTGACGTGAGTGCACCCTATATCGGTCCAATCCATCATTTCAATCGAACGCGAATAAGGAGAATTGGGTTGTGGGACGTGGTTTTTTTGCGCCAACAAATCGAACACCGAAATTTTACGACTGTCCAGCATGCACAACATCCAGCACAACACATCGAAGGATATCAAAAAAACAGAAACTGA
Organism: Penicillium frequentans; assembly: GCA_028828275.1. Lineage (NCBI taxonomy): Eukaryota > Fungi > Ascomycota > Eurotiomycetes > Eurotiales > Aspergillaceae > Penicillium > Penicillium frequentans. Next base: position 575,770 of record JAQIZY010000012.1, read on the forward strand.
CTCGTTTGCCCATCTACAGCGACTACATCCAGATCCGCGCCCCGGTCTACACCTCCCACACTGCCGGTCGCTATGCCGCCAAGCGTTTCCGCAAGGCTCAGTGCCCCATCGTTGAGCGTCTCACCAACTCCCTCATGATGAACGGCCGTAACAGCGGTAAGAAGGTTATGGCTGTCCGCATTGTCGCCCACGCCTTCGAGATCGTACGTCTTATCCAAATCCATCACACAACCCTATTTCAGCCTCTAACATGGTTTTCTCCAGGTTGCTGTCATGACCGACCAGAACCCCCTCCAGGTTCTGTGCGACGCTGTTGTCAACAGCGGTGCCCGTGAGGACTCCACCCGTATCGGTTCCCAGGGTACCGTCCGTCGCCAGGCTGTCGATGTTTCTCCCCTGCGCCGTGTCAACCAGGCCGTTGCCCTGCTCACCATTGGTGCTCGTGAGGCTTCTTTCCGGTGCGTTCCAACCAACCGATTTGGATGATTTGGAATATTGAACATCCATCCCGAATATTCTTGGGACATAAAACTAACAACCCTTATAGTAACATCAAGTCCATCTCCGAGTGCCTCGCTGAGGAGCTTATCAACGCCGCCAAGGGTTCCTCCAACTCTTACGCCATTAAGAAGAAGGACGAGCTCGAGCGTGTTGCCAAGTCCAACCGGTAAAGGGTTTTCTGGATGTTGTTCTCCGTTTGGTTCTGTGTTAAGGAATCTGGAGTGGACGGGGGGTTTTCAGCGGGATTCAGTCGTTTTGCATGCATCTGCGCGGCTGTACATTAGATTGAGACAGTCAGAAGAAAGCAGAGTCCAAAAAAATAAGGATCGCAATGGGATGGCTTTTTTCCAACGTAGTTGGGATACGATGAAGACCTCGGGTCGTATAATGGCCACTTTCAATACGACAAAAATGTTTATTTCCATTTTAGGCCTTTTTAAGCTGTCTTCCCAAAGTAGATTGGAGTAAAATGAGAAATTGAAATGTAATCTAATAGCAATTATCAAATTGTAAGGTGGATAATCCATGTTGGCTGGATTCCAAGGGAGAAGTGGTCCCGGGGCGCTTATCGATACGGCAGAAGAAAAAAAAGTTTCAAAGCGGTGGACCTGCATCACCCCAACCTCGCCCACCAGCACTTACTTTGTCTCTACAGACAACCAACAAGATGGTGAAAAGAAAGTTGGGAGCCTTGGAAAAGGTTGAGGCTGACTTGTATGTCCACTTTTCCCAATAATCGGGCAATGCGCCCGAGGACTAGTCCAAACCAGTCGTCGGAGTTGGTATATTGACATAACTGCCAGGCCCAATCTACAGCACAAAATTCGCCGGGATCCCAAGTAAGCTGCCCCATGGCTCTCTGCATATGTTCTCCTTGGAAAATCAGAAAGACTAACAACATTTGCAATCTCTCAGATCCTACATCGAGGATTTCCGTGCCCAGCACTACCAATATGAGTCGCATCGTGAAATTTTCATGTCCGCGCCCACGTCGGCCACTGATACCGGTATCATCTCACTGCGAGACCTGATTGACTTTATTACCCATGTCGCCGATTGTTATCCTGAGATCCTTAAGGACTTTCCTCAACAACTGATCGATATGCTCATGCAGCATCACTTGGTGCTGGAACCCGAGCTGAGAGAAAAGTTGGTTGGAAGTATTGTTCTTCTGCGAAAGAAGGATTGTTTGGACTCGCCAACGTATGTGAATCTAAGGAATCCCCGTTGAATGCTATGATTCTGGGAACTAATGATTTATATTACAGTCTGCTCCACACCTTGTTCCCGATTCTCATTTCTACGCCTAGCAAGACTCTGCGCGCCCTGTTGTTCCAGAAGATCCTGTCTGAGCTGCGCACCTCCAACTCAAAGACTACCAACCACAAGTTGAACCGTACCATGCAGACTGTTCTTTTCAACTTGGTCACATCAGACCGCACGTCCTCCAAGGCTCTTTGGGCAATCAAACTGACCCGAGAGCTATGGAAGCGCCAGATCTGGACTGACTCCAAGACTGTCGAAATTATGAAGGAAGCTAGTTTGTCAGAGAACGAGAAGGTCATCATTGGTGGTGTGCGCTTCTTCCTCGGTGGAGACAAGGAACGTGAGGAGATGGAGGATGAAAGCAGTGACGAGGAAGTCGATGTTGCTGGCATCAAGCATCGGCTTGGCATCAACAAGAAGACCAAGAAGAAGGCCCGTGTTGCCCAGAAAGCGATGCAAGCTCACAGGAAGAAGGAGAAGAAGAAGAACCAGCCCCACGCGCTCAACTTCTCGGCCCTTCACTTACTGCATGATCCCCAGGGCTTTGCTGAGAACTTGTTCGCCAAGCATCTACAAAACACTCGGTCTAAGCTCAAGCTGGAGCAAAAGCTCTGTGTTCTGCAGTTAGTATCTCGACTGGTCGGTCTGCACAAGTTGCACATCATGTCGCTCTACTCCTACTTCCAGAAATTCCTTACCCCCCGTCAGCCCTCAGTCACTTCGTTCCTGGCATCGTTGGCCCAGGCATCTCACGATCTTGTGCCTCCGGATGTTCTTGAGCCTCTTATTCAGAAAATTGCCAACGAGTTCGTTTCTGAGGCTTCTGCTGGAGAGGTTGCTACGGCTGGTCTCAACGCCATTCGCGAGATTTGTGTCCGACAGCCTCTGGCGATGAACGAGACCTTGCTTCAGGATCTTGTCATGTACAAGAAGAGTAAGGATAAGGGTGTGATGATGGCCTCGAAGGGTCTGTTGAGTCTCTACCGTGATGTTGGCGCGTCGATGCTCAAGAAGCGTGACCGTGGTAAGGAGGCCGCCATGGGTCTTCGTTCTGGTGATAGAGAACAGAGACGCTTCGGTCAAGAAGAGGCCGGAGAAATCGAGGGTCTCGAGCTTCTTGAGAAATGGAAGGAAGAGGAACGCCGCAAGAAGCGACTTGAGAAGGGTCTTGCATCCGATGCTGAAGATGATGATGAAGAAGATGAAGAAGATAACTGGGATGCCTGGAATGTCGAGGATGACGACGACAGCAGTGTTGATGGTGAGTGGATCAACGTCGAGAGTGACGGTGAAATCGATATTAGTGACTCGGAAGACGAGGGCAAGGACCGGCCCTCCAAGAAGGCCAAGCAGGATGCTGAGAAGGCCGAGGAGAAGGTCGAAGAGAAGAAGGAGGAGGATGCTCCTCGCCAGTCTGCCTTCTCCAAACTTGCAACCACACGCATTCTCACCCCGGCCGATCTGGCCAAGCTTGCCGAGCTTCGCGCCCAGGCGTCTTTGGAGTCCGCTGTTTCCGGCAACAAGCGTCGTCCCGGACAACTTCCTCAATCCCGCCACACCGATGATCCTCTGACCGCCGAGGAGATCGAAGGTCTGGCGGCTTTGTCCGCTGCCAAGCTCACTCGCGAGGAGAAGATTGCTCATGCCAAAGAGGGTAAGACCGATCGGGCTGACCATAAGAGCAAGGAAGCCAAGCGGAGAGAACGCAAGGAGGACCTAGGAAAGAGTACCACCAATAAGGAGAAGGCCCGCAAGAAGAACTTCCTCATGACGCTCGGAAAGGCGAGAAGCAAGAACAAGCGCAGTTTGGTTGAGACTCGGGCTGTGTTGAAGGCTCACCATGACCGCAAGAAGCGTGGTGGAAAGAGAGGAAATATTGGTAATTAGACGGTCTATTCTTGGTATATATGTCTTGCTAGACTTTGAATGCTTATCATCGATGGGACGCGGCGTTAAATTATTTCCTGTTTTCCAAGGTTGTTTTGGGACAAAAGCTTGATATGCGCGTCAATACCACTAGGTAGTATAGCATCAATTGATCATGTTACATTTGAACCCAGTGCTATCTGTAATCAAATTTCTTAAATTGCGGGATGAATATTATAAGCAGGTGTAGGCACTCTGAGATTCAGGTATCTTGTTAAAAAGAAGGTTGAACTTGAGGGTGCGGTCGATGTACATACTTCCCGCCTTACCTGGATATATACAGTCAACTCTCACCCTTAGCACACCCTCCTATCCATAGAGAATTGTGTGCTAAGGGTGAGAGGTGCTTAAGGTGAGAGGATGATGTAATCAACTAGTCAGCTAGCCCTGCTCCCTATTGCCTATTTAGGTTTCCATCCCATATCCTCTAAGGTCACCTGACGCTTCTCCTCGACCTAAATCCTGCCAAACTCGCTGATTAAGCTCTTAACCTGATGTGTATGGTCTAATGTGCTCTTTTCCTTACTTCCAACCCATAGTAATGTATCCTATAGATGACCTATCGTATCAGAATTAGATAGAATCTCTAGTGGAGGCCCGTTTTCTTTGATATCTTATGCTTCAGAGCTCTCTATATCAAAATATATATCTTGCCTATCGGTTCCATCTTTAACTATAATATCCTCCTATATTAGATCCAAGAATTAATCAAATGACATTATATCATTATAACGAAGCTTCTCATTATTTGATTATATAGAACTTGAATCTCACCACTTAATCTAGGCTTAGAAACTAGGTGGCCGGTCTTAGTAGAGGTGGGGAAAGCGTGAATATTAAGCACTATGATTGGTCGATTAAGCTGACTAGGCAGATTACTCAGCAAAAAATGGGTGTGCAAAGGGTGAGTGTGCTAAAGCGGGAGATTTGTATGTAAAATCAAGAAAAGTGGGTCCATCCAAGCAGATTGTGTGCTATAAGCGGGAGTGTGCTAAGGGTGAGAGGCGACTGTAACTCCATTCATTAGGTACCTAGAAGGATCAATGACCAGATAGATTATTTACAGCGCTAATCAGGAAAATCAAGTCTTACAATTGAATTCAAGAATAATAAAACATTTAACCAATCATTGAATTATTCTCATTCAAGAACGATAGTTTCTTACTTTAATATCTGGACGTCGTGCTTGTAGACTTTAGATGGTCTGGTATACACGTGACTCACAAGCAGCCCTAAGCCCTACTACCGTCCAAAACTGGCATAATTGAAAAGCGTGTCGAAAGACGTGTCAAGCGCGTGTCACGGACCCGCGTCGCGTTTCCCAGACTACCAGCCGCATCATTTTGTCATTCTGCATTTCTTATCTTCCTCTCCCCTCTTCAATGTCCCCCTGCCCCTCACTTTGAAATCGGTTTGATACCCCCACCTCTCCACTCCATCTATCTATCACATTACACGATGCAACCCTCAAACAGTACTCTGTCCAAGCGTCGGCGCTTCCAGCCCTCAATCACCTCATACTTCTCCGCCGGGTCAACCGCCCCCAACGCTACTGTATCGCACAATCACTACTCGACCGCCACCTTCTCAGCCACTCCAGTGGTGCCAGCCAAAGTCCAATCGTCACTTCTTTCCGTCGGTATGCGGGTCCGCAAGTCCGTGGCCGATGGATACAAGACCCAGATCTCGCTGGAGAAGGAAAAAGCTGTGCCAGCGATGAATGCACCGGTCGCTCATACGTACACCACCAACGGTTACTCCGAGCTGACGCCCTTTTCTGGAATGGGCCGATCCGCCGTCACCGATGACGGCGATGACTTCTCCCTCCCGCCTAGCAGCCAGGAATCGATCGCATCGGCTGACTCTGTCCCAGTCATGTTGAATGGCCAGAAGAGACGCCTGGATGGGAGAAGCGATATATTTGCGGATGATGATTCCGATCTGGAAGATAACCAGCCATGGCAGGATGCTCCACTCGGACGAACTATCCTATCTCCAAGCTTGGGACAGCAGCGACGCCGTATTCTTGCGATTCAACGCAAAGCTCAACTGAATGAAACCCCGGGCATGGACTTGGACGACTTTGAAGAGGCTACCTTCCTTCGTCGACGGGAGGAGGTTGATGCTGACTGCCAGATGGACTGTGCTTGATCGCCCCGCCCATTTTTCTATGTTTAAATCTTTCTTTCACGGCCACTGGATGGTATTCTCTGCTGTTCCTGGTTGTTGGAGTCTTTTGTTTTGTATCTATACCCTGTCTGTACCATAATTTGTATCATCATCTGTATTTTATCTGAAATCTACCACGCAGCGCGCAGTCGGATTGCATTTTGTTACCTCTGAAGTACATCGCTTATCCAAAAATATTACGTATTACATCTGCATAGAACAGTTAGAACAGTAGCAATTCCTTTTCAAAAAGCAGGTTTTTACTTCTTAGATGCTCAAACACGGATCGATAAGTCTAAGATTCGATACTCTTAAAAATCGCCGTAGAGTGAACCCAAACAGGATAAATGTTCAAAATCGCATAGCGAATGCTAAAATTCAGATCTATCATAAAGTGTCATTATACATGAGATATAGTCTTTTAATAAAACCACCGGAAACATTCCCCAGCTGGACCGTCCCGAAGATTCTCCGTCGGGATATCTTTAGCCTGCACATGCACACCCTGAGCTAGGTCCCTCCGCTTATTATCCCACATCATCCAAAGTCCCAGAGAAATCGTCAAGACGATACCAACACCACCAAAGGCAGCAGTAGTGACCAAAGCCGGGATGTACTTTGGTGCATCCTGACTGCGAAAGATGTTCGAAGCAACAACACCCATCATATTAGCCACAGGGACAGCGATACTAGTCAAAACGACACGCTGTCCCTCATTGGCAATGTTGTTGTTATACCAGACATCAAGTAGAACAGAGGGCGCAGATGTACCCCAACACATAAGGAAGGAAGCAAAATAAGCCACATTGATATTGTTCTCAACATCAATAGCGGCGTAAATCACCATTCCGGTAAACGTGAACAAGAATCCAAGCGCGATGAATGGGAATCGCCATCTCGTCCAATCACTGCAGAAGGCCAGAATGAGCAATACAGCTGCTCCGGAAACGTTAGGCGCAACGGTATATAAGTTCGTCTTGACTGTACTGTATTGCAGACGCTCGATAATAACAGGTAAGAAGAGCGAGACGCCCTGGAGGGGGACACCGAGACACATCTCAATAGCGAGAATAGCCCAGCTAGTCCAATGCTTAAAAATGCGGAATGCGTCTCGGATATTCAGCTTTTCGTTGACGACGGCCGAACTATCGATTTGCAATCGGAGGTAGGCGAGTTCTTTCTCTTCTGGCGTGAGGAAGCTTGCCTCAGATGCCGAGCGGGGAAGATACCATAGTGCGAACACGGCGCAAATTAGGGTTGCGCCGCCTTCAATTAAAAAGAGGTATCGCCATGATGCGAGGGGTCCTGACTGGATCTGGAAGACGCCGAAGGCAAGTAAGCCAGAAAAGGCGGAGCCGATATTCTGGGCAGCGTAGAAAATAGCGAGACGACGTGCTAATTCGCCACGACGGTAGAAACTGAGTTTATTGTTAGATTATAAGTTGATCTTGAGCAGTGAGCCAACGTACGTTGTCTGGTAGTAGATGACCAATGGGAAGAAGGCACTCTCGGCCATACCCAGGAACCATCGAATAGCAAGTAGACCACTGAAGTTTTTAACGGCGACCATGAGAACAGTGCATAGACCAAAGCCTAACATCATGCAAGGCAACACGACATTGGGACCGAATTTCTTGCCAAGCAAACCAAGAAATGGGGCTGTGAGAACATATGGAACATAGAATATACTGAGAACAGTGCTGTACTGGTTGTCGACAAGGTGTAAGGTCTTTGTAAGCCCGGCGGTCTTTGCATTACCCAAATTTGACTTATCCAGACTGTTGAAAAGGTACATCATAGCCAAGACGGGGAGCAAGTGGAGATCGAACTTCCAGACCAAGGCCTTTTCGGCCTTGGAGTCGATATCGACACTTGCGATAGTTGTATGTTCATCGTGTTTGGGTTTGGATGAGACCTCAGACACAGACATGACTGCGATGATTGATTAAGCCCTTAAAACAGGACTGAAGGGGGAATATCATCTTAGTTATACTACAAGTAAATAGCTTATCATCTACATTGCCGAGCGTAGTACATAGTACGGAGATAGCGGTCGAACCCCGCAAGATAAGACAATCCCTTGGCTTGTCTTGGCTGGCTGATAAGCACCCACTAAACCTTAAAGGTAAAGGATTCGCCGCGATTTCTCCTATCTTTCGCGTGGTTAATGGCAGTGAATAAGGTTTTCAAGTAATTCAATTTGTCTGGAGTCAAATTTCCCCGGATGGAAAACGGTCGGGTCAAATCAGGTACGCTGGCTTATAAACTCCACCGGCCCACTATGTGAGCCCCTATCGAGGCAACGGGGGTTTTCGGGCGGATCCTGACCGAGGTAGCTTATTCATAGCACCATCTGGACGATGTTGCCGCTTCATCGAAAGAAATGACGTCGAACCCCGGTTATCCAAAGTTAGGTACACTAAATTACAGATCCCGATGGCTTCCCCCAATCAAGAATTCTGACTAACCACTTCCAAATTCTTAATCTCGTAAAGCGTCGCTATCAAGATTAGCTTCGGACATGCAAGTAAGATTAAAACAAACTTACTTCCAGTAGGTCCGGGACTCCCACTACTCCCCTCCATCTGCAGATCAATAATCAAATACAACGGCTGCCCCGTAAGCCCACTAGCATACTGCTCCGTGATCAAGGTCCCATCAAGATAGAATTTAATACTAACATCACTCCCATTCTCATCCCTAAACTCAGCCTTAACAGTATGGAACTCCGTCGGATCAGGATAATCCACATCATCAGCCGTAACCACACTGGAAGTATTAAACGTGTTAAAGCTGATATCGCCCGTACCCTTCCACTCGGCAATATCGACCTCGGGAGGCCAGGAGTTCACACCATCGAGCCAGAACGCAGGCCAAGTTCCCGTGACCACGGGAGCGAGGAAATCGGCAGAAAAATCCAGGCCGCCTGATTCCTCCACGGTGAATGCTTGTTTGGCCCAGACGGTGCCGGAGTCGTAGGCGTACTCCGAGCCGCCGGTGTACGTTGCGTTTAGAGTTAGAGTGCCGGGTGTGGAGATTACGGCGTTCGCGCTACTCATTATAGCGGCGCCATTGTGGGTGTCGCCCCACGGGTAGTTGTAGTTGAAGTACTCATTTAGGGTTGTGTTGGAGTCGAAGCAGGTGGTTGGGATGAGAATATCTGAGCGTTTGTTGATGTTGGTTCCCGGCAGAGCGAGTGCTAGGTGTGGGAGGAGGGCGAGGAAGATAGATGCAGAATACATAGTGGTCGTGTCACTTTTCATGTTCTTTTCTTTGGGAGAGACGATTTGTTTGTTTTAGTTTTTAGAAGTATGGGAGAATGGCATCTTGCCGACTTTATATGAACAGAGCATTTTGTCTCCGCTGCAGATCTTTCTTTGTAGAGATTTGTTGCATTAGCACAGGGAACTGAGGGCTTCCTCAAGTATGCAAAACATAGCGTATAGGCAATTAGCCGAACTTTTAGTGCCTGCAGAACAACGATATCTAAGACGAACCAGCGTATGATGTCTGTTGAAACAATGCTGCGACCCCCACAATGCAGGGACTAAGGGGATATGATATCCTGAAAACCTGCAGAAAGACAGATACCACATGTTTGACTGGTGGAGATCAACGCCCCGCCGGAGCTTCTTTCCAAAGGTTACATTTCGTTAAGTGTACCCCGCAACTATACAGCAAAATGATTCCATAAAGCCTCTATTAAGTATGTAATGGACTGTATGTAGATGAATTAAAGAGTCATGCTGGAGAATCTGTTTCCCTCACAATCTACGCGAATTCAAGATGTTTCTGTCCCCATATTGTTCCCTAGCAGTGCAGATCTCGACGGAAAATAGCCTAATCAGGCAATTCCAGCGAAACTGCAGTTGAAACCCTCAAGTTCATGGAAATGTGGGGCTGAGGGTCTCAAGGGAAGATCGTGCTGATTCGGGTTTCATACTTCCGAGCATTATCCCGTCTCCGATGTGGACTAGAGCCCGCGATAGAAGGGAAAGGTCCGATGAAAGACCCGAGGATCAGTCATTCCAATACTTAGCTAGCTGTAGAGTCGTCATATCATCAGACAAGACCGTGTAACCCTCTCATAGGCTAAATCAGCCATTCATGCTCTGTAGAAAGCCACGTAGTTCGTCACAAAAAGCAATACTCAATAGATGTATGTGGGATAAGGGATGGAGCCAGATTCAACGTTTTTGCTTCTTTCGTGTGACTCCCCTCGTTTTGTCTATAACTCACTTCAAGCCCCTGAGATGGCTTTTTATCTACAGACGCGCATGTACGCACCTTTGAACCATTACACAGATGTAGTATGTCGGCTCTTGACTCGGTTATACGGCGATGTATCTCACAGAACGCAGATGAGGCTATAATGCGGGCCATTCACTCTCCCTGACAGATACTACATCGATTTTTCCACCTTCTGGTCCTTGCCCAGGTAGGTAGATGGACTTCATTCTCTTTGGTGAGTCCCAGCCATCAAATCGCAGCGTCAACGATCAAGATCAAAACTAAGTATTGGTTCGACATAGACCCTTGCACAGCATAATGCATTTCCTGCAACGAAAGATTCAATTCGATTCCTGGAGGGGATACCTCATACTTCGAGCAATGACCGTCACGCTTCAGGTCATCGTGTTCGTTCTCAAATTCGTGACGAAATGGTGGCGTCCGTCATGGGAGGCACACGAGCTTCGCTCATAGTCCTCAACTTCAACCTTTTTTTTCTCTTTAACACGTTTGACAGTGCTGGAGCGGCTATCTTTTGTTTTTTCTTGGTTGGAACATAGATTGAAATGAATCATGTCACAAAGATCTAAAGGTACTTGCTAATCGGTAAAGCTAGATCAAACCCACTTCCATGCGTTGTAGACAAAACTCCATTGAATCTCTTTTCTCTATTACTTAAAAACATGACATGAATGCATAGTACATGAGGATATGAAAGTTTTATCATGCGCTGTACTTGAATAAAAAAAATCGGAAAAGGACCAAAATGCGATATAGTGACAAAATCAGACAGATCAGAGCTCATCCTTCCGATCGTCCTCCTTTGCCTTCTCCGTCTCCTTCTCATTGCCCTTGCCGGCCTTGTTCTTAGTCTTTTTCTCGGACTTCTCTTTCTTCGCCTTATCGCCACCGGCCTTTTGACCCTTTCCAGCGGCCGCTGTCATGCGCTCGTACATGCGGTTGAGGATACGCTCGAACTCGCGAAGACGGGAGTCGATTTCCACAACAGTCAAGGCCGGGTCATCTGACTCGGTGAGCTTCTCTTGCAGCTCGAGTTGAGCCTCAAGCCAGGGCTTAGTAGTGTCGTAAGCCTGGGTTAAGGTGGTGAGGTCCGACGGGGTGAAAAGCGTGTACTTGGGACCAGTTGGCTTTGCGGCGGCGGAAGACTTGGTAGAGGTCTTCTTGGTAGAAGTGGAGTACGCGTCGTCGTCGAGGTCATCCAAATTATCGGTGGGGGCAGCAGTAGGGGTGCTAGCGGAGTCGGTCTCGTCTTCGGCGGTTGCGGTGCTGGAAGCCGAGAGAGAGGATGAATAGGCCGCGTCGTCAATAGCGATCTGGCTCTCGATCAGCGACTTCATGGACTCGGCATTTTTCAACATCTCCTGGAGAAGTTCCACACGAGCTGGGCGGGAGGAAGCCTCCTGAATGCGCTTCAGAGCGGGGTCAACGATGGACTTCAGATCCTTGAGCTTCGCCTTGAAGTCGGCGGTGTGTGCATTGTCACTGTCTTCGTACAACCAATCGCTGGCCTGGGAGACCTTCTCCTGAAGAGTGGTCAACTGGTCGGCCTTGACGGCATTCACGAAATCTTCGCCCTCAATGAGGTCACGGCTGCGGTAGATGAAAGACTCAAGCTCGTTCAGAGCCTCCTCACGCAGAATACGTTCGCGATCAGATGCGTCGAAGGCAGCCAGGCGAGCACGGATGCGGGCCAGCTCGGAGGCCGAAGGAGCCTTGGTTCCAAGTGGTGTGGACTTCAAAGCGATTGGAATGATCTCAACCTTGGTACCCTTGGTGCTCTCCTTACCAGCGGTGGCGGTAGAGGCGCTGGCGGACGAGGTTGTGGAAGCCTCAGCCTCAGCCTCAAGGGTGATGGATTCGGCGGGTTCGCCATCCTCACCGAGGATCTGTTGCTCATCTTTCTTGGAGCCAAGACCGAAGAAGCCCTTGACGTCTTCCACTATTCCCTTCTTTTCGGCCTCCACCTCACAGCTCACATTGCCACCAGTCACTTCGGGAAGGCCGTCAACAGGGCTGAGACGGATCGCAAACTTGGTCGTAATGTTCGCAGCCGAGCAGCCAAAGGTGTCCTTAAGCTTGGCCACTGACGCGGTCAAATTCTGGGTCTGCACGCTCAAAACGGGCAGCTCATTCTCATCAACCAGCTGGTGGAAGCTGAGCTCAAAGTCATCGAGGTTCTTGACAGTCACCTGTTTCTCCGGGCCCACCTGGGAAGTAGAGGTGAAGAGCTTCTGGGTCCGCTCCTTGCGATCAGTGTTCCACTTTAGAACAACAGGGTAGGTAGCCGCATCATGGGCACGAATATCCTTAACGCGGAAGCTGGGGCTGAGAGCGGCACCCTTGAAGGCAGCACCAAATACAGCAGCCTCATCGGCGTTGACGTTGGTCCGAAGCTTCTTAGCCGAGCCAACAACCTTCTCTAATTGCTTCTGAACAAAAGGAGTTCGGATAGCTCCACCGTGCAAGACGACGGAGTCAATATCGTCAAGCTTCAATTTGGCGGCCTCTAGAGCTTGCTCCAAAGGAAAACCGACGCGAGCCACATGTTCAGCAGCCATCTTCTCGAAAGCGGCGCGGGTAATCTTGTACTTGAAGTTCAATTCATCGTCGTAAAGTCCCTCAAAGCTGGCAGATGTTTCGGTGTTGGCACTCAGAACCTGTCGGATCTTCTCCGCATCCTTCCACAGACGCGCCATTGTCTTTCCGTGCGCCTTGACCTGTTCCGGAGTGACCTTGTCCTTAAGCTTCTTGTCCTCAACCAACTTGGCAACCATATCGTCAACAATGAGATCATTGAGCGAGTCGCCTCCAAGGGTCTTATCCCAACCAGCTCCAAGAACGTGAACTTCCTGAACAGTCTTGTTGAAACGGCCAACGTCCTTGACCTGACGGCTCTGGAAGCGCAAAACACTGACAGTGGTTGAGCCAGCTCCCATATCGAAGACGACGTGATATTCGGGCTTCTCGCCATCTGAAACACTAGGGAATCGTCGGGAAGTGGCGTAGTTCAAACCAACAGCCAAACCGTCGCTGACAAGCGCCTCGATATTCAAACCTGCCAGCTCCGCCGCCAACACAAGACTCCGCTTCTCCTCCGCGGTGTAGAAAGCGGGATAAGTAATAACGACGTCGCGGACATCAGAGCCCTTTCCAGCCAAGGCATCGGCGTTCTCCTTCACCTGCTTCAACTGCATGGCCAAAATCTCCTCGACCAAAAACGCATCCTTCTTCTCCGCTTCGCCAAGTCGGTTGCTGCGGAGAGCAGCAGAGCCACGGCCATCCGGGGCACTCTCGAGGTTCAACGCTGGAAACCGGCTCCAGTAATTCTTAATCACATCATTATTTCCATCATTAAAAGGCACGCCCAGAAGTGTCTTCAGGTTGATGTAGACGTCGTCCGGGTAGCGAGCCGCCAGGGCCAGCGCATTACCGCCGTAGAACCGTTCAGGGAAAGCCGCAGAGGAGTCTCGTGTGGGCTTGAATGCGATAGCAGCGGCTTCCTTGCGCTTCGAGTCTTTGCTGAGGACGATTTCGAGTGGAATACCAGGCTTAACTAGTGTTGCTTTAAAGTATTCTGTGCCGACATCGACACCGAGAACGGCGGATCCAGCTGCGGAAGCTGATCCTGCAAAGCTGATGAGGAAGACGAGAATTGGGAGGATTGCGAAGGAGAGGAATGGCGAAGTATGAAGCCTTTGGCGGCCTGGGAGAGCCATGATCTATGTTTTTGCTGCACACTGAGACTGTCAGTTCATCACGTAAGCTGTAGACGAGCTATTCGAAGATGACGCACATGAAGGCAGCTTATTAGTACAGAAATGTAGTGAGTACTGAAAGCCGCTCCACCAGATCGCCAAGAGGTGTGTCGGTGGAACGCTAGTCTTGCGCCGAATGAATGTAGCTCTAGAATCGAGCGGTGGGGGAATTGGGGGTGTATATCAGAGTCGGGAGCGAGGATGGGTGATATAAGGGTAGAACACCACGTCGTTTAATCCATCTAGGTGCGAGGGGATAGAGTGGCCACCTGGCAACAGAAACACAACGAGCCGCATCTGAGGCCACGGGTCCGACAGCACCTCGATGTAAGGGTGTTTGCATTGTTTGGCCCCACCATATTATGTAATAAATTGAGCCCTAAGGCCAACAGGCAATATACAAATCTTCAAGTCAGAGTGATGAGTAGGGTTGTCATAATGTTATAGGTATTCCGACGAACAAGATTCCACTATTCGCAATTAAACGAATGATCTGCAAATTTTCAATGATAGCATCACGATTGAATTAATTAAAGACTAATTCATGCAGAACTATCCCTGCATGTCATTGTAAGGAACGTCAGTCATACCACCAAAACATCATATCGCAATGAAATTTGCTCTCCTGTCGAGGCAAAGATACCAAAACTAAGGGTCTGAAAGTGGCGTAGCAGGATAACCCACTACCTACTCAAATCCCAGATCCACAAAACTAAAGATATTTGTCTGCCCCTTCCATTTTCTTCTGTCTAGGTCAGCTCTTCGCGTACGGTTTCCAGTCTGTACCGCCTAACATGTCCAAAAATCTTCTTCAGTATGACCCGGCTGTGAATAATTCTTCCTCCTGACAACTTCCATTATCCCCAAATCTCGGCTGATCAACTCAGCACCAAGGCAATGACAAGACCAGGGAAGAAGCCAGTCAGAGAATTCTGGAATTGAGAAGAGGCGGCATTGAAGACAGGACTACTACTAGCGGAAGCAACAGGCACCGTAGGGAAACTGGAGGCCACAGTGCTTCCAGAACCAATTCCAGAACCAGAAGAGCTCTCACTCGCAGCTGGAGAGCTTTGGGCCACAGGAGAACTTTGGGCCGCAGGAGTATTTTGGGCCGTAGGCGAGCTTTCAAACGCAAGAGAGGAAGTTTCAGGAGCCGAGCTAGCGGACGAAATCAATCCACCGGTCTCAGTTGGGGTAATTGTCTCACGGCATCCCTCGTTGCAGGTGACGACGGAGGTCAGGGTGAGGGTGCTAGTCAGAGTCACCGGCTGGCTGATGACAGCCGATCCACTTGTGACAGAAGTCCACGAGACTGTAGAAGATTAGCAATGATCATGGCTATAATTTGGATAACAACCGGAAATTGACATACTAGGACAGGTAGTTGTCGTGAACGTAGTAGTAATAGTAGTCGGAAGGGGGGTTGATGTTTCAGTCTCGCGTGGAGTAGTCGTCGGAATGGTTTCAGTCTCGCATGGAGTAGTCGTCGGAGTGGTCTCGGTTTCGCATGGAGTAGTCGTCGGAGTGGTTTCAGTCTCGCATGGAGTAGTCGTCGGCGTGGTTTCAGTCTCGCATGGAGTAGTCGTCGGCGTGGTTTCAGTCTCGCATGGAGTAGTCGTCGGAGTGGTTTCAGTCTCGCACGGAGTAGTCGTCGGAATGGTTTCAGTCTCGCATGGAGTAGTCGTCGGAATGGTTTCAGTCTCGCATGGAGTAGTTACCGAAATGGTCTCGGTTTCGCACGGAGTAGTCGTCGGAGTGGTTTTAGTTTCGCATGGGGTGGAGGTTGCAGTATTACTCTCAGAGCATTTCTCGCATGGAGTGGAAGTTGCGGGAGGACCACGAGGCGTGCCCGTTCTACTTGGGTTAGTAGATGTTGATGAGAGAGACGAAGTTGCCATCGTCGTCCCATTTCCAGTCGTTCTTGGACCCGATACTGTCGCCGTTCCAGGGCCAGTGGTCGTTCCAGTTCCAGTTCCTGGATCTGACCCCGTCTGCGTCCCAGTCGGAGTGGAGGCAAGAGTCATAGAAAGTGTAGACGTAGGAGGCAGGGTGGATGTAGTATTGGCTTGTGTATTGCTCTGAAGCTGACGAATGCCAACCCGAATGTCGCCGGCAGCTTGCCTCGGCAGAACAGTGCCTGAGACCAGACTGGCGACATAGAGTAGAAAGATCGAAGCGCCACGCATACTGAGAATCAAACGGGCAGTGGATTGCTAGAATAAACGTCAAATGAAATTTATATCTGGTCCTTGAACAAAGAATCAGACCTCGGAACCGTAGCGAAAGAGTTCCTGGAACAGATAAATCAACGGTTCAGAAAGTACTGAAAAGAGGCGAGGATAATGCGTGAGGGTTATATATTAGCTCCCGGAAACCTTTTCCTAGGCTAGATGTTATGTTTCCTATATTAGTGGATGAACTCGGCTCGATCTGGATGGTGCGTGGCTATATTCGTACGACTTTGGTACTCATACGATACCGTTTCTCTAAGTGAGACTCAGCTTGAAAAGCTGACTAGGCCCAGCGTAGTAACAGAATCCAGCGAACCTTCCACATATCCAAAGGCACGGAGCTGTGCAGCTCTGGAAACTCGGTGTCAAAGCAAAACGAAAGCTAATACTAGCGCACAACCCCGGCTAGCTCGGCGATAGATCAAGGAGGCTGGCCAATGGATGCCTTCATGTCTAGGAGTAAAGTTTGATTTGCTCAAAAGAAGCACCTGGATACGTGCTGCC
This sequence comes from Penicillium frequentans, assembly GCA_028828275.1. NCBI lineage: Eukaryota > Fungi > Ascomycota > Eurotiomycetes > Eurotiales > Aspergillaceae > Penicillium > Penicillium frequentans. Next base: position 592,373 of record JAQIZY010000012.1, read on the forward strand.
AAGCGAAATACATCCAGAAACCGACATTCGGAACAGGACTAGAGGTGACCCGGTTATACAGCAGTGGTCTTGGCATTCATAGCAGAAGCAGACTGGAGTATAGAGAATTCTTCGGGAAAGGCATGTTGTGGCTGAGAGCAGCGTATCGTTTCCGTACCGACAGGTCGGTTTTCGTTTACACTACTAGCCTCCACCGTCATCATAGAACTGAAAGGCGGGTTGGAATCACATTTCTGGGTCTCACTAACAGTTTCTCGTCACCAGATCAAATATGCCAGTTGGAGCTCGACAGAGATAAGCTAGGTTTCATCAGTCGTTAAGTGGTTAGTATTTTGTGGGGAAACCTCACGAATGACAAACGTTACGGCAGTCTTGCTCCGGCACTTAAGTTCATACCGGCCTTAGTCCTGAGCCTTTAAGGTTAGCGAGGACGGATTGCCTTGGGCGAGACATTTGCCAAAAGAATCCGGGAATTATGACATACGTGCATTGACCTGATCCGAGAACTCGTCAGGTTCAGGGTCGAGAAAGCGGGCCATAATGATGCATGCCACCAGTCCCTGCAGGTCTCTCCACTCAGATAGTATTTAGGCTTTGACAAGGTGGATCCGTAGCTCATGCATCCTATCCGGGAGTCAATTGGGCGGGATGACCCAGTGCCTTGAAGCGGTTCCTGTTAGTAACGTTACATGGCAGCTACCTTGGTCGGGAGTATGACAAAATAAAAACAACGGAGACCTCAGAGAGATTTATTCAGCCGGCGCCCGAAAGTGGGGATTTCCGTGAAGCAGGAAAATTGGTGAAAGTGCGCTCAGGCACAGGGAAGTTCCGCGCGGGGTCGTTCAGTAGGCATGATGTCACGAGGCCAATGCCTCAATTGCGATGTTATTCCCCTGCTTTTGTTCCATGATTCTTACCATGAACAATGGCTCGCTACTTGTCATGTTTCGGAAGGCATGGGAGTTCCATGGTTACTCCCCTTGTGTAATCATTCCGGTTGGCCAAAGATGCGAGAGACGCATTCTATTCACCTGATGATTGGTATCACAACCGGCGACACCCGGAAATTGTCAAAGCAATCAGAGAAAAAGTGACGGAAGAATCAGGTCATTATAAATTCGTGTACTTCGAATTGCCGAATCCTACCACGCTTGATGCGGAGAGTTCAATAGCATACATGGTAAACGTCCGGAAAGCAGGGGGACTCGAGGAGTGGCTTTGAGCCAGGTTCATGTGAAGGGCCCGTCACCTAGGGCCCTACTCTGTCTCAGTCATTCGACTAGAACATTGATCTGTTCTATTGTCTTCAAATGTTTCAAAGCCACACGCCACGTGTGCTGGTGAATTAAGCGACGCCGCCGTTTTCTAGGCGAGATTTCTATATAAACCTCGTAATACTCAAACTACTATTCACATGACTCAAGACATTTCCAGAAAGTCTGCACCAAATACTAATTTAGGCGTCGTACGGCAGCGGAATGAGTCGCCGTACCCTAACGCGAAATGGCATCGTGAGAGTTTAATATCCGGGTCAGAAGCCGATCTATCCGAAGTGAAGCGTCATATTGCAAAGTAATATTTCTTGTTTGTTTTCGGCAGCTCTACCTAATCAGAATCATCATCGGATCCACTATCCCAACCAGTCTCGTAGGCTTCCCTGATCTCGCCTAATCCATTCATCATATTCTCCCGCTCGTCAACAGATAGCATACGGGCAGTGGTGGCCTCGATAGACTTGATTCTTTGTGCTGTCCGGGTTGAAGAGGTCAATGCGGCAAAGACGCTGAGACCCTCGTTGGACTTGGAAAGTTGGGTAGAGATCGTGCGGGAAACTGTCAAGCATGGGCATGCGAAGCGGAGTATGATAGCTAGATAATTGGCTCGGTTAGTGGAAAAGTGAGACAAGGGCACAGGCATACAGCATACCTTTGAAGCATTGCTTCGGAATTGTACAATCGAAGTTTACGAATGTGGCCAAGCTCCTCTTGTTTTGGTTCTGTAGAATTTCCACGCTCGTGTCCGCGAGTCACCTGGACTTGGTTGAAAATATGCGCATTTTTGTCATCACCGTCTCCGTAGCTGAAGTCAATGTCGAACTCAGATTGGGCCTTGGGTCTTCCCTCTTCATCTGTTGGTGATTTGTCTTCTCGATCCTGTGGGTTTATGGAGCACTGCAGCTCATAAATCGTGTGTCTTCCGTCATCGCCAGCCAGGGAGGCTTCAAAGTCATGGTATGGCCGTAGACGGGACGGCAGGGTGATAGTCTCAAGAGCTGCGCTAATCAGGGCGGTGGTCTGCCACTGGGAGTGTCGGTCTACATTGATGTAGCTCGAAAGTCTTGATGGAATATCAACGATCGGTACATAAAGACTGGCCTGTGGCGAGATCGAGTACAGCGATTTGGCCTTGTTCACATCCTTTTTCATTTGTTGATGCTAATGCAAATATGTCAGTATGGCATATTTGCGTTGGAAGACAATTGGGTAAACAAACCCGTTGAACTCGGGCACCATCCTCGATGGCCCACACCCATACGCTCTTCTTCCCATATTCATCACGCAAGCGGTCAATATACCGTGCGGCAAAGCCACCCCAAGCATCATCGGCCCCAGAGAATATCTGGATTGCTCGCATTTGATCACACTCTTCTGCAAACGGTCTGACATCCCGGTCAAGAAGATCGTGTTCCTTATCAAGATCATTGAAGAGTTCTTCGCCGGCATTCCAGTCCTCAAAAGGCATGATCTGGGAATTGAGCTCGTACTCATTCAGCTGCACAATGGACCGCGGATGGTAAAAGACTCTGTTATAGTCGGACCAATAGCGCACAGTGTCAGATGTTAGTCGGGGTGCAGGAGTGCCCAGATCTAAACTTTTTTGATATTCACTCGGTTGAATAGGAGTTTGCTTTTGTACAACTTCTAGTCCATCCCTAATTAAAGTGAGCTTCAAGCATTAGATAAAGTAACGAAAACTTGAGGATTTACCAAAGGCCCTGTCCGCTCACGGCGTTCTCGGACATTTCATAAAGCGCATTGTATTGACGGAGAGTCCCAAACCCGCCTTTTAGATCATAGATGACGGTTCGAGGCGTGTAGGTTTCTGAGCCATCAGCTCCCACACCAGGTCGGAAATGAACATCGTGATCAATGGGAGTTTCTTCGCTCTCATTGTATGTGAAATATGATTCCTATTCATAGATCAGAGCTGAAAAGACAAATTAGATAATAGTAACCATTTTCAAAGTACCTGAAGATTCCAGAAATGTGTTGACAGATAGTTGGCACGCTGGCCTAGCTGTAAGGTGACAACCTCATGCATCTTAATCAGATGCCGCTGACAAAAACTTCGTAAATTTTCAGATCCCGGCTACTCGCATGAGCGTGGCATATGATATATGATGCCGCACAGATTAGTGATTCTCCCCGCGCTAATCCCGATTCGTAGGCCTCCACACGTGATGGTTTGCCCCGTGATAGAGAAGCGTGACTAACCCGAATAGGTTGGGTTCCCTGGTGTCCACGGCAACGGTCACGTGTCTCACACGAAAAGGGCAATAAACATGGATCGTGTGGGTGCGTCACTCCCCAAACTTCAGCGGTGATTTTCTCCCGTGGACACCTCTCCTCCCAAATTGCACCCATGACCGCTTGACCGGTCACCTATATTCTCTCGACTCAACCCGCGATGGAGTCTCCAACGCGTCCAGTCCTCAGTCCCACCAAAGCGCTCAACCCGGTATCACCGGAACGCATGAATCAACAAACCATCCCCGCCTCTCCTTCCCTTCCCTCCGAGCTGTTATCACTGCACCACAAAAATATCAAAGGTGTATCAGAGGTTCAAGCAAAAGTGGCCTTCTTAAATAGTCTCGCTCGAGGGGGCAGCCCGAGTGCCCAAGCACAAACAGCAACAAACAATGCCGCGCTACAAAGGGCAATCCTCGGTCGCGAGGAGGCCGAATCAGCTCTCGCATCGGCACAAGAAGACCTCTCCGAGGCGCAATCACGAGAACGCCGGATTAGCGAGCGACTTGAATCATTATTAGAAGAACTCCACGGCACGAAAGAACGCCAAGCCCACGAACGATCCATTTTCGAGAAAGAAATTCGAAAGGCCCGTAAAGAAGCCTTCCGTGCCGGCTCAACTTTGGTCAAGCTTCAAGAAGAGCTGAAACACGCCAAATCGGAATCAAAGGCCTTGAAAGATGAAGTCGCCGCAGAACGGGAGGCTAAGGACCACGCGAAGCAGGAGGCATTTGAACGCGCATACGCTCTAGCCGGTCTTACGGAGGAACTTGAAGTACTTAAGGGCAAACTTCGATCTATGGAGGCAGCCGACCACTCAAATCAATTGGAAGTTCGAGCCCATGAGATTCGCAAGGAAGACTTTGGTCGGATGTCCCTGGCAGAGGGCGATCTCGCATTCTTGACAACACCACGACGACCGAAGAGAGCTGCAGCAGATTCCATAAGGTCTCCTGCTCAAGAACGAGAGTCCGAAAACATTGCCGAGGCCACACCCCCGAAACGACAGCGACTATCAGAGGTTACATCTGTTGTTAAGGAGCCTCTCGCCGCTCCATCAGATCTCGACTGTGAAATGATAGACGACCTTAAAGACGAGCTTTACATCGAGCGTCGTCAAAGGATTGCAGCGGAAGAGATGGTCCATTTCCTGAATATCGAATGTCAGTTTGAGCGGTGCTCATGCCGAATCGCTGAAAAGGAAGGCCGAAGATTCATTTACGACAACGAATACTACGAAAAGTTTCAAAAACCACAATTGGAAGCGGAAGCCAAAGCCGCAGCAGAGGTGGCGGCGAAGGCAAAGGCACAAGCAGAGGTAGCGGCACGAGCAAAGGCCCAGGTAGAGGCAGAGGCGGCAGCACAAGCAAAGGCACAAGCAGAGGCGGCGGTACGAGCAAAGGCACAGGCAGAGGCAGAGGCGGCGGCCAAAGCAAAGGTGGCACAGGAAAAGGAAGCAGCAGAAGCAGCGGCCCAAGCAGAGGCGGCAGCCCAAGAAGAGGCAGCTCGGCGAGCCCAGATCTCTTACCATGCTCCCCATTCCAGCCACACCCCGTCTGTGGAGCCTCCTGCCCCTCCTCCGCACCGACATGGCGTGGAAACAGAAGTAAAGGTGAAGCGAGAGCCAACGGAGCCTCCCGAGAAGATGCCCATGCCCGAGGAGCCTTTGGTAACTTTCTCGCCAGAGACGGGCACTTTCAAAACATTCCCATCACCCATTCGCGACATACCCAGACCTCCACCTCGACGGACTGATAACCTCGACGCTCCCATTCCATACCCCCCAGTACGACCCCGCGCTGAATGGAGGGAATCAGCCTCCTCAAGTGGACATGTGCGGTCTTACACTCCCTCGGAAGAGCCTAGGACATCTAGAATGGCCAACCATGCTCCATCAGAGTCGGCTATGAATGACGAAATTCAAGTCTCTGCATCCATCGAAGCCAGGCCTACAAGGACCCGGGAGCGAGAAGATTACCACTCTCACTCAACAACCAAGCGAGTTCCTCTTCGTGAGCCAAACGCCCCGCAGAGCTCGTCTTTCTTCCCGAACCAGCCAATCGACCGCGAAGAAGCTCTTGCACAGATCAGGGCGAGACGTGGTCGGGCACGCAGCAATGTGCGCTCAGTGAGCGCCAATGAGGCTGGCCGGTCCGCAGGCTCTACTGGAAGCACCGCCACCACTCCCGGACGGGGTCCCCGACGCATCCCCAACCTCCAAACGCAATCTTCAAGAAGCGAGAATGACGTAGTTGAACGTCGGGATCTGAGTGCTCCAGTCCGTATGTTCCGTCGTTAATTTGGCCTTGGTGACTACTTCGGTTGTCTTTTACGTATATGAATCGTCATGTCTATCTGATGTCTTTGTTCTCTGTTATTCTGTTCAGCCGGTCTTTGTCTTTACACTGCGAAATACCCCGGCGCAGGTGCATCTAATTGTTTATGCCTTTTTGGTTACTGGTTATGATTTGGTTATTATTGCATGGCGCTGCAGTATCATACTCTTGTTCTTACTCCTTTAGAGAGTTCACTATGCATCCAGTTGCTTGCACACACTGTTTTCCGGGTTTTTATGAATCTTCACCCGAACACTCGTTAACCATTTCCTATGTCTGCATGGAGTTATTCTTGATATTAACCCGTTTAATAATGGATTCCTTCGTATAACCCACAGTCAATGAAAATCATTCTAGATTGGTGAATGTGCTCAAGATGGATAGCACAGTCGAGCCCTATTTTTTGGCAGATTTCTAGTTCTATGACCCAGCTTTGGGTTCGGTACGTCCCGAGTGACGTTTCGGGATTGGTGGGTCTAGAGTACTAGCAACATTCCAGTGCGCATGCCTAGAAAGTGGCTGAGCGCAGAATGTATCATGGACTTTGTGTGCTATCTTGTAACAGGTGCCAGGTCTGGCAAAGGTGCTTCTTCACCTTTAGATAGGATCCCAAATAGCTCTTCCCGGCACAAATCCCTCTCCAGTCAGACTCTTGCATAATTATTTCTTCGCTGTGTGACTGAGCTGAAGGCAAACATCTTCTCACGGTCACCTATACTGGCAGAACCTTAGGACCAAAGGATGTGGCCAGTAGATACCTGAGCTTGTGACTGCAGAGCTTTGTCGATGGCCCGCTGTGCAGTGGGCTAGGCCTCTCGGCCCATCTCCATGCCTTGTTCAAACTCTGGGGGATCCGAACAAAGCTACCCACAGCCCAGGATATCCGCTTGCAGCGTTTGGGTTGCCCGTGTAGGTAATAGGACGGGTCATCACTGACAACTTTATGCATATAAGTTGCGTTGAATTCTCCATTGACCCAATCAACGTTCTATTGGCTTACCAAAGCCTAAATAAGTTGCTGAACATCGTCCTCGGTAACTAATCCGGGGTATCCGTTTATGGCTGTTCTGGATTCCGAACAGACTCAACCCAGTATGTACCCTAGCCCCGCAATGATGCCAGTAATTTGAGAATCAGCATGGGCATACTCATCGTAGGAGAAAGGTTGACTGCACTTGGATACGAGACAGTGCGGGATACGAGGACAACCTTGGAACATAGCATGTTATGAAGATTGATGTTTTCGATTACTGACCAGTCATGACATCACGAGGCAGTAATCTTTAAAACCAAACGTAGCTCCGGTGACTTATTATATTCTATCAATTTCATTTTGCAGTATTTAATTCCAAGGTCGCCACCCGAGGGATTAGCGACTAGGTATCGGAGCTCAAATCGAACACACCGACTATTGAGTTACATTTCGGTGCAAGCAATCATGGTTCGCGTCGGGTCCCTGATTCCTGGAGTCGGGTCTAGTGATACCGACGCCCATAGGAAATGGCCTAAGGACCCTAAAAAGGTTGTTGCCAATGGCCTTGACACCGGTGTATTCATCAATGAGCTGTCACACCTTAAGTTCTTACCATGGGAGATCGATTTGAATGAAGACGAGAAACAGGCCTTCGACCAAAATCCCGAAAATATAAGCTGGAGAAAGCAAAGAGATCAGCGGCCCGAAGGGATTCAGAAAGGAACATACCGGGGGACTCAGCTCGCCATGAGTAAGGCCTACGACCTTATAGAACAACGGTACTTGCATCAAAACCCCGAAGCTTTTTTCGGTCGCCTTGATGGATGGCTGATATATTCTACAGGTATATATCCTTCATGGATGTAGCCAATTTCGAGCCTCTGGTCCCACCGGCTCAGACCAAGGAACAGAAATGTGACGACTTTGCTTTCACAAAGAGCGAAGAAGATGGGTTCCCACCCCATCTTAATCTTGCTGGTAATAAGGAAGCAGCAGCGCGTGAGAAGGATGAAAATCAGAAATCAACACTCTCGCAATTTAAAATCTTCAATGCCATGCGCCTGGTCCAATTAACCTCGATTTTACCTCTGGTCGTCCCACAGGAATTTCATGGAATCGAATCAATTCCCAAACGTGCCGAGGGATTTCTTGAGGAAGTTGTTGAAGGAGCAGCAGGGCTAATTGGTCACGCCCGGTATGGGACAATGGGCACACCCGATGCAGGAACCAAGATTGCAAATGTGGAAGATTACAACAGGACACAACGCGCGCGGGGGTCTCGCAATGATATATTCGATCGTCCTAATGTGGGCGACTTAAAAGATTGGTACACTGATGCTCGGTTTGCCCAGCAACACTTTACAGGGACAAATCCTACAACGATTGAACGGGCTTCAGATATGTGGATACAGCACTTTATCAAAGCTGCAAGTGCGGATGACGAAGCAGTGAAGAACATCATCACAGACCTGAGCATCAGCTCACGAGGGTTGCTATATATGCAGGATTACAGCTACTTCCGTGAAGCTGCTGGCCTTGCCCCGACTGACGACATCAAATGTGAATATTACGACCCCAAGGCGCAAAATGGTGAGAAGAGTTATCGGTATGGATGCGCGTCAGTGTGTCTCTTCTATCTCAATGATGAAGGCCAGCTTTATCCGCTAGCTATTGTCATTGATTGGCGAGGCAGCATTGAGAGTTCGGTAACAATCTACAACCGAGAATTGATCAAGCGGACGGACATCCGGACAGGACACAAAAAGCATGACCGAAAGGTGCAGATAATGGATGAGGCTGTTGACTGGGCTTGGAGATATGGTAAGATCTCCCACTAAACTGCGTCTCTACGATGTGCGCTAACTTATACCCCAATCAGCCAAGAGCTGTGTACAATGTAGCGACTGGCTTCGACATGAAGTCACCGCGCACCTTACACGTACTCATTTGATCGAAGAAGCCGTCATAGTCGCCTGTAACCGAAAATTAGATCCCCACCACCCTGTGTTCCGTATCCTTCGCCCGCACTGGCAAAAGACTTTAGCTCTAAATGCAGCAGCTCGAAGCACTTTAGTCCCCCATATAATCCTCGACATCATCGGGCTTGATTCGAAGCAAGCACTCCAATTCATACGGAGTGAATACAAGACCTTTGACTTCAAGAAAGGCTACATACCAACAGATCTCAAGGAACGAGGCTTCCCTCCAGAGCAACTCAACAGCCCAAAGTTCCATAACTATGCCTACGCCAGATGTATCAACAGCATGTGGAACAAGATCAGGGCTTACGTGGAAAATATGCTTTCCCTAGCCTACCCTGAGCTCAACGCAGACCAGAATATCCGAGACGATAAAGAGATCCAGGACTGGTCAGCTGAAATGCGAAGTGCCAACGGTGCTGATTTACCCCTTTTCCCAACCATCAGCACATTCGCCGAATTAGTTGATTGTGTGACGATGTGTATCCACATCGCATCACCACAACACACAGCTGTCAACTACCTACAAGACTACTACCAAGCATTCGTGATCAACAAACCCCCCTCATTTTTCACCCCGCCTCCTACTTCCCTACAGAGTCTGCTCAACTACACGGAAGACGACCTTGTCAAAGCGCTTCCTATGAATCATCCGCGGGAATGGCTTCTCTCCTCCCATGTTCCATACCTCCTCAACTTCAAGCCAGATCAGGATAAGGAAACGCTGATTGCGTGCGCCCATTCACAGTGGCTTGTTTATCGGACTAAGACATCGGATGTGGATAAGAAAATCACGGAGGTAATCGGGAAGTTTTATACGGCGCTTGCTGATAGTGAGGAGGAATTCGTGGGTTATGCGCGATCGACAGATGATTATAAGGATATCAAGTACGAGGTTCTGAATCCTGATGGGAATGCAGTGTCGATATTGATTTGAGGGGTGTCAGTATGTCTTACATGGGTAAGGGTTGGTTATGTCAGTGTCCATATATGCATTATCATGCATCTAATGTCGTGGAAGAGAGATGGGTTGACCAGACGGAAGTCTTTTTTAAAAGCACTTCAATTAAGATGTTAACGAATTGCCACGATTACAGATTGGCTGTGAGAAATCAAGTAGTGAATTTGGAAGCTGTTACCTGTTGCCCATGTACCAGCATTCTACGCAATAAACCATACTCAAGAGAGTTGCGAGCGCGAGATCTAGCGCCACAGTTTTAATATGATTTCAATTTTGATAAGTGACTATCTCATGAAATACCAACTCAGTCCTCCGCTGCGTTTCATCATGCCAGAATATGTTCTTCATGAAATAATTCCCAACCATAGAGGCGTAAGGAAGCCGCCATGTGGGGATAGAGGCGATCCGTTGCAGAGTGGATAAGGCTCATTTAATAGCGCCATGAAATGCAAGGCACTTCACACCCCATATCACTGCTAAATGAAAAAGATGCAGCCCTGTAACAGATTGCCCATCTCCCCTCATCGAGGCTTCTCTATGCCTCTATGGCAAGGAAGTACCATTGAAGGGACCGCGATGGATCACTCGGGCCAGGAGAGGCCAAGGACAGACATGACCCGCTCGCAAGCATCGATGTTCTTGTTGGAGTCATAGTAGACTGCACCGAGAATGGCTTCCATGGTGGTGGCCATAACAATCCTCCCAGCCACTTCGTTCCGCTGGCTCGGATTTTTGACGATGTAAGGGTCAAGACCTAGGGCAAGACCCTTCCTATACAGGTTATCATTGAATGCCACCTTTTCGATGACGTTCTGGATCTCTTCTGTTGGTGAAAATAATAGTTAACTAGTATACTTTCAATTAGTAATAGATAGGATTCCTACCTGGAGACCTTCCTCTGGCTCGGCCCTGATCGACAAGACTCTGGCGGAGAATCGCGTCCCCAGCCAAGGCGAGTATAGCATTGCCCGCAGGATTGAATGGATTAGGGCATTGAAGACCCTCACGAATCAGCATCCGTTCAGGAGAAAAACGATAAGATTGCTCGAGAAAAAAATGTTCAAAGTCATGAATCACCTCATCCGAGGGAAGAGGGATGTAGATAGCCATAGCGAAGAGTCGAAGATAGACAATGTATTGATATAGTGGGTTTTGTGTTAGATACAATATAGTAGATGAGAAACAATGGGGTCTAAGGAAAGGAGGGAAGATCTATAAGATAAAAAACACCGGGAACTTTTGGAAAGAAGGAAAGGAGATAGAGAGACAATTCAGCCTGGCAAGGCAAATGGGTGTGGAATGTCTTGGGGCGAGGCTGAACACAAATCAGCCTCATTCAGCCTTGTTCAGCTTCGCTTTCCTGTTGGTCGAAACCAAGTCATATGCACGTTGTTTGTTGGTGCATGAAAACCTGCATATGTACGTGATACTACCCAAGCTCGCGCTAATTCATCCAGGAATAATTGGCTATATGCCTTGTTTCCCACCGTAAGCTTGCATGATTGCTCAGGTGGCTAATCCCAGTTTACGCAAAACCATTTCTCTTGACTTACCTGAGCGATTCAACAACAAAATGCGATTGGGCCGATACCCATTACCCTTTAATTCTGGCACCCCAGAACACCGATGTTGAATTTACATTATGGGTTTGAAGTGCACATCTGCGCCAGAATGGGGGTTTCTAATTTGGCAAATCCGGGTATGTACATTGGCACCCCGTCACCCAGGCAGGAAAAGAAAAAAGGGAACTAGAGTTCCCCGCTTAAATGTGTTACACCTCTGCACAAAAAGCTGGATATAGGAGGCATTCACAGATACAGCAAAATCAAGTTTTGAGACAGGAAAAGAAAAGATCAAGGTATATGTGACGAAGATATAGAAGCCAACTGTCTACAAAATTGAGATACCACAGCACCTGATCCGAGCGCTATCAACATACGCCGAACGTCCCCACCAAAGTGAAACAAGTTCCTCGACAAAGATGCGATCAGTGGCACTCCACACGTCGAGGCCCATCTCCGCCATATCAGCAACAGTAATGGCGATCGGGTCTTCCGTATCTTGTGTACTGTGCACCGAGACGGAGTCATGACGATCAGAGGAATTCACGCGTGATCTCTGACGCAGGAGGGGCGTTTCACCATCATCGCTGTGGAAAGACTGTCGGGAGTTGGAGAGGGGCTGGTCTGTCTCATCTTCAGCAGGGTCATCAAGGTAAGGCGTATCGGCATAGGCATCGGTTTCGCCATCGTTATCATGACGAGCAATGGCACCGGAAAGTGTGTAGAAGATCTGGGTCGTGAGACGACGGAAATAAGCTACCAGCGCGACTTCCGCGGGCTCCTGGCCGGGGTCTTCAAGATGGACAGAGCGGCGACGACCTCTGCCCGGGCCGGGGTATGCAAGACTCTCTACGCTTGCCAGAAGTCGGGCGTCTTGTTCGATCTGTTGTTCCTCCTCCTCTTCAGATAGGCCGTCTCGGTTTTCGCCGGCAGATGCCCACCAGATAAAAGAGGTGTATGCGAGTCGGGTCCAAGACAGAGGTTCCACGATATGACTTGAAGAGTAGGTTGACTCAGCGTCGGAGCTGTCATCTGAGGATTGGTCCTGGGAGAACTGGCGTAGGCCTCTGCGCAGCATAGCATACCGGCGAGCATCGCGTTGAGTTGCTTTCAGCTGAACGTTCTGATTCGAATTGTGCTTGGTGCTCGAAGGGTCCATTAACCTGATTGAAGGGAAAACTCGCTCTGCGGCTTGCTGAGAATGTTGTGGAGGGAGGGTAACGAGCGCGTCGTAGAGCTCGGGTTTCATGGTCAGGACACTGTCAGTCGAGCAAGCAATCCAGCTAGGGTCTGTCTCGGGTTCCATAGTTGCCCGAGAGGGATCAAAGGAAGAGAGGAATGGGATATCATGAATGCCAATGTTGAACAGGGGGCGGGGTCGCAACGGTGGGGTGCGGTCAGTCGGAAGTGTTTGGAGAAGAGAGTTCGGGAGAGATGCCAGCAGCGATAGATCATACACTGCAGTCGAGTGAGTAGGGATTAAAGCATTGGTTCAAGGATAGGACAATTACCATAATTGCAGGGTGTATGCACTGGCGCCTCGTTCATGAAGAGAATGCGCTTTCGCAAGAGTGCCGCCCTGTACAATGGGAAGATCAAGGGTCCAAAGCAATCAAGGAAATCCGGAAGCGAGGATGCAGGGTGGAAAGGCGTCAAGGCCGGCCTGAACGTCTCCAACACCATCGCATCACTAAATGCGCGATTGCGATTGTCTGGTCTATCTTGTCTATCTTCCGGTCGGAATCGAAGGCTTAATGGTGACTCAATCGGCGAATCCACGGGCGCAGCCTGTGTGCCTCCCAGCTGGAAGGTGTCCCAGTAGTCTGATAATGGTTGCGTGTCGGCCATATCCGCTGCATATCTCCTATCGAACGCGACGATTAGCGGGGCGCATAGAGGTGCGATGAAGCTTCTCAAACATACAACGCCAACTCTTTCAGTTTGGGAGCATGTCTCCAACTCTTGCCCAGTCTCCCAGAACTGAGGGGGACTAGAACTCCAATGGCAAACATCCTAGCATTGCGCTCTGCCTCGGCGGCGGGACGGTTGAGGAACGCGCTGATACCGGCATACTGATCGTGAACGAAGTATCTGTAAAAGAAAGTTTAGCGCGACTGGAGAAAGAGCTTCATCGACATAATTTACTCACACTAGGTCCTCTGTGACGTTGTGCAGTCCTGAAGGGAGTGACTTGTATTCCACCACCCCTTCGACCTCGACTATTGGACCCGTGTTAGTTCCACATCACAGGAGGGGCAACTGGACCAGGGTATGGATCTGCTTACCTCCCGGGGCGGTTCGTTTCCACGACACCACATATCTGCAATGTACGAGGATGTATCAGCGACATGCCCCTCCTTGCTCGGAGCTTCAAGGGGAGTATCACTTACCCGGTGCGAATGTCGAAGGAGATGACGAACAAGGCAGCAATTCCTGGAGGCGATTCCATTGAGGAACGCGAAAGATCGATATTCAGGGGCTTCCTAGTCGCATCGGATGGCATGTGGGAGGATGTAAAAGGCGGGTCGCCATTCAAGCAGTCGGGGAATCACGGTACGAAGCTGGGGAATCGAGGAACTTGGAGCCAAGCAATTCGCAGCTAACAGTGACTTTGCACGTGACCCATTTCATAGAACAAATAGAGTTAATCACAGTCAAGGGCTTGACACTTTGAATGCCTCTTTGAAATTACTGATTCCATCAACATCATCACTATCTCATGGTTGAATAGTGCCGGGTTCAGTGAATCTGTCTTCCAATTGGCCCAGCCCTGCAGATCCACCATGCGATAATGCTCCGTAGATGGATCACAACGATAGACCCAAGCAAAACAAAACATTCCACAAATATCAAGCGGACCAGAATTTTGGCTCTGCAATTCCAGATTACCGGTCAATTGAAGCCAGTCAAAGTTTTGCAGCCTAAAGCCAGAGCAGAGGATCAACAAAGCCGAGAAAAACAAGCTTTTTTTGACACTCAGCGACAATGCCGAGTGGCTCCTCTCACCCCTACTACCCCCTCGGCGCCGACATTGTCGGCTATTCGCCCAACCAGACCCCTGTCTTGGAGCTACTGATCAAAGCTAGTGGAGGATGTGCGGTCCTTCTCGGACTGACCTTTGCAGTGGCCAGTTATGTGCGACCAACTCTTCATATCGCGGATCGGATCGCCATCTTGTGGTTTGTGCTCTGTATGACCCCGTCGATGTCCGAGCGAATTATAAAAGAGGAAACGAGACTGACTAAACCAATTAGCTGGAACTCTACACTGTTTCTTTGAGGGCTATTTCATGCTGCATCATGCTCATATGGCCTCAGCGCAGGATCTATTCGGGCAGCTATGGAAAGAGTACGCACTATCCGATTCCCGATACATGACATCAGACACACTGGTGCTATGCATGGAGACCATAACTGTGGTGAGTGTACCCACGACCAAGACCAGACCGGGCTTTCCGAGCTTTATCCACTAACAGTGCCCAACCAGCTCTTGTGGGGGCCCCTCTGCTTCGTTGTTGCATATCTGACCGCAACGCGGCACTCATTGCGCCACCCGATGCAAATAGTTGTGTGTATGAGCCATCTCTACGGCGATACGCTATACTACGCTACTAGTTTGTTCGACCACTATGTCCACGACCGACCTTATAGTCGACCGGAGGGATATTATTTCTGGGTCTACTACTTTTTGATGAATTTCATCTGGATTGTGGTCCCATTTTGTAAGTCTCCAAGGCTCCACAAAAACGAAGCGGGACAGTGGCTGACTGGAAATAGATTATCTTTTTAATAGCATGCGTACCCTCTCAGCCGTCATGAAGAGACAAGGGTCAGCAGAGTGGAAGAAAGCCCAGTAGCACCTCTTCCGTCATAGCCGCATGTGAGTAGCCTAGAGTAGGTGGGGATTAATAGTGTCTTGGTCGGAATTGAGATCGAGAGGATTTCTCATCCTTTGGATTCTTTTATCTTGGAACATGGGATTCAAAGCGAAAAAAAGCCAAAACAAAAAGGGAAACAATTAGAGAAATCACTAGGACGATAAATAGTGAATATGCATGATGTTTGACATACTAATGGAAGGGGGGTTTTAATTATGCATCCAAGTCCAACTTTGAACTCCATAATCAGACTGCTATGACGCCCAATGCACAAGGTACGCGCAACCGGTAATGAAATATTCCCTGAAATCTCCGAATCGGCTTGTAGATCATCTTTTTCATCTATTTCCCCTCCATCATTCTTCTAGGTCAAGCCCCCCACATTCTTACACTGACGTGAGGGTAAAAACTGGCGATGCCAAGCCCATCGAGGCCCTCATCAGCTCGGCATCCCAGTTCAAAAGTGTGAAAGAATTAAAATCAGTTGACCGGATCAACTGTGATCAGAAGATCTCCTTGCAGAGCTAGCCAGTCACAGGCCCGATCTGATCGGCGCGTGGTTTCCCCGGCAGCAGAACTAGTGTGGCAGTTCAGGCTTATCGTCGATCAGCGTCTAATCGCCCTTGTTTACATTCCCCTCGAACGTGTTTGACAAGAGAACCTGAAGAGAAAAAGCAAATGCTGTTCTCTGTTCTGCGATCATAGGCCATTGTGTCTGGTGAGTTAACAGCCCAGAAAGATTTTCCCCGACCGATGACGAAATGTCAACAAAACAATGAATCCGTGAACGCGGTCAACAATCAGCTTTACACTTCCCCCTCAACCTCGGAGATTAACGCATTCTTTGGTTTCATAATAGACATCGATGCCGTCCCCTGCGACCCCGCAGCGTCCCTCCAAGACTGGAGGGAGTGCGAAATCCACTCCGAAGCCAGTAGACATCGGCCTACCGCTCGGGATCCACGATACAAACACAGTGCGCGCAAGAGTGCGGAACTGGCAACAACAAGGAGGCGGCGTGATCACGATCGACGATGGCCTGTGCAATGACGAAGATGATAATGAGAACAACAATGAACCTGCGCCCGCCCCAATCAAACCAAAGTCAGAAGCAGGGAAGGAGAAGCCCGCAAAGGCGAAACCCACTAAAGGCGCCGTGTGGCAGACGAGGAAAAGAAGTCACAGCACCCCGCGCAAACGAGTCATTAGCGATGAACACTGGAGAAGAAATCGGTCGAATACCTCGGTAGGACAAACGCCCGCTCGCAACCTGCCGCCCCCCAAGCGCATCAGTGAATACACCACAAACGAAGGGGCGGGACCGGGATCTCCACGGGCGAAGAAAGATAATCTCAAAGATCTGTCAGATAAAAGCAAAGATACTCCGCGATCTGGAGCGAAAACGGCCGTCAAGGAATTGAAGTCGACCCCTCGCAAACGGCCCGAGTCCGTGGTGGAAAGTGATTGGGAGACAGAGACGGATCGGCCGAAGTCTGCCATCCGATCAGAAGTGTCAGGGAAACATAAGCGACAATCGCCACCGCCTGAAGATACGGTAGAATGGGCACGAAGCGAGGCTGACTTCTCAGAGTTATCGAGGAGGCGCGCTCGAGGACACCCGCAAGTTCCCAAAGGAGGCATCTTTGCACAGATGCTGGACGAGTCCAGGAAGATGTTCACCTTACCCAAAGCGGAGCCTCCAAGGCCTCCTCCACCAACAGCAAACCGAGGTGCGAAGATTGAGGCTTGGTTATCCGACCAACCAGATCCTTTCTTAGACGACGAGGACAGAACGGACATGCCTAACCCACTGGACATCAAATCGGCACGAGAGAGACGATCCAAGAGAGTGGCTAATACGGACACCGCGAGCAGCTTGACATCCGATACTCTAGCAGAAAGCGAGTCTCGCCCTAAAAGCTCTCATGGCCGACATGCCAGAGACAAAGATCGCCCCCCGTCAAGCGATAGGCCACGCAAATCTCATGACATCGAGATTGTTTCAGCGCCCAGGCGAGCAAGCGCCGACAAGTCCCGCAAGTCGCCAAAAGTAAAGGTTGAGAAAAATTTACGGGACTTGCTATACGAGGACAGCCTTGCAACATCCGAGTCTGAATTTCAACCAGAATCGGAAATATCCGAGGTCTCAGGGAACAATGCGCCTGTACCGCTGAGCCGTAGCAAGCCATTTCCAAGCACTGGAATCCACCAACTATCCACTATTGCTTCAAGTGAGACATTGAGCACTCTCCCAGAAGGATCATCCTTGTCCGCTCCAGCGGCCCCAGAGAGGGCTACAGCCAGCGCCGCTCGACAAAATGAGTCTAAGCCCGCCGCTGAAACAAAGCCCGCACAAGAAGCAGAAGAAGCTGCAGAAGAGAAGGATCATTTTGACCCTGATTCACTTCCTGTCGTTTCATCACAGCTGAAGCGTCGACTCACAAACCATAATGATCTCATGTCTGTCCTTTCAGTTCCTGCCTCCAGAAGCAGAAGTATCCGCTCCGCTCGAAGTATCCGGACCAACAAGAGTCGATTGGCCAGTGCGACTATCCCAGACCTCCTGGCTGAGCTATCCGCCGATGAAGCGAAATATATGCGAGAGCTCAAGACCCTTGTTGGTGGTGTCATCCCCGTGCTGCTGACGTGTGTTCTTTCACGATCCGATTCAGCCATCGCCGCTGGATTGTTCCGTCCCTCGCTGGATCCGAAGGATGATTTGAATTTCTCCAAGCCTATCGTGAATATGGGGGTTGCTATAGAACGCTTAAAGACATTGCATAAGCGCATTCCCCAGAATGACACAGATGCCCTTCTCAACTGGGCACAGGGTGCACAGAGAGTCTATAAGGAATACCTCAAAGCCTGGAGGCTTGGGTTCAAAGATGTCATTGTGAACCTTGCTCCCTTGGAAGAAGGGGAAGAAAACGATAATGCGGAGACAAAGAGTTTAGATGAAGGCATGGAGCGGGATGAGAATGGCGATATTGTCGATTCTGAAGGCGACAAGGTTGATGTTGCTTATTTATTGAAGCGGCCATTGGTGCGACTGAAGTATCTTGCTAAGAGTTTCAAGGGGATCAACACCTTGCACCCATCACCAAAAGCCGAAGGGATCGCCACCGCCTACCAGGGTCTTGTACTTGATGCTCGAAAACGCGCTCGTGATGAGAGAGCAAGACTGGAGGATGAGTCTGCTGCTACTATCGACGCAAGTCGCGCTAGAGACCCCATGACCCTAGCAGTCGCCCGAAATGTTGTGGTTGACCAGACTCGGCGAGTTCGTGCTCGCGATTTCTTCAATCTATCGCTCTACCATTCGAGTGGCCAGTTGGTAGACTGTCGAGCCGAGTTGCTTTATCGAGACAATGTCTCCGGGCATGGATCTGGAGGCGACTTGATGATCTGTGAGATTGATCATTCAGACCGCTGGCTGCTTTTCCCGCCCGTGGACCTTCGATGTGTTTCGGCCCGGAACGGTGAAACTGGCGAGATCGTGATCATGCTTCGTAGTGCGTCCGGGGACGAGAAGTATTGGCAAGAGCTGATTTCTCTTCGTATTGATGACTATGAGATCGGTGTGGAGTGGGTTTCGCTGCTGGGCTCCGACCCTATTCCTCCATCGATTTGCCGCAGCCAGAGCTTCATCAGTCGAGCAAAGCAACACAAGGCACGCAAGTCTTCTATTAGCGGCTCTCCACCTAGAGCAAACCCCAGTGATATCGATATCCCAATTGGCGAGAGACGTCGATCCTTCACTCCCAAAGAGCATTATTCCGAGCCGAGCACGGTCAGCTCTTCTACAACCGATGCAAGGAGTTCTCTGTACTCTTCAGTAACCCGCGATACGGATTACACTACAGGGGGCTCTGAGGTTTCCGCAAAACAACACCGCTCTGGGTTACAGTCTCTACCTTCTCAGAGCAATGCTGACAAGTCCCCCAATGGGCTGAAAAGATCGAAGGCAAAGAGACAGTCCCGCTATGGAGACAGCCCGGCTTCAGAGGTGCCTTCTCCCCAGACGATTGTTGAGGAGCCCACCGCATCGGCCGCGGCGGCGTCGGAGTCTTCGCCAAGTAAAATCCGATTCTATGGAGAGGGTAGCGAGGTTAGCCAAGGCACAACTTCCCCCAAGCCGAAGCCAAAGCCTGCTTCAAAGATTCCCCAGCCTAAGACTCCTCGGAAGCAGGAGTCGCCAGAGCCTGAATCTCGTGTGTCGTCAGTTCCGTCGGCGCGCCTCCCCCAGATTCCTAAGCTTCGGAGCACCAGCAGCCAAACCCATATGTCTACACCGAGCAGTGTTGATCATGACGAGGAAGAGGACTACCCTCCTCTGGAATCGCTGCCCACTCAAGAAATCCCAGAGACTCCTACAAAATCCCGGAGAAGAAAGTCTCGCCGCAAATCAACGTACGACGATGCACCTCCACCCCCGCCACCCCATAGATCGCCGAGCTCTTCCACTGGCAAGCTTTCAAACAGTCCCGTTCTCAGTCCAACAAGTGCTCGACTAAAGCGTAGGGGCTCTTCGCCTCTAAAGCATGAGTACGAACCTTCCACAGCTTCAGATTCTTACACTGAGTCGGACTCGGATGCATCGACTGTGCGGCATTATAGTTACTCCTCGTCGGAATACTCTCGCTCCGACTCGGAAGACTCATATTCCTCGGCTTCGGACTCAGACTACGAGGAAAGTGAATTCAGTGAGCTCCCCAAGCCCAGACGCCTCGAGTCGGGTATTTCCGAGGCAAGCTCACTATCTCCTTCCAATTCTGCATCACAGAGCGGGTACCGAACTGTCCCATTACAGCCTACCAAATCTTCGAAGGCCATTGCGTCAATCTTTGCATGGTCTGACAAGGGAACTTGGGAGACTCTGCTTCCTGATGAATGCAGTATTACCATCAGCCCTGGCCTCATTGAGGCATTCAAGATGAATGCCGATTCTCGATCAAAACCCCTTATCTCCATGGAGCTGACCCCTCTTGTCCCCATTCGCCGGGGTACAGCCATCGACATTAGCATTCGCTCCCCACCGACTCAACGTTCCAAGATAACCTCCAGCAACAACATAATGTTCCGGTCTCGGAGTCCAGATGACTGCGACGCTCTCTATGCCCTTATTAACCAAGCTCGCATCAACAATCCAACCTATATTGCTCTTCAAAACGCTCGCGGGCCCTTGAACGACACCCTGCCAGCCTTCGAGCCGGCCACAAAATCCGGTGGAAGCTGGTTTGGATTCCCCCGCCGGAGGAGGAGCTACAGAGCGTCAAACAGCTCCCCCCGCTCCCTCACCGAAAATTCCGAAAGCAGTGTCGGAACAGTGAGCAGCGCCTTCTCGGCCCTGAAACGCTTCGGCGGCGGAAGCAAGATGTTCAACATCGCCCGCTCAACAGTCAGCTCCCGCACCGGTCGCGAAGGAAGTCTATACTCCGGCGACGGTGACTCAGGCGACGCCCCCTCTCCATCGTCCGGCATTGGCCGCATAGCAGCTGCAATTAAGGGCGCCGACGGAATCGGTCTCTCTAATGCTAAGATCCGTATTTACCTACGTGAATCAGCATCCAAATGGCGCGATATGGGCGCTGCCCGTCTGACTATCATGCCTGCTCCACCAAAGAACCCCTCTCGCCCTGGAACAGCTGTCAGCGGCAGCGGCCGTAGCGAGAATAGTGGCTCGCACAGCGATGGAAGTTCCCCGCCTAGTTCGGGAGCGGCAACCCCGCGCGCTGATGCTGAGTCTATGAAGCGCATCGTCGTCCGCGGTAAGACGCGTGGTGAAATCTTGCTTGACGTTTGTCTTCCTGAGAGCTCCTTTGAGCGGATTGCACGGACCGGAATCGCCGTCTCCGTCTATGAGGAGACCAATGACGGTGTCATCTCGAAGAAAGGCGGTGTGAACACGAGTTCTCAGAAGATCTTCATGATTCAAATGAAGAGTGAAGCTGAAGCCGCTTATACATTTGGCCTTGTGGGTAAGCTGCGGTATTAGAACCGTAATCATGGTTGGGTCCGGTGCATGTTGGATGGGATGGGATCGGGGGTTGATCACTTCTCTCTCTATCTCTCTCTACATCTTCTTTCTTTTCTTTATTTTCTTTTCACTTTTAGCCTATGATCGCTCTAGATCTTATCTGTTGTTCGAGCTCGACAATTTCCTTTGTATATTTAGATTTTTGGCATATTTGATCCTGGCTGTTGATCATGTCTTTCCAATCAAGGTTCCCTTTTTTTCCCTTCAATTAATTCTAGATTATTCATGTTCCCTGATTTTTCATATACAGTACCACCATGGATGGTTAGTATGAATAGTTTCGATGTTCAACGAGAATGACTTGACAATATGCATATTTGTATTTAAGCCGATCTAGCTATGATATCCATTCTAGGTACTTCGTGGAAAAGTCATCTTCCTTGAATCCGGATCATTGAGATCTAATTCTATTCTTTTATTTAGAATGCTTATTATTCATCACTCATTATCAACAACAATATCCTCATCCCCATCTGCAGCCACAGTGTCTTGGCTCTCCACCTCAGCAACATTTACCTTCTTGAAGATGTAACCGATGCGATTACACTCATCCTTCAATAAAGAATGAAGGACATCATCGTCGATAATAGCAGCCATATCCTCTTCACCCTCAGCACTAGCAAGAACCGAAGGGTCAATATGCGCGTACTGCGCCAGCGACTGGTGCATAGAATCCTTCTGCTTCCTGCCCCTTCGCGACGAATCACGGATTGAGCGTTCCTGTTCCTCCATATCGACCTCAGATGCTTTGACTAATTTCGGGAATTCAGGCTCTTCATCACTTAGCTCCGTGAGCTCAGAGTCACTAACTCCGTCCTCATCGGTCTTTGGATTAGGCGTGGTAACCTCAGAAGATGACGATGCAATAATACCCTTGCCACCGCAGTCACAGCCGAGTAAATCATGAGTCTGGCAGCGGCTTTCTTCGTCCAGACGGAACAAGTCACGCAGCTCAGCAGTAGAGAATTGTGCGACGCTGTTCTTATGCTCCATGACACTATCCGCAAGACCGATTTTGGTAACCTGTCGCTGCCAGATCTTTTCTTCGAGACTACCCTTCAAAATGACGCGATAGATCCGACAGTGGTGCTTTTGTCCATCGCGGTGGATGCGGGCCATGGCTTGAATATCTGTTGCGGGGTTCCAGTCGACGTCGAAAAGAACGAGACGGCTGGCGCCTATAAGGTTGAGACCCATGCCGCCAGCTTTGGCGGAGAGCAGGAACGCAAAGCATTTATCGGCAGGAAGCCGGTTGAAGTCGTCGACTAGGGGCTGGCGTTTTTGGGCGGGGAGTGCTTCCGTCTAGACGGAGGAAGGGGAGGCCGAGGGAGGTTAGGAGGTTGGCGAGGAGATTGAGGGTTGAGGTGTAGTTCGAGACGAGGACAATCTTTTCGGATGTGTTTGATCTCATGCTATCCAGCATTTGATCGAGGACTCGAACTTTGGCGCTAGCTGAGGGAGAGAAATGGCGCATGAGGTTTTGTGGGAGAGAGGCGAGAAGGGAGGTAATGGTTTCACTTGGGGAAGTGTTGTTCTTTGCTGTGAGTAGCGACGGGCTATTGCAAAGCTTCTTCAGGATAGTGATCAGCTGGAGAGCACTCTCAGAATTGCCCATGGCAGACTGGAAAAGAGGAGATGCAAGAACAGCTTGATAGATAGTGGCCTGTGAGCGAGTTGGGTTACAGAAAAGTACGTATTCTGTCTTGGGAGGCAAGTATTTGGCCAATATGTCTGCTGTTCTGCGAAGGATAAACTTGGAAGTAAGTTCTCGAAGCTCTTCACTTCGGGATTCACCCTTTTCGATTTCTTTCTTGGTAGCCTCCGGCTGCCTACTGCGGACAATTGGGGTTTCGAATTCTCGAATGAAGGCTTTAAACGTGCCTAGAATGCCGGGGTTCACCAGATCGACTGCAGCAAAGAATTCGCTCAAATCATTTTGGATCGGGGTACCAGAAAGAATGACTCGCTTTGCTGTATTTAGAGATTGAATGGCTTGGCCACTCTTATTGGAAAGGGTCTTGAGTCGATGACCTTCGTCTGCGATGATGATGTCGACACCAGCGCCCTTGGCCAAACCCTCTTGAGCGGTCCTCAACTTCTCATAGCCCACAATCATAATGCTGTAAGATTTTCCCTTGGTGAAGTCGGTCAGACGTTTCCGCTTGTCATCAAAGACAAAGACTCCAATGCGTTCGTTGCCGAGCCACTTTCGGAACTCCTTTCGCCAATTATTGATGAGAGTCACAGGGCAGACAATCAAAGCTTTCTTGATTACTGGAGGAGCGCCATATATCGGGTTCTGTTTCAGGAGGGTCCACAGCAAAGCAATGGTCTGCAATGTTTTTCCCATGCCCATATCGTCTGCTAGGATTGCGCCCTCGCCGTTGAAAGATCGCATCCCCATGACACATTCGTACAAGAACTGAACACCTTCGCGCTGGTGCTGCCGCAGACTCTTTGTCAATAGTGGGTCAACAACCACATCTACAATCTGCTTCCCATCAGGAACAGAGGTGGGTCGTGGCATAACCAAAGCTCCCGGCGTGGTCGGATCATGGCGAGGGACCACCTTGACAGGATGGGTGGGCAGGATTGAATCGTCGAGATATGGTTTCTTGTAGGCACTGAAGCCCGAGTGGCCCTTTCCATCCCCATCCAATGCCGATGCGTCTCGTTTCAAAGATCCGGTCCGGCCTAGGGTCTTTGAGTTTTGGTCACCGCTGTTCTTCAGGGCGGACAAAGGTGTCTTTCTGGTTTTTTTCAGTGTTTTCGGCGTCGATGCTGTGGCTTGGACGATGTTCTTCCCAGCTAGATATTCTCTGCGAGGTATTTCAGAGTCAACTTCGACTTCTTTTCCACCCACGTAGAGCATCTTGCCAGGCTCCAGCTCTGCCTCAAACATCGCACGTCCCATATCTTTACCTCCCACATCCCGCAAGGTGACATAGCCGGCGCGAGCCGTGAGGATACCGTCGCCATCCCATGTCTTGTTCTTCTTGGCGCTTGGTTTTCTCCTAATAAAAAAAAAAAAAAAAAACAATGTCAGATGGGTCCACTGGTGAAGATAAATGACCAAGGTGGTACAACGCGACGTACCAAAGGGCGTTGAAAAATTTCTCATCTCCTACCAATTTGATGGCTTCCGGTGCAGGCGTCACCTTCTCCCCAGATTCCTTCCCCACATTTCTGACTTGATGAAGAGGCTTTCGGACTCCGGATGGTGTTGGCCGGGTCTCGGGCCCAGTTGCTGCATCTTCCTGGTGAACAGGTGCCTTGGAAGATGTATCCTGTTCTTGTCCCGGCTGCGTTGTCTCAGGCTTCCTAATCAAAGGAGGTTTAAAGGGCTTGAACACCATGACGAGTGGTGCAGATATCAAACCGATCAACGCGGATCGCCAAACACGCGACTCACGACGCGCGGTCACATGACCTCTGAATTTTAAGTTCCGACCAGTTGACTTTGAAGGCCGAATTATTTGAACACCATATTAAAGGTGTTAGGCAAGGTGCACTATTAGAAATTCCGAGTATAATGTTATTGGGTACATACCCAGGCACCCACTTGTTCAAAATACCCCGTAGAATACCCTGGAACGTGAAGGCAATTCTGGCGCGATACTCCGCTGACACCTCTTCCATTACCCAGGATTGAAATGTTAGTGTACTGATAGCGTGATCTTGCCCAAGTGCATGTTGATTTGAATTAAGCGAGGTGGTATTTCGTTAACAATAGAGATGACATCCTATCTAAATTAAATTTATCACACTACGGTAAACGCATTTAGTGAGGTATCTTAACTAGATGTTGTGGTTTTCAATAAAAGCCACCCTTGACTTAACCTCTCGGCTGACTTTCTCCTTTTCGCAACGATCAGGGTCTTTTGACTTTGGATTTTCATCTCCACTTAACCCGTCAATCCCGACAGATTGATTGGTTGAACCACAGTATTTCTCAACTTCATTATATGTGGCGATCTGCATTGACCAGGGACACAGGACCCCAATGGTTCCTGAACTACCTACCATTTACATCTCAGACTTACTGAAGCCATCGAATTACTAAGATAGCTGGATGCCGAGGAATACCCGCATCACCTTCTCTATTTATCGCGACCGAGGGCTGGTTCATGACGTCAATCATGCAAGACCCATTTTTGTGGAGTCAAAGGTGGAACCGAAGGAACCCTTTTCGGTTCAAACCGGACAGGCACATGTTAAGAATCTGCGCGTGTGACGTATAACCCCCCGAAAACGGTACGCGCGCATGCGCAACGGTGGATAGTCCAACTGTTGGCTCGACTCTACATGTTCTACCATTGGATCTTGACCATCATTTTCCCCGTACAATCCCCATATTATGGCCGATATACCGAGCCGGAAGTCCGGAGTTGACCGTCGCCATGGCTGTGGAGTAAATCAAAACTCCAGATTTTTACAGAACCTATTACAATCATTAGTTCTGTGATCACTGATTGGATCGTTGTCCGTGGCTTTTCATTTGGTGGGGCACATCCATCGCGCTATCAAATTCAATTTGTGCACATTTTTCATCCCATTTTTGATGTCTCTGCCCTTGCTTTCCACATTTGTGGGATTGTGATAATTGGCTTGCTATCGTCATTGCTATTCCAGGTCTTGTTCATGAGCTTTGTTTTCTCAACGCAAACGGTATTGTCGATTGGATCAAGCAAAGGCTGCCCCCACGTATACTTCTTTATGCACGAGCCTATTGAAGTATAAGCGGGTGATCCACACCGTCTCCACAGATCAACTTTGGTACTATGAAGTATAAACCGGTTTCGAACTATGACGATATTCGACAGAGTCGCATCGGCCCTGACGCACATGTTTTGCCAGATAGTTAAATTAAAGCATTTGCCAAAAGTTGCCTTCCCTGTTTCTTAGCCGACTGTTTTTATATGATAATGTCGGAGCCTAAGCCCCCACTGGACAGCCCTGAGGCTCAACACTCCGACGATCTTTCGAGTTCCAGCGATCCTTCTGACGATGGCCTGGTGCCCCAAACCGAGAAGACCGAGAATGGCGGCATCGCCCCCGATAGTCCGCGCGAGCTAAAGGAAACAGAGTGCTACGATGCACTCGCTTACTCGTGGCCTCGATGGAAGAAATGGACGTACCTCGTGGCAATTGCCTTCGTCCAGGTGTCCATGAACTTCAACACCTCCGTCTTTCCCAATGCGGTAATACCTCTCTCAAAGGCCTTCAACATCAGTCAACAGGAAGCGCGAACCGGACAAATGGCCTACCTTGTTACCTACTCTATTGGATGTGAGCTTTGGGCTCCGTGGAGTGAGGAGTTTGGTCGCTGGCCCATCCTCCAGCTCTCAATGTTCCTGATTAACATCTGGCAACTCCCTGCTGCATTGGCTCCAAACTGGGGTTCCATTGTTGTTGCACGTGCCCTGGGTGGAATCTCCACTGCCGGTGGTAGTGTCACTCTGGGTTTGATTGCCGACCTCTACGAGCCCGATGAGCAGCAATTCCCCCTGGCATTTATTGTCTTCTCCTCTTGTATCGGAACAAGTATTGGTGGTGTTATTGGTGGTCCGATCGAACGCTGTGAGTTTACAAATTTGCTATATAGTCATTTCCGTACTAATAAAATTTTCAAATAGTCCTTGATTGGCAGTGGTTCTTCTGGATCCAGCTCATCTTCGGAGCCGTCACCCAGGCGATCATCTTCTTCATGCCCGAAAGTCGTTCGACAATCCTTATCGACAGAGAAGCAAAGCGTCGTCGCAAGACCGGAGAAGACCCGAACGTGTACGGACCCAACGAACTCAAAAAGCCTCGCGTCTCCCTCAAGGAAGCCGGCAAGATTTGGATTCGACCATTTCACATGCTTTTGCGCGAGCCCATCGTGTTGTGCCTGTCTCTTCTCTCTGGATTCTCCGATGCGCTCATCTTCACCTTCCTGGAGAGCTTCAGTATAGTCTACGAGCAAGGATGGGGCTTCGGGGTCTTGGCTTGTGCTTGGGCTGTTATCCCAATCAACCTAGCCTACCTTCTAACCTACATCTCCTACTTCCCTTGGTTCGCGAGAGACGAACACCTTCGAAAGAAGCACGGCAACGAGGCAATCCCGCCCGAGCGTCGTCTCAAGTGGCTCCTCTGGCTGGCACCCTTCGAGCCGATCGGTCTATTCGGTTTTGCCTGGACATCTTTCGGCAAAGAGCGCGGTATTCCATGGATCGCATCAATGATTTTCTCCACCATGGTCGGAATCGCAAACTATGCCATCTATCTCTCGTCCGTGGACTACATGATCGCATCCTATGGTGTATACTCGGCTTCCGCTTGCGGTGGCAATGCCTTCGCTCGTGATCTGCTGGCCGGTATCTCGGCTATGTACGCTACACCGATGTACACCAATATTGGCAGCAAATGGCATGTTCAATATGCCAGTACGATCTTGGGCTGTCTATCTTGTCTCGTTGTGGCCCCTATCTATCTGTTCTACTGGAAGGGCCCGCAGATTCGGGACAGGAGTAAATTTGCCAAGTCTCTCGCTGCCGACCGAAAGGAAAATGGTGGCCGACGAGTTAGCAGACCTTCCTTTGAGCCTTGATCTGGCATTTCTTGGTGTTGAAGAGTTGAATACCCTTTGTTTTCAAGTTTCAAAATGCCCTTTTGTGGGAATTACACGATTGCATGACTGTTATGTATTTAGATAGACCCACCATACATCGAGCGAAAATGGTGACTGTATATACACATGGATTTTGAAAGATCCACCAATGGGACATGAGATATGTTTCTGTCAGAATTCAATGCATTTGCATATGTATCGACTAGGCTTGTTTCAGAGACCGAACAATATTGAAAGACAGAAAGCGTTCATCTACCCCTTCATAGACCGGTAGTGATGAAGCGAGACCGTGGATGTACCCGTGGTCTAGTGGATGAAGCTGAGCTGTTCAAAAGGCCATAGGATCAGAAGGTCGCTGTGCTTGCTCCGGACCAGCATATCCGCTTTTCTATCTGCGAACTCAGTCAGAGATCATGGTAGCAAGGTAATTCCCTAAGGCCGGCCCACGTTTTACACGTAGGTGCTTATGAGTGGATGATGTCTTTGACAGGTTAAAGATACGACTACTATTCTGATACTACGCGTTCTTTCGCCCCTCCTTGAATAGAACTATACTCGTTCGTAGCATTTGATAACTCTGTAACAAATCAACAAACAAAGCCAAATATCATGGAATCATGATAATATGAGAGCAAAACGCATATGATTGAGCCCGAACATCAAGATGAACCCTGAAACCAAATGTAACCAGTGTAGTCGGGTAGCTGCTTCTACCCCCTTGCCTTTCAAGGTCTCATCGATCGTCTTTCAATCCTTGCTTCTACTGAGGTCCCTGTTCAATCTGTTTTTCGTCTGATACGACATGTTGTTCTTCAGTCCCCCATTCGATATATGTATAGCCATGAGCGGCTAGGTAATCCTTCCACTCCTGGTCGCCGTGATCTAAAATCTTATTGCTGTCCTGAAGCACAAACCAGGCCAGGAGAGCACCCAAAACGGCGAACCCGGACCCAATGAGAAAGACGGCCTGAGTACCACGAAGCTCGTCATCTCCCCAACTAGCCATAATGGGCTTGAATACTTGTGTCCCGATTGCCGCCCCTGCCTTACTCCAGGCAGCTGCTAGTCCGACTGCGTGGCCGCGAACTGCTGTGGGGAAACATTCACTCGCAGTGAGAACAATTGTAGACCCTGGACCAACTTCTCCCAGGGTGAGGAATACGCCATAGAGCACGATGAAAAGCGGCAACTTAGTTTCAATTGGGCCCAGCGCTCCTCCGAGGATGAAACCAAGAATAGCCTGAAGAGCGAACCCTAGGGCCATGGTACGTCGGCGGCCAATACGGTCTGAGAGGAAACCACCAATGAATGCACCTGGAATATAAAAACAGTTGATCAAAGTACCCCAGGCCATTGTGAGAGCCAGAGATGAGGATGGATTGACCCTATCGACGATTGTTGAAGCAAAAAGGCCAAAGGGGTAGGAGATGTAGTTGTAGCTTGATACAGTCGCTATAATTAGCCACGAAGATATGCCCCTGATACACGGATGGATTGAGATGCTTACATGAACCACGAGCCGCAGACACCTATTAGCGGGCGCCAATATTTTTTGATCGCAAGCCAGTAGGGTATTCTTTGCTTTTTCATAGAGCTCTTGCGATACGCAGAACTAACAACCATACGATAGCGAAACCAGAAGATCGACAGAGGAGCAATGGCCCCCATGGCTAAAGAGACACGCCATACAGCCTCATAATGCCGCACTTCTTGATGGAAACACAAGAGCAGAATGAGGGGCACCAAAGAACCGAAAGCAAAGCCAAGAGAGGCCGACAGGTCACCGATCATGGCAAAAATGAAGCCTCTTCGTTTGCGAATGCCCGGGTCCTCATCTGTAGCCTCAGCAGCACCTGCTCCTGCAACGGGGTACTCTCTGATTAATTACTGTTAGTGGCCCAGGGAGTCGAAGAGAGATACAGGAGTGAGCACTCACCCGCCTGCTCCAACTCCAGCAATACCTCGAGCAATGATTAGCATCCAAAACATGCCGCTCTCGTTCAGACCGCTAGCGCCGGCACTCAGTGCAATTCCAAGAACCAATATCGTGGTTGTCAGAGCTGCACCAGTCTTGCGGCCCAGTTTATCGGAGATGTAACCAAACGAGAGCATGCCAATGATCATGCCGACCATAAATGCGTTGGATAGCCGAGAGGCTACGGCAGTGGTGAGCGATTTTGGATAGATTACTGCCATGATCAATTCAAGGTTTCCAATGATGGAGGAATTGAACCCGTCTGAGCCGATTGCAAGGCCACTAAAGACTACCATCGTGACCATGGAGAGGCGGGAGTAGCCTCGACCATTGTCAAGATCATCTGTCCCTTTTTGAGCATCGGAGATCGCATGTGGGGAAGTTACATCTGGTGAAATTGCAGCAGATGTAGATGTTTGGGGGCATTTCCCAGATACTGGGCTCTCTTCACACGTTTCACGCGTTTTGACTACAGCGGGCTCGTTCATGATGGGAGAAAATGTGCCTCTGCATATTGCTGCAAATTTGGCCACGACTCGCAATTTATAACAACCCCACGGTATCGGCCAGATCCGCAAAAAGACATGTCTGATTTCTCCGATGTTGTTGCGGATTGTCGCAGCCGACGACGGCCAATCAAGTGCAGTGAGGGGGTTGAAATGCCCGGGAAGTTTACGCTACGATGCTTTGGCTTCGACGCTAACGGGAGGCGGGAAAGCATAGGCGAATGTGGGAAGGTCAAAACGAGATAAGAGGCCGCCCGAATACGTACACTGAGGGGAGATGTCCAAGCTAGGAACTTTCTTCCCCTCCTTGATCAACCTCTCGGATCATGTCGAAACAATTGCCCTTCCGCACCGGGGAAGCCAGGTCCAGTCGCTTCTCAGCTCGCAACCTGGCATGGGTTGTAGTAAGTGCTGGTCTTTTAGCAACGGGTTACAAGTTCTCTCATTCTCCATCGCTTTGGGTCCATAGTCCTTACATACCTGGTTGCGAAGGCGCGTGGAATGATGCGGGCAACCCCGACCGCCTGAGAGATTTCCAAAATTGCGCAGTCAATAATCTTCTTGAGACAGGTCTTCCATTTATGAATGTGGAACCCATTGCAGTCTCGGATTTTGAAGAACGACGAGATCGATTGGCACAAGCTCTGGTCGCTGAAGGGGTGGATGCCTTCGTGGTGGAACCGGGGTATACTTTCAAGTATTATGGCAACGTAAGCCAGCCGGAGTGGGAAGTGTGGGAGGTAAGAATTCATATTGAACTTTGAGAACCACTCAATTGACCAACCTAGCCGGAAGAGCGTCCGTTCTTGATGATTGTACGCCCGTTCCACGATCAGGCTACTGGCAATGTCAAGGCCAACACCACCTTTCTCTGCCCGTCGTTTGAGGCTGAGCGTGCCCGCCTGCTGGGGATGCCCTTCACTGATTCTATTCAAATTGTCCCGTGGGAAGAACATTGGAATCCGTATACAACCCTCAAACAATCAGAAGTGTTCTTAGGCCTCAGTCGACCGGCACGTTTGATGGTGGACGAAGAAATGCGAGATTTCATCCAACGCGGACTTGGATCCGCAGGCTTTGAGATAGTTGGCTTACAGGGCAAAGTAGAAGAAGTCCGACAGATCAAAACTGCCAGGGAAGTTGACATTCTGCGTGCTGTCAATACGGGAACTGTGGAAGCGGTGCGACAGATGAGAAAATGCCTATATCCAGGATTGACAGAGAATGAAATAGCTTCTGCCCTCGATAATGCTCTCCGAGCAGCCGGGTTGGATCCTTTCTTTGACATCGTGCTTTTCGACGAGAATGCGTCTAACCCGCACGGTGGAACCAATGGTTCCAAAGTTTTGGAAACCGAGACTTTTGTGTTGATCGACGTCGGGTTCGTATCTCACGTACTTCGTTGAAAACCAAAATTGACGAAACTGACCACAATATAGGGCACACCTTTACGGGTACTCGTCGGATATATGTCGCACCTTCTTCCCTCCATTCTTGCCAAAACCTGCCAAGGACGATGTGCTGTCCCCGCGCATGAGCGAGAAGCTGAAGGCAAGTGATCCGTTTCTTCTTCATATGCAGATGACTGACTTCAATTAAAGGTCTGGGACATAGTCTTCGAGGCGCAAACCCGCTCAATTGATCAAATGCGTGAGAACTTCACCGCCGCTAGTGTGGATATTGCCGCTCGCGACGTCATCAGCAGGGCCGGTTATGGTGAGGCCTTTACGCATCGCGTTGGTCATGGTATCGGGATCAAAGGTCGGTTTATGCACTCTTTCTATTCTGAGTCATTGAGCTAACCACTCAAAATAGCCCACGAAAGTCCATATCTGAATAAAGGAAACGAAGCAAGTCTGTTAAAGACTGGCATGACCTTTACATCGGAGCCTGGGATCTACCTGGTTGATAAATTTGGAGTGAGACATGAAGATGTGCTTCTCGTTCAGGGAGACGGTAACCCCTGCCTTCTGACCGGAAGCCGGGCTAAAGGGCCCTGGGAACCATGAGCCACACTAAGGTTAGAGCATGGAAATCAAGCTTTGGCTCAAAAGAGACATGTCGGGGCCGATGATAAAAGTTGATTTTGAAACATATTTGCAATGACAAACGTCACCCGTATCGAGTTCGCCTATCCCGTCTTCGTCGCTCAATTGATATCATTTGCAACCGCAACGCGTCAGATTGGACATAGACTGTTGCCGCTGGAATGATAGTTTCCACATCTGTGGCATTGTAGGTAGATGAAGACGTAGTTGATTTTCTCCCTCGTGAAGCCAGCCGGCTGGGAAGGATCGCGAGCGTATCTGATAGCAGCTGACGGAAAATCTGACAATTTATCTGCGAGACTGATTGTGAAACTATTTGAAGTTCCGTGGTGCCATTGTTGTGCGTCATTTTGAATGTCAATCAGTCGAAGTGATCATGCTCAAATCCGGTGTTCGCAAAAGCTCTGGTGGAAACAATGAACGAAATGTTTTTTTCGGGGATCAGGATCCCCATTTAAAGGAGAGTATACGTTGTTGAAAAGTAAAAACGTGTGATTGACCTGCTGTGGAGTGCGCTCAGTGAGCTAATCATAATCCTGAGCATGACGGCTTATATAAGACTCACTGATATCAGATCTACTCAGTGAGTAAGAGCGACGAGAAGGTGAAAAGTAACACGGAAAGGGAAGCCAGGAATTGCCAAAGGAAATCCGGCATGTTGGTGAATTAGTTCCAAGGTTGTGTTCAACATTTCCAGCACAGCTTGTAAGATATAGATGTATCGGATCGGATCGGATTAACATTAACCCTCAACCTTGTGCTTGTCATCCATTTCCAACACCAAACCTTTGCTGATTGCCAATGTAACAATTCCAGACTCTCAATCTACCTAAAGGCTAGCGAAGGCATAAAATACCTAGAGGTAACTTCCAGGACTCTTTTTCATTTTCCGAATATTGATTCTAACTTTGATGTCCCAGTGCAATGCGGGGGTTGCCAAAATCCTCACAAGATATGGGATGTTTCGGCCAAGTGCGGGTCCTTTTCTCCTCACTTCCTGCCCAGAATGCCTACACTTGTCTCGCTTCCTCGAGAGACATTGGAGCAAATTTGCGGCTCTGTGGCATCTGATGACTTTGCAAGTCTTCTTGACCTAGCTCTGACCTGCAAGTCTTGCTGGGTCGCCACTAACAAGTATCGTTTCCAATGCATCAACCTGACCATTGTCAGCCGCAAAAAGCTCGACAGAGATGTCCAGAAATGGAACGAAATATTGCAAAAGAATTCATCATTCACCGCCGTGCAAGTGTTAATGGTCCGAGGGAAATTACCTCCCAGTGAAGAGGATGACGACAGTCTAGAACCAGATCCCAAATATTTCAGCCCTCACTGTCGAATTGACTCTAATGACGAGTTAAGCCGCCTCGAATACTCTTATGGTTTCCAAGCTCTAGAGCTCTATCGGTCCGCTTCAATCTCACAGCGTGATGATTGGGGCTCTTTGCCCACTCTTGTGGAGCAATTTCATGGTCTCCGTGACCTCATTTGGGGCTGTGGGACCCTATTTCCACCGTGTCTGTTGGAAATTCTCCACCACTCTCTACCACGATGCAAACTGCATAATTGGGCATTCAAACTGCCCAGTCTGTGTCACAGGACACACGAACCTCAAGATATCAACGAATATGAGTATTCGCTTGCCACGTCGCCTTCTCTATCTAGCATTATTTTTCCTGCTTACGAGTATGACGAAGATAATAACAAACTCGGCTATAACGACTACGGCATGGTGGAATACCATGAAGAAGCAGTAATTCAACTCGCGACTGGTCTGGCACCCAATCTAAAATCTGTCTACATCGCAGCCGGAACCCCTGAAGCCACTCCAGGCTTTTATGACCAGCTGCGGCGAGAAAGACCGCCATGGGCAGGCTTTTTCCCATCCAACCCAAAGAAAGTCATTAGGAATTCAACTCAAGGCCAGTTACGGGAGCTCAGCCTAAGCCCGGCTAGCCTCGTTCATTTCGAGGCTTGGGAAGCACACGGCATCTTTTCCAACCTTCAAGTTTTGCGACTGTGGGAAGCCACGCTGGATACCCTGCTTAAGGCAATTCAATGTCAATTTCCCTGTCTGAAAACACTGGTCCTTGATATTACCTCCGCTGATCCCCACCCTATCGATACAGCGGCGAGTGCCTTTGTCTCGTCTCTTCCTCCATTGGAAAGTATCCTTTTAACAGGTAATAAAAGAGACAGAACATTGAAAGCTGTCCTGGACCACCATGGAAAATCTCTAAAGAAGATATCCTTTCAGCCTGAATTTAATGACTACGAAAAGGGACATGCTATCCCAGCGGAGTGGATCACTCGAATTCGAGATAGCTGCCCGAGCCTCTGCAACCTCCGGCTCCCTATAACACGTACAGGAGGCAATGATAAGGAAGTTGCCATCTACCGAACACTCGGAGAGATGCCTCGACTGACTGACTTGAGCCTACAACTTATCTGTGAAGGATACTCACAAGAAGATGATAGAGGGTTATCCTCGTCAAGCTATCTGGTTTCAGACGGTAAGAAAGCGCGAGATCTTCTCGCCAATTTTGCATTGGACGCTACCCTTGCTCGCGAAATCTTCTTGACCATCGGGAAAAAGTCCTCTTTGCAGCGTCTTGAACTGAACATCAAGGTACTACGTTGTCCCGGCACGCTATGGGAGATCACAGCGTTCATGGATGACAAGTGGAAATGCATCAGAGCCAATGGAGATAGGGTCGTTGTTCGGAAGCTTGGGGAAGAAACCAAGAAAGATGATGATGAATGGTCAGAAGAATTGCAAATGGAAGAGGAAGATATACTGGAAGAGTTTGAGCCCGTCTTTCGTGAGTTGTGGCCAAAGAAGAGCAAACGATGGGTGCATGATTGGCATAGCTTTCCACTCCAAACAACCGCAAATAATACCCAATGAATTACATTACTCCCATTATGTACTCCTTTTCAAGAATATCTGGATACTGAGCCCTAGCCGTAGATACTTGAGGAATCAGGCCAATCGGAGGCTCTAACAAATTCGAACCTCTGCTTGCCATACGTGTTGTCATTGTACATCTGGGAATTCATTACGAGGCGTGCAGCTCCTAGTCTAACCGTACGGTTGGGAGCCTGAATTTGTGGGGGCCCAGGGCCTGCCGCCCTGGCTATAGAGTCGAAGGTGTATAAGTGCCTAGAGATAAATAGAAGGTGTCATAACTTGATGGAATGCCAGGAAAAGAGACGCAGACCGAAAATCTGTATTGGCTCACTAATAGTTGGAAAGAAAGGAAGACAGGCAGTCTCGACGGGGTTTAAACAGTCCTGTCAAATTGAGGCACCTGATCTGTGATCTCAACACATCTCAAGCTGATTGTTACTACAATATGCAGCAGGGCAAAATAACTTTAATTATTGAATGGAGCATTTACAACAAGGAAGACGGTATCAGACAGCAATGATATACTTTTAAGACTTTCGGCGTAGTTCTTCTTCAACGTTAACTATGCTACCCTCGTCAATCATCGTAGGTGGCCGTACGTAGAACGCCTCCCAATTTGAGGGTACTTCCAGAGTATCAAACCACCGCACGTAAGAGTGTATGGGGGTATACATCCATCCAACCATCTCGAATTCGTCGTCTGTCTCACCATCATGCCACTCCGGATGTATATTGTATTCCCTTTCCTGAGGGGTCAAATTACCCCACGGCTTGGACAGAATCTTGACAACAGGACCGGAAGAGGAATTCTCGAAAAGCTCAAGCGAATCTAGACAGAAATCGTCCACAAAGAGGCAAAAGTTATATCGTGGGCTGAGAAAGTACTGTGGACCCAGCCCATTATTGTCATTAGATAGAAGGTACTTGAGTACTTCAGGGCTGGCGACAACTTGAGGTAGTTGGTATGTAACCCACGCGTTGAAGTGGTCACGAATATCGTGGGACGTAGCTCCATTGAACTTCTTGATATCATCGTTGACGAGTAGCTGATGATGCGACAGAAGATCCATTCTCTGGTTGCATTCAAGGTCATTTGCGATATTTTCTCTTAGGTGTTGAAGTAGGCGATTCCACGCGCTCTCATCCTTATAAGAACAGCGATAAATAGAGAACCCCCAGGGCAAAGCATGCTTTTTCAAAAGATTATTGGAGAGGGTAGCATCGATGCCTTTATAATCGTCAAGCATACTGCGCTCCTGCTGATCTTGTGCCTTGCTAGTGATTCTACGGACGCCGGTTGAAGAGCTCCATGGTAGACAACGCTGGGGTAAGACCTGGCAGATATGACTGAAGACAGGATAACGAAGCAACATGGATCCGAGATGAGATTTGATACACCGGACAAAATGCCGCCAATCCGGGAACTGTAGATGTAAATAGCGTATCGCTGGAGGATAGGCGGAGAAGGGAAAAAGAAGAGCGTACGCACAAACTGAACAAGATACTGTAATGAGGGATGTTGGAGAGAAGAAGAAGCAGAATGAGGGAGAAGTCCTGATCTATCTTGAGAGCAGTCACATGAGCTCTGAAAGTAGGAAAAGTTGGGTGTTCGAGCCAAAAGGGGGTACAGAATAGATGTCCTGCAGCCTACAGGGCGGGCGGTCAAGGGGCATCTCGGCGTCCTAAGTCATGGGTAGAAAGGCGGCCGTTTCTGGCCTCCAAAAGCGGTCATTTTCTGCGTCAGTTTCACACCGGGAAATTGGACTGAATTGCTAAAGTAAATTGCTAAAGTATCGCGCCCTTCATGCACCAAAGTTGACGACATGTATGCGACATAAATGAAAAAATTCAAAATTAAAATAAAAAAGAAAACAGTCGCGCTACGTGAGCCAAAACGCCGGTTACGGGCTGCCATTCCAAACACAATTAAATCTATTCAGGATTGCCCGGTATAGACTAGCGTGAGGGGAATAAGCATCAGCAAGCTTACTCGCGTGTTCAATATTTAAGAGGCCCTGGTATGAGTTGAGAAAAGCATGCGGCGAAACGTTGGCTGGGTGTATCAATTTTGCGACGGTAAACATCAAATGAGGGATCGTGCAGAACAGCTCGTGCCTAGGAAATTCTCTTGTCTCTTTTCAAAACCTAGATTGCCTTGCCCCTAGCATGTAGGCTGTACCTACACTGACAAAGCTCCCCCTGCCAGAACCAATCCACTTTTGAAAACGGACCGTCACTTAGAAGCTTCCCCAGTAATGCAAATCATAATCCACACCACCTGGGCGCCACAAAGGTGCTGGGCTGTAAACTGGAATGGGAGAAGCAGCTACAAAAGCCCAAGTCAATTATTTGTCACAACAGAGAAGATGTATAATGGCGAGGAGAGAACATACTTCCATATCCCGTACTAGGCAGAGCCCAGGTGGGCGTGCTGGGGGCCTGCCAATTGGTTGGCGATGCTGTAATGGTGTAGGTGCTGGTATAAGATGACGGCGACTCTCCCTGACTGAGAGACCTGATACCATCGCTTGACCCGTAGCTGTCATCCCCGGTACCAAAGAT
Source organism: Penicillium frequentans (assembly GCA_028828275.1). Lineage (NCBI taxonomy): Eukaryota > Fungi > Ascomycota > Eurotiomycetes > Eurotiales > Aspergillaceae > Penicillium > Penicillium frequentans. Next base: position 630,234 of record JAQIZY010000012.1, read on the forward strand.
GTTACTAATCTTGTTAACAACCGAGCTGCCAGATTCTGTCCACACTGTAAAATCCTCGACTGTAACATTAGTGGCAAATGTCAGGTCATTGGCGAACAGGTAAAGCGGAGGGCGTGCGGCCCCATCGGCAACAGAGCCTGAGAAGTTGCGAAAAACCAGGTTACTCAATGCAACGGCGCCAGTGTCAGGCTCATAAGTATTTTGCCAGTATTGATTGATGTCTAGGCCATAGAGGCTTGCCAACGACCGGAAGTTTGAGAAAGTAACGTTGGTAACGTAGCCTGATCCACCAGGATAAGTTTTGATGAAAGCAATGTTGTTGCCTTGGATAATGCTGATATTGCGTGCTTCCTATTTCCATGTGAGCATTGAAAATATTCCGCAGTGATTAGAACTTACAATGTTTGATATTTCAGCGGACACATTCAGACTTCCAATAGAGATGCCTGAGCCAGCTTGGTTGCACACCAAGTTTTCAACTAAAGCGTGATGAGATGGACTCTTCACTGAGACACACTCATCGCGATTCGTTACCTACTCTGACAATTAGTCGGGCCATCTTGTGAGTTTCTAGGCACACGGGCTTGAAGACTTTACCTCACTGTCGTGAATCCAATAATTTGTGCCAATGCCATCAATGCCATCATAACTACCCAAATTCGCTCCGCGAATAGTTAAATGGTAGGCTTCAACATTGACTGCAAAGTCAAGGACGATGTGAAATTTGGGACTGTCAACAAGTATCAAGTCGTGGACTGAGGCGTTGGTCGGAGATATCAAACGCACCAAGCGTGGACGGTCGGTACTGGAAGTTTATTCCTGTATCAGCCTCATAATTTCCATCATAGAAAGAAATAACTAACTTGTCGAGATTTCGATAGATATAGCCCTGGCCTTGGAAAGCGCCCTTGCCATTGGAAGAATAGAATTCGAAATCCACAGCTATCTTGCCAACATTAGACACGTCAAATAAACATACACAATCATATCAATGTGTCAACTCACCATTGACAATGACAAGCACGTCTAGTAAAAATTCAGAATCGCCCTCTCCATTGATAGTTGCATTGATGATCTCTCTGCCTGCCAAGCCTTCGAGAATCAACTCACGCGAAATGGTCCAGTTGCCACCATATGCAGCTGTGATCAGCCCATCCAACTGAAATGCCCAGTTTGTGCCATTGCTAAGAGTCACACCGCGCTCAATTAAATACTCTCCTTCGGGCACAACCAGTCGACTACCCGGATTTTTGCGGACACAATCAGAGAAGACCGTCTCCAATGCAGTAGATATATCAGTCTTGTTATCTGCCACTGCACCATAATCAAGAATGTTGCATTCAATATTTTTGTCTTGGAGATCAGTTGTGGGACCAACGGGACCAATCAGTTGGCCGAGGGTGATAGATGACAAAAGTGGTAGCAGGACGAAGCCGGTGAACTTCATTTTGATACTTGATATCAACAGTCAGAATTCAACTGCTCATCATTATCTGCTCTACTCTTTTATATCTCTATTGGGGTCGTTAGTTCTAACTACAATAGGCTCTATAAAATCGATTCAATTTACATCTTCAATATTTTTCAAAAGACGCCATAATTTGTCCATCCACTAGTGTCCATCATAGTGTACATTGATCGAAAGCAGGTCGGGTATGTATGGAATATTGGCACGATTGTCAATCCGCCCTGCAGATGACGACAGTATCGATGAGTATCTGACTGTGAACTGCTACCGGTTAATAGCTTAGCGGCTAATAGCTTGCGTATAGTGCTTGCATAATTACGATCAAGCACATCATTATTGTGTTAGATCGCGCTCGTAGGAAGCCTAACGAAGACAAGCTAGCTTCGGATGACGTAAATGCACCAATAAAATAAGCCGAAGATGCATGCAATGGTGTGCGATCCTGTCCACGAACTGCCCGCTCCTCGGACAGATTTGTTCTTGTTCGCGGTTCATGCCCAATCGAATTTGAAACCTTGAAACGATACAATAATAGCGATATTTATGGCAAAGTTGACGGTCATTGTTGATGACAAGATCCAGAAGGGCTCACAAACACTGTTTGAGCGGGATGTAGCCATCCGTTCATGAACTGGGAAGTTCTTGATGGTCGCAACAAGCACCCTTGCACTCGCAACCAAACTATTCGACGACGAGGAATCCATCATACCCATCTGATTCAAGTCCGGCTCGCTCCCCTGATAGATGATCAACGGCTCCGTGCGGTCGCCGGGGTGGCCTTTCTTCCGGGTGAGGATAAGTGAGCGGAGATTGTTTGCTCCGTCAGCGATCCGCCGACGTGCTTGAGCCAGATGGCATTACTAGATGGCACGCTTTCGGTTATAACGGCGATTTTCAGTTCGAAAGCGGAGATAATGACCAGTTTGCTGAAGATCAAGTGAAGTCCGAGTTCGCAGCTAACTCGTGAAGGATGATGATGGGTAGGCAGAAGGTCATGACCGCGATGCCGCTGATGGTGACGGTGACGATGATGCATAGTCGGCGGGTGATGCTTGCTTGAATTTTTCAAAGGGGGCGGACGGGGAAAATGAGGATGGCAAATTCAACTAAGATAGACTAGCGTTGCACACGTTAGCTGCATCCTCATTTTCTTGTTCCATTATTTTTACTTCCGAAAGTCAAGTTAGATTAGGAACTCACTAGCGTGACAGGAACGTAGTAGGTCACGGATGTTGATAGGCATTTGGCGTCTGGGTTTGCCGCACTGCTCCAGAAGGCTGCCAAAAGGCATGCATTGGAGACAGTAAAGCAGCCAAAGAGAAATGGAGATGAGAGTATTGAGCACCATTGTCGAATAGACACCATGGATGAAGATTGTCTGATTTGTGAGCCAGGGTTAGAAGAGCAGATTCCGCCTTGACAGCGAATTGCATCCAAATGTATGCAATTTCTTCTGCAAAGAGAAGCTGCTCGTAGCAAAGAAGAGTCAGATTGAATTTCAATGAATCGGAGCATTGGAGCAGCTGTTCGGGCACACCTTGAGCAAGGCCAATCTATTGCTGAGATGGCTTTGGGTACATGTGACGTGCTAACGTGCGATCACAGAAATGGGCCCTCGAAAGTGGCCAAGCTCACGTCCGGAGTCCGAAGGACGTTATCTCTTAGCTACTGAAAGCCACCGAGGAGGAAGACCCAAGTGCTCCACCGGGCAATCAAGCGCTCAACGAAGACGGCCGTCTTATGATTATCGCCAGAAGGTCTGGCACCAATTCTCCCACAGGTCTGCGCACAAGAGATCTAACATTACTTCAATGACACCACGGTTACAAATCCAGCCCACGCGCTTTAATATCTCATCAAAAACGTCTCTGCATACAGAAGTCTGCAAAGGGAACTTTATGGAGGCTTCGAAAGCCCCTGGTCCTCCCAATTCACCAATGAGAAGCTTCAGGGTCTCCTCTACCTAGAGGCTGTCATCAACGAGACCCTCCGCCTCAAGTCCTCCGTCCCTAGTGGCCACCCAATAGTAACCCCACCTGAAAGATTGCAGCTTGACGAGGTCTGGATTCTAGGTGAAACAATAATCGTACTACCGCAGTAAGCCCTCCAGCGCGACGAGTGCTAGTTCACCTCCGGCTCGGATTTCATACCTGAGCGGTGGCTCGACGAGGGAAGTAACTTGATCAAGCACGAGGAAGCGTTCTTCCCATTCCAGCTAGGTAAATATATCATATTCTTCACCGAGACACGCATTGATATATTAAACGATACTTCAGGTCGATATGGCTGTGTTGGAAAGCAGTTTTCACTCATACAACTTTGAGGCGTGATCTCTTGAATAGCGTACGGTTTTGACTTCGCGTTCGCGACTATTGGAGATGAGGTGGCGTTTGGAACTGATTCGAAGGATACTTCTACTTTCACTATTGAGCCTTTACATTTAATTTTCAAAGGGTGAGCACGTGGCGGTCTAATATGGTTGATAACTTGTATCCGATAGGCCTTGTCTCTAGTCGGGCTACCGCCGCTTGCTACCACGGTCCAGAATGGCCCCCTTCCAGCGGATTCGCGCTTATATTCACCTTACCTGAATATTGTCTATCTTAAGATTCAGCTTATAAACAAATTGACCTTTTTGCATGCCCTGTCCGGGGACAAAAGGAGGGCCACAGTCTGTCAGACTTTGTCTCACATCACAATGAGCAAAATTGCCAAGAGAATAACATATATTAACCTCCAGTACCGAGCTAGTTAGTGGAAAGAGATTTTCCGATGTTTATCCGGCATTTGAACTGGTCCCTTAATCTATTGACCAGCCAGGTTTCGGCGATTTCCTATCTCGGGTTAGCCTCCGGCAGCGCGGGTGTTCCCAGTGTTCCCAGGTGCCGGACCAAGTTCGTCCAGACTGCAGTCCAACTCCAGGCTCACACGAAGTCCATCGGTCAATGGACATGGTTGCTAGGCCTATGAAGCCCGGGGGGTGGGAGCTCTTCAGTGTTCTTTCCGAGTATCCAAAAGCTGTAGTGCTTGCTCAAACCCTGGACATTCGAATGTGTTCATGAGCAATGAGCAGGTGGCCCGCACTTCCTTATTAAGTCCCCACTTAGGACCCTAGATGTCTTTGTTCGAAACCGCCATCTATTTAAACTAGAAGCAGGGCTAGTCTTGTAAATCAAGGTGTGTTCTAGAAAATTTACACCGCCTGAATAGGATTTTTTCCCACCAATTACCGTACTGCATGATGCCACTACTTCTCTGCAGGGGCCATTTTAAGGTTGCTATGAGCTTCTTATGCTCCACAAGTGAAATGGAGTCCATAAATGCCGATATTGCTCACGAAGCCGAACTTATCATTGGACAGAATAGCTGTTGCCTGCATCTGTTAGGGTCCTCGTGCAGATTACTTGCTCCTTGACTAGGTCGTTGAGAACTGCATAACCGACACCTGTGGGTATAAAAGGACTGCGGTCCTGTCTGTTTGAAGGATCATCAACCACGCTCTTTCACTTTCATTTACTTTCGTTTTTGTAATATTTACCATTCATTCTTTACAACATGATTCTCGGTCTTAAGCTCGGCCTGGTCGGCCTGCTCGGCGCTGCCGCCGTCAACGCCGCTCCGGCTCCTACTCGTGCATCTGAAATTGAGCAGCGCTCTTCCACTTGCACTTTCTCTGGCTCCAAAGGTGCTGCCTCCGCCATCAAGTCTAAGACTTCTTGCTCGACCATTGTTCTTTCCTCCGTCGCTGTTCCGGCCGGAACTACCCTTGATCTCACTGGTTTGAACAAGGGAACTACTGTAAGGAGCCCGACCCGACCGGGAGCAATATTTGAATCACCACTAATCCATTCTACAGGTTATCTTTGAAGGCGAGACCACATTCGGTTACAAGGAGTGGTCTGGTCCTCTGGTCTCAGTTTCCGGAACTGACATCACTGTCAAGGGATCCTCCGGTGCTATCCTCAACGGTGATGGTTCCCGCTGGTGGGATGGAAAGGGAACTAACGGCGGCAAGACCAAGCCCAAGTTCTTCTACGCCCACAAGATGATCAACTCCAAGATTGAGGACATCTACATTAAGAACTCCCCCGTCCAGGTCTTCAGCATCAACGGTGCTAGTGAGCTCACTATGAGTGGCATCACTGTGAACAACTCTGATGGCGATGACAACGGTGGCCACAACACTGATGCTTTCGACATTGGCGACAGTACCGGCGTCTACATCACCGACCCCATTGTCCACAACCAGGATGACTGCTTGGCTATCAACTCCGGCTCGGTAAGCACTTTTATGGACCTTTGAGAGATTTGCCTCTTACTAAAGCTATAAATCCCAGGACATCTCCTTCACTGGCGCTTCTTGCACCGGTGGACACGGAATCTCCATCGGCTCTGTCGGTGGACGTTCTGACAACGTTGTTGAGAACGTCACCATCGAGAACTGTAGCATCAAGGACTCCGCGAACGGTATGTGCAAACAACACCACCAGAACCTTTTTGGCCTAGCTAATGTGTCATTGTCAAAGGTGTTCGTGTCAAGACCGTTTACGGTGCCACTGGCTCCGTCAAGGACATCACCTACAAGGACATCACTCTTTCTGGCATCTCTGACTACGGTATTGTCATTGAGCAGGACTACAAGAACGGCAGCCCCACCGGTACTCCCACCAGCGGTGTTCCCATCACCGGTCTCACCCTGACCAACGTCAAGGGATCAGTTGACAGCAGCGCCACCGATATCTATGTTTTGTGCGCTTCCGGTGCCTGCTCCGACTGGACTTGGAGCGGCGTCAGTGTCTCGGGCGGTAAGACTAGCAGCAAGTGCAAGAACGTTCCCAGCAGCGCCAGCTGCTAGAGAAAGTTCGCATTTGAGCTCCAGTATGGGCCCGTGTACTAATAGTCCATTCCTTTTTGTTGGTATAAAAGGCTCCAAGATGGGTTGATCTTGAATATCTTGGGCACCAACATTGGAAATAATAAGACACTATTTTGTACCGCGAATTTCGACACTCTATCCAAATATTTATACTTCTCCACCTTGCTACCCCGTCCTTATCGGGGGTCTGTGTTAGCCCCTATATCGTGACAGAGACCGCTTGACAACAATTGATGTGAGATGAGAACATCTTCTGAGATAGATGTAAAAATTGTACCCAATATGCAAGAGGCTTCATGCTACTGGAACTGGGCAGTGAGTTTCCAGAAGTTATCTGTATGTACATTGATATAAATCTTATGACTTTAGAACACGCACCTGTTAGACACCTATCCACCTGTCATGAGGAACGAAGACATTAGAAGTATAAATGAAGCAAGCGATGGGATGCGAAGAGTATAAAAAGAACATTGCCTAATTGTGAGCCTCAGGGATTATGGATCGGTTTTGAATCAGATTATCTTTTCCCTCAACAACTCGGAAATACTATGTAGTTCTATCCTGTAATTACTCAAATAATCTCCTCCAAGTATTATTTTTCACAATAATGGCCAGTGAATGAGCCTTTTTAGCTGGCCTTAATAAGCCTGAATCAAACACCTGCAATATGCTTATGTAAGTGGATAAAATCAACTACTTACAGACTTTCGACTAAAATATAAAGGTAAAGAGTTAGTAATATAATATATAATTAATTAAGTAAAGAGAGTTCCTGACTATCGCGGTGACACTATATAGCCCGCACTAAGACCCTAAGCCTATTAGATAACCATAAAATGCTTATAAGAAATATGTAACTTATAGCGTATGGATAATGAAATTGGATGTTTCTTCCCTAATCGCTATCCAAACCTCTTCAGATTATTAACAAAGTCCTCTACAAATCATCAATGAGAAACATATACTATATCTACATTTTTTTCGGCCTTGACGTGTTGCAATCTAGTAGTGCATTGGCCAAATTCAATTGTCATATGTCATTCCAGTGTAAAGCAACAAGACGTTTACGTTTTATGTCCAGTGAGTTTGACTTTAATATTCAGGACTGTTTATGTTGACCTTTTTTGGTGCTGGAGTTTGTTGAACTTGAGTTGATAAAGACTAGATTGATGATTGACTGAGCAGTGAAAGTGGCTTCTATAGTTGGAATCACTCAATATGACTGGAGCAGCCAGAGATTCAATGTGGCCGCTGCTATCTAATTGGCCTCGGAGCCCTCAGCATGACAAAGCTCCGCACAGTAGTAGTTCATCTGTGAGATGATTGTTAGAAACATAGATTTACTGAGCCCAGGAGTGTCTCACCTCATCTCCACCAATGTGCCATCCTGCAGAGTTGCAATAATTGCCATCCTGGTAATGGTTAGCATACTAGCTCTTGCTTGATCAAACTTGAATCTAGAACAGTAATCGTACAAAAGTGCAGTCAGGGCACGAATCCCACTGCTCATCACCCGTGTGACGGGCTCTGTAGTAGTCGCAAGCGCACTTGGTTTCGGCCGGGAGAATTTCATAACTAGTAGACCAAGTATAGCTCGGGCTGAAAGGAGTGCCACCAACGGGGTGGGATACTCTGTTTGACACGCAGACTGCCACGCTGTGCAGCCTGGCGAGAGCGCTGGAGAAATGAATCAGTGTCAGAAGAATGCGACAAATGGAAAAGCTGAATGACAGAGTCTCCAGGATACATACCCTGCTGAAAAGGCAAGGACGAGAGGGATCGCTTCGAACTTCATTTTATAGTTTATGTCTTATCACACAGTATAGAAATTTCAAGATGGGCTGTCAGTGATAGGTTTGGAAAGCTATTGGGGAAGTCTACATATTTAAGGAGAGAACAGTCACCGATTTCCCACTGGCTATCTCGCAGGTTTATTATCATCCGAATGCCGTGAGATTACTGCTGAGGCCAAGACAATTAGAGCATCGACTGTTTCATTAGGTGGCTGCCTGCACGTAACTAAAGTGTGATCGACAGGGTCGGGATGCTGTATTCAGTAATCTTCATAGCGATCGCCTTTGTCTCAAAGTTTAATTTTACAGTTTAGAGTTGTCCGGTAAAGTCTGGCTGATGAATAGCACGGGGTTTATTCGGAAGGATCTTTTGACTTTCTGCAGGGCATGTTGACAAGGGCAAATTTCGGGGAAAATCAGGCTCTCGCTGTGGAAAATGGTAGCTGAACTAGGCATTAACTTATCTCGCCGAGGCAGCCCGTTTGGCCCCAAAACGGGCGAGTTTCTTGGCGGGCAGGGGGGCAGCGGGCAGCGGGTCGATCCCTGGACCCTGGGCTATGTCAAGGTCTAATGTGACAACATACACTTCATTTTAGATCTGACCCTCATTAGAAAACGAGCGTTGTCGTCTCAGGTACTGCTCCAATGGAGAATAGTACGGATTTGACTCTGTCTAAGTTTCGCCAAGGAAGTATTGTTGTAAATATACGACGGTGTGTAAGTCGATCGACGTATTTTGATCTTCTGCATGGGAGTAGGTTCCACTTTTGCGATCCTGCAGAGTGTTTGAGCCATCCGGGAAATTTCACAAAGCCACACGATGAAACCGAGTGGATAGAGGAAGACCTTGAGGCATTTGTCTCGAACTCTAATCTCAAGGGCTCTAGGGATTGGCATGATAACCAGCTCAAGCGACTGGCTTCATGATGCTAGACCCACGGGTCTCACACCGCATGTTCGGTAATATGATTCCGCGACGTTCAGCTTATCAACTATAAAGTATAGGATGAACCCGTTAGAGAATATATAAAAGCGAGCAATACCATCTTCCACATATCTACACATTCAACCATCTTACCTCTGAATCGAACAATGATTTTGAAAGCTCTGGTCCATTTTGCCTTGGCAACCGCTGCCATTGCGACCCCGTTGATGGCGTCTAGTCTCAACAGCACTCAGTGGACACCAGACCATGTCCTCCAGCCAGACGAGGTCATCTTGTATGGAAATGGTCGAAGTGAGTTTCTTAGGGCAGCTGTGGATCCTATGACTTGCTTTACTAACTAGGGTGCTTATAACAGTGGAGGTTGTTCATGAAAATACCTACCACGCACTCCTCGCCTCACAGGAGATTTCCCTTGACGTGCCTGAGGTTGACGATACCTTCCGCAGTATCGCTCACAGTGGCTATAACAAGACTCACCTGGGAGCCCGAGCCGATTGCTCATACACTACAGCCGTTGTCACTGATAGGTCTGAGACCTTTATTGACTGGGATGTGCAAATGTCCCCTGTGGTGATCGGCACGGGAAACGGCATTGACGTCTACGTCAGCTCAGGATTTGCCGTGAGCAACAGTATTGGTGTCAGCGCAGGCATTGATTGGAAGGTGATCAAAGACAAGCTGGGCGTTTCACTGGGGATCGACTACTCTCACACCTGGACTACTCAGACTGTAATCAATATCAAGGGCACAGTTCCGAATGGCTATTCTGGGTGTATGATCACCAAGCCTATCAAGACTCGCCGATTCGGGCGAGTTTTGAATGGTTGTATTGGCTCACAGGTCCAGACAGGTACCTTTCAGGCGGACTCTTATCAAGAAGGTTCTTATGCTGGGGTCAAGTGGGTTTCTGGTGCTATAACCATGTGCACGAAACAAGAGTTCCCTCTGTCTCGATGCAATGGTCTTGGAGACTTCACCTGAATGACCTCGATGTGAATTCCTCTATTGGGGCTGCCGTGACGCCAGAGGGTATGCGTCAGGCTACCTAAGAGCCATATTATGACCTGCTATAGTTATAGTCTCTTCGGAAATTATCGACTTTATGTACCGCGCCGCATCAGCACTGATTTTCGGAACTATCGATAATCGGTATTCTTACTTTTTTTCTAAAGACGTAACGTGATGCTTTAGTGTTCATTAGGAATTATGTTTAGGGGCGAGTTTATGTTGTTGTGTTAGATCCATGGATGTAAGTAGGCTTCGGCAAATGGATTGGGCCTAATGGGTTGGGCTGGGCCCGACCCGAAAATAGGCCCCCATTCAAATGATTTCTAGTAGTCAGTACTCCTAGGCTTTTTGCCTTCATTTAGCGCGAGCTTCAAGGTCAGACTTCTAGTCACAAATTACTTTTATGCGAGAGCCAATAGTCCATGTTATTTGAAATAACTTGGTCTTTGAAGAGAGATACACGCAACAAAAGATGAAAGCATCATTAAGAAACAGGACATTGTCATTATGCAGGCTTTAAATGAAATAAACACTCATCTAAATTGTAGAAACATTTATGCACCGAAAGCTTGCATAATTTCAAACCACATTTTCCGAAGCTGGCACCTTCCTCTCAGCAGCTTCTCTCCGTGTAACGAATACCATAAAACCAACCGACAACGAGCAGATGATTGCCAAGATTGTCATCCACCACCCGAATCCGATACTGTCTGCTGCAATCGGCGATAGAACGGTGCCAATGGCCGCGAGAATATTGCGGACCAAATTCAGATCAGCCACTACCGAAGCGCCCACTCCTGGCTTGATATCCACAAGAAACGGCATGACTGTTGAAGTAACAAGCATGAGCCCTAGTCCAAACAAGAACGCGCCAACGAGAGGGGCGAGCCAGAACACCTGTTTCTCAACCAGCCAGCCGTAGATGACTAGACCTGCCGGGACAAAACCAACACCGTACCACACGGTCTTGATTCTTTCAGCCGGATGGATCTCTCCATCATGTGTGAGCTGGTACTGGCGCAGCTTAGCATCACTCAGTTTGCCCCCGACAACGCTACCGATGGCATATCCGAGGCAATTGCTGAGATAACAGAGACCGACTTCGATCGCGGAGAAATTATAAGGGGGCGCTGAGTATGCATAGGGTAGTGTCGTGTTAAAGCAGTACAGGCTGGCGAAGCAAATGCTGACGTAGGCAATTGTCAAAGCAATCGAAGGCACCATTAGGAACTTCAGCTTGGGCAGAGGAGCCAGAGCATCACGCTGGATTGTCTGGTACCATCGTATCTTTTCTTGGCTCTCGGCGGACTTTACCAATGTCTCCGGGAGACAGGTCATGGTAAGCATCGAGGCACTGAATGTAAAAATTGCCATGAAGTAAAGGTTGGCTCGCCAACCAAGCCATATTTGAATTGCACCTCCAATAATGGGGGCAACCAACGGACCAATGAGTGTTCCAAGATAAAACCACCCCAGAGCTGAGCCACGCTCAGTCGGAACGAATATGTCGCTGATAACGCCTGCTCCAACACTCTGTGCCGATGAGCAGCCAATTGCTTCGATCATGCGAAACCTCACCTCGCTATCTCCTGAAAATCCCGTATTCGGAAAATCGGGAAAATGAACAAATGTTGCATTGCCTGCGCCGAATCCAAACTCCGATGCGATCTCAAAATTGCCGATCAAGCTTGTACACGATGTCGGCAAAAGGGTTGGTCATGCGTGCGCGCTGAACGCAAGAAACGTGCGCGCAAGTCCAGGGGCATCAGTTCCATTCCATCACCACAAACCGGGAGTGAAGATGGGCCTCATCAGGTTGCAGACCTAACTGGCTTGAATGAATCACCCATCGACCTGTCATTCTTTGAGGGATCCTCACCCGATAACGATGATTTCCTAGCCCAACTGGCTGACCTTGAGAATTCGGTTTACCTGAGCTCCTTTACTTGGAATCCACAAGACTTCCCGTCGATCATGGGGAACCCAACGATTTCTCAGAACGACATCGTCACACCAACCTATGAAACGGTCACTCCGGACACAGCATTGCGTGCAGGATTCCTGTGTCCAGACAACTTTCGACTTCCTGCCGACTTTACGTTGGAACTAGGAAATTCGAAAGGTATCCAAGTGTATCGACTTGAGAGATACGCAAGGCTGTTTTTTGACAATTTCCATTCTTTCTTCCCCATACTGCATATCCCCACCTTTTGTCTGGCATCATCCACTTCAACGCTCATTCGATCAATCCTTATCATCGGAGCCGGGCTTGACAGCGACCCAACATCAAAATCAGATGCCAAGGCTTTTTACGCATCTCTCCCGTCCATGTTGGCCAGGTGCTGCCTTCATAGCGATAAAATACCACCAAAACTTGAAGAGCTTCAAGCGCTAGTCCTTTTCCAATTTGCGAGTATGGTGAACGAGGGAAGTGCTGAACGTGCTGCATCGCGACTGCTTCACCCACTGCTTGTCGCAACCATACGACAGGCAGGATTCCTAAAAGTTCACGGGGAATGTACCAAGGCCACACGCAATGCACATGCATGGGAATCATGGATCCAAAATGAGTCGCGGAAGAGAGTTCTTTGGGGTGTTTTCTCAGTGGACTGCTATCAATCTATCTTATGTGGCAGTAAGCCACTGCTCTTGCCTACAGACACGCGGGCCTCTTTCCCCTGTGATGACTCCAGTTGGAACGCATGTTCTGCCTCGCTATGGGCCGCACTTCCGGCACAAGATCCGACCAGCTGTTTTTTGTCCTCCGTCAAGGGCTTGATGGTTGGACAGGCCCCCTCGGAGTCAAATATAACCGAGCTCGGCATGAACCTGTTGATCATGGCAGTGCATTCACTATTGTTAGAAGCCCAAACATCAATATTGCCTGTGAATATTTCCGTCCTTGAGAGAGCATTGCACACGTGGTACGCGTCGTGGGAGAAGCTTAGAGGGCATTCCCAGCGTCATTATGAACCGACTACAGGAGGTCCCATTATCACAAACAGTCTCTCATTGTACTATCTGGGTATGCACTTCTTGCGACATGGGCGCCCAGTACTAGATGATAGTGCTTATATGGAGAGGTCGAAGGATGCGGGTAATCCTTTGATTATTCGAGAACAGGTCTATCAAGATGAAATGACGCGATGTGTTCGAGAAATGCTTGACGAGTTTCGGAAAGGAGGATATACAACGGCCGTCTTTTGATGATATATTACTGGGTCAAAACCAGCGACGCCACGATGCCCACGAACATGCATTTCATTCCTCTTCGCGGTTGGGCTCACCGATGCCTATATATTCTCAAAAGGGTTGGTAACAGGCACGTCTTCCCACATGTGTGGGTAGGGAAAATAAGAGAAAACTAAAATCATCCCTTTCATAATTTCAAGGCATCCGAAATCCGTGGAAATATCTCCAAAGCGTTTTGGTATTTGATAAGGCCCATCTCTTCATTGGTAAAACTTCCATTCCCCTGGATTCCAGCTAATCCCGGCTCTGCCTGCGTGAGGGGAACATATGGATCTGTCCGCGTAAGTATGCATAGCAAAATTAGGTATTCGGATTGGCCACCTACAATCAATCCCAGTCACAAGATGCTCAGCACCAACAAAACTTTTGAGCGCCGTTAGCTGGATAACAGATGTCGCGCTAGCGAGATCAAAATAGTACCCAGCAAGTTGTGCCATGGTTTCAGTAAACGCTACTCCACCCGCGTAAGAGAGCGATGCGACGCCTGCAATACGGCTGGCTAGATAGGGTATTGCGCCGCCGCCGTGGGAGAAGATTATCTTAAGATCCGGATAACGGGCACGCTGGCCTGTTAGCAGTAGATTCTCCATTGCACGCACAGTGTCAAAGGGATATTCTGTCATCGGAATAGGATGACCCAGATCGACGGAAGTGCAGGTTGGAGAAGCAGGATGGACAAAGACGCTGGCATTTCTTGCATTCAAAGCCGCGAAAACGGGTTCAAGGGCCGAGTCACCAAGGTATATACCTTGAGCGTTGGTGTATAGGCCTACACCAACGAATTTGAGGGTCTCTAGGCAGAACTATAATTCATTAGGTTTGATTGAGCTGTGTTGCATAGTATAACTCACATTTAGCTCCTCTATCGCTTCATTGACAAAAGGAAGAGGGAGAAGACAGAGTGCTCCGAGGCGAGCCGGGTAAATTTGAGTGTATTCATGAAGCAGGAGGTTGATATGGCGGGCTAAAGTCTTGGCCTTCTTGGCCTCTTTGATAAATGATACGCCGGGGGCAGTAATGCTAATTGTTGAATAATTCACACCAAGACCATCCATGGCGCTGATGTGCGACTCTAAAGACCATTCAGGGACAGGTGCGCCATCATTATACACAGTGCCATTCTTAACAGGGAACCCTTCTGAAATCATCGCTTGAGTCCAAACGTTTGGGATTGCATGGGAATGAACATCAATTCGATAATTTGAGCCAAGATAATCACTGGTAGCATGGCAACTGACCAAGCAAGTCAGAAAAACACTTAGGAAGCATGTCCGTGATGAAGAAGACATTTGTACTGTCCTAACCTAGCACAAAACACAATGGTTTGAATAATAAAAAACAAGGAATAAATATCAATATTCCAGAAACATGAAGACAAAGAGGAAAGGAGAAAGATAAAACTAGCGAACGCAGGTCGGGACATCAGAAGGCGAGGGTGAGACTCTTGTGAAATGGGGCTAAATAGCCCGATGCATGGCCAAATCATTGTCTGCAAATATATTCAGTAGGTAAGAACTAGCAGTATGGGATTCTAGCCCATCTAGGCTTTTCCAACAGTCAGTGGAGATTACTCCGTCTTGGCAGACAGATGCCAACGGATTTCTTGGCGTCACATCATGTACCGCCTCTTCATACATTAAACATATGGAGTCAATAGATAGATGATTCTGTTCCAATTAAGCCGCAATCTGGACCCTGAATACATCTTCAACCAGTGCATCACGGCAATAAAGGGGGAAAGTCCCGTCCGATACAAGCTCCTTTTGGCATTGTAGAGCAGTCATCCGCGATATCCGTGATTCACTCCAATTAGCAACAACCCGACGATCATCTATTTATGCTCCAGCAATGATTGCCAGACTCAGCAGTTATGGCGCGCCCGCAATCTTGCCCAACTTTGAAAAATCCTTGAGGGGGACATACCAGGCCTACAACAAGGCATAGCCCGTCATCTAACAAAGTGAGAAAACGTTCTATGCGTGACGAAAATGAATTAGGTGCATCACTATAAGAGCATGAGAGCCCCACACGACTGGAAGAACTGATGTTATGCCGGAAGTTCTTCGCTCAAGGCAATGCCACCGGTGGCGTAACCGCGTACTTGCTATGACTTCGAATACTCGGGCCGTATTTGTAAAGCAGATACGGAATCGGGACGAGCAGAGTACTGATGCATCCCAGAATAGTGAGAGTCCAATGCGTACCCATATTCTTGTAGAAAGGTATCCCCACGACCGTCATACCGCCAGCTGCCAAATAGCGGATAAGTGCCACTGAAGTGAGGGCCGACGCCGCGTATGTCTCGTAAGAGTCGATGATATACATGTACGCACTCAGGAAGATGCAGATGACGCCGTAGCCAAATAAGGTGGTTGCAATGAGTGGAGACCAAATGCTGATTGATGACTAGAAGAATACGGTTATTAGACAAGTGACATCGTAGGGACGCTTAGGATGGAGGATTACTCACAAAGTCTGTCCAACCCATCCAAAAGAGGGAGATAGGAATGGCGGGAGCGCCCCCAAGCATGGAGTACCACAGCCTGCATTCAGGGCGGATTTGTCCATGTCTTTCAGCCATGTCTTTCTTTGTCCACGAATATACCAAGGGGACAAGACTCATTGCCAGCAGTATGCCGACAAGCATACCCACAAACAATACGTTAGTCAAACCTTGTGATGTTCCATAGACGTCAGAGAAAAGGAAGGTATATCCGGTCAGGAAGGTGAACAGGACAATGTAGATTGTGGTCAGGTATAAAGCCATCAGGATGATAATGAGCTCATTGGCAGTCAAGATAAACGGCCGGCTCAGAGAAATTCGCAAGCGAGACCAGAGCGTCAATTTGGTAATTTCCATCTGGGCCCTGTATCGGTCATCGCCAGTCAACTGTCGAAGATGGTGGGCCTTCCACGAGAGCAGCACAAGGGGATTGGTTTCGGGCTGAAAGAGGACGATCAAGGATAGGACCAATCCTGCGGTGATCAGAGTGATCCATTCAGTCCAGCGCCAACTGGGCATATCGCCCGTACCGATGTAGCTGCCAATGACAGGGCCGAGCACAGGACCGCCAAACCCAGAAATCGCGAAAAGGGGAAAGCCGAATGTCTTCTCCAAGGGATTCCAGAGATCCGAAACTGTACCGCCAGCGCAAGTAAGAGGAGTAGACCCAAAGAATCCCGCCAAAAAGCGAAACGCTATCTGTGCACCTATATTTGGAGCCAGAGCAGAAGCCATAATGAAGATCATGAAAATCGCGAGTGATCCCATATAGACCACGTTTCGACCAAATGTCTCAGAGAAGGGGCCAGCGATGAGGCATCCGAGACCAAAGCCAATCAGGAAAGCGCCTACGGTGAGTTTGTAAGTATGTGAGACTGCATAGCCGCGATATATGAATAGACAAACCTGTTGCCAAAGACTCGGTCACTTCACTTACTCCAAACTCCTCACTAGCTTGCAATAGAATGGCCGAGTCGATGGAAGAAGCGACGGTAACCACGAAAGCAACCGCCGCGACCATCAAAGTTGTAATGACCCGAGATTGTGTAGAATAGTTGCAAGGATTCAATGGATCATTCTCTCCATCCCATCCTACAACGAAGACCTTGCCATCTCCACCTTCATGGGTAGCACGATCTCTAGCATGAATGCCGCCCAAGGCGTAGCCAAGCGCGGTTCGCGCCGAGTGTCGAGTTCTTACGGAGCTGACCGCATGGAGGTCGTGTGGTTGAATCTGTTCATCCGAGTCGGTCTCGCCGGGCGTGTCATAGGGGTTTTGTGGTGCGGCTGGGCGCGCTGGCTTTTCAGTCGATAGAAGATCGGGGGAGTATGTCGATGGATATTCGTCTGAATGTCCAAGATTGCCCAAGGTGGGTAATTTCTCGTGATCTCGTTCAAGTTGTTTTGCAACCGCTTGGCCAATCCGGCGGTATTGAAGATATGACTGCATACTAGCTGTTCAGTCAGGTATATGCCAAGCTTGTAGCTGAAACTAGAAAGTCTTCTATGTCTTATATGGCATACCTCTTTGCGCCTAGGCAGACGGGTCGTCAATCCCGACGTGGCGTGTCTATGAATTTGTAATTCTGGACTTGTTTGCTCGGTGTGAAACTCAAAACTTCGGATACTTTCAACGGAATGATCTTCCTCCGAAGCAAGGGTCCCAGGGTCCCCGTTGGAACCAAATTAGGCCCCACTGTGCCGAAAATTCCGAGATAAGGTCGATCATTAGTCTTTGGTTGGTTGACCACAGTAACAACAGGTATTACAAATGGCATCGCATAGAGCTAGCGCCTGGCAAGGTCAAGGCTGACGTCCAAGGCCACTCGTGCACTTACACTCCCAACGCTCCTACCATATAACATCATGCCGGCAGACCGGTCTGTTGACAACCCTACGCGCAATTCAATGGCTCGGTCGCGAATATTCTATTGTTTTCTAGCCTATTGGGAAGTTACTTTCTCCTTTTTAAGAATGCGCCACTACTCCATAATCAATCCCACAAAATATATTTCTTACATGATTGACGCTACGTCGCGAGACATACGCAGGCCCCTAAACAAACTTCGACAGGACCCTGCCCGACTAATGATCATACTTTGCTGAATCATATACCTAGGTAGTGGAGGATGCCCAGGTGTTCCCTGACGCTCAATAATGGGCTCTGCTGTAGCTGAAAATGAAGAATTGGAATCTAACCCACCCTACGTTTATTTTACTACTAGGGCCCTCTTTATGCCCTTCTGCAAGCCTTCCCACCCCCTGCCAAAACATTCGAGCTTCAGACCCTTCTACAAACTGACAGATTGGGATTTCTACTAAGGAATTGATTTTCTTACTCTCTCCTAGCATTCATGCAGCTTTTCGAAATGGGCATATCCAAGTCTTCCCCCCTACTGATACTGGCGACCAGTGGACTGATGACACCGAGACCAAAATCAAAACGGCGAGTAAGGTTTATGTCTGTACCTCTGGATTTCTTGGCCTACGCTAAACGAGTTTCTGTTTCACTTGGTACTAGTATTTTGTCTCCAGACTGGAGCCCGAACCTTGTTGTTCGCTTTTCCTCAGCGATGGCAGCTCATGGGACCAAGCAACGCAAATTTTCATCTTGGAGACCCAAGATACCAATCTACCTCTTCCAGATCCATTCTTATTCCGAACACACTGCCGCCTTGCAGCGTCCCTGCATCTATTTCATGTTGAATAACGAGTGCTCGAGGGCTGGCCCTCGCCCCCTTCATGTATGTCAAACTGATTCCCTTCGTAGGAAACTTTGAGGCCTATCTGGTCATTTTAGAAAGTCCACTTTAGTGCTAGGACAAAGAAAGCAGTATACTCCCTTTGGCATCTTGCACCCAAGTTAATACGTGTCCAATGCTACCGTGTGCTTCTGATATTAGGCAGTCACTTCTACCCACGGTCTTTCACCGGACTCGTGCACTAGCTGCCGTTCGGACTCTATGCGAAAGGATGCATGTCCTCTCCTCATAATAAAGCTGAGACATTGCGGCTGGTAGAACAGTACACATCAGTCCCAGCACCTCTCTGGGTGGATGATTACCACGAAACGCACCCCGTTTTCATTATGACGGCCGTGCCCGGGCGGACGTTGGAGTCGGTCTTTCACCAACTCTCATATTCGGAGCGCGAGCAACTGATGAAAGATTTGAAGAGTGTTTTGTCGCAGCTGCGGTGCATTCCAAATCAAACCCCGTATGTCTTCGGCAATAGTCATGGCGGCCCACTGAATGATCATCGATTCCTCTCCGGCAAATGTGGTCCTTTCCACCTGATTTTCGATTTCAATGCCTTCCTCATTCACGCCTACGTGCGCAATGAGACCAAGGACAAGATTTCGGCCGTCCATTCCCGTTCTTATTGATCTTTTTTTACGCGTGCAGACCTGCATCCTAGTAATATTCTTATTAATCGCGGACGCCTATCTGGAATTGTGGACTGGGAATGCGCTGGCTTTTATCCTGAGTACTGGGAGTATACGAAGCTTATGTATGGCGCAGAACGACTCCAGGAAACTCAACACGTCATGCGTGATGCGTTCGCAGACGATGGATATCAGGAGGAGCTAGAGGCCGAGAGGCTGCTATGGTATGACACGCCATTTTGTGTATGATCTTAACTAAGTATCGGCAATAAATATTATACAATGTGGTTATATCTCGATTTTCATGCTCCTTGGGGTCCTGCCATGCACTTTCAGACTACATGTTGATATTACATCATCGTCAAGATAGAATGATAATATGGACGACTCATTCAAGGTGATGAAGGAGAGTGGTCTGAGTGCGGGGACACATGGAGAAAGGAAGGAATGGGAAAAGAGAGGAAGCCACCTTATCTGATGGGCACTAGATAGAAGATATTTCAAATGTCTGCATCTGAGCGCTGTCATAATCCTCTCAGGAAACGGATTCATCCTCGGCAGTCCACTGTTTACGCGTGACGGCAGACCGCAGTTGCAGAGCCGTTACCTCCCGCGCCGCATTATCGACTGCTGTAGTGCATATTGCGATGGTACCATTGGACGCCTCAGGTGTAAGGCCAAGTCAGCAGCTGAGTCATCAGCCGTGTCATCAAGCCAGAACAAAGACTTCCCCCACGTTGAACAAGTGAATCTACGCCACCCGCAATTGGCGGGTTCAACTGCGCGTGTTCTTGTAGCCATAGAAATGCGGGACTACAGTAGCCCACCTGAAGCCCCCGGTCCACAGTCCTCCATAAGGTTACCACGGTGCAAGGTCCAGAACTGGATCTGATCTGACACTCCGCATCCCAATGATGCGCAATACCGGTTTACGGAAAAGAGATTCAGGGCACACCCCGCCCACATGAAAAACTCCTGGTTTTTTCTGACTTACTTTGGTATCCATTCCCCTCCTCACCAACCGCCCCATCGCGATCCATTTAGTAGCCGACCCAGAATCACCCGGGTCATGACGTCAACGGTGACCGGGCATGCCGCAAAACGGCTAAGACTGACTTTCAACGACCCGGGATCAGACCTCGACTAAGGGTTTTCGTGGCCCATTTATCGGCCGAGCGTGACCGAGGCAAAGAAAAAGAAAAGGAAATCGTGAGGTGATTGACTTGTTTGTTCCGTTCTTCGGACATTGGCCTTTAAAGGGAGGGGAAACAGATCCAGAACCTTTTCACCGGGCCAACTAGATCGAGCCCGACATCGTGAACTTATCGCGCGGTGGACACTTGGTTCCGAGTCGACGCGTCCAGACACGGAGATCCATCCCTCCTACTGCCCACAACCAAGCTCCCCATTGGTTCGAAAAGTGGCCAGTAGAGTTTTCCTCTCCGTTGCTCTCATCGCTCATGGCGGATACGCAAAAAATAATAATAGAAGCGGATAGGTAAGTGCTTGCCCTGCAGCGGGGCAATTGTGGAGGGGTAGGGAGGAATGGACATTGTTGCAGCGTTGATTTGCGAACTGAGACAGTAGTTTGTTCAGGACCCAGTTTAACCGTCTTTGAACTCCACGTCTGAAACTGCTCCAAGTACTGAGGCATTAAAATTTTAGAATAGAGTACAGCTCTCGTGGTGTAGTCTAGACGATGTCTATGCATAACATCAATGTAGATCTCATACTGTCAGGAGCCCTGGAGAAGCTCTGAATGGTATAAAGCATGATACGTTGTACTCGTGCAGGAGAGCTCAGTCCAGATCCATAATCTCCAGGCTGATCCATAGCTCATCGCCCCCCTCAACCCATAAATCCTTGGTTTTTTTGACATTTTGCCCCTCCCAAAGTTCTCGTTTATTCTTTTTTTTTAATTTTCTCCAACTACATTCCCATTTCGGGTTAAAACTGGATCCCAGAAATCAAGGCCCTCTTATAAAAAGGCTGCGTACCTGCCAACTTTACTTTCTTGCGCCATCGCACCCTTGTGTCAACTCATCTGCAAGCACTCGCATTTGCTCAAGGCCCCCGGGTCTACTCCCTTTTGCTTAGGGCAGTTTAAACTCTGTTTCGCGTTCTATCCAAACAGAGCGTGTTTGCATTTGTGCCTCATTTGTTCCTCATCGGGGGCTTATCGGGCTGTCACGAGTCTATTCCCGATAGCCTTTGTGCCTGAGAATTGTATCAACTTTCAGGAATAAACATACGTTGATCTTTTCCTGAAACCTCACACGCGAGCAACTAGCAACTCGTTATCATGTCGAACAAACCTATCTATGTGGCTGCGCATCCGCGCGCATGCTCTACTGCTTTTGAGCGGGTATGTGAAAATCATATATATTCACTATAATATGAAGTAAAAGCTAATCTAGGTCTACAGGTCTTTATGACTCAGCGCGCCACCATTCAGTGCGTCCATGAGCCGTTCGGCGACGCCTGGTACTACGGTCCAGAGCGTCTGGCCGACCGCTTTGAAGATGACGAACAGGGTCGTCGGGACAGCGGATTCAGCGACTCGACATATCGCACTGTGATGGATAGATTGGAACGTGAAGGCTCAGAGGTCCGACCCTTTCCCCTGCCCTGAACCCTTTTTTCTTTTCCGTTTTCCTTTTTTACCTCTGTGAACGTGTAACGTACACATGTCTCCATATGCACGGGTTGACCTGGAGGGCACCTGCATTCTACGGACGAACCGAAGATCAAGACCGAGAAATCGGTCTCCACCTCGTAACACCTTCATTTCGATGGGAAACTTACCGTCTTACAGGGAAAGAGAGTCTTCATCAAGGATATCGATGCCTACCTTCTGCCGCCTGGTGGCAAGCCTGCGAGTATCGCCCCCTCACTGCGACGCATCAAGCGCGGTGTGGGCACCAACGACGACTCCCACCAGGCCAACGGTGTGACCCACACCAACGGCCACGCCTCCGTCGATGGTACAAATGGTACCTCGAACGGCACGGCGAACGGCGTGACCAACGGTGTCAACGGTCACGTCAACGGTCACAGCGAGACTAACGGCGCTGTGAATGGTGACGGTGCGGGCAAGCACAGCCCGTACCCATATGACACGCCCAAGGAACCGGGCAACCCCACGGTGATGCCGCGTGAGATCCAAGAGCGTTTCCACTGGGCATTCCTGATCCGGGACCCGCACCACAGTATCCCATCGTACTACCGGTGCACGATCCCGCCCCTGGACACAGTGACAGGCTTCTACAACTTTGACCCCAAGGAAGCGGGGTACAACGAGTTGCGCCGTCATTTCGAGTATCTGCGTCGTGAGGGTCTTGTCGGTCCTCGTGTTGCTATGCGACCCGATCTCTCGCCTGAGCCTGGCTCCGAGGCGGATAAGGAGACTGTCCATGAGATTTGTGTTGTTGATGCGGACGATATGCTTGATAAGCCGGCGCCGACTATTGAGGCCTTTTGTCGTAGTACCGGTATTCCTTATTCGCCTTCCATGCTGGCGTGGGAGACGGAGGAAGATTATGCGTTTGCGTGTGAGGCTTTCGAGAAGTGGCGTGGCTTCCATAATGATGCTATAGAGTCGAAGGGGTTGACTGCTAGAGCTCATGTAAGTTCTTCCCAAGAGAGGAGGTCAGCGATGAGAATATTGGCTAACATGTGTGCTCAGAAACGTGCTCCTAAGACTGAGGAGCAGTGGGATGCCGAGTGGCTGGAGAAGTATGGTCCAGAAGGCGCTGCTCTTATCCGCACGACCGTCGACCAGACTATCGACGACTATCTGTATCTGAAGCAGTTCGCCATGAAGGTCTAACTGCAAATGACAGGCAGTGGAAGAGCATGTGCTCATGTCCCCAGGTCTCACATCTGAACCCGCCCATATGGGTATGAAGAGTGGGCATTGATATAAGTATGAACGATGGGAGAGCAAGGAAGAAAAAGAAAAAAAGACCAAAAAAAGGGAATTACGGAAGGACGACGGGCCAACCCCATGTTTTAAACCGCATTGACGAACCCCTGCAACCTTGCTTTATCACTTGTTACTGTTACTCTTATAATGAGAACGATTTAGTTCCAATCACGCCATCTCCACCCGTCTTCGGTTATGGAGACGGTGCTGGGATTGGTGGACGCCGCGATGATCTTGCATGCTTGTGTTTCATTTATGCTTTGTCCTACACCGACTTTGTATTTCCAGTGTTTTGCGCTCGGGTCTTATGGCTTGCGTGTTCTGTTCTTTGTGTGTAGGGAGATTGAATATTGATTTCTGGCTTGGGATTGTTCTGGCGTAAGATATATGGACTATAGACCTACAGGTAAGCTAAGCAAGCGAAGGACGGCATAATTGGTAGGTAACAGTGATTTCGTATCTGTTGTCTGTGGTAATTATCCAGGGGTCTTCCGTGAGGCTATCCCCGGATTATAATATGGCCACTGAGGACACTAACACTCTTCCAGCTTGCGGGGAACTTCGCAACCTTGGAAGGCCAATGGGAACCATTGCCCGTGCTAACAATCAGATTTGTCAATTTCTAACTTTACCTTGCTATTGCTCACAGGCCCCGATGCATGTGACCTTGGCCTTAGTGGTGACTGATCTCTACCTACTTCAGAATCGTTCCTATCCTAAGAGAATACAAATCATTTCATTCAAACTATGGATCAAGTCCATCATGTACCACGTGGAAAGGTAGAAACCAATCCTATAAATCATCCGAGCTCACATCTAGCGCCAACACTTCAAGTGCTCCAGAAACAAGCTACAAAAAGTCCCGGCTACAAGGCCAAATGAAAGAGACGCATAAAAGCAAAGCACAGGTAAATATCCCAAAAATACATAATCAGGCGTGCAGGATAGCACTCACACTGCGCTGTATCCGCCCCTCGATCCGCTCCCTTGTAGTGTGTTCACCACGCGGCGGAACCAGTCTTGGAAGATGTATGGGATATCACGGAGGTTGTCACCGTGAGGTAGGAGATCCCAGCCACGGGCACCGTAGCGGTTGTAGTTTAGCCATGAGCCAAAGATGAGGTAGGCAGCAACGGAGAGGAAGACGCTGGAAGTGAAATTGTTAGCTGGATCTTGCGCGAGCGAGCAGAATCCAAAGAAGGGAGGAAGAAAGACTCACATGATAATGAACCAAGTAAAGAAACCCCAGTGCTTCGAACCATCCCCGGAACCTGAGTTCCCACCCTCATAGTTATCACACGCATATCTCGTCCGCCAATTCAATTTCAAGATATAGGTGTTATCGTCATTGGGTCCGAAGCTCTTGAAAGTAAGACTCGGCTCCTTGGCAGCCTCGCCATCTCGTCGACGTTTCTCGGCACCCTCATCCTCCGTGACGGCCAATCCCTCCAGTCCAGATCGGTCGGGATCACACTGGAAATCAATCACGGCGGCGGCAGGCTTCTTCTTCGCGTCGGCCTCCTCCCGGTATTCACCCCCTGCCATCTTGACGCGCACACCCTCCTGTGCCTCGTCGATTTCCTTCAGTTGCGTAGCTTCGACATCCTTGCCGCCTTCGCCTAGGTGGTCGAGGCCGGCAAGGGAGTAGGCCCAGTGTGAACCGCCGCCGTCTTCGGTGGATGTCTTTGTGAAACCGCAAACTAAGGAGATAAGTCAGTCCAGTGATCGAAGGAATCGCACGACAGTCATGCCGTTTAGCTTGCTCAATGTCTTGCTGCCCCCAGCCAGCCATTCAAATCACGGAGGTAGAGGTTAATGGGGTCCACGTACTGTTCTTCGTTGTCCCGCATTTACCCTCAGGACGATTCGCAGCTCCCTTGAGGTTATTGCAGATATTGAGCACATAAGTCGTATTGGTCATGAGGCCCTCCGTCCCATTACCGGTCGTGTGCACGATCTCATGAGTCCCGCGCAGTCCACTCAGATCATATGTATGCTCCTTCGTCTTGACATCCGCGCAGTCGAAGATATACCCTGACACGAGAGTGGGTACTAGTGCCGAGAGAAGGAGTGAAGCTCCGCTGGATTGTATTCGCATGGCGGCGGTCGGTCTATGGGGCTGGGATGGATTCGCGATTCCGGTCGGAGCTTATGAGCTCGGGAGATTGATTTCTAGAAGGACTCTGGGAGTATGGACCGTGTCCCAGAGTATGTCGGGACGGAAATGAGTGACTGGTTGAGAGGTTGTGGTGGTGGGCGCTTGCGTGTCAAGTTGAAGATGACGATGACTGAGGATTTGCGGAGGTGTTTTCGTTTCTCCGAGGTGGCTTGTTACTGGCTGTGCTGTTGAGGTATAGGCAGCACATCAAGGAGCCGCCCAACTGCCCAACAATCTATCTGCCTGGGATGTCGAAATTGGTCTTGGGTCGATTTGTCAGGTAATATGATTAGTTGAAGGTTTGAAATCGACTTCTTGTCCAGCTCGTGATGATGTCACCCGACCGGGAACAGTGACATTGTCTACATTGTCTTGTACTTTATAATTCGTGAGCTGGGTTATCTATACCATATCAGGCATAGCTAGCAGCAGTAGACTCGAAACCACAGCTATAAATTGCCACTTAGAGCTATGATAGCTATCGTGTTGGTTTTCCCTTGCACTGTGCTTGTGCCTCTCATAGAATGTATCAACCGGCAACAGCATAGCACCAAGACAACACCAACATCCCATCTATAATCTAAAATACATGTTCGAGTCAATCAATCAATACTCTCATCTTATTGTATACCAAAGCAATGATAGAATCTAGTAGAGCCGCAATCACCAAACTGATGAAGCTCCAGCTGCGGCCCACAAACCCCGTGCGCACGGACCAGTCATCAAATCCAATCTCGCAACCAAAACCTCCCAACAATCAAACAACATCAGTCCAGCCCAGATCAACTCTGCAAAGGCAATTCACACACCACAATGGTCCAACCACGCATGGTAAGCAGATACATCCCAGCCCGGAACATGGGGGGTGGGGTGGAAAAGTTGTCACCTACCCCTCCATCCCACCTTGAGCTCGAGCTTGAGCCTTGGCATGGAAGAAAAGGAAAGATGAAGAAAGGGACCGGGGGTCGAGTCAACAAGGCAATATAGAATTGATCTTACTAACACGGTTACTCATAGCTTTCAAGGGATGACGAGGGCGCTGTTAGCGAGGAGAACGAGGTCCGTCGTGAGGATCAGGAGAAGATCAATCGGTTCAGCCGATTGCATCAGCGGGAGACTGTTTTGGAGGAGCAATTGAAGGCGAAGCAGGTATGTTTCTTCTAAGGTTCTATTTGTGGATAGATGGATTTACAATCATACAGAAGGATAAGGAGGATCTCGAGGAGGTTTCTATGGAACTGGAGCTGGCTGATGAGGATGAACTTGTCCCGTACGTATTTGATATTCCATTTTTGACCCTGTATATCTTTTTCAGGATTGGGATGTATATTGGACGGACTCTGCTAACATCTACAGATACAAAATTGGCGACTCATTCTTCCAGCTTCCCCTGGAAGAGGCACAGGCTATGCTCACCACATCGACCGAGCAGATTGACACAGACGTTTCCAAGTTAGAGGACTCGATCAGTGAACTCCGTGAGGAGCTGCAACAGCTTAAGGTCTCGCTGTATGCCCGGTTCGGCCGCAGTATCAATCTGGAGACCTAATGGCCTGATGACTATGATTTTCTTTTCTCTTGTCCTATTTAAATAGAAATGAAGGACGAAAATATCAATGTACCAAGAGTACAACACAACCGGTTTTACAAGATTTTTGAGCTCCTAAACATGACTTTGAAAACTGAAATGTAAAACATTAGCCAGATACTGCCAATCTGTCGACCACAGCTCGTAAATGTCATTCGAATCAAAAATAAAAAGAGGTATCTAAGAGGGCCAGAGAAAGATATCAAATGAAACATGATAGGCAATCCGCCAGAGGATATCACCAATCAGAAAGAACAGAAAAAAAAAAAAAAAATCAAAAAGCACGCTGTGGCAGGTATGTAGAGAGGGAAAGGATTCGTCAGGAATCAAACAACGCCCATTCTCCAGTGCAGTGCTTTCCAGTAAATTGTAAATAAGGGTCGTCCCGGAATAAGAGTAATATTGAAACGTCGTCCGCCACCTTCGTTTGTTTTTCTTCTCATGGGAGAGATGATATTTACGACTCCCATGTCTCGCATCCGATGTTTTCAATCATATATTTTGGTGTCGGTGCGGCTTTACCGGAATTTAGCACGGCAGCGGCCCATAATCTCGTTTTGACAGACTAGCTCAGCGCTGAATTCACTGCCATCGAGAGTGAGGTAAATGTCAAAGTAGACCCGATAGAAGATACCCTGTGGGGTGTCCATACGCTCGAAGTCGGTCTCCAGGTTCTTGCGCGACAGATCCGAGGTAAGGGTGACAACCTCCTTGATGCCTATAATGAAGATGGTAAGTTCAGACGAATAGATAGAGCGACGTGAACAAGCGAGGAAAACTTACGAGGATCCTTGGTATATTCGGGGCAGACATCTTCATCACAAGCGTAGAGAACATCCTCGTACATAAGCGTGGCACCAGGAGCCACTTGACGGAAGAAGCTGACTTTGACAGGCTCTCCAATCTTGACTCGCTCGCCCTTCTGGACAAAGATCTGGCGGGTGTACTTGCATCGGTCCCGGCCGTCCAAACTGGGCACTCGGTATTGCTCGGGGTGGTACCCCTCCTTGAAAGGCTGAAGAGTGGCCATGAGGTAGTGTCGACGAGCGACACGGTGGGTGATAACGCGTTCGGTGATACCGGCGGTGACAGCACCCTTAACAATAGCGGCTACCGAGTCCATGGGACGAACAACCTTTGTCTGGTATTGGGGAGGCACGTGAAGTTTGATCTGCTGGAAGAGGTACTCGGACGCACCGAATCCACCAACAACAAGAACATTCTAGGAATGAAGTCAGTACGCTGCAATGGTTGTAAAGAACGTTTCTCTTACCTGAAGCAAGCGGTTCTGGGCTTGAATAGCAATAATCTGATTCCGGACCAGCTCTAAAATACGGTTCACCACAGGCTCGAAGCACTGTAGGATCTCCTCATTGGTGAACGTCATATAACCCTCCTCGATTCCAGCATCGGGGAAGTCCGCCTCGATACCGACATCCACAGCCCACTTCTGTCCGTTATTACGGAAGTCAGCCTTGATGCGGTTCTCAAAGTCCATGATACACTTGGCGTAGACTTTGCCAGCCGTTCGGGAGCCATCGGGCAGCTTCATCTTCCGGATCTTGGCCCGCAAGATGTTGCTGAAGTTGCGGTTGAGCGCTGTTGAACCACAAGAGTCACCCGAGCCGGCTGTACATTCCATCACACTGAAGGGTTGTTCCTCCTCGACCTCGTATGCGATCAAATCAACAGTACCACCACCGCAATCCACAATCAAGATCGCATCACCAATCTTAAGGTTTAGCAATCCAGTCTTCGCACAAAACAGGGCTGCGGCCTCTGGTTCTGAGACTAGGGTCAACCGGTTGTCATTCTCGTCACGCAGGAATCCAGCCTGAATGGCAGCAGCACGAGTGGCTGCCTTACCCGCGTCATTCCAGATGGCCGGGACGGTCAGGTAGTAACGAATATTGCGCTCCTCACGGGTGAATACCTCACCCAGTGTCTTTTGTAGTTGGGCGCGCATTGCCTGCCGTAGCTTAAAGAGGTAATCCGCGGCGACATCAATCTCGGACTTGCCCGGGGGCAGTGGGGGCAGGTTGATGGGGTCGATGTACGTGTTTCCAGACAGCATCAGCTGGAGCTTGAACCACTCTACCTTCTGCACACCTGGCTTGGGGTATCCGGTCGGCGCCAGCGCCTCGGCGATATCTGGACCCCAGCCAACTACCTTTTGGTACTGGTCGTAGTAGAGAACAGTGGGGATCTGAAAGATGGACAAAGGTTAGAGAGAGCCTTGTCATCGATGGCCGAGTATGCTCACCTTCTGTTTGGTGTGGGTTCCGGCACCAGGCCATTCTGTGATGATGTCCTCCCTGGCTTCATTGTTGGTTGCAAAGGCGAATGCGACACCGGAGAAGGTGGTACCAAAGTCGATACCGACGATGAGCTGGGCCTTATTGCGATCTCCACCCTGGACCTCGGCGGCCGGGTTTCGTCCCGCGTACTGCTGAGGAAGGCCGGCAGGAGCACCATGGCCCAGCTGCTGTGGTTGTTGCATACCGTAGCCTGGAGGCGCATTCATTTGTGGTGGAATAGGTTGACCGTACTGGTTCATTGCGGAAGGGTTAAGCGGGGCGGGATGTTGGACAAGTTGCTGGCCGGGAGCCAAGGGGCTTGTTGGACGATTGCTGTTATTTATCGAGTAGCTGGGCGGTCGACCCGTGGTCATCGCCTGGGGGAGACTTGTGGTAGACGAGCTGCGGTTGGAAGGAGGTGAGGTGGGAGAAGTACCGTTGGAGGGGGGAACGGGGATGGCGTTGGGGGTGGGGAGTGGTGTGGAGTTGTGCTTGTCTTTACGTCTGGGAAAGCCGAACGACTTGAATCGGGCGCTCATCAGGTCGGGCATATGCGGCGGCCGCTTGAGGGGTTGGGGGTGGATAAAAGGGAAGAAAGAAAAGAGATTGGGGGTGGGAGGGGAGGGGGTGCAAGGCTGAACCTGGAATACGAGTAAAACAGACGGTGTGGATCGACTCTCTCTCACTCTTTTCGCCTGTCAGCCCGGTAAAAGGGATCGGGTAGGAAAAAAAAAACTCTTTAGGGGAGAACAAAAGGACTTGATTGGGGGGTTAGGATTGACCTGAGGCTGAGAAGGAGAAATTGGGGTCGAAGAATATACTTAGAATGTACAAAGTGGGTAAAGTTACGGAGTTTGAAGCTGAATACAAATAAGCCCCCCCTCATTTACCTGCAGCTAGGGTAACTGTAACACTGGAAATTGAAAAACCTAGGAACCTAGAACCTGCAGATTGCCCAGGTGCTTGTAAACCTTGGTGCATTTCCAATACTCTACATCCTCGAACCTCGAACCTCGAACCTCGTTCTTTATTTATTTACACTGGTTCTAACGTTCTTTGTTCGATCCATGGTAACGCGGGTGCTGAACCAGCGATCTCTCGTGTCCCTTTGTTCCCGCCCCCAACTTCATTGAAAAGGGGCCACTAGTCGGAGATTTTCCTTTTGTTTTAGATAATTTGGAGGTTGGAAACTCATGAGGATTCAATAATCGACTGTGTCAGCCACTTTCCGCGCTACCCAATGCGAAGGCCGGTACAGGTTCTGAAGCATGCTATCGTCATCCTGGATGTAGCCGCAATACCGCCGATCGCCCGGCAATGTCTCGAAACGGAATCCCATGCGTTCAACAAGACAAACCACCTCTTCTTCTGTCAACTCCACATTACCCGGCTCACCAATTCCCGTCGCGTCGCCGTCACTATCTTTGCGGTGCTGCCCATCCTCGAAATGCCATAACAATGGCCCCACATTAATCCAGAGTCCATTGTCCTTGAGGCAGTTTTGCATCGCCTGGATGTACCGAATCAAATTAGGCGCTGTGTCAATAAAGAACACTGTTGCCACCGCATCGAATGCCTCCCGGTTATCGGGCTGGCTGTATAAAACCACAAAGTCCGCTGCGGACATCGACATCGACCCAAGTGTGCTGCCACTGGCGCCCGCTGCCTGGATTGCCGTTCCAGGATGCACATCTGGAATCATAACGGACCGCAATTGCTGCGCACGAGACTTGAGATTGGAGAAGTGTAGCGCGAAGGGATGAAGCGCGTGCGCCTGAGGCCCGTCGGTGTGGTTGAGAATCCAACTACTGGCCAGTAACTGGTGGTACGAGATCTCATTGCCTTCCGCGGCAAATCCAGCCATACAGACCTCGAAGACCAACCGACCCAGCCCGGCGCCCGGGACTAAGACCCGAATCTCCTCGCCAGCGTCACGGCGCACCTGGAACTCATTGCGTAGATCCTTGAGGACTGGATCGTAGCAGACCTCGCGCTCGATACGGCCTTCGGCACTCCAGTCCCGATAGAATTGCCGAATGGTCGAGTGAGCTTTGTTCACATCGGCTGATGTCGCAGTCCCATGCCAGTATTGGGTTGGGTCATTCTTGTCTGGGTTGGCAGAAAGGCCAAAGGACTCAAGACCGACGGCCAGGATTGCATCGGCGATCTCAGCATTAGTGTCGATGGCATCATCAACCTTGTTCAATTGATCTAGAATGGAGAAAGGCGGCTTAGAAAGCATTTGCCAGTGCTCTGAAGGTAAGGCGTAGAAGGCCTGTCGCCGGCGATGTGTCGTGTTCTGGTGAGCATTTCGCCGATATTGCCTGTAGCATTCTTAGTAGAGGCCTCCATGTTCACTGCATCTTCTACACACTAATTCTAAAGAATGCCACTCTACATTGTCACTCACCTGAACGAGTCGAATGCAGCAAAGAGGACCCGGCGTTCCTCGGGGTCAGCGAAAGGATCAAATTCACCTCCCCAGCTACGTTGATCCTCCTCATGGCTATGGGCATTCTCATGGCTATGGGTACATTGTTCGTGTTCCATCTTAGCAGATAACCGAGAAGATACCGGGATTCTTCTTGTCCTGGTGGTGACTGATAGTATCGATCCCGTAGGTTTGTGCGGTGCGGGCAAGGTTGACCGGGATTGGTGGATCGCTTGGGTTTTGCCGCATGGCGGGGACGCATGTCTTCAACCTCGCCGCAACCTCCAAATCACAAACATAGTTCAGCACTCTGTCAACACCATCACTTCTTGAATATCCACCTAGTTCGTCACAATGGCAACTGCAGACCCATCGGCCGTTTCCCAAACGGAGCTATGCTCGCCCAGTCTCCAGCCACAAGAGCTCTCATTCCCATTGCCTAAAGCTTTGCATACGACAGCGCATGTCCATTTGACCTTTTTGGGAAACTGCACAACCGTCTTCTTGACAACCTCAACGCCCGGTGACTCAGCGGGCTCATATAAGCCACTAGGAAGCTTTGTCTATGCGATGCCGGATGTAAGTCTCCTGTGAATGTCTTTCATATATTCTTGCCCAATTGGAGTACTTTCGTGTTCTTTCTTGTCTTTCAATTTTCCCTGCCGTTTCATTCACAGCTTTCCTTGTACTTCAAGCTTTGGAGTCTAATCAATACTTATATATCTCCCCATGGAACCCATGTTATGTCACTATTTCCTGGTCCACCCAGGTTCCATTATTCTAAGGCTGTCACTAACTCATTGAAGCGCACTTCTTCAAAACAAACAATTTCGACCATTATCTACACAGCGCCATCAAGCATTGAATACACCACAAGAGTGGCCAAGATCCTTGCCCGGCGAACAGGCAAGCCGATTTATGTTGGCTGCAGTATTGACCCCAACGGACTCGGGTTGACCGTCGAGGAGGAAATGGAGGGTCTGTCCAAGATCGTGAATGTTATTACAGAGAAATTCGCATCACAGCAAGAAAAATAGCTGTTGATGGCGCATCCGAAAAGAGTTTACTACATGGGCACATGTTCCGTTCATGATGGAGTTTGAAATTCTGTCAGGATTTACCAGTTTATTGCACTTTGCTTCAAAGAGACATTTAAGGACGATGAGCCTTTTAGTTGTTAGTGTGTGGCTTGTTCTACTAGACATGAAATTTACCCATTAAAGCACCCCGGGGCCATTGTTTCAGACTTGCTAGTGCTGGGACAGCCTCAGCATGCTCCGTCCCGGAATGAAAGTTCTCAAATTACCCCAACTCCACTCAACGATATATGTTGGAGTTCGAATTTGTCTTTCAGGAAGATCCAATATGTTTTAACCAACGATCTCCTGGACTCCCAGCGCTCATGTCGATCCATGGATGGCGTTCTCTGCAAAACACCAGAGGCGAATATGGCTCATCAAGATTTATTATGGGGAGATTCTCAGACCAGAAGGGCATAGGAAGCCCTTTAATATTTCCAAGGCTGATGCGCAGATTGTGTAACTTCCGTTGCCTTTGTCTTGTACTCCAAAAAGATACCTGTATACTTCCATAAATGTAGTTTGCGAGCGATAGAATTAGGGGGAGCATCAGGAATGAAAAGGAGAGAAATTTTGTATTGGACAAGAGGGGATGGTTGATACTCGAACATTGCGCCTTTTCAAAACAGATTACTAACAGACGAACAAAACAACCTATGCAAACCAATCCAACTCTTGCGATACACTCAGAATCCGTCGTGTGAAGATGAGTTCAAACTGATGGGGTTCACAATTGCCTCCGTTGACAGCAACCGTATTCCTCCTCTCTTGAAGCCTTTTTACCTCCCATGCTATCACGGTTTTCTTGGAACACTCTTCTGAAACTGAAATCTGGATACTGCTTTAGATGGGATAATGAACATGCGCAATTGTAACCCTCGGTCAAGCACTAACCAGCTTGCAGTATATGGCGCAGCGTGAGTTTTGATCTATTCATGGAGGTTTTCAAGGACTATTCGTCGGTACAGCTGATGCGCAAAATGATGGGAGCCTCATAGGTGACCGTGCTGACTTGAAGACATGCTTTCTGCCTGTACAAGCAAGCTCCTTGGAATGTTAGTATATGCTTGAACACTTCAAAATCCACATTATTAACCAGACAGCTTAGACGGAATACGAGCAGACAACCAAGAACCAGGATACCCAAGTGAGGGTTCTGCAAAATATATTCCACAGCACCTGAGAGAAAGTGTTGAATACCAGCCCAGAATTATAAAGATCCTGAATACTATAACGCTGAGTTTGATTCGCAGAGACCCGGCTTGCGTATCTTGTGCGGGCTAGTGATGGTAGGAGTATTTGTGGACCCGATTTGCCTGTCTCCGTTGAGGGACGGTCGATACGTGTTCATGGAAGTGGAAAGTCTCTTCACAATTTGCGGACTCTCTCTTTGAACTGTGACGTATAAACTAAAATGAATAAGTATGTCTAGGTGGCCTTCTATAATGACCGCAAGGGTAGACAGATACGTATACTCTCCTGGGTTTCCGAGGTCTCTGACAGCCGCCTCCGCTCTCCATAACGCATCGACTTCAACCTTTGTGGAAATTATCCGGTCAATTGGTCGCCTACATCCAGGCAGCCATCGGAGAATACCGGCACCAATCCATTCTCCAGGAGTCTAAGCTTCGCAAGTCCGTGCTCTCCATGTCGGAATGCACCTCCCCGGTTCCAACCCCAGAATTGAAACACTTCCAATGTTGGGGAGCAATATCCACAGCGCCTTTAGGGTTAGTACGGTGGGACAATGGCGGTGCTCGATCCAGTAAATTGAATAACAGATCACTATACCAACACGTGCGAGTGTTCGGCTTCAAAGCGGACTTCAACTCCGATATCGTGAGTGGCGGTAAACGTCAGTGGCATAGCAGGCGAATTGATCAGCGCGATCGCCCAACCGGCAGAGAGTTTCTCCCGTATTCTACCAAAACAAAGTACCAAAGGCATACCAATCCAACCCCTTCATACCAGTCGGTGGCGATTGTATTAGATTGATAGAATTGAAAGTGCTGGCCTCGGGATGAGACGCAAATATGTATGTCCTCCTATGGGTGGCAGTCGCAATGTAGATGCGCTTACCCGCGGCGCACCCATCACAAACATGTGCACAAGTGGGCATGTGGACATCAAGGAACATGCCGGCCCATAACGCCGTCAAAGACTATTAGATTACATTGCAACCACACAAAGCCAACCAATGCAACAGCGGGTTCCTGGCGTTCGCGTTGGCTTGAGGCGTCCGGATAGTTAAGACTAGCAGGGATGGAGACCTCGGTTGGAAGGAATCGAACCTTGGAACCACGCAATCACAATCACAACCAACACAACAACCGACGACCAACAATCAACAGCCAAGAATCAACCGAGATCAGGGAACTCTAAGCATCTACCAACAGGAGGCAAAAGCTTCTTACCTACTCCGTCTACTCCGTAGTACGATACCTGATGTGATGAGTAAAAGGGCACCATTTACCAGAATCGGCGCATCCCGAAAAGATGCCGTGCTACGTCATCGATGCAGGCCAAGCAATCGTTTAAACTGAGACTCCCGCGATTTAGATCACGGAGCCCTCCGGTCTCAGATAGAAAGTTGTCTGTCAGGTCACAAACCCGCCTCAGGCCCAGGCAAATCGGAAGGTCTCGGTTGGTGGCCGGCGGTGTTTCATCTTCCTCGGATCGTTGTCCCGCTGTGGGGCATTTGGAAAATAGACTCGAGGAGACCAGGAAAGCAAGTGGAACGGGACTGTTTCGGTGAAGCAATTGGAGTCCGGACTCCATAAAAAAAAATTTCAACGGTACGGACTGGATTCCAAGAACTTGTGGCGTGCTCGGTTCGTGCCAGACTTGCTAATTACAGCAGAAGTTAAAACGTATGCTGATCGCCGTTCCCTGGCCCGGCTTCTGGGTTGAACCCGCTATTCTTAGAAGTGGGGGCTTGGGGCTTTCTGACTTGATCGGAAGGCATCGGGGTGAGAAAGCTGGAAGGTCATGCGAGGTAAGGAGAGACGGTAGGGATACGTGGGGAGGTGACACTGGCTAGTGATAAGTCAGGAAGGACTGAGCTAATGGCTTTTAGACGAGCAATAGTGTCAGTATCGTCGTTCAATAATCCCGTTTTTTCTCTCTCTTGCTTTAAGTGGGACGTCGGGCTCTAGGCCGCGACTCGGCGACTGTGTCGATCATCGAGGCGACCAAACCACCAGGGTTCTTGCCTTAGCATTGGTCTAAAGAGGGTCTACGCTTTCCCGCCAAGCTTAGCAGTTTTGGACCGTGCATAACCCAATAGAAAAACAAGTCTTTCATGCACGAGGTGCAAATACTTCCGACTGGCAGCACGGCACGAACCGAGGACTCAGCCGCCTCGACCATTTCATGATTAAATCAAATTAAATTTTATTTTTCGTTTTCGTTTTCCTAGGGCTTCGGCTCTGTCTTTGTCTTTCGGGTAGAGGTTTGATCCATGCAGGATGCACATGAGCACAGTCACGGGCTAGAACTCGGGTTAGATACACTGGCACTACAGTAATTTTGGGGCGTCGACTCGGTGCTAGACTCGTGGGCCATGTGGGCGCAAATGGCGCAATTCACCACATCATAGCGCAGGACTGGCGCGTAGAACGGACCAGTCGAGTTTGGAGTCCAGTGCACCATAGAAAGCTCCTCATATGGTATCTGGGGGAGAGGGTCATTATCTCGTAGCCGAAGGGTGCGGGGGAAAAAAATGTCGTATTCAGCCTTGAGGAGTACGACCTTGACCCGCGCGCCACGGGATAGAGAACGATGCAGCCCTGAAGGGCTCAGGGCTGGGATGCGTGGCATGTAATTTCAATTTTGGTTTTCCCATTTCCCAATGATCGATCTGTATTTTATTTTGGTGGCTTGAAGTCCGGCAAGTCCTATCAATTTGCCCAGGTGGTCAGGCAAGACTTGGCAAGGAATTCACGGCGAACTAGCCTAACCGGTACTTAGTGGTCTCCTGCATATAATGCACGGTTGGGTACCTGGTCCTGTGATCATAGTCCCAAACCTGTGGGAAGTCAGGAATCCACGACACTGGCTCGGGAGGTATTCTCCGGCCCCAGGCTCGTCGGCACACAATCCTTGTAAGTGGAACCCTCCCGAGCAGAGATATTGTTTAATCTGTGATAATGTTACTGGTTCCAGGACACACTGAATAAAACGAGAATAAAATATTAAAAAAATAAAAAATGGATACAGAAGTTGCCGAAATTATTACTATTATCCCTTAAAAGCCCGTATCATTTACGCTCGGGGCATCGTCGGCCGCACTTTTGATCTCCCCTTTTGCGGAGTCAAAAAGAAACTGGGGCCGGAACTCAACGTTATTCGGATAAAACTCGGTTGTTGGATATGGACCATTGCCTTACAAGAAGTACACGTTACTACATCGGGGAGATAGGCCCTTATAAATGCATGCTCGGCAGGATCTGACCGAATAAGCAACGATTGTCCCTTTATGTCTTTTCGTTATCCCCTAATTCTGCCTTTCTACCATTCAACCTTCACTCCTTTGCCACTGGGTCCCACCGGGTCAACATCCGGATTAGATTTCCATGTGGTCCCCGGTGCATACTTACCGAGCGATCATCGAATTTTTGTTAATTTGGGTCGGGAGTACTGTAACCGTGCAGAAGATGAAACGGGGCGCAGTAAAATGGTTAAAAAGGCACGGCACGGCGGGCGCCGAGATCTTCATTCCATAGATATGATATCTTATAACCAACACGCGGAAAAGCAAGAAACTTAAAAGGCAAAGGAAAATGACCCTAAATCCCGTGTAACCCGTACCCAACTGTGACTTGTAACCCTTGGACAACGGACACTCCTTGCCACCGATGGACGATCTAGCTGTCACGGACCGCTCGATGGCTTCAAGTGGACCCCGCTAAGTCT
This sequence comes from Penicillium frequentans, assembly GCA_028828275.1. Classification (NCBI taxonomy): domain Eukaryota; kingdom Fungi; phylum Ascomycota; class Eurotiomycetes; order Eurotiales; family Aspergillaceae; genus Penicillium; species Penicillium frequentans. The sequence continues at coordinate 667,857 of JAQIZY010000012.1, forward strand.
GCCGACAAAGGGCCAGTTTACCGACTGTCGTAGCAAGTCCGGATCGAGCCAAACCCCAGCAAGGTTCAACTTACGTGGGGCCTTGCACTTGTCCTTCAACTTCAAGTATCCATCGACAGCCGATCTCGGGATCTGTAAAACGTGATTGAGAATGTAGTCCACGGGTATACGTTGTAATTATGGACCCAAAATCTCGGTAAGGTTTATCAGTCATTTCGGCTGAAGATTCCTTAATTCACCATTTCCATCTCCACGATCTGACTCTTTGGGTCACAATACCGGACCCTGATGGGGCCTAGGTGAACGGTGATCGTAATACTGAATCTTTCCTATGTGCCATGTCGATCTGGTTCCTTTCGGCTCTTTGCCTTTTTATTCTTGTTCTCCCTTATTTTGCCTTTGAAAAATTTGAAACCTTTTTTCCTGACGGGAGATCCTTACACACCTTTCTTCATCTTCATTCGTCCTATAATTCGCCGCAAACTTGCCCCAACCTCGGCATTTGAATCGTCATCCCGGACTTGCACTCTATTTGGGTATTTTGGATTTGCTGGTTTGGTCGTTCCTACCGATACATTTCTCTGCTGTCCACTGTCCACGGCATTGATTCTTGACGCTACGCAAATCCTGCGTTAAGAATGGCCTGCGAATGCTGTGTTGAATGACCCGCGCTTCCATCTTGAAATTCGGGGCTAAGCGATCTGGGCCTGGAATTCCCCCGTGGCGATAGCAACCTTCTTTCCCTCCACTAGGATTCTCTCGCGGCATATTGCCCGTTCTATGATCTTGATTCCAGGAAACGGCGGCTGGACTCTTGGCCATCGAATGATTTTCTGACATTGCGCATCTACCCTTTCTTTAGAAAAGAAAAAAAAAAAAAACCTAACCAAACTTTACCTTTAAGCATTTTGGTTTTCTCGGGCGCAAAGTGAGAATAACATTTCCAAAGTGGAGGATTAAAATTTCTCGCCGAAATGAACCCTCTTCCCTTTCGCGCGGGGGCTCAAAATCAAAGCTCGTATGAGCTGCCTCCCGTGCAGTCGGTGACGTCGGGCGCTTTCGCGGCTCCCGGTGCGATGCTTTCCGCCCCGCCAAGTAGACCCGATAGCGGGATGCGCATGGCTCATCTATTACAGCCCATGCCCCAGGCTCCCGCTCAACAACCAATGCCTCAGGGTCCGGTACAGCATGGAATGAGTCTGGCTCCGGGTCCATCGACGTCGCCGTATGACCGATATTACGACTCTGCCTCGGGATCTCCAGCTGAAAATGGGGGCCTGCGTGACGCTCCTCCTCTGGGCGCCCTACCGGGAAACCCGGGTCTGTTCCAGACGAGCCCGATCGGACATTCAAGTCATGTTCAAAGTCAACTGCAGCAGAAGAGAGCGTATCGACAGCGCAGGAAGGATCCGAGCTGTGATGCGTGTCGCGAACGTAAAGTGAAATGTGATGCGTCGGAATCAAGCAGCTGCACCGAATGCAATAATCGACGTGTTCGTTGCCAGTTCACTAAGGAGACCAACCGTCGCATGTCGTCTATTAAGCAGGTGCAGGATCTGGAGAAGCAGCTTCAGTCTACTAAGCAGCAGTTGCAGCAGTTCAGAGCTGGGAGGCTTCGTCCTGATCAGATGATGGATGTGGATGAAGTCACGTCGCAGCAATTGGTCACATTACCGGAAATTGAGTACAGGCCTGCTCGACGACCCAGAATATCGATTACAGAAGACCTATCGGATGTGCGCAGGAACTTGCGCCAACATGGTCGGGGTATCTTAAAGGTTCCGACTCCTTATCAGCAGCAAGACTCCAAGTCCATCGTATCAGGCGATGCACCGGCTCTACCCCCGAAAGAGATTGCAGATAATCTTTTGGCACAGTATTTCAACTGCGTCCACTCGGTTCTGCCAGTTCTCCACTGGCCGTCTTTTACCGCAGAGTACGACCAGGTCTATCGGAAAGGCTCCATCGCCGGTATATCCAGTGAATGGGCGGCTGTATTATTTGGAGTTTTCGCGTGTGGTGCAATCCACACCGTAAACCCAAACCGCGAGGAGCAGGGTAAAGAATTCGTACGCATTTCTTGCGGGATCATAGATGTATGGCAAGACAACTTCAACCAGGACCGAGCCCGCGCAGCTTTACTTGCCAGCATCTTTCTCTATGAGGTCAACTCCAAGTCTGCGAGCTGGGTGTGGATTGCCTCTGCGGTGCGCGTAGCTCAAGAAATTGGCTTGCATATAGAATCCGGTCCATGGCCCCCGCTTGAAGGAGAAATGCGGAAACGCCTCTGGTGGGGCTTGTACACTTGGGATCGGTGGGTGCTCCATGACTGATACTGATATTCCAGACATTGACTTACACGTGACAGATTACTCGCTCTTGAGATGGGCAAGCCAGTCTTAATCAACGACCAAGACTGCGACATCGATCTCCCTTGTCCAGTCGACGACCAATATATCTCAGACAGTGGCAGCATTCCAGAAAGCCCCCAAACAACCTCTTTGCTAGCAACCATCCATGTGGTCCGATCAATCGGTCAACTCACTCGCACCCTCCGCTCCATAACAATCAGCCATGCAACACTGGACACATTCGAACGTCACTTCAACACATGTCTAGCAACATTCCCCCCACATCTCCACCCAAAAACGGACCAGGACCTCGACCCCCGCTCCCTGGCCCCAATCATCTATCTCCAGAATGCCCGCATTCTTCTCCACCGCCATAATATCACGCCCTACTGCCAAGATATCATCCGCTCAACCGCTATGGATTATTGCGTCACTACTGCAATCGACACCGCCACCATCTTATCCCGTTGTATGCGCACTAACACGCCAACCGACTGGCGAATCCTCTTCGCCTCATCAGCCGGTACCCTCCTCTGCACCCACATCTGGCGCTGCACTCTGTTCCTCCTTTTCCGCCAGGAATACACTGCTGCACTCGCATGCGTGCAAGCTAGCGCCGCTATCGGCGATGGCCGCGCCATCAACGTAGCCTGCGGTCGGTACCTCGCGTTCTTCCTCCGTGCACTGATAGACCGCTTCCGACAAGGCGAGATGGGCATGCTTGACCACGACGAAGAAATGATGGCATACGTCTCAGGTGATATGCAGGGAACCAGCGACGGAAGCTGGGTCTGGCAGGGTAGTGAGACGGGCTCACATCTCGAAGCTGTCACAGCAAACCGTAACACATCGGAACCACCCGAGAAGGACGATGCGGCCTGGGGAACGCCCGAGAAGACATGGGCTTGGATCGAAAGTACAATTCATGAACTTATCAGTGAGAAACAGAGGAGGGATCAGGACGCGTTATTGCGTGAACCGGTTCAGACGCCTCAGCAGGAATCTGTCTCTATGTTGAATCCTGAGTCTGCTGCTTCGGATACAACTGATGGACGGTCAAGCTCTGCTCATTCGCGGATGGATATCGCGAGCCTGATTTAAGTTTGAATATACCATGAACTATACGCTTAAGATGTTTGGTTTTTATTGGCGCATTGAATTACCAGCTCATACATGATTCTTTGTCTGGCATTACAATGTTGCCCGTGGACCTACTTATACACGATTATACTCCACGTTGTCTTTCTTTTTGGGAGGTCCGTTGACTTGTGGAAATACCCATTTTATTTTTAGCCTCTGTTCTAGTCAATATCACTATATGTATATACATGAATCGAACTGAACTTCCTGAAGTCGTTCTCTGCTGAGTTAAAACCACTTTCGTATGATCTTTTCAAGGCTTTGTCGGGGTTGTGCCAAGATTTCAAGGACAACATCTCGAGCCCAGATAGGTATTGGATCTGGCGAGACCAATTTAAGCCTAAGCTAAATAAGGCGCCTCTCTGACTGAATAGTCCTCAATGGGTTTGGAGCCTCTGCCGCAGATGTGTACACTTCATCACCCGTGGATCTTCTGTCCTTCACGAGGTTCTTACTTCCGTTTCCGACTAGATGATAAACTTAATGGTTGTAGCTGGGTATCCAGGTAGGCCACTATCAAGCCTGGGAAACAACCTCCCAAAAAAACAATAAAATAATAATAAAAATAAAATCTGATATGCTCTGGTCATTATCCCGCTGGCATGGCAGCCCTGACCATATCCAAAAAATTTCACGCTGGCGCAAATCTCTATATAGCGGTCTATGTTGAACAACAAAGTCCTTGACGTCAACCGAGCCTCTAACATCATAGATTACAAGGCTGTCCAATAGCACTGTAAGATGCGACAGGCAAACAATGCGCTGGAGATTGAAAGTCAAATCCCGAGAGTGCATTAGCCCTAGTCGAAAGAACCCCATTCCACACATTAGATACTTCCCCGTCCTTTCTCCCGCTCTTTTTTCGGTCTCCTGTCTCCACGAATTCATCCTTCATTGGCTGGAGATTGCTTCTTTTGATTTGATTATTGGCAAGATCCCTAGCCTGCATGTCAGTTATCATGGTGACACTTTCCCCACTCTTCATGGCATGTCCCTACCACATCCTCTCCTCTCGGCCCCCTCACTACCATCCTTTACATCTCAGTACGGTCCTACCAGGTAAGTCAATAATAGGCTCATCTTTATCTGACCATGTCATCCGTAAAATAAAGCTGCTGCAGATGGGCCACAAAAATCCAGTAATGTTCACTGAATCTAGTTTGTATACTCACGGCGTTAGTTATCATGGCCTTCACCCGGGTGATCGGGTAGACACAATACTATTCTTTCTCGGGCGCCTACAAGGGTTTCTGCCCATGTGGACAAATCATACTACATAGGGGCGTAAGCACTAACAATGAACCGCATCATGCCAATCACATATGCATGATCCCACCAAGATCAAGATCGAGGCTCTCCTAGACTGCAAACTCCCCCAAACGCTATGACATGGCTTGCAGGCAGATGGCTAGCCACGCCGTGATAATGGATTTATGACAGCGAATGGCCCTACATCCTCTTTGCCACTTCAAAAGACAACCCCTGCTTCCTTTCACACCATGAGAACAGCCTTTGGAACCAGATTTTCATCTGGCTTTACCGACTTTTCTACTCTGTTTTGGATGGGCAGCAACGACAGAGGCTTGATTGCCATTCAGGATTTTCATCGGACTAGGGTGTTGAAGGCTGAACATAAATAGTGTGTTCTCTCCGTAGATTTTGGAATTCAGAGTTCATCAAGCCTCTTTTTCTTCAAAGATTTACATATATTTATTGCCATCAACTCATTCAAAAGATACCGCTTGGGTTTTTGACTTTCAGATCTATTGCACCATGAACCCATCGCCGATGCAAACGGCCCGGCCCGAATCCGTTATCTCCGATTTTGTGGCTGAATATTCGATCAAAGAACCCTTATACGAAAAAACGGCCCTTAAAGTGGCTAGAATATGTAAAGTTTCCCTCAAAAGTCAAGACATCATGCATTATGTCGAACAACGCGGAAAGGAAACAGCCAGCTTGCGCAGAAAACTTCAGGACCGCATGCAAGAGGGTCATCAGTATCAGTCGAAGGACGACATCAAACGCGACATTGTTGATCTTTGCGGCGTTCGAATTATCCTTCACAGCTCGAGGGATAAGGAGAGTGTTAGAAAGATCATCTATCAAAAGTTCATAGACGTGACGGAAAAGCATCATCCAGATCCTGTTATCACTCACAAAGAGGCCAAGAAAAATGAGGCCTTCCAAAACGACTACCCTCCTTATGTTGCCACCCATTATCGGGTTCGCCTCAGGAGTGAGGACTTCTCGAAAGACCGCGGTCTTTGTGAAGCTGAATCTGGCGTGATTGAGATCCAGGTCAGAACCTTTGCGGATCATGCTCACGCCAAGGCAGAACATTCCGCCTATAAGTCACTGGCGCGAGATCCAAGGATGGCGCACATCTTGGATCTTTGGAAGGGTTTGATTCTAGTATACGACACCTTCGATCGTTATGTGGGGGATATTACAGCTCAGTATGAGGCAGACGACAAAAAGGCCTTCGCCAGCCTCGCCAAGGTCGAGTCTTACCTCGATGATTTCATCAAAGACAAAGCCGCTGATTGGGTGAGAGATGTCCCAAAAGGGAATTCATGGAGGGCATTATGGGCGTTTTTGAATACCTTCAGCGACAAGAACAGCCAGAAGTCTCTTGAAGAACTAGTGACAGAGAATCTCGATGCCAAATCGGAATCCATATACATGCGAATCTCAGGCGCTTATAAGCCCGCCACCGTGACAGTGAGCATCTTTCTCATGGATCGACTGATATTGGGTGATTACGGAGAGCCGGGAAAAAACCTCAAGATCCCAGAGTATCAGGATTCTCACAAATACAAGATATCCGCCATGAAGAGCACTATAGCTTGGCTTCATGACACTTTTGTGCCTCCTGTGACATGGACATATATTTTTGCTCGGCCTGGTGATCGAAAATCCCTTCTTCGGGGCCTTACCTGGCTGAACAGTCCGGAGCAAAGACTTTTTCTCGAGGATCAGCCGCTCAAGCCGAACGATATCGCCAAAATGGATTTTTTGTGGGGCTGGTTTGAAGAGCAGGATATGCGTCACATTCAGCTGGCGTTTACGATGGCGAAGTATGGTATGCGAGAGGATAATCATGCAACGGATGTGCTTGAGCGACTTCTCTATCAACTAGCGTCCTTCGAGTAAGAGCCTGGAATAGATTGAACACGTTGAGTTAGATGTTTTCTATCAAAAAGTTGTCATTTGTTAGTTAGTCGCTGAGAAATCGAATGATCATTCTTTTGCCAGTTTGTCAAAAAGCCACATCAAGCTCTCAAAACACTGTACCTGGAAATTTGGTAATGTAACTGGCTGTAAGGCCATATCGACTGTAACGGCTGCCTGAAAGTCTGGTAATACAAGTTTGTTGATCATTTCCAAGGCTCATGGCACCCCTGTCAGTGTGATCCCGAATTGTTGGGAGTAAGACTCTTTGGGTCTAGTCTGCTGAGTCACGGTAGATAGATCACAAAGCTATGCGTGTTTTCTCATGAAGCGCAAAATCAGTAGCCAATCGTAGGATCAAACGGGACTTTGCAATTTCGGCGATAGCAGGCGTGCAGAAAGCGCAATGAGTCAACGACGCCTCGAAATGTAATAACCAAAGATACGACGAAAGCCAGCATCAGCCGCGAAAGCAGTCGGGCGGGTGAAGAGGACGTTTCATTGTACTTCGCTTTGGGTCGTGTGGTCGCGTGGTTCTTCTTCTAACCGCGGGCATTGTGCCGATGAAACGTCAGGAACATAAATGTATGTCCTGGCATGTCAAAGGCGACTTGAGCTTCCGTGATCCCTGCATTGGTCGGAGTATTGCTCAGAGTATTCGATACTCAAGTATACGATCGACAGTCGGTACCTGCGTATTATGACAAAAGGCCGCCTAGCATCTGGTCGCTATAATTAGACTCTTCAGCCCTTTTGCAGTATTTCACACCCCTGGTGCTTCACTCAATCGTGTGGTTCAAGTCGAGATAGGTGCAAGAAGCCCAACTTAACATGGCCTGGTCCGACATGGAATTCAACAGTATGATAACCTGCAGCTGGCAACAAGAAAATGCTAATTATTGTGTCAAATAGGAACCAACCTCTTCCTCCTCCGGAGTCTCATCGAGGCATGCGACAAAGGCGAAGTCAAAGGCGACGGCAACTGGGTTTCGGAGAAGGAAGCCAGATACTGGAATTGTGTTGCCCTACTCGCATATGAAGATGGAGAGAGAGGAGGCGATATAGTCCATCGGGTACTGGAGTACTGGCTTGACTGTGGAACCAGGACTGGTGGGTGGGAGATTCACCCTGCGGGACCAAGTCGCGAAGACTGGGAGCGTTTCAAGTGGGAATCGGACTTTTATAAAGCCTGGGGTGAGCTCGCTTCCCAACACTGCGTGATACTAATGTCAGGGGGCCCGGGCTAGTGATTGGCTGGGCACCTGGCTCCGACCACACTGTGGAAATATTCCGCTGTATCCACAAGGCACTAAATCGTCTCTAGGTGCATCTCCAGGATCCAATCGCAAGAAGCCAGACGCCTCTAGATATGTACCCCCACCTTTCGGGGCTGTGGGATACTACCATAGCATAACTAGGGGCGAGAACTGACATCATTAAGAGTGGTTCTTTACTCGGGCGTCGCATGCCCTCATCAATGTCTGCTCTTGATTCTCAAGCAAGGTTGAACAGAAAATGGCAAAAAGAGAGTGTGATGCAATTACGTGCAGCATGAGATGGAGGGAGGGGATGAGTTTTGACTGGTGAAAAGAGGGGGCTTTCCTCCTTCAGCGGCGCGTGCCATGCATGCTACACTCAGTGTCAGCCGAAAGTGATTTCAGATGTTTGCCGACCTACATTTACATGCAGGAAGATCAGTGTTCATTCGTTTGCGTTCTGATTTCAAGAATAATTAAAGCTCATTCTTTACACGGAATTCTTCTGTGTCCTTTGCTTCTTCCATCACCACTCCGATAACATCAAATCATCAACTACATCAGAAACATCGTGGTTCGACGAGTCATGAAAAGCCCTAGGTCCCTTTTTATTGGAGTGTTGTGGCTTGGGCCTCCCGGAAAGCAAGCTTGCATATTACGAAAGGCGATCACATTGGCCAGAAATAGAGGATGCAGATTTCCGGATGCCGCAAGTATTTGAGAATTCAGCTCTAGTGTCTGACTATGTGTATCACATGCACAGTCCCAAGAATGCGCCAGCTTGAAGACTCGGCTTTATTGGCTCAATAAACTAGCCTCATAGCCCAAATTCAGCATCAGATGGCTTGGAAAATATCCGGATATGTAGGTCTTTGATGGTCGAGTATGGAATCACCGCCTGATTACCTACATGTATCCTTCAAATAATGAAGTCAGTCAAGAAGCCATCAATGAGAATAAATGACACGATAGATCGAGCCCCCTGGTTATCAGTCACATTTGAATTGGGGCAGAGACTATTCAAATCGGGCCACCATAAAACGGGACCTATGATTGGCTTAGGCAGTAAACAGATCACCGAGGTCAAAGTCCCATCAGAAGCAAAAACAATGCGACTTGTTTGCTAGAAAAAAATGTCTGCTGTGCCAGCAGAAGGAGGATAAATGACCCAATGGGAAAGGATTTTACCGCCAAATTGTTGGCCACTGAGAGGTTGACCAATCAATCCGAAACACACTGTCTAGGCCTAGCTATCTTGAATCTTGATAGGAGGAAGTACGGAGCTGAGCTGAGCCGCAGTTGTCCAAAATTTTCAGCAGCAAAATTACAGGTAGCATCCCTATGTTGAATTCGCCAAATGAAAATCACTGAACTGACTATCATGTACAAGCTAGGCCATAGGGCGACGGAACAACAGGCCTAATGTTGAGAGCTACGCCACCAAGTATAAGTCACCAAACGACCGAGCAAGAACCGGACAGTCAGCAAGCAGAACATCGAAGACGGAGCGGAATGAAAAGAACAAATTCTAGGTGGAAACTTGGTCTGAAGAGGGGAATGTTCATACATAGAGATACCTGACCAGTGAGCTCAAAGCACAAGAAGCAATAGATTCAGTCTGCAGATATTGAGCGCAAGCTGCTCTTCTGCTCTTCTAAAAGTCGTCTCCCTGATCCCCAATAAATGGCCGAAGAAAGGCCAGTCCAAATCGGATCACAAGAGGATAAGTCTTCCGTATGATCCGTTTCCCCGAAATACGCTTGATTGTGGTAATAACTTGAGTATTAGCAGTACTCTTGGGCCGTTTATAATGTCGGACGACTTGACCTCTGTACCTTAGCCAGTTATGCCGAGTCATATGAAGATTTCTTTGGTGTATCGCTACCGTCAGTACCAATAGCGCATATTTCTTCTGTATCTAGTCAAAAGGCCATATATATTCCAATCTTCTTGATTTTTAGCCAGAAGCAACTACATCAGTAAGAGCTAGCATCATAGGAAAGCTGGATGACTCCTGAAATTTTGCGAGGCAGATTCCTTAGCCCCCAAGAGTCGACTATTCTCAATTGAATGACTGCGCAGACTCTTTTCATTTCCATATACTGTTATCATGAAATACATGGACGCTAATCCTTTAAGCCGGCCCGGCAAGACCAGACAGGCTTTAAATTGCCTTGACTCGTTATTGAGATGTCAAGAACATGAGAATCAAGCCTTAAGTCAAACCAGAGTGACTTGAAGCTCTGGCGGAGATTGCTTAACAATGAGCGCATGGAAGCTCTTGCTATGCTGTTCTGCAATATGAGTCGCCCTACTCAACGTAATTGAGTCACAGGTAGATGGCACGCTCTATCTCATTACAGGCATCTTGGGCATTGCTGAATAGCCTGATACTCGGTTGGCTGATCAGGCACCTAATTGATATTGAAATATTTGTTTCAGCTACAGCCAAAATACACAAATGCCCAGTTGGGCACCATATACATATTTGCGGAGGGTTGGGCACTTGACCTTGGAACTAATATCCAAATGGATTGGGGTGATCCAGTCTTAGTTATTAGATCACATTATGGTTTACCCCGCGCGAGAGTGCGGTACCTCTCAAGGCCCGCTGGATTTTCAAAAAACGCCTCTTCCATTCATACCTAGTCCACAGCGTTAAGCACGTCCACGCCACGCCGCCCCCAGGGGCGACTCCATTCCTACCTGCGACGGCCCCGGGGTCCTATACTACTTACCTGCCTTGGTAATAGGTTTTCGAAGATCGTCATTTGAGGTGACCGATGGAGAGATGTAGGTACAAGTTTTGCGAAGGTTACTTAGGTGGGGTCGTCATTATGTCCATTCAGCACGGCGATCCATTCTTAATCAGAATATACATCCTTCAATACCATATTATGCTACCTAAGGGAGTAATGGGGTCAAGACATGAATGCAACACCCGTTATAGGCTAGGTAGTATACCTGTGAGAAAAGAACAGATAAATTTGGAACTCATCGCCCATGAAAACCGATTCTCTGTCAACATATTCCAACCCAACCATCCACAAGCTCAATATTCGAATCTTGAATCCAGATCTCCAAAACCTTGCAAGTCTTGAAGCCCACGCAACTCAAAATCCGCAATGCAGTTCTCCCAGATCCTCGCCATCGCTACCTTTGCCGCCATGGCCTCCGCTGCTGCCCTGCCCGTTCCTGAGGCAGCTCCAGCCGCAGCCCCCAACGCCGACGCCGAGGCGGACCCTGGAATCTGTGGGTCTACCAAGCACTTGAAACAAGCATGGTCCAAACAACAAGCTAACAAATCACTTTCAATAGTTTCCTCCATTTTCCACGAGATTGCGCACTGCTCCGAGGGCGAATGGCCCTGCGACAACTAGATGCGAGAATGTCTCACCTTAGCGATAGATTCATAGATTGAAACCTGAAATTTTATTCAAAGCTCTAAGCTCTCACTGAGTGGCACTCCCTAATTGTTTCTCCCTCCACCACCTTGCAACCTCCCCTGTCTGTAGGAATTCTACCTCACCCTCACATTCCCACTCCTTCAACCACCTCAACATCCGCTCTAACATCCCAATAATATGAGCCATACCACTCGTATCCGGGTGCATCAAAACAGGGAAAACAGGTTCCTCCTCATTATCACGAATCCACAAGAACCGATCGCGCCACATGTGTTCAATAACCCGCACATCGACATATCCCTGGGAGTTGGCAGTGTGTGGTAGGAACTGCATCGGTGTCATATCTTCCATGTAGTAGTTACATGGTACGCAGACCAGTGGACGTCTATCGGGCGGAGAGACGGGTTCCTCGACGGGATGCATCCAGCTGGAAGCTGGCTTGGAGAAATCGATTGGTTTGATAGGGGGGCGTCTGGGAGCGAAGAAGGGGTGGCAGTCGTTATCGGTTAGAGAGGCATCTAGGTAAGTGAGGTCAGATATGATCCGAGTTAATCAAGGGTTCAGGGCTCTGCATACCGTACTCGAATCCAAACTCCTCGAGAAGATCAAGGGTTGATTCGCGGAGCTGGTATAGTGGTGCTCGATACCCGACTGGCTTCTTGCCCGTTAGGGTATGCGCGATATCCATGCAACGCACGAGGACATCGCGTTCCTGCTCTGGGGTGAGCTGGTACGCTCCCTCATGCGCGTAACCGTGCAGGCCGATTTCACAACCCGAGTCAACGACCTGCTTGACTTCTGCTGGGAAGCTTTCGGCTGAGTGGCCTGGAATAAACCAGGTGCAGCGATCGGCTATGTCTAGCTTTTTCAGCATACGCAGTAATCGGGGGACTCCGACGTGAGCGGCGAAAAACCCAGCCGAGTAATCTGCTAGACCATTATCGGAGTGTGCGTCTATCACACCGGGTGGTTAGTTCAGGTATGCAGATTCAGGTGAGGAGTGGGTGGTCTTACTTGTTCCAAGCCATCCTGAGACTGCGTCAAGGTCAATTGACACGGCGACACGGATCTTGTTGCGCTTTGGTTTTCCAAGTCCACGAGGGATGGACTGGATTTGGGTTCGGTTTGCATCAAGCTTGGAAACTTGGGCATTACCAGAAGGCTGCTTCCCCTCGACCTCAATGCATTGCCCGGAGATATGGCCAGAAGCACGCTTTGAGGCTAGAAAGGCCATCATTGGGGCTACAGCGCGAGGGCCAGCAGTTGGATCGCTTGTATTGATATTCTTACCAGGAGCAACAGCATTGATACGGCCCTCGGGATTGAGCTGCAGGATCTCATTTCGCACCGTTTGAAGAAGACCATAGTGAAGACCAGCTTTTCCAGCAGCGAGGCTTGCATGTGTCTCGGTTTCCATTACAACAATAGACGGGCTCGCCAGCTTACTCCCTAATGTCTGCTGATACTCACGCACCCGGCGCAAGAAATGCTTAATAGCAAGGAAAGATCCGCGAACGTTCAACTTGTAGCTCTTTTCCCAGTCCTCGAGTGGGAGATCCCAAATGGGCTGTTGGCGTGTCGTCTCTTCATCCGTGGAGTTGACAATGAGAATGGTGGCAGGTCCGAATCTTTCCTCTGCCTTGACAAAGCCAGACTGGATGGAACACTCTTCAGTGATATCGCCATCCAAAATCTGCAACCGAGAGAAGCGTTCTGCGTCGATGCCGGAAAGCTGTACTGGGCTGTTGTCGTAGGCTGTGACACGGCATCCGTGACCTGGACGATGGTCAGGTCATTGGGAGGTTTAAATAGTATCACATATATTCAATATTGCAGGTCTAAGTAAATCAAAGAGGGTCGTCATGCAGACAGCGGGGATTGATTGCGCCAATAACAGAAAATACTGCAATTGACAGGAGCCAACATGACGAGAAGATTCTGCTTTCTTGCAAATAATGCCCGAGACAGCTGCTGTCTCTCCCCGACACCCAACGTGGAAGGGATGAGGAAGGAATGGCTAAAACCTACCTAGGAATTCTCGGATCGTCTCGGATCCAATGGCGCCAGCAGCCCCGGTAATGAAAACATGCTGGCCTTCCAAGCCTAGGAAAGACCGCTGAGAAACCGACTCCGTGGACATGGTATCTGATGGGTAGATTTCGAGATCCACTCTTAACGCCCCGATCTACAAAGATAGCTGTTGTGATTTTACAGCGGGACTGGGACCTGAAGTTGGCAGTTGCTGGCTGCGAGGAAGAGACTTTGATCTTCCAGACGTGCAAGTAGTCACCGATTGCAACCTCAGAATTAACACCCACGTGTAGCTATTGATGTGTCAGTTCCGAATCACTACTCCAACACCCTCCATGTGCTTCCGTTCCTCCGAGGCCATGGGGCTGGAGGCAAGAAAAAATTGAGGTTTTGATCGAAGCTGGCAAGAGGATCCCGATCTGGGTGTATACAAACTCACCTTTCCAAATAACTTTGCTGTGGGTTCGAGGCGTCTGTTCCTGCGTCTGTGCGCAACAGGCTGGCCAGACCTTGGTTCTGAATGGGGCCGAATAAGCTTTACCACGTCAGTTCAATTCTCGCTTTATGCAACTCGATTCAGACATTAGAGTTGGATACCGGAGTAAGATTCGATAGATAGAGCGTGACAAGTGGCCGCGAGGTTCATCACGTGGGGACATCACATTCTGACTAACGCGCGAGCAAGTTACTGAGTTTGGATTAGCTCTTTACCCCTTATTTCGTTAGGTAAAAATAAACCAAAAATTCAGACAATCGCAATGACAACAAGATTGTTGTCATTGTTTTTAGATTCATTAGATAGTTCCAAAGTAAGCACTAGAACCCGAACGCATCTGACATCCGGACTGAAAAGCCACCTAGCGCATCCTGGCGTCTCGCTAACCCACCAATTCGGCACTTATGCCCGAAACATAACACTAGGCGCCGGGACCTTGCCTGAATACCCTCAAACCCCGAGAATACCCTCAAACCCCGAGACGCTAAGCATTAGTGTGAGTTCTAGTTGGAGCAAAGCTAAAAGTAGGAACAACAATCGTACCCGGGAGTATGTACTTCCTGTAGCCAACCAATAGACAGCACGGGCCCGCACACCGACACAAGCCAGGAGTGGATCAGGAACCACATTGAAGAAAGCGAACGCGCACAATCCGCTTTGCGATCGAAGCTGAAGCGTTTTCGATCATTGGTGTTTACCTGGCCCACTTGCTCGTTGCCCACATCCCGAATCGGGGATAGAATGAACTCTCGGTTCGTATATCGGATTCTGTCAAGGCAAGCCTCTCTGTACAGAGACTACTACTGGTCAGTTGTTGGTCTAGTCTTAGTTTAGTCCACTTTCTCTTTGCGAAAACGAATAAATCTACACGGAGTAGACCGAGATCGATCAGTAAAACAGACGCGAATGCGAAAATTGAAAATCTAAACAAGCGGGCCAGTGTTCATTTCTTTCCCGCGGCTACTCCACCTGTTATAAAGGCTTGTGGATTGACAGTACTTGGCTCATTTGTTGGTTAATCAGATTGATTGGGAAATTACATTAATTTGTAGACCGCAATATCACCGCGACATCAGCGATGATCTTGCTAAGATTTTCATTATTCTGAACCACAAGGTGCCGTTGAGCGAGACATGGTCCTGGGTCGCTTTGGAGAGGGTTGGAGGCTTGCTGGCCGGCGGACCGCGCTGGAGCAAGACGTGGGTCACCTAAACTCACAGCTGAACTCTGTTTTGCGTGGTGATGGTTATGTTGCATGCAAGTGGCTTAGGGCTCAAAGTCAATTCAGGGTTTTCTTTTGGAATCAAAGTGAAACCTGTCATTTTCGTTTACATCCGCGGCTTGCCGTGATGATTGTAATTTATATTTTTTTACTTAATGAGGTTTCATCGACTTTGACATTTGTATATGAACTTAAAAGGGGCTTATACCCGACGGGCGAAGCTCGGCCGGTGAATACTATGACCAGTGGGTATTGATAATGCTTTCTCCAGACCGCTTATCACTCTCCGCAACAAGTAGATCTTTTTGAGAATTTCCTGGTAAACGGGGGATGTGTGCGTCTCCATTTCCCGAAAATCATGTCCACTACTACATCAATGTACCATGGTAAGACATTTGAGTCAAAACCGTGGATCAACAGAATAATGATAGACGGCAGAAAGGTTTTGGACAACCAATACTTTTGCGTAGACAGCGGTCGCCGGGTTCAAATGTAAGTGGAGCCCTTGAACTTCACTCTAACGGGCTGAACCGGCGGCCGCGCCGAATGGAACGATTCGGAACCAGTTGACAAGAGGGTTGGACTGATTCAGGTAACTGGTCTGGTTTTTGAGGGAAATCGCTTCAGTACCTTGTGGAGGTCTTGGTTTTCTTGGTTGTCTTGGTAATGGGAGTAAATCTCGCATGGAACATTCTAACGAGATTCTTAGCGTGCGGGATCAGGAGAAACTCAATGTACCTGTTCCTGTTCCCTTTCTTCCTGAGATTTGCACACATTGCGATATTTTCACTGGCCATTGGCTCAAGACCTCAAATGGCCAAGGCTGAAATGCAGGGGTGTGATCTGGTCTTTCCACTCAGCTTTCAGGATTGACCAACGAGCGGCCGGCTCCCGCCCGATGATGATAAGATCAGCAGTGTTGACGCAAGGCGGGAGATCGGCGGGGCAAGAGTGGATTAGGACTTATCCACCTTGGGAATAGATTGACTTCGCAGGTCAGGTTTTGTGTGGCGCTGAGAAGATAATGAAGGGCCTCGGCTTATCCAGTTTATGTATTAACTAGACTGGTCTATACAGAGATGTAAAGTACACGGTCGGGAAGTCCGGTAGATGTCCTTCCAATATTGCCGATTTGTCTCCTGTCCTTCCAAAATATGGTTCACAAAATAAGGGGTCTAGCGGTGAATATGTGCATAGAAAAAAGAAAAAGTCCCAAAAAAAAAAAAAAAAACCATCTAATGATTAGTTGGGTATCAGGTCCACTCGGACTCCGTATATTCGTAACAAAGTAAAACAGTTGCAAGGATTTTTGGGATCGCCAGAGGGAGGCGATTAAACGGCCTCGTGGCCGTGGGCCACGCCGGCGTTGTTGGACTCGTAAGTAGGTGGCCTTGAATCGTGTTCCACCGTGACAGTAATATCTTGACGGATCCGCAAAGCGCGAGCTGAACCGTCATCACTGCTCATGTCTCGATCGTCACTGGCTTGCAAGCTGACGTCGGAAACGGCTGGGCCAGCCTTTGTCGGAGTGACCGATGCCGTGTGGAAATCTTGCATATTAAAGTCTCCAGAGCGGAGCTGGCTCTGGGGTCCATAGGGTCGAGAGTTCTTGCTGTTGGTCCACGGTTGCGACTTGTACCGATCGGTACCTCTCTTCGATCCTCCAGTCCAGCTCTTCAGGGCGGGGAAGACGTCTCGGAGGAGCGACCAAACAAGTGGCAAGTTCGTAACCAAAATCGCCACAGTGGCTTCGCGGAAATACCAGTTCATGTAGACATAGGAAATAAGTGAGGGGACGAGACAATAGATCTTGTTCAGGATGGCGGCGACGATGACGAAAACACCCATGCCGAATAGAATGATGAGAATCATCTTCTGCTTGAGTGGGACGCGGACCTGAATCATCATCGGGATGGCGACGACCAACATGAAGATGTCGGCGGAGATAGAAAGGCATCCTTGGACGATTTCGTAGTATTGATATGATGAACATTGGTCTTGAAAAATAATTAGCATGAAGGTCGAAAATGAAAATGTAGGGTATATTCCTTACAATTTGAGGTGGGGACCGCCCAGTAGGCTGATAATGGGCGACAGATCAAGAACAGAGAAAGTTCAGTACCAACAAATCCGATGACAACGTAGATAGCAATCCAGTTGATCCATTTGCGCTGTTTCAATCCCTCGCTATGGGAACGTTAGCATATAATTCTCATCAGGTCTCAGATCCAGTCACATACGTGATACGAGCATAAATCACCAACATACATGCCTTCAAACTCCAGACACAGAGAATGAAAGCATGTTCCGATACGAACACCCACTTGCTGCCCCTTGTCCTTTCGGCGATGATTTTGTCGGTGAGATGAGCTTTTTCGTAGTCGGTCATTAAGTTCGATCCTCCGCCCGACGCCACTTCGTTTAAGGCGACACAGAGAATGGTATACCAAAGCACGGCATTCAACATCAGGTAGTCATCGGCTTGGAGGTTGCGAATACCCAATCGTCTAACACGGGCGGTGCTATAATGATCTTGGTTAATGGCATGTTCCAGCCCACGACTGCAAGGCGTCGCACGAAGATACTCACTATCGAAGGACAGCGCCCAAGACACCGACGGCGTAGAGAGCCCATGTCTCTCGCGCAAAGCGCACGGCAAAGTCACCACCGAGACCCGACATTACCGGCCTTTAGATGGAGGATTCAAGGTCAGTGGGCGATCAAGAGGGGGAAAAGAGGGTTCAAAGGGCAGCAACCCACATCCTTATAACAGATACCGGATTTCCGATACAGAATTATAGAGTTTGCGATAGCGCATGCATGTACCGAGACGATCGCGTCTCCAGGGGGGGCTAAGCGGAGAGTTCGCTGATTCGTGTGATAGGTACGATTATTGGGAGAGATGCATGACCGGGATTGCGTACAATGTCTAAGCTAGAAGTTAGGCTTATCACAGGTGAAAGATTGATCTTCCGGTGACAGTCAAGGTGAACCACAGGATGGAGTGGGGGGATCTAGGGTGGGCAAGACCCATGGAATACAACGGATTGAGGAACCTTGGAAATCATTTTCCCGGGAAATTAATCTGATTTGCTCAACGGTACAGCAATTAAAACATGGTGCCTGTACTGTAAAGCTTGCTGATATTGTTCCCCACTGGGCTCTCGGGCTCTCAGCTCGCAGCGGGCTTCGGGAGTTTGTTCTACGGACCTGCCATTTTAGGGAGGATGTGTACTGTAGGTTTGGAGCAGGCGACGTATACAATCTAGTTCAAACCGAAAAAGAGTTTGATGGTATAGTGAAGGGGCGTTGATAGTATATTGACGTGGGTCGAAGGAATTGGCCTGTCTCAGGCAAATATGTTCAATTAGAAAGGACGATGCTATATAGCCGACCGTAACAGGGTGCAATAGAGCACGCGACCTTTCCAGCCTTCCTAAAACAGTTAGGAGAACCACCGGGGGGGTTGTTTCTGTGTAAATGGAATCGCCGTAATGGGTCCGTACAAAAGTATTAATTCTGCGGAGGCGAGGTTCTCCACAGCTGATCGGGCAATGTATAAATCGGACTCAAGTGCAAAGTCTACGGTCAACATCCGTGAACCTAACGCGATGTGGATTGTATCCTTGAATGACGAGGCATTGAAAAATATATTAGACTTCACGACTAGCCGTATGCAGAATGGAGTAAGTGGGGCTCTAGAAAGTGGCTCTGTTCTGGGCAACTGAGGGATTTTGCTCATGGTGGATACTACGGAGGGGGAATCCTTACTCCATACGGGGTATTCCGTAATGTTTTTTATGGGTTTTATGGAGTCAACAGTGCCCATGCATGTTCAGCGTGGCAATTATCTGCACATCAAATTCGCATTGCATTCTGTATGGGCGGCTCGGCAGTCGAGCTACGGTGGTGTGTACGCCTTTCCCGATCGAAACAATTCAATCGATCCTGCATTAGCTCGAACTGCAATTTGATTCTGCATCGAAAAATCCTTCCATGGTCGCAGACGCTAGCCAAATGAGCGAATCATGGTCGACCATCTAATGATACTTTCTTAGTCTCTCAGAGTACCTGAACCACAAAATCTTTTGATCTTTTTAGGAGAAGTCCGGGCTCGGGGACCTGCCTAGATCCGGAGTGCACACGCCATCTATGTCCACCCGATCTGAGTCTAAACTTGCGTTCGTCTCTCTACAGTAAGTTTTAAATTTTTATCCGAGCTCAAAGTTTCCAGTGTAACATTCGGGTGGGCATACCCCTAGGGTTGGGGAAAGATTTGTCCTGGGGCGTCGATCCCGTGGACCATAACCGATCCATGGGTTCAAACGGCCGATTATGTCCGCCATGGAAATAATTAACCTGTTCGCTCACACACACATGCACACACACTTTTTGGTCTATGGTTATATAGTGGTAGTCAAATACAATACTAGCTCAGCCACTAAGTACGCAAGCCAAAACAAGGAGGCTGCCACTAAGCTGCAGGGCTACAAAGTTTTCACGACTAGATCCAACAGTGGATAAATTAATTAATTTTGCTTGGAACAAAGGCGTAATGGCCGAGATCTAGTCGGGCCACCTTGTCCTGTGTCTCACTCCAAGGCTTCTTTTATTTTCCCAAATTTTGCGACAGGAAAAACCTCGGATAAAGATCGCAGGCCATGTGGAAGGAATTCATTCTAGAAGCCTAGAAATGTCGAGGGAAACAAAAATGAAGAACTACTACGTCATGAACATCTGACTTTACAGTAGGGGAGGCCCTAGGTTCGCAATTGGCTTTACACTCTCGCGTGGTCATGCAACATGTACAGATCACAATGAACCCAGAATCACGAATTAAAGAATTAAAGAATGGATGAAACTATCAAAACAGCGGCCCCATTTCTCCACACCCGGTGAATCATGTACCAGATAGATCACCTAGAACCCCAAGCTGGAGCAATGGTGAGACGTGCTTTTACGAGGATCTTAGCATCTTCTTCCAAGGTCAAGAAAATCTTTTCTGTTGAAGCTCCCCTTCTGGGTTAAGCGTGCTGCACGACTCTCCGCGTCCAGCCTTACTTTTGGTTGGAGTTTGGCTGAGTCGCCCCTACCTGTGTCCAATAACGGGAAGGGTGCGGCCCACTTGTCGACAGAGTAGCCACCGAGAATGTGACCCTGTGGATGTGATTGGTTGGAGATTGGGGTTGGATGATTAGAGTGGCTACCAAAGTGGACCCGGGAGAATGAATTCACGGTTGAAAGATGTTCGTCGTGCGTGGTTAACTGCTCTCCGGGGGATTCGGAGGGGCCGCGATGTACCAAAGACTCCACCCCTCGACAATAATATAGGCTCGACTTGCTCCTTTTCTCATGTGTCTTTACGCCTCAAGGTCTTTACATTCATTCCGGCCTGCTATATAATCGAAGGCTTTCCCCCTTCTTTTTATTTTGGCGCCCGTGCGAATTCTCGGCCGCCCCGTCTACATTAATCTAATCCTTACTGGATCGGAAATTCCCATCAACTCCAGAGAAAGTTTTTGGAGGTCAATTCTCAGGTGGAGACCCATTTTCGCCATGTCGACCGAATATTCCGAGAAGGTGCAGGCTACGGAGCCATACGCAGAGGAGAAGCAGGAGGGTGAACAGGTCAACGCGTCTGGGCATCGTCAGGAGGTCGATCGGAACTTCAGTCTCATCAGTCTTTGCGCCATCGCTGTCACGACTGGTAACACTTGGATCGCTCAGGGTGGTAGTGTGGTGACGGCATTGAGTAACGGTGGACTGGCAGGATGTATCTATGAATTGTACGATTCACCTGAATTTGTCTCGGATATACTTGACTAACACTTTCTAGTATCGCCGTCTCCATCTGCTACTGGATGGTCGCCGCCTCTATTGCCGAGCTCGCATCGGGTATGCCCTCCGCTAGTGGTGTATACCACTGGGCTTCTATCACTGCGGGCAAATATGGTCGTGTCTGCGGTTTCTTCGCGGGTTGGTGGAACTGTCTGGCTTGGATCCTTGGTGCCGCCTCCATGTCTTTGATCATGGCCCAACAGCTCGTTTCGATGTATGCTTTGATGCACCCCGGCTTCGAAGTCCAGACCTGGAACACCTTCGTGACCTTTATCATCTGTACCTGGGTGTGCTGCTGCATTGTTCTCTTTATGAACCGTTTCTTGCCTTACATCGGTAACATCGGCATGTTCTTCATCCTTGCCGGAGTCTTCGTCACCATCATCGTTTGCGCCGTCATGCCTTCTGTCAACGGTTTTGAATACGGAACCAATGAGCAAGTCTGGGAGGAATGGACTAACGGCACCGGCTACTCACAGCAGGGCTTCGTCTTCGTCATGGGTATGCTGAACGGCGCTTACAGTGTCGGTACCCCCGACTGCTCTTCCCACCTGGCCGAGGAGATCCCCCATCCAAGCCGCAACATCCCCAAGGCCGTCCTTGCTCAGATGGGTGTCGGTTTCATCACCGGTCTTCTCTACATGATCGCCATCTTCTACTCCATCCATGACATCGACGCCGTCGCCAACAGCAGCTACAACTTCCCCCTCGCCGAGATCTACTACCAGGCCACTGGATCCCGTGGCGGTGGTCTTGGTCTCCTGATTGTCGCTTTCATTCCGACCCTCATCACTGCAACCGGCTGCTACATCACCGCCGGTCGCACATTGTGGACCATCTCTCGCGACCGCGCCACCCCCTTCCCGAACTGGCTCGGACACATCAGCACCAAGTTCCACAACCCCTTCAACGCCACCTTTGTCTGCGGCTGCGTCGTCACCGTTCTCGCCTGCATCTACCTCGGTTCGACAACTGCTTTCAGCGCTTTCGTCGGATGTTTCGTCCAGCTATCCAGTCTTTCGTACTTCATGGCTATCTTCCCTCACGTCCTCACCCGTCGCAAGTCGTTCGTTCCGGGTGTCTTCTTCATGAACAACACACTGGGCTACGTTATCAATTCTCTCTCTTGCGTCTACATCCTCGCTTTCGTCGTCATCTTCTGTTTCCCCTACGCTCTCCCCGTCGATGCTGCCTCGATGAACTACGCTAGTCTGTTGACCGGTGGTTTGTCCATCTTTGTCGCGATCTGGTGGTTCATTCGCCAGGGCGATTACGAGGGCCCTAAGAACATCCCCTTGACCGACAAGGCTCTTATGGAGGATGCCCAGTAAAGGGTGAAAGATTCATATCTAGAGAGGCATTTTGTTTTTCATATACCACTTCGTTCTCTTTCGCTATACCTATGCTTCGTTTCTAACTGATGATCTTGGATGACTGTCAGATGCACTTTTCTATTTTTCTTCCTTGACGTGACGATGCGATAACAATCTCCTTTTGTATATCATCTTAATTTACTGAGATTCCCAAGGTTATCTCGTGTATATCATGCATGCACTCATAATTACATATCTAGCTTTCTGGGATATCATCTATGAAATCCAAATAAAATATACTTCAAGCAAAATAGAAGCCCTCCATCCAAAAAAGCCATGTAAATGACACAAATTTATTCCTCTTCTATACAAAGCACCCTAGTGTCATGCTTTCCCTAGTACCTCAGCTGATCATATGTTTCCTCTCCTAGCCAGTATGTGATGGAACTTCTACTGACCAAAAGTTAGATTCTGGAAGCAATGCAGCCATGATGAGCTCTATGTTGCAATTTTAGCAGCCCAATAATGCCCGTCAATACTCCTGTTTCAAAGAGTATAATAAGATCATGGCTTGTCAAGGAGGTAAAAACAGCCTTCAACTGAGGTGAGATGACGTCGAAGGGGTGGCTAGCCCAGTGGTTGCAGCGTTTCTTATCAACTCCAGACTATAATGCCCCCTCAATTGTAGTCACCAGCCAATCAAGGCATAAAAATGGGTACCTTAAAACGGTTTACTGGGTAGATAAGTAAACTTAGTTCACAATTAGCCTATTTACAAAGCGGGGTAACCCATCTAGTGGAAGTGGAATAATCAAGATTTCTCGATAGTCGAACTTTATCTCTAACTCACTCGTGAATTCGTCTAGAATACAACCTTGGAATGGTTTATTTTCAAAGATTGAAACTCTGTTAGTTTCTGACAATATGACTATCCAAGGTTCTGCATGTTCACCTCATAGTAGACTCCCGAGGCCATAGTAAACTTTTCGTGGGATTTCCCCAGGCATTGTGATACAGTAGCAAGACATTAGCGGCCTTTCAGCGGTCGCTCCCGTGTTAATTCGGCCTTGTGCTGATGAAAACGGGCAACTACAGAGTGATAGTTCTGGCTCATACGGGGGTGAGTAGATTAGAAGGTAAAGTGGTATAGCATTAAGAACAAAATGGAGGAAATTCGGTTGGCCCACATATACTGTGAAAGATGGTATTTAAATGTTTTTCATATCTAATCTATTGAAATAAGATAAGTCTAAAGTCTAAGGGCCCGGGGGAAACTAAGGTCAACGTAAGTTTAACGTGACCTGTTCAGATTATATACAGTCAACGCCCGCTTATAGTACACCCTACTATCCAAGGAAAATTGTGTACTATAAGCGGGCGTGTTCTAAAGCGAGCGGATGACATAATCAATATATTAGCTAGCCCTAAGCCCTACTACCTATCTAAGCTTCCATCCCATATCATCTAAGGTCACCTGACGCTTCTCCTCGACCTGAATCCTGCCAAATTCGCTGATTAAGCTCTCAACCTGACGTATATGGTCTGAAGTGCTCTTTTCCTTGCTTCCAACCCATAGTAATATATCCTGTAGATGACCCATTATATCAGAATTCGATAGAATCTCTGGTGGAGGCCCGTTTTCTTCAATATCCCGTGCTTCTGAGCTCTCCATATCAATATATATATCTTGCCCGTCAGTCCCATCTTGTATATCGGTCTCATCTTCAACTGCAATATCTTCCTCTGCTGGATTTAAGAATTGATCAAATGGTATAATATCATCGTGACCAAGCTTCTTAACTGCTTCATTATATAGAGCTTGAACCTCACTGGTTAACCCTAGCTCAGAAATTGATTGATAATCAGTTTCGGTTTCATCTTTTAAACGTATTAAAGTGCTTTTTTTAAAGCAATTCTCAATCGTTTGATCTAAAACCGAGCTCTTCCAGACCTGGGTTAACCAAAAGAGTGTATAAGATAGATTCATCCGATCTTGTGGATCAAGACCTCGATCAAGAATAGCAATCACCCAGCGCATCCATTTCTTCCGATAATGGTGCTTTAAATTTTGAATAATCCCTTGATCTAGAGGTTGATATATAGAAGTTGCGTTTGCTGGGAAAAAAAGAACCCTAATATGGGAAGGTGGTGGGATAGACTTCAGACCAGCAATATGTGGAGAGGCATTATCCAAAAGCAATAAAGCTTTCTTATGTATGGGAATACGCCTATAAAAAGCATATAACCATTCTCTCATAATGTCTTGACGCATCCACGCCTTCTTATTCCAACGCCAGACACATCCCAGAGCTTGGAAATTGACTCCCCGGAGCGCACGTGGTGTTTTTGCAGTCCCAATTAACCATAAAGGTAATCGGTCTGAACCATCTGCATTTGTTGTGACAACAAGAGATATTCTGGTCTTATCTTTCTTCTTTCCAGCAATTCTTCTATCAGAAAGACCCCCATTTGGCATTTGCCTCCAAAATAGGCCAGTTTCATCCATGTTATATATCTCAGATGGTTTATATTGATCGCATATCAAACGAACTGCCTCCATTTGATCATGTATAGAAGATGGAACTGAAGCAGCTTCTCCATGGAAAATATGATATCGAAGATTATGTCGTTTTTTGAAGCGAGCAAGCCAGCCATCTGAAAAAGTAGGTTTTTGTTGATCTTGATATTCAGGGATACGGGACCAAAGCTCGTTCGCTTTTATCTGAACTAAAGGGCCAGTAATTGGATAACCATTATTGATATGCCCACTAACCCAATTCGAGAGTTGCTGCTCTAGAATAGGCCAGAAAGATGAAGAAGATCGCATATTTGCTGTATTAGGCCCCATATCAAGGCGTTTATAATAGGGTGAAAGAATTCTTGAGACCGATACACGACTAATCTTGTGGTTAAATTGGGACTGGAACCAAGCTGCACACACGGATTGGGTCGGTTTAGGGTTAGAATTAGACCAATAGGCACGTAATGCCTGCTTCTGGGCATCTGATATGCCTAATCGAGCACGCTTTGGTGGAGCTGGAGCTAGAGCTGGAGCTAGAGCTGAAGCTGGAGCTGGAGCTGGAGCTGGAGCTGGAGCTGGAGCTGGAGCTGGAGCTGGAGCTGGAGCTAGAGCTGGAGCTGGAGCTAGAGCTACAGGTAAAGCAGCTCGTGTAGCTGGTCTGACGGTCGGAAGGGGTGGAAGATCGGAGATTTCAGGCATTCTGATTGGTTGAGATGGCTGACTAAGTGGATGACTCAGCAAAAATGGGATGAAAAATTGTGTACAAAGGCGGGCGTTCTAAAAGCGAATGTTTTGTATGGGAGACTAAGGAAAAGTGGGTCCATCCAAGCGAAAGTGGTACCATAAGCGGGCGTGTTCTATAAGCGGGTGTACTATAAGCGGGCGTTGACTGTATAATAGACAACCACTTTCAGTTAGGTATGAAAGAGCTGTTTTTTGTCGCTATTTCTTCTTCTCTTTCGTTTCTCTTCCTCTCCATACCAGGGCTGGCTTTCTAGTTGAATCGAAAACTTGCTCTATACAGATTTGTCTGAAAACGACCTCCATACAGATGAACTTGTCTCGACCGGCACCAGCATGACCATGTGTATAAAGTCTCATTGAACTTGAAATGGCATCGCACAGGCCAATAAAGGACGCTTTATCTTGACAACCAACTTGACCGAATTCTCCTAATCATCACCGGTCACTACGCGTCTTGGCAAGCAGAGACTTGTAATACAAAAGGCGTGATATGACTGAACTTGTTGTCGTACCCAATATGCTACTTTGCCGTGCTGTGACTCCTAGTGCGAATAGTACCCACAGGCCCAAATGGGTTGAGAAGTACTCAACTCATTTGGGCATATGCTGGTATGACCTACACGGGTGGTCATTGAGAAAAAAAGCCGACTGTTGCGGGCAATATCGTTGTTGTCATTGTCGGTGTCGTCGTTGGTGCCGTTGAACCTTGGAAGGAGTGAAACTCAACGAATACCCAGACTACTCACTACACCCTGATAGATATATACTCCGGAACATATTTGTTTACCAGGTACACGGCAACCGACAGAACTGATGGCTTCGTGGAGTTACTTCTTGCTATACCTTTAGTGTCCGAGCTGAGCTAACAAATCCTAGTTATGTAGATTCACAGTCAGCGTCGGAAGTGAACTTGACCTATGCTTCAGGGTTATCTGCCGTTTACAGAGTCAATACTAGCGCCTCGATTCAAAAAGTGGTAGAAATTCAATTCGCTTGATCATAAATAATCAATACGACGACGGACTTCTCCTTTTTGATGTTGTTCACATGCCATATGGATGCGCGACATGGCCTAATTTATGGTTGACGGACCCTGATAACTGGCCAGAGAATGGTGAAATCGATGTGATGGAATCAAACAACAAAGGCGCTGATGGCAATGCCATGATCTTACATACTTCGAAGAACTGCAAGATGATTGCCAAGCGCAAGGAAACTGAAACTGCTCAATACATAAACTGCCTTGCAACTGCCAATGATAACGCCGGCTGTAACATGGAAGGAAAGAAGGCAACATACGGAGAACCTTCAAACAGCAATGGCGGCGGAGTAAGTCTCCGCTCTTTTAGATCCCGCAGAAAGATGATCAGTGACTAACTAGCCTTTGGTAAGGTGCATGTGATGGAGCTCCAAGATGTCGGAATCCGAGTCAGGATATTTGTCCGAGTCGATATCCCCAATGTCAGTTCCAACTCAAACAGCGCCTGATCCCTCAACATGGGGCGAGGTTTTGTCTGATTTCCCGAAGACGCACTGTGATATCGGCTCTCCTTCAAAAACCAAAGTATCATTGCGAACATCGATATCTGTGGTGACCTGGCCGGTGCTAGTTCGCATTACACGAATCGACAGGAGTATCCTGGAACATACACGGAATGGGCTGCGGTGAATGAGGCCAACCTTACAAATAACTATTGGGAGTTTCACAGTTTCTCAAAATGTACGAAGCATAATAGATTAGACGTTATACTCCTGCATTTTTTAGGCGGTCTCAAGAGTACAGAGAGATACAAGATTTCACACTTCGGTCCTCGATGTCCACCCATCCTCATTCTTTAAGTGTATATTTCTCTCGAACGCTCTGGGGTGCAGCGATTTCAATGTCTTGGTCAAAATGCTCTACCTCAGGGTCCGAAGTGAGACTTGATATGGTCCGTTCAGGGGACAAGGTAGATACGGCAAGGGGAGTCAGATCCTCTAATAAAGGCAAGGGATGATCTCCCAATGTCATCCGAGCTCGAATAGGAAGCCCAGCCGTTCCAGTTCCTGCTAACAGCTGAGGTGCTGTGACAGGCTTTGCGGCAACAAATGAGTTCTTGGGCCTCAATGGCATACTGAGCATGTCATGTTTCAATTGACCAACATGGCCGTCTTCCATTTTCTTTCTTTTTTGACGATGACGTTCTGAGCTCCATTCCTGTCTTTCTTCCTCCACAAGATCAAGCAAGGCAACAGGTATTAAGGAACGAGGTGAAGGTTTCATTTTTTGACTATTCGAGTCCAAATTACTTGTGTCTGCGATGTTGTTCACTATGGTTCGAATGAGGACCGGCGCGTCACCCTCCAACTTTGGAGTTTCACTTAGTAAGTCCTCGAAGGCATCTTGAAAGGTTCTTTTGTTATCGTGAGAAAGTGTAGAATGCTTGAGGTCGAACATGGCATTGTTCATCTTGCTCGAGCAGTCGCTCAAGTGATGGGAAAGACTGCAGCTTGGTGGAGTTCCTCGTCCCATTCGGTGTAAGATTATCCATCGGTGATGACCTTGGTGGCATGCACAAATTTGGGCGCCAAACCTATCTTCTTCATCTCTGAGTGATCATGACTTCATGACGTTGCGTTTGACAGGTAGAATGAGGATTGTGAACAATAAAGTCTCCCTTGTCAGGGTCCAGTATCGAACATGTCGTTCCTGAATCCCCACTGCATATCTGGCTGGGATCCGAATTTTCCGATTGACCAATCACGGGATCGGCAGTGGTCGCGGGCAGGAAACAACGGCCCCCATTAGTGGAGCTTGAGATGATCAGTTCATTGGTGGAGCGCCATGTCACCAAAACAGGGCGGTCTGAAAAAATAATCCACCTGAATATGCATTGTTGCCGGTTGTCCGTGACGTAGAAGCCCAATGCGCCCTGTACGTAGTATTGCGTAGGAAGATATCAAAGATGTAAAACTTTGATCTTACTCAGCCGCGAGATTGTTTTGGTACCGATTCTTCCCGACGCGAACGCATCACAATATTCAACACATCACTCAGTCTATACATCGACTGAGGCACTTGAGTAGAAGAAACGCATAATGAACATTGATTGATTCTGTAGCATAAGCACCAGTGCGTCACGGTTGACCGGGCGATGAGGCCGGACATAAAGTGGTTCCCCGTGTCCTGCCGAGGACGCAGCCGGATTGGTCCGAAATTTCTGCGGGTTCGGACCCATCCCTTTCAAAACCTTTTCCTCCTTTCCTCTTCTCTCTGGACAGCTTCAATTGACCCTTCTCCTCTCCATACATCCCTCCGGGTTTAACGCACATCAAAATGGCCTCCGTTCCCGCCGTCGTCCAGGCTCCTGCCAACCCCACAGGTCTTGACCTGTACTCCCGTTTCGCCTTCGCTGGCGCGATGTGCTGTGCCATCACCCACGGTGCTGCCACTCCCCTTGATGTGTAGGTCGAATCCAGAATCGCGCGATATCAAATCGAATTTTTCGCTGACGGCATCTCTACAGCGTCAAGACCCGCATGCAGCTTGACCCCGTCACCTACAACCGCGGTATGATCGGTGGTTTCCGCCAGGTCATCCAGAACGAGGGTGCTGGTGCTCTCCTCACTGGTTTCGGTCCCACCGCTGCCGGTTACTTCATCCAGGGTGCCCTGAAGTTCGGTGGTTACGAGTTCTTCAAGCAGCAGTCCGTCAACTACCTTGGCCTCGAGTCTGCTACCAACAACCGCACCGCTGTCTACCTCGCTTCCTCCGCCGCCGCCGAGTTCGTTGCTGACATCGGTCTCTGCCCCCTTGAGGCCACCCGTATTCGTCTGGTCTCCCAGCCTACCTTCGCTACCGGTCTCATGAGCGGTTTCTCCAAGATCCTCAAGGAGGAGGGTATCGGCGCTTTCTACTCCGGATTCGGTCCCATTCTGTTCAAGCAGTAAGTGACAACCCCAAAAATTGACGCGAAGTTTGCGCACGCGCTTTACCTGTCTTTCATATCATCTAACGCGTTTTCCAGGGTTCCTTACACTATGGCCAAGTTCGTCGTCTTCGAGAAGGTCTCCGAGGCCATCTACAAGTCCGTTGGTGACAAGGACGCCCTTTCCAACGGTGCCAAGACCGGTATCAACCTTGGCTCCGGTCTTATTGCCGGTCTTGCCGCCGCCGCCGTTTCCCAGCCCGCCGACACCATGCTCTCCAAGATCAACAAGACCCCCGGTCTTGCTGGTGAGGGTACCGTCTCCCGTCTCGTGAAGATCGCCAAGGAGCTCGGTCTCCGTGGCTCCTACTCCGGTATTGGTGCCCGTCTTGTCATGGTCGGTTCCATCACTGCCGGTCAGTTCGCCATCTACGGTGACATCAAGCGTATGCTCGGTGCCACTGGTGGTGTCGAGATCGGCAAATAAATGACTCCTTCGTTGTTGCCGCAGGAGGATAATAGAGATAACCCTTAGAATTTTTTGATTAAAGCCTTGTCCATCCCTCCATCCCGATGTACAATACTTCGTCTCGTTTTCCTTCAAGAACAGCCACGGTTTCCTTTGTTTCATCAGATCTACTCGTAATTTTTTATGTTCTACTACAAAACTGAATTATTATGTCTTGACAGAGAAGTAGCTTATCCTGTTGTAGCTGGCATTATAGCCATATCCAAGTCAGGTTTGCCAGTTTTCCCCGAGGCTTCTGCGTAGGGTCAAATTTGATGGCAATAAGTCAATTTACTAATCGTGATTCATATAGATATAGAAAGCCCATGCAGGAATAACCCACTACCAAACCGGGCATTGTTTAAAACACATAGCGGAAGTTTGGATTCTACCAATATGTCAGTCTGCATCTGGCCGAGGGAATCATTTTGAGTTCTTACCTCGAAATCAGTCAAGTCAGCCAGCTCGTCCGCTTGCGATATACCCTCGACACCTTCATTACTAGCGGCCGCATCTCGCTTTTTGTTTCGGGAAATCAGAAGCATCCGAAGACAGAGAGCGAGCACAGCCTGAGCAGCTGCACATGAAACGATCAACTTGCAGCCAGTCTGATAGATAGGTGCTTCTTTCGCTAAGAAAGCATGGGGACCGATGATATTCCCAGCACAGTAAGCTAGGAAGACCATGGCAACACCGGTACTGCGTTTCGTGTAGCCTCCGAGGTTAGTAGCAGGCATCTGCAACGCCAGCACCAAAGAGCAGACATATGCCCCACAAATATAGTAACCAAACAACACGCCCACTTTGTGGGTCTCATGATTCATGTTCCACAGTAGACAGGTACCAATGATCGTCGGCATTAAATACATGAACATGACGATCGTGCGCATATTACGAAAGCGCGAGGCCAAGAAAGTTCCACTCAGAATATAAAAGATTTGAAACCCGCCCATTGGAATTGCCAGTGCAACTGTGGTGAGCGCGTCATCTGTCAGGCCTTTGATGATGAGCTTGCTGAAATTGGCAATGCCACCATTGATGACTTCGTTCAATAGAGTGAAGAGGAACAGAATCCAAACTTGAGGATCGACTAATGCTTCTCTGATTTGATACCACTTAATCTTGTGGTTGATCACGCCTGTTCGGCCAAGTCGATTGCGTCCAATTAGAAGGACCTTGTCTTCGATATTGAAGCGTTTCGCTGAGATGATGTCGTCGGGAAGAAAAACAAACATCAAAATGCCCCAGCAAACGGTGATTCCGCCAAGAATCAGGTAAATAGCTCGCCAGACTGCAATTGTCTTGATTTGTCCGATTCCGTATGTCAAGACACCGCCAATCACGGCCCCGAGTCCATTGCAGCTGTAGAAGACACCAGCACGGAATGGCTGCTGAGAGCGTGTATACCACATACCCACGATCATCATGAAGCAAGGCGTGATAGGCGCTTCGAAGACACCAAGCAGGAAACGGCAAATGCCCATGCCAGTGAATGAAGTACAAGCAGCGGTGATCATGAGCATGGCACCCCATGCGATGACATTTCCAGAGACGACTTTGCCTAGCCGAGTCTTCTGTGCGAGAATATTCCAGGGGTACTCTGCAAGAAGGTAGGCAAAATAGAAAATACTTGCTAGCCAGCTATATTCATTGCTTGTCATATGGGTCGAAGACAGCAGATCGAAGACGGCAGAGTAGCCTAATGCCGACTTGTCTATGTATTGCAGAGTATAGGTACCCGCAAGTAAAGGTAGAAGCACAAGATCCACTCTGCGAACTAGAGCTTTATTGCGTAATTCATCGTCCAAGAGGGCCTGGACGGCTTCATTGGTGTAGCCATGTTGGTGAAGAAAGACCTCGCCCTCATCAAGATCAGTGATGATCCCGACTTGAACATCCTTTTCATCGGTTTGCGTGATAGACGCTGCTTTTTTATCTTCTTTCATGGCTAGGAATAAAATATAGTAATTATGGACAAAGATCTAAAGAAAAGAGAAATTGAACTTCCCCCAGACCTCCTTTATGAGAGAAGTCGGCGACTGTCCGTTATCTCTTTTTCCAAGATTCCAACTTCCAAAACTAGACAATCCATGCGGAGCCCATCCTTGCTCGGACAGATTCCGAAAGCTGATATCTCCACGAGATAAAGTGATAAACGTTTCCCCCTATCTATTCAGATAACCCGCGTCTCCACTCCTACGAGTCCTGTCGATTCCCCGCACGGAGCTATTTCTGAGCACCGGAGAGAACCGCGCACTTGGTTATAACATAACACTCAGCAACATCAACTTATCCTCTCCATTACAATAAATAAAAGATATTTACCGCAATGGTAGACTATACCCCTCCTTCTGTCACCCTCCGCCAGGGTCATGTCATTGGAACCTCAAGGGAGGAGACAACCCCGCATCCTGTTGACGCGTTCCTGGGCGTTCCGTACGCTCTTCCCCCGATTGGAGAAAGACGGTTCAAACCAGCAGAAAAGGTCAACGCCTCTACTGACACCATTGATGCCTCGAAATTTGGTCCCGCAGCTCCAGGCAAGCCATTGCTCGCCAATGGTCCAAAACTAGAGCAAAGCGAAGATTGCCTTACTGCTAACATCTTTCGGCCTGCTGGAACCACTGAAGCAGATAAGCTGCCCGTGGCGATCTATGTTCATGGCGGAGCTTTCAACCGTGGAGCGGCATCGATGCACAATACCGCCTCTATGGTCGCTTGGTCCGAGTCTCCTTTTATTGGTGTCAGTTTCGGGTATCGCATCGGAGCTTTAGGATTCTTGCCATCTACCCTCTCAAAGAAAGAAGGCCTTCTTAATCTTGGACTACGTGACCAGGTCCTTTTGTTTGAATGGGTACAGGAAAACATTGGGAAGTTCGGAGGAGATGCTGGTAATGTCACGCTGTTCGGTCTGTCAGCAGGAGCCCACTCGGTGAGATACTCGCATAGCTTACAACTTTGTCCCTGGACTGACTGTGTCTTAGATTGGCCATCATATCCTGAATTACAATGATCAATCCCCACCTCTATTCCACCGTGCCATCATAGAATCCGGCTCGGCAACATCTCGCGCCGTCCGCCCCTATAACGCAGCAGTACACGAGAGCCAATTCAAGGATTTCCTCAAGGAAGCCGGCTGCCCGTCCAACTTGCCCGAAGACGAGATCTTCCCCTACCTCCGCTCTCTCCCGAGTTTGACCGTCACAGACGCGCAAACCAAAGTATTCGACAAGTATAACCCATCTCTCCGATGGGCCTTCCAGCCCGTAATCGACGACGACCTCATCGCCCGAAAGCCGCTGGATGCCTGGAACTCCGAGCTATGGAATAAAGTCCCAATAATGACCGGATACAACAGTAACGAGGGAACATACTACGTCGACAAGAAAATGTCCGACCCAGCGCAGTTCCGTGATTTCTGGAAAAGTCTCCTACCCGAACTCTCTTCTGCCGACCTGGATACCATCGATCGCCTCTACCCTGACCCCAGCTCTGATTCAAGTTCGCCGTATGTGGAAACCAGGACTGGATATGGTCTTGGATCGCAATATAAACGGATTGAGGCTGCGTATGGACACTATGCATACGTTGCACCTGTTCGTCAGACGGCGCAGTTTGCCTCGTCTCAAGGTGTACCAGTTTACCTGTACAATTGGGCATTTCCAAAGACTGTTGTTGGTCGGGCGAACCATGGAGAAAATATGGCCTATGAGACTTTTGATAGTGCTATCACGAAAGTGTCAGAGTCGCAAAAAGAGCTCTCGGGTACTCTTCATGCATATGTGACTAGCTTTATCACGAAGGGCGATCCGAATGCTATTTCGGGTCGTTATGAGAGCCGACCAGAGTGGAAGACTTATGATCCAAATGATGCACATGTCTTGATTTTTGGACAGGGGAACGAGGAGCTTATCGGAGGTTCCACTGCTCCCGCCGCTAAATTTGTGAAGGATGACTGGGCGAAGGAGGAGACTGAATTTTGGTGGTCCAAGGTACCAATCTCCCAACTGGCGTGATATAAGAAAGTGAAAATATGCAACATCTAAATACTAGACTGCATACATCGTAGAATTCATCTCTGTTCTTCGTTGGGCACAGTGGAAGATTCTTTGTTAAAATGTCCACAGTTCAAATCAATACTGTTCTTCAATCACAATATAATTCTAATCTGAGTGAGCTGAACAACCTTCCAAGGTAAGAAGCTGTAGCAAGCTACCTAAAGATATATTCTGCAGGACTCAACGGATAAACCAATGTTTTCAACAAAAGTGTACGGCGGTATAATGTTTCATTAGCCATCATTCAGACACAAGTATCATTTACGCTTCTTGTCATCTGCTCCAATCATGGTGGAACCAACCCCGGCAAATATTGACTGGGAAGCCCATGATGCAGGCCAGGCAAAACGTCCATGAATATCCTGATGATCTTCACCTGACACCAGGTGATCGATGACCGCAATGAAAATATAGGCGCCAATACCGGTGAAGATATGCCACCTATCGAGAGTATCAGTCTCTAAGCCCACACAATAAATTTCGATCAGAAAGTATACTCAGCAAAACTTACCATCCATGAAGCTCTAGTAGCCATGCCCAAGGAAGTCCAATTGCCGCTCGTGTAGTTCTAAGCCACTCGCACACCCAGCTATCCACCAGCCAGACGAGGTATCCCAAGTGAAAGATGACTTCAATTTGAATTAGATTGGCTTACCACAAGATTGTCCAGTACCAGCAGATTAACTCACCAGCCCCGAATACGATCATACCCCAAAGCTGTCGGCGAGTTGCAGAGTTCTCGATGGTGCGTCGTTTAAGTAGCTGCATAGTCCGGATACCGATGACAGCAATACTGCCAACAAAAAAAGAGGCATGTAGGATCAATTCATCTGTTGTGACATGGTAGGTTACAAGAAGCGCGAGAGCCGAGTAAACAAAAAGACCTGTGACAAACGAGCTTTTGCGATCGGCGTTTACTGTCAAGACACGATGAACCAGTGGAGTGGTTGTGAATAGCATGGATAGGTCGTCCAACATCTGAGTGTGATATTGGAGACTGATGTGGAAGGCCGCAGAGCAAATGCCGACCGCCATCAAGCCCCAATAAGGGATGGTGCGAGAGAATTCGACATTGCGCTTCTGCTGTAGTTGGCGGAGGCCATAAATCGCATAGATGACTGAATGATTGCGTTAGAGATCATACGTTTTTCTACGATCCCGCTGCTTACTGTAGCATAGGTTAGTCAAGCTGTTGATAAATTCCGCGACATATCTCGTCACAACGTAATCCTGCAAAGGAAAGGGATGGGAGTCAGCTTCGTGGAGCATTAATCGGTGTGAGGTCATACCTCTTCACAAAAGCTGATATTTGTTAGCTGATGATCCATACGAGTTTCATCGTGACTGACTTGGCTTTAGAGCTTGGTAGGCCCCAGAATGCATTGGCGGGGGTGTTGGTACTCATCATCGTTGATATATTTGTGTATTAGAAGATATGACTATGGGTGCAGTGATATACATGGAGGGATAAGAAGAGAAAGTCCAGCCTTGTGAAATATCCTGAACAACTTACGAGAAGACGGGGAGATGACAAAGCAGAGTAAGCAGGCAACAGCGAAAGCAAGAAACGATGCAATTTTGGATGAATCTAGTCACCTGAAATCACCCCTAATGTTAGGAGGGACCGGGTGCAGAAGCTGACGATCCTGTTGTGGTGATGATGTGGTGATGGAGTTGCTTCGAGGTTCTGTCCCGGGCTAAAGTTTCAACCCTCAACTTTCCCCTCGCCCGCCACCTCCTGATGTTAACCTCTCTGCGATCACTGGCTTCGTGCAATCCTTCATGGGAGGATTCTTCCTTTCCATTGGGTAAATTTGTCAGGACCCTGTATACCCCTATTTCTCCCCATCATGTTTTTCAAGCCTAGTATTTGTTTCTGTTCCTTTATCTGCTCTCCAATATGTCCAGCAAAATAAATACCCATCATTTCTTTGAATAACAAGTTGTCAGTGAATGTGAAGTGGAGGCAATGCTTTTAGACTGAACTTACTCAAGGGGTCTGATGAAGGCCTGGCGTGATTTACTGCTCCGTATACTGAGGACCCATTCCGACGGCATGAATGTATTTGCGGGCATAGGCAAGAGCGTCTGAGGTGTTCTTTGTCTGCGAGAGCCCTCAAAGACTTTGTGCGACTTTCGTTGGCTCGTTAGCTCTAGCCATAGCATCAGGAGGATAGACGACAAGGACCAACCTCATCGTTTGTGACTCGAACTTCCATCAGCAGTTCGGTATCAAGAACATAATATTCAGCGACATGATGATGATCTGAACGACATTCCTTAGATCTGGAACCTATTCCTCATCTTCGTAGATGTCTTCCACGCTAAGAGGGCGCAACGCAAACCTAAGACTTCTTTCTGGTCCATTTCTCTCCCATAGGAACGATCTCCGCCATCACAGGAGCGTAAACGTATCTGTTTGCGCAATAGCCGGTTCTGATCACCCACTGTGATATAAGCACGGTATCGGCCCTTGTATACTTGAAATAGTACCCAGATTCAGAAAACACCGCTTGGCTGAGACAGCAGGATCTCTGGAGGAACTGCTTGGAATATAGCAGCCCGGTCGTAAATTCAAGAGTGTTTCCGTATGGGTGTGCTTTCTGATACCGGGTTGCCCTTTCTGGCCAGCGCCAGATTGCTTTCTAGTTCTCTGTGTGGTGCCGAGCTGCGCCATCCTGTAATTGCTGCGTGAAATGATCCAACTCGCCAGGGCCATTTGATGATTCCAGGAATTTCTCGATGTGTAAGTGATCCTCTACCGACATCAATATGTAGGGATGGTATATATGTGCTTTCCTGGCCGGATGGCCTCCGTAAAGTTCCATGGTTCTCAATCTGATGTCTTCCCTAACAGATATAAAGGGGAGAGGTCCTCAGAAGGTTTCTTTCAGGAGATTTAGCCTCTTGGGCCCTTGTGTGATTTGAGTCATGTCAAAACTACTGTCAATGTCAGTTAATTTTGTCTCCTTCTTAATAGAAAAAAAGTGAATGCAGAGCGATCTCAACTTACACAAAGCCAGGGCGAATAATCCTGTGACAGTCTCGATAATCTCGCAAAGCCATTCAAGACCTATCACACATTGAGGCCAGATAGTAAGGATCCTCCAGCTTCTTCACATTATTTATGAGATAACGAAGAGAATTCAAGTGAACGGAAGGTAGGATTACGTCCTGCACCAGCGCGACGGGGAATCGTGTTCCCATAGGACCCGATATTGTAGACGAAAATCAGGGCCATGAAGGTATAGAAGAGCACTCGAAAAACCCCTCGATTTTTGCTTGCGTAAACAGGGCAGCTTTCTGCATTTCTCAAAGAACCGACATCATGCGAAGATGCTGCTTTTGGTGAGAGAAGCATTCAATTGCTAATGGAGTCGGTTGGGCATGCTCTTTTCTTGAGATTGTCGAATTCCCAACATCACTCGTCATGATATCAGTAGGGTAGATTCACGTATGTCAAAGAATTTGTGGCTTTGAATGAAAGGTCAGATCACACTAATTGATGGTGGGGATGATTCTTTGTCTTCTTCATACCTTCAACCTTGAAACCGCCATTCATTCACTTGAAAACATAATCGAGCACCGCGCAGCTCCATAGGCGCCTTTTGTCGTCCTCATTTTGAAGATGGTCTTTTCTTTTTTCACTTTCGCTTTTCGTGTTTTTCTCTTTTCTTTTCTTATCGTTTCTTTTTGGACAGGAGTGGAGTGGAGGATTGGTGAAGGAAGGAGGAAGAGCAGGAGGAAGAAGAAGAAGAAGAAAAAGAACAAAACATATTTATAGGCAGTAAGTTCTTCTGCCTATACATTGTATGTTTGCTTTAGGCAGCAGTGTGGATGTGTCAAATTTCTTTGTAAACTGTATGAACTATTAAATTTGTTTTTGCGAATGTGTCGTGGGTCCTGGACATTAATATATACGAAAGTGATAGGGAAAAGACGGTAGACATGATGTTTCACCAGAGCTTGAACCAAGAGTCATGACGAAGTATTGTAGTCTAAGGGTATTTGAAAAGTCATCTGTTGCCCAGGTGAGCAAGGCCCATCCAATTGACTTAAAATTATATAATGTGGTACCGGGTTGCTGTGCCGAGATAGGCCAAAGATAGAGCCGGAGATAGCCTGAGAACCCATGGAAGGAAAAGGCAAGTATTGCAAAACACCATTAACATTGGTCTGCTTGTCAACCTTGGAATCCACACATTTGTCGGGGATAGGATTTAGACAACAACAGGGAGGTTTTTCCGGCCAGGACCTCAAGTGGGTCCAAAGTTTAATCTCCTATATAGTATATCCCGGTTCCGGCCCGCTACCGGTATATTCAAATCCCGCTCACGCATCATGGGGTTTTTTTTCTTAACTCCGTGCGTTTGGGACATATATATGAGGAAAATCTTCCCACAGGCTTTCTTGCTACTTTATCATAGCCTCAGTCTTGGATCCAATGACTACCAAAGTGGTAGTTATCGACGACTTGCCCAGCAGTCTATCGCCATCGTCAACTATGCCGATACCCGACGAAAGCTCGACGAGCCCCACTGACTCAATCGCTGGATATGCAGAGCAAAACCCAGATCAAGACCTTGAGAATCAACCCGTCCAAAAAGTGGAGTGTCAACCAGAGGAGTTCTCTGTCTTCACAAAGAATGAGAAAAGGGCGATGGTTGCGGTTGGCTCCCTAGCGGCCTTCTTCTCACCCTTATCAGCCAGTATCTACTTCCCAGCACTAGACACTATAGCGACAGCCTTGGATGTATCTACCTCGAGGATTAACATCACCGTTACAACCTACATGGTAAGAAGGCAAATTATGTCATTGGGTTCCAACTTCAACGGCTAATCATTTCATGTTTACGATCAGATCCTACAAGGGCTTGCACCGATGTTTATCGCAGGCTTCTCCGACTCGGCAGGAAGACGCCCAGCCTACATGATCTGCTTCACAATCTATATCGCAGCCAACCTTGCGCTCGGTCTTCAAAATAGCTACGTCGCCTTACTACTTCTTCGAATGCTACAGAGTGCCGGTAGCAGTGGTACGGTCGCACTTGCCAATGGCCTGGTAGCAGATATCGTCACCTCATCAGAACGAGGAAGTTACATTGCATTTGCCACCATCGGAAGCATGCTAGGTCCTTCACTGTCTCCCGTGATCGGTGGACTAATCAGCCAGTATCTGAACTGGCATTGGATTTTCTGGTTTCTTCTAATTCTTAGCGGTGTATTCTTCACCTTCCTCGCGCTGTTCCTGCCAGAAACGTGTCGGAAAGTCGTTGGAGATGGATCAGTTCCTCCACCTGCCCTGAATATGTCTTTGACAGATATTATAAGACACAGGCGGCGAGTGAAAGATGGTCTTAGTCCTGATCCTCAGAAAGTTGCCGATGTCCGGAAAGGTTATCGCTTGAGCATTCCTTCCCCTTTGCCGACGTTGAAAGTTTGTTTTGATCTTGAAACAATGTTGATCTTGTTAACGACCGGATTAATGTTTGCCTGTTTCTACGCCGTCATGACCGGAGCAACTACGTCGTTCCACGAGGTATACCATTTCAACGATATCCAAACCGGCTTGATGTACCTTCCCATCGGCGCTGGTGGAATAGCGTCCGCCTTTTCGACGGGCGCCATCGTCGACTGGAATTACCGTCGCCATGCCAAAAAGGCAGGAATGCCGGTGCTGAAAAATGTCCGACAAGATCTTCGAAATTTCAACATTGAAAAAGTCCGACTCGAAGTAGCGCTGCCAATGTACTATTTGAGTCTTATAACAGTCATTGCATACGGATGGGTGCTAGGTCGGAAAGTCAACCTGGCGGCCCCTGTCATCCTCCTATTCATCTGTGGATGGTCTTTGATGGGAACGTCCCAGGTACTTTCAGCATTAATGGTCGACATCTGGCCGGGGAAATCAGCCTCTGCTACTGCAGCGAATAACTTGTTTCGTTGTGAATTAGGCGCCGCTGCGTCTGCTGCCATCAGCCCAATGTCTGAAGCTATGGGATCAGGATGGGCATACACGACCCTGTCGCTGATTGCGCTTGCAGCGTCTCCTTGCCTCTGGATTATGATGAAACAGGGAATTAAATGGCGACAGAGGAGACTTGGCAAGAAAGACGAATCGGATGCGAAGAAATCTGCAATGGAGGTAAAAGCCTAGTCATTCTACGGCCCTGGATTGTTTATGTTGTGTCTAAATAAAAGGTCATGGCAATATACTATAAATACATTGAGCTTTAATCTGTCATCTATATTTGTCCCACCGTACCGATCTCCTAGGGATAGCGTCTGCATTTGAACGTACTACAACACCGAACCCACCTAAATAATTATTTATTAGCTTTCGTGTTTCAGCCGATGCATGCTGAAAGGTAACCGGAAAGCAAAAGTAGGTCGGAACTTACTCCAGTGAGGCGATATAAGCCCCCAAACTTGCAATGTGATATTCATACCGCACACAATGCGGTGTTAGTCAGTTGTGGCACCACATATAACGATTACTGTGAGCAAAGGCGCGCCAGCGACATCCCTGGTAGAAATAATGACAGAGACAACAGGGGCAGATTATGATACCGGTCAGGAAAATGACAACGTTGATTTACCACACATGACATCTTTGGTTTTATTTCTCAGCATCGTGCTCACAGCCTCAGAATTAATAAGCTCTTGCTTGCTGAAGGGTTCGTCTAAAGGGGAAATCTAAGGCGGAAGGGAGGCGGAAACCTCCCGTCAGCAGGTGCTGGTAAGATCTCTTCATCAAATATTAGGGTCTTTCTGGACTGGGAAACTGTCTCAGAAGTGGTTGATGATTATATTTGTCATGAGTGCCCGATAAGGAAGACAGGAGAGGAGAGGGGATCATCTGAGATCTTACCGGTGTAATTGTTCACCAAACGGGTGAGGGTCTGGACAAGATACTGTGAGCAGCCAGGCGGTTGAATTGTCAGGGGCAAGGATGATATAGAAGGATCTGAAGTGAGTATGAAAGCTCGAGGAAGGAGAGAGAAGAAAGTTAAAGGCAGAGAGAGAAGAAAGTGAAAGACGGAGACAGAGAGACAGAGAGAGAGAGAGAGAGAGAGAGAGAGAGAGAGAGAGAGTGTGTGTGTGTGTGTGTGTGTGGGTGTGTGTGGGTGCGGTATTCATCAGGAGAAGGAGGCGAAGGTATGAATGAAGTGGCAAACATAACTGGTAAAGATAATTGAATGATCGAACATGGGGGAAATATTAGATAACAGGAGTGAAGGAATGTAAAGGCATATAGCAAGCAATATATGAATCTATTTTGTATCTTTGGGTGGGGCTTGAGGGCTCACTACTCCAGTGCTGATATCAAATTGAGACCAGCGGAGCTTGCGAAGTTGCCGAGGAAGATGACCAGGTTGAAAGTGACAGTTGATGGGTTTAAAACAGTTCATATGTATAATGATATCTACTACTTCCATGCGCATGCGCTTTGTTTCTTTCCTTGAACAATCCTCAAATTCAGTCTGATTGTCTGGT
Organism: Penicillium frequentans; assembly: GCA_028828275.1. NCBI lineage: Eukaryota > Fungi > Ascomycota > Eurotiomycetes > Eurotiales > Aspergillaceae > Penicillium > Penicillium frequentans. The sequence continues at coordinate 709,321 of JAQIZY010000012.1, forward strand.
AAAGTCTATTGTAAATTCTCACCCTCGTCGTCATGGAAGATTACAGTCCCCCAATTCGGACGATTAAACCGCTTCCCCCCAATGTCTGAACCAATCCGTCAATTTGAGCGGTCTCAACCTCATCCATGTCAAAGCATTTCTGGAGATTTCCTGCAATCCTAGCAGCCTTTGTGCTTTTTGGAATAACACTCCACCCCTTCTTTACCCCCCAGCTCAACAACACATTTCCCGAGCTGCAACTCCTTTTCTCCGCAATGCTATTCACCAAAGGGTTATCATGTAACGTACTTCCACTTCCTCCGAGAGGTCCAAAGGCGGTTTGATGAATATTATGCTTCACACAGAAAGCATTAAGCTTCTTCTGGGGTAACAGTGGTTGAATCTCCGTTTGATTAACAGCCGGAACAACCTTGCAGGTTTTGAGCAATTTTTCCAAGTTGACAGTGGAGAAGTTCGCGACTCCAATTGCCCGTACTTTGCCTGTGCTCAGTAACTTCTCCATCTCCCTCCATGTGTCGGTGAAGTCCCAGTCGGGGTCATGAGCGGTCCGATCTTCTTTTCCATACGTTTCTGGTGTGGATGTGGGTAGAGTCACGGGCCAATGCATGAGATAAAGGTCGACATAGTCCAAGCAAAGATCGTCTAGTGATTTTTGAAGCGCGGATGTAATACGACGGTGGTCGGAGGACCAACTTATCACATATTTGTTTTAGTCAAATGGCCTGTTAACGGAATTGGGGAACATACAGTTTGGTAGTCACAAAATATTCCTCGCGGGGAACGTTAATTGATTTGAACACCTCGCCAATCTCTGCTTCATTTCCGTCTACACAAACCGTTAGCATGTTGCTCATAATTGGGAATTGTGAATGCTAACAGAGCGGCGCGCAATCCTAGATTGATCGTAAGCACACGTCAAAATCAGAAATGCTTGGAGTAGCTTACAAAGTGTCTGTATCCTGCTTCGAATGCGGATTTTACGGCTGCAGCTGCTTCGCCTGGACCAGCCTTCCAAGTGCCGAATCCAATAGCGGGTATCTTTGCCCCAGTGTTCAAAGCGAAGGTTTTATTCGAAATACCGCTCGCCATTGTGTCGTAGTTAGATTTTATTTCCTGCTACCCGAGTAAGACGATAAATGCATTCCTTAAATTCTATTTGACGATAGGTAATCTAACTCAACGCGAAGCTACAGGAAGTCGGAGAGAATCCCGCTGCGATTGAGAGCTTTTGCCCCTCATCTACGGGATCGGACCAACGCCGTGATCTTAAACCTTGTCTAATAGTAAGTTTTTGTAGCCAATGAACAAATTAGAATTAAGTTCAAACGGTATAAGCTATTTGCCGATACCCCGCGTTTTGTTCTGAATCAAGCAGTCTCAACATGTTCCACATGATTCCTCTTAGCATCATCATCATCCTGTAGCTTACCCATCACAGCTTCGTCTCGGACATCTGACCGGATCTTTTCTTCCTCAGTGGGGTAGGCGTGGCGCCACATCATCCACAATGGTCGGTCAAACAGGTTGTCCATACTTTCGATAGACCGACCCTTCATTTCTGGCAAACAGAAAAAGATGAAAACGACACCCAGATAGGTCAGCATCGCGTAAAGCAAGAAAACGCCCCATCCCATTTCGGTGATCATGTTGGGAGTGGCCCGGGTAATTCCAAAGTCCACAATCCAGTTGATAAAGAAGCAGATGGACATGCAGAATGACCGCTGAATAGGATTAGCTACTGCACTTCAAGTATTAGGTTCATCAATCAGACTCACAATTCTTGTGGGGAAAATCTCGGCAGCGACCACGTAGCAGGCCACAGAGTGACCAAATGACCACCCAAAGGCATAAATGTAGATAAAAACAAGTCCCACAATTCCTCCCGCTGGTGTTCCTCCTGTAGAGGAGTCCTCGGTTACTCCAGCAAAGCGAAGGTAAAGTGCCAGATATAACATGGCAGTAGCTTGCATTGTTGCACCGACAAGTAGAGGGACCCGACGTCCGACACGGTCGACCAGATATGCCACGTAAAAAAGGGAGGTGACTGTTTTCACAACGCCGTATATGCCAGTATCCAATAAGGTAGTCGAGTTTCCACTGACACCGATCATGGCAAAAATTTCGGGTGCATAGTACTGTCACGATGGTTAGCGATGATGTTTCGTCAGATCGACTACGGAAAAAGGTGAACCCACGTTTAGAGAATCTGTTCCTGTAAACTTGTGAAACAGAAATAGCATCGCAGCAAGGAAGAAACGCTGAAAGTTGTTCCTCGAAGTAAAGATATCTTTCAGAACAACCCAGTAGTTGTGTCCAGCAAAGCATTCCTGCTCGTGCCTCACCTGGGCTTCAATCTCACGGTATTCGGTTTGCACATACTCGTGGTCAGCAGGCAGCTTCCTCAACTTGCAGATATTTGCCAACCCCTTCCCCTTTTTGCCATGATTGATCAACCAACGCGGGGTTTCCGGCACAAATGGAACCATCATGCACATCAGCACCGGGAATGAGCTGGATACCCATTGCCGTCCGCCATTGGCTATTATCAAACTCCACGCCGGGGAATGACCACTTTGAGACGCCATAATTGATAAAGAAAGCCAACATAAGGCAGAACACAATCATCAGGTTGTAAGTGGCAGTCATAGACCCACGAACTGATTTCGGGGAATTTTCAGCTAAGAATTGAGGTGTGAGCATTGATGAGGCGCCGACACCCATGCCAGCAACGAATCGACCTCCCAGGAGAACTTTGTAGTCTGCCACCATCTGCATTGCGGCACCTACCACAAAGATCAATCCCCAGCCGAAGACAGACCATTTTCTGCCAATATAATCGGACGTTGGTGCTGCGAGTAGGGCACCTACAGAGCCACCTGCTGCGAGCATAGATGCAATGGTTCCCTAGCTTTGTCAGATACCTGTATCAATGTTGAGACCTGTTGACCTACCTTTCGGTTGTCCATCTCAGTGGCAGTAAGGTTACTCAATCCAAATGCATTTTCAAAGGACGGAAGGGTGAGGATTCCACCAATGTTTCCCGTGTCGAATCCATAAAATGCACCACCCCATGAAACAGCGATAAGAAGGTAGAGAAGACGAAGATTGAAAATAGCTTTGGGGTCAGTCTTGGCTTCGTTACTGACCCAGATACTTGTTCCTCCCGCCATTTTGTGGAAGGCAAGATAGACTTTGCTCGAGAAAGATATTTGAAATGCAGAATCTCCCAGTTGCTGCACCCGCCTAGGTGGTCGGTGAATATATAATCGCAGTGGTGCTCAAAGCTAAACACTCAATGCCCCACCAATCAATGCACAGCCATGCATTCCCCAGATAGTCACCTACACACCCCATGGGGAAGTGGGGGTAGTGGAGAAACGCACTGAAATCGGCTTGCTGTCCGATGTTGACCTGGACTCTTTTGCGCCGGCGACCAACCCGGTCTTGTAGCACTTTACCGTTATAGGCAAGAAGCGAGCGATCGATTAGGATAAGATAAGAGGTGGTTAAAAAATCTTAGAAACTCAAAGCTTCGGGACTTTCCTCTTCGCAATCTGTTCAAGCCGAGCTTGCGACGACCACCATGGCCACAACAACTATTACCGAAGCGCCCGATTTCAATCCCTCACTCAAGGCCTCCCCTGATCAAGCTTAATCCTATGCTGAAGCCTATATCCCCGCACTCACAACACAATGCCATGCCTCAAATCTTCTTATGCTCCCCAATGGCGACTTGCTATGCGTCTGGTTTGGTGGCAGCATTGAAGGTCGACCCGATATCTGCATCTACATGTCCCGGCTTCCAGCAGGAGCTGAGATCTGGACCCCAGCCAAGAAAATGACACACGATCACACGCGCAGCGAGCAAAACCCTCTCTTGTTTCGCGTTCCTTCCACTGGAGAGATCCGATTGCTATATACATCCCAAGATGCCGGAAATCAAGACTCAGCTATTGTGAAGCAATTAATCTCCGTGGACAATGCAGTCAATTGGTCTGGACCGAGTATCTTGTTCAATGAGCCGGGGACGTTCATCCGACAACCGGTAATCGTGCTAAAAGATGGGACATGGGTAGTTCCAATTTTCAAATGCCGGGCTGAGCCAGGCGAGCGATGGCTCGGGAGCGACGATATCTCAAGCATTAGGATATCCAAGGACGAAGGACAGACATGGACAGAGAGGGATATCCCAAATAGCTACGGATGTGTACACATGAACATCCAGCAGCTGAAGAGCGGCTCATACCTTGGGCTATTCCGGAGCCGGTGGGCGGATAATGTGTACTTATCGACATCTGCAGATGGGTTGGACTGGAGTGAGCCCAAGGCCACTGTTCTTCCCAATCCAAATGCGGGTATTTGTTTTGATGTCTTGCCTTCCGGTCGAGTTGTGCTGGTGTATAACCATTCCTCTAAAGAGGATGCTCTCGGTCGGCGCGACGGTCTTTATGACGATATAAGCGATGGCACTGATACGCGTGCCAACCAGGCTAGTAAGCACGGGAAGGAAGCTTTTTGGGGTGCTCCGCGGGCACCATTGTCTGTGGCATGGAGTGATGATGAGGGGGCGACCTGGAAGTGTAAAACACTTGAGGAGGGTGATGGGTTCTGTTTGACGAACAATAGCGAGAAGAAGCTGAACCGCGAGTTGTCATATCCTAGTATCTTGATTGAGAAGAGTGGTGTGATACACATTGCTTTTACTTTCTGGAGACAGCGTATCAAGTATGTTCAACTTGGGGAGGACTTTTTTTCTATATAATGAATGTCAGATACTAGATTTCTCGACCTCTACAAATAGAATGATACACAGTGAAATTCAAACTTCTGACACCAGAAAGAGGATTATACAATTCATGACATAAAGCCTTATGTCCTCACATATATTTATTTAGAGTGTCTTGTAGACAAAGGATTATCCAATCGAATGTACACTCACGGTATACCTTCATTGCCTCCTACATCCAGATTCAGTCTCTGCTTAAGACTAGCATTCTCTTGTCGAAGTCTTTCGATTTCATCCTCGTAGTTTTGAAATGTTTCTTCACCTGCAGACCTTAACTCCTCAATGATCTGGAACACGCGCCAGAGACGCAAAACAACAACCAGAGAGCCTAGCTCCTCTTCCAGTCCCCGGAGTGTGACTTCGATGACGAAGGCAACAAGAATAACCAGTGAATCGAAAACGTGGAACCAAGTTGAGAAGTAGCTATTTGTTCAGTCAGAGTCAACCAAAGCATGCCGAGCTTCGGGAAGATCAAGATAAACAAGCCGCAAATTAATTGACGACGAAAGCTACCAAAAAGTACTCACCCGAACCCAGAGCTGAGGACCGCCACAATCAATTCCAGCATGAACAGACATGAGATCACAAAACTAGTGATACCAAGAACCTGCTTGGTGACTCCCCATCCCTCGTCAACGCCACCGTGCTTTACTTTCGCCTCGCAGACATACAACTGGATCAGGAAATTTGAAAAACCACAGCAGACGTCAATGGTGATAAGTAGAAGGACAAGATAGTGACCCCATCGAGAAGTAAGAAAGTCGCGAGCGGATCTTCTCCACCTAGCAATCAGGGGCTTGTCCTCAGGCTGGGAAAAAGCGCGTTGGCGAATAAATCCCGAGATACGGTCGCCGAGTAGAGGTTGCAGGGTAGAGTCCATATTGAACACCCAACAGTATATCTTTCAGGTTGGATGATCAAGTGGGGGAATTCGCGCTTTGGGCGCAACTGAATGATTACGCGGCTTGAGGGTGTTGATGCTGAGGGATAATAGATTTTCCTTTGCCGAGTGAGCTATAGATGAAATCAGAAACACTCGGACCTTGTTAGTATCTTGTTAAGATAATTAGGATTGGCAATAAGAAAAATGTCAAGGTCGAAATCCTTGTGAACTCTATTGCTAATTTAAGTCAAAATTGTAAATTTACACAGCATCAGGCAAGTTCTGTTCCAGCTGCGCCAGATGCGACATCACTTTCTCCACCCAAGCGGCCTTCTCATCGCTACAAGGAGTATAAGGCTTTCGAGGCCAAAAAGACTTGGGATCACTTAAGCCAGCCGCCGCTCCAGCAAAATGGAAGGCAGCATACTTGGTCGGCGCAATTCCTTCCTTGCATGCCTTTTCCGCCTGAGCCACCAATCCTTGTAACTTTTTGGCTTCCTTAATATCGCCGGCCTCCCATAACGCGTATAGTCTGGCCACACTTTTAGGAAAGATATTGGCGATTCCAGTCACACATCCACTGCCTCCGCCCGCCAAGCAGGGAATAAGCCAGTCCGAAGATCCAGCATAAACCCCGAATTGACTATGCTCAAACTCTTGTGTGAGTCTTGTTACCTTTCCAGCGTTTCCACAAGTCAACTTCACTGCGACAATGTTTGGATGTTGGGCGAGCTCGGATAACATGTCAGAATTCAAGTCGAGGCCGTTGCACATAGCAGGAAACTAGTCAATGATTAGTACCTAGCTTGACCATTCTGATAACTTGATTTGCAACTCACACTATAAACGATGAGCGGGAGCTCAGTCGCATCTGCAACATCGCGATAGAAGCTCAGGATCACATCTTTGGTGACGGCCTTAACCCAGTAACTCGGAGGAAGCAATAATCCAAAATCAGCCCCGGCACTCAAAGCATCCTCCGCGAGACGAATCGACTCGATTGTAGACTGCCCACTAATTCCAGCAATGACTGGTAGTTCCGGACGGCCAAGGTCCGATGCAGCTTTTTTTGCGACTTTAACAAGCTCCTTGCGCTCCTCGGCAGAGAGCAAAACAGCTTCAGCGTTGGTCCCGGCTAGGACAAGCCCGTGAACTCCGCCGCGAACCAAGTGTTGAAAAAACTTATAAGACGCATCTAGATCGATTTCCTGGCGAGGGGTCGATTTATAAAGAGAAATGACTGGGGGATAAACCCCGGGTGGGGGACACTTGGACTTCGCAGCGATAGTGGATCCCATATTGTCTGTCGATACGTGTTGACTTTCACTTTCGACCGTTTCTGCTCATGTGGTCATGCCTGTGCGCCATCACCTTGCTCACCTTATAGACTTTCAAAGACTTCGCAATCATTCCGGATATACCAAGCCACGTCGGCGAGTGTCCGAGATTTCCGCCTCGGAGTCTTTTCCATAAATGCGGGGAGCTCCTTACGCCCCAATCAGCCCTGCGAATGGTGTGGGGAAGCTTTGGCCAGGTAGGCCGATCGATACCATTCTCGTCTCCCCCGAGGTCTTGATCAAAGGATGCATATTTGGCGAATAGAATGGGTTGATTTCGTCAGGGCGGGCCTCTGGCTTTCCCCTCTCGCTGGTAGATAAACCCCCTCGGGGTACTCACCGGTGCGGTTCGTTCTGATACCCCGTCGCATGCAACTCTGAAAGCTTTGTAGCCCCATCGCGAATAAATCATGACAAAGCGAAAACGGGTTTGGACCGATGAGGCGCCGGACGCCATGCCGGAAGCGAACTCATCTGTTGAGCTCCCCGACGCGAAAGACCCGGCGGTGCTGGATGTTTTGCCGGGGATCACCCGTAAGATCACTGCTTGTGGAGCCTGTAGGAAGCAAAAGGTGTGTCAACGAATCGCTGCTTGTTTGATTGGTCGGACTCTAACAGCTTAGATCAAATGTGATATGACCAATGGACCACCGTGTACTCGATGTCGCCGGCGGAACCTGTCATGTGTGTTGAATAAAAGTCTGCAGTCATTGGTGGAAGAGGTGAAGTATGTTTGAATTTCTGGGAGCCTTTTTATCACTATTGACAATCATTAGGAATACCGAGCACCTCCAAACCGATATCTGCGGGATACACGAAGTACTTGGAAATATCTGTCAACATCTCAACTTGCCTTTGCCCAGGGCACTTGTATCATCCGGTGATGCAACTCAGAGCGAAAGCAAAGCCGACCACAACGACGAATTGGAGCGCGATGCAGAAGACCTCGATGGCTGTGAAATATCTCCGCCCGATACTCCCTCTGGAGTTCAAGCACCTATCGACACATATTTGGACATAGCTAAACTTGGAAGCCCTGGATCATCCGCCAATACTCCTCCGAGTGTGACACGTCAAAGACAGAATTTACCACAGGATCTTGTCACCAAAGGCGTCATCAGCTTGAGCGTGGCGGAAACCCTTGTTGAGCGATATTACACCCAGCTAGACCCTTATCTATATGGCATTTGCAGCGGGTATCGCAGTCTTCAGCAGATCAGAACAGCCTCGCCGTTACTGTTCGCCGCCGTCTGCACTGTCTCGGCATTACAAGACCCACAAGGCCAATCACTCTACGAAGCATGTAATCGCGAGTTCCGGCGACTGATGTCGCGGTCGCTATTTGAGAAACACGATCTGGAACATGTTCGTGCCCTATGTATAAGTTCGTTCTGGCTCTCCGATGCCTCAAGAATTCTGTCGGGCGATGCTATTCGCCGTGCAGCGGATATGCGATTACATCGCAGCTTTGATCATCTCTCTAATCCAGGCGCTTCCCGATCAACGCCAACCCATGATTCCAATTCACCCAACTCGACACATAACGATACACTCGCAGTGAAAGATCGCGTGAGACTGTGGTACCTCATTTTCATTGCCGATCAACACCTCTCCATTCTTCACAATCGTGACCCTCTTCTTCGCAGTGACAAGGAAATTGCGTTGAGTTGGGAAAGCTTTCTCGCTCGTGAGGACACCACCGACTCTGATATCCGACTCATCTCACAGGTCGCACTTCTGGTAATAATGAGCCAAATTCGCGACCTACTGGGCTCGGACCAGGAGTCCCGCGTACCACAATCATTATCGAACCAGATCATACATTATTCCCGCCAACTGGATCGATGGTTCAATAAGTTCTCTGCAATCTTCAAACCAGATCCGTATATCGGCGATTTTCCCAAAAGCGGTCTACAACTTCATTACCATTTCGGCAAGCTCTATCTTGGGCATCAGGTCTTTAAAGGTTTAAATGGAGAAGCAATTCCTCCACACTTTCTGACGGCAGCGAGCATGGCTCATGAAGCAGCCGTCGCAATCTTCGAAATGATCCTGCACGAAGAAAATATTCAACACAGCCTTGTTGGAATGCCGCATTATTTCCATATCATGATTGCGTTTGCGGGCCATTTTTTGTTGGAAGTTACGAAGAATTATCATACACAGCTTTCGATTGCACCTAGCCAAGACTTTGACTTGATTCGCAAGGTATTGGGTCTGTTCCAGGCTATACCGAGCGTTCAGCAGCATCCCATTTGTCGGATGACACCCGGTCTTACGCGGAAGCTACACGAATGTGTTGCATCGCTACAGCGAGATGGGGAAGTAATCCTTCCTCCACTTCCGATGCCAAATGAAGCGATGGGCTACCAAGAGAATCTTGAAGGCGAATTGCATGCTACAGGATCATTCCCGTTTCCCGGAGAATCGCTTGTCACGCCTGTAGATGACTTCATGTTAGCCGACTTTGGAGAATTTACGTTCCCAGGAATGATGTCTAACGGTATGACCTAAGTTATGAAATATGATTCCCAATGATAGCTAGATCCAATTTCCGGTGCACATGCCCACTAGATTGTAGATTCGGAGAGATCACCGACCTCGAGAGCCAATAGACGGTCTATGTCCGTATCAAAGTTTATAAGCACAAATCAAGCCGCAATACCGAGCTTATAATTCTATCAGCATCGACAACAATGGATTTTCAAGTCAGATACAATGCGCAAGATGGTCATCCCAAAGCGTCGCCGCGAATGCAGTACCGCCGCCTCGGAAACAGCGGCCTCAAAGTCTCTCGAATAATCCTCGGCTGCATGACCTACGGCAACCCAAACTGGGAAGGATCACCGTGGGTCCTGGATGAAGAACAATCCCTACCATTGCTAAAGAAAGCATTCGACCTGGGAATCAATACATTCGACACTGCAAATACCTACTCCAATGGCCAATCGGAAACAATACTCGGCAATGCCTTGAGAAAGTACTCCATCCCACGAAGCAAGGTAGTAATCATGACGAAGATATACTACCCGGTTCTAGAGGATGAACCGAATTCACGGCCCAATCCTGCGATCAACGATGGGCATTTGGTGAATCAGATGGGTTCAAGCCGGAAACACATATTTGACGCGGTAGAGGGATCCCTGCGACGACTAAACACAGATTACATTGATGTTCTCCAATTGCACAGACTTGACTCCGAAACACCACCCGAAGAGATCATGCGAGCGCTACACGATCTAGTCTGTATGGGCAAAGTTCGGTATTTGGGCGCTTCGAGTATGCATTGTTGGCAGTTTGCAAGACTGCAGTATACGGCGAAGATGAACAGGTGGACGCCTTTCGTTAGTATGCAAGGTCTTTATAATCTTCTTTATCGCGAGGAGGAGCGCGAGATGAACCCTTTTTGTGATGCGGAAGGGGTTGGGCTCATTCCTTGGAGTCCTCTTGCGAGGGGCCTTTTGGCGAGGCCATGGCAACAGAAGTCTGCTCGTGCGGACCAAGATGAGAAAACGAAGCGCTGGTTCGTTGGGGATCAAAATGAGATGATTGTTGACCGGGTTGAAGAGCTTGCGCGCATTAAGAACTGTGCGATGAGCTCTGTTGCGATGGCTTGGTTGTTGCAGAAGGGGGCCTGTCCGATTGTCGGGCTGAACAGTATTACGAGAATTGAGGCTGCGTTGGAGGCGTTGGATGTTGAGCTGACGTTGGATGAAATGCGATATCTCGAGGAGCCTTATAGGCCTTTAGCTGTGCAGGCAATATAATTCACAAGTAGCAGCTAGATTCCAAATGAAGTGTCTCTCAATGCATGAGTATCGATCAATGACAATTGTGTAGAAAGGAAGATGGAAATGGTCACTGCACAAAGAGATGGGCTAGTACTGGGGAAACAAATATTCCTGCCTGAAAATCCTGGCCGCGATAACCAATAGGTGCATGAAAGCGAGTCGGCTAATGTATGTCTCATGCAAGAAACTAACGAATGGCAATCTCTGTGACCTGTCAGCTAGCACGTGTTCTTATTCTTTTCTCATAATCCACAGCTTTTCAGTAAGCTCTCTCTTTTCTTCCAGCTCTAATACCCACAACCTACCCCGCAACCATCATCAATATGGCCTCCAGCTTCAGTCTCCACATCAAAATCTACATCGACCCCTCCAACGTGGAAAAATTCCTCGAGCATTTCAAACCAGTCTATGACGCTGTTGTAAAGGAACCTGAATGCCGATTTTTCGAATTGTATCAAGATCCCGCGAACCCGGGAACATTGACCTGGGTGGAAAACTGGCATGCTCCTCTCCTCTTGTTTTATAGAAACTGTTCTAACAACAACTCTAGGAACGCCACTACCCAATGGTTTATGGAGGTTAATACTCTTCGTCTTTTGACTTTCTATCTATTCTCAAGAATGTGCCCCATGCTAACTACATGTTTAGAATCAAATGACCAAGGCCTACTACGAGCCATATTTGGCCGCAACAGAGCCGATGTTTGTTAAGCCACGCGAGTTCAAGATCTACAATCGTCTTGCGCCAGATTACTGTATTTCTAAAGATCAGTACTAGACAATTAGACTGTGATCTATACTTTCGGTGTACGCCGACATGGTGACATGTCCGTGGGGAATCGCGAACAATGAGGTAGTTCAACATCCATCATGTCCGGCTGTGGCTTGAAGGTGTATTTTGATACAGTGTCATATCTTGGGCAGACCCAAAATAGGTATTACATGAAATTCAAATTGGGAAGATGGTATTCTGAAAAATCATTAAATAATCGCTTGATGCAAATGCTTATAAGTTACATAGTCTATTAGTACAGTGAGAACTATGAGGCGGTACACGAGAATACACCTCCAACGGTACCAGCTGCATAGGAGTTGATCTAGTTATTAATGTTAGTATTGATATGGCAAAAATAAAACGGGAACTTGAGATGTCACTTACAATGTCAACGACACTGGCGTAGGTTCCGGCACCGAGCACAACCAGACCAATGATGAGGATGATGGCATTGATCAATCCCATGACGATGTTCTTAGGGTCAAACAGGCTGCCCTTGCGAATGAACATGAACCACATGATAGCCGGGAAGTAGAAGGTGAACCCGGAGACGAAGAGGGATGAGATGACGGAGAGAAGATCGTCGAAGAAGGGGATGACCTCAGCGACGACAAACTCCAGGATGGTGAGGACAGTGACAACTGCGAGCCAGGTGATCCAACCCATCTTGGTATTAATGAAGCGGATATTGGATCCTTCAAACATACGGCCGTGAATTAGACGTCCCAGAACCACAGTGTTGATGGAGCCACTGATGAAGATGACCGGCAGAGCGACACCGAACGCAATCCGGCTAAGCAGGCTACCGGCGGACAACAGAGCAGGGGACTCAACGTCTTGGCCGATGAAAGCGTAGCAGAGGGCGCCAGTAAGAGTATAGATAAAGATCTCAGCCAGACCAAGGGTCCAGATTGACTTAGGGAAATCAGTGGGGGTATGCATTTCATCCATGAAGGAGAATTGACAGAGTGCGAAACTGTAGGCAAAAATGATGTTGGAGAGAGCAATGAAGGCTTCCGCAAAAGTAATTCCCTCCTTGGGCCAGGCGGACCAGTTCACAGCAGCGAGACCACCAGGCGAGTTCGATGCCTCAACTCCGGTTCCGATAATGGTGATACCAATGGCAAGGATAACAGAGGCAAAATCGATGTAACCCAGAATAGCCATCTCGGAAAAGCTAGGCGGAATCGCGAAGATCAGGAGAATAATGGCGGACACAACGCCGAAAACAACAGCGCAGATGTTGCTGCCGGTGATATTGGTAAAGGCAATGGTTCCGGTCAAACAGTGAGATCCAGCCGACAGCAGAAGCTCCAGACACAGCATAATATAGAGGATCTCGTATCCCCACCGTCCGAACATCTGACGACCAGCCTCAGGATAGTTGGAGATGTGCGGGAACTTGACTTTGACCTGACCGATAATGTAACTCGTGTAGACTGCGATGAGACCAATTCCGACACAGCAGATAACACCAGCCACCATACCGAGGGTCGCGAACGTGGACGGGATCGACAAACTTCCAAGAGCAACAGCCTCGACGATCAGAACAATGGTCAGACGCTTCCATCCCAACCGACTGAACTTCTCCATGCCACCGTGGTAGATCTGCTTCTCGCGATCATCCATATCGGCATCCAAGGCCATGTCATGGATCGGCTCAGGGCCGATGTAATCCTCTCCTTCCTTCTTGTTGGCGTACATCGGAGCTTGTGTGCGGCGCAAAGATCGGATGGCCGAATTGTAATGTCAAGCTGCGCGATGAAAGAGAGAAGGAAAAGGAACGAGCGAGGTGACCTTTGAAGCTTGGACGCGTCGAAAAATTAAATCAGAAGCTGAAACTGTAGATCGCAGATTTTAATCCGCGCAAGAGGCAAAGGGACCACAAAACGCAACCGGATATAGTCCGGCGCGCCTTCCGTTGAGTTTCTCGGCGCCTTCCTAAAATGGATTTTAAGTGGAGTCGCGGCTGCTCTTCCGGAGTATACGATTGGTCAGCCTTGTCAATCATGCCATTTCCCTGTGCGTATGTAAGCAATTTTAACGTTGAGAGCCACGTTTTGGCCTTCAACCGTGGATCCCGCTAAGGGGACGCAGAGCTTTTTTTTCTTCAGCTAGTGAGGCCCTGAAGAACTGGACCAATCAATTCTGACCCTGCGGCGGTTAACACGGCTACCTGCGGTCTCATTACGTTTAATCACTGAATCTGACATTTCAATTTCTAAATCGTGTTAACAATTTAATGAACTACTCCAGATAGCAAAAGCTTGGCTTGACTCTTTCCGTGGATAATCGGGAAACTCCAGGATTAGCGACTGCCAAGCGATGCTCTCCTCGGGTTAAAAGAGGCTCTACACGCGTTGCCGAGTAAGCTCGGAAAGAAGCGAGCCACCCGTCGGCTTTGTGGATCTCTGTCGGCCGTACTGTTTCCATGCAAGCCCGGGCCGACTTGCCGTTCATTTTCCCGAGAATGAAAATTTCATAGCCATGTGTGAACCCGAGAGGAACGCCGAGATCGATAACTGGTGTCTATAATACTACAAGAGATCAGTATGCTTTAAATTTAGTGCTGTTTCAAGAGAGCACTGCTCTGTTGTTTGGTCGTCCATGTGCAATTATCCAATTTTTGTAGGATCAAGCCGATCAAGCATTTCGAGGAATATCTGACGCGGCAACTTGAAGGTACACATGCACAGTCTTACCAGAGTTTGGAAATAATCCTACACCCAAATCTCGAAGAACTTGGAATTATTGACAAGGAAAATTTTACGCGTCACTCGCCCATGGCGAGGATATCCCTTTGATTAGACTATCCTAGCTAAGCTATCTGCAATATCCAATCTGGAAGCCCGCGAGATAATCGTACAATGCAGCCCAGGCTTTCAGGCCTGGGGACAGGTTACCTCAATGTAAAGCGATGCGAAACATAAGGAAAGCCAGGACGCGCAGATGGGGTAGCTTGTAGGATGAGTCCACTCGGACTTCTCCGAGGATATAGCCTCGAGTCTAATCGACAGGTGTGCAGCAGGGAAAAGCGAGTGGGAAAAATAAACCAACCTTGTGCTTTGGAGCGCAGAAGCTCGGTAGTAAAATGCAACCATTGGTAAGTAAACTAAGATCGAACCCATACGATGGGTTGTGGGCAGATTATAGGATTGGGGGTCTGTATGATGTTTTGAATACAAGGATTTTCGTTGGTATTGTTGTTGAGTCGGTGGTGGCGGGGACCAGCCCCGTTGTGATAGTCTGTATCTTGAGAAGTTTGAGTTGGCAGACCGTGTTCACGCAGGAGTAAGGCCACTTGAAATGTTGTTCGGTGTCACTTGGCGTTTGGCGGTACCTTGTGCCGGGACCTGGGGGAGAAACGATATTAGTTTATCCTAACTGTCGGTACTCTGTGACTGTGGGGTCTGTTTGGCGGGCCGTGGAGGGCCGAGTCCGGGTGTCGATATCTTGCCCAGTCATATTCAGTCTTGTTCACTTATTGTCACTTACGTCCAACTCATCGATGCCTCGCTTCTGGCCATGACCGGCTCCGTCGGCCTTCTGTACATTCTTTCTCGGAACTTTCTTGGTTTTCCTGACTGGGCGGGTTTCGCCAGGCTGGAATAGATCGTCTGGCAAATCGAAACTGTGAAACGGTGAGATGAGAAGCTCTTCGTTCTGGCGATAAAGCATTGACTTACCTGCGAACATGAGTGACGGCCAGGTCCATTACTTCTGGCTGATACCCAGGCCATGATGTGCAAGTAGATTTGAATATCTGAGAGTCGGTCGAGATATCCAAAGACCGTGGGGCACCTAAATTGGTTAGAAGGATTTGACAGGACTCGGTGTATTTTCATACCTTGTTCTAACGCGTTCAACTCAAGTCCAATGTAGTAGGTTGTAGTGTACATGGTCGGACTACCATCGTTCTGGACTGGCTTCTCAGAAGGTTCCGGGACTGTCACATTCTCTGCGCCAGTCTGGGCAGCGGCTTGGTGGGCAGCATCTTTGGTCTCGTCGGTCGTCTCCGTGGCAGTCCCTTTAGCTTGGTACTTGGTAGATCCATTTTTCACTTCCTCCACCTCACTCTCATTCTGGGTCACATGAACTCGTTCAAACCCTTTCGGGAAAGGATGGGCTACGGCAATGACGGATTTACGGTCCAAAGCTCCGACGAGATGTCGCAGCTTTGATTCGACTAGACCCGACCAAATAGCCTCCGCCTCCTTTGTCCTGCTCGAGGCTGTGATACTCAGGTAATACTTGTAAGCATTGGTGAAAAAGGAGTGACGAGTGAATAAATCCTTCCAGGAGAGTTGCTTCATGAAAATTTTATCCACCATGTCACCTCCTCGTTGGAGCTCTCGGAGAATAACAGCCTTTGTTGACATCGAAATATTGTGGGTTGCGCACATAGAAGGGTAGGCAGGGGTGATGATAGGCATGAGATGGAAACGGTCACCATGGTAAATCTAATTAAGAGGGTTAAAGCCTATCGCGAGCGTTGAAGTGTACGACCATGACTTACCTTGGGGTTCCAAACCTTCATTGGCAGGGGACCATCCTCAATTGGCTTGAGCAAAACGGGCTGCGGCCATGCCCATTTGTTCATAATGCGAAAGAATTTGCCCACGATCACCGAACCGGTCGCTTGTGGGTACAAT
The DNA here is from genome assembly GCA_028828275.1 of Penicillium frequentans. Lineage (NCBI taxonomy): Eukaryota > Fungi > Ascomycota > Eurotiomycetes > Eurotiales > Aspergillaceae > Penicillium > Penicillium frequentans. The sequence continues at coordinate 725,544 of JAQIZY010000012.1, forward strand.
TGACAAACTCTCGCTACCAACATAGCCCAAGCAACACCTCCGGGGAAACCAACAATGTTGGCGTAGATCGCACGTCCTAAGAAGATATACTGGTTAGCTCCAGCGCGTCAGCAGGTTGGGTGAATCACTCACGTTGAGCCCATAGTTTGATCGCGCGCAATGCCAGACGGAAAGTCTTTTGCTGTGGCACTAGCTCCAATATCTCATCTGTGACACGGGTTCCATTCAGAGATCGAACTTCTTTCTCGTCCAACCCACGCAAGTAGTCATTGTTCTTCAAGTCAAGGTTCATCGGTACTGAGGGGATCATGAGCCGAGCGAAGATCAAATCGATGCTGATACCAGCCAGCTCCAGCTTGATAATAGGCACAAACGCATCCGGAACAGGGGTCATTTTTTCGATCGTGCCCTCCGGGGCCATTCGCTCGAGGACAGGTGGGAATTCCGCGAAGAAATCATCGGTGAGAACGTGTTGCGGGCCAACGACAAGGGTATCGATATCGGAACCTATGACACGCTTGTAAGAAATAGCTGGAGTGGGTTAGAGCAACGCGACTCACCTGGACCATAAACACCGAGACGGTAGCTTCCATATGCGAAGATCTTTCCACCAGCGGCTTCGACCGCAGCGGGTGACAACCCTTTCTTGCGACTGACAATCTTGACAAATTCCAAGGCGACACGTTGAAGTAATTGGAGCATTTGTTGTCTGCCAAATGAAGGTCAGTCTTGACCCACAAATTCAATTCATCGACCGCTGATCAACATACCTCCGCTCTGTCTCGGAAGGAGGTTCAAAGTTGTCTTGTGCCTTCAGCTCCGCAATAAGGTCATCGTTGGCAACCAACTCCTCTTTCGTAGGGAGCACAGTTGAAATTGGGGGTGTCACACCCCATTGGCGAGCAGGCTGAGCGGCCATTGTAGTGTGTATATGTGTGCAAGTGGTCCTCTGTCGCGATGGAGAATGGGGATTAGATAACGGGAGATCGAATCGACGTCACAGTCGCGTGCCGAGGGTACTTAGAGAAGAGTCTGAGTATTAGGGGGACTTAGATGCACTAAAGAAATGAAAAAGAAAGAACACCCAACAAAAACGAGGAAGTGAGGAAAGAAATGAACGGCAGGGCAAAGCAGGTGAGGAAGGTCACAGCGCAAACGCTGCGACTCGGCGCTTCCAAGGCGCTTACTCAGTTCATCACATGATCCCATCCCATTTTGCCTACTTGTTGCCTATTCAGTGCACGATAAGTTGAATTTGCTCTCTTTCTCAATTCCTTGTTCTTTCAATCTTCAACAGGCTACAAAAAGATGTGCATTCAATTAAGAGCTCACAAACTGACCAGTGAGACCTTGGTTGTGTGCTATTATAGCACATTCTTGACCATCTCCACTAAGCCTGCAATGCCACGCGGCTGATTCTCCGCAAATAACTGTTTAAGCTGCATGTCCAGCCATTCTACGTCCTCTTTACTATCACCAGGGCCTCCTGCCCAATCTGTATGACAATGTCAGCCTTGGATGGAAAATCAGTTTGAATGGGCAATGGGTGACACTTACGTCCCCAAATAGAGGGGAAAACGTCGAGTCTTCCCACTCCTGGCGCCATGCATGCAACTTCATACTCCGAGTCCTCTGGTCTAACCATAATCCTTCTTAGTATTTTGCGTTTCCCTGTGAGTCAGGCAGGTGGACTTACGGGAAGTAAAGATCGGTCTTGGATGGCAAAACAAGAGTCTTTGCCTTGATCGACGCCATTGCTTTCTCAAAGTCTCCATTGTATGGCTCTTGCTTGGAAACATCGCCATTCTGCCAGGTCTGGATCATGACTAACAGGTTTTCCGGGTCTAGAATCATAAGTAAGCACCAGACGAAGGAGTAAAACTGGATAACGTAATTTCAACCTTTCGAACAAGCCCACTTTTCCCAGAAATTCTGCATAAAGTCTTCGAGTCCTTTGTACCCTAGAACACTTTCGTACAATTTCTCTCGATAAAAGGCTTGGCTAAACCCCCTGCATATGCATGTATTAGCTCGCTCTTAAGGGATGCCAGAAAGCTTTGATTTCTTACCATCCAGCATAGACTCTGCCCATTGCCTTCAGACCGATCTCTTTCTCCTCCACAGTCCAAGTTCGAATCTCAAAAGCATCTTTCTGCACGCCAACCTCTCCAGCGCCTGCTGAAGGGATATTCTTCACTGCAAGAAGGGCGCTTTTTACGCCTTCAAGGAAGACTTGATTGTGCAAAGAAGTCTTCGCCGATCCACAGAAAGGGATTGCGAGATCCATAAAGTCGGGGTACTGGGTTGCCCACTGAAAGGTTTGCCCAGCTCCCATGGACCAGCCAACTACAGCGCGCAGGTGTGTAATCTTAAAGTATTTCGTAACCAGCTCATGCTGTGCCCGTACGTTATCATAGAACGAAACCTTCGGGAATGGGCCTGGCGTAGGCTGGTTAGACGGCGATGAAGATTGCCCATTTCCAAAAAGACCAGTGACGATGATGAAGTACTTCTCTGGGTTCAACGTCTTGTCTTCTCCGATCAGCCAGAAATTATCGGCAAGTGCTAAAGTAGCATGATTGTCAGTGTAGCCGAATTTTACGAACGTATCAGAACTTACAGCCAGAGAACCAGCTTGGGTACAAGATAGCTGGTAAGTTGGGGTCTCCAAATGTTTTGAACGCGATATGAGCATCGACGATCTTCTCTCCGCTTTGAAGCTCCCAGTCGCCAAGCTTGTAGGTCTCATAATCCTCCTGTGGCATGATTGCTTTGCCTGTTGTTGGATGCAGAGATGTTCCTTAAAATCACCTGAAATGACAGCTGCTGAAAAGGTAGTATCTAATGTGTTTGGTGATCTGTCAAGTCCTACCTTGTGCTCAGACCCTGTGGACTGATATAAACGTTGGAGATAAGAACCCCGCTCTCTCCGCACGAGATACGCTTTCAGTCGGAGACTCCGACAATCATAGGAAAAATAACGGTTTCCCGCGGATATCTTATTATCCCTCTTTTGATTATATTTCAAGCAATATCTATTCTTTTGTCTCATTCGCATTTTACCACGACCTGGGAATCAGTGATCAAATTTTCTCAGGGTTAGGGGTTTCTACCGGAGGTACAACCTTACTTGTGATATGTGATTACGCTTATAGCAAAACTTTAGACAAACGGCATACTTATGCCGTGTGAAAAACATGAAAATAGACGGATTCCCTTCAGGAATGGCAGAATAAGTACCGCATTGTTTCGATCTTACTTTCGAAGGATGTTTATCAAGTTGTCTATAAATTCCTCATGTAATGTATCTCCCAACTTCTTTTTACATATTCCCCAGCTCTAAGTATCGTGAAACCCATATCCAAGCAATGCAGACTCCTCCTCAGATGGCGGGACGAGGAATTTCAAACGCTTCAGTAGTGCGACCATAAGTAATGCCACCCAGACGACTGATAGGCTTGAGAACCTTCAGGTCAATGGCAGATCGGTCTTCATCGATGGCATCCTCGCGAGCCCAGAACCGCACACCTTCAACGGTGATCATAGCACCAGTCTTCTTGCCAGGAGTTGCGCGGCTCTCGAACTCCTTAGTATCGACCAGCTTGGCCTCAATAGCAAAAATCGACTCCTTCACACGGGCGGGCTTGACAACGGCAGTAGGCGCAGGGGTCAGACCAGAAGTCTTCCACTCAGAAACACCGTACGGAGTGTTGATAGCAGTCGAGTTGGCCGCCTCAACAAAGTGCTCCGAGATGATATTGATCACACACTCCCCGGTCTCGCGCAGATTGCGCAGGGTGTCCTTGGCACTGCCGAGACCACCGGCGAAGCCCACGATGAAAGTTGGCGGGTCGTGGCAGACAACCTGCGAGTAGCTGAACGGCGCCAGGTTGGTTGTTGACCCATCTGCAGATTGCGTACTAACCAGAGCAATGGGACGAGGCACGATGCTGGAGATGAGGAGCTTGTAGTTCGACGCGACCGGGCGGCCCTCAGCGAAGGGATCGATTTCAACATGTTCCTTCTTCAGACTTTCGCCACCATCATTCGCACCATCACCCTCCTTCCACGCCGGGTTTGGGGTCTTTGTGATGGTAACTTCGGTATCCTTGCGGAAGTCCGGCCGAGTAGCTTCGACCTGCTTGAAGTCCGGTCTCGGTTTGTACATGGTGGATGTATATGTGAGATATCGGCAAATAAGATGAGGCGCGGGGGTGGTAAGGCGATTCAATCTAACGAGACTAGGAATTGACGGCTGTGAGTTAGCTAAAGTGATTGAGAATGCCCCGCAGCACGTTATCCACGTCAGCCGTCAAACGCATGATCCACAGTGTGTGTTTTTGGGTGTTTGCCACTGTGACGATAATAGTGGACACTTACAATGGTATTCTGGGGACGGGGATGTACCGAGTTGTTCGGAGGGTAGCTGCCAGTGCAGACATGAGGTTGTTTGAAGGGAATGTCTTATCGCGTCGCATTTGTAATGACGAAATTCCCGCGGAGTTAAGCTTACTTCCACGCCGGAACCAAGCATAATGGTGTTAGGGGCACGGCCATTTTCCTGGTCCCATATATTATATGAGGCCCTCGTGGACATAATCCGTGGAAATACCGGTCCCTAGTAAAAGGGACTAGCTTGGCATCTTGGTCTTTTCCTCTTTCCCTCTTTGCCCTTCACCACATAGATCCTAACCACGATCGACGACTTTCCATCTGGAGGGGTGTATTGTGGTTGATACAATATCACCAGCCCAGGTGCTGGTTGTTCATGCTGATATGGGATGTATGAGGATTTATGTTGGCGGAGACGACCTTAGGACTCAGGCTTCCTTAGCTGCGGATAGCGTATACCTTGAAAGAGACTTAATCCATCTATAGTCATGTTTAATGACAAGAAGGACCAAAGGCAGGGACATAGTTTTGAAGAAAAACCTGCATCAATAATAGATTAGACTTGGGAAATACCTATACCTTGGAAATATATTGACAAGGTGGGAACTTCAAAGTCGTGGATATACGTCTTTCGCAAGAACCCCCATTTTTCTTTACTGCAGCTTGCAATGATGAAGGATGAAGGTTCAAGGATGATGTAGTTGGTTCTAGAGCCAACTGCAACTCATACGAGCCTGACTCCGATTTCGGCTTGAAAGGTTGGAAAGAGTTTATTGATACTAGCAGCGAACCTAGTGGGTGGAAAATAAGAAAGGAAAGAATAGAAAGCTCAGAGACATACCCCTCATACTGTACTGGATGTCTCCATTATAATCCCCGGACTGCTTTAAGCCAAGCAATTCTTCAATGCCGCCAATGATTGAATGCTGTGACGTCAAGTCCAGGGTTGTCACAGGCTGGGTGATCTATATTAAGACGGCCATTGCGAAATCAAACATCCAGAAATTTGCATGAAATTTCAACTAGACGAGTCTGAACTCAAGTGAATGAAAAAGGTGAGAAGTATATTACCGATGACGGTATACACTATTTTGGTTCTGAGGTCAACAGAAAAAAAAAAAAAAAAAACACGTCAAGTGATGCCACCTCGGAACTCAATTATGGAGAACAAAAAAGCAATGAGTCAAATTTGTACACGAGGTGGGCAACAGATGAGGAAACATTAGGCTAATTACAGTTCAATTGACCGATTTAGCCACTGTGCTAGCTTCCAAATTGACCGTTTTTCTCCAAAGGTACAGAAAGCATAGCATGCTTTAATATTTAGTTCTACATAAAAACGTTTTCTTTTGCCAATTGGCCATGATACCATAGTATTACATCATCATACGACACAAGATCTCTTCTTTTTTTGTGAAAGGATCTGCAATTGAGCCGGACCCCTCGTAGATTTTTGTTCGCCGAAAGACCGAGTTGTCTTGGAATTGCCACGGAGATGCGCCGATCGGAGGAAAAATCATCCCCTTGAAGATCACAGATAAGGTTATTCCTCTACAGTTTTCTACAGATTTTCTATGCTACAAGGGAAGAAAAGAAGCTTTCTCTTCTAGCTATGGTTCTCAGGGCCAGAAAACCCATACATCGGGTACTCGTCTCGAGGGCCATGTCCGTTGGAGGGGGAATTGCCGGAGTGGAACGGTTCCCCGACTGGTCCGAGTGGACACTGTGAACCCCATCAAGCTCCATCTATGGAGCCCCGCGGAGTCTGGACTCCACGTTTATGTTTAGCCCCAGCTTTTCACACCGTAGTGGTGTAATGCTGAGTACCCCTCGGTTCCGGCTCTGCAGGGCCGATCATCATACTACAGGACCAAGGCTTTGGTCATAGGCCCAATCCTTTGCCACGAGCTATTGGTTCCAGAGGATCTGATGGGATGTAGACCCACCATGTGCATCCCATGACCATCAGATCTTTGGATGTCATTATTTTGTCCCTGAGTTGTGGGCCGAGCTGTCGTGGCACTGTTTTCGGCGAAATCCTGTTGAAATGGGGCGGTCAAGGGGAGATTGGAATTCCGTACGGTAATCATTCAGATCGTACATTGGATCGTACTTAATACATTGTTTCGAAAGAGGGAGAAAGAAATCGAGAAAATAGCTTTATCGTGGACCAACTCCTCCCCTCCTTTCAACCCCATCTTTCCTTCCCCTCCACACTCTTCCCTAAACATATTTTGAAAGCTATCCCTTCCTATTGGGCTCTGGGGCCTCCTCCGTGCATCCCACCAAATCCCTTCCGCCTCATGACGTTTGCGCTTCCAGACTCCGTCCTGTCCTCTCACGATTGATCTTACCGCTTCATCTGCCCTATACTCGGCCACGCCCTGGATTAAGCTTCGCGCGTCGACACGATCGCAACGACGCCCCGGGGGCCAACATCGTATGCCCAATGGTTCGTGATCACGGTTAAGCTCGTCGCTCGCCATGAGCCCCCCTTCTTCCAAATCGAAGAATGGCGGCAATACCTCCGGCCCTAGACAGATTCGTTTCGTCGCCACCGATGGTCAGCCACAGACCAAGCGCCGCCGAGTTAATGCCGCGTATGTGAAGCGCACCCCATATTGCGACTCTATAGAACCCACCAGAATGTTGACAGAACTTTTGTACTCCTAGATGTTTGACCTGTCGCCGCCGCAAGATCAGATGTTCGGGGGAACAGCCAGGTACGAACTTGCTAGGCTAATTCCATAGCCCTTGCGGCACACCGCTTACATCGATCTAGTGTGCAAGACATGCACCGACTACAAACACACTTGCTTAGGGTACGGCGAATCGACTGCCCACCAGCGATCTCAATCCGATTCCTCGCGCATACCGCCCGCGCCTCCCCTCGGCTTGAACGACACAAACCAGCACAACGAACGAGCGGAGAGCTATTCACCCGAGCCCGCCCCAGCAGTCGCTCAAAGACCTTTGTCCAAACCGACACCCAATAAGTCCCCAGTGTTAAAGCAATCGGATTCAAAAGATGCATCATTGTCTCGAGACACTTCCGCGCGCAAGGAATCGGACTCGCATGCCGCTGGCGATACCCCCGGAAGCAGTAAGTCGGAGATAATGCCATATATACCGACTCGAAGCTAGTCAGGGTTTATGATATGTGACACTAAACTTAATCTACAATATAGGTCGGACATCTTTAAGCTCTGGCAACCGTACCCATGTCCCATATTTTCGATATTTTGGACCTACCGCCATTGTGCCCGGCTTCAAACAAATGGTACTATACTCCGCCAAGCACCTTCGCTTTTCATTCTAACCTGATATCAGGTTGTCCAAGTTCGAGGATCACGCAAAAGCAATCCGTCAATGTCATCAGGTTTGTTCCCACCCGTCCTGGCTGGGCAGTTGAATACGCCCGTACATTTGTCCTTCCACTGGTGCTGATTACGACGATACAGAGTCTCTGTCTCCAATACGTAGTCCCAGGGCTTCATATACCCCCGGTGGCCCCTCTGCGGTAGACAGCCGGGATAGTCGAGACGCCAATACGATCCCATTTTACGACCGAGATGACACCCCCCTGTATCAAATTTAGTCTCTCACTTGTGCGATCTCTTTTTCACGCACCTGGGCTGCAACTTTCCATTTTTGCAACGAGAACGGTTCCTGCAAGACCTCAGAGAGAAAAAGGTTGACACTATGCTGGTGGATGCCGTTTGCGCATTGGCTGCTAGGTTCTCACCTCACCCGCTACTTGGATCTCCTCAGGCACCACCCATCGATCGTTCACAGCTGCCACCCGATATCAGAATGTGGGACCGGGGCCTTCCTTTTGCACATCGGGCAATGAGTGCTCTGGTTGACTCACTCTCCTGCCCAACACTTTCCGCTGTCCAATCCTGTCTATTACTGGCCTACGAGCAATTTGGATCCAATCACGATAGTGGCCTTTGGATGTATCTGGGCATTTCTATCAGGATGGCACAGGACCTTGGCTTGCAAAAGCATCAAGGTTTGAAGCATAATTACGGACGGAAAGGTGTGACGCCGAGCGAAGTGATGACTGGGCAGGCTGGCAAGCTACGAGAAGATCAGTATGACGATCTCGACGTATACCAGAGTCCTAAAACGCTACCGCCCGCTTTTGGAACTGAACGCGCCCGTGAAAAGGAACGAGTGGATACTTTCTGGAGCATATTTTTCCTTGATCGGGTCATCTCCTCTGGGACTGGTCGGCCAGTTACCCTACGGGACGAGGATATCGAGCTTTGTTTCCCTCTTCAGTCTGAATCTCAGTTACCAAATGGCTGGCCTGCCCCATTTCCGCCACTAATCCGGGTCATCCATCTCTATGGGAGAGTGACGGATCTTATTAACGGTATACAAGATGTCAACCACGTTACTTCCGACACGCTGAAGAGGCTGGCGAGTATGGAAAGTGATTTGACAGGTATGAGCTACTTCGTCTATGAATCAACTCAGGCATACTCTAACATATATTCTCAAATTTTAGGCATTTATCAGCGGCTTTCTCCGAAATTGCATTTTAACGCAGCGAATTTCCAAGCATATGTCAAAGCGAAGGAGGGAACTAACTTCATTCTGCTTCATTTTGTCCGTATATCTATCTCTGATTGTTGACACAGAACTAACATCTGACAGTGGTTTCACACATTAATTGTCCTGCTGCACCAGCCTACTCTTTTGAATTCATTTGGCGGATCAATACAGCATCTCTACCCGAACAGTCGCGAACTTTCAATGTCTTCAGCGAAGACAATCGCTGATATTCTATCATTCTCTGAACTGGTAGATGGGAAGAGCTTCATCGGGAACCCTTTCACTAGCCAGCCAATGTATATTGCGGCTTGTGCCTTCTTAATGGAAAGCGCATACTATACGTCGCCTTCGTCGAGGGGAACATCACCTCTTCCGCAGCCATTGTTGAACAATCAATCTAGTGGGTTTGTGATGCCGGCAATAGAGCCATCTCATGGCTCAGAACGAAACTCAACTGCGAAGCACATTTTGCTTGCCTCCGCCGCCAAAGAGAATTATCAGCGCTGCTATAAGGCTCTGAAGGCACTGAATTCGTATTGGGAAGGCACTGGATACATCTTGACGGTGTTAGATCAGAAGGCTAAGGGTATTGTGAATCCTCTTCTGTATAACACAGAGGATATGGAGAACAGCACAGGTGAACCACCATTTGGAGCTGCCAGTTGGCGCCCGACAGATGTACCTCAAGTGTCCGAGAGACCGCCGGGAGTGGCCGATATTCCGAGCGATGGGAGGTGGTCACCAAAATTTGACCCTAGTCAAGGTAAGCCTTGGAACTTAATTAAAGTTGAAATTTGGACTCACAATTTTTCCTATATAGCCATTGGATGGGCTCTCACTGGGGCAACCAACTCTTCCCAACCTAATCTGAGTTTACTATACCAGATGCCCACAACAGAGGCTGAGACTCGCGCCGCAAAGCCCGCCTATTCATCACAATATAGTCACAGCTTCCCACCATTGCCCGTTGTCACAAATGCTGGGGCAAGTTCGAGTTCCTCTTTTGCGCATCCTCTTACCCCATCGATCTCTCATGGTGAAAGCCAGGCGTCTTCACTCACCACCGCAAACAGTAAATACCCTCAAGTTCCTTCGCATACGATCGGCACCGAATCACCATACTACATGGGCATAAACTCCCCCTATCCCGAGTCAGGACCTGGTGCCTCAGGCCACTCGAACTACAACCCAGCCTTTCGGTCCAATCAAATGGATGGCCAGGCCTCTGCATATGGTTACCCAGTATCCTCTGGAGCTACAGATCATAATGGCAGCCATGCTCATATGGGCCCTAGAAATAGCCTCCCCCCTTCATTGCACGCCCACAACCCAGGCATGATGATTGGAAGCCACGATGTCGACATGAACACCCTACATGATCAGGAGTCATTTCCTTTCTCCAATAGTGAGATCGTGCCATGGCTAGAATATCTTCCGCAAGATGTTCTCAGCTTCTTTGGTGACAATCATAATTATCCTCTCATGAGCCCAGACGACAGTACTCGACCCCCGCAGTAATGTTTGAACCTCCTCACGTGTACATGTATCTCCTTTTCAAGTCAGATTTGCATTCCCCTTGTTTGTATTGAGCGAGCTTTGTGTCCATTTGGATTATATGTTTGGATTGGCTGATATAACCGGCGTTTGGCGGTGGTATATCCTTGAGCAGTTCATAGATCGCCTGTTGGTTTTTTTTTTTTTTTTGGTTTTACTTGGGGGTTCTCGTCTCTTGAGCAGCGCGACACGTATCCCAAACTTGGTTGGGACAAAAGATGCATACGATAAATTTTACGAATCTCTTTACCATTTGTCTTTTCTTACAGAATACGATCGCTGTGCTAGATAAATTAAGTAGTGGAGTCGCGGAGCCGTGGAGCCTAATGAAGCCCAACGGCTATATGGGTTGCCCCGGGAGACGGAGCGGTGAGCCAACTGTCAACACATTGTCACCGCATGGGACCATTAGATACATATCGGCGTACCACGCCAATCTTCTATATCCTCCTCTCTCTATACATGAATTCCTATGGCGAGACTCAGGGATGAAAGCCATTTCTACCCAGGGGTTGACTCCTCCAACGAAATACTAAGCCCCCCAGCCCTGTGCCCCTCCCGGCAAGGAGCATCTACTGGCCACATTCGAGACGTCCCACGTTCCACACAGCGATAACGGATCAGCAACAGATGGTAGCCGAATTTCAAGCCAAGACTATGAATACAATTCATCCAGCTCCTCGAACCGCCACTCAACAAGCGACATATTCGGCCGTGAAATAGATGACGAACTCGAACACATGAAATCGCGTACATCGAGCCGCTCATCCATTTCCTCCATGCCAGCCTCCGTTCTTATACATCCTATCAACGATATGAAATCAATGCCGCCAATGAATCTACACGAGAAAATGGTTGGCTACACAATCGAAGAATCAGAAGCTAGCTTTGGCGATTTCGACGACCCGCCTAGGTCAATGCGGACCATTCGACCTCGAGAAGCCGCGTTTCGGAAACCGAGCTCCGTACGCGCTATACAGATGCATACAGAAGATGAAGGGGAGGACGATGAATACTTGACTCCGCCAAGACGTCGGGCGGGAATGCGTTCCCCCGGATCATCGCCTGTGAAACGGTCGCCATATTACTCGCCAAATACTACGATCAACAAAACTAAGCCAAAGAAAGATTACCCTCTTGTCTTGCTACATTGCAATTTGCTTGCTCCCTCCATCCCAGTCCCTGGTGCGTCAGAACCGCAGAACCAAGAGATTGTGGAGGAGGTTCTGCCACCTCAATATTGGAAACGCTGGCGCCGATTACAAGAGAAAGTCGGATCCGGTGTTCTCCGTGACAGGGGTGTTTTAATCTCCCATCCAGAAGATTTATATGACATGCTCGAAGAGCGATTGTTGGAAAGTCTGGAACTGCAGCACGCACGGGTCCACCAGGGTCATTTCCTCGGTCATGAGGAAAGCAATCCCGAATCTGAGGGTGAGACTTCTGATCAGAGCGAGAGCGAGACGGATGGTGAGCAAGGTGAGGAGTGTCCAGACTGCGGTGGGCGTGTTCTTCACCAGACTGATACCAACCGCAAATGGGAGATCAGGGTGTTTGCAGCCAATGGCTTAATGCGCGCTGGTGCTTGGGCGGCTGCATGGAAAGAGATGGAGAAGGTTGATGTGGAGGTTGGGCTTTGGCTGCCGTCAAATGTGCGCAGGGCATTAGAGAAACGAATTCTGGAAGAGCGTGCGGCTGCGCCAAAAGAAGAGCATCAGGGTATGCTAGCTATATGTGAGACGGGAAATCAGGACATGGACCCTCGGCGCCTTTCTATTCAAGGACATATCAGGTCTTTCAGTGAGGCCGGGTCTATTCAAATGTCTGCTCCTCCAGAACCTGCTACAGTGCCGACACCAGAGATCAAATACAAAGAGCCGGAGCAGCAGATTGCCCTCGGGACTTTGCTCATCAACTATATTCGTGTGTTGGCTAGCGACAAGAGGAATATAGCGCTGGTGATCATGTCTATCGCTGTCGCATTTCTTGCTGTTGGAACTGGCCCACAACAGCTGCAGCAGATGCCCGCTATGCAATTCTTCTTCCAAAATGGGGAGAGGTTGCCCTTCCCTGCCAGTATGGAAGTACCCTCACCAAGCCTGTCCGTTGTCTCTGCGAGTATCGAGTCTGTGAGTATTGCCTCTTCTGTCGCGGCTTCTCCAGCCGTTGCCTTTGAGACACCCGTGCAGCTGAAAAGTATTCCGACCTCTATTGCAATGGAGTCTGTGCAAGCTTCGAGCCCGGCTGAGCCTTCTGCTACTGAGGACGAGCCTCAACCCACAGAAACAACGGGTTCCTCTGTTGAAGAGCTTGAGGTTGATGCCATTAATGGGTTTTCCTCTTCCACCGAGGCACCAAGCGAGACACAGGCTCCTAACGCCATCGAAGAACCTGAAGTCGAGCCATTGGACGAAGCTGACTCATTGGAGGAATCTGAACATGAAGATCCTCTTCCGACAGATGCGCCTGAAGCCGACTCATTGGAGGAAGCCGAAGCCGACGCATTGGGGAATTCTGAAGATGACGTTCTTCCTGCCACAGATGCACTCGAACAGCCAGTTGCGGCGTCCATTGTTCCAGAAGAAGTCACCAAGGACGCCGCAGAGACAGAGCTTCCTGAGACTGCCGAAAAAACACAGAATGCATCATTGGAAGAATCTCGGGATGAGGATATTCTTTCTACCGATGCTGCTGGGCAGCTCGTCGAGGACTCCATTCCCTCAGAGGTCATCCAAGATGAGGAAGCAATCACGATCGAAGAGCAAATTGCTGCTCCGCTCGAGTGATCAAATTATGGAAAGGAACTGGGAATTATCGCATTTACGACTGGAATGACACGAGCCGAAACGTTTGGAACTTGCGTTGATTTGCTATATATACTGAACATTTTGGGTGTTTTTCGATGTTATTTAGCCAGCTAGTCTCTCTTTAATGTCAATTTGATGATAATGTATGGGCACAATGATGTATGACAATGTTGCGAGGAAAGACCCCGACTACGTCCAATTTATTCACTATAGAATTTGAAGTAGTGGTGTAGCTGGCGGGTGCACTTGACTATAAACCAACAATCTGCTCTGCCCAGGTATGATTCTTCGTAAAACGGTCATTTATTCAAGTAAACTTTCACAAATTTGTTCAAGTCACTATGTGCCATATTTGCCAATTTGCCGAATTGCACTGCCAAAGTTCAAAACTACCGAAAATCCCATATCTCCAATCTATTTCCTCCCTATTTCCAGAAATATGTGCAATCTAGAAACCCGAGTCATGCAAATAAGCAGCCGGGACAGTCGGCCAAGCATCAACCCCATCTAATATCGCCAAAGCCATCCCGCCACTCTGATGAACCTGGATATGACAATGTAGCAAAAATGCCCCAGGATTCACAACCTGATACCGCAGCACCATCCACGTCGATATGATATTAAGTGGTGTGCCCGACGTATCTCTGATGGGCGGATTTACCAAATTGAACGAACTCGGAGTCTCAAGAATAGCCTCTGCAACAGTATCCCACGTAAACGTGCCATTCCCCTGTCCAATAACGAAATGTTTATTGGAGTGCTTATGAATTGGATGAGAAGGTTGAAGCGGTGTTCCAACTTGAATAACGAGGTCAACCCATGTCCCATTTTTCGTTCTGATTATCAGATCACTTGGTATCGCGGTCTGATTGAAGAGGAGAGGCTGCGACTCTTCAAGTTCAAGGTTGAAACTTGAGTTCCCCAGCGTCCATAAATAAGACGCGTTGTAGTGGTCGATGTACAGTTTGAAGGTCTCATCTGCCGTAGAAGCGGGCGCGATAACTGGGAACGGGACTATAGTGGAATCGTCCAAGAAAACTGTGTCTGCAGTGGCATTCAAACCTGACACTGTGATCCATGGGTTAGAGGCTCGATTGAGTTGAGATCTACCCTCATACTGCATCGTGGCTGTTGTATTGATAGTTTGTTGTGCGGTGCCGCTGACCATGCGGATTGTATACTTGCCCGGGGTCTTGTTCAGGGGTACAAGCACTGAGTAGCGGGTTGCAGAGGGGAGATTAATGGCGTTTACACTGATGGGCTGGATATAGCGTCCGTCCACGGCATAGACGTACATGTCATGCTCGTCCACGGAGAATATCAGATCTAAGATTCCAGCTGCGCTGGTCAAGTCCCAGCTGACATATTGGTCATTTTTGTTGACGGTAAAGACTTCGTGGGGACTTTGAGATGGCGTGCATCCATAGAACATAGTCGGTAGTAGCTTACTCAAATCATGCGTGTAGTTGCCTTGAGTGGGGACGTTATCTGGTGGAAAGCATCTAGCAGATGGTTAATGGAAAATTGATTATTCCATCTAATCGGCTCTTACCCAATGTCCGTCAATGATTGGTTCCCTAAAACATATCTCTGGTTGGCGGTAGTGAGAGCGTCGAGTTCTGCAGCCGTGAAGCAATTCACGGAGCCTTTTCCGTTGATCAAAAGTGCATTCGCACAATATGAATCAACACCGGACGCTTCCTCCGCTGCCCAGATTTGTTCCGAGGCTAAAAGACGCCAATCCGACAGCAGAACCGGCGAGGTGTCTTCTTCTGCAACCAGCATAGCCTGCAGTTCAGACGAATTATTGGTAATCAAGCTGAACGGTCTTTCTTCAGAGTTCGACGGTTTAATATAAATAGGCCCGTAAAGGCCATCTTCAAGCTGGCCACGATGATGTGCGTGATAAAAGTATGCACCGTACTGGTGTGCGGTCCATCGATAGCGAAAGGAATCACCTTCATCTATGGGGCGTTGGCTCAAACCAGGGACACCATCTGACCAAGGGGTGTTTCGCTGTTCAATGCCTAATGCCTACTCAGTGTTTCGGCTTCATGTTGGTAAATGGATGAACCTACCATGAAAGTGCACAGTAACGTTAAAGGGACAGTCATTTTGGACGTCGAAGATGACTTCGTCGCCTTGCACTAGATCTAATGGTGGTCCAGGGTATTGATCATTGACCAGGATCACATCTCTGGCGAAGCCCGCAACCTCTCTTTTAGCCCAAGTGAGACAAATTGAAAAATAAACGAGCTCGGCCGAAGCCAATTGGAAGAAAAGCAGGGCTGAGAACACCCAAGCACTAATTGAAGACTTCATGAAGACCGTTAAGACTGCAGATTGGGATATAGATTGATCTCAATGTACCACAACATGTATGCGGACATGGTCTTGGTTATATACACGGCTTTGATCATATAGATGGGTCTCAAGAAGACTGTCCATCTTAATCTGGCCTGAAATTCTCAAGGTTCACCCTTATGCGTGAAAATTGTCATAGTTCTTAGTAGAAGCCTACACTGCAGCTGATTTGGTGGGCAATACCTGATCCAAGCTGAAAGAATGAATAGGTTCCCCGACACGAATCGGTGACCATGGGACCTTGCAGACTTGTCAGCAGGACCGGACAGGAGGCGGAGTTCGTCCGGTCAATCGAAAGTACTCATTATAGGACCGGGGTCAGGGGTACTAGGGTGGAGGCACCACCAATCGTAGAGAACGATATTTCCCCAGTGTCGGGGTGAAGAGCGCATCTGCCCCGTTCGCCCTGGATCTGGAAAAAGGTAGATCTAAGATGAATGCCACCAATCTAGATCTCGGGTGGAAGTAAGCCCGAATGATAATATGACGGTGCTAGAAATTGCCATGCAAGGTGATGAAGTCAAAGCGCTGCTAATAACTCTTGTTCATCAAGCCAGGTGATAGATCAAATGTCTTCGTGGGACGAATCAGGTACGCCGTTAAAAAGTACCTGATCCCTGGATACGAGTGAGACATTCTGTCTCGGCGTTCTGCATGCTAAACAACAGCCAACCAAGGTGGTGGGTCGTGAACAAAGAGATAAAAGCTGACCATTGACGAGGGCCGGGTAGTATGAGTCAATCAATCAGCTTCCGACGTAATTCCGGAATATTAATCGGGGGACCCGCTGTTTTAGTGCAGAGAAAGGCCCCACGCGTAGGAAAAGTGGGTCCGCATACTCCATAACATGCATTGTGAGCACCCAAGAAACAATAATGACGCATCTGGGTGTGAACAAGGACGCGTGGTGGTGGCTTGGTTGTAAATCGAGCTTCCTCCACGAGGATGAAGTGTGACACACCAAGACTAAGAAATGCCATGTAAATAGGAATATGTATTCATTCTGTAGTAAAAAAAAACCTATCTTTAATACTGTTATGGTAATGCTCGCGAAATGCATACAGATCATTAGACTTTTCCACCTCAAGGTCGACTTGAAGAAATATCATCGCAAAAACATCTATCAAAATCTGACATTATCGTAAAATGCAGGCCGGCCCTGCTGGGCATTCTCTGACGCAGGAGGTCCGTCCTCTTTTGAATGAAGGATGGCAATGGGATCTGAGATTCGTTGGCCGGGATCCACCCATTTCTCTTTTCCCTTGCCTTCATAAGCAGAGGGATCATCCAAAGGCAGGCCCTCCAGCTCAGGCGGTGTGAGTTCACTGTAGCTGTCGTTCAATCGTTGTAGGAACTCTGGATCGAAGCCCATCTGGACCAAAGGGTCAGCAGGCCCCTCTGCAGGAGCAGAAGAGGCCGAAGCGTTGCCTGGTAGGCTACTACCCCAATCAGATGAAAATGCGGGAACACCGGCTGATATCATCCCTGCACTACCGACATAGCTGCCTGAAAGACTCCCCGTACCGCTAGGACCGGCAGAAGAGAAACCGGTTCCCGGGTATGCCGGACTCCGGAGACCAGGACTGGAGACTGCTGGGCTGGGAAGGGCACCAGGACATACAGCCCTCGCTAGAATATTGGTTTCTGGTGGGGCATTGCGCAGACCTCCATCAACGGCGAAGGGAGGTTGCAACCCAAGATCTGAGTATTGGATTCTGTCGTTGTTCACAACTGATTGGAGTCCAGTATCGCGCTTCAAGATACCTAGCCAGACAGGGTTGTCGGCACAGGTTTGGTTCCAAGGATCATCGCAGCCATAAATGACTCGGCGGGCTTCAGCTTGTATCATCTGATCGGTAGGGATCAATCCCTCCGCGGTTTGATGATGGATGTACGCAGTGAGCTCGTGTGAGAGACGGTCATAGCAATTAGCATCATTAGGTACACTCAGCCTCGGGGTGGTTCCATCCCCTTGTGCTTGAACGGTGGTCCAAGGATTTGGTGAACGCCACTCATAGTCGATCATGTATGGTGGAATGGCATTTTCCACGCGCTCGAGGATATAGGGCTCGAAGCCCCAGTCCCCATGCCATTGGGACATGTTGGCCCCATTTTTGAAGTGGCCGGCGAGGTGGTCCACGCGATCTTTCCAAGTGTGCAACACCGATGCACAAAATCCACAGCGGGACTTGATATTGGTGATGCTACTCTGCCAGATCTCCATACAGGGTTGAAACTTGGCATTGTGCATGAGACGAAGGTGCTGATTGAGATGATCCTTCCGATAGAAAGTTCGTTCCTGGATAGACTTTTCTTGACAGTTGAGATAGTTGTGGGTTTCTAAGTGGACCTTATCAGGGTTGATGGCAAAGCAGAAGACGCATCGAAGCGTGCCATTCTCTTCAGTGACACCACCATGAGGAGAACATGTCCACTTGTCTAAGATCAAATGCATTGATTTTTCGTGACGTTGCCAATCGTACTTGGCAGCGAATGAATCAGTACAGAACGTGCACTGGAAGGGACGAACAGCTCGAGCCTTCTGATGATTGAAAGTATTGACAGGCACCGATGCCTTACGGCGACGGCGGCGTTCTTTGCGATCCATTGATCCAAATGAAAGAGAAGATCGATGGGAGAATGCAGAAGCAAAGGAAAGGTCAGACAAGGATGAGTGACTAGAATCCAAACTACTTCCCGAGGCGGTATATCTTTTGTGGTCTGAGCTTGCGTGACTTGACTCATTGGTAGATCCAGGGCGATGGGCCCTCACGTGACTTGACTGGGATGGACAATGTTGACGGGACGGATCGAATGGCGGGTTTGCTAAGGCACGGGCAATATCACCGATTGTGGCAGGTTCGTTCTCGGGGGGCGAGTGTTTCCAACGTTCAATGGGAGTCATGAGGGATAGGTCTGTTGGATCTTGACCGGGGATGTTGACGGCGCCTGGAGCAGATGATCCAGAGCCACTGGCTGGGCGAACCTTGCCACGTCGTCGAGCATTCGCGAGCCAATTGGCGATCTGGGTTCTTGTAAGGCCGGTGTTGTTCTTCAATTCATCTTTCTCGGTCTCGGTAGGATAAGGGTTATTGTTGTTATCTCGCAGCCAACCCTTGAGAACATTGAGGGCATTGCGCGAGAATCTAGTAGTGCTGCTCTTGCGGGAACGGGGCTCTGAATCATCCCCAAAGCCACCGTAGGACACAGATTTGAGTGCTCGTTTTCCAGTCAGGCCGCCTGTTGGGATGTAGGCATTCTCTGACACTGGATGTAATGTTTGAAGGAACTTGCCAGGAACTTTGGCATGGGTGAAACTGCATTCACGATAGAGGGAGATACAACAGGTACAGCCATTTTGCATAACTCCACGCTTGGCAACAAAACAATCGAGGCCCATTCGTCGGCAAAAGTCACAGGGCTGTTCGGCGCGGAACATGGGGTAGACTCCGGTGTCCTGATCGGGACCAACGCCATCAAGTAAGTCTTGTTCGGCGGTCTCCGGGACAGGCGGGTCTTGGATAAATTCCAGTGATTCATCTTGGAGCAAGGAGTTGAAATTGACGGCCCGTTCCTCGGCGTCATCAAACTCAAGATCAACCGAAGCAATATCGTCGCTCGGATGGTTGGATTCGTGAGCCGATGAAGCGCCTTCAAAGTCGAAGTACTCCATGACTTTACTAAAGACCCGGTCGTCACGACCGTGTATATTTCTTCAAGCAAATAATTTTTTGGGTAAGAATACGTGGAAGGTTGAGAAAAGTCGGTCTGAGAAGGGTATCCCTGATCTGGGGTAGAGCTGACTGGGTGATTAATCAAGCCCCGGGAGTGGAGTTGTATGAACCTTAGACCCAGCGTTAAATCGGGCCCTGGAAGTCCAAGCTAGAGGGCTCGTGCCAGGCCGATAAGCAATCGGTTCAAAGTCGACTGTCAGTGGTTGCTTCGGCCGAGGCAGGCCTTTTTTAGCCGCCTAGAAAAAGTAAGGATCGGGCAAGCCGAGCAAATGAGAGAAGCTAGAAGAATCGAACGTCATCCATTTAACATGCGGGATAGACGAGACCGGAGTAAGAGAGAAGGTCCGCGAGTGATCAGGAAGACGCATCTGCACGCCCTTCGCATGTCAACGCCAAGCCTATTTGGGCTTAGCGTACTCCAAAGCGGGGCACAAGGGCGTTCCCAATTAGGCAAGAATGATTCATTCCCCCGCGATATCGGAGGCTTATGGGGTTTTGTCTTCAAGAATCAACTTCTAGATCAAATCAAGTGCATTCTACGACTCCAAAATTTTCCATATCGTTCTTTAAATTGAGTCCTAAACCAGAGATTTCAGACCCTTATCGTGCCGTGATACATGTTTAACCTACAGTATCAGCAATATCAACATTGAACTAGATAATCAATTTGGTGATTGCTCATGTGACATTGAGTACCCCGTAACGATCCATTGGAATCATATTTTCTATAATGAAACGAGCTCAAGATACTACTGTACGTAGTTGATGAGATGATTATACTTAGATGCCAAGACTCGAAAATTCTTCACCGTTCGGAGCAGAATTTTCTTGATCCGATCCGACTTCAACCGGAACTCGGCTGGTTAAAATTTAAAGACCCGTGGTTTATCAAATCCAATGGCACATCCGAAGGAGGCTACCGGCCACATTGACCTTGGCAAGTATGGCATGATGAGACGGTTCAAACGTTTCACTCCTCTCGGCATTAAAGATTGCTCCGAGCCATTTTTCAAGATATTCAAATAAAGCCGTGGTTCACGTTTTAGATTCGTCCTATCGGATGTATTCCATTTGGTACTTTTCTCGAAGTCAATCACCCCTCAATTAACCATAACTTAAAGCCTGGCTTGAGATCATGAAAGGTTTTCGGGGGTTTAGATGGAACCTCGAAGAACTTGTTCTCAGCCTTAGGAGACCCTACTCGCTGCTTTGTCAATAGATCGATGGTCAATCCATTTTGAAAGGATATTTTCTTGTCTTTCGCTCGATGACTAAAATCAGGTAATTGTCTAGCATAATCCCAAGCCTATCAGTTCTCACATGGTCCTTTTCCTAATGAGGCAAGTGGAGACTTGACTGGGGAGTGTTATGGTGCAAATCATGGACACGTCAGTTGTTGGGACTTTTTATTCTATAAACAATTCGTCTCTTACTGCTACTGGTTTACGAAGGTGGGTGCGAGAATTGAGAATAAATTGATGCACACATGGTGTCAGAATACCGTCATCTGAAAAACATAACTGCCTAAATAAGTATCGAGTATGATTCTCAAGGAGAAATAAGGGCTGCATGCTTGTCTCCGTTTCTCTGTCGCCGGATGTCTACCTCACCACCTCCGCGGATCACACCAACTCTCATGGTGGAAAGAAGGTTATGCGCCGCATTAGAGTGGCTGTACACTCCGCCATTGAACAAAGCCGTTGCATCCTTTCCAACGGCCGAACTAATCAGGATCTTACCACCAGGGTGTTCGTTGACAAAGCCTGTCACGTCGTGAATAACACCAGCAATGACAGTGAGAGATTTCCCGTTCTGTGTAGCAACCAAAAAATCATCCCAGGAGACCACAGGCAGTTGTTCAAGAGGAATGCCCCAGTCTAACTTGGCTCGCTTTTGGTCGACTTTCTTCTGCAGTTGTTGCACACGACCTTTTTCAATCTCATTTGCACGGAACTGTTTGAGATTGGAAGCGAGGCCAAGTCGCTTCCACATCCAGATCGACCACTTAGTTGGATCATATTGCCACCATTCAATAGCGTTACGGTAGTCCGAGGGAAACTACACCAGTCAGCAATGGAAAGTATTGTGCTCATTGGGATTTAATCCTTACCTCATGGTGGAAATTATGATATCCTTCGCCCAGAGTGACCAGTGCAGTGAAAACATGATCGCGCGGCGAGTTTCGGTCATCAAATGGCTAAATGGTTGTGAGCAAGGTGACAACTGACGAGCGGCGAGCAACAACTTACCTGTTCACCCAGCCAATGAGCCAAGGAATTAACACAGAATGTCGCCTGTTGAACAAATAGGAATCTCAAGATGCCAGCATATACTAGACCGCCCTTCCAATCGCCCCAACCAAGTCCGGCCACAGTCATAGGGAACAACACCCCGAAAGCGAGTATGAACATGCCATAGTGCTTATGCTGCCACACCACGATCGGGTCTTGGTTCAAATCCGATATATCTGTCCGGCCACGGTCCTTGGGGTTCTGCTTCATCACCATCCACATGAAGTGGGAGTACCATACACCCTTCCGAACGCTATATGGGTCCTTGACGGTATCAGTCCATCTGTGGTGTGCGCGATGCTTGCTGCTCCACCAACGGATAGAGCCCTGGACAGCACCGCTGCCCACACAGGCAAGAAATATCCTCAAAGGCAGGTTTCTAAAATGAAGAATCATTCAGCCGTCAGCATTCGATTCCCACAGTATTTGCTGATCATAATGGAGAAAGCTTACGCTTCATATGAACGGTGAGCCCAAAGACGATGATAACCAGCGGTGATTCCAAGAGCCGTCCAGAAATAATACAAAATGGCCCAGGCAGCCGTGGCAAGACGCAACTCTGTGAAAAATGCAGCGACGCAGCCGAAAAGTGGTATGATGAGGATCAGAGTTGTATTGACCCAGTTGACATGAAGGTACCAGTTGCTCAGGGTAAGAGGTTGCTCAGTGATATGGGGCCTTTGAGAATCAGGCTTCATACTGGCAGTGTTATTCTTGAATTTTGCTCTTCAATCTCGTTGTTGGGTAACAGGGTTTGCTAATATGTCAAGGCAAGGCTTCAGGAAGAGCGAAGCATGACAAGGAATTATCTGAGGAAAATAGAAAAAGCTGTTCACTATTGAAATATGTTCAACATATATCCTATGATTTCAGTTCTAGAATATGCTCTGATCCTCGGTCGCATGTGCAATGACACGTTGTGTGGTCTCAATACCTTATGATGAGAATTGTTGAATGGTTGGGGGTAAGCTCTGGAGGATGCCGACCCATGTTTCGCCCAACCCTTCCAATGTACAAATGTTGGCTCCAGCTCTAGGACTCTTTGCTTTTTCAACACTCTTGATACATCAGAAATGAACAAATGTGTAACTGTGGATTGGAACTATTTGTCAATTGAAGGTCATTGATCGAGGGCCATTAAGGGTTTTCCAACTCCAGCCCCTGGGTCCCAACTATGAATTGGTGGGACTACCGAAGGCCCCTACACAAGGTTGAAGCCAACGTCGCACCTAAGATTAGCGAAATATAACTGGTAATGTCGAGTAAAGCGACTGTAAAAATCATTGGGAGCTCATTTCCAACCCTGATTTCCAAATTTATGACATCGGCATGAAGCTTTGCGATAAGGGCCGAGGAATATACTAAATTTCCTTTTCTTCGAGTCAATAAGTGTCTTTCCTGCGCTCACCTAATAGGCTATTTTTGTGTTTTATCTCTAACATTTAGATGTTCAAATGGGCTTGGTATGGACCGGGCGTTGCTAATCGACGTAGACGGAAAGTCGTTCAGGATTCACGAACGCGGGTAATATTTCCAAGGCTGCATAGAAATTTGAATGAGCTTGAAGCTTGAAGCTGCCATTACGTTTATTAAACGTCGTAATGACCTGCTTTGTACACTTTTCATGAAGAATAGAATACTCTCTTCCAAGCTTCAGGTTTTCCCATTTGTTCATTCGATTCAGTAGCTACGGAAGTCAGATGCTGCCTGCAAGTCACCATATCTTTGTCCATGACCCAGAATAAGCTATTTTGAAGCCGGAAAGAACAAGTTTGAAATGACCAACAAACTCAATACTTAATATGCAAAGATCAAGTGGGGCCTGAACTAGAAGCCGCACAGACCGCTCTTATCAGCATATCAGACACGAGGACGCTAGCATGTGAAATCGGCGCATGCACAAAATGGCGAATTCTGCATGGTGCAGGTGCGCCGTTATCTGTCAAATTGTCCCAGCGAAATAAAAGTCCCTTCTTTCATAATACCATTTCTACATTGAAACCGCCTCCACGCTCGGCACTCGATAAACTGGCCTTGTCCAAGCGTCCATGGAATACACACGGTTCTCGATTCTATCGCCCATCACAGCCACTATTCGGCGTCGGCTCCCTAGGCTCTATTCGTCCCACAGGGCTGACGCCGAAAACCAATCGAGCGGGGATCTGCAGCACGGACTGGTATCTTTTTCCGAGCCACAGCTGTCTTTCCATGGCCAGTCGCCCGAACTAGCTCTTTTGGAGGCGCAAAGACCATCGACCGGTAGTGATAGTCTAGATTCTTTCGCGTCTAGATCTGGGGGGTCGGACACCCCTCCGTCTGAGGAGAGCGTGGCACCTGTCAAGTATGAGACAGGGTCCGGCTTGCGGTGGAATAGGGTGGTTCCTGGTGAGGTTATGATCAAGCCATGGCAAACCTTGGGTTGAAAGTTACTTATGCCTCTTAGCGTATAACCTCCTGCGTAATGCAGGGTACGAAGCTCAACAACCTCATGCTGATGGCCGTCTGGCACGTTCGCTGTACATGAATGCTCTGATGTATCTTCTAGATGCACTCCCTTCGGACCTTACAGCAGAGGAATCAGCCATGCTTCAATATCGTCTCCCAGATAATGTTAAGTCATCAATAGTGACATCCTCGCAGCCCTATGCAACACAGCTGGAAGCCAGCATGTCCCCAAGGGCAATCCCTCCAGCCCGATCTTATCTTCATAGACTTCTTGCGTCCATAATTGTTCAGATCTTTTTCTTGGCCCGTTTTCTTCTGCCTTATTTCAGACTTCTGCTGCGCCAGGTCTATGAATACGAGCGGTCACACCGCATCACGCAACGAATTGTTATGACGACATTAGATGCGGCAGATGAGTTGGGGAAGAAAAGTGTCGATATCGGCTCAGCGGTCTGCAGATTCAATCAAGGTCGTGTTGGTGTAGCAGTTGCCAACCTTGCGAGCTGGTGGGTAGAGGGAATCGCGGGTGGAATATATGAAGGGGTTGGGGAGGGAATGATGCACATGGGTATATTGCGACAGGGCTTAGAACTTGATAGATTAGCATTGCAGATTGATGGACGTTAGACTTTGATTCATTTTACCATTACATACGCATGTTACGGATTAATTCTTTACTTGGTGTAGCCATGTTTGTATACATCCGAGGTCTAGGATTGTCCCAGCAGTAGTCATTCAATTCCAGGTTACCGTATTTCATATAGGAAAGCATAGAAAGCATAACAAGCATTTGACAAGAAGTAATAACCTAATGAATATAGCACAAAGGTCCTCTGAGGACTTGCAAAAGTCCTTTGATTCGCCAGCACCCTTGATCGAGATGTGTAGTGTGGAGATCAGCGATAAGGAGAGCGATAAGCGACGTGTTGTGTTGCACTCCGCGGGATCTCCGTCACTCTCCAATTCCAACTAAGAACCTGTGCTTTACCATGTCAACCACCAGGTTGCCTTGTATTCCATCTATTCGGAAGCAGCAACTGCACCTGGAGTTGTGAGTATCAGTCATATTCCGTCCAAAGGGATTGTAATTGACCTCCTTTGCAGCTCAAGCTTGCGACATGCCGCACCACCAGGGGTCTATGTGAGCCTTGCGCCTGGTGACCCAACTCTGTGGAGTGGTGTCATCTTCGTTCGCTCCGGTAAGTAGCGTTTATAAAGTGCTTATTCTACCCACAGCTGAAACTCGGCTCTGCCTTGCCAGGACCCTACGCCTCCGCTATCCTTCGTTTCCAAATTCGCTTCCCAGATATCTATCCGGATCTGCCACCTCTCGTGACCTTTGCAACAGATGTCTTCCATCCATTGATTGTTCCCCTTACCACATACACATTCAGCACTAATTCGACGAGCGACGACCCGGTCAGCGCGACGGACGATGAACGGTTACCCCCCGGTGGGTTTAGCCTCAGACATGGATTCCCCCATTGGTTCGGCAGGGCCAAGCGAAGTGGACTTACATCCGGGCCTTCATCACGGAATGTGAGCGGGAAAAGTACAGGCACTGAGACGGAGGAAATCACCAAACCAACTGCTCCGTCAACAGAGGACGATGTCCCCTCTCACGCCCCTGAAGCGACAGAAACCGAAGAAGTTGCGGACAGTACCGAAAGTCCTCACATTGCCCAGATCCCCTCAGAATTTCAATTTGCAGAAGCAAGAAAGGTCGTCCCGGTCGCGGAACTTCTCAATTATATTCGCTCGACATTCGACGATGAATCTGTCCTTGACTCGTTACCCGTTGAGGTCGCCGGAAACCCGGGAGCATGGCATGCGTGGAAAGCACACCGCCGGGGAACTGATAGTTCTAAAAACTGGAAAAAGGGAAGTCCGCAGGCTCGGCAACCTGGAGATTGGCATTGGGATGGAATTTGGACTCGGCGGGTACATGACGAGATTGAAGCCAGTCATTCTGACCCCATGTTATTTGGAGGCGCTACCCGTGGTGGTGGAGATGAGATGGTAAGCATTGTCCAGTTGATATAGTGAAACAGGTACTAATCAAATTCAGATACGATTTTCGCGGTTGGACGACGCTACTATGAGCTCAGTAAAGGAGAAAATGGAGTCGGTGGTTAACGTACATACAGAGCAGTGATTCGTGCTTGCCTCAATATACCCAATTCTAGTCTTTTTCGCAGTTGCATCGTTCCTGCCGAATATGAATATACAGACGACTAACATCAACGAACTTTTGTGCCTCTCATCCTTACAATTTTCTCACATTCTACCAAGATGACCAATATCTTATCCCTTGATTTTAAGAGTTCTGCATTGCTTATCGCATTGGTTCTTGTTCCTATCGTCGTCCTCTTTTGCGCCGTGGCCTTGATCCTTGCTTGCTCGGAGTACAGATTCACCCGACCTTCGTGGCTCCCACGGTGGTGTCGTTGCCGAGATCGTCGGGGGAAACAAAAGAGACTTCGGTCTAACCTGGGAAGTTCTGTGGGAATTCGAGAGACTGAAATCTCCGACGGAGCGCTCGAGTATGAACCGCCCGTCACTGGTCTCGAGCATGTCTAGGGGATTCGCGACCGAGGAGATTCCGGAACCGCTTACGGTCAAGAGATGCAGCGTCTCACGAAGTCCTAGTACCAGCTCTTCCTCGTCCTACCCAGAAATCCCCGGCAGGAGTTCATCACTCATTGCGAACATGAGCGATGGCTCCTGTGGGCCAGTATCATCAACTAGGACGCCTTCCCTCAGCGATAGTCTCTACCGGATTGAAGTCGTGAAAAACCGCCAGCATGGGCTACATGCACGACGAGGTTCAAAAAGTTCTGAATTCTCCTCGATGAATGATTCGTTCATGGACAATGTGACTGATCCCCGGTCGCTTTTCCACTATGTTCCTTTGCTTTGCTAATTGATTCAATAGACTCCCAGGCCCACGCCCAAAGCACAGAGACACTGGGCGCAGTATCCTCAACTGGTCGTACGTTGGAGCTCTGGTTCATGGGACTCATCGCAGCTATCTCGACCGTCCGAATCTGGGAGTTACTGTGCTGAGTTGAAGCCCGCGGCCTCGGAGCTTCAGCGCTCCCTATTGAATTCCGAGACGTCAGATACGTCTAACTTTCTACACCCCATAGATCTGCCCATTTCTGTTGTCAATGTGAGAGCAGCCGCAAATACGACCCATATTGGAAAGGATGCTACATCATTATGGACTACGGTAACTGTCTCGGCCGATGTTAGTCCTACACCCTTCCCGGGGACCTCGAGGATTGCTCCCCTGGACATAGCCATTCTTCTTGATGCTCTGTGAGTGCTCGGCACTCTCAAGCCTCGAGGAAAACTAATTAGATGAGTTTGCAGGCGTCAACCATTAGTCGATCTTCTAACACAGACCACTCTTGGTTCTTTTGTTCTCGCCTCCCACCTAACATACAATCACGACAGGATTGCACTGGCCTATGTTGACGGAAAGGCCAATCAGGGGTTCCAGATGTTGCTTCCACTGGGATTTCACCCGATTGAAGCTATTCGGTCTGCGCTGAACACCTTTTCACGGCGCCAGCTGATCGACAATGAAGTTTGTTTTAACCTTGGAGATGTCATCCAACGAGTTTCTAGTATATTTGCGCATTCGCCTCGTGCGGCATTTTGCCATTTGTTCTTTGTCTCCGCAACGCCACCGAGGCACCTCCTGGTGCCTTGGATTGACCAAGCGATCGGCTTCCATACTATCACACCCCACGCATGCCTACCACTAGACAATAACCTGAGTCCGTCTGGATGGCATATATCATACACGGTGGGGGAGTCTGACACGGGCCCCAGAGAAACCCATTTCATCCGCAGGATGTCTCGGGTCATTAGACAATTGCGCACCGGAATACGCACTGGCTGCATTGCTGATTTGAAGATATCTATCGTCCCTGCACATGGATGCCAGATCCAGTCAGTCTTCGAGAACATCACCTTAATGTCTCTTCGGCCCGGTGAGACGTGGAGCATTCCAGTCCAAATTCGTGTACCTGGTGCATTCAGGCAATCATCCCAAATCGCACAAACTGCGTCTTCCCAGCAACACTCCTTGATCAACGAAATGATGAGTCGAATCAATTGTCTGCTGCAGGATTTCTCGTCTGATGAAATTACACAGCCTCTCCTCACTGCGCATGTAGTGTATCGGCATTCGTTGTTACCAGTACCTAGCACAATTCAAGTCGACACTCATCTTACCGTTATCCGACGAGAGGAAGTTGAGTTGAGTGCACCTCGGGGTTGCGTAGTGAGCATGGCAAGCAGTGCTCAAGACAGTGATTCAAGTCTTAGCTTGAGCTCCTAGTTGATGGGGACCTGAATTTTTATGATTTTGTTTTTTCAACCGGTTACTATATCATTATCAGCTTGCTTTCTGGTGTGCCATTGTATATATTGCTAATTCGTCTAGTTACAAAACGGTTGCTTTGAATGGCTTCAATGTTCAAGTTCGTGAGCTTTATTGAGTCAAAATGGTTAGGACCTAGTAGGCCCACTGGTCCTTAAGCATATAGTCGCAGCAAATTCCGTGTATTTAGTAGGCTCACTGATCTCTCTAGCAGCAATCACGTCAAATTCGAGGATAGACATTTCCTGCCTGGCGCCAAGTCTCCTTAATGAGATCCGCACATTTCTCACCAATTCCGTAAGCCGGCATCTGGGCATGACCTCCATGCAAAGTCGGCATGACACTACAGTCAGCCACACGGAGACCAGTCACACCCCTGACCTGCAATTTCTCGTCTAAGACAGCCATGGGATTATCCTCTCTCCCCATTGCACATGTACCCGCAGCATGATAACCTATAACAATAATCAGTATCCACAACCCAAGACCTAAAATTCCAGTAAACCAAACTTACAGGTCGTAGCATGCTCCTTAACATAAGGGACCCACTCCTCCCTAGTCGTATAGGTATGATGCTTCAAATTCGAAGGCCAAGACCCCTTAACAATATCTTTCGTCCCAGCTCCCTTCATAATGACCTCATTGCCAAATCGGCAAGCCTCACTAAGCAGCAACATGTCCAACGGGTCATCCAAATAGTTACAATCAACAACAGGATTTTCCAATGGATCAGCCGACGTAAGCGTAACAGAGCCGCGCGACTTCGGCGCAAATAATTCCGCAATCATTGAGAACGCATGCTGGTTGTTACCCGGGAACTGATCATACTGCTTCGGTCCACCGTAGCACTCTGTGGTGAAGAATTCGATGTTCGGTTGGTTCGGAGCTAGACCCATTGGATCGCGACCTGGGAGGCGGGGTGCATCTCTCCATAGGGGTTCGTTCTTCAGTCGCTCGTCTAATCTGGCGAAGGCGAAGATACCGAAGGGGAATGTGGATAGGAAGCCAGTCTTCTTCTCTTTCCAGAGTTTGTAGGTGTTTTCGAAGTTGTCGCCATGGTAGACGGCGTAATCGTTTGTCAGGCCCGCTTTTTCGGTTTCATAGAACATGAAGACGATCTGTTGGGTCAGTTAAGTTATGGTTCACTTCGGGCGTTGGGTACTTACTAGATGGTCCAAGAGGTTTCTTCCGACTCCGGGTGATTTGACTGTGATTGGGATGTTGTGCTTTTCTAACTCTTCCTTTGGGCCGATACCTGAACGAAGGAGAATGGCAGGACTGCAGTATGCGCCTCCGGAGATGATGATTTCCTTTCTGGCGAAGAATGTCTTGCTTGTGCCATCGTTCGCTTTGGTGATAACGCCCGACGCGCGAGTCTGTCCGCTTTGTTGCTTGAAAATCACTTTGTCAACAGTTGTATCGGTGGTGATCGTTATGTTGTTGCGGTGGTTTTTCCTTGTCACGAAATCGGCACCTGTTGTTCGAATCCCTTTGTATACTGTTCGAGGTACGTGACCACACCCTTGGGCGACGTCGCCGGTACTAAACATGTCGTGGTGCAGAGGCATTCCTTTTGACTCCATTGACTGGAGAATTAAATCAGAGATTGGAGCTAGGTCGTGGGGCTCTGTGTGGAGAGGTCCAGAGTAACCGTGGCTTTCGGCATCAGCTTTGTGCCACGGCTTGGGGTGGAATGTTTCGGCCTGTGACCATAAATTAGCATCAAATCATAGTGTATCAAGTGACTTCTCGATCTCTTGTACCTTTCTCATGTACTTGAAAAATTCCTCTCCACTCCATCCTTCCAAACCCCAATCATCGTAATCCTGCTTGGCGCCGCGGATGCAAAGAGTGCCATTGCAACCACTGCATCCACCGAGGAATTTACCACGACTCAACTTAACCTGACGATTATCGACACCCTTCATAGGGGGAGTGACAAAATTCCAGTCCGTCTCGGAGTCGAAATTGTTCGACCATCTTTTTAGGGTCAGCGACAACCTTTTTTCCCACGGCTTAGCGACCACTCACCCTCCTGCCATGTGTGTGTTCTCCAGGTCCTTATTGTGTTGACCAGCCTCGATGAGCAGAATCGAAATTTCTGGATTTTCAGCCAGACGAGCTGCGACAACACACCCGGATGTGCCGCCACTACCTCATGTCAGTGACCTGTCTTCTATTGGTAGGTTTGCAGGTAGCATGCTTACCCGCAGACAATATAGTCGTAAGTACTTTCGTTCGGAGCCGCCATAATGAATGAATCGTGGGAGGGTAATACAAAAAGTCCAGATCTCAGTAACAAATTCCCTGGCGATTTTCGCGTCTTAAAACCATTTGTACGACTATGCTGATGTACTAAGCCCCTCTCTACGGCACCTTAGCGGAGCTCTTAGCTCGGGAGGCGGTGGTCAATTCCGCCCATCTGCATAAAAAGGGTGAGCCAAGGGTATTTAACCGAGGTTTCGACAGCTTTTATTGGGTTTGGTGACTGTTAAGGCAACGGGGGCGGAATGTTCATAATTAGATCCCGATACCCCGCACGCACCGCCCAACTCTATATTTCATGTTCACCAATCAAATCCCATTGAACTCTAATTTCGCATGGAACGATCCGCGATTTTCTCGAATTTGGATCTTCGTATCTGGGGTCTGGGGTATGGGGAATCGGTGATGTCGTTCTTGGTGAACTCGTAGGTTTTTTTTTTTTTTTTTCCAAGCGGTGTAACAACGCGGTATCGCCAAGGTAAGAGCTTGCAAAATTGATCCCACATTGATTCAAGCTAGTCACTAGGTGCATACTATTGGGATGACTGTGACGCCGAAAAATTCGCCAAGGCTGGTGCTGCATCTCGATTCTGCTTACGGTCCCATACTGGATCGCCGTCATCATCGAATTCCGCCCACTGGAAGAATGTACAACTCTGTTTCCCAGGTGTGGTACCGGCGTAGCACATCCACATATACCTCCCACGATTTTCTTGCTTGCGCTGCGAGCATCGTAGAATTGCATGTGTCCCACAACGACAACGTGGCGTAAATCGAGGATGGAGGGTATCACGATACCAGCGATAAGTAATATTGATGCGACGATTTCCTGCGATGGGGTGCGGAGAGATAGTTTGAGCAGGAGCTATAGCGTGCTTCCATTCCTCTTGCATCTCAGCATGCATTATCAAAAGTGAATTATGTGGAAGGTGGATGGAGATTTGACCTTGAGCATCTGCACGCGCATTGGACGCTTTGGAGGATTTTGCTTTTGTGGAAGGTGAGCTAGCGTTTTGATCGTCGTTCGCTTCCGCAGCTCCACTTTCCCCATCTTCATCTTGGGCGACGATCCGGCGGACACGGAATTCTCGTTCCACGCCTAAACTCAGGCTACCAATTATTGGGTGTGGCCCGAGATAAGTTAGCTCATCAGCATGATACCCCACGCTCTCTGTAGGTCCGTCGTAGCAGTTCACAAAGGCTGCATTCGGTCGCCACTGTTTGGGTGACTGGTATTTCAGTTTCTTTCCGTCTGGGTAGACGTCTCGAATCCGATTTTGGATTTCTTCGTTCACGATGCGCTGCACTTTCCGGGAAACTGAACGTAGCTCTGGTGTTGCTTGTCGCACATTTGACCGATATGTGCCGCCGTACGTGTACTCTGATGTTTGTTGTTTGTACTCCTCCGGCGTAGAGACATATATGCATGCCGTGTGCGGGCTTTGCACCGTACGGTTGAAGAGTTGAAATTCATACCTGGAGAAGTGCTCTGACTCTTCCAGGAGCTCCGTCAAGAGCACATTGGCTTCTTCTGGAGGAAGGAAATTGTGGATGATTGTACAGGGTGTATTGACCGCGACGTCCTCGGGAGAATAGAGATGCAGAGTCTTTCCTCTCTGAGTAGCTAAAGGCTTGATATCTTTCATCGGGGTGAGAGATCCATCTTTGGATTTCTTTAGGACATGGGAGGACAATGACGTTTGAACCCCGAGAGATGAGCCAGGAGCTACTCGTTTTCTTGGTGTCACACTTCCCATGGAGCTCTTTGATAACAGCAAAGAGGAGGCGTTTTCAACCGATCCATCACAGGAGACAAGAATGTCAAGTAGATCATCTTGTTCAACCTCCGGGTGTAGTGATATGAGAATAGCTAGCTTAATGTCGGTCGATTCTTCACCGTCGGTGTTGATATTCTCGGGAACATCACCATCCACATTTGTCTGCTCTGGCTCCGACAGCCTTCGCTTTTTTCTGGAAAGAAACGTATCCATCGATTTAAAATTCCCAAACGCCACGATCCCGTTCAGCAACAATGCAATGGATAAATGAGGATAGAGAAATGATTGATAAGTTGACGATAAGGCGCTTATCAGCACATGACTCACATTAAAGTGACCAATGGCATCACAGATTCAGTCTCTGGCATAGTAGAACACCAGTACAAGAAAGAAAAGTAAAAATAATCAAGTATTGATGTGGACTTGCTTTTCCAAGATTGATATAAATAAGTCACAAATATGTCGTTATTCGTAAATCCATTCTAGCGAGATTACATACTGCTCCATTTTCCTTTTCCAAGGTATACTCGACCCTCGCGATGATATTCCACCAAGCGTTTCAGCTGCCTTAGTCCATCGAATACTTCAAGAAGCGCAGGTAAAGCCACCATAGTCCAGCCCCGGTAGTTCCCACGGTATTCTCCAGTATGATCAAATTGACTGGATTGCGCAGGACATGTCTCTTGCCAACACCTGGAGTCTGGGTAATTCTCCTCAACTAGCTTAACCCAACACCGACCCAGATCTACAGATTTTTCACTCATCGCACATGACTCAAGTATAGCTTTTAGATTCGCCAGTACCTGATCGTCAATCATCAGGCAGACTCGGAGTCGACTGGGTAGCTCCGTGGATGGGAGAAACAATGACACTTTATAGTCATGAAATGCCCGACGGACCCCATCTTCATCAAGGCCATTGTACTTTGCGTGGGCGGTAAATATTTTGGAGGAGTAGCTTTTTACCAATGCGTCAAGCTCCTCTTTTGAGCCTGTGAGCGTTTGACCTAGGGATTTGCTCACGGCATTATTCAAGCAGCGCAAGAAAATAGGAATGATGTGTTTCGTTTCGGGTGTATAGCATGTTCGATAGATGAGTGGGCCCCAGCTGAAAACAATCAAGTCACGTATGGGGCCTGCCGGAAGCGCTCGAAGGCCTGGGGATGTACCGAGTCGGCTGACTTCCTCTTGCAGAAAAATGGCGGCTGGGGAAGTATACTGCTCTGTGTCGGACATGATGGGGTTTAAAAGTTCCGATGTCGTCTCAACTGGAGAAAGAATTAACTTGACTCATATTTATTGTGTTGAAGTCGGTAGGTTTTATCACAGTGAAATGCAGTCATGTCGTGTAGGTGCAGAATCAAGACCATGGTGGCGTCATACCCTTTACCAGTTGGTCGAATCATGGTTCCGAGTGTATGGCGACCTAATTTTTGACAGGCCATTGGAATACACTTGGACCTTTCATATGGGGAAGATCGTATTCTCAGGGCTAATCCCTCTATCACTGGCTGGAGTTTTTGAGGTGTGGGTAGTTGACGTCAATGATATGCAGGGTTTCAGTAAGCAGACTACGGCTACGACAGGAACCTGACCATTAAATGGTCGGCGCAGTTGCAACGCATATTACAGGAATTATTGTACTAAGACTTTTTCTAAGATAATAAATTCAGTGATTGCGACAGCTCCCTTTATCCTTAGGAACGTGCAGGTGTGGACATATGTGAAGTATACCGAGCACCCTTGTCCAGCCCGATAAGGCGATAAGGATCCGGTAAACCTCGGTCCAGCTCAATTGATTCCCCCCGCAGTCGTTCATTCGTTCCTTTCTCTTAAACGCGTTGAATGTGATACGACTTTCTTATCGTGATACCCTGAATATTGATTTCTGACCTTTCTTTGACGCGTTTTTTTCTGTCTGTTCTTTTAAGTGATTGGGCGCTCCCCGAATCCACTCCTCACCATGCTGCAGTTCCGCACGCAGGGCTTCAACGGGACGGCCGTCAAATACTCTCCATTTTTCGATAACCGTATCGCGGTCGCGAGCTCTGCCAATTTTGGGCTCGTTGGGAACGGTCGGCTCTGGATCTTTGAGTTAACAGCCCAGGGGATTCAGCCCATGAAATGGTGAATACACGCTCACAAACACTTGTGTGAAATGGTGATTTCCAACAATAAACACTAACCATCTGGCGTGATAACCCTATTAGGTTCGCGACACAAGACTCTCTCTACGATCTGTCCTGGTCGGAGATCCATGAAAATCAGGTCGTCACAGCATCTGGTGACGGCAGCATCAAGTTATTTGACTGCACAGTTAACGATTTCCCTGTCCAGCAATGGAAAGAGCACAATCGAGAGGTGTTCAGTGTGAACTGGGGCCCAATCGAAAAAGACAAGTTCTGTTCCAGCAGTTGGGACAATACCGTACGCATCTGGTCACCACATCGCCAGCAGTCCCTTCTCACTCTCCCGATCCACTCCTGCACCTACTCCGCAACCTGGTCCCCACACAATGCCAACCTCCTCTCCTGTGTATCGAGTGATGGTCATGTGCGTCTATATGATTTCCGCACACCCGCCTCTGCCTCAAACCACCAAGTCATGACATTCCGCAATTCTACACCGCGAGGCACGCCCGGCTTAGATAAACTGCCACCCAACGCTACCATTCCCAACGAAGTTCTCACCCAAGACTGGAACAAGTACCGCCCGAACGTGCTCGCGACAGGTGGTGTGGACACTGCAATTCGGGTATTCGATATTCGGGCCTGTGAACAAGGTGCCGCGACAACCATGGTAGGCCACAACTATGCTGTCAAGAAAGTAGCCTGGTCACCACATCTCTCCAGCGTTCTACTGAGTGCTAGCTACGACATGACCTGTCGGGTATGGAGTGACAATTCAGAAACGGTACCGGCCGGTCAGGAATTAGAGTTTACGCGCTCGGGTCCAACACTTGGAAGGGAGCTGGGCCGGATGGCCAGGCATACGGAGTTTGCAACTGGTATCGACTGGTGTTTGTTTGGAAGTGAGGGCTGGTGTGCAAGTGTTGGCTGGGATGAGAACCTATTTGTGTGGGATGTTCGAGGATCCATGTCCTGATCGAGATGATTTTATTTTATTTGCCTGCATCTAAGGCCGTTCTTCTTAGCTGATACCTCAAGGGATTACTATTCTTATACGCAGACCATCATTATCAGAGGTCTTTCTGTTTGACACTTCAAAGTACATATTCTTACTTAGAGCATTTTATCACGAAGTGTAACTAACCCTGGAAGGCCATCTTCAAGATTTTTATGTGATGTAAACGGTTCGGTAATTTGAATTGCCTCCTCTTCGTAGACTCGATCTATCTGTTCACTTAGCCAAACCCAACATCCTAAGCTCTTTTGCGGATTCTGATTGATGAAGAAGACATCCCGAGGTCGCAAGCCGGGAAAAGCATGCCCAAAGTAATTGTTTCCAGTTTCTCACGGCCAGTGAAGGGCTCCCTGGAATTATGCGCTTTCATGTAATTCCTTACATGTCTACTGCAAAAGCAAGGTTAGTTGTGAATCCAGCTCAGATGATGTCTCGTTATTGTAGTTTCCTTGGAGCCAATTATATACATAATTCATCTTCTGCTCACGAGTATAAGGCATGCGATTCCAATTAAAACGCCCTCGCTCCCCTCTCCCACATCATCACGGTCCCTGTCCATCACTTGGGCAAACCACACAGTCTCTGCAGTGACTGGACACAGTAATGCAACGATTGTAAAGTTGAAGGTTCCGTTTACGGTGGGTATAGTAACGGTTTCGATATTGGTTATCGGCAAAGTGACCATGGACGCGACAGACATGTCAACACTTGGCAAAATCGTAACAGCTGCCAGAAGTGTCGCATCGGGATAGGTAGCAACAGGGGTGTTTCCCGAATACCTTTAACTCGTCAATATGATGCAGTCTTGCCGATCCATTTCTTTCTCGTTCTTAAAGCCTCCCGTATCGGCGCTGTGTAGGATAATCTTACCATGAAATGAGCTGCTCGATTGACCTGTAGGCAATCTTGCGGATGAAGATGTAGATGAAGAAAAAGACGAGCAGGACAATCTCCATTGATAATATCCACAGAATATATTTGACGGGGCATTGGAAGAAGCGATCTAGGAAGAGATCTAGGAAGAGGCTGAAGACTGCAGAAAACATGATGCTTTGCTAGGGCAAGATGGGAGGAACCGAGAAATAGAGAACTCAAGCCGAATGAAGAAGTGAAAAGGACTATTGTTGCTCTTGAAGTTACTGTGTTGATGGTCAGGTCCATGGTTTAGGGGAAGAGCAGACAGTGCTCTTTCCATTATGCATCAGAAACACTACAGCATTGCTTAATGTCTTCGCCTTTCATTTTATCAACTGACAATGCATGTTAGGAAAGCGAATGACTTCAAGCTAGAAAGGGGACTGTGTATGTGATTCCAAAGTCTATCTTGACAACAATCCGCCAGATCATTTCGTGGAATGTGTACAGTTCCTCGTCCTAGTCTCCACTTCTATTATGCCTGCCACCACTAATAGTTCTACCGAGAACAGTTAGCTCAAAAATGCTTAGTTGTCTCCCTGAGGTTCCATTGAGTCTGGACCAATTGGCGCCTGTGTTATAGCAGCTTCATACCAAAGACTTGTCCAATAGCTCGGTCGAGTTCCTTGTTGTCAGCTTCAACTCTAGCTCAAATTTTCGGATAAGTATCCTTGGACTAGCCAGTTGTCCCAGCGATTCGATGCCTGACAGGTGCTCGTGTGGGGGCGTGGCGATCAGCCGAAAGTTCGGCTACACGACCACGTAATCGGGACGCGTGATGAGGTGCTACAATATCGTCATCAGCTCCCACTCAGATTTCAGAATTATGCAGACAGTAAGATCGCGATACAGAATCATCACGATAACCTTTGCGCGCTTTAGCTCTGCAACTGCCCTTTTGCTCCCCAGTCTAATTAACTCCATGGTATTGCTTGGGCTCGCTGCATGGACGACCTAGGTGCATGTAGCCCCGCATTGTTTAAAAGACTAATCAAATCACACTAAGCACCATATCCACTCAACTGCTGATGTGTATACAGTGTGTACCCCGCACAGTTGAGATATCGGGTTATCGGCAAGCGTGACATTGGGGAAATGTGCAAGTCGGACAACCAATTGCGTGATTTATAGTCCCGATTCTTCGGGAATACATGTACCACTCCTCTATCAGCAGATTTACTATAAAAGAAAGTAAATCTGGCCCGATCCATAGCCTCAGGTTGTGCTTCACATTATCTACCATCATGGCTCCTATCCCTGGCGACTCGCTGCCTGTACGCCCTGCGCCCAATAACGAGCAGCAATACCCTACACCTCTCAAGCTCAGCGGTGCTTTAGATCAACATGAGTTTGAAGAAACGACCCCAGTGATTGGTCGCGAATTCCCCAAAGTCAACATCGTCGACGACATCTTGAATGCTCCAAACGCAGATGAGCTGGTGCGAGACCTTGCTATCACAAGTAAGTGTTCAAAATCATCTTGGATTGTCAAATACTGACCTATAAATCAGTCTCCCAGCGTGGCGTGGTCTTCTTCCGCGCCCAGAATAACCTCACCGATGCCCTCCAGAAGGAACTAGTACACAAACTAGGCCAAGCAGCCGGTAAACCCGCCGACTCAACGCTCCACATCCACCCTGTCCTAAACAACACCAACGAATTCGGCGTCGACGACGCCCAAGTCAGCACAATCAGCTCGCTATCTCGCAAGAAGATGCACCGTCACGACCAACAACGCAACAGACGTCGCTACGACTCTGCACAATGGCACTCGGACATCCAGTTCGAGCCCGCACCGGCAGATTACACCTCTCTTCGATTAACCCAGCTTCCCAAGACCGGTGGTGATACGCTCTGGGCATCAGGGTATGAGATGTACGATCGGTTTTCGAAGCCGTACCAGAAATTCTTCGAGAGTCTTACTGCAACCTACACTGGCACAGGCTTTATCCAAGCTGCAGAGAATGACCCCAAGAATGTCTTTATCTACACTGAGCCTCGTGGCAACCCGTTGAATATCGGAAAGGAGTTGTCTACTGTTCATCCTATTGTGCGGACGAATCCCGTTACTGGGTGGAATAGTATCTATGCTGTTGGGCCTTTCCCGAAGTATATCAATGAGCTTAACCCAGAGGAGTCGGATGAGCTTTTGAAGAAGTTTTATACCACAATCACCGAGAACCATGATTTGACTGTGCGGTTTAAGTGGAGAAATGAGAATGATATTGGTAAGTTGGATCTATGCTGGTAGTAATTTCGTGGTTAGTTGCTGACTGTTCTATTCTAGCTATTTGGGATAACCGCTCTGCTTTCCACACTGCTACTTTTGATTATGAAGGACTTGGAGAGCGATTCGGTCACCGTGCCGTTGGTATTGGCGAGAAGCCTTACCTCGACCCCAACAGCAAATCGAGGACTGAGGCTCTTGCTGCCGAGGGCGTTTGAGCTTATAAGACAGGCGGAATTGTACATAAATACTTCTAAGCTAGCTGGAGTTTCTGGAATAATTACTTTCATAGTTTGATCTATCAGCCAGAGCAACTAAGCATCACGGTCATTGCATTTCGTAATTTTATGTCCAACGCTAAGAATGCCTATAATATGCATCAGACCCGCTCACAATTTACCTGTCATGCATGACTATGTCTGCTTAAACAGCGCGTCGGATTCAAATCGCTGCGAATATGACTGCTATTTTGACCCATGGGTCGTTTGCCATCACGTTATGCATGCCAATCTGGCATGCATGACCAACTGCGCAATGCAGTCGCGCAATCTTGAATCGCCGCGGCGAACATTGCATCTCCAATGAGAAGTCCTTCTAATGATAAATAGGTTCCACCAATTTAACCCAATCTGCGCTCGGTCTTGCCGCGCTCCTGTTCCCGAACAGCAGCGATCTCCTCCTTGGAAGCATTGACAGCAACGTGAACCTGATTGAAGGGGTTCTCTTCGCTCTTCTCGAATTCCTTGCGGCAGAGGTCCATGCGCTGCTGTCGTCGCAGGCCGGGGTTCTCCTCCTCAATCTCGGGCAGTCGACGGGCTTCGAATGCAGCGTAGGCGGCCTTGAATCGTCGCTCGGGGTGTCGCTCTACCTTGGTAGATTCCTTGCCCGTCAAAGACAAAGCATCCAGCGCATTGTCAATACCGGAAGCGTTGAGGGAGGTTCCCTTCTTAGAGGGCGCATCATCCAGCTGTGACAGATCGAGACCACGGTTCTTCTTCTGTGCGGTCTTGGCTCCGGCACCCTTAGGCTTGGAGGGGGCAGCAGCTTCTTCCTCGGCTATGAGAGCATCACGCTCGGCCTTCTTGCGAGCGGCTTCGGCTTTCTTGGCTTCGGCGTCCTCCCTAGCAAACAAACTTTGTGTTAGCCATTGATCTCTTCATTGGCAAAGAGCAAAGTTTATACTTCTTAGCATTGCTCTTGGATCCCTTGGACCATTGCTTTTCTTCCTCGACGGCCTTCTTCTGGTCCTCAGCGGCCTTCTTCTGAGATGCGGCGTCGGCTTTCTATTCAATCGTTAGCATATTCTGGCGCGTAGTGGCAAGGATGGCGGGGGCGGGGTTGTGTCAATACATACGCGAGCGTTGCCAGCGGCCTTCTTGGAGTTCTCTCCAGCTGCTTTCTTGCCACCCATGTTGTTAAGGCTTGTCCTCTGTTTGATTTGCTGTATTGATCGGGGAAAATGGACAAGTATGAAGAAGAAAAAAGTGGATTGCTGTTCGGTGATTTGATCCGCCTGGTGATTATGCCGGTGCCGAAGCGGGCGGTGTCTCTGTGACTAATCTATACTTCAGCATGAACAGGTGCGTCATGTTTATTGTTGAGTCTTTGCTTTGAAAGCCCCTTGGTATGCATGTGAAAGTAGTTGCTTGCTTAAATTACTGCGTAGGCTGCTTCTTTCATCTGATAATCAATTCATTAAAGCCAGCGCTAAGCCTTGTTTGTTCGTGGCGTGGTTATCGTCCCTTAATGCCTGAAGATCTAGGTGTCACTTCCCCCAATGCGTCGTTTGTCATCATTTAGCTCCACCTGAGCATCTTGAGATCTATCATCCTGGCTGTCCATTTGCCAACATTTCCTCTGGCCCTACAAGTCCCGGTGATGGCCTTCGAATAGTCTGGGCAATTGATCATCAGCGACTTCTGCCCTACCGTTTCTACCGTACGCCTCGTCGTTTCTCCGTTCAGCTAGCGCATCTGGAATCTTCCTCCTTTCCAGAGCATGATCTAGCTCCCCTCACCACCACAATGACGTTGTTCTCCAGTTTCTTGCAGCTCCTGTCGCTGCTTCTGCTCATTTGCGCAGTGACCGCGGAGCACACATCCAACTGGGCGGTGCTGGTTTCAACCTCCCGATTCTGGTTCAATTACCGTCACCTCGCCAATGTCCTATCCCTATACCGAACTGTTAAACGGCTCGGCATTCCCGACTCACAAATCATCCTCATGCTGCCTGATGATATGGCCTGCAACCCCCGCAACGCCTTCCCTGGAACCGTATACAGTAATGCGGACCGCGCCGTCGACCTGTACGGCGACAACATCGAGGTGGACTACAGGGGCTACGAGGTCACAGTGGAGAACTTCATTCGCCTCCTTACCGACCGACTCGACGAAGACGTACCACGCAGCAAGAGACTTGGGTCTGATGCGGGCAGCAATGTGCTTGTATACATGACCGGCCACGGAGGAGACCAGTTCCTGAAATTCCAAGACGCGGAGGAGATTGGTGCATGGGATTTGGCCGATGCATTTGGCCAGATGTGGGAGAAGAAGCGCTACCACGAACTATTGTTCATGATTGATACTTGCCAGGCGAATACTATGTACACCCACTTCTATTCACCCAACATCGTCGCGACTGGATCCAGTGAGCTTGATCAGTCTTCTTACTCCCACCATGCGGATAACGATGTCGGAGTTGCGGTTATTGATCGCTGGACCTACTACGTGCTTGAGTTCCTCGAAACCCAAGTGACCAGTGCCAATTCCAAGTTGAATCTAGGTGATCTGTTCGACTCCTATGACGAATCGAAAATTCATTCACAGCCCGGTGTGCGATGGGACTTGTTCCCCGGTGGCGAACAAGAAGGCCGTCTTCGAACTGTGGTGGATTTCTTTGGCAATGTCCAGAATGTCGAGGTTGAAAATGCCAATGCAACAGAGCCGGGTTCCCTGAAGGAAGACCTGGCTGAGATTGCGCGACTGGTGGAGAAGTGGCAGAAGCGCGATGTTGAGTACTCTGCCATTCTGAACAACTCGACCGAGCAACAGACCGGCTCGCCTTCAGTTCATTTGCCCCGGAAGCAGACTGTTGGACCCACACGAATGACAGACGATAGCAGCTGGGGCAAGCGCCTGGTTGGTATATCCGTTGTGGGAGCATGCACTGCGATCTGGGTTGCCGGTTCATATCTTGGGCGTTCTGTGGCTTAACTCAATGAAGCCATAAATCTATTTTTGTCAATTTTTAGCCCAGGATCACTGTATATAGCATGTTATTGGAGCTCGGCGTTCAGCGTGATGTTAGGCAAGGTGCCTATCTTATATCTACGATTACTTTTCAACACATTTTGGCATACAAAACAATTAGCATTCATACTCAAATGCATCAAGAAGCATATCAGTTGTGTATGAGACAATCTGCAAAAGATGGTTCGAAGCACCAATGAGCTGTCTTGGAATTGGGCCACAAGTAAGCGGGTCGCATGATTGTTAAAGTGTAGGGTTATAGCGCGCACTAATCTTGTTTAATGCATTGTATGGGGCATTTCGAGTCATAATCAAGAGAAATTTCAGGTAGAACAGGAAAAAGGCATATGTTAGCACACTGTACAGTTGCATCTATACAGATTTTCCTATGCAAAACCACTTAAGCATCGCCTCTACAAAGATATACGCAGTAGCAGATTTGTGGATTGTGAAATTAGTCAAGGAATCATCCCATGCAGATTTGCAGTGAATAGACCCAGAATAATAGATAATATGTAAGTAT
This sequence comes from Penicillium frequentans, assembly GCA_028828275.1. Lineage (NCBI taxonomy): Eukaryota > Fungi > Ascomycota > Eurotiomycetes > Eurotiales > Aspergillaceae > Penicillium > Penicillium frequentans. The sequence continues at coordinate 768,186 of JAQIZY010000012.1, forward strand.
CAAGCAGGGGGAAGTAATTAAACGAATAATTCGACTGTCTCGGCGACCGATGGAATCCAGTGGCACGTGCCCGACGCGTCGCGCTTTCCCTTCCGGAGCAACTAGATTCGACCGCAATCAACCTCACGATAATTCCCCAACTTTGCTGTACTGTGCTTTGCTTTGCTTTGCTCCGTTCTATTTTCTATTTTTAATTCTTCATGCTCACATTCATCTCCTACCCTCCTCCTTAGCTGGCCATGTATCTTCCGCGCCAGCTCATCTCCCAATTATACCTTCAACTCCTCCGAACTCAAAACCCGCAATCCCCGTCTGTCCTGATCCTTGTGGCACTCGAACCCGACGCGCTATGTGCTTGTCGAATCCTCACCGAACTATTAAAACGCGACTTTATCCCTCATAAAATACAACCAGTGGGCGGCTATGGCGACCTTGCGCGCGTGGGGCAGGACCTGGTCCAGCCGATGCAGACCACCAATGGCGGTTCCGGAGGTGTGGTCGTGTGTCTTGGTGTAGGAGGACTGGTCGATTTGGCAGATATCCTGGGATTGAACAACCCTGAAGACGGTTCAGAGAATATGGGAGGGGTCGACATCTGGGTCTTCGACGCGCGCCGGCCATGGAACCTGGGCAATGTCTTCGGAGGTCAAGGTGGTATGAGCTCAGCGATGGCTGAGATCGATATAAACGCACGACGGCGCGGGCGCGGAGTTGATAACGGGTGTATCACCCCTGCTTACACGTCGAAGAACGGTGGCATTGTCGTGTTTGACGATGGCGATATTGAGGGAGATCTCAGCAGTGAACGAGAGGCATACTACGCCCTTTTGGATATGCCCGAGGTTGACGAGGGTGACGAGAGTGATGATGGATCTATTGGTGAGGCGGACGATGAAGACACACAGCCTGGCTCGAAAAAGCGCAAGTCTTGGTCCGGCCGCGAGGATGAGGACGATTCAGACGAAGATGACGGACCTCCACGGCAGCGAAAACGCAGCAACTCCGTACGTGCATTTGTTTCTTTTTTCTTTACAGCCGATGTTGGATATTAGATCAAGGGCTAACATACTGCAGGGGTCTTCATTTGTCACATCACCCAGTCGGGGAAGGAGGAATGGGATCAACTCGTCCAACTCATCACGTTCTGCCACCCCTACCAGTGATTCCCCATCGCCTGAAGAGCAAAAAGAACCATCGGCACGATCTTTGAAGCGGCGCTTAATTCGACTTAAAAAGAAACACGAGGCGGTATTGCAAAATTACTACGCGTCAGGTACATCATACTCCGAGCCAATCTCTTCTTTGATCTACTCCCTAGCATCGGAACTTGGCCGTGAGGACAACGACCTTCTTTGGCTTGCGATTATCGGTGTCTCCAGCTTAGAGCTTAGCGGCCGAACCATGACTGGTGTGGGCATTTCAAATACTTCGGATTCGGGAGGTTCTGCAGGCTGGGGTGGACAGCGTGGAGAACATATTCGCCAGATTCTACGAGATGAAGTCCACCGTCTCAACCCACCTGACCCATTGGAGCAAAACCGAGATATTAGGGGCGAGATTCATGGAGTCATTCCAACTACAGCTAGATCTCCCACAGACACATCAATCCGTCTTTCCCCAGAGCCGCGTTTCCTGCTTGTTCGTCACTGGTCGCTCTATGAGAGTATGCTTCACAGTCCTTACTTGGCCCCAAGGCTCCATGTCTGGACTGAGAACGGTCGCAAGCGACTGCACAAATTGTTTGCCAAGATGGGTATCAGTCTCACCCAGTGTCACCAATACTATACACATATGGACATGGAATTGAAGCGAGTGCTTCGGGGGCGGCTGCTCAAGTATGCACCGATGTATGGTTTGGATGGTCTGGTTCCTCCAGAACCATCTGGAAACTCTAGTTCCCGTGAAGGCTGGGGCTTTGTTCGTTGCTGGGGCTGGAAAGCATGTCTTTCTGCCACAGATGTCGGCGTTATTCTCGGAGCTATGCTCGAAGTAGGCCCACACGAGACTACCCCCTCCTGGGATGCAGCACGTATACCTCGATTACAGAGCTCAACGAACGCTCCTGAAAATGCAGGCGCTTTGGAAGAATCCGATTCGGCAAGCATTATTCCTCGCTTTTTCAGTGCATATGACGCCACGTCCCTCACATCTGAAGCGCCTACCATTCTGATGGGGGCCTTGCCCCTGGCTCAGCATCTCCACCGTGCGATCCTTCGCACTGGTACATCACTGCTCTCCAAGCACCAAATTCGACATCTTCGAGCCTTCCGCATTGCTGTTGTCAAGGATGGGCCGGATGTGCAGCTTTTTACGAACCCTGGGGCTTTGACAAAATTGGCCTTGTGGATTGCGGAAGCCATTCGAGTACAAGAGCGTGAAAAGGGTGACTCAGTGAAGATTGGGCGGAAACGAGCTGCCGGTACTCCTCTCGTCCTTGCTGGGCTTGATGAGGCCCGAGATCTATATGTCGTGGTAGGCACTGGTGGTGGTGGCGGCGTGATCGACTTTGCCGCCATGTCGAAGCGTCAAGAAGAGCGGCGCAAGAAGAAGGAGGCTAAGGAGAAGAAAGACAAGGCGCGGGCGGAGAACCGAGCCAAGCGCGCTGCTGAGCGTGCCGAGCGAGAAGACGATGAAGCTGAAGAATCTGAAGACGAATCCGAATCGTCCTCCGAATCTGAATCTGAATCCGAAGATGAGGAAGACCCTCGGGGCAAGAAGCACCTGTTGCGCAATCGGTTCGGTATCGCCTTCCAGGAAGTGGTCCAGGAGACCAGTGCCCGTGTCCGTATTGACAGCTTCGAGCACTGTGTGGTCGAGGTAGCGAAGGACGACCTCGGAGGTTTCTTGGAGGCACTGAGCTTCCGGAGCGTGGTGGGCTAAGAGCTCATTCACACTAAAACTCACATTCTTTTACGCAGTCTACGACCTGACATATTGCACTATTTACACGCTTTTTGAGTTATGGGGGAAAGGACTTGGGTTTGAGGATGCGCTGGACTGAAAGGGACTACATGATCAATGAGCTGTTGCATTCACGTCCGTTCTCTTGCATTTCTAAGGTCCTTTGCGGACAATGGCGTTTGGAGGTGCTGTGTTTTATTATCGTCATCTAGTATTTGGTAGCCATCGATCTCCAGCAATGAAATCTACTTTGCATCGGTCTTCTCTCCGATTAGTTCTCCCCGCATCCCCGCACCAACTGCGCCACGGTTACCGAACTCCGTCTTTCTCAGTCATTATAGATCGACCTCAAAACTAATTGATCCATACAACGAATTCCTACTTCCCTTTCCTTTACCTGATTGAGTATAATGTCGCAACCACAATACCCTTCTCTACCTCGCGAGAGTACGCTCGCCCAACTCCCGGCAGAGTACCCCACCGACACCCAAGACCAAATCTCCCAGATCCTCGCAACCTCCACGATCAACCGTCTCGTCGTGCTAGACGACGATCCAACCGGCACACAAACCTGCCACGACATCAATGTCCTAGCCGTTTGGGACATCCCAACCCTAACAGCAGAATTTCAAACCAATTCCGCAGGATTCTTCATCCTAACAAACTCTCGCGCCCTCCCACCCAAAGAAGCCGAAACCCTAATCAAAACAATATGCGCAAACGTCTCTGCTGCCGCCCAATCCACCGGTAATAAAGTCGACATCGTCCTCCGCGGCGATAGCACACTGCGTGGCCACTTCCCACTAGAAACGGACGTCGCACAGTTCGTCTTCGGACCAGCAGACGCACTAGTTCTAGCACTATTCTTCTTCCAAGGTGGCCGGTATACCATCGACGATGTACATTACGTCGCAGAAGGAGATCAACTTGTTCCAGCGGGCTCAACACAGTTTGCGAAAGACGCAACGTTCGGTTATAAGAGCTCCAATCTACGTGACTATGTCCAAGAAAAAGCGGGCGGGCGGTTCTCAGGCGATCAATTGCACTCTGTGACTATCGATGAGATAAGGCGTGGAGGCCCCGAGGCCGTTTGTGAGAAATTGCTCGCCTCCCCAGCTGGTGGTGTGATCATTGTCAATGCAGCCGCGGAGTCCGATATGCACGTCTTTGTCGCGGGTTTGTTACTCGGTATGTCTCCATATCCCTCTTAAGGCTAATAAAAAGATATGGTCGAGCAAAGTCTAATCCATCTTAGCTGAATCAAAGGGTAAACACTTCCTCTACCGTACAGGCGCAGCATTCGTCTCAACAAGACTCGGGATCCGTTCCAAAGCCCCCATAACCGCGACCGAGCTTGAACTTCCCTCACCACGACAAACTGGTGGCCTTATTCTGGCGGGCTCATATGTACCAAAGACAACAGCCCAACTAAAAGTGCTGACAGACCGCCGTGGAAGTATGGGTCAACTCGCAATAATCGAAATCAAAGTCGAGGAGCTCATCGCTTCGCCTGAGACGGCTGAGGAGACTGTGTCGCGTATCGTGAGGGAGACGGAATCGCATCTAAGTGCTGGGACGGATACGCTGGTTATGACTAGTCGGAAGCTTATTACGGGGGAGGATGAGCTTTTGTCGTTGAGTATTGGGGCTCTTGTAGCCGAGGCGCTTGTTAGTGTTTTACAGCGGGTTGAAGTGCGGCCTAGGTATATCATTGCTAAGGTATGGTTTCTTCTTCACTGCTTGGCTTAGTGCTACTTTGTGACTGGTATATTGACGGATTCTTTTCTCTTTAGGGTGGTATTACCTCTTCTGATGCGGCGACAAAGGGATTGAACGTCAAGCGGGCTCTGATTGTTGGTCAAGCTGCTCCTGGTGTGCCTTTGTGGAGGTGCGATGAGACTACATCTCGGCATCGGGGTGTGCCTTTCGTTGTATTTCCTGGTAATGTGGGTGGGGAGGAGACGCTTTGTGAGTTGGTTGAGGGATGGAGTTAGAAAAAAATACTAGACTAGATGGAGATCATATGGAAGATGCAATTCAAATTAGACTGTATTCTTAGCTGTGAACTTTACAAAGTACCCTCAGGGAGTAATGGACTCCCACCAGAAGCTAACACTAGCGCCAGCACGCATGCCACGGATGTAGTGCCACCACCCAATTGGGATGTACAAGCACTCACCCTCATGCAGGACAGTCTCAACGTACTCCGCCTTCTGGAAACCAGGCCACTGCTCCTCCCAATGTTCAGCCTCGGCGGGTGAAAGCTCGATCGCTGCAATGTCGACCTTGGAGGTGTTGGACATGTCAATAAGTCTCTTTGTGGGTTTCTGGTCTGGTGCACCCTTTTCCGGTGCTGATGTTACCCACTCAGATTCACGGGGGTGGATTTGTGAAGCTGGGGTATGTGGTGAGTAGAGACGGACGTACTTAGTACCGACAACCTGTACTAGGATATTGTGGTAGGCATCATGGTGTAAGGGGGAGATGGTCCATGAGGGCCCAACCCAGGTATTGATAAGAGGCTCACTAGGCATGCTTGTCTGTGGGCTATTGTCGGACTCGTCGTCAATAGATGGCGGTGATGGCGGTTCCTGGTCCTCTTTGGGGTCGGTAGAAAGCTGCAGTGTCTCAGCGATCTGAGCCTTCAATTCGGTCTGCTTTCGTCGTTTCGCGAGATACACTGGAGTTCCAGCCTCCGGAAGAGGCGGATCAATGTAGCAATAATCAGGAACTGCAATGTCGTTGCGGAGCTCAGGGATCTGGCGCATAAGATCGTGTTGTGCCATGTATCCTGTCTCGCCAGACTCTTGCTCAGTAGTTGACTGGTCATCTTGGTGGCCATTCCAGAGATACTTTTTAGCAAATTCCTGGATTTCCATAATCTTCTGGCCCCACTCTTCGTCTGTGTACGATCTTCCGACTTCCACAGGAATCAAACGTTTGCCGTTTAGTGTGCGATTCCACCAGTACTCTCGCGAAGCCCAGGGCCGGGTATTCATTGCGGGCCAGTGTTCAACATTATCAGTAATCACGAGCGGAGTTCGGATATTTTCGATATGGTTCTCCATGTACGCCATGGAAGGGTTTGATACCCGGTGGATGGGATGATCCAAACGGGGTTCGGGAATTGACGTGGGGGGAACATGGGACGGTGCATTTCTGGCACGGTCTTTTGTCGCTTTGGGGGAGGGCCCTCTGGTTTCTTAGAATCCTCAGATCCAGCAGGCTCATCGTCCCATTTGTCCGTGGCCAGTTTGATTTCAGAAAATAACCTGTTAATCAACTGCTCGCGACCACGTCCACCCGTCATAATCAATGCCATGTCAAGGGCATGAATAGCGTCTTTCACCCAGCTCGCTTCAATATTGATTTTTGTAGTTGCTTTGTAGCTCTTGAGCTCCTCGGTGAGTTTTTCAATATTGATTTGGGCCTTCTCGGTTAAAGGGGGATACTGTGGAGCGAGATCACAGTTGAGAATGATAAGATAACATGCTTTGACGATCGACGCATCAGTGTAAAGGCCATGCCAGCATTCAGGAACCTTGTGCAATGGGAATACATTCAGTTGTTCATAAGCGTAAGCAATGGCGTCGTTGGGCGTATTGAAAAGCAGTTCTTGAATTGGCTCCCCGTATTCGATGACTGGGTCATCGCTCAGAGTTGAAAGTGCCTGTTTAATGGCTTCGGCGAGACTCATGGCGACAAAGGATGGTGCGGTTTGGCAGGAAAAACGTAGGGCTCACTAACGACGGAATTTCACCAGGCGCGTAGCCGAATTCACAATCGTTTAGCCCTCGCACGAGAGAAAGAGGGAAAGAAAGCCCTAGAGTAGGTTTGAGCTGTTTCAAGCCAACAACTGAACCTGCCTTAGGTAGTAGACGAAGATCTCCTAAGATCTTTCATGGAACGTGTAGCAAAATTCGCAAGAAAGAGGGCGGTTTCAAGTTGAGTAACTCAAACTGGCTTCATAGATAGAGAGATGATTCATGAGATGTAGCAGAGTTCACAATCTTGTAGCATCCATGGATCCATGAACGCGCATATGCGGGGTCAAGAGGAGAAGGCGAGGAGAGTGAGTCTAAGTTGTAAGTAACTGAAGCTGTCTTCATCATTTGTCTTATCGATAACGATAAGGATAACGATAACGATAAGAGCTCCATGGCTGGTATAAACGTGGTTCAAACCCTGGAAGGTCCCAAAGTCCATTTCAGAAGATGTTATAAGTATACTTCGGAGTTTGATGGTCATAGGGATTTCAATGTGCTGTTGATCAAAGTCCACGGGTGTTGATTTATAAAATTATATAGTTGATTCAAATGTCGGTCCATTGCTGAGCATGCGGCCTTGGGCGATATATATTTTCAGTAATCGTGCCGAGCACGAAGAAGTGAACGATAGCCATGCAAGTGTAAGCAGGGCAGGAAGATGTATTGGAAGGAAAGAAGAAGAAGAAAAATTATAGCTAGGTATACTATGCAGAACGCATCCATGGATGGTGAGAAGCAAAAGCACGGGGAAGGAAACGTTCCATCTTGTGCGCTGGAAGCCCATGAATTACATCATATGACTATATCTAGCTCTAAATAGGCAATGCTCCTTCAAATAATATCATACGAGGCTGACAGGCAGACATTCGAAGATTTCCGACAAAGCATGTAGTATTGCACGGTGCTTTAGAACAACCTTGGAACTTGACCTGGAGCAACTCAATAGTACGAAGTCCATAGATTGTCCGTCATATTAACAACATTCTCAGTCAAATGGCACATAAAGCTGAAGCTTTGGAACAATCATCCCACTAGATTTTCATCAGGCACCCCTTTGTCAGGCCGACACAGTATCTTGCCTCACCGTCCCGCCCTATTCCAACGACCCCATCCATGCATGAAGCCGACGTGGCTGACGGATCGACCTGTCGAAGACACAACCAGCCAATAAAACACCCCGAGCCCTAGTATTGCCCCAGTTAAAACCAAACGCTTATGCACAGATCGTCGTTGGCGCAAACATCATACTACTAGCTTGGCGGGGCGGCTTCGAGCCTGGACCTGACGTCGGGGGCGTACTTTCCCTCGTTCGCGTTTCCACTTTGTGTATCAGTGGCATTGGCGATTCAGGTTCCTAAATATACAACTGAGGCTCGCAGAAAAAGTCGCATATTCACCTGGGACGTCTCAGGTACAAGCCAGCAAAATCAGCCATGCATTCAAGGAAATATAGTTCGACTAGATAGGCTTTCGATGCCCGGCGCATCGCAAAAAGTCAAAAACATTGGGATTGAACGACGCCAATCAATTCCTGATTGGTGACGGTACTTTTGTTTGATTCTCGCTCAGATTCGGCTGCAAGGCTAGACCCAGGTCGATCCATTTCTGTGTGGCTAATTGACCCGAGCCTGGTGCGTGGGTGGCTTTACACTTGCACTTAAAAGAATGGATGGGCCAGAACATCAGATCCCTGTTTACTGAAAATCTTGATCGAAGAAAATCTTGATCGAAACTGGGAATCTCCTCGACAATATCCCAGTCGGTGGGGTAGAGTGCATCAAGACGGGATTACCCCTGCTGGTTCCCAATTTTGGAGCTGTCATGGAGCCCGGGTGGTCTGTTCAACTGCATTCGGTGTACGGCGCCTACATGACCTGTGTGTACATACAGGATTGGGTGAGATTGTTTGCCGAATTGAAATTCCGGACTTACAAAGTACCTTGTGGGTATATGTGCGTTCCTGTTGCTTGGAGTGATTCGCCAGTTTCGTGCCGAAGGTCATGAACCGTGGGCCAAGATACATATCCGATCAAATGGGTAATTCTCAATAAAGTCAGTCATGGGACTAATGCGACGGGTAATGCACAGACACTCAGATCAGTGATTGATTCGACATGCATAAGGTGACGAGTTTAGGAATCGGAACCTTGATCGCATGGTGTGCAGCAGGGACCGGGGTAAGGAGAATTCAATCTATCAAGAAGTGCGGTGATTTGGAATCATTTGAGCAAGGTCACCGAGACAGTGCAACCACCACATCTCATGGATGTCCCTGTTTCTGCAATGATTGGTTCAAAATCCTGGTCCCCTGCTGAGCTGATCACAATTCTGGCCTTCGGATGGCTGTCACATCTGCGGCGCGTAGGCTCTGGGCTGGTGATTAACCCAAGACAAAAGTACGAGAAATGGATCCATGATGCTTTAGCTTGTACTTCTGGCAAGTCGGGGTCCCAACAATTTCATCTCTATATGCAACAGTTCATTTTGTGCATAAGCTGTAGATTTGACGTCAATCAAGCCGACTGAGGTCATGATATGAAAATTGGTAGAGTCCAGACCACCTGAGAGTAGAATAGATGCTTCTTATTCGATGCAGAAAACTTTGAAATGAAGCAGTGAGTCTCAAAAATGGGCATCGAGTCAACAATCCTTCGATTGCTATAAGTTGGTATATAGATGTGCCTAGATCGCGAGTCCAAACAAATCGAATAGCATCAAATTTTGGCAGGCCCACCCAGTATACAACCATTGCTAACAACCTTGGAATGAAGTATTCCTTCGAATCCTCCGGTGCAGGATCTCATCAAACCAGGTTAGTACATTCGTCACCCAGCATAAGCAACTAGTCTCTGGATAGCAATTAGCACCGGATATACATCCAAGCTGGATTTTTGGCCCCCCGGGGGCGAAAAACAATCGTACGTATAGCACAAATGTACTGTAGTCAATCACTGCAGGGGCAATTGGATGCATCCAACGAGACTAAAATACCCAGAATGCCACCGCCCCGCACGGAAGGACCGAGTCGGAAAAAAGCGACTAAGTACGAAAGTCGAAAGTACGTGTCAACTCCCGGGGACAAAGTACGCGCCACGAAAGTCGGCAGAAAGAGGTATCCACTAAGCAGCGAACCCCTGAGATGCAAAGCCAAGGGAATCGAAACTCAAAGTCCAGTGTCCCAGGTACCTGTATACGTATATTGGTGGGGAAGGTAGATCCTCAAACAAAGAAAGAAAAAGCCGTCAATCCAGTGTGGCGAACACAAGGCGCAAGGGTGGGGATTTCGATCATGAACAAAAGGACTCTCACATGACCAGAACGCGGGTCAATAGTGCGAAAATCCCTAGCAAGGGGAATGACTTCAGCTACCAATTGGCAGACTTAATTTTCTTACCCATCACCGCGGCACCGGATCCTGCATTCCGATGGGGCTTGCGTCGCCACTGGTGGAAGGACTAGTAGAGGGATCATTCCCGTTGGTCGGGGGATGTGACAAAGAAACCGGGTGAAACGGAGTGGGCGAATTGGTAAAGTTGTAACGGTAACGGAGTACAAGAAACAACATTCGGTCATAGTGGAGTACGTTGAGATTGACCCGGTTCCATGGCTTCCTTTGTTTTTCCCGTTTTCCCCTGGCGGCTCCGGAGGGGCAAAAGAAAAGAAAACTGGGCCCATCCACTTGATAAAGCAGTGTTGAAGGCGATCTGGTTTCATGATTGGTCCGCGGATGCATAGATCGAATCCCCGGACCAAGTTGTGGAATTTCTTTTTCTTTATGAAAGTGGTACACTAAAACAGATCGCTTATAGCTGAGAACCGGCAGTCGAAACAGCCTCGGCGATCAAAGTGAGAATGTGATCGAATAATCTTGGGGAGTCGTCATCGATCCATGGCCAAGTGAAGTGGAAAATAAAATACTCGGTGTTTCCAATTGTTCCAAGGTTCGTATCAATGAACCTTAGTAGACTTTGTACCACCGAGTAATGTACTCTGTAGTACTTTGGTCAATCTGCAAAGTACCTGTCAGCACTAACGCGACTTGGACCCCTCAAGCTCAGAGTCTAGATCGGTATTTGAAGTGGCTGATATTCGGTACTCAACCTGTCAAATGATCCACCATGGGGTCGAGACCAGCTAAGCTCAGGGAAAAAGCAATCTGGGTTGCCCCCGCAGTGTAATCCGTATTCGAAAGAATCACCTTGATCATGACCCGGCTGAATGGGCATAGCACTGAACCTTGAGCGATAAACTTCAGTCTCGATCGATCGGGAGGCGCGGGAAGTTACGTATAATGCGCCCATCGCAAATGGCGGCATTGTCATGATAACCCACTGGTCTCGGCTGTGAAGTCTCAGACTAGAGCGAAGTCAACCTGGCGTTTGAAGCTGCATCCCGTATCGGGGATTCTCGATCACCCGAGAACCAAGGAGTCGGTAACTGAGTGATCTACATCACCTCATGTAGCTTTAGTACCTCCCTTTTTCTTAGGGATATGTATGAGCCAGGTACCCTTGTATAATGGTGATTCCCCACTGTCGCCCCTCCCTTGCACTTTCCCAGCCGATCCGAGCATCGTGTTGGAATGTGAGTAGAAACATTTTTGCTCGGAAAGTTGATACATCACAATTGACTTTTGTCCGCATTTGTTTTTAGCTTGCTGGTATCGGGGGCCGAAAAAAAAAGCCTGAGCGCAGTACTTACCGAGTGGAATTTGGTTGGGAAAAAGGAATAATAGAAAGAGACAATTCACTGAAATGTGCCTTACATTTTCATGAGAGTGATGTCGCTTTCGCTTATGCTGATACTGTGGTCGGGTGTGCCAGCACCAATAACATAGCTGTCAGAAACCCGACAATCTGGCACGACATCTGCGCTGGCGTCGATCCCGAGCCCCAATCTATAAGATCGAACCTGATCTAGACAAACGCCATTTGCAAAGGCTAAGCTAGACCATTCGTAAGCCTCGTAACTGCTTCCCCGATGAACGCGCTGGCTGCTCGACTATTTTCTTGGGGCTGTTGCGGGTAAGGGTAAAGTTCCGAATAATTGCAGTGCTTGGCCTTCCCCCTTGCTAGTAGACCCAAAACCTTGGAGAGTCAACGTGCGTCGATATGAGAGCAATATGAGGTAATCGAGAAGTGGAATGAAGGGTACTCCTACATCATAAAGAATGTAGATTAGATGATCGGAGAAACTACCCGGGAGCACGATGGTGATGCTAGGAGCATACCCGATTCGACAAATGTCAGAAGCTTTTTTTTTTATTCTTAGAGTAAGGTTCACCAAGGGGCCGGGTCGGATGGCTCGGTAGAGACTATACTTTCACGATATTGAAAGGAGACATGAAGAGGACACGTCTTCAAGAATCCCCTTGGACTATCTGTGTGTCGAAGTCGATTGCGCGGTGTAGATGACCTGTACTCACCGTCTTTTGTGACTCCTCGGGCAACAATGAATCGCTGAGGTCAAAATATCAAACTTGGCTACAGATGCATCCAGTTCGATTCGAAATGATCGGCCAGAATGTTCATGGAGATTTCCCTCCGGCTACCGGCGGTGCAGACGCAAATGAGCGGGCAACCGTGACTCGATCTCATAGGCTTATGAGGAATGGACAGCCTCGGGGATCAAGCGCGGAAGGGAACGTGTCGTCGATGCCAAAGGGGTGAAATATACACAAAGCATCAAGCTGCAGCCAAGCAATTCACCGCTGTCGGCTTCCTACCCTCAGAAAGATGATCGGAGGTTTCGACTAGGGTCTTCCTCGCCCTGCGCAGGGATGACTGCTGGAGGAGTTTAGGGAAATCAAAGCTCATTGCTTCGATCGACCGAAATTAGGCTCCCAGGACTACGCTGTCTTTGTTTCTAGCCTGAACAACATCAAAGAGCACAGATCATAAAATGGAACGACAAAAAAAAAGCAAAGAAGCTATGAAATAAAAATTAAAAAAGTAACGTATTCAATCCGCAACCGCCCGTTGGGCCATCTTACCTGGATCCGAACAGTCCGGATGGTAATCGAGGTAGACACGATATGGGGCCACTTGTCGCGTGATGCGCATTGACGAATGGCACTCTCGTCACCGCTACATCTCCCCGAAGCTGTCAATGAATCCTTCAAGCCGAGAATAACCCCCCCCGCATATCTTCCATGCATTTCGTGCAGAGAATTTGTCAAGATGTTAACGCTTCCTGCCCGACAAGCCCTGTACGTGTACAGCAACGCACCACTCTTTGATTGGCGTCCTCGTTGACCCTCGACTTCTAATTGAATGGATTTCCTCCGAAAGGAATATTGATTCTTGTTTGCTTCAAAGGACTTGGGCCTCTGCTGCAAGCTGTATGACTCGTGGCTGATCCTCCAACTTGCAGATTCAACCATTCATTTTCAAGATCTTGCACACGGTGAATAGGGATCTTCTTCAACGCGTTCAACCCACCGCCTCCTTTCATCAAGAGGCTCCCTGGTTTCATAGTTGTTTTCCACGTACGATGACGTCGTGTAGACCCATAATTATTTCCCCCTCCGCCCCATGATCGTTTTTCGATTTTCCCTTTTCTGGGTCTCTCACCGGCTTTTCTGGATGCCCCCGCCTTTGGGCTCGCGTGGCTAGGAACCGCATGTCCACTTTTTGTCGTACAGACTAAGTATCGTTCCTGTTACAAGTGTTACAATAATGGTCCCACTAACAAGAAAGTTTTCCAGCCCCTTGGGTCCCCGCTCCGTTGGTCCCTTCTGCTGGGTCGGCACTTTACCGACTTTTGGATAGCCTCGCAGGAACATCTAATCTGAATACTTCCAAGTTACATTAGACCTATAATAGCTGCCTTGTATACAAAATATCACCGGAAAAAAGGAGTAATATGGGAAGCTATAGTGGAACCGGTATGATAAAACGTCATAATATACCACTCACCGCGCAGTAACGGAGAATTACAATTAAGGAACGCTTGTAAAGCGATCGCCCCGGAGCGGGTCCCCAGCCAGAGTGTCGGTGAATTTGATGAACAAGCTCAGCTGATAGTGTTTTCTCGAAGCCCAAAAATCCATCAATACCGGTATTCTCATTACTTGACAGGACGATCATCGCCCCCGCCCACTAGGAATAAGGAACCAAATTCAATAGTCCCCCCTTTTAAGTACACATTCCCCAAATTTCAGGCGTCTGTGAATGACTCTGGAAGTCTTCCGGAATAGGATCTGATTAGTCGAGACATTGGCTCGAAACATAGGCTCCGGAGTTATCAGGCACGCTAACCGACCCAGAGCCTCGGATAAGATATTCTGCGCGGACTACTTTATATGAATTGATAGACATAACGGGTGTCAGTTACCGAGAAAACGGCGCGTCAGAGAGAAAAAAAAAACCTGGAGTCAATATACTACGATTGGTTGAACTCGTAGTAACACACCGCATCTCTGGGGAATTCCTGTTAGCGATATCCAAAATCAATATTAGAGAAAAGCGGTAGATTTTTTATTATTATTCAGATTGACTTCACGATCGAATCAATGCGAGACACGGTGTCGCCCATTGTTTGTGATTGATTGTTTATGCTTTGCAATGCAGGGAAAGGAACAAAGAACAGCTCGGTTCGGATCCACTAACCCTCCATTCCGTACCGAGTTTTCCTGACCACGAAATCACTATGGAGCAAGAACGTCGGGGAAGGCGATCCTTAGGCCCCGACAATCAGAGTTCAGCTCATCTCCCGTCTTTTCCAGCTATGGCTTGTCCCAAGTATGTGGGAAAAGCGGCTGGGTACTTTTGCTCATAATTCCGCGACACTGGTGGATCGGGGATTAATTTATTTGTATTATTTTTTTTCTTCACCTGTCGAAATTTGACAATTGACAGAGAAGAATTAAGGATATCGATGGACCAGAATCTATACGTAAATGGAAATCTGAATCGGGAAGGCATTTAAAATTTTTATTTATTTGTTTGAATGGAACTGTATTTGATCGTGACAGAGTTCGACCGGGTCTCGGGGAGGCGCAGGCCGGCAACAGAAAGTGAGATCTATCATCTCACTAATTCGTACTAAAACCACAATTCCGGGAGTTAAAGGAAAAATCTGGTAAGCCGATCATCCTTGCTTGACTGGAGAATCTTCTTAGCGCCCCTTTAGACGACACTAAGGAATCGCCTGCTGTTCCCCGACCCAGGGAATACGGTATGGTATTTATGGAGATTGTTACCGCCCTTTTTGATTTCCTTGTTTTCTCCAGTATACCAGCTGTTAGACCTATAGGAATCTATGACAATCTTCCCAATGCTCTTTCCCGGAAACGCTACCATTGGCCCGAAGGAGGTTGAAAGGCAAATTTTATGACGATGACATTGACTCCACCCATTCTTCTTTGGGATTATTATTTTTCTTCCCCTTCCCTTGCCTCCGTTAAGGTCTCTCTTCCGCCTTTCCGCTCCCTTCCCCTTTTTAGCCTTTCAGGCTCTAATGTCTCTTTTAAAATTTGAATTTGAAATAAATAATCTTAGGTCCATACGGAACAGATCACATATGACTGGCTAGATCCCCCAGTCGGATGATCACGATCCGCCCCTGTGAATTACACAGGTAAAATGGGATAGAATAATAAACGCCCCACACCGATGGATTTAATCTTTGAAAAAAAATCGAAAATGGATTTTCAATTTTGGATTTTAACATTTAGATTTTAGATTTTTTGTATTTTCCCTTTATTGGAACATGTTTGCATCTGCACAGCTGTAACCGAAATTCCCGATGTTGAACGGTTGACGTTTTTTTAGTTTTGGCGCCTGATCATATCTTCTATAGATGGAGCTATCCACTCCAGGGCTGTCGACACCCGTGGATATAATATAATATCCCCTTTCCCCTCCATGGAATGTCCCTTTCTTCTGTTCATCGCAATTACTGCTTTTCCCCATCTGAAACTTAACCGGTTTCGAGATTCTTCATAGATCCCTTCTCCATTCTTGATACTCTCTTCCTCTCTCCACCCTCTAACTTACTCGTCGATCTTTCCAAGGTCCCAAAGTTTCAAAGTTCGCAAAAGTTACTTTGTGAATCAATTCTTACTATTGAATTTTTTTTATTTGTTTCTCTCTGGTCCGGCCAAGGAACAAATAAAAGAAAGGAAAAAAAGGGACGACTTGATCAGATTATCCCTGGGCTCTCCCATTATTTGATTTAAAACCCTCCGACGCCGCTCGTCTTTTGCCCGACTCGATATTGTGTCA
The DNA here is from genome assembly GCA_028828275.1 of Penicillium frequentans. Lineage (NCBI taxonomy): Eukaryota > Fungi > Ascomycota > Eurotiomycetes > Eurotiales > Aspergillaceae > Penicillium > Penicillium frequentans. The sequence continues at coordinate 784,081 of JAQIZY010000012.1, forward strand.
AATCTTCCTTGCAGGTGTCTCAAGGATCTTGAAGATCTTCCATCACGCCTTATCGGATTTTACGATTGAATTTCCCAAGGGGGTAGCAATGCTGAAGCCCTAAAACAACGACACCGCTCCTTGCTCCAACAAATCAGCTGCTCACGCCAATTGCATTCTCTCCCTTTCGAACTCTGACGCATTAACCTGGGGTAACTAAAAGGGGGAATCAAAAGCACCGTCTGGTACTTTTTTCCCCTCCATTTTCGGATTGCTTCCTACTCGATTATCTGGAAGCGGGGTCTTTTGTTGGTCCCTACGGTTTTATACTTGATCCCTACTTTAAGGGGATTTGTGGTTTTTTTTTTCTTGTCACCCAATTTCACCACCGACACAATGTTCCGACGACCAGCCTGTTTACAAGGCCGGTGCCAACGCAATGGCACCGGTGAGGATTGGTCTGCATTTCCAACTCGGCAATTGTTTGTCTTAGGTAAGTGGTACTTTTGTTACTCGCGAACTATGTGGCTTGTCGGGATCCATATAGATTCAAATCTATATACGGAGAGCACCGACAGGAACAAAAAAAACAAAGACCCAAAATAGGAACTAACCGTCATGTCTGTTCAGCACTCGTCCGAATTTGTGAACCAATTGCTTTCATGTCGATTTTCCCGTACGTGTACCACATGGTGGAATCATTCCATGTGACCGAGAATGACCAGAAGATTGCGCTTTACGCTGGCATGATCACATCGGCCTTTACTTTTGCGGAGTTCTCGGCGGGCATGTTCTGGGGACGTATGAGCGACCGCATCGGCCGCAAGCCCGTACTCATCATGGGATTGATTGGCACAGCATTGAGCATGGTGGCATTTGGATTTGCGCCCAATTTAGCGACAGCGATGATCGCGCGCGCCTTGGGCGGCTTGTTGAATGGTAATATCGGCGTCCTCCAAACTACCGTCGCAGAGATTGTGACGGTCAAAGAGCACCAGCCGCGGGCATATTCTATCATGCCCTTCATGTGGTGTCTGGGATCAATCATTGGCCCGGCTATGGGCGGTGCCTTGGCCCAACCTTGTGACAACTACCCGGGCTTGTTTCAGCGTAACACGCTTTTCGACCGCTTCCCGTTCCTGCTGCCCAACCTAGTCTGTATCATCGTGCTGATTTGCGGCATCATTATCGGGTTCCTGTTTCTGGAGGAGACACACTTGGAGATAAAGCACCGCCGGGACTTCGGCCGTGAGTTGGGCCACTGGCTCACCAGCCAATGCTGGCGTTCGCGGGTGCAGCTTCCTGATGATTCCGATATTGAAGAAACAAAGTACTTCGTATATGGCGATGTACCGCCTGAGTATGAAAGTGCCGAATCATCGCCTTGCCTTCGCCCCGTGAGTGACGTCCGATCAACGGAGTGCGACCTGGAGGGACAGAAGACCCCCGCACTCAAGGTGTTCACCCGACAAGTCATCTTCACCATCATCGCTTACGGCATTCTGGCATAGTGAGTTGGCACCCTGCACCACAAATCGGATTTTCCGAGGTTTTGCCCTGTTTTAATTGAATGCAATGCTGACCTTCTCTTTCTCCCCCCTGCAGCCACAGTGTGTCATTTGATCAGTTGATGCCTGTCTTCCTCAGTACACCCAAATCGGACGACCGGGTCGTTTTGCCGCTTCAATTTACAGGTGGCTTGGGCCTTCCAACAAAGACGATTGGATTCATGTTGGCTGTCCAGGGTGTCTATTCGATGATCGCCCAGCTCTGGCTCTTCCCATTTGTCGTCAAGCAATTTGGCACCCTGCGTACTTTCCGCTTTGTCTTGCTGGCATGGCCAGTGATCTATCTGACCGTGCCCTACCTCATCCTTCTCCCGGCTAAACTCCAGATGCCAGCCGTCTACGTCGCCCTCATCAGCAAGATTACTCTGCATGTCATCGCCTTCCCCGCAACTGCTATCTTGCTCGCCAATGCCGCTCCGTCCTCAAAAGTTTTGGGTACCATTAACGGCGCGGCCGCTTCTACTGCAAGCTTGAGCCGGGCCTTTGGTCCAACTCTCACTGGTCTGCTTCACTCCAAGGGCCTTGAGAGTGGATACTCAGTGTTGGCCTGGTGGGCCTGTGGACTGGTCTGCGTGATCGGGGCCATTCAGAGCTTCTGGATGGAGGAGTCAGCTGAGCCCGAGCGCTTCAAAACTCGGGAGCCTGAAGTCAGTGAGGCGGAGTTGAAGCATGAAGCCATGTCTGAATGCTCTATTGAGGAAGAGGAACAGCGATTGCTGTCCTTGCGTTCCAGCATTGATCAGGAATATGACATCTCCAACCTCGACTTGAATGCCATTGACCTTTCCCGACCCGAATCAGATATGACTCCGTCTCCTCACTCATAAGTGGGTTGAGCTTTTCGCCAGCCTTCCATCCATTCAATTCTCACATCCTTCTGGAAAGGACAGCACTTTTTTACGATAATTCTCCACTTGGAGTCCTTTTATTTATTTTTATTCTTCTTTTTGATCTTAGCCACGACACCTGACCCACCCCTCATGACGTTTTGCTTTTTCTACTTTCGCTTGAGACCTTGGGATACCGGCGCAACATAGAGTGGATGCATTGCACAAGATGAAAAAAAGCATTACTTGGGTCACCTTTTGTCATTTCCTCATTCTCCTTCTCATTCTCATTTTCTGCCTTGTCTTTTCCTTATTCTCTTGGAGCATTCAACTGGTTGGCTATATTACGATGATACTCATGCATCTGGGGGGAGCTTTCTGTGATTTGCGATTTGTCTTTACATTTATCATTCTTCATGTTGAGGATCAAATCTTCTTCAATAGAACTCAGTTACGGACATCAGTCAATGAACGTCATGGACCTGCTACTACCTTGCGTGCTTTCGGACTCCACTTCTAACATTGCCGAGGACTAAAGTAGTCTCTCTTCCATGTAAGCCAAGAAGATCCACCATATACGTAGTATGAACCCTGCAGATGTTTAATGCAGGTGGATCATCTGATACCGAATGGCTGTTTCTCCATAAAAGACTTGCGTTCCCCAACTTCTGGACTTCCCTCATCATCTCCCCCAGACTCCATCTTTTGCTGTCAAATCTCGTGTCCACCAATGAAAGCTCACGTATCCCGGACTCCACTTGGCAGATGTCTCCGCCGACCTGCACAGATGTTCTGGCGGTATTCGCGCGTGGCCAATTGCCGTGTGGAGATCGGATCTTGATGAGATGACGATAGGGTCGCTGTGACCTTCCCATTTCTATCAAGATACTTCGCCCATAACACGAATCTCAAGGAAGCGAGTTTGTTTGTCTCCATTCCCGAGGGCAACTTAATGGAAGGTAACCTAATTTCTTCTACCCGAACTCCACCACAACCCTATCAACGTGTAAGCCTACGCTCTCCTCTTCCATAATTCCTGAAGTTCATGTTCTGTGGCTTCCGTGACGATCTCGATCTGGGGCAACTGTAGCGATCGTGATTTCCAATCTTTCCCCATCAATTCTGCCACATCCAATCATTCGGAGGATAGTCTGTCTCCGTCGCATGGATTTGCGCCGCGGAGAGTTCGACTTGGTTCCCACCTTTTTATCCCAATAGTGCGGGGCCTCATTTTTTCTGTTCTGGATCACAAACCTGTCTGTGACAAGCGCCCCCAAATCGCCCCCGATCTATCATGAATGTTGGTCCGGTCCGGGGACTCAAACCACTGTTCCCGACCGCTATCTCCGCAGAACTCCACCATCGAGAGATGATCGCAGCTCTGCGGCTCTCGCCATTCGTTTCTTACAATGCCTAACGCCCCTTCCCCGCCGTCACCGGTCTCATCGGGGAAGAAGAGACCTCATCCCTCCGAACCGCCTACCCAACGCGACCCTGCCTCGAATTCCTCGCGTGACGCTCAAAAACCCCTCCGCCCCAACCACAACCGTCCCGTCCACATCGCCCGCGCGTTCCACAGCTACCGTCGCTTCGTCCTCATCCTCATCCTTTCGCAATGTCTCCGCCTGTAATCGATGTCGTTTACGAAAGAACCGCTGCGATCAACGCCTGCCGAGGTGTCAGTCCTGCGAAAAAGCCGGCGTCCGCTGCGTCGGATATGACCCCATCACCAAGCGCGAGATCCCGCGCAGCTACGTATATTTTCTCGAGACCCGGGTCGCCTATCTAGAAAAACAGCTGCTAGATCATAATATCAACTTCAAGAATGCCGTCGCCTTCGACGAAGACGAAGCCGTCAAGACCGAGAACGAAGGCGATGCGCCGCAATTCACTTCCGCCCATAATGGGCAACCGGGCGACAGCGCGGATAAGGCACTCTGGAAGAATACCGGGGCCAGAGAAGATGGCGATCGGCCCGAACAGAAAGTAGAGGGAGATCAAGCAGATAGAGACCAAGAAACTGCAAATCAAGAGAACTGGAGGATACATAATTTGGTATCGAATATCGGCATGGTATCCGTGCAAGGAACGTCCGATCCACGATATCTTGGTTCAACCTCTGGAATTTCCTTCGCTAGAGTCGTCTTTGCTGCGGTTCGAAGCTCGCTTCCAGGGAATATACCTGAGCGGGCTCCAATTCGCACGAGCGAGCGACTACCTCAGACGGCCGCAGCTGGTCCTGGCGCCGGCACGATGCGGGATTCGTTCTTTGGTTTGCAAACACGTCCGATGATGAAGCGCGCGGCTTTCCCGGATCGCGAGCTTGCAGAACGATTGGTCGATTTGTATTTCGAGCACGCTAATCCGCAAATGCCAATCCTGCATCGCGGTGACTTCATGGAGCTCTTGGATCGCACTTACCAGCTTGAAGAGAAGAATCGGTCCCCGCGGGCTCTTTACATCCTCAATATTGTGTTTGCCATTGGTGCTGGAATCATCTTCGAAGACAAGCCCCAAAGTTCAGACGAAGAAAGCAGCGCGGGTCGGGATCGAGCATCATCGACAACCAAAAGACCGAGACTTTCGAGCCATCAGTATCAACCGGAGGAATACCATGCGTCTGCCATTGTACATTTGGAGTCTTTCCTCGGTTCATCGTCAAGCGAGGGTTTTGGCGGGCTAGAGGAACTACAAGCCGTGCTTCTGCTGGCTAGCTTTGCTCTATTGCGGCCGGTTGCACCAGGCCTCTGGTACATCGTCGGTGTCGCGATGCGCTTAGCAGTTGACCTTGGTCTCCATTATGAGGATGGCGTAGGTCTTGAGACCACAAAGGATGGAAACCAAATTCAACCGCGAATTGACGCCCGCGAACGGGGACGACGAGAATGGATACGCGATTTACGACGCCGTCTATGGTGGTGTGTATACAGCTTCGACCGTCTTGTCGCCACATGTGTCGGACGACCATTCGGTATCAGCGACCAGGCAATTAGCACGGAACTGCCGTCCATGATAGACGACAAATACATTACCAAGTCTGGTCTATTGACTCCCCCCGACGGTGCTCCAACATACAAGCACGTCGCCTTCCACTACTTTAAACTCCGCCTCCTTCAGTCCGAAATTCACGATGTTCTACAATATCAGCAAGCGCGCGCTGTTCGAAGACGTGCGACAGATAGCGCGATCATCCTTCCTCACGCCGAATTGACCTCTCCTTTCCTTCAAGGGTTTGATTCTTTTCGCTCATGGCGCCATGACGTGCACCGTCGTCTTGTGGAGTGGCATGAGAGTGCTCCGACGCGTCCTGAAACGGGTGTGCGATTCTCTATCGAACTTCTGGAGCTGAACTACTGGCAAGCTATCATCTTGTTATACCAGCAGAGCTTGACTGTGCCTGCCGAATTAGCTGGGGAACTAACCCCAGCTGATGATGTGTCTAGTCCGTCTTTCTCGAATCCGGATGACGGGGAAGAAGAGGATCACGTTTATCTGAATGTGGCCGAGGCAGGTCAGAAGGTCATTCGCATTTATCGACAATTGCACCGAGTGAGGCTTGTGAATTACACCTATCTGGCTACTCATCACATTTTCATGGCTGGTATGTTTTCTTTACTATGATTTCGGTTGGGTACACAACTAATGTCTTTCAGGAATCTCTTTCTTATATGCTATCTGGTACTCGCCGCTGGTTCGCAGCCGTCTGGTATGTAGCTCTTCGACTCACAAGTATACTTTGATTCTAATAGGCCTCGCTTCTAGTCTCTCGACGAGGTAGACTTCACTGTTCTCGCGGCAACATCTGTCCTTGGTGATCTGATGCACAAATGTCCCCCTGCCGAAGCCTGTCGCGATGCATTCGAGCGGATGAGCAAAGCCACCGTTCAGATGTGCTTATCCACCACCGGCTTCGGTTCACAAGTTGATATGAGCCGCGTACACACAGGCTCACATGCATCTGGGTCTCTTCACCAGGGTCGGCGTCAAGCATTCGATCCCAGAAGACTACACCAAGGCCAGGCACGCCGACCACCTCAAAACCGCTCAGCACGACCCGTACCAAAGTTCGACATGAACCTAGCCGATCTTTTCAACGACAACACACCACTCACCGATCGTTCCCGCGCAGACAATCTAGCGGGTCACCCCTATCCTGTCCGACCGGAGCATGGAGAATCAATGGCGCCCGGCTTAGCTGCCGAGGGTCCCTCCCGACCGTTTGTGCAGCGCACTCCATCTATGGAGTACTATCTCAAGTACGAGGCCCCCGGATCTCCACAACCCCCTCAGCAATTCTACTATTCCACATCTCCACAACAAACTGGCTCCCCTGGCAGTGTGGCGCCAAATGCTGCAAATGGACCTCATGCCGTCCCGTCGACAGATCAGGAAGCTCAAACTGGGATCAGTCTTGATTTCTTGGACTTTAGATCTGGTGATCCAGATAGCCAAGCTCTTGAGGCCGATCCAAATGGCGATTATAGTATGGCTAACGTGCCTCCACTTGGGCCAAATCTGGGCCAGAACGTGGGCATTGATCTCGGGTTTGGCATGGCGATGGATTATCAGCATGATTGGAGCGAGAATCCGAACTATGATCTTTTGGAAGGGTATTTCTTTGGTGGCTCTGGGCCCGGCGCTTCTGGTGGCGATGTTTGAGGTTGACTTTCAGCTCTTTTCCTTTTCTTCTATACCTGGGTTGAGTTGTTTCTTGGTGTTCTTCACTTCTTGGTCATTCTTTTCCTCTCCTTCACTCTTTTGGCGAACATTCACTGTGACTAATTTACTTTGTAACCCTCCACCATCTCTTCCTGCCTCACCTGCCACTGGCTGCGTTTGTTTAGGGATCGAATAGTCACAAGGGAATGTGAACAAAGACTGATTTCATGGGAACATGGGTGCGTTGATTTACTTGGCTGCTTTGCTGCGAGTTTGAGTTTGGGATACCATATATTATACACTATATATTCTTTTTCCATATACCATATTTGAATCTACATAAAATACTTGAATATAAATACCGTTAATTCTTCTTCATAGACTTCAACCTGATGAATATTGGTGGTTCGTGCGCTATACTGGAAATATATACTAGGTGGCCTAGATCGAATGCCTTGGGCAGCAACAAAACATCCGCGGCAAAAACAAACACAAGCCCGCTTTTTTTCTTCCCCAGCGCCATCTCACCCCAACGCAGCCCCATTTGCTGACGGCAGTGCACCGCAGGGCTTGGTTCGCATTGGCTGCTTCACCCACTCGGCGCGATCTGGCGCTTGGACCTTAACTGCCTGACTTTAACTGCCTCATCAGGTGCCCACTGGATCTCAAGGGACCCTCAGCCCCCTCGGGTTCAACTGTCCCTTTCTTCGGTCTCACCTCACAACCTCCATACCTACGATCGAGAAACACTGTTATACCCGTGAGCTGCCGCGACCGCGAATCCACCACCCTGAATTGTCTCAGCCAGATCGAGAATCGATCAGCCCTATCGTAGCGGATCCTGCAGGCAACCGACTCCGCCGACAACCACCTTCGTTCTTTCAGATCACCGCCTAGCCTCCGATAAACGTTGTGCTGTACGAGCTCTTTAATCTCCCTCTTGACCTTCGTTCTGTCGCAACCACTACTTTCACTATCACGGTTATATTCGATTCGCTGTACCAGAACCCTCGAAACAACGCCCTAGACTGGTCATGCATGGGATCCTCAGAGTGTTGAACGAAATACCGATTATGTACCTTGTGTTCTACTCACCTCATTCCCTCACGAAAACGATATCAACATGGTGAAAGCGGACGTGCGGAGGGATTACTATGCGGACTTGGGTCTAGCTCCCAGCGCGGAGTCTGAAGAAATCAAGAAGCAGTTCCGGAAGTTAGGTAAGTTTGGACGCTGAAGAAAGGTCATAAACAAAGAGAACGCCACTGACCCAAAGTTCACAGCACTCAAATTTCACCCCGACAGGAATCCAGGAAGGGAACAAGAGTTTATTGCGAAGTTCCAGTCTATTCAAGCCGCCCATGAGATTCTTAGTGATCCACAACAACGACTCAAGTATGATACAGACCGATTGCGCGCTGGATATGGTAAGGTCTACGGGCCCCCGAGAACAAATACCCAGCGACGTTCCCAGACCACGTCAACCCCCACGGCCCCTCCTCCCCCGAGAGCTTCAAGGGCCCAGACTCAACGACCGGCTTACGACCAGTGGCCAAATGCCAGTACAACACCGAATGCGTCCGCTGGTGCCCAGAGGTATTCCGCACATGCTCGTGCGAACCCGCAACAATGGACTCGGGGCCAGGATGACGCGCAAACGAGGGCTGACGCCTACAAGGGCTTTTCGGGGATGAGAGGAGGTTCGACTGCAGGAGCATCATGGCGCGGCTTTGATCCTCAGACTGGACGTACAAGTGCGGGAAGTACGACCGCTGGTGCGTCGAGGCAGCAGAACACGCCCTTCGGAACAGGGACACCACGACCAAAATCTGCCTACGAATATTTCAAAGAAACCCATAAGGCGCAAAATAACACAAGTCCTAACTCAGGTAGGAAGAAGCAAGGATTTGCGCCAGGAACCGCTGGTGGAGGAGATGAGCCTCCGGCAAGAAACACCTCAGCTTATACACACAACCGGAGCGAACGGCCGAGCAGCATATATTTTGATTCTGTACCGCCACCGACTGCAAAGAAACCCCCACCAGCACCTGAGCCTCCGCAGTTTACTGAGGAATTTGAACGAAACAGGAGAGGTTATGCGTCAACCGGAGGAGAGAAGACATTTTTCTCTAGTACACCACTTGGGAGACCTGCGAGTACGCGCCCACCTTCTGGAAGTTTCCGATCACCCAACCCTCCCAGCCCGGTTTACCCTCCGGCAGACGGAAGACACCACAGTGCTAGCCCTAAGCCTAGACGGAGAGCCAGCTACTCACCTTCCCCCTCCACCAGCTCAAGTGGTGACTCGTTAGAGTCGCAGGATGAATGGGAGGAGGTAGTGTCCAAACGTAACGGAAAACCCAAGGCCGTCCCCAAGAGTCGCCTTCCACCCCATCAAAAATTCTCGGATTTCTACCGGAAGGCGGATTCCAACCCCGGAACTGGTGAGGAACCTTCTACCCGGCCAGGCGGCCATCGCTATGAGGACCCGCGCGCGCCAAACAATGAATCCCGGAGACCTCGTAGGGTCGCTGGATTTGGAGATCTTACGGCTGACAGCGACGACAATAAAGGACACAATTCAGATAGCGCCGCGTTCACTCGAGGTTCGAGTCGCCCGCAACAGCCTTCTCAGTCCACAGGCTCTACTTCTCGGTACGTGCGCAGCTGGTTTCATATACGATTTAGTGTATCCCCAACTCATTCTTATATAGAACCGAATCGGCACAAAGTGCTTCTAATCCTGCGACTGCAGCCTTTGGGCGCCGAAGCACCAGTGATGTGAACAGTCTTCACAAGAAGTTCTCTGCTGAAGACTGGAGAGATCACATTGAAGGCTTCGATTTCCTTGGTGCTTCAGCTTCGAAGCTGAATGCCGCGCGCAAATCTCCCAACTCGAAGCCCCGGGGTCGTGCCAAGCCCCAGTATGACTCTACAGATTCAGTTCCTTCGACGGGGTCCGCTGGCTTGAATACATTCGGTAGTGTACCTGAAGAAGAGTCCCAACAGAACGCTCAGAAGGCCCCTACCCCGTTTGCACAAGCCAAGTTTTCTGCCGACCAATGGGCTGAGCAGCTACGTAATCTTTCTTGGGATGTTCCGGAGTCGGATAAGCAACGACAGTCGGCACACACTCCTCCCCGGAGCCCTAGGAAACAGTCCAGGACCGGAACTAAGGTTCGGAGTGCTCCACAGGCTGCAAGTGTAGCCTCCGAAGCCGATGAGGCAAAGGACACGATCAATGGTACTTCTGTTCCTGGGGAGGTACCCAATACTGAAGAGGCTGGTGGAAAGACTTGGGCTGCCCCAGATGTAGAGGCTATGGACATTGATATGGAATCGCCACCCATGCCAAAGAAAACACCTGCCGGTGGTGCGAAAAACGCAGGTTATCCGGATCTCAACAATGTCGCTCAAGAGGCGACTGCTACAAATGCGAAGGCCCAGCAACCGAAAGCTGATGGTAGCGCGTCAAATACAGAGACACGCACCCCACTTTTTGACCTTGAAAACCTTCGCAACACTGCACCATTCACCAGTACCAACAGCGGTGGTATTGAGAATCTAGATGATGTTCACGCTACATTACCATTTGAGTCTCGCGCAAAGCAACAGACTACAACCAAGCGTGATATTCGGCCCCGCGAACTCAAGCTACCTAATCCCCCCAAACGACCATGGGCACCTCAAACTGTCGCCCTTTCACCGGGCATAACGGTCCTCCCGCTTGAGAAATGGCAATACTATGTCTCACAAATGGGCACCTACATGCACGATTGGAACGTCTTCAACCGCAAAATCCTGTCTCATTTTAACGCCCGCCAAGAAGCCGTTGAGACAGGCCTCTCATCCAACTGGATCAGCGCTGTCGGAGACTCAACTCGCCTCAAGCTTAATGAAGACGACGAGGCTGATGAGAGTAGTGAGACTCGCACGGCCGACACATTCGAATTAGAAGAGACTCTTGTTCCTGGAAGTGGCAAGGGCGGATTCAGCGCTTACTTGCGCGGTATCGAAGAAGATGTGCAGGTGCGGAAGCATTGGGAAGTTGCATGTGAGATGCATCGGGAGTGTATTCTAGATCTTGGACGACTCCGAGAGTGGATTCGGAATGGTGGGAAAGTGGTATCTTTCTCTACTATATGACGAAGATGAATGATGAGACTTGAATATCTACCTACAGTGGCTTTTGGCGTTAGGTTAGAGGGTCCTGCATGTTGGCATGGTGTTTTTTTTTTTTTTGTTCGGTGAATAATACCCGGGATATTTTGCATGAAGTATAGTTCGGGATCTTCCATCCCTCCTTTTGTCGAGCGCAGGTCACGATGGATCTCGGACTTTGATGCCTAATAATGGTCATACTATGTCAATGCGCAACGAATAAATTCATGTGATTGGGTCATGGGCCCATTCTATTACATTTGAGCTCTGTATCATAATACTCATCAATTCCCATACTTTGGGGTCGATATGCTTGCGTGCTCCGTACCAATAGACGCGCCTGGATAATAGTTATTCCTATTATTTACACCTCAGGCAGCGAGACAGCAAACATTCCCAGGTATCATACATACGAATATTACACGGGAAAAAATAAGTAAAAATACCGATCCCATACTGTGAGTCACTGTACAGTATAATAAAAAGTCAATTCCAGCAAGACTAGAGCTTCGCAATTGAAAATATTCGAACCAGAAGTATACGGTGAGTCAATCACTTGTTCTCCACAATGTATTTACAGGATTGCCCCAGCATTGATGCAAAAAAGCACACCGGGGCTGACCGAACACCCAGATTGCCTGCCCCGCCAGCCGAAGCCGGACTTACTTCTCTTCCTCTCTAATCCTCCGCCACTAGCACCACCCTCCGTTCGCCAATTGCCAATCGAAGCGCAGCAATTGATTTTTATTGATAACACACCCCGCGTTTAGCAAACATGGTGTCCATCGTTCTTGGAAGTCAATGGGGAGATGAAGGTGTGTCAACCCCGCCAGTGCCCCGCGCTGTCAAGTGCCGAAGAACAAGACATCTTGAACGAGCAGCGTGGTCATGAACGTCGAAACGGCTACTAACCCAGATCTCTTGTGATGGATAGGAAAGGGAAAGATCACAGACATGCTGTCGCAGCAGGCGACACTGTGCTGCCGTGCTGCCGGTGGCCATAGTACGTGTGACCTATGCAGGTTTAATTTTCAACACCCTTTGGACGAGAAAAAGTCCGGGGGTATTGGAGGTCCAACCCGAACCAACTGACTTGTTTTCTCTTTGATTATAGACGCCGGTCACACTATCGTTCACGAGAACGTAACCTACGACTTCCACATCCTGCCCTCCGGCCTCGTCTCGCCTAAATGCATTAACCTCATCGGCGCCGGAACTGTTTTCCACGTTCCCAGCTTCTTCAAGGAGCTCGGTCACCTTGAGTCTAAGGGCCTTACCTCCGCTGGCAAGCGCATCTTTGTCTCCGACCGTGCGCACGTCTGCTTCGATCTGCACTCCGTCGTTGACGGTCTCGAGGAGAAGGGTCTCGGTGGCCGCAAGGTCGGTACCACTGGTAAGGGTATCGGTCCCTGCTACAGCGACAAGGCTGCTCGTCGCGGTGTGCGCGTTGGTGAGATTCTCGACGAGGTGACCTTCGAGCGCAAGCTGCGCACTCTTGACACCTCCTACCGGGCACGTTTCGGTGACCTGGACTACGATGTCGAGGAGGAGATTGCGCGGTTCAAGGTATGGAGAAATAAAATACGGAGCCTGATCATATCTTGCTATGATATATACATAAATAGAGCTTGATATGCTGTGTGGATATATACTCACCTTTACCAGGAATACCGCACCAAGCTTGCGCCCTACATCGTCGACCAGCTCGAATTCCTGCAGGAGCACAAGAACTCCCCCAACACCCTCGTCGAGGGCGCCAACGCCCTGATGCTGGATCTTGACCACGGTACCTACCCCTTCGTTACCTCGTCCTCCACCGGTCTCGGCGGTGCCGTTCAGGCCCTGGCCCTGAACCCCCAGAGCATCAAGAGCGTTATCGGTGTCTTGAAGGCCTACACCACCCGTGTCGGCTCGGGACCTTTCCCCTCCGAGCAGCTCAACGCCGAGGGTGAGAAGCTGCAGGCCGTCGGCCGCGAGTTCGGTGTGACCACCGGCCGCAAGCGCCGCTGTGGTTGGTTGGATCTTGTGCTCGCCCGTTACTCGCACGCCATCAACCACTACACCGCTCTTAACCTTACCAAGCTTGATGTTCTCGACGACTTTGATGAGATCAAGGTTGGTGTTGCGTACAAGTTGCCCTGCGGTAAGCGGACGACTGGGTCGTTCCCCGCTGATCCTAACGTTGTGGAGAAGATCGAGGTTGAGTATGTTACTCTGCCTGGTTGGAAGTCTAACACCATGGGTGTTACGAAGTATGAGGATTTGCCGGTCAATGCTCGTGCTTACATTGAGTTCATTGAGCGGGAGATTGGTGGTGTTCCTATCAAGTGGATTGGAACTGGTCCTGCGCGGGAACACATGATTGCTCGCGAGTAAGAACAAAATGGGGGACTTGACTTTTGATGATTTTTTATGTTTCCCTTCATTGTAAGTATCTGCCTGCCGTAGATTTTCTCTTTTTATGTTATTTCCCTCGGGTTGGGTAGTATATTGGGCTACGTGATCGAATTATATATACCTTTCGTCCCGTAGTTCTACCACATTGCACACGCTACCTAGTCTTACCATTTGATAGAACCAAATTCCAAATTTGACTCGAAGCAAGCCTCCAGCACTACAGTACATCAATAATGAATCAACTTGATCAAAACTGGAGCAGAAAGCCCTAAGGTCGAGATATTGAAAGAGCTAGATTTGGCATAGACCCATAATAATACATTGTAAATTGATTATAATCTTTAATACAGAGGCCCGTGATAAAATGTTCCAGTATAAGACAAGAGGTGAGAAGTCAGAAAATGGGGAATCGACATATGGTACATAGATGCCAAACGAAAAGAGACAGAACGCCGCCCAAATGCGAGGATGGGAAATCTCTATCAGGTTTCTTTTGTCACCAGGAACAGAAAAGCGACAAAGAGAGAAAAAATAAATGCTTCAATCACACATATCATCACTTTTAAAGACCGTCCCCGATTCCTGATCGAATCGGAAAAATCTATTCAAAGAAACGGGAGGGGAAGCCACGCTCTTCACGGTCACCGCGAGATTCACGGTCACGTCCGAAAGAGCGAGGTTCACGATCACGCCCGAAAGAGCGCGAGTCACGATCACGTCCAAATGACCGGGAACCACGGTCACCGCCGTAAGAGCGCTCACGATCGCGTCCAAATGAGCGCGAGCCACGATCACCACCGGATGAGCGAGAGCCACGGTCACCGCCGAAGGAGCGGGAGCCACGATCACCGAAGCCACCGGACTTGCTCTCATACGAATCCCCACGCGGGGCGCCGAAAGAACGAGAGTCATCGACATTGACCTCGGGGATTCTTCGGAGTCCAAGGTTTCTCACGAGGGCGGAGCTAAGAGCCGGGGGCTCGGCCAGGCGGTAGCCGTGGACGGCGAGTCGGTTGAGAATGATAATAGCGTTCCGTTTGTTGTCAAAAGTCTGCAGAGTGGAGCCCAACTGGGCGCGGAAAGTGACGAACTTGAGGTTTGCGTCAACCTTGGTCATAGCTGTGTTGATGAGCTCAATGGCGTCGCGCGCGGCCGGAGGGGCAGACTCAAGGTCCTTGGTCATGTCCACAAGGGAAGTTTGCAGAGTCTGCTTATCCTGGTTGACAGGCATACCATGACACTTGTCACTCAAGCTCTTAATCTGACTGGGGTGAATGAAGACCCAGCCCTCACCGGTCTTACCAGCACGAGCAGTACGGCCAGTTCGGTGAATGTAAGTCTCCCGATCGTTGGGGACACCGATCTGGATGACATGGGTGACATCCGGGAAGTCCATACCACGTGCAGTCACGTCGGAGGAGAAGAGAATAGCCTCACTGGCACGTCGGAAAGCCTCAGCGGCGTAGGTTCGCTGGTTCTGGCTAAGGCGCGAGTGGATCTCCAGGAAACGCATGCGACCCAGAGGGGCGGCAGAGGTATCCTCACGGCTGCCGCGGGGCAGATTTTGGAAAGTCTGAGCAGAGAGTTGGACCTCACTGGTGGAGTTGAAGTAGACGATCGCCTTGAATGGCCGCAACTCCGGGTCTTGCTGCTGACGGGCCTGGTATTCTTGAGCAAGCTCGAGGACACCAGGAAGAGCGTTCTCATAGCCCGGCTGGAGAACAAACTTCTGCGGCACCTTCAAGTGGACTGGGGTTTCGTCATCACGAACTGTCTTGACATACTTGTAATCCGGTCTCATAGTGCGGTTAACCATCTTCAGAACTTCCTTAGGAACAGTGGCGGAGAACATCAGGGTCTGGCGCTGGACCTGGAGGGGATCCGGAAGCAGAGCCTGGATCTCATTAATTTCATCAGAAAAGCCTTGGTCAAGGAGACGATCGGCTTCATCCAGGATGAGGGTGTTCAGCATGGGAGTCGATACGCCGCTGCGAGGATCGGAAAGGATGTCCTTGATACGACCGGGGGTACCGACGAGTAGGTGGCAACCCTCGCGCTGGATCTTTTGAAGACCGGCTCTCTTCTGTGTGCCACCTACAGCGGTCTGGACCAACAGACCAGTGCCGGGGATCATCTTCCGGGCTTCCGCAGCGATCTGCTCGGCAAGCTCACGAGTGGGTGAGATGACAAGGGCCCTAATATCATCCGAATTGGCCCTTGGACCACGTCTGTGTGACGGGCTCTGGCCGTTCAGTTTGAGAGAAGGGTCGTTGAGGATGTTCTGCATGGTCGGGAGAAGGAAGGCGAGGGTCTTTCCGGTACCGGTCTTGGCCTGCGCCAGGCTGAAGAAGTTGTCAGTAAATGAATCAATGTCATGTCATATGGCTCACATGAACCTACATATCATCGCCTTTCAGCATTTGATGGATTGTCTCGCTTTGGACAGGAGTCATGGTCTCCAAACCCATGCGAGCAGGGTGTGTGAGGTTTCGGACGATCATTGGGTCAATGATATTGTTATCCTTGAGATCAGCAAACTTGGTGATAAGCTCTTCCTCCTCGATCTCAGTGGGCACCGGTCCTGCGGCAGCCTTGAGGGCAGGGAATGAGGTCTGGAACGACCGGCTCAGACCAGGAGTCCGGATGGCCAGAGGCTGCAGCTTGGACAGTTGAGGAGCCCATCGTGCAGAAAGGGTGCGAGGCACAGATGTGCGGAGCGCCTGGGAGACGCCAAATTGGCGGAAAACACCAAGCATAATGGATAATATTAATGTGATGGAAGGATGGCTATCGCAAGTCCCGTCGCGCAGAAAAAAAGGGAAAATTAAAACATGGATCACATGATGCTTATCGATAAGGGAGAGGCGACGAGTACCTTGATGCCTGAGGCCAAAAAAAGAAAAAAAACTGCTTATCTGTTTATTAGTAGTGGATTCGTTTAATTGGATGCATTGTTTTCCCATTCTGTATTTTAGTGATTATGATCAATTGCACCAGCAAAAGCCAATAATCGAGACTTTACTTCCTTTGACATACTGAATAGCTTGATTTGAGGTCTGGACTCGGTGATCACGCTGAGTCAGCGGTTCCCCCTTGAACTGACGCGGCGCACTGCTTATTTTGTGACAAACTTCCCCGTGGGCAGAACCAGTGATAAGACTCGAAATATATGAATTCAAGACAAACTTACTTTATCAGCTATATGACGGGATGGAGTGGGGGCTTGATGGCTGCGGAATTCCGCTATAAGAAGACTAGTCGCCCAACCACATAAGAGTATAATTTTTTTTCCAACCCCTAGCTTCTTCACAACCTTTTCCCGCTGTTCATGATGGCTCCCATCAACATTGTGATCATTGGAGCTTCTACCGTGGGCCTTACCGCAGCCCACGATTTGCTGCGCGATGCCCGTAACTTGAATGCTAAGGTCACCCTGATCAATCCTTCAACAACTTTTTATTGGAATATTGCTGCTGCCCGTATTGTGGCCAAGCCAAACGCTTTTCGAGCGGGAGAGTTCCTCCTTCCCATCAAGGAGGCTTTCACTCAATATCCTGCGGAATCATTCGAATTTATTGCTGGAACTGCGACTGACATTGATGCATCCTCCAACACCGTATCCGTAACCCCTAATGAGGGTGAAGTCATGTCGTTGCCATACGACCACCTCCTTATCGGCTCGGGTGCCACGACTCCTGCCACCACTGGTCAAGTCACAGGTGCCTCCATTCCGTTCAAGCCCTCTGGGCGTGACGATTTGAAGGAGGTCATCGAGGCAGCTCAGAAGCTAACCACAACTGCCAAGAATATTGTCATCGGTGGAGCAGGCCCGGTCGGAGTGGAGTTGGCTGGTGAACTTGCCGAGGCCGCAGCAGATAACTCCAGTGACGTTTCCATCACGCTAGTTTCTGCGACAGACCGAGTCTTGCATACACTCAAGTCATCTGCCAGCTCGTCTGCGGAATGTCAACTTAAGAAGAAACACGTCAAGGTGCTTACTTCCACGCGTGTCATTGGAGTCGAGGCTTCAGGGGACTCTTGGATTGTCTCCCTAGACAGCGGGGAGAAGCTTACCACCGATCTTTACATCCCTACCACCGGCTTCATCCCGAACAACAGCTTCATTCCGGAGCCTTTCCTCGCCACCGAGGGATGGGTTAGAGTCGACAAGGAATTGCGCGTGCAGTCCTCGAAGAGCTCAGGCCCCTTGCCGATTTATGCGGCAGGTGATATCACCACCAACTGGATTCGTCTTGGGTTCAAGGCGGCTGAACAGGCTCATATTGCAGCCCATAACATCAAAGTGGACATTCTGAATAGGGGCGAACGCAAGTCTTATGACCAAGGCGATGGTGTCAATATGGTCGTGCCTATTGGTTCGAATGGTGGCACTGGACAGGTCTTTGGCTTCGTTCCGTGGGCCTTCATGGTCAGGCTGATCAAGGGTAAGGACATGTTCTTGTCCAAGGCCCCAGATTACCTGGCCGGCAAGGTCTAGATCGAAGTTTGCACGTTGGACTGGTTTATGAGTTGTTAATGGTTGATACCTTTTGAGCATTGCGTTTTGTCTATAGTTAATAGTTGAATGATCACACGAGACATTATTTTAAAGATTTGCGCCAAACAGGGATCTTAAGTACGCGAAATAAGTACTTATGCACCCCAGACAAGTCTATAGTAAGCATGCAATCTAAGATGGTCTCCAAGCTAAATGGTGAGAGCCAATAACAGAAAACTCTGTCGGAGATTGATCCACTTCGCCTCCCCGCTATCATGCCAGAACCGGTAGTCAGCTCCGTGATGAGAAATCAAAATCGCGACTTTGGATTTTCTCTTGCTAAAGGACAGATTCCTCAGGTTAGTCTGAAGAACGGTTCTCCTGCCTGGAATGGCGGTGTCCGTCGGCCAGATTGTTTTCAGTTCCCCCGAGCTCCACTATGGGCGGACGAAGGGTCTCTCCGCTTAGAAGGTTGCCCAGGGTATTGAAGAGCTTTTCTTGAGCTTGGCGAGCATGATTCTCTTGGCTGTCTTACAATTATGAAGAGCTTCTATCTCTGTTTCGGGAATTTTATACCTATGATGCCATTATTACTGGATCTAGAAGTGGATCTGGGACGTTACCATCCAAAAAACCTATAACCTTCTCGAGAAGCTTCTCCGGGACCCATCGGCAAAGCACTACATTGCTTTATAATAATAATGACGAATCTTGATTTTTGCCTCGGTCCCCTTCGTGCCCCGCTAGAAGGTCGTACATGGTCCCATCTCTTATAAACCCAAGTGTTGCTCGATTTTCTTCCATAATTAAATCATCGCTACTGCATACCACCCTACCACCTCACCTCACATCCCTTATCTCAGCCACCGACCCAATTACATCATGTCGAACAAGGCCCTCTTCTTCAGCAAGATCCCCCAGCCCCAGCAATACCCCAAAGCTGGCGAGGATCTCACCATTAAGGAGGTCGGTTACGGCCCCGACGTTGCTGCTCCCGAGAACGGTGTCGTCCTCCAGTCCCTCTACAGCAGCTTTGACCCCTACATGCGGGGCCGCATGCGCTCTCCCGAAGTCAAGTCCTACTCTCCTGCCTTCGCTCTTGGCCAGCCAGTGGACACTGCCACTATTGGCAAGATCCTGCGCTCCAACAATGACAACTACAAGGAAGGCGATCTGGTGATCGGTCACCTGCCTTTGCAGGAGTACGTCGCGGTAGACAGCCCCAACATGGTGCGCATCCGCAAGATCGAGAACCCTCTGGGTCTGGAGGATATCCGTGTTTTCCTGGGTCCCCTGGGCATGCCGGGATTGACTGCGTACTCCTCCCTGTACGACATCGGCAAGCCCAAGAAGGGCGAGACCATCTTCGTCTCTGCTGCCAGTGGTGCCGTCGGCCAGCTGGTCGGCCAGCTCGCCAAGCACGAGGGTCTGCGTGTGATCGGATCCGTTGGCTCGGATGATAAGCTCGACTACATTCTGAACGAGCTTGGTTTCGATGGCGGTTTCAACTACAAGAAGGAGAAGCCTGCTGATGCGCTCAAGCGTCTGGCCCCCGAGGGTATCGATATCTACTACGAGAACGTTGGTGGAGAGCACCTGGAGGCTGCGTTGGATGCCTTGAACAACTTTGGTCGTGCCGTGGTCTGCGGCATGATCTCGCAGTACAACTCTGCCCCTTACCCGATCTCCAACCTCATCAACATTGTTGCCAAGCGCCTTACACTGCGTGGTTTCATTGTTGGTGATGCGAACATGGGCCCTGTTTACACCAAGGAGCACCAGGAGAACGTGCAGAAGTGGATCAAGGATGGATCTTTCAAGGTTCTGATCCACGAGACTGAGGGTATTGATAATGCCGCTCAGGGTCTGATTGACATCTACCACGGCAAGAACATGGGCAAGGCTGTGTTGAAGTTTTAAATGGGGAGTGCCGGACCGAAAATAATGGAATAATGAAACACCTGCAATGATATCGAATTTCTTTTGTTATCTATAGTTAAAAACAGAACAATGACAGGGATGAGCCGGTTATATGATCAAATCTGGTATTTCTAGATTGGAGGTAGATGAACCGAAGATAACATCAAATTGACACCCTAGAAACATTCAAGACCACTGCGTAATAAAATTCAAGCCCCCGATACTCGTAGTTTCATTTCAAAGTACCTCTATACAGTACATAGTTCAATCCCCAGATCCGGCAAAGAGTTTAGTCCCGCCCGCATCGGCCAATCTCGGCTGCGCGGGAACCTCTCGACCAATCACCTGACCCGTAAATGGATGACATACCGAGTCGGATTCCCGAGGTCCCAACTTCATCCTTGTGCACGAAGTTGACCAAAGAACACTCCATCTCCCCTCCAACTCGTCACAATGGCTTCATTCGCGCGTTCGTCGCTGCTCCGGCAGTCCCTTGCGACCCGGTCGCCCTTCATGCGCCAGAATGTTGGCGTGTCGCAGGCTGTGGCTTTCCACGCTTCCGCCCGCAAGCAGATCCTGCCTCCTCAGCCCCGTAAGTTCAGAGCATGACTGTAGTGTTGGATGACCGGAAGACCATCCGCAGACTATCTGGTGGTTTGGATGTGCTCGCTAACCGCTTTTTTGGCCTTTCACAGAGAGCATTGAGGGAACCAGTATGTTCTTATCCCGTACCGATTTTACACTTCCGACGATTGTCCCGCTTCGATTTTGAATGATGTCTACTCTTCACGGCTATTGGAAAACGATTTTCTTCAAAAGCAGCGGAACATGAACCGAAGTTCAAATGAGGCTATGATGGGTACTAATCGACCATAACAGTGAACGACCCCGTCCCGGTCCCCTCGCCCAGCCCGATGCACGGCAGCTACCACTGGACCTTCGAGCGGTTCGTTACATCTTGAATACACTCTGGAACGGGGTGATATCTTTTATTGGAAGTCCGGACTGCTGACATCCAATTTTAGCGCTGTCGCTGTCGGTCTGGTCCCCCTCAGCATCGCTCCCTTCGCCGCCGGCTCCCTCAACCCCGTCATGGACGCCGTTCTCTGCACTCTCCTGGTCGCCCACTCCCACATCGGATTCGAGTAAGCACCCGCCCACATCCGCAGCCCCAATTTTTGGGTTGTATCTATGAACGGATTCTGACATCATAATAGGGCCGCTATTGTCGACTACTTCCGTCCCCAGCGTGTGCCTAAGACCTACTCTCTTTGCCAGTGGCTTCTGCGCGCCTTCACCCTGACCACCGCGGTCGGTTTGTACGAGTTCGAGACCAACGATGTTGGTGTTACTGAGGCTCTGCGTCGCATCTGGAACGCATAGAGTGGAGTCGTGGATTTGAAAAGGGTTGTTTTGGGTTCGTTTTTAATCTGGTTCCAGGCGTTTCGCCTATGTATATGTCCTTGAAACACAATTTCATTTGTCTCGCCCGAATAAATCGGTGCTGAATACTTCAATATTTCTTTCCAAGGTTGGGTGGTTGGGAAGTGCTGTGGTGGTCGTAGAGTTGACTACGGGCCTTTTTTGATTCTATAGCTGGAAACTTGGTTGACAGACCTCGAGCACATCAGTATGTTTTCCGACAAGCTACCTGTGTTAGGTTTCACCTACCGAGGCATTACTTGTGCTTCAAAATGACGCGAATCTAGGCAGATTCCTAGGCAATGCCATCTCAGCACAGTGATCTGTTGTTTTGAATTTCAAGGTTAGGATACTTCGGATAATAATATTCTATGACAAAAATTCGCAGATTGACCATATATATTGTGGCAAAACCGAGGTAGTATGTCCATTTTATCTATCCCAAATACAAAGTGCAGAAAACCGCTCCGCAGACAAGACCATATCTAAATGCTCAAATGTTAAACAAGAAAGCCATAATATAAGCAAACCTACCTAGTAGGCACAATCACTCATCCTCGTCCTCATCAGCCATCTCCAAAAGTGGATCTCCCTCCAAACGATCCTCATCATCAGCCTTCTGCATAACATTCTCAATAACCTTCAAGGTAGCCTTGAGTGGCAACCCAATAACATTATCATAACTCCCCTCAATCTTCTCGATAAGAATTGACCCAAGTCCCTGCAATCCATACCCACCCGCCTTATCCGCACCCTCGCGCGTCCGCACATAAGACATAATCAAATCATCAGTCACATCCCCATCAAACCGCACATTCGTCTCCTCAACCACGGTCTCAACCGCATAACCCGGTTGCCGCGCGCTAGCAAGCGGAGCCATAGCAACGATAGCAGTGTACACCTTGTGATCGCGTGCGTCGCGCAAAGCACGGAGCATAGAGAAATGGTGTGCCTCTGAGCGAGGCTTCTCCAAGATTGACTCCGTAGTCACATCGACGACGATAGTATCGGCAGCAATGATAAGAGCAGGCTCGCCTTTCACTTCGTTATCGATTTCCTGGGTGTACACTGCCTGTGCTTTCTTGGTTGCTGTTGCTAGGACGTACTCGACCGGTCCGAGGGACTTGGGGAGGTCCTCCTCGGCATTTGAGGGGAGGATTTCTATGTTGGGAAGACCGAGGAAGGAGATAATTTGGCGTCTGCGTGGGGATTGGGAGGCGAGAATTACTCGTTTATTGCGCAGATCGTTGAGCGCGGGCAGGGAGAGTGGTGGTGGGCGTGGGAGTGCCCCGCGGCCTGGGGCTGGTGTGGGTTTTGTGGATGGGTCATAGGCGGGCGGGGAGTCGATTGGGGCCTCATCGTCGAGGAGGTTTGTCTTGGAGGTTGACATGGTTGTTCCTTGTGGGTTTTGAGGGCTTGGGGGTTGTTGAAGCTGGGTTTCGAGCTTTGCGGATGATGCTTGTCGTGCCCGCGCGTTTTCCCCACAGTGATCATTCCCTGATTGGCGGCAGACCTTCTTGGTCTATAAAAAACGGCAAATTTCCACTTATTGATCTGCACTGATTATTCAAATTCCGGTCAGAGTTGCAGACTTGATATTATAGTCTAATGAGAGTGATCGATCCATGAAGCCAAGGATCAAGAGTCTTGGAACCCTGGGAGGCATGCATTAGAACCATACGTCAATACTATGTAGTGAAAGACCAAAATCTCGGCCTACAATTGAGGGCATTGGGAAACCTATTATGCTTAAGGATGCACCATGACATTTGTTACTTACTCTACCATTGCCAAAACTCCCGCTGACCTCTCGCTATATATTGGTACTCTTGCGAATCCGTTAGACATTCAATGCCAATGGGGTCAAGTTCTGTGACTGGCTAGCGCATGGGAAGGACTTCAGCCTACACATCGAAATACCCAGGGGTCGCAACGTAGTACAGAGTCTGGGCATGGATGATGAATGTTGAGAAATTGGATTCAAAGCAAACCGCTACAAAACGCCCTCATGCCCAGGTGGCTCCAAAGCCACACCCATGGATAAAGTGACATACATTCTGCCTATCCCAGAATATACAAAGAACGCATATGGAGACAAGAAGTATTAAAAAGCATTGACACCAGAAAAGCCCACCAGGTGTCGGCAAGGGGAACCACAATTGATCGGAGCCAATGAACGGAAGCGACTGCCAGGGTAATCGTCAAAGCAGACCAGAAATTGAGATCATTATCGTACCGGCCTGAAGATTCGATTGACAGCATAAGAGATTCGTTGGAATGCATGATTCATTTTCATTTTCGTGTGGGTGAAGAGGCCCGCCTCGCGAACCTCGGCACATCCATGAAGCGCCAAGGTCATCCACCACAATGGCAAAAGGGATGCAAAATACCACAAATAATAATTCAAAATGATTGAACCCGTCGGATGAAGGATAAATAGATATTGAACTGCCTATGAAGGCCGCAGCGAGTCGTCCACATGGCCGCCTTTTCTTTCAACCTCGGCAATGAGGTTATGTCGCTCTTGCAGCTTCAGATGCATGAAATCCACTGTCTTTTGCAAGACAACGCTCTCGCTGCGACCTTGTCCCTCCAGACCGGGGACCAATTCTGTCAGGCGATCGAAGCCCTCTCGGATTGCGGCACGGCGCTTCTGTTCAGACGCGATGTGATTGTTCTTCTTCTCTTGGTCGGTCAAACGAGGCTTCTCCTTATCCTGGCCCGTCACAGACTTAGACGCCGCTGTGGGGGTCGAGGAGGACCGGTCATTTTCGTCGTCAGGGTTCATTGTGGAGCGAAGTGGATCGGCCAAATGGAAGAGGCTGGCGATAGGTATGAGGGGCGGAAGATAGATGAAGATACGCAAGATTGACGTTAGGGTAAAGTTATCACGTGCCCTGTGCTTCCTTTCTCCAAACACCTTAAACGTGCCAGAGTCGCGGAGAGAGTGAACAGGGGACCGAGCCGAGTGGGAGAGGACAAAACGCGATAGCGATAAGCGTTGAATGCGGAGAATCCAAGTCGGAATCTCGAGTCTTGGCACTCTTAAACGTCATAGTGAGGGTCCACATCACACCCAGTTTGCTTTTTTTTTCTCCTGCTTCTAATTCACTTCTTTTTCTTGGTACTTCACTCAAGTATATTCACATCAAAGCTGCAGATCTGCGGGTCAATCGCCCAGACTGTCATTTTCCTCCCGTCAGAATCCGCCTTGTTCCTACCAACCACGCCACGCCAATTCTTTGTACTACCCTACAACGATGGGCCACGAGCCACTACATGGATCATGCTCCTGTGGTCGCAATGAATACCAAGTTATCATCCCCGATGATGTGACTGACCATGCATCAGTCTATTTTGACAGCAGTAGAGACAATCGTACGAATGACAAGCTCCGAGCTCTACTCCGCCTCCCGCTTATACATCTTTAGGTCGATTCCACGGCACGCCATTATCAGCTTGGCTGCGAGTCCCACTGGACTGGTATCAGTCTCACACTACATCATTCTACCCCGACGAGACCCACGAAGCGATTCGTCGCATCTTCACACCACGCCATGCACCACAAACTCAGCGCATCTTCTGCGGCTTTTGCGGTACGCCCTTGACCTTCTGGACTGAAGAGCCTGCCGAAGAAGCGGACTTCATGTCGATTGCAATTGGAAGTTTGTTCGGCGATGATCAGCATGCTTTGGAGGACCTTAATTTATTGCCGGAGGACTTTGACGAGGATGCACAGCATGCCGATATCTTGACGTCATCTACTCCATCTGCTCTCACACCGTCACAGGGAGAAACCTCTGTTGTCGTACCATCTTTCTCCACTTCGCCTGCCATATCTCGAAGCTTCCGACATGGCAAGATTGATGGCATACCCTGGTTTGAAGAGATGGTGGAAGGAAGTCGTCTTGGTCGATTGATGCGCGCGAAACGTGGAAAGGGAATTAGCGATGATAAATCTACAACTTTTGAATGGGAAATTAGTGAATGGCATGACGATGGTACCCGTGGAATCGCACAAGAGGAATCTGATTCCAGCGATAAAGCCACTGGGAAAAGAAAAAGGGGAAACCAAGGGGATGCCCAGCCTCGATCAAAAAGAGCATGAGACTAAAAATTTTGAATGTATTCTTGAATTAGCTCGGCGCAATATGATCAATTTCCAAGCACAGTATCCTGATGTTTTGGGTGTTGCTTTCATAGTGCGCCGTATATGGTGTTAATACCGCGACCCAGATATTCATGTTAAGCTTTATTCACGGGTGAATTTGGCGATATTGTTCTCCGGGTGACCAAAGTCTCATTCATGTACTGGACTTGAAGAAATAATCAAATACGGGCTATCGTAATGTGAGGAAACATTCACGGGTACCTAATTTTATAGACATCGATTGGGCCAATCAAATTGAAATAGGTATAGCGTCATCCGGGGGCTCACTGCCCTGAGTTTGTGAAAAGGAAGCGCGTCCTCGAGGACGAAGGCTCACTGTCCCTTGTTTCCCTTCCCAGACAAGACTTGAATCTCCGTTGATTGTCCGCTCTTTCCCACCCGCCGTCTTATCAGAAGCAAGTGATCATTTCTGCCAATAAAACAGCTAGGAGATAACGTTTGTGACGCGTTTTTATCATTTGATTGCCAATGATCCAACGTTCCTCCCTGTAGCAAGGATTGCGTGTCATCGCGGTCAAACGTGGTGTGATGCTGGTACTTTCTTATGCTGAGCAAGTTGGCTAATCGTTTGCTCCGTACAGGACATGGAGAGACAACTTCTTTCTGACCAATGGATTGCGAAGGACGACAATGGGCCGTTCCTGTGGCAGATTCCACTGCCAACACCCGCCAGCAAGAAGCCGAGCAAACTAGGCCGGCTTCTTATGGCAATCAAACAACGGGTTCGTTTCATCTTATTTCGTCAGGCAGCAACTATAAAACGTGCTGTGGAGGCTGAGGGTGAAAATGCCGGTCAAGCAGTGCAAATACCTAACATGCTTTGGTAAATAGGTTGCAGCAGGATTCGGAAGCTTGCGCTGGGGCAGACGGGCAAAGCCTGTAAGCTAGCGTGAAGAGGCTTTCTGGAGGACTTCGGGAAGACCTATGCTGATAAGATAAAAGGACACTGCGGAGGTCCTTCAAGGGGACGCTGGTAGCTCTATCACCACCAGAGTATGGAGCCCAGTTAGTGGCGACGCGACTGGGTCGTTTCTCGTGCGCGCTATGTGGAAGCGTTGGAAGGATCAACTGGGCTTGAAGAGAGATGGAAGACGGGGTGAGGCGCATGATACGGGATGGCCTCGTGTTATGTCTCTTCATCATGAACTGCAAGAGCGACGCTTGGTTGCCGATGTGACGGTCCGTATTGGTAACTACGAGATCCGTGAAATCCCCATGTCGCCTACACTTTCGTTCTGGAGCCTCTCAGACGCCTTCCCTTCCCACCAGTTCCCGCAGCTGGATGCATTCGATGAGACCCTGGGATGTGTAGATATCGAGCCTGGCCGGTCCCCGATGGTCTTCCAGCTTGGCACCCTCTCTGCCATCGAGGGACTATACCATGCAGTCATCGACCAGGACTTGTGGTTTGAAGTTGGCATTTACTCGCCCGCTATCTGTTACACAGACTCAATTTCGAGTCTCGACCTCAACGATGCAGGCCCGAGCTGGGTAGACGAGCCTGGAGGCTCATGCATGAGTGACTTACCCAGAGCATAAACTAAGGCAAGTAATGAAAGATGATACCTCATATACGCAGTCGAATACACAATGGGCATATGCTTCCTTGAAGGCATTGGATAATCCTGGGTGTCATCACTGCTAAAATGTGCGTTAGATTAGTCTAAGGACTATGTCCATTTAGCATTAGCTCAGCCTAAATGGAAGGCAAATTGGAGCGGAAAATGAAGAAAGATACGTACTACATTCACTTCCCATTTCTAAACCTATTTGTTGACATCGCTTAGCATCTGTCTCGTCCCACAACCCTCCACCACCACCCTCCATCACCCCACGAACAAAATACGCTGTACGATTCTGAGAAAGATTGATTCATAATGGTGAAGAAAATGCTTGAGTCTGCAAGCGATCGTGGTATGTTATTTTGTGATTCATAATATCATTTGTAGTCATACTGACTTGAGACTTGGAGGCACTCCCTCCTGTTATTCACCCAACTCTTCTTTCTCTCTCCGCCGCCGTGATTCTGGCTCTCGAATTCCCCGCCCTACTCCATATGTGGCTGCTCATCTGGATGACTTTGCTCTGGGTGCTCTAGAGGATTGTGATCTCTCTGATATCAGTGATACCTCACCTCTGGGATCCCCTAATGTTGATGAGCGTCCTCTGCTTAAAACTGCAATCCCTCTGCCCGTTCGACAAGAGGAAAATAGGAGACGACTGCCTCTGGAAGATCAAGCCACCATGCAAGCAGCAAGCGTAAGGCTTGTGAATGTCAGCCGAGGTAATTCGCGGGCCAGCAATACAGAGTCCACCAGGGACTTTACCCACGGCAGTCATCAGTCACCCAACGAACTATCAACCATCAGTGAAAATTCGAGATGCAGCACAACAGCAAGTTCAGAATACCATAGCTTTTTACAGAGCGATAGGCCTCTTCTTCGTGTGTCTTTGAGTGCCGGCAAAATTATCATGGGCGATGAAGCTCGTTCCAAATCTCTTCCAAACATTACTGACGAACGCCGATCACGGGGCATCTTCCGTCCACGCATAATTCGAAATTTCTCTCCGAGTGACGCCCCAAGCAAGATCTTCAGCAAGCCTGATGAGGGGAAGGTGGAATCACAGCATGGCCAATACCACGATCC
Organism: Penicillium frequentans; assembly: GCA_028828275.1. NCBI lineage: Eukaryota > Fungi > Ascomycota > Eurotiomycetes > Eurotiales > Aspergillaceae > Penicillium > Penicillium frequentans. The sequence continues at coordinate 812,331 of JAQIZY010000012.1, forward strand.
GTTCTTCCCAGCAGAAAGAGTTGACACATCACAGTCATCTATGGAGGGCCTGAGTGATGATCCCATCAACCATGGCTCAGCCTCAGGAACGATCAGTCATGGGACCCAGAACGGGACGCCATACTCAGGCCCAGTTTTCCCTCCACGCACTTCATCCTTGAATGCTTTGTCAAGTTTGAACAGCAGCCCTGAGAAAAGTACAGCCTGGAGTAAGGTCACTACAGTCAATTCGAGTGGCACACTTAGGGCTAGTGAAAATCTCACTTTCCTTGATATCTGCCAGAGCCATCCTGAAGTTGCAGGTAATATCATCCAGACAGGCGTCGTCATAAACCCGGATGGCAGCAAGATCATCCGGCCAGAGAAAAGGACACTCAAAACCCCTGCGCCACGAATGTCCCGAGTCATGGGCGGCATTCGCAATGTCTTTTCACGATCACGCTCGGAAAAGCGCTCTAAGCCCGGATTGACATTCGAGATGGTTAATAATCCGATCCCAACCTCACGCCCCGTGCCTCAGACTCCTACCATCAGTGAGAATGGCAGCCCCAAGAAAAGCTCTAAGAACAGAGTCTTCATTCCTCAGGTCCTTCCGTCCCACCATTCTGGACAATTTGGAGAGCTTGAAACCAAAGGTTTGGACAGTGTTCGCCAAACACTAAACGGCCTCGGACGGTTACTGGTTGAAGACGATGATATCGAGAGGCGGAGAGTATGGTACCGAGTAAGTTTGCATCCGTCTTTCTTTTTATCTGATTGCATGAACTGGGCGACAGCTAACATCTAGTACCCTCAACAGCAGTTCATTCGTCTGTACAGTCTCCTTGCCGACTTTAACAGCAGAGATCTTCGCATCGGAGAAGCGGCCTCCTTGGTTGCACAGATGCGCGCCGAAGCATCCCTCCGTCGGTACGCGATGATCCTACAAGTCCACCAAATTTCCCAGGATCACGATGCCTTATATGCTGCGGATCTGCCAAGTGATCAGATCGTCGAGGATTGGGAGCATGCACGCAGATAGATGTCGCCCCTTGTTTGCGCTATGTTGAAAATCGAAATTCGAATGTGGGTGGCTTATCATGTTTTGTCCACCATCTATCCGTGTGATCATATGTTACGATCTTCGAAAGAATATCTATTCTGTTATGGTTTCATGTGTATGAACGATGAGTGAACAATTTGCGTGAAGATTATCAGACCCGAATCTCGATAGATGATCTAACATTATCATCCCCGTTACTCCTTCCAGCATCTTGATTCACATACAGTTTATGACCGCCGAATGCACGGTCATTTATCATGGTATAGGTCCGTGGTGCAGTTGCCAGGGTTATGAGGTATATCCACCTGGTATTAGTTCCCTACAGTAAGTAAACCAATCAACGATCGGAAAATCAAAAGGGAGGTTATGAAAACGTATAGCTATACCACACGAGCAAGTGATTTGTACACGCCAAGGCCAGAGGTTACATGAAACCTAGAGTAGAAAGAAGCAGCAACAGAAGTGCGCAATTATTGATTTTCATATTGTCGCTAATTTAGAAAATCGAAATACCAACAAAGGAAATAGAGGCCTCCATAAACCTCGAAAGGAATACTCCAGACGCCAAAAAATAATGCAAAAGGCCGCCAAGCCCAGAAACCCGTCTATAAAAATCCATCATCTTTTCTCAACATGTGACCCTTTATCTGAAGTCTCTTAAGACCGAGAAGACTGGACAGGCCATTGAGACTGAAGGCCACGCTCCTTATCAAGAACCTGGTGCTCGCTTCCACGCACACGCAGGGTGACACCAATACCAAGAATGGTAATGACAACAGCGAACTCCATCAGGACACTCATGACCAGGGTAACGGTCTCGTTTCCACCAACCATGCCGAAGGTCTTGTTGTCCAGGAACCAAACGAGGACACCGTAGATGACACGGACAAGAATGAAAGGCGAGGAAATGGCGACGGCGAGCAGGGTACGGCTCTCACCGGGCTCGAGACCGCCACGGCGGGCATTGAGAATACCGAGCAGGAGGATCATGAACACCCAGGCGACGATGTAGAGGACCATGCCGATCTTTGCTTCGATGGATGGCTTGATCTCGCCGCTGTCTCCCATGTTCAGGGTGATACCCGTAATACAGAGAATCAAGGCGACGATGTTGAGAAGTCGGAAAGCACGGAAGGTTGGGAGCTCTGGGAGACCATGGCCGGTGACCTTCTTGATGGAACCGTCGCTGTTTTGGAATTAGTGTTTGTGGCAAGGTACAAGTGGGGGGGGCTTAACTTACGCTCGAGAGAGAAGTCCGGAACAGGCCATTAGCATTGGAGTCAAACCGATTGAGCTTGTGACAGCATAGGTGGTGTATAGTGCTGTTGAGCTGTTGTCGATTGTTGCGAGGTCACAGCAGGCGCCGATGATGCGAAGGAGAGTGAAGACAGTAAGGAAGATGAAACCGCTGTTTGTACGGATGCCATGGCGGAAGACGAGGAAGATAGAGACAAAGATGGCAGGGAAGTAGATAATTAGTTGGAGGATTGAGATCCCATTGCTGTAGTCGATCTTGCCCATTGTGTGTAGATTGTGTCAGAGAATGTATAGTATAAAGTTTGGATAATGCTTGGTAAAGGTATTCTTCTAGATCCAATGATGGATCTTGGTCGAAGAGGTAGAGGAGAGCTTGAGAGGTTTGATCTAATAATGGTTACGAACATGGGAAACACGAAATTCTTATATAGAAGCTGACTGGCAACCTGCATTCCCTTTTTCGACTAGCGCTTGTGGCTGTGGCCAACGCTCTCAAAATGAGCCCGATTGGGAAAGCGACCCTTTCAAGCAAGATTGACTAGCGCTGACGAGGCATCAACATTTTCTTCCTTAGCGTTCCTTGTCATAAGGCGCAGCTAAGCTTTAACCGCAAACTCTTTTCCTAATTCGGTTGAATTCGCGACGCTATTCCCGATTAGGGATACATGGCGAGAACTCTAAACCAATCAAACCACGTTGTCATCCTGTACGCAAACAACATGTTGCGATTGGCTGAATTTACAGTAAGTGGAACATTCTCACCGTGCCCAATCCACAGGGTTGCTGATTGGTGCTTGTTTGCTGTATGCAATACCAAATCCACACGCTTAACAAAAATCAGCCTTGATGCTACGTTTGAGCAAAAATTAAGCTATCATCAGTGGCGCTATTATTGGAAAACGGAGATCCCGATTGGGGCTTGTTGATCTCTTCCAAAATCCCGCATCCATGTAAATACCCCTTTCCTAAACGGGTAAGGCTGCTTATCGCCCCCAAACAAGGATTCGTGAGATATTCCCCGCCTCCAACATGGGCTGCATGATGGGCGGGTGACCGCAGTTCCAAACATGTTCTAAAACACTGATCGACGTCACAGGGGTCAAATTATGTTTGGGAATCTCGATGACCGGTCTCGATTAACCAATAAGAGCGACCGCGTACTATGCTATACGGTCCGCATGGCAAGGATGACAGGACTTTAGACTAGTAGCGAACGATGAAACGTGTGTATTATTTTTACTGTGCAAGATCTTCAGACGAGTTTTCTTAGTTTACTGTCGAAGATTGTATATGCAAAGCCAGCGATCATCTCCACGATACTACATACTAGTCTAGTGTCGAGCATCATCATGTCTTTAGATTGCTGCCACTAACCCATGTGCTTTGTAAATTTGAAAGAAATAAATAAAGTATAGTACTGTTTTATATCAATTGCGAACTATCAGGTCCGTTCTTCAGTCAGTAGACAGGGAGGCTACAATCCTTTGGTGTCATGATAATCTAATATGGTATATGGTCCATTCAGTGCTGCAAGGTGATTAACGCTGAACTTCAACTAGCTACAATTCATTCTACCGTTGATTCCTAGACTAACTTTCTTTTCTTAAAAAATTTGTATTGCAAGCTGTAGAAGCCTCGGGTATGCAAATATTGAACAAAAAGGAAAAAATGTCATTAGCTATGCATGTCTATAAAACCAAGTCGCTCAAAAACCGCTTCAAAAACTCAAATAAATCGCTGCAACTCTTCTTCGGCTATTCCACTCGTCTCACACATTCCCCTAAACACCCCTCCTAGGTCCCAGAGCTCACTCGGCGTCCCCAGCTCCAAAATAGCTCCCTTGTCCATAACACACACCCGGTCGTAGTTGATAATCGTTCGAATACGGTGCGCTACCGTGATCACAGTCTTCCCCTTGAATGCTTCAACCATAGTTCGCTGGATCTTTTCGTCTGTCTCCAGATCCACACTTGAGGTTGCCTCATCACAAACGACCACCTTGCTGTTGCGGACAAGAAGACGTGCTAGACCTAGTTGTTGACGTTGGCCGTGGGAGAAGTTGCTTCCTTCTTCTTCAACGACATCGTCCAGTTGAACGGTTTCAGCTAGCCACGCACCGCGCAGGGCGAGCCAGAGCTCTTCGTCGGTGTGCTGCTTCAGAGGGTCGAGGTTGGTGCGGACAGTACCACGGAATAGGATTGAATCTTGAGGCTGGATAGATAGGCGAGAGCGGAGATCTTTCAGTGGAAGTGTTGAGATATCAACGCCGTCGATCGTGATGCAGCCCCCGGAGAGCTCACATGTCCGGAATAATGCACCAATGAGGGAAGACTTTCCGGCACCTGTACGTCCCACGATAGCGACGTGCTCACCGGGCTTGATAGAGAGGGTTAAGCCGCGAAGAACATTGGGAAGGCCTTCACGGTAACGCATATGCACGTCTCCGAAGGTGATGCCTCCTTGCTCAGGCCAGGATTCTGGAGCGGGTACAGGTGTAGTACCGTTGTTTCCCTCGACGGGAAGACTGTTACCGGGCCCGTAAGCGTGAATCCTCTCAGTGGCATTCATAGCATTCTCCACATTGGCCCATTGACGAATGATGAATTGCAGAACCTGTGCAGCACCGAGGGAGTAGCTCAGCACGACACCGGAAATTGCAGGGTTCTGAGTAGATCGCTGGATCACAACCAACACTCCAGCTGCAACGATCAATAGGACACCAACGAAATCCAACCGGATTCCCAACCATCGCTGGTTAGCAGATGTCAGGAAGTTGGCACTGTTCATGTCATCGATTGCATGCTGCATTGATTTGGAGAATTGCTTTTGCATAGAGTATGTGCGGATCGTGGTCACACCGGACAGGGTCTCGGAGAAGCGGGCTAGAACAACACCACGCAAGACGGACTCGTGACGCTTGAGTTCACGCGCAGAGGCACGGTAATAGAATGCAGAGAAAAAGAATATGGCAGTGCAGGGGACAAGGGCAATACCAAACCAATGGAACTCAGAAACAATAAGTGAAAGAATTCCCAAGACCATAGCAGTTCCGACCATGAATAGTCTCAGCGATTCCGGTAGGGCATCATCCATCACATAGACATCCTTGGAAAATCTGTTGACGATTCGTCCAAGTGGCGTGGTATCGAAGAACCAGACTGGCGCGCGCATGATCTTTTCGGTCGCTTTATCAAGCATGACGTTGCTCGCACTAGTGCAGAGGATTGAAATGCAAAGACCAAAGAGGTAGAGACAAAGAGCTTGGCATACGCCCAGAGCGACATAGATACCGATGTAGGTGTTGTTTTCGAAGCCGAACCTGTCAGATGCCCACCAGGCGAGCCACATACCACAGAGAAGTGCGCTTCCTTGGGCGAGACAAAGGAGCGGAATGGCTAGTATAATAGCGATGGGGCTTCGAGAGCAGGCAAGATAAGACGTGTAGACAGCCCAAGAGATGCCACCGTCGACATCGTCCTCACTTTGCATGAGCTCGGGCACGCTGTCGTCTCCAGCCAGCTTGCTCACTGTAGTAGTAGTCTCTTCCTCGGGCTTGCTGGCATCTTTCTCGGCATCTTCCTTTGTTGCCTTCTCCCGGTTTCCTTCCGCTTCCTTAACTAAAGCAGCAAAGTCGGGGTACTTCTTCTTCAGCTTTGCAAAGCTACCCAGAGCCTTGACCTTTCCATCATCCAGCCATAGAATGCGGTCACAGCGACTAAGAACGTGGGCCTGGTGGGTTGCGAGAATTCTTGTTTTGCTTCCAAGGGCCCCGAGGATTGCTTTTTCGAAGATAGCTTGTCCGACGTATGGATCCACAGCACTTAGGGGATCATCCAAGAGCAAGATATCGGCATTGGAGTACATGGCTCGCGCCAAACTAATTCTCTGTTTCTGTCCACCACTGACATTGATACCACGCTCTCCAATCTCCGTGGCGTCGCCATTGGATAGAATCTGCAGATCGCGACGAAGCTGGCATGCAGTGATTACTTCATCGTACCACGCAGCATCGTAGGGTGCACCAAAAAGGATGTTATCCCGGACTGTAGCATTTTGAATCCATGCTGTCTGCGGGCAGTAGGCCCGATCCGAGTAAAATTTGAGGTTTCCTTGTACTTTGCGCATGTCACCAGCTAGAGCAGACAGGAGAGAGGACTTTCCACTTCCAATACCGCCGATAACTGCAAGGAGCTCGCCACGGCGGATATTGAGGGATATAGAAGGGATTGTGAATGGAGCAAGAGTGGGAGGCTCTTCTGCCAAGGTGACCGCCGAGGAAGACTCTTCATAGGAAGGTGGATTCGATATCGTGGCACCAGATGCGCGTCGGTCCATCGACCCCTTTTCAGAGGGTCGCGCACCATCTTCCCACCGGAGGGACGGCATTTGGTCAGACCCCTCACGCTCGAGTGGATGCTTCAATGTTGATGAAGGCCGCGTGAACCAAGTTGACATAGGCCTGATACTCGATTTAGGTCGTACCGTCGACTCCGGCCGGAACCAATTTGACATTGGCCTGACAGTCGATCTTGGTCTAAAGGTCGATACACGCCTTTCCTGTGAAGTGTTTGTATTGCTTCTGTCTCGCGAGAAGGAAGGCATCAAAAATGAAGTCGGTCTTTCAAATCCGTATGAAGGCGGCATGAATGATGTTGGTCTGTCCCATCTGGATGAAGGCCCTGCCATCGGGCCTCCTTCCCAATCGAAGGTAGGCAATGCAAATCCTTCTGTGTCGTAGTCAACATCGTGGAACATTCTGCTCGCTCTCAATGCAGACAACGAGTCGCGGTTGTTGTAGGAGTTGATTTCTCCGTCGTGGAACATCCTGCTTGCTCTTAATGCGGCAAGCGAGTTCCGGCCGCCTTGCGGGTCTTCTTCCTCTTCGGCCTCATCTTCTAGGTCCGTGGCTCGGGCTGCCTGTCCCTTTTCCCAGGTGAATCCGGCTTTTTCAATTCTCACGGCATCTCTCATGTTCTCGTCGACATCCAACTCTTCGACTTCTTCTGCGAGCAAGTACTCCTCGATTCTTGTCATACTGGCCCATGCGTCAGATGCATGGCCAAGACATGCTGGAAGGAAAGCGGTAGGTGTGAGGAGAGAGCTGAACAGGGCAACACTTGAGAATACAATAGCGACATCGAGGCCTCCGGTGGAGATACACGCGTACGTCACGAAGCTGACCATACAAGCCAACACGGGCAGACTCTGTCCAAGAGAGGTGACAAAGTTGAGAATTAGGTTGAATCCTTGTAGTTGGCGTGTCTCGTCGGCTCTCATCTCAATCAAACGTTCGACGAAGCTATCCTCCCAGCTAAAGTACTTTACCAGACGAATAGCCTGGAGAACTTCTTGAGTTAGACCAACACGGATGTCAGTGGCTATGTTCATGACCTGGCGGCGTGCGAAGAGCGCTTTCACGGCAACGACGAGGAAGAACATTGAGACGATCAGGACTCCAAAACCGGCCAGAGCGGACTGACGAAGATTAACAATGAGCAGAGCCATGCAGATAAAGATGATCAGCGGCGACGTCCACACAACATGGATCATGCTGATACCTGAATCAATGCGATGAGCATCCATGGACACAAGGTTAACGACACGGCCATTCGACCAGCCAGCATCGGGATCGGCTTCTTTGCCCTTTTCAGAGGACTTGGGAGGCTTTGCGTCGCCAGGCTTCTCGTTCAGGTCGACTTCCTGGAGGGTGGTTTCAGAGCCTCGAATCGCAAGATCAGCTGACCCGCCGGCTCTGGCTCGCTCGGATATCCTCAAACTCTTCTCTTGAATTTTGTTCGTTAAGACTGCTCGGACCTGGCCACCGACCATGGTCCCGCGGTATAGAAAGTGGTTTTGGCATGAGCTAAGCAAGATCTGCATGCAGATGATGCCGACCAACAATCCAACACCTCTTGTGAGACCCGGATTTTTCACAGTGCTTCCTGGGAGATGGGCATAATAACTGTTCTGAACCCATTCGATCAAATAACGAAGCGTGTAAGGGTTTCCAACTGTGAAGAGGTCGGCTAACAGACGGCATAAACCACCAATCCAGAATTCGCGGGCGAAGGTCTTGTGCAGAGCGGTAAAAAGAGGGTGTTTGACATCGCTTGAGGCTTTGGCCTCCTTGAAGTGGGCATCGAAGGTAATGCTGTGTCTTTGCACGCTTCTTGTGGGGTTGAGGAGCGGAATATCATTTATCTTTAGGGGACGACGGAAGCCAGTCTAGGTGAATTTAGAATTGATTAGTATACGGAAGCACCCCAGGAAATACTCTACTTAGGAAAATCTTCCACTTACCGACATCAAACCCCCCATCCAACTGAATGTCCATCTGCTGATAAATCCTGCTCCATATTCAGGGGATATTTGTCGCTCCGCAGGCACAGGCGCAACCTTGCGGTGATGTGAGGGCTTAATCTCTGGGTTGGCCAGCTCAGCATCGGCATTGGACAATGACATGTCGAGAATTACCCAGAAATCAGGTCAGAAATTCTGTGGTCCTTGTTAGTATTCCGTTGTGGATAGGAATTTAAGAGGAGATCGTCCACTTTTCAATGACCTCACATACAGGTAGGTTCGTATAACTCTTTATAAGAAGTGGCAACAGTAAGCAAGGAAACAGTCCAAAAGGACCACTGTTTCAGGATGAGAAGATAGTATTCGCTGAAAAAGACTGAGGCTGATTTGATTGCCTCCCATCAAAGTGCAGCCCTCTTGCCTTTTGTTGACTGCACATCCTAGCTTCCAGATTAGGAATCCCCGAACTGATGGTGCATGGATCGCCATGTAGGATGAGCTTAGATCCATGTTTGGATAGTATACAGTGGCAACTTCGGGGTGAGGATAAGGTGGCTCCATCACTAAAGCCGATAAACATCGAAGTCCCAACTTGATGCTATGGCACCCAGGAAGGTAATATCAAGAACACATATTACCTAAAGAGGTAAGGCCTCGTAATTATAAATAAAGAAGATACGAGTAATTATGCGATGATGTAAAAGCCAACTATCACTGTTTACACGTTGGGGCCATATTGTGGGGTACGGAGGATTCATCCCTTATATTACGAAATCTGTAAAGTAAGCGTATCATGGCGGTATTTTTAACCCTCCCGAGTAATTGAGTAGCACTACTAGTTACCTGCAGAAGGATCAACATCCGCCGTAACTCGGGTTTGCAATCTGACATTTGACTTTCATTTGATCCATTATTATGAAACGGTCAGTACATAGCACTTGCACGAGTAGCCCCGCAGTGGCGACTTAATGAGGAATGTTTCAAGCTCTTCACAAACTACAGTTCGATCTGTCTGTCCACTTTGGGAAGCGATCGCGTAGATCATACTGGAGCGTTTGAGCTGACACGTGCAGACCACATGGACATATGGTGCATTGCCATTTTAGGAAAGGAAATGGAAGCTTACTTGGCCTACTGGGAAATGGCAGGTTCACCTTTTTGGACATACGATAATAATAGTTGGTATATCTATTATTAGCTGGCTTTCTATCTCCATGGATAGTATATAAGGAACAGGAAACTGCGAATCAATCAATCATCCAAGCATCAAGCAAGAAAACAAAATCAAAATGTCCGCCCCCGCACACATCACACTCAAGAACCTCGATGGCCAGTGGGTCATGGTAAGTGTCCCAACAGACTTCATTCAGCCTGCGCCCGTTCCAGCCTACCAGGTACTAACAAAGACGATAGAATCGGACCCGCTCCTCCGAATACGATCCCCTCCTCAAGCTCCAAGGCATTAATTGGCTGATGCGCAAAGTGCTGAACATGACCAATGTTGTCCTGGAGGTCAAGGAGTGGGAAGATCCATCCGACGGCTTCACCCACATGGACATTGATCTTAAGCCTACTTCAGGCCTACCAGCCAGTCAGGAGAAGAAGGTGTTCGATTTCAAGGGCACCGACTCCACCCATGCGCTATTCGGAAAGATCCGCGTAAGCCAGGGCTGGGCAAATGCCAAAGAGCTGAACCAGGAGGATCACTTCTTGGTCGAGGGAATGGAGGAGGACATGGATAGCTTTATTCACTTGAAGACTGAGCACTTGGACCACAATGCTGTGACGCACCAGGCTTGGGGATTTGAGGAGATCGAGGGCACAAGATACCACAGCAGACATATTGTTGGAAAGAAGGGAGAAGAGGTTGTTCGAGTCAAGTTGGTGTACGACTACCTCGGACCTCGTGCTGACATGAATTGAGCTGGTCTTGGTTCATGTTCATGATTTTCTTTGCGTCTTTTTATAATCTCTGCTATTTGTGAGCTTGGTGCTATACATGAATAGATATCAATTATATCCCTATTCATCTGACACTGCACCTGGTGGCTTTTTCACTTGGTTGTTCATTGATTTTATAAATATATTAATAGCTGGAATTATTATCTGACCCCTTAGCTTGCAGTTCACTCCGACGCGGACTTACCAAAGAAGGGCCCCACTTCAGCACAAGATAAGTGGGGCCCGAATCCCGCTACCGGACTTTGCCTCACACAAGGAATATAATTTGATTTAAGCACATTTATCTTCATCCACTGGCAAGATGGCCGAGTTGGTCTAAGGCGTCAGGTTAAGGTCCACCTTGACATCATTTCCTGATCTACGTTTGTAGGCGTGGGTTCAAATCCCACTCTTGTCATATCTTTTTGTCTTTTTGCTAGCCTCAGTAAAGTTCTCTCCATGTCATTCATTGACCTTTCTAGCCGCTTTAATTTTATTTTTTTCCTTTCAATTCAATACCTGCTCAGGTGGACTGTCTCGAGATGAAGTTTGTGCAAATTGTGTGCAGTACAGCATACCGATGTGATGAATATGGATAGTGCCGCCGGGACACGGTTAAAATATATATCTGGGGAGGTGCCCAGATGTTCATGAGCACCGCACCTCTCTATATTTTGAGCCCCGGACCTTAGACACCTGCATTTGAAGCTTAAACCATGGGAAAATCAGACGGTCAGCAACCGTGAATTTACAAACTTGCAATAGTAATTGATTGAATACGAAATGACCGCGGCCCCTAAGCACTTGCTCTGTCATCGTAGGGGTTTCGCCTTTCAGCCCCCATTTCAGGCCATTGCCTGAAAATGGGGGCAGGAAGATGAATCGACGTGAGACCGAGAATCGCGTAAACATGCAGCCCGACACGAACGCGAGCCTATCCAGATCAGGTAGAGCCTCAACGCTCTGTCAATGTCTCGCATTTTACCAGATGTCGACACCTCAAAGTAGAACGAATTGGATTGAGAACAATTTGATGAGAAATTGTTTTATGGGTACTAGGTAATCTCAGAAAGAAATTTAGGAGAAAGAAAACGTTCGCTTAAAGACTAGATGAAAAGAATGAAAAAAGGTAATCGCTAAATGGAATGCACAAATCATCAACCGACATAGTACTCGGCCTCCGGCTCCCTCAGAAGTCTCACCAGCGAGTCTTCAAAGGCACCCACAATGCCAGAAATCCACTTCTCATTCAAGAACTCATAACCAGGCTTCCGCACATTATACACACACTTCAGTGTCATCTTTTCACTCCAGTCTGGACCCTCGGGTCCAAATGCCGGCCACACCTCCATCATGACGGGGAATCCGATGTCAACCTCCTTGTATGGAGATAGGAGATTCTGCTCGGTGCTCCAGCCAGGCAGGTCTCGTGGAGCCTTGGGACCGGCCCCGTCTGAGGAAGGCGTAGTCTCGCTCCGATATGCCTGGAGATTCAGGGCGGTATCGAATCGGTCGGCTCCCATCTCGAAAGTATCTTCTGTTGGGCAAGGCACGTCAATGAAGGGTGCGACCTCGGCATATTGAGCAGCGAGCAAACGGCAGATTTCGCGGTTGGTCGGGTTCTTGTTCTGTCCGTCCTTCTGGAGGACCGCATGCATCGGCACCGTCGTCAGTAGTGGAGCCATGCAGCGCCACATGTCGGGTGTGTTTCGGCCGTGCAGGATGCTACCGAACTGCACGTCCAGCTTGCCCTCGTTGGCACCGCGGGTTTGAGCCAGCACGCTAGCCCAAGCGGCCTGTACGACGGCAGCCATGCTTGTGCCGAGCTGTGATAGCGCATTGTTGGAGAGATCGTCCATGGAGAGACTACTGCGGAGGGCGGCAGTGCGCATGTGTGTCTCGACTAATCCGACCTCAATGGGTAGCATCACGGCGTGTGAAGCGGGCTGATTAGATCCGAAACGGAAGGATGACACGCCGGCAAAACGCTTCATCCAGTAGAACATGCTCTCCACCCAGTCAGTGCTTTCGTAAAGGAGCTCTACGGTATTGCGCATGGGCAGGAGGGGAAGCTTTCTGCCCTTGTCTGTCAGGCTTCTGATACCAGCTGGTCTGCTGAGATGAGCGTATTCAGCGGCAATCTCTTCGCGGAGGTGGCCCAGGCTCACGCCATCGAAGATGGGATGATAGAGCGAGAGAATCATGACGTGGCGAGAGCCGTTAGGGGTGCTAACCCAGGTCACGGTGACACCTGGTCGGTCCGGCGTCATGGCACCTTCAGCAGCTCGCTGGGCTGAAATAAGCGTGTGTTTCCAGAGACTGGTATTACTAGGGTCGGATTTGCAGACAATCTCGACTGTGGGAATGGTTGCACGCTCCGAATCTTTGTCCAGGATGCATATGGCGAAGGGAGATAATGGATGCTTGATGCTGCAGAAGACTGAACGGAAGCAATCATGTCTCCTGAGAACAACATCGACCGCATGCTTCATGCGGGTCGGTTCAAGCCTGTCGAGTGGTAAGTCGTAGAGAAAGTGCTCGAGCTGCGGTCGACCAGAGTAGCGAGTAGGGTCCACAAATTCGTGGCGCGTGGAGTAATAGAGAATACGAGTCTGCGTGTTTGTAGCGGGAAGTACTTGCTCAACATCGATTGGAGCGAGATTGAGGGCAGAGGTACACTGAGGCAGGCAGTGGTGAGAGAAGTGACGGAGTTTGTCGGGGACAGATAGTTCGAAAATGCCTTCCTCATCATCGGCAGCGATAACAGAAACATCCACTCCATCTTCTTCCATATTCGTCTTTGACAGGATAGAGCGGTCAATAGATACCACATGACCATTGCTTTCATGTGTGTCCACATCCATCTGTTGACCAGCCGACAACTTGGAAGCCGGGTTTTTAGACTCGACCAGATTGACCAGATCGTCAATCGTTACGGATGAAAGGATCTGGTGTAAAGCCAAGCCCTCAATATCGTCATCCCGCATGCTTTGGAGGAACAACATAGTCCGTAGGCTGTCTAGACCGAGACCCAAAAGAGGCGTGGTGGATTCTGCGCCCGCGACCTTATCACCGATAGCAGCGAATAGACCTCGGTAGACAATCGAAGCTGAATCCATTTTGCGAGACTCAATGTCTTGCTTCTTCTCTACCGCTTTCTCGGGGCTAGCAGAGGCTCCATTCGTCACGACCGAATCGCTCAAAGTCTCACCGGCAGCGAGCTTTAGCAGCACTTTTCTATCCACTTTGCCGCTCGGGGTGTACGGCAGCTGATCCAGAACAGTATAGCTTCCAGGGCACATCCATTCAGGTAGGAGTCTCTCTGCTTCAGCACGACATTTGTTGGCGACACCTTGACGATCTTCGTCGGCCCAGACCGTTAAGAATGCTACCAGCTGAGCACGCACACCTTCCTTGGGATTGGCCACCACAACAGCGACAGAAGCCACACCTTGCGCGCTTGTAAGAACATTCTCGATCTCAGTAAGCTCTACACGACGACCGTTTAGTTTGACCTGATCTGTACCAAAGCGACCGAGGAAGTCAATCTTGCGCTTTCCATCAGAAGACCAGACAACACGAGTCTTATCACCGGTCCGATAGAGCGTTGTGCCAGAGGGAAGACCCATCGCATTGACAGGAATGAATGCCTTTGCTGTCGCGTCTGGACGGTTGAGATACCCGAGAGCAACTTGCGGCCCGCCGACGATAAGCTCGCCCGCGAGCCCAAGGGGGGTTTCTCTTAGTTCTCCTGCATCAAGGGCATCCGGGTCCGCCAGGAGAAAGAATGCAGAAGTCAACGCATCGCCAATGACAGAGCTGCGCGTGCCTTGGACACAGGCCTCCGCTGTACAGAATATGGTGGTCTCTGTGGGACCGTAAGCATTGATAAGGTGCCTATCGTCATCCGGATCCCCTTCCACACGTGCAAACTTTTCTATCACTCGACCATTCACAGACTCTCCGCCCACGATCAGTGTCTTCAACGCGGGCATGCGCTCCGGACGCATGAGAAGTGCGAGACTGGCGACGGCGTATGAGGCAGTGGCGCGAAGCTCGCGTGCACACAATTCGACATCTGTGAGAAGTAGGTCACGCTCAGCGGTACAGAGAACTCCACCAAGAGATAGTGGGACAAAAGTGTCGATGATGACGGGGTCAAAGGATGGTGCACTTAGGTTGAGCCAGCGCACCCGTGGCCCAGCAGGAAGATGCGAGAGTGGCCCTTCGAGTGTTGCTTCCACGCAGGCCAAGGCTGAGCGATGACTTCCGAGCACACCTTTAGGCTTCCCGGTCGACCCACTCGTGTAGAAGAGGTAGCAAAGATCATCTTCGGATGGAATACGAAGGCCACTGGGTGAGGTGCCCACAGTGTCCGGGATAATGCAATCCATTCGCCAGCTGGAAGGGTTGGTGATATCGACCCACATAACCCCCTCAGTAAGCTGCTCACGCTCGGATTGAGATCCAGCAGCACCGTTCCAGGGCACAGGGCCGACTCCCAAGACAATCGGGGAGCCAAGGTCCTCGACAATAGTCCGTAGTCGCTCTGGTGGCGCATCGGCTGGTAAGGAACAGAATGCATGGCCAGACTTGAGAACTGCCAACATGGAAAGGAAAAGCTCCGGGCTAGGTGAAATAAAGAGGGGGAAAGCGTACTGGTCGCCTAAGGCTGGACGCCACTGGCTCCCTAGAACCTGTAGCAGAAGCCCAAGCTCAGAAGCGAGGTCTTTGGCTCGACTATCGACCTCAGCATAAGTGAGATCGCGTCGGTCATATGCATTCTGTCTTGATCGCTCGGATGTAGCAGGTGCTCGACACAAATACTCGATGGCGACATTGTGAGGGTGTCGTCGAACATTGTCCTCAAACGCAGAATGAAGCAGGCGAGAGTTGATGTGTCCATTGGTCTTGAAGCCATTGGTGACTTGCTTCTTTTGTTGAATCTGTGGTGTGACTTGCAGGAAGGACTCAAAGTTCACTCGGGACGGGTCCAGCCCTGCCCCAGTAGCGATAATGTCGGACAATCCAGAGGTCAAGTAGGCGACAGCCAATTTGACGAGGTGTTTCGCAGCAATCCATCCGCCATAGTCCCCTCGTAGCTGGAGAGTAACATCGGCCCTGTCCTCTTGGGTGTATACTACCGAAAGAACAAAAGGCCCCTTTTGTGCCGAGGCTGCAACCCCATTTGTTGTACGCGATCCGCTGTATGCCGTAATAAGAAGTTTGAAGTCAATGTCATCGACATGGGTCACGCCAGTGAAAAAGTCCAACTTTGGTTCGGGTGTCACACCCGTCGCTGCTTGAACTGGAATAGCAGCCTGAACCAATGTATGGCCAGTCTCTGGTGCATCTGCAATAAACGCGATATGGTCTGAGCCGACAACATCGCCGACGAATCGTGCAAAGCGGCATAGAACAGCTCGAGAATCAGGACTGGATTGCAGGGTAATACCATGGACGGTGAAAGAATGGGCCCGAACCAAGGTTGTGTCGAGGCTTGGTCCAGTGATATGATAAGGCGGGAGTTTAGAGGACGGCAGGTCCCGAATTGAAGTGGCCTGCACTTTGTCGGATAGATGAATTAATCCCATGATGAGGTCGGTAGTAGTGTAAAGCGAAATATGTTTTGATGCAGATGATTATAATGAAGAGGCTCAAATTCCGCCCCCAAGTAACGTAAAAATGGGCAATGTAGTGGTATTGTGATGCCCAGTAGAGAAGGTTAATAGAAGACTCTTTAAAAAAAGGTGTACCATGGATTTGTGGGATATAATATGTATAATAAAAGATTCTCGATCATCAATGCTTCTATTCATAGTCGAACCTAACGGTCAGTACACACAAGAAGCCTTAAACCGGCAATATAGCAGTGGGTCAGCATCATCAGCTGCCCAAGACTGGCAAAATCCAAATAGGGGCGGTTGTGAGCATTCTCTAGAGGTTGAGTCGAACTCCGGTGATCTTCATACACTTTTACTGATAATGCCTTAGTAGGCAAAAATACCCATTTAGGGAATGGAGCGCGACATGGAGTACCCAATGAGGAGGAGTTATTTACCGGTGGGATTGCCCTACGAGATGATGTGTCAATCAAGCTAACGGTCGTTCCAGATTTTCAGCCCCCAAAATATGCTTGTGACCACAACAGGAAATTGATCGAAGGGCATCGTATTTTTGAGATCAATTCCACCCACACCGTGGGCTTAAATACCTACGATGCCCATATCTAGCCTCCGGTGCTTGGGACTAGTGACTAATGCCTAGTGCGGCTCATTGGAGAGTATATAGTCATTTGCTCGAATCGGAATTTAACATATCACCGATTGAGTCCCCATTCTGAAATCTCTGCCAGGACATAGGCTTCCCACTTATCTTCTATAGAATAGCAATTTGCATTTATCATGTGCTGGCAGTTGAACAGAAGGCGCGTTATTGGGGCAAGAGCAAGCGGAGGACAGGGGTGAACAAACCTCCGTGGCTGAGAACATTCGAAGCCGCCCCCAATGTACACGTTTTATTTGACGTACTTTACAGGGGATATTACAGGGGTTTACAAAGAAACTTTGCCGATCGTGCAGAGCTGGAGCATCTCCGCCCCTAGGATGATCTGAAAAAGTGTTATACCCATCAGCTTTACACAATTACATAGACTTGAAATTTTTGCTCGTACCCTCCCTAACTAACTACATGCCACGCCAAAGTCCGCTACATTTAAATTACACTCTTTTGGAATTATTGTCAAGAAATGGCGAATAGAATTCAGGGTGATCGATGCCCACCTGGAGTAGCTAAATTCGTGATAGGCGATCCCTATTGGCGCCCACTGCTTTTGGTTAGCAACGCGAGGTGTGCTCGCCCCATGCATGAGCACGCTGCACGCACAGACCATCATGTATCAAAATATGGAAATGGCCAATGAGGTCAGATTCACCCATAAGAGAAACTCATGGTGATCGACAATCTCTACCGCGTGCTTTCACCCACGCCTGTACCCACCTCACAGACTATCCTCAATTTGCTAAGCGCTAACAAAGATTTGTTGTATTATTAGCCACCACGGGAGGCTGCGTTTACTTAAATCAATCTCCAGCGCCCAGCTCTTGGCTCTTCTTTATCTCTGAGTCTATTTTACCTTGAACCTCTTGTTGAGAGACCCCTCCCGTCATTTTTGGGTCGGAAAAATCCAATCGCCTCTCTGTTCGATAACATAGCTCCTTTCATTCACCTCAAAACCATCAGGAGGCTTCGACATACAATTCAAAATGGGCTTAGATCAGCCTGGTGTCTTCACTTACCGTGATGGTGTCGCTGTTATCCAACTTTTCTTCTTCATAATCTACCTAGCCCTGGGTATTGTGTTATGCTGGCGTCACGGGTTCCGTCGATCAGATGGCTGGATCCTGGTGGTAACTTTGTCACTTCTACGTATACTCGCCGCAAGTTTCCAGCTCGCCACCATCAACAACCCTAACACCACAACATATGGAGGTGCACTCATTTGCCAAGGGATTGGGCTGGCCCCGCTGATTCTATTAAACCTTGGGTTGTTCATTAGACTGTAAGTTTCTATCCTAAATTACAGAGGGGTCTAGACGAGAACTAACATGCGAACTAAAAGAAACATGTACTTCAAGAAAGTTCACCGACTGGTCTTCACCGCAATTTCCGTTGTCTCCATCGTCGCCATTGCCATTGCCGTCTACGGCGGTACCGAGTCAGCAGAATCAGCCAGCCTGGGAACAAATGTTATGCTGAAGGTCTCCGTTATTCTCTTCACGGCATGCTACGTTGCATTCTGGGGTCTTTTCTTCTATTTCATTGGCGACCGGAAAGCACTTCCCGAGGCCGAGCAGAAGATGTTCCTCTGTCTCCCTGTCTGTGCTCCCTTCATGATCGTTCGACTGCTGTATAGCATTCTGGGAGACTACGTGCCGAGTCTTCGAGCAAATTTCAGTGTGCTCACTGGAGATGTGACTACTTTTCTGTGCATGGATGTCCTCGAGGAGATCATCGTGGTTGCAGTGTACGTCTTATTCGGCATGGGACTGAAGCAACTCTCGCCGGAAATGAAGGATACCAAGCGCAGAAATGATTACGAGGACACTATGGCATAGATGGGGATAGAGTATAGATCTTTTCATTTCTGGTTCTCTTTGGATGAGAATCAAAACGATATGGATATGTTAGGAGAGATGACAAGAAGCCTGGAGTGGATGAGCGTTCGAGGCTATGATAGTTACTGATATGATACCGTTCTTAATCCATAACACTTTTTTTTTTTTTGATAAGAATATTATTTAAATAGTTCATCACGAATGTGTGCCTTATAAAGAATAGAAGTAGTAGTCTCTTTCTGATACTGTGCACTTTGGATAATGACCTTAGACATGTCCAACTGGGCAGCTATTGGGCCCAGAAATATTACTTTTTAGCAAAAGGATGGCACAGAAATCTCTGCATCGATGTCCATACGCTTGATTTACTGCAAGACCACGTTTTTATCCGATAAACTTTGGAATCGTGCTAGGTGATGAGCATGTGCTCTGTGGGTCTACATGCAGTAGTCCAGAACCCCGCGTCCTGTGGTGGCGGATGCTACACAATGAGAATGTTGTTTTAGTTTGACGAGCTACTTACATAATGAACCGAAAAAGCGAGTATAAACAGAGTGGAGTAAAGGGGCTGATTCTTTAAAAAGCAAATCTGAAATTTGTTTATTCTACAACGTGAGCCTATGCCCGAAGATATTGCCGATGTCGTATGTCGGCTTCTGGATGACATTAGCTCACGTTAGCATGAAACGTATGACCCACAAAATCCCTGACCCACCTTGAGTGCATCATGTTCAGCGCTGACTTACGCATATATGCTCTCTTTGCCCCTTACCTGATTTCCTCTATGTCGGCAATAAGCGGTATCGGCCTAGCCAAAGGGTGATTGTGTCGATCAATGCACTGCAGAGCAATAGGATGGTTCGTTTCAGATCCGAATTTTCACTAACAAGTATATCCTAACCAATAATATTGACCTGCGCTTATTCGGGCGGAAGCGTATTCGAAGATGACGCCACGTTATACGGTGATCGACACAGCCACGACCGCCCGTAAAAGTGTAATTGTAAAAGGAATGAAGAAAGATTGACTAATCACCATCAGCGTCATGGCCAAGGTGAAATGCATGACCTGAAACTGTCGTCTGAAACGTACCAAGGAACACTTGGGCACCGCCTGACGTCGGCAGTGTCGAGTGCCCACCTAACAAGCTCTCCGGAGAGAAATAAGTCCGTGTTTTGTGAAGTGACAAAATATGAACACGTTGTGAACCGTGCGGTCACGGGATTCGTCTCGGTCGGCCCCTATTGCCGTAACACTGGGGCCACTTATGCCTTCTGGGGGCTGTTCCTTCTATCGAGCTTCTACGGTTATTCATCCCCCTTACTTATCAGAGTGGAGCCCACTTTCCCGAACAAGCTTCCTTCTGGAATATTGTTATGAAACGGGACGTGATACATCTCCCAAAGAAGTAATTTTTCAGAATCGATGATACGCAGTCCATTGCAGGATTCGGCAATAGGGACGAACGCTTTGTCAGAGAGTTGCACATCGGGCTTCCCGACAGGACGAAGGCGAAGCATTGTATAGGCTCATGGAAGATGTCGGCCCTCTGACAATAATAGCACGCGACACGACATGAATAGTGATCTACCTATGGCGAAAGCCAGATGGGACCATGTTTTTATTCACTTTCTAATAGATAAATTTTGATCTAGTCGGCGATAGGCTATATAGCAGAGAGAACGCTGGCTACTTAATAGAAATCTCTTATGATGCTATTGACGCTGTGATGCTGTGATGCTGTGATAGTGGTGATGATAGTGATTACGGTAGTAAAGGAGGTTATGACGATCATTCTCACCATAACCTTGGAATCTGACATATAGGAGATACTCCGCACACTATTTGAAACCGACTTCTGAGCTAAACTGGTGGATTTCATGTATATATTTAGTAGTTCGGCTCACTAGTAGCCAATGGGAAGCTCCCCTCACAACTGTATTGGGGGCCATGTGGGTCCAACTCCGGGGCCGAAAAGCGAAGGAAAGTCTGAAACGCCAAAACACGTTCTTTGGTTTTCTCCCCATGTGCATATCAGTGGGGCAGTACCAAGCTACATGTAGGGCTAAAAAACATATTGCCGTAAAAGAACTAGTCTGGGGACCACGGCTGCCAATAGGATGTCTTCACCTTGGACCCTCAGAACGCTTAGAGGTATGCCCATGCTCCATAGTGAAGATCGATCTATTTTTACAGGGGTATGATTTCCCAATCGGCCTTATGGGAATTATAATAAAGTTCGTCATTCTGTACGCTTCATGCTTCTCAATTCTTTATTGTAATCAAGATTCGCCACAGTCAATGCTTTGATTGAATAACCATTATATACCAGCTTCCATCCTCCACTTTGGGTGCTCATTCCCACTTCCAACCATCAAAAAGCAACATCACAAAATGGCAAGCAGATCACAGAACAGGGTTCGAACCCCAGAGAACAATGGTAAGTCATCAACCAGACCTTTCCAGATATCTTTCAACACAGGAGAAATGGAAATGAACTAACAAGCTTGCAGCCTCAAACTCATCTGCCCCATACCCAGAGACTCAGAAGCGCCGGCGCCGTTCTCCCAATGAGCTAGTATGGACACAACCACGAACAATCCCAGGAAATCTTCACAAGAACGCGAGAAAGGTGTCGAAATCGCCTGAAATGCCTAAGGAGAGCACTGGACGAAGGGATTCGGGACATCAGGAACAGCAAAAGGCAATGTCAAGCCTGCTGACGCCACCCACTCAACCAAAAGATCTCCCAGGATTTAAAATGGATATCGACTTGTTCGACCTTGGAGGCGCACCCGAGATGACCGACGACATGGTGGTGCAAAACCTGTTTAATTTCTCCGACAATCCTGCCTTAATCACACCACCTTCTATGGATCAACACTCTATGACCTTCCACATGGACCCAACTTTCATGGACCACCAGATGCCTCTTCTGAGCAGCGACGGTACCGACTCCAGTGACGGTTCTTTTAACGGACTAGGAGACCCCCGTCTGAACTTGGCGGGTCTCAACGGCTTCAGCGCCATTCACCTCGCCGCACATTTCGGCAAATTCTCCATTATTCGCCTTCTACTATCTACTTGCCCCGAAGATGTGGATCTACTCAACCACGAGGCGCAAACTCCTTTACACATCGCCGCAGCCGAGGGCCACTTCGAAGTTATTCCCGAACTGCTTCGCGCAGGAGCAAACACTCTTATTCAAGACGTCAATGGACGCACTGCTTTACACTTGGCTGTATCAAAGGGCCATTTCGACGTTGCACGTCTACTGCTAGACAGTACCCAAGGTCAAAACATCATTCACATTGCAGACAATGCGGGGCGAAGCTCTTTGCACCACGCGGTTTTGCAAGAGAATGGCGAAATTGTCCGATTATTGTTAGAGCGGGGTGCTGATCCCCGTGTTCCCGTTGGTTAAAAAAAGCTTGCCCGTATTACTATATACGAGGTGGTGACTTGGCAAACAGGGCTGGCCCTGGCTGGGTACGAGTAGCCCCTCGGCGGAGTTACAGCTGTCACATTGCATGGCCCCCTTGGCGCTCAAATTGGAGGGATCATAAGTTGATATTGCTAGAAAGATTTAGACCACTGTGCATGTGGGCTTTTTGGTTTTGTCGGATTCTCATATATAGAAGTGAGAGAATCACGATTAAATCCCCACGCCTATACCCCTATTATCTTTTTTTTTTTGTCATAATTAGCGAGCCTTTGAATACAAACACGGTTTTAAATAAAAGAACGAGATCTTTTTTTAAACTCATAATCAGAAAATAGTCTTCTCAGGATCTTGGAGCTTGTACAGACTGTGAGTGATCAGTCCTGGCAGATTAGTTCTTGATTAAGCTTATTCAGCCATCTGACCAGTATAGCCCATTAACAATTATGGTGCATCCAATTATGTCATAGAAGCAAGCTTTGAGTACCTTCTCATACAGATGACCTCTGCGACTTTGGACAAACCAGTATCATGATTTATAATCATATTTTGGTGCAGGGGTGGATTGAACTCAGCTGTGGATAGTACAAGTATCTTCTTTTCCTTTCCATTCGTTCCGATCTCAGGGATCTTTGGCCGATCGGCTTTGGCCGCTCGATACCAGGCAGTATGTTCTTCCCACCTTTCATGGTATCATCTAGTGCTGACAGTGAGAAGGAGCTTGTTGTTGAAGATGGCGCTGGGCAAGAACGGTTCTTCGGCAATAATGCAGTAGTGTTGCATCGGTTGCCGGATCGAAGGATCTGGGGAGATAAGAATTTCTGTGGAATGTGGAGGATGTGAGCAAGGATGTAAGCAAGTATGCAGGGTACCTTGTTATATAGCCAAATGGCAATAACCGCGAAGTGTTCAGTTCTGGTACCTCAACCGCGTAGTACAAGATGAGGCGAATATCAAGCTACAACTTCAGTGTTTACTTCCATATGTAGTTACAGAATGACTGTTCAGTCAATCAAAAACAGCATAGAAAACGATCCACTTTTCCTCATCAGGACCGCACTTTGCCTCATTCATTATAGACCTTTCCTCATTCAGCATAACTTCGTCGACATGATTGGTTTCGTCTACTCGCTCTGCATGCTTAATACGGTATAGCGTTGTCAAAGTCTACCAAATCAGGGGCTCACTTCTCACTGCTGACAGCTTGAGTGGATCCCGATGGCCATTCAAGCGTGTCAATCCTTTTTTCGCTATACGGTAAACGCAAACCGTTTCTTGACCAACATCATTGGATACTTCAGTCATCCAGAATCCATCATTCAAAGGATCGCCTGGGAGAACACCCAATACAGTGCTCCCCACCAATCCTGCATTGCTTCATGGTGGCTAAAACAAAGGTTCGGGACCCACTTTCGCCTCCCAAGCGTGGCTCCATCCATATGATTGGACCACATCACTTAGTCGTTTCAAATGTCACTCAATCAGGTAAAGCTCGTAAGCATTTGCCATCGCGTGCCCTGGAACCTTTCCGGGTTTGGGTATCCGAACTACTTCACCCCAAAAGAGTAATGTATACAGAAATACCTTGTAGCAAGAATAGACACCATGCGGTGTAAGCGCACTAAAAACGGCCGATCGGTCGTAGAAGAACATATAAAGGTTCCACGAAGGCGACTCTCTGAGAACTATCCATCACAGCAAACAGCTTCTCTTCTACAACTGTCCCGCCACCCGTGTTTCGTTTACAAAAGCCGTACTTCACATACTTCAAAATGCGTACTCTCATGCTCCACGGTCACGCTACTAGCGCTTTCATCTTCAAAGCGCAGACAAGTGAGTTGTCTGTTCTCTTGAATCTCATTTTGCCTCAAACTGACGGTATCTCCAGTCCCATTCCGATCAAAGCTCGACAAGTCTTTCACCTTCGACTTCATTGATGGCCCCTACACATGCCCGCCATTCCGCGGTCTGTCGACCGTGGTGCCGACTGCCTACGGCTGGATCAAGAATAATGACATCGACAGTCTCCGTGAAGCCGTTCAGTGGCTGACTCGTTACATCGAAGTGAACGGACCCTACGACTGCATCTGCTGTTTCTCCAAAGCATCAGCAGTCGTCATGGCCATGCTCATGGACGAAACCCTGGTGGATATCGAGTTGCGCGAGCGCATCATGCCCCGATCAATCATCTTCATCAACGGGAGCATTGAATACCCATTCCTCGAGGAGCTTGGCATGCCCATTTCTGCCAAGGCCCGCCAAATCAAGTACAAGACCGAGCAGCTGGTCAAGCAGAGGACCGATGGTGTGGCAAAACTTGCCCGAACCCTTGTGAAGCCTGGTGTTGGCGGCGGTCTCTGGGATGACACTAGCAAGCTGATGCACAACCCCAAGCGCCTGCCCCCAGTGTTTGATTGTTTCGGCTTGGACTTCACTTTCTTGCCCCAGGATGCTTTGCTCAGTATCCCCAGTGTCCATATTGTTGGTGCTAAGGACCCCATTTGGCCCTCTGGTGTTCAGCTGGCGTACCTGTGTGACCCAGCTAAGCGTCAGTTCTACGATCACCAGGGTGGTCATGATTTGCCCAGAACGCCCCAGGTGGGCGCTGATATTGCAGCCATCTTTAAAGAGCTCTCTTTGAAGATGAAATGCTAGATATTTCCTAGGGGCTGCATGGGGTGCACAAAGAATCATATGAAATACATTGTCGCACTTCCGAGGTGCTGGTCAAATACTATGCAGGACATATCGACGACAATGATTCATGATACATATGCAAGTGCGCTTGAGGCACCATCACAATTTCTAAGCAGACTGCTTGGTGGTCCGGGGAGTTTGGTTTTTTCTTTTCTTTCTCATCTTCAATTTCCTATTATCTCTCTATATTGTATGAATTTTTCACATCTATATATAAAGCATGAAATACACAATGGCGTTATTGTTTTCCAATTCTCTTTTTTTCGAGCATCTAGACGTCGTGCATACATGGAACCTTGAAAGTCTACCTTGAATGCACCTGTGATAGAATGACGTCTAAACCCTATCTTGCAAGTGGCCCCGCCCCCACAAAATAAAGACATTGGTTAGGGTAGATACATTTCCTGAACCGACCCACATGCATACAGTATTTCCACAAACAGTAAGTACTGAAGAATACTAAAGTTTAGACTAAATTTGGGAAGAGCATCGTCCAGGATTATGGATTGTATCCACTAGCCATACTGGGTCGTAGACTGGAGATATCCATTCAGAAAGGTCAAGAAATACCCTTAATCGTATCATCAGCCCCTTGACATTCCTCAACTCTGGTAAATATTCAATCGCGACGACATTTCTCTAGTGGATCAATTAGAACCTTGAAACTGTACGCAAAATCTTATCGTTACATTTCCAGGCAGGTATGCCCTGAGTTTTTACCAACCCAAACAGGAAAACAACTAATCTTGCCGATCATGCCATGTTATGTAGCTAGGTGGTCTAGCCCATGCCAAACCTTAAGAGAGCTCGTGTAGATCAATTCACCCCTTTCCAGACCAGCCTCACCGCTAGTTATCCTACCCAAATCGCGCTTACTTGCCTATCTAATGGCATGAGTGGGGGCGAATCAGGGGGCTGACAGTATGAAAGTGGGTCCGAGCGTGTGCTAAATTTGGCCCTCGGGGGCCAGAATCATGCGGCTCTCTCTACCTAATTGGACTATCTAGATGAGAATTTGGAAGGGACGATTATGTGACGTAACTCTGGAGAAAACAAGCTTTGCATTGACGAAGAAAATTGGCTGGGCTGTAAGGTCTTGGAAATATGGATTTTTTGGTGACTTATCTGACTGCGAAAAAGGGTATAGAGTGAGTTCCCATCTATTCTAGGAGACGAAACGGGTCCTACGGGTATATTGTTTATTTTGGCCATGGAGTTGCGGTCAAGCGAATGAAAAGAGAAGTATATATTTGTAATCACCTGGCAGGTAAATACTAGTAGAAGATGGGGGGTTAAGGATGCTTCAACTCTGCCGCTTGTGGACTTAGGAATCCATAGTGATGGAATGATAGAATACTGTGGGATCTTTTAGGGATCAAAACTTAGCACAATATGATAGATTGTTATTGGATAAAAGAAATAATAATCAAAAACGGAAAAAGACAATCGAATCTCTATTGGGCGAAATAACTAAATGAGCAGACAAACGACGACTGTCACTGCGAATAGGCATATTATTTTACCAATCCAATTATTTGACGTGACTTAAAGAGTGCAAATGTATAGAAAGACCAAAATAACTTCAAAAGGTACTAGACACTTTCTAGAGACATCAACGAAAAGATGTAAGGTGAGACAAAAGGAAAACGCTGAGAGACAAAAGGACCGTCAAGTAACGGAATGCAAAAAACAAACAACGACATCATCCCCAGTATCCTCATTCATCAGCGCAGCTTAGTCTCTCCATCCTTCCACAATGGAACACTTAACATCAAGACCGTTAAGCGGCTTCGACGACAAGCTACCAATCGAAATTGGCATTTTGTCCTCATCAAGAAGCGTGGGATCAACTAGCTCAAACTTAAACCGACCGATCCAAGCACCAAGAAGACACGCCATCTCGGCCTTGGAGAAACCTTGCGCAATACAGCTACGCTGGCCTTGCATGAAAGAGAGGTTGACAAACTTGCTGACACATCCCCCGTTGGGGCTGAGCGTGCCATCGGCATTGATCCATCGTCGGGGGTTGAACTTATTGGCATCAGGGCCCCAGAAGTTGGTATCCCGGTGAAGGCCCTTGAAGGGGATGATGATCAGAGTGCCCTTAGGAACAACTTGACCGTCGATAACAGTGTCTTCTAGAGCCTCACGCATGGTCTGCGGGATAGGCGGATACCAGCGCAGAACCTCGTTAACGAAAGCTTGCATCATAGGCATCTGCTCGACATCGGCGCTAGTAGCACTGGGGTTTTGCTTCTCCTCATCGGGAGCATAGTTGGCGTTGGGATCGGGCAAGTGGGCACGAGCCTCCTCACGGAGAATCGTCTGCCATTCGGGGTGCAGGCAAAGCATGTAAAGGGTCCAGGTAATGCCAACAGAAATGGTTTCGTGACCAGCAGCTAGGAAAGTGGTCATTTGATCGATGACACCCTCCTCGTCTGCGGCCGCGACATCTTCGTACTTGAAGCACAAGCTGAGTAGGTCCTTGCCTCCATTTGTTTTTTCAGCTGCCATTTGGCGTCTTTCACGGAGAAGGTTACGGCACAAATTGCGGAATACGGGCACGGACTCGTCGAGAGTGCGGTTGATCTGACTGGGAAGCATGTTCACGAGCCATTCGGGGAACCAGATCTTGAGCATTGCCAGAGCGACATGGCCACGAGTTGGTTCAATGGTCTTTCTGTATGCTGATGCCAGGGGTGCATCTTCCTTTTCGACGGAGCCGAAATCCTCACCAAGGGTGGCCATACCGATAATGTCGAGAGCAGCGCGAGATGACCAGTGTCCAACTTCGAAAACCGCGTGGTTGATCTGAGAAGATTGCTGGGACTGATCGGTCACGAGCTGGGTAAGCTTTCTTGTCACTTCACAAGTCTTTCCCCAGAAGATGGGGTACATCTCGCGAATGTGCTTTGGCGCAAAGATGGGCATGAAAACTCGTCGCTGTTGTCGGTGCTTGTCGAGCTCGGACAAAACAAGACCTTCTCCTAGAATCTTTCCAGCGACGGCTCTTGCCAGAACTGGCTTCTTGAAGTCATCTACACGTGTGACAATTTCCTGAATTGTCTTTGGTGCCGTGACGATAACTCGCGTTGTGTTCAGAATACTGCGGTAGTAGATGAGACCATCATTGGGGATCTCATGAATCCTAAAGAACGGATTCGTTAGCTTCGTAAACATTCAGTCGCAGTCGTTATTGAGCACTGTTCTTACCATTTCCTCTCAACCTCCCCGGTTCCCGAGCGGTAAATATTCATAAAGTGGCCATTCCACCAGCTTCCGCCCTGCATGATATTAGCCCTTGCGTATACCAATTATAATTTCCGTAGGTCTTACCTTTGGCTGGGGTAACTTGGTGAGAGGACTAAGCCAAAGAGGCGTCAAGATTCTTGAATAGACTACCAAAGCAAACAGAAAAGCGGAGTATAATATGGGAAAGCATCCCATATAGCCAGCACGGGCAAAAAAGCCCTCTTGTGGTCCATGATGAACAAGAGCGTATGTACCCCCAGCCACTGCAATGTGTGCAAATTGCCAGATACTTATGCCCATAGTGACGTCGACAAGGGAAACTCCCTAATTGTAAGAGATTCGAAAGGGAAGAAAATAAACTCAACCTAGGGTTTGAGATCTGCACTTAACAGTGGGCCAGCCACGGGAATGAATTGAAAGATAGATAATGAGCAGGGGAAGATGATGAATGAGTGAGATATCAGTGGTGGTGCCGCAAGCACGCATGTAAGTACTTTCAGAGGCAAGTTAGCTGATCAACCTTCAAGTAAGCACTGGTTTCCTCTTTGGGAAATCTGGGGCTAGTTTCCTAAATTGGGTTTCCTCAACTGGCAAAGTCCGTGTCGCAAATCTCCGCTAATGAGGCCAGAACTAACAATAGAAGTATGTAAAGTATATTGGTCAGCCCGCCCGGTGCCCATCATGCCATAAAATAATCCTTCGTTGCCACCACATGCTTTATTTTCTCGGTGGGCCTTCTTCGAACCTAGGTTTGCTAACGTTCAGTTTGCAAGGTTTCATGTGCTGACAATATTAATATTTTTGGCATTCATGATGCCGGTACACATCCTTCTTGCTGTATGGCATGATTTTTTTATTAATAAAATGTTCGTACATGGCATTTGTACTAGCTTAACATTCTGGAATGATTTAATTTCGTGATAGTGATATTTAGAAGTATTGAGATTTCTCAGTTCATGGCACTGACGAGATGAAAATATACTCAATTTGCGGAAATAGCCTTCTCCTTGAAGTAAACGACGTTTCAAAGCCTCGTGTAGGGAAGGTTGGGAGCAAACGCCTGGGCAAGACTAAGAACGAGCAACTTTAGCTAAGTGGACGTTATTTATGCAAGTAGGTATAACAGGTCATATAACAGTAAAATAAGAAGTCTAACTAGATACTAGGCAGGGTTACCATCACGAGTAGGCGTGCGGCAAAAGGTCTTCTAATGGGATAACATCGCTTCCAAAGTGTGGGGTAGTGGTTCATGTATCATGCGGGTGTCAACTCCGAAAGCTTAAGCTAGGGTGTAGACCAGCTTCACACCACTAACTTCTCCACTGCGGATCTTCTGCACTCCACCAGGAATTCCAGACAGGCCACCATCTTCCAACTGCACGGTGTGAGGGCGAATCTTGCGCTCATCCAACAGTGCTTGGAAGGTAGCATACAAGGGAAGAGAGACCTCCAGAATCTTGGGCTCAGGAGGGCAACGGAATGGGGCAGGCCAGTTGGAGCCATCACCAGCGATGCGGGTAGCCAGGATCCAGTCCGGATCAATGACCTTGCGGTTGTGCAGGTGCTCACTGAACGGGTTCAACGCCACATACTTTCCACCGGCACGTCCCATGGCAGCGTAGCAGAATCGCATAGATGAGTCCTCGGCAAAACAGTCGATAATGTATTCAAGCTCATTGTTGGTGTCGGCACGGATCTTAGCCGCACAGTCAGCAGTCTTGTAGTCGTACACCACATCGGCACCGTATGACTTGACAAAGTCGAAGTTGTGAGGAGAGCATGTGGTGATTGTCGGAAATCCGCACCTGAAAGAGAATGTAAGCATCCAGTCATCAAGTTAGATAGAATCGGGAAGCATCTTACAATTTCAACAACTGCAGAACCATAGTTCCGGTTGAGGTACTGCCACCGTAGACGAAAACAGGAGGCTTGGGCTCATCGCCCTCCTTGGGGCCGTCCAACAGACTGCCGGGCCACTTAAGCGACCAGAACAGGCACATAGCAGCCGAGGCGACCGAAGTTCCCATTGCAGCCGCGTCGGTCATGGACATGTAATCAGGAACTTTCAAACACAAGTTACCCAAGAGCTTAGAATATTGGGCAAAAGAGCCGCCCAGCGGCTTCATGTCATTCACTAAAGGAGAATCGACGTCAGCTATGAATCTTCTAAATTGAACGAAGTTCAATCTTACTTCCACTGGCGGATCCGCAAACTCGATCTCCAACCTTGATGTTTTTGTTGGTCACGCCAGGTCCGATGGCGACAACTGTGCCTGCAGAGTCGAAGCCAAACATGACCCCCGGGGTCACGAAATCACCAATAAGCTTAGTATCCACAGGATTCAAAGCCACGGCACCAGTCTTGATCAAAATTTCACCATGTTCCAAGGTGGGAATTTGGACATCTGATTTGAGCAGGAATTCGCCCTCTGGGCCGGCAATGATGGCCTCCTGGAGTTCGGGGATGGTAGAAGCAGACATTGTTAACGCTATACTTGAATGAAAGTTGATGACGAAGAAAATCGAGGAGAGAAAAAAAAGTAGTGTCGTATGATGTGTAGATTATCGGGATTTATTATGCTTTACTTGCACTTAAGTGAGATCGTGTGTTGTATTTAACTTATATGCAACTCCGTAATTGGTACCTTGATTGCCAAAATAAACGTGGGGATGTGGTAAGCGCGCTCGGATTGGTTAAACGGGCAGCCCCCACTTGGGGGCGAGAGCTTGTTTGGCCCCCGGAGTTGGCAACGATTGACATTTTACTTACTCAATTAGGAGCTCACTCAATCGCAGCCTCAGTGGGACTTTCTAGAACTATTTTCGAGATTATTTTGGGGGCCTTTGGGGCCCTTGCCGGATCTGGTAATGAAGAAATGTTTATTTTTGAACCCACGTGGAGTTCCATGGAGCAACATAAGGTTTCAGTCAGCTTCGATGTGTTCCGTAGACTGGGATGAAACATGGATGTTTTCGACCCCAATCAGACAATCGTCTAATCCGGCCTCATTTGGTTATTGTGTATATGGCATGATTCTCTATGGTTCTGTTTAAGGGAACTGTTTGTTCGAGAAAACCGGGAGACTAGCTCTAGGAGATCTCACCCGAATTCATTGTACTTTACATCTTCTCCACTTAGCAACAATTTCGCCGCAATACCAAAACAAATCCAAGCCTGCTACAAGGTGATCAACTTTTCATTCTGACAAACCAAGACTAATTCCTGTGCTGCGATCCCTTCGATCATGCTGTCCACTATTATGGCCCAGAGCCCTTGGCGCATATTCGCCGTTGGCGTCGTGGTTGTGCTAGTTTTTGCGCGCGTCCGTCGACACTTCGAGATCCGCGCCTTCAAGAAAGCCCACGCATGTGAGCCTCCTATCCGGGCTCCGCAAAAAGAGCGCATTATCGGCTGGTCTGCGTATCAACATCTGCAGAAGACCAGACGGGAGCATGTCAGCTTGCATCAGACATTCCGTAGAGCCATGGAGATTGGTCGTACCAACACGGCTGTAGTAATGGGCCAAGAGATCATTTCTACTTGCGATCCTGAGAATATCAAGACGGTCCTGGCAACAAATTTCAAGGATTATGGCATCGGTCCCCGAATGCATGCCATGGGGCCTCTGCTGGGAAAGGGCATCTTCACCACGGACGACGAGCAGTGGCAACATTCAAGAGTAAGTTCAAACCTTCACACATATTGTTTCCTAATGGTTACTAGTGGCTGATACTAATCTAAAATAGGCATTGATTCGTCCTAGTTTCACACGTACCCAGGTTGCTGATCTTAGCAGTCTCGAAAACCACGTTCAGGCTCTCATCTCATGTGTCCCTGCCAAGGATGGAGAGGTGGTTGACCTGCAGCCTTTGTTCTTCAACTTGACCATCGACAGTGCCACAGACTTTCTACTTGGGCAATCAGTGAGTTGCCAAGGAAGCGCTGTGGGCTCCCCCGCATGGGAGTTCTCCGAGGCTTTCGATCACGCCGAGCAGGTACTCCACAAGCGTGGTGAATTGGGCGCTTTGGCCTGGCTTATCCACGACGCCAAATTTGAGCCGGCCTGTAAGGTTGTCCACGATTTCACGGACAAATACATTCGTGAGGCACTGAAAGGCGATACTAAGGCAGGTCGTTACAATCTGCTGGCAGAGCTGGCAGGTGCCTGTGATGATCCGATCCAAATCCGAAATGAACTTTTGAACGTTCTTCTTGCTGCCAGAGATACCACTGCTGGCTTACTTAGCAGTGTATTCTATCTTCTGGCGCGCAACCCTGACGCATGGAACAAGTTGAGCCAAGAGGTGGGACAACTGGACGGCAAAGCTCCCGATTACAAGTTCCTCAAGGAGATGCCCTATCTCAAAAGTGTCTTGAATGAGAGTAAGAGAGCCCGACCTCAACATACACCCCTAGTCAATGAATGACTTGGATATTAACATCTCTAATAGCCCTCCGTGTCCTCCCCCGGTCCCAATTAACATGCGCTTCGCCCGCAAGGATACCGTTCTTCCCCACGGTGGAGGTGCCGATGGACTGTCTCCAATGTTCGTCAGCAAGGGAAGCCGAGTATTCTATTCAATCTGGGCCATGCACCGACTCCCCGAAATCTGGGGTGATGATGCCGAATCGTTCCGCCCGGAGCGCTGGATGGATGAAAACGTCCCTCTGCGTCCTGGATGGGGTTTCCTGGTAAGTCAGCCCGGCAAATTCTTCCACCCTGTTTTCTGTAAAGGGGAGAAAAAAACAACATCATCGCTGACATTTTCTATCCAGCCCTTTAATGGAGGACCTAGATTGTGCCTTGGGCAGCAAAATGCTCTGATAGAGGCTAGTTACACGGTTGTTCGACTGCTGCAGGCCTTTGGCCGCATGGAACCCAGGGATCCTATGCCTTGGCAGGAGAAGCTGGCTGTGACTATGAGTAGCTTGAATGGTACCAAGGTTGCTCTTTGGAAGAGGCAATGATCCTACAACTTGAGGGCTAATTGCGAGGTCGCTGGTAGACTTCAAGATTTTTTGTGTTATTTCATGACATTTGGCGCACTTCATAGTAACTTCTTTTTTTGCCCAACAACAACACTGTATTCACCTTCGAATGTCATTATTATGAGCTCTTGGATAAGCTTTTAAGTGAATTTAAGATTCTTGCATAATAAACCAGCAGGTCGGGCTGTGTGTAGTTAGACAGGGATAACTAATCTCGACTTGACATAGTCCAGCTCACTAACCTTCTACCATGTTTACCATTTATAACCCTGAAAATACTCCTGTATCTAAATCTATCATCTAATAATCATCTTCCAAGGAAATATTTCTCGAAAAGAAACATCAAAGGGATGAGAGACAGGAACTGCATACGCACGCCAGTGGCTAGATAAAAGCTCGGTTGATGGAACTACTGTGTTTGCATTAGATTCCGGTGTGTCATATTTAGAGGAACCTTCCAGTGGACTGACGCCTTATAAATTTCTTAAGTCAGCAGATTGTCTGAAAAACGATGAACAGCTCTTCTATCTTCTCTTCTCTATCATCCATCACCTGTTACATGAGTCAACTCTGAGAGCTTTATCTTTCTTTTCCTCGTTTAATATTACTCAATATATAGATATTATATACATATAATATCTTCTCTCATATATTCAATATATATGAGTTCATTGAATGAGGTAGCTTCATTGGGAGCTTTCTGTGTATGGTGAACCTGGTATATTCAGCTTGGGGTTGCAAGTCCGTTGTCTCGCTTCTCTCACTTTGACTCCGACCTTTATTCTTTCAAGCTTTCTGCTTCCTCGTCTCTTCTCTTTTCTCCCTCTGCTTCCTCTCCACTTCCCAGGCCCGCACACTTTAGCACGCCTCTACAAGCTCTACCTCCTAAGGTTCCTCCCGATGCTGTCTTGCTAAACTTGTTCATTCCATGCTCTTTTTCGGTATGCATCCCGATTATACTGAGAAGTTGAACACTGGCTAACTCGATTCTTTCTGGAAACAAAGCTGTCACCATGAGCAGAACCACGCTTAAATCTCTGCCACTGGAGGTGCTCCTTGGAATAACAGAGAACTTGACTATGAAGGAGTACTGTACACTGTTACGATCAGACAAATGGGTGTACTATATGCTTATCAACAATGTACTGCCACATGCGTTTAAGACCAAGTGTTGGAATCAGGCACTGGACCACGCGATTCGAGTCAATAATGAAGTGGCTGTGAGGCAGATTTTGGAGTTGAGATTACGCAAGGAACCTGAAGAAGACTCTTCCCTGATGAATAAAACACCGTGCGAGGCGATCAGCTGTGGAAACTCGGCCATGGTAGAAATGCTTCTGGGATATGATGTGAGTGCGAATCCTATCGCAGGAGAAGAAAATGACAGGCTCTGGTCGGAGTTGATATTCTATGAAAATGTCGAAATGCTTGAGATCCTTGTCAAATTTGGGCTTGACGTCAACCGTCCTCTGGAATTTGACAAAGAGTATCCAATCCACAGGGCCGCCGAGTGGGGTAGGGACTTATGTTTTATCGAGGCGCTCATCGCCAAGGGGGCAGACATCTTCAATCGACCACCGCATGGACCAAATGCGTGCCAGTGGGCTTTCTCCTGTGGAAAGGAGCGGATAGCGGCGTTCCTGTCCAAGGAAATGGAAATAATCAGCCGCAGCAGAACCGATGCAGCGTTGGAAGAATTTCGAAATTGTCCGAAAATTGCTGCTATCTTTGCACGTGGACGACTTGAACGAGCTCCGCGTATCGAACCGCGATAATATTCTCATTGAGAACCGGCAAATTGGTTGTCTCAGCTGACTCCTGACCGTGACGTGATTCTTGACGAAAACCACCCTTACTGTTTGTTACTCTGCCCGACTCATGCCCATCATCATTGTCCTGACCAAAAAATTACTGTCCCTCTCTGTCACTCCCCGACCAAACTCCGCTCTGTTTGCCATAATCATCGCCCCATTTTGTCTTGTATCCTTTATCGTCTCTACCAGTGAGGTTCCTAGCATTTTTTGTTGTTTATGTGTGTATTCCCAAGACTGACCTTTGCAGTTGGGTGCATTTGACCGCTTTCAAGGTTCAGCTCTAACCAGGTTTGGGGGTCAACCCCTCAGTCCAATTCGTCCACAGCAAAATTACCTTCAAAATCAACATTTCATTTCAACCCATTTTCCGCTCCGTAGGATATATATTCAGTAACTTAATTATTGAAATTCATTGAATTATAAGTTTTTCGGTGTCAACCTTGGACTTAATGCCATGTTGCTCTAAATCTAAAGACCTCGGGACGAGAGGTCCGCAATATATATTTTAAGTGCACTGCCTAGAGTGCATATGCCTACAGGCCTCCATCCATCTGAGTAACTTCCAATGGACCTCGAGAATACTGTACTCTTTCAATCCCAAAGCTACTCCAGGGGTGTACCCAAACGCGATACAAGAATATTGTATTCCATGACCACCCATGGTGAGACCCAGGCCGCTATTTAGATGTGAATAATACCTACCTGTGGCCAGGGAGCGACTGTTTAGTAATTTAGACTTTCAAAGGTTGTCCCTATCATCCTTATAAAATATTCCTCAACCACCAGGTTGGTAGCCAATGGCTTAATCTTGACCAAATTAAGGAGTTTAACGTTATACACACTACCAATAAGCTTCTTGTGTCGTTCAACCCACGTCGGTGGTGTTGATCACTATGGAGAGCCTTTAAAAGGAAACGTAGGTAATAAGAGAAAAATTTAAATCATTTATAGAATCTCCAGAACAGCAGGTCTAGTATGAGTCAAGTGTAGTAGTTTCGGTGCAGTTTAGGACTCATTGGGACCAGCCCAATCATAGACCAATTGCACAACCCTCTCCTCCTCGTCTTTCCTCGCCACTGATCGTCGAACATATCTCCTGGTCCCATCAATAGTCATGAAGCCCCAAACGGTGATGCTCTTCCAGCCTACTGTCTTGACTTCAATCTCAATAACCTCCCCCTCCCAGTCGCATGCGCCAGACCCAGCACGGTCTCGCAATACAACCTCCAGATCATTTGGCTCGCTGAACCGCGATCGAACGGTCATGTTTCCGAAGATCAGATGGGGTTGGTCCCGGGGCTCCCAATCAAGAACCCTCGTCTCCTCAACAATCTGACCCATTGAGGTTTGGATCGAATCAACTTTGGTCACGCCGGCCTCGTCTGTGGACTGTCTGAGAGTGACGGAGATCGACGTGTTGGCAAGCATGCTTCGAACGATCCAAGGCACACCCTGGAGCTCCATGATGGGTTTGGCATCATCGGAAAGCTCCGAGTTCTAAACTGATGTAAGTGGGGCGCGCGCGAGTTTCCATATCAGAGGCCAATAGACGTACCGAATCCCATCTCCCACTGAGGTCGCGGACGGTGATTTCTGATGGC
This sequence comes from Penicillium frequentans, assembly GCA_028828275.1. NCBI lineage: Eukaryota > Fungi > Ascomycota > Eurotiomycetes > Eurotiales > Aspergillaceae > Penicillium > Penicillium frequentans. The sequence goes on from JAQIZY010000012.1 coordinate 848,784, forward strand.
GCAGCCATGATGTAAATTTGCGATGGAAGGATTATCGGGAATAGCTGAGAGAGAGAGGTTGGGAGGATGGATAAAAGCGAAAGAATGGAAATATTAAGCAATCATGTGCTTACATTCAGTATCTACAAGGCATGCGAAGATGGATTATTGATGCCAAGTGTAGCATAAGCTGTGACGAATACGGTAGTGAGCTACGGTAGCCCCCAAAGTATGTTTTAAAAAGTTGAAACATTGAGTTAGTCTGCGTGGGATGCCAAAAATAGGGATTATGCCCCCGGAGTTTCAAGTTTAAGCCTTGAATGACTAAGATTAAGATTAAGAAGAATTGCAGGGAATGACGATCCTTCCGAGTCTGCAGAGGCGCGCTAAAGAACACTAGCTCGGCGCTAGTCCGAGGGCGGTATGGTGTGTGGTTTATAATTAAGTCCGGAGTAAAATTGCTGAGAGTTGTCAGCCGGCCCCCACAATCTCCCATTAACATCCCCCTAATGGAGTAATGGTGAGCATGAACTTCCAAGCTTCGGGGTCCCACTGGGGAAATTGGGGGCTTTCCCTACGGCCTATCCTTCTGGATTACTGCGGATACACGATCCAAAGGCCCCCACGCTGCAGCCATGTGCGACCTCGCCACGTGCAGGCGCGCTTGTTCGAGGCTGATGAAGGATGAGTTGCTTTAAGTACCTTCAGTCCACCACTCTATCAATCTTCATACCAGCTCATTCTCTACTCTTCGCATTCAATACAATATTCCCCCGGCTCTCTTAATAGAAAGTTCACCAGCCACGCATCTCAAAGCGACTTTGATATTTATATCCATTACTCTTTCATCTATACAACTTAACCTTCTTACTCAACCTCAACATCCAAAATGACTTACCCCAACGAACCTATTGCTGTCATCGGTAGTGGCTGCCGCTTCCCCGGTGGTTCTTCCTCGCCATCGAAACTCTGGGACTTGATGAAATCGCCGCGGGACGTCGCTAGCAAGATCGACCGTTTCAGTGCCGAGGGTTTCTACCACAAGGATGGCAGCCACCATGGCACTAGCAACGTGCTGCACTCTTACCAAATTGAGGAGGACACCCGCGAATTCGATGCCCAGTTCTTCTCCATCCCCGGTTCCGAGGCCGAGGGCATCGACCCGCAACAACGAATTCTGATGGAGGTGGTCTATGAGGCTCTGGAAGCCTCGGGCCACAAGATCGAAGAGCTGTCTGGCTCCTCAACCGGCATGTACGTCGGTGTTATGTGTAACGACTATGCGCATATTACCTACCACGATCTCGAATCTATCCCCAAGTACGCCGCGACGGGAACTGCTTCGTCCATTCTTTCGAACCGAATCTCTTATTTCTTCAACTGGTAAGCTTTTTTCCGGAATTACAAGCGCATTGACAGATAAGCTAATACTCTTTACAGGAATGGTCCCTCCATGACCATTGACACCGCTTGCTCCTCCAGCCTTATCGCGACACACCAAGCAGTGGAGCTGCTTAGAAAGGGTGAATCCAACCTGGCTGTCGCTGCTGGAGCTAATCTAATTTTTGGACCCACTAACTTTGTGGCCGAGAGCAATGTTAACATGCTTTCCCCCACTGGCCGCAGCCGCATGTGGGACAACAAGGCTGATGGATACGCGCGTGGTGAAGGTGTCGCCGCAGTCATTCTGAAGCGTCTCAGTGACGCCATTCGGGACGGCGACACCATTGACTGTGTTATTCGCGAGACCGGTGTGAACCAGGATGGCCGGACCACTGGTATCACTATGCCCAGCAGCGTCGCCCAGGCCGAACTGATCCGTCAGACCTACGCCCGGGCTGGTCTCAACCCTCACACTGACCGCTGCCAGTACTTCGAGGCCCATGGTACAGGTACCAAGGCTGGTGATCCTCAGGAGGCTGGTGCGATCTACCGCGCTTTCTTTGAAGGCAACGAAAACACCGAATCTGACGACAAGCTGTACGTTGGATCCATTAAGACCATCATTGGACACACCGAGGGGACCGCTGGTATTGCGGGTTTGCTTCGAGCCTCGCTCGCTATGAAGCATGGCTTCATTCCTCCCAACATGCTTTTCGAGGAACTCAACCCTGATATTGAGCCTTACTACGGCCGTCTTGAAATTCTCAAGGCTGCTAAGCCCTGGCCCAAGCTCCCCGCTGGTGTTCCTCGTCGTGCCAGTGTCAACAGCTTTGGATTCGGTGGTGCTAATGCCCACGCCATTATCGAGTCTTACGAACCCGAGATTCACATCCAAGCTGTCACTCGCAGCTCTATCGCGGCAGTACCTTTCATGTTCTCGGCCAACTCGGAGAAGTCCTTGGTCAGCCAGATTGAGACCTTCCTGTCTTACTCCGAGGACATTGATGAGGAGAGCACCAACATTCGCGATCTTGCCTGGACTCTTTCGCGCCGATCTGCCTTCCCCATGCGCGCGCCCTTCTCGGCTCTCACCCTGGAGACCTTGCGCAGCAAGCTGACTGCCGCCCTCGAAGCCAAGAAGAGCGACGGAACCGCTCTTGGTGTGCGTCCTGCTCACAAGACCAACACCATCCTGGGTGTCTTCACTGGCCAGGGTGCCCAGTGGCCCCGTATGGGTTACCACCTTGTCGAGGCTTCTCCATTCGCCGCCTCCCTGATGAACTCCCTGGATGCCTCTCTTCAGTCCCTCCCTGAGCAGGACCGTCCCAGCTGGTCTCTGCGGGATGAGCTTGCCAAGTCTGCCGATGGTTCCCATGTCATGGAGGGAACTTATTCCCAGCCCCTGTGTGCTGCCGTGCAGATCATCCTCGTCGAGCTGCTCAAGCAGGCCGGCATCACATTCGATGTTGTTGTCGGTCACTCCAGTGGAGAGATTGGTGCTGCCTTTGCCGCCGGCTTCCTGAGTGCCCAGGACGCCATCCGCATTGCCTACTACCGTGGTCTCTTCGGTAAGCTCGCTTCTGCCCCCAACGGGTCGGCCGGTACGATGTTGGCTGTTGGTACCTCTATGGAGGATGCCAATGAGCTTTGCAAGCTCTCGACAATGAAGCGATTCGGACAATTCAACGTGGCCGCTAGCAACTCTTCATCCAGTGTTACCATGTCTGGTGATCTGGCCGCCATCGAACGGGCCAAGTTCATCTTTGAGGACGAGAGCAAGTTTGTTCGCTCGCTCAAGGTCGACACCGCCTACCACTCTCACCACATGCAGCCCTGCTCTGACCCATACATGGACGCCATGGCTCGCGTCAAGGTCACCATCCAGGAGCCCAACCCCAACTGCAAGTGGTACTCCTCGGTTCTTGGCGGTGACCTCGTCACCAGTGACATGAATGAACAGCTCGCCGGCTCCTACTGGAAAGATAACCTGCTGCAGCCTGTCCTGTTTTCTCAGGCTCTTGAGAGCGCCCTGGAGAAGAACGGTGCCCCCCGCTCTGGCCCTTGAAGTTGGTCCTCACCCTGCCCTGAAGGGTCCGGCCAGTATGGTGATTGAAGAGGCCTTGGGTACTACCATTCCCTACTCTGGCGTTCTCGGCCGCAAGTCAAACGATGTCGAGGCCTTCACTGACGCCATCGGAGCTGTCTGGGCCAATGTCGGTGGCGCTAACGTGTCCTTCGGATCCCTCGACGCCGCTTTTGCAACCAAGGAATCTGCCGATAAGCCTGAGTTCCTGCGCACCATGCCAGGCTACACCTGGGATCATAGCCAGACCTTCTGGGCTGAGTCCCGTGTTTCGAAGGCGATGCGTATGCGCCAGCACGGTCACCACGAGCTGTTGGGTGTTCGCATGGACAGCGGCGAAAACGAGTTGCGCTGGCGCAACTTCCTTAAGCCAACTGAGATCACTTGGGCCCGTGGTCACTCTATCCAGGGACAGACCATCTTCCCCGGTGCTGGTTTTGCCTCCATGGCCATTGAGGCAGCTAAGGCCTACGTGGATGATCTCGGTGAGACCATGGACCTTGTGGAGCTTGAGAATCTGCGAATTCACTGGGCTCTGAGTTTCTTGGATGAGACCATCGGTTCCGAGGTTACAGTGACCATTTGCAACATCCAGCGGGATGAGTCTGCTGATATGATTGAGTGTGACTTCGTGTGCAGCGCTTGCCCTACCAAGGACGCAGCTTTGACCACCATCTCTACTGCCCATCTCAAGCTCACTCTTGGATACGGCTCCACTGAGACTCTCCCTTCGCGTCCTGCAGCAAATGAGGCCGACAAGATGACTGAGCTTGATGCTGATGTCTTCTATGACTCTCTGGCCAAGCTGGGCTACAACTATGCCGACATGTTCAAGACTATTACTAGCTTGAACCGCAGGAAGCTGGCTTCCACCGGTGTCATCCACACCGCCACTGAGGAGGACTACGATACCAGCCTGATTGTCCACCCGGCTCCTCTCGATGTCGCTTTCCAGGGTCTGTTTGCCGCCATTGGCTCTCCCGGTGACGGTCAGCTCTGGACTTTGATGGTTCCCACCATCATCCACTCCATCAAGGTCAACCCCTTCACCTGCAATCAGACTGGTTGCCTCAACAAGGACTTGTCTTTCGAAGCCAATGTGCAGGTTGAGCGTTCAAACCAGCAGGTTGGTGGTGACATCGATGTGTACGATGATGCCGGCAACGCAATGATCCAGATTGAAGGCTTGCAGGTCACTCCTGTCACTCAGATCACTGCTCGTGATGATGCCCAGAAGTTCTCTGACACTACCTGGGGCGATGACAAGGCTGATGCAGCCCGCGCTTACACTGAGTTCTGGAACTCGGAGTCCGAGAAGACCCGCTGGGAGGAGTCCTACTTCGTTGAGCGCACCTGCTTCTACTACATGAAGCAGCTGCACGATGCCATCAAGCCTGACGAGATCGAGGGTCTGGAGGTACAGGCCAAGAAGTACCTCACGTGGGTCGCTTCCGTGATCGAGAAAGTAGAGGCTGGATCGCACCCTACCATCAAGAAGGAGTGGCTGAACGACACTTTCGAGAAGCTCGAGGGTCCTATGTCTGAGTAAGTACTTGCTTCCCAAAGAGCAACCCTGAATGTACTCACTAACTATTTATACAGGTTCGCCCAGGAGCATGAGGAATTGCACCACCTGATGACCCTTGGAGACCAGCTCATTCCCTTCATTCGAGGAGAGGTTTCTCTTGTGGAACTTTTCGATGATTTCGAAGTCATTGACCGCATCTACCAGACCGGATACGGAATGCCCCAGTTCCATAGCTTCTTCGGTGACTTGGTTGAGCAGCTCACTTTCAAGGCCCGTCAAATGGATATCCTTGAGGTCGGTGCTGGCTCCGGATCCGCCACCGAAGCCATCATGAGCCGCATCGATTACCACTATGGCTCGTACACCTACACTGATATCTCTGCTTCCTTCTTCCCTGAGGCCCAGGAGCTCTTCAAGGACCAGGAGGGAAAGATGGTCTTCCGCACCTTCGACATGGAAGAAGACGCTGTTGAGCAGGGTTTCCACGAGCGCAGCTATGATCTTATTGTCGCCTCAAATGTTCTCCACGTCTCCAAGAACGTCGAGGAGACATTGAAGAACCTGCGCAAGCTTCTTAAGCCAGCTGGTCACCTCGCCCTCCTTGAGGTCACTGACCTCGATCACGTCCGCTCATCATTCTACGCTGGCTCTAAGCCTGGCTGGTGGGCCGCTGAGGATGGCCGTGAGCCCCAGCCCTTGCTCCCCCAGAGCGGTTGGGATGCTGCTCTGAAGAAGACTGGCTTCTCTGGTATCGACACTGCGACTCCCGAGACCCACATGTTCACTGTCCCATACAGTGTCATGTTGAGTCAGGCCGTTGACTCTCAGATTCAACTCCTGCGCGAGCCCCTCAGCCCCGAGAACACTGATTCCATCAAGCTGCCTAAGCTTCTCGTTATTGCTGGTCAAACCGAGGCCACGGCTAAGCTACAGGGTGAGATCCTCGCTCTTCTCGAGCCCTTCAGCTCGGAAGTTCAGATCGTTTCTCGCATTGAGGACTTGACGGAAAACCACTTCGAGCCTAAGCAGCTTGTCCTGAACTTGATGGAGCTCGACACCAACCTGTTTGGACCCCTCACTGCTGAGCGCTGGAGCGCCCTTCAGACTCTGACTGAGAACTCGCAAAACATCCTCTGGTTGACTCACGGTGTTGGTGCTGAGAACCCTTACGCTAACATGATTGTTGGTGTATCCCGTGCTTTGGTTCATGAGAAGCCCGACCTGAAGATCCAAGTCATTGACTTTGCTGATGGTGAGCCCATTGACACAAAGTTCGTTGCCAGTGAACTCGTGAAGCTGCACATTGCTGCTGTCTGGAGAACTTGGTCTCAGCCCTACGTCACCACTTGGGTCTTGGAACGCGAGACTCGCTTCGTGGATGGTAAAGCCAGAGTCCCCCGTGTTGGACCCTGCAAGCCTTTGGATGCTCGCTACAACGCATCCCGCCGTAAGATTTACGAGGAGGTTGACCTCGAGAATTCTATTGTTGCCATTACCTCCAAGCAGGGTGTCTGCGATGTAAAGGAGGTGCGCAAGCCATTCTGGGCCGTTACCGAGCCTGAACTCATTGAGGTTGAGGCTGTCCGTTCGACCTTGGCACCTCTGGCCATTCCCTCGCTTGGATCTCTCCACCTCATGGTTGGTAAGATTGCTGGCACTGAGCAGACCATTCTTGCCCTGTCCGAGACTCTGCAATCCAAGGTCTCGCTGCCCAAAGACCTGACTCTCTCCGTGGATGTCTCACTTGACCAGGCTCAGGAATTGCTCGTCTCTGTTGCCAGCTACCTGCTTGGCGACTACCTCCTCTCTCACTCGGCTAAGGGCAAGTCTCTCATGGTCCACGAGCCTACCCCCGCTCTGGCGGCCGCTCTGAAGGATCTGGCTACTGAGCGCAACATTCCCCTCAGTCTGACCACATCTTCCCCGTCCGATAAGCTGCAGTACATTCACCCCCGTGCCCACCGACGCACTATCGTGGGTGCATTCCCCGCCAAGCTGTCTGCTTACGCCAACTTCCCCAGTGCTCACGACTCTTCCAAGTCGGGTGAGCACATCGAGAAGTACCTCCCCTCTCACATCAAGCGGGTTTCTGCCAACTCCTTCCTGGGTGAGCTGGCGTACCTGCAGCCGCAATCCCAGCCTGAGGCTGCCCTCGAGCTGCTCCAGAAGGGACAGGCTTTCTTCGAGGCTCACTCTGATCTCGACACCACCGAGCGAGTGCAGCAGGTCAGCTTGGATGAGGCTCCCGGCTTCGAGCGCGATCTGGCCAACGCCACTCTTGAGGTGGTTAACTTCGCTGATCAATCGGTCGCCTTCGGTGCCCTTTGCCCCCCTGAGGATGATGTTCAGTTCCGCTCTGACAAGACCTACTGGCTTGCTGGTCTCACCGGGGAGCTTGGTCTTTCCCTTACTCGCTGGATGGTTGAGCGTGGTGCTCGCTACATTGTTCTGACTTCTCGCAACCCCAAGGTCAGCGAGAAGTGGATCGATTCGGTGCAGTCCACTGGTGCCATTGTGAAGTGTCTCCCTATGTAAGTCGAACTCCCTCAATCACCCTACACCCTCTTACTAACAATATTTCCTAGGGATATCACCAACGCTGAGTCAGTCATGAAGACTTACGCTCACATCACCTCGGAGTTCCCTCCTATTGCTGGTGTCTGCAACGGTGCTATGGTGCTGAACGATGGTGTTCTTGCCAACCAGTCCTTCGAGGACTTCAACGCTACCTTGACTCCCAAGGTCAAGGGTACCCAGTTCCTCGACTCCCTCTTCCAGAAGCCCGACCTTGACTTCTTCATCATCTTCTCTTCGCTCTCCTTCGTGACTGGAAACATTGGTCAGTCCAGCTACGCCGCTGCCAACTCCTTCATGGTCAGCGTCGCCGAGGGTCGTCGCAAGAAGGGTCTTGCCGGTTCCGTCATGAACTTGGCCGGTATCTTCGGTATTGGATACATCACCCGCCGCGATGTCAAGCTCCTGGACCACCTTGCCAAGATGGGTTACGAGAACATCTCTGAGTGGGACTACCTCCAGTTCTTCGCCGAGGCCGTGAAGTCTGGTAAGCCCGAGACCAGTGCCCAGTACCCGACCTGGGAGATTCACTCCGCCATCAAGCCTGTCGACTCTGACGCTAAGAACCCCCCTCCCTGGTTGGAGGTTCCCCGATTCTCCTGGTACCGCCGTGTTCGCGCCAGTGCCTCCCAGGAAGGTGAGGGTGGTGCAGCCTCCGTCCGCGACCAGCTCAAGGAGCAGACTACCATGGAAGGTGTCAACAAGGCTCTTCTGGAGGGCTTCGTGGCTGTCCTCTACAAGCTTCTGGGTATGCGCCCTGAAGATGGTGCCATCTCTCCCAGCACCCCTCTGATCGAGCTGGGTATCGATTCCCTGGTTGCTGTTGACATGCGAGTCTGGTTCTCGCGCGAGCTGGATCTCGACCTGCCAGTTTTGAAGTTGCTTGGTGGTGCTACTGTTGAGGATATGGTTGAGGATGCTGTCTCAAGACTTTCTCCTGAGTTGATCCCTAATGTTCAGGAGGCTCAGACTTCTACCGAAGGTGCTGAGGGTGAGGCCAAGGAGGAGAATGCCGCGGATTCGGATTCCCAGAGCAGTGGTGAAGTTGCTACTTCCACAGAGACCACACCTCCAGCAAGTGAGGCTGGCTTTAACGATTCTAAGAACCAATAGATATATAGATCGCGTTGATTTTATGCATATGTGTTTGAAGTTATGTGGTTTATATAATTAAATACAAATTGCTTTTGCTGTCTGAACCTTTCTCTTGATCAAAATGATTCCTTCGTGTTCCTAAATGAATAAGGGGTTTTGTAAGCTTTCCACTTAGTTTTGTCTTTATATCAATTTCAATGTTCCCTTTCACACTACAACACGAAGTGGTGATAAGTTAGCAGCGAAAATGCTTGGTGGACGTGTTTTCTATTTAGTAATATTCCTCCGATCGCATAAGTGACGTGTCAGATTTAATACCATAGGCACAAGGGATCATTCATCGTTTGAAAAATACTTCCAAACTAATCATGTCACACCGAATATTGATGGCGTCCCATGTAATTACTATGACTCAAGAAGTGAACTTGTACTTCACAATAAATCAATAAAATAGATCACAATATAACAAGGTTACCTCAACAGCTTACGGCCACTATCTCTTTCATGCCTCTAGATCATGACACCGTTTTGGAATAATAGCAATCAAAAAAAGCAAGTCTTAGATTATTTTACCTGGGTGTTTTCACGTCATATCCTAAGGTTTTCACAAGCCTTTAATTCGATTGTAAGTCTCAACAAGTCCAGTGGCTACAGCCCAAATATACTCTGAACAGTCTAATGATCGAGAACTCAGTTTGAAAAGGAACTCCTAGCATGGTTGAAATCCCTTGTATCAATTTGAAGGGATATAGGCTACAAATGACAAGTTATAAGCTAAAAATCCATCATCCACGGATAAACGTTACAAATATGCTATGTCTGCATCTAAGCAGCAATGGCCTCCTTCTTCTCGGGGACTACGTTCTGAGTAGCCGCGGCCGTCGCGGCGGCAATCGCCGCAGCCTTCTTTGCACTTATGTATCCCTTAACAAAGTCCGACATGAGGTCTTCTTTCGATTCTTCCTTCTGTGGGTTCAAACCCCAAGCAGTGGATGAAGAGTCGAGAAGGGTTGCACGTCTCATATCACGGACATACTTGCCCGCGAAAGAGCCTCCAGCCGCTTTGTGCATAACGCAGGTGTTATCCTGTGTTTCATTTTAGCATTATTTCTCATTTCCAGGAATTACTGGGGCTGACTCACCCAAATGACTATATCGCCATCATTTTCCCACTCAATTGTGAAGGTGTACTTATCTTGGGTAGCATGGTCAAGCAAAGCCTGGATAACAGGCTGGCTATCTTCCTTCGTCCATCCGTCGAAGTGGTGTCCATGAGCAGCAATATACAAATTCATTCTCCCACTAGCCTCGTGCAGCTGCACAAGCTTGTGACGAGCCATCGAGTTCTTCTCCGCCGGCATATACTTCAAAAAATCACAGTCCGGTGCCGCGAGGCGACGGCTATGCCAGATAGAATGCCAAAGAACATAATCCTTGATCTTCTCCTTCGTCTCCGCGTCCAGATCATCATATGCAGTCCTGGTGTCGGCAAATGCGGTACCACCGCCAGTTCCCTTAGGAGGCAGTTGGTGAGCGCGGAGAATGGAAAGTCCCACTCGGCGATTATTGTAAGAGCAATCAACGTGGAAAAGATTGTTTCCCCGACCAAGCTGATATTTCAAGCTGTCTTTCTGAAGAATCGAGCCATCGTCTTCGATATTGGATACATCTGTGAGCTCGACGAAGGGGTCGAGTCTGTATTTCTTTCCAGGCGCAACAAAGACGGTGGAAGAGTCGAGCTCACCAAGTTGGCGAGCGAATGCGACATGGCGTGCATCGTCTAGCTGGGCTCCACGGAACACGAGGACACCATACTTGGCCATGCCATCGCGGATGATCTGGATCTCATCTTCGGGTAGAGGCCTGGAGAAATCGATTCCATGGCACTCTGCGCCAATAGTGGGGTGGAGGGGCTTGAAGGAAACTTGGCAAGTGTTGTTGGATGCCATTGGGGCGATAATGGATTTATGACGTAGAAAGGATTTTGCGTGGATACTTTTTTGAAGACAAGAATTCTTGGACTCACTTGGCGTACTTGGCGGACGCTTGATTTATATTCTGATGGGTCTCACGGTCCCAAAGATTATTCCCGATATCTCACGTTGGATCTTATAGAAATGAATGCCCTAAAAAAGTAAGAAAGCCACAAAGCTCACCGGACTCTTCTACTGAAACAGCAGGGATAGACATCCTGTCTATAGCCCTGGAGTGCTAGAAAACCAATAGCCGGTATAGTAGTAACAGGGGATATATTATTATACAAGACAGCCCCTCTTCCACACTTGGTTTCAGCCAATCACGGACTAGGGCTCGGATCTGGCTTTTACCAGATAGCATGAGTGAAGAAGACCCCAATCTTACAGTGCTGAGCTGATTTTACGATACGATTCTGCTAGACCCGATTACCCAATATGGTTTAGCTCCGTTTTAGTATTTCAAGGTAACATTTCCAAGGGTCCAAATTATATGCAGGTCTCAACATTCGTACTGTAATCCTTCAAGGGCTGAAACGTACAGCCCTATAGACTACTGGCGTGCAGAATTTGGGGGCAACGACTTACCGCCCCAATGCATGATAATCGGACATTCATTTGGGCAAGGAAACTCCAGGACCAGAATGGCCCCCTATCGATCGTTGGGGGCTGTTATTTGGGGCGATTGAGCGCGCTTAGGTCCAAGCTTTTACCTAGAGGGGAATTGATATGACACTACTTACACGATCCAAGACCATTCAGTCTTGACTATCTTCATTGTGACATCTTATCATTCTTCCCTATAGCCAGGACTGGACAATTACGGTTGGCACACGTTTCTCTGTCAGAGAAGAATGGTCATTCGGATCGATAGGCCTGTACCCCAAATATCTGGCAGTTTAATTGGTCAATAAAATATCCCATGGCAAGGTGTTTCCAAGGGGATATAGAGTCCGCAACTTAAAACGAACCTTATTTATAGATTACCTGTTCAGGAAGCAGATTGACAAACTTGAAGTTTCCGAATTTGACGGCCCCCATATGTTCTTGCCACACAGTAAAAAGGAACTATTCTCTAACAGTCCACTGATTAATTTCTCTGCACGAAGACTTCAACTACGTGGCAAGCGAAAATAGAGCTCACATGTCAACTTGAAAACACTTAATCCATTCTTTCTTCGCTTCACACTAAAAGGTATCCCGACTTAGCAAAGCTTCATACACGAAAAATGCCGGGACTTCTAGGGCAAAAATCTGTTCTTATAACAGGGTAAGTTAGCATGGGAGTATCATTTCAGTTCAGTTCACTAACATCAAATTAGCTGCACACCTGGAGGCATCGGTCATGGCCTTTGCCACGAGTTTCACAAGCAAGGTATTGAGAAATGACATTACAAATCAATTCCACTGCTAACAGTGGTTCAGGTCTACATGTAATTGCCACCGCTCGCGATCTATCGGTATTGAAAGAATTAGCCACCCAGGGCATGAGCACCGTCCAACTAGACGTGACAGATCCCATCAGCATTAAGAAATGCCACAAAATTGTCACCGGGCTAACAGGAGGCCGTCTGGATATTCTGGTCAATAATGCGTAAGATCATATCCCGACAATGTCTTAAGTTTTCTCCATGATGCTAATAGCCCCATTATTTAGCGGTCGCACACACACGCATCCCGCGCTAGATCTCGATATCCAAGACGTACGAACAACATTTGAGACCAATGTCTTTGGGGTTATGGCAATGGTGGCTGGGTTCTCTGACCTTTTGATTGAAGCCCAGGGCTTGGTCATCAATGTTGCGTCTTTGGCGGCTTTAGTACCGTACGCCTTCGGAAGCGCATACTGTGCTAGCAAAGGGGCTATCGTTAGTTACAGTCGGACTCTGCGTCAGGAGCTACGACCTCTTGGTGTGAGGGTTATGGTCTGCATGGTTGGCACTGTCAAGTCGAACATTCACAACCGGGCGCATAGGTCTTTGCCTGAGAACTCGGTTTATCAACCTATCAAAGAGGTTTTCCAGAAACGGCTGACCTTTGTCAACAACAACAGTCCTTATGATACTGAATCATTCTCCAGAGAGCTTGTTGCAAATTCGTTGAAGAAAGAAGTGCCGTGGTTATTCAGAAGTTGGGTGGGGCGACCGGACTGGTTCTATTATGGTGGGCTGGCATGGCTGTTGTGGTGGGGCTCCACTCTGTTTGGTGAATGGGTGGTGGATTATGTTTGTTGGAGGATGTTTGAACTGTGGAAATTGGAGAACTTGAGATCGCGGGTTGAGGAGCTCCACGACGAACAGCCTTCCAAGGTTGAGTAGACTACTTTATAGCACTAATGGGCGTATTTATTCATAACTAACTAGTCGATTGCTGGACTATAGAGATTCCCAGTGTTATCAGATGCGTGTCACGTGCTTCATATTCATCTACTGGAAATGATAAGATTGAGTTGGAATGAACTCTACGTCAGAGGCTGGACCTAGGCAGCATTGATAGAATGGCTTCGAGGTATTATGTCGTAGTCCATGCGTACTCGTTGCCTTGTTGAATGTCAGTCGTGGCTCACGGTGGCTGAGTGTTAAGGCAGCAAGGAAAACGTGCCAGCCGAATGCCATTTCGACAAATCAAGACTATAGCTTGGCCCACAACTCCACAGGCATCAAGATTCATGACTCTTTCTCATTTAAAGTATTTCCCACAGGGCAAACAAGCTTCCCACTCTGGGCGATCTCGACTCGCAGTGTATACCCAATCCGGTGATGTTGATGTTTTCGTGCAAGGTGATTGGGGGATAAGTGTGGAGGTGGGGTCAGCCCAACGACCATCCAAATCACGCTAAGTGGCGGTGCAGCCTTCATGGCCCCCAAACATATCGTTAATAATACCTTCTTCCCAGCCCGGAGAGGTTGTCGATCTTCCAGCAAATCTAAATTATAACACCAAGGAATCCCCCGCCCGGTCATGGTCTATTGTGGAAAACCTAGCAGAGGCTGTGGTCAGTGTCGGGCCCGCAAGGTCCGATGTGATCAGGCCCAACCGGCTTGCTCGCAGTGCTTGAGGGCCAAGCGGGAATGCCCCGGCTATCGCGACCAGTTATCGTTAATGTTCCGTGATGAAAGCAAATCAGTGGTGAGAAAGGCAAAAGCGGAGGCAAAGTCGACTTCACCTCCGGCCAAGGCCACCAAATCGAAACAGACAACCCGATCGACTCGCACTGATACCCCGGAGGGGCAACGTACAGCATCCCTAAATTGGAATCCTTCGCCCCCGGCTAACCTTTCGGGGCCGGATTTCCCTTTCAACTTCAACTTGGCTCCACAGTATATTATGCCCGATGCATGGGTTATTCCCATGGAGGTTCAACCTGCGGCCCCGACTAAGGAAGATGCTATTTGTTATTTCATGCGCTCCCATGCTTTCCCGGGCGCATTTTGGAATACGGAGATGATGTCCAAATTCCTGATGCAGTCTGGTGGACCCACAAGTCAGTGTGCCATGCAGGCCAGTATGGGCGCCGTGGCTTCTGCCATGCTGTGCCGTGTTAAAAAGGTCACGTCGCTTATGGAGGTGGCACGAAAGGAGTATGTCTCGGCACTAACACTGTTAAATGACGCACTGGCCAACCCTGAAGAGGCCAAGTCCAATCAAGCGCTCGGAGCAGTCGTATTGCTCGCCATATACGAAGTAAGCGCATCGAAGGATTCAATGAATGTATGCTGATCCACCTCGCACAGGTTGTCACTTCGAGAGCCCCGCAGGATATTGATCTTTGGACTAACCATATAAACGGAGCGATGGCCCTCCTGGAGATGCGCGGTCCCGATCAACTCAATACTGAAACTGGCCTTCGCCTTTTTATGCACTTGCGGTATCAGATTGTCCGTCTCTCCCCTCAATTCGTCTTCTTGGTTCGCCCGTTAACCTCCACCCTGCCTAGATCATCAGCTGTATGCAACGAGACGTCCGAGTCCCCGAGTCTCTCCTGGAGAGCTCGCGGTATATCCTAGACCTCCGCCCGAGCGAGGCCTATAGTAACCGATTAATCATTATCATCGGTCGGCTCTCCAATTTACGGGCCGACGTAATCGCGCGCAAAATTACCGATGACCAACAAATCATCGCGGGCGCCTCGGCCATCGAAGCCGATCTAATCGCCTGGCTCGCCGGCTTGCCCCCAGTGTTCTCCTACGAAATCCGCGTAAAAGATCGTTTCGACTTCCAGTTCCAACAAAAGTGTAGGGGATTGGCTCTCTACGACGACCAGTATCATATATACCCCACTCTCTGGTCTTGCAACTCATGGAATCAATACCGCTGTGCCCGCATTATTGTCAGTGAAATGATATTGACCCACATCCGACAAATGTCCGATTCCGCCTCAATGAGGTCCCTTTCGGAGGAGTTCCGACAGCAATGCCACTCCCTCCGGGCCACCATTCGTCGCCTTGCGGTTGACATTTGCCGGAGCGTGCCCTACTGCCTAGGTGTACACCATCATGAATCGGATCCAAATCTTCCACCACCAGATAGTTATCTTGGTGGACTAGTTCTTCTGTGGCCAATGTACTTGGCCGGTACCGCTGAGAATCCAACCCACCCGCTTCGCCGGTGGGTAGTGCAGTGCCTGCGTATGATCGGCCACACCTTTGGCTTGGACCAAGCCCTAGCGCTGATGGACATTGTTGCCGCGGATCCAGGAATTCTGAGTACTGTTACTGAAGAAGGCCAAGGTCGCATCACCGAGGAGCCCACCTCGGGGATGTCAACAACGCAATCTCCCTTGGAATTGGACAACTTTTCTCTCCATCAGTCGCCCGGGTTAATGGAAAGCTTCTGATGGTCTAGTATTACCCGGCCCTTTTTTTCTCTTTCTCTTGTCTACTTTTTCTATATCCCCAAGGGTTGTGCATTTTTGTGTCTGTTATTGGAGGGCGGAGTTGGAAAGCGGATTACTGGCGCTCGGATATCATGATTACGACCCATTTCTCTCTAGAATGCGACTATTACTTCTGAAAAAGTATATTAAAATTTTATTCCTGACCACTAATAAATTCCCCACGTACATATTCTCCGATTGGCTTTGTACAAGCCCTTTCCCGCAGCAAATCCGCCTTGTGGGGTCATTTATTGGCGGGGCTGTGCCCATTCACCAACTCCGCCTCGTTAAACAAACAACAGCCCGAGTGACTCAGGCATGGATAATTGGAACCCTTGCCCACTTCGCCCCGAACTACTTTCCCGCCATTCAAGCCACGCGCTAAGGTGGTATCCGTGCATAGCCTTATAGCTTTCGCCATATGAAATTAGCGCAGTGCATGCCTCATACTAAGCTCTTGTCGGCATTTCTGCCTTGTCATGCCCCGAACGCATGGTTGCACACTCTAAATTCCATGAACACGAGACAATATGTATGTCATATCTCACCATGTAAACCTTGTTCAATTTGAGGCTCTCTTGCAGGATCCGCGACACAGCCGACCAAGGCGTTTATGACAGTCGCCAAAGAAACAGCCTTGATTCACTTCGCCTTCATACTCGCGTATAAAGAATGAAATATCTTCTTTGTTAGATACTTCTTTCACTATAGCATAAAAGACATCTCTGTTTGATTCAACAAAGTCTCCGTCTCAACCAATCCAATCGAAATCATGCCTCTATTTGAAAGAGCTACTCCCCCTCCTCTCTGGTCCTCTTTCCCATCCAGCAACAGAGTCAGAGACCAAGTACAACCAGCCACTAGAACACCTACGTCTGCACCAACAAAAATGCGTCGCTTTTTGAAGGGCCTTAGCCATTCCACGGAAAAGTGCGCCAATACCCCCAGTCTATTCCGCGATATCTTCAACTCAGACCTCAGCACCAACGAAGCAGCATCGTGGGATGATCCACCACCCTACGAGGAACACCCAATAAACACCCAAGTCTCAACCAGAGACTCCGCCTTCGATGACCTCAAAAATTATGACACCATTCTACTAGTAGACGACAGTACCAGCATGGATGGATCCCGATGGCGCGAAGCCGAAGCCGCAATAGCAGCCATAGCAGGAATCTGCACCCAACACGACGAGGACGGAATAGACCTCTACTTCCTCAACCATCGAGAGGACCGAAATGCCTCAAACGGCGCCTACAAAAACATCCAAATAGAAGAGCAAGTCCGCAATATTTTCGCCAGCGTTGCTCCGCGTGGAGCCACGCCTGTGGGGAGACGGTTACGCGATATCCTCAAGCCATACATGTGCCGTGTAAAGCGGATGCAGCAGGCACCACGGGATATGTACGGGGAGCTGAGAGATCCGGCGCTGTTTGTGAGGCCTATTAATATTATTACGATTACCGATGGCGAGTTTACGGATGATGCAGAGAGTATTATTGGGCAAATTGCGGAGATGTTGGATGAGTGTGGCGCGCCACCGGAGCAGGTTGGGATACAGTTTTTCCAGATTGGGGATGATGCGAATGCTAGGGAGTATTTGGAAGAGTTGGATGATAATCTTTGGAAGATCTCTCAAAAGAAGCATGTGAGGGATATTGTGGATACGGTTCCTTGGAGAGGGTCTAACGGGTCGACATTGGATGGGGAGGGCATTTTGAAGTGTGTTTTGGGGGCTGTGAATAAGAGGTTGGATCGGAAGAAGGTGTAGTTTTAAGTTAATGTTTGATGGTTATTTCTAGATTTTGTTTCAGATCTTTATATCTTTTTTTTCTTGTTTTCTGTAATGTAATTGTTTACGTGGTACTCGTCCAATATGATATATAGATCTATGTGGCTAGGCAGCCATTGTTTTGATTTGGTTTCGTGATCATCAAAAGCAATTCCAATGGCAAAAAAAGACCAGTCACCTACACGCGCCGCACAATTTCAGGAACCGCCCAAGTGGATCCTTCAGGGTCGATCGAATCACGGCAATTGGCGTCAGGGGAACAACCCTTGCCCTCGCGTTCTCTCTTTATGAGCTCCGAATGGCGGGTATGATTTAGACTTGGCAGAGCTGACGTGTTATGGAGTAAAATAGATTAAAAATCATTACGGTAGATGTACCTTGCAGTAGTGGAGGAGAGAACCATGGTTGAGGCGGAGTTCGCCAGCCACATTGTAGATGATAATCTCCCCCTCAACCACTCGAATCCCGATTCAGCGCATCATTGGATCTTGTTCTTGTTTTCGCGAAATTATCCGAACTAACAAGCCCGCTCTAAAGCAACACTATCACCAAAGAGACTTACTATTCTATTGAATTCCTCTTAATCCACCACGTCTTTCGGTTTTGGATCGGCATCGATCGCCATCACGGTTCAATATTCCCCGCAGCGCCGATCGCGCGTCACCGCAAAAAAAAAAAAACCTCGCTTTCTCCTCCTTCTCCTATCTCCTACCAGAACGCTGTCAACTATTCATAACATCGTCTATAAATACCGAAATCACAACAAAGTCTTTTGGTGAAATTCTCGAACCCGATAGTCCAGCCAATCCCACTCGTTCGAAGCGCCGGGAACCCTGGCCGTCCTGCAGGTACATCCGGGCGCTTCGTGTTCCTCCCCGCCCATTGGTCTACATTGTCGCCCTGCAGTCTACCTGGGAGATTACGCTTCCAACATTAGCTGCATACAACTCTCGCGGTTCCTGAAGCATCTGCGTTCTTTGCCCCTGTGTCAGGTCTGGCTGCGTTGTTCTACTGCACTGAAACGCTTCTCCAACGCCACCCATTAATAGACCTGTCATTGTCTGAAACAGGTACCGTTGACCTCCAGGGGAGGTAATTATAGAAACCATTGTTTATTTTTCGGGCTGGACCGGCCTCCTTGTCACCTTTATATTCCTTGCATTGGGCTCGGGGTTTTTTTCCTTTCCACAGTTATCTTTCTTTCGTTGTTTTGATTGCATTTGCATTGCATTTCCTTGCTGTATACTAGTGGTGTCTTGCTCTTTCTTTTCGATTCCCTCGTTTCTTAACACATTCGCTTGCATTTTCATTGTGTATTTTGCATTCTATTCTTGGGTGCATTTGCTGGCCCTTTGATTCTTTCTTTTGAGCAAGTGTTGCATTGCGATGAGATCGACTACCCTGATGACTTTTCTATTGTGAGTTTTCTCCATTTCAGACATGTGGGACGCAGTACTGACCTGGTTTAGAACCACCAATTCCGAAGTTCGATCGGTGAAACTGCTCGGATCATGGGACAATTTTACGAAACCGTATGCGATGGAAAGGGACAGGCGTGCGGGACCGGGTCGTTGGAAAGGATGTCATACCTTCACTGATATCATGGGTGACGGACCTGATAAGAACCAATGGCGCACGGGCGGACTGAAAATGGGAGCCACCTACTGGTATTATGTGAGTTTCTCAAGGGTGAGCATTTGTGTAAGATACTAATACATGATAGTATCTGTTGAATGAAGACGTGGAGTCATATAGCGAGGCTGAGCCGGTCACCACTAAATGTCCTCTTCTGCCGGGCCAACCTCTCAACGTACTGAACGTGCCCATCATCCTGCCCGACAGTCACTGCCATGGCCGCTCTGCCAGTAGCAGCTCACAGAAGGAAGACTACCGAACGATGAACCCCGAAGACAAATACATGAATCCGCGCAAGCCACCAAAGCCTAATCTGGCCCGCCTTCAAACTTCTATTCCCAATCCCAACCAATCTTTAAATCCCCCAGCGTCTCACCTGGCGGGAGCTTCCTCCATCGGAGTGTTTCCCAACCAAACAGTGCTACCAGGAGGAACGAGAAGTCGAAAGAGGAACGCTCAGCGTCTCCCCCCGCGAGGTCTTGGGCTTCGCCATGCCTTGACTCAGAAGCGACCTGGGCCATCCCCGAGAGCGCAGGCGTTCAACGAAAGTTTGCGACAAAAGGCTCCTATGAACGAGCACCGGAATGTTTCTGGTATCTGCGTCAACTCTGGCGCAGTGGCTCCATCGACGAGCCATTCCGATAATATTGCTCAGTCGAGCTTACAAACCCGCCGGGCTCTCAAGGCAAAGGCAGGTAATGCGCCCCAACCTCGGAGTCTCCTCACCGTGGAGACTCGTCCCCAGCATCGCAAGCCCGGCTCTTCCAGTGCTGCAGTATCTGGCTCTGGCTCAGGGCCGGCCGATGGTGGGCGAGCGATGCATACCAGGAGCGGCTCTGACGACATGACGCCTACCGGACCTGATGTCAGTGAGAAGAGACTGCCTTCGCTCCCCAATACACCTTCGTCCGTTATGGATGAAGCAGTGCGCGCAATCGACGAACGCGACAAGGCACTAGACGCAGCAGTGCTACATAGTCACTTCTCCAGCATGACCGCAGACGACTTTACCAACTCCCGCTTTGTGGCTGAGCACAGCCGATTCTCGGAATGGAGCACCGACACA
Organism: Penicillium frequentans; assembly: GCA_028828275.1. Classification (NCBI taxonomy): domain Eukaryota; kingdom Fungi; phylum Ascomycota; class Eurotiomycetes; order Eurotiales; family Aspergillaceae; genus Penicillium; species Penicillium frequentans. The sequence goes on from JAQIZY010000012.1 coordinate 868,768, forward strand.
GAGGACGCCGAAGACACGTCCCCCGAGTCGATGGTCTCCACCTCCTCAACATTCCCCATCGAGAACCACGAGCCCCAAGCCCCCGAGGAATGGAAAACCCCCGATCTTCATGACGCTGCGACCAATACCGATCCAAACACTCCCCACCTCACTGTACATTCTAAGCCCTCATCCCCCAACTCGGCATCGGGAGATATCCCTCCATTCCTGCCGCAGCTCACGATTTCATCACCCCATTTCTCCGGCTCTGGTCTCGGAATCGACCAAATGGACGAAGTGGAAAGCAACCCCAAGCGCCATGCTGCGCTATTTAGTGCGCTGGAATCTATGCAAGCACTTTCTCTGGCGCAAAGTCGCGAAGGATCCCCGATTCTTCTGTCGCAGAGCGACCGACGCGACTCTGGGACTTATTCCCGGCGTAGCGATGCCTCTTCGTTCCGGGGCAAGGCGACTATGCAGGAGATGATGGATGAACTCAGTTACCTGAAGAACATAATCCAGGCTGAGATGGACGGCGAACCTTTTTAAGTTATATTAATCAACCTGCAATTACCGGTGCTGGTCACCTAGGACATATTCATGACAGAGTCGATATATAGAGATAGCATAGCAACGTGCGATGAACGAACTCATTTAACAAGATAATTGACCCAAGTTCAATCCCATCACATAGCGAAATTAAATGTATGACGGTGTTCTTGATCTACTTGTGCGTCGTAACTCAGGTGGTTCTGCGTTCCAGCAACAACACCCGCCCACAAACATTAATCAACGCGCCAAGAAACGCTCCACCGCGATCAACAACTTCATCAAATCCCCAGCCCAAATCCCCAGGGGCTCCACGAAACTTCTCAACGCTAAAAGCAGAATGGACTGAGCGAGTTACATTGCATTCAAATTCTATTTCACAATCATGGCAGATGAAGGCCCCCAACTCACGCCGGTGGGGGGAGAAATCCCTCCCGGCGAAATGTAAACCCAGCACCTTGGCCTACTGTCCAACAATGGACCTGATAGCGCTGGCGACCGAGGACGAAGAACTGCGCGTTTTCCGACTAAACGGACAACGTGTGTTCGGGGGGCTCATTCGGTGGTGATCCGTACCTGGGCGAGGATGAAGAGGACGGGGAAGTGAGAGCGGTAGCTTGGAAGGGGAATGGTGAGTATCCTATTATACTCGACGGGACGGATTATAGTATTCTAATCTATATTTCCTAGGTCGCTTGCTCGCTGTCGCATGTGGGGATGGGTCCCTACGTATTATCAGCGCGTATAGCGGGAAGACAGTGCACCATTACAGCGTGTACAAGAACGCAGACGAGGAAGCCTCGGATCCAGAAGCGAAGCCAGCCTCGAAGGTCACCTGTCTAGGTTGGGGAGTTAATTTTACAGATAGCAAAGCTGCGCAGAAACATTTGCTTGACTCGGCGGGTCAGGTTGGTGTGGAGGATTTGCTGGCGCCGGGTGTTCATCCCTCCAAGGCGGCTGCTATGCTTAAAGCTGATTTACCACGAGAACTCGCACTATTGGATATTGAGAGCTCACTCCCGAAGTTGAGTACGCTGCCTGCGACTGGGGCTGAGGATGATTTGTTTAGCTCGAGGGCATCGATTGATGCTATGTTTCACTCGGCGGCGAAGGATGCTAGTGACTCGGTTGACGTGCTGTTTATTGGATTCGATGATGGAAGTGTCCATCTGAGGATCTTCGACTGTTTTGAGATTGGCTCGTTTCCTGTTGGTGATACGGTGGGTGTGGCCGAGTCGCGGAGGATTCTTCGTCATGCGTCGCATCCCTTGAGCTCAACGCATGCCTTGTTGGCGTCCGGCTCGGAGGGTGCACCTCTTGACCTTGTTACTTTAGATCTCCGGTTCATTACCAAGTCTGGTCGGTACTTGTCTCTGCTTGCGTCGAAGACGACTCAGCTTCACAATCTACTTCGGTATATTGGTTCTGTGCAGCGGCAGATTGAGCTGGAGTGGAAAAACGCACAGGAGCTTCCGGCGCGATTCTTACGCAGTGTCAATGAAGATCTGCAAGAGAAGTGTCAATGCGATTTCGTCACTGCGATCTATCATCTTGTGGTTACTGGGCATTGCTTCGAGCCGATGAAGGAATTTCTGGTGGAGATTGTTGGAGAGCGAGTATGCACACCTTGAACTTTATAATAAGGGACTTTCTGACAATCTGCTACAGGGACACAAGAGATGGGAAAAGGCAGTTTCGGGTGGATACGAGAGTATCCGTCGACTAACCCACGAATGCCTTCTTCCCGCATTAGATCGGAGTCAAGTTCTCCTAAGTCGACTTATGGGATTGTCGAAGTTCCCCAAGCTCAGCGATGTACTCGGTCTGGATACTCCCAAGCTCCACGCAATTGTTGAGACCTTGGACTGTCTACATCTCCTAGCGCATTGTATTCTCAACAACGCCAATACAGAGCTGGATCAATTCAACGCATTCTCACGATGGCTCCGACACGAAATCCTCATTCTAAATGCCGAGCCCTTATCCCAGACATCAGAAGAGCTCCTTGAGAAAAGAGACTTATTTGACGTTCCACCCACAGTGAAATACATCACAGGCGCGCTCCGCAAGAGCGTCCTTAGAAACTTCATTCGTCAACTCCCAATGATCGGCGTTCCTGTATTACCTACTCCTCCCACCGACAAGTGGCTTCCAGGCGACCACGATCGGTCCTTTTATGACACCTTCAAATCCGTCCTTGCACAACAGCGCCAAGTTCAGGCCGAGGGTGGCGATAGTTCGACCGTTGATGCCCCGAAACTGAACGATCTAACAAAACGACTGGGCATTCAATTTGAGAAAGTCTTTGCGGAGATCGCATTAACCCAGCGGAGGGGAATTTTACACCGTTCACCCCTCACCCTCCACGCAGACTGTGATCAAAGCATTCTAGATGTGAAGATCTGTCATGAGGAGGGCGAAGAGGGACGGCCCTGTTCCATCTACCTCACGGCCCGGTCTAAGACATCCAAGTCTCTAGGTATGCGGTCTATCCTTATCTCTGTGATCCTGAAACTAACTTTCCACAGTGTTCTTTTATCGCGTCATTCTAGACTCAAGCAACGGCGTCAGTTACACCCGGAGCACCTCCATCGCCGCCCTCGACCTCCAAGAAGGCGAGATAAAACAACTCCAATTCGTCGCCGACGACACCCTAATGATCCTTTGGGCTACCAATCAAGGCCCCTCCTACCTCATCAACCTCCCCTTCCAACCTCTGTCTGCACAGTCCTCATCTACAAAACCTGACCAACCTTCAAGTGTGCTTGAATATGTGGATTGTGACCCACATCCCTCCGACACGAAGCCTAGTGTATCGGCTACATTGCTCGATGTATCTGCATTATCTGAGGCTGAAATGGTGAGACATGTGTTTGCGACATCGGGGTTGAAGGCGAAGCCAGTAAGGGTCGATGTCAATGGACGGAAGGGGAGGAGGGCAGTGTGTGTCTTGTACGGGGATGCTATGCGGTATGATGTTTTGGATTTGGATGCTGCTATGGAGGATGAGGAAGAGGAAGATTTGGAGGAGGGCGAGAGTGAGGGAGAGGAATGATTCTACATTTATAGTGTTCAGGTTGCATAGGCTATCATTATACCTTCCAAGGTTGGTAGGCGTTTAAAATTAGGTAATACTATTGCATCAATTGGTTTGTTCGTTTTATTATGTTCATGTTTCACCTTGGCAATGTCAGGTGTTGGAACCTATGTAAACCAGTGGACTCTAGGGCCTCAGTGCTGGAAGTGCTACCACCTGGGCAGTAGGGATAGTACACTAGGTACCTGTGTCCAGATAGTTTCAGGGTTAGGCCGTCTCGATTATACAGGGCTAACATGTGAAATTACCCAGTTGCTCCTCCAGTCTTCACCTAGGCAGAGATTTTGCTATCTAGTTGGTACTCTTCTTACATATGCATGGATGTTGGTATCCGTGCTCAGATATATATTCGGATTAGCGTAACTCTTATTGGTGCAAGGCACATCCTAGAAGTCTTAATGCAGAAGAATATATATCACGGAGATAGTTTGATTCTCAATGCATGCACATATGACGACATATCTCCTGAATAGTCTCGTAGCTCTGGAGTGAGTACATACTGTTGAACACTCCCTGCATTAGTAGGTATGGCGATCTGCTTCGATCCGTGCCCCTTACCTCTTCTGTGGACTATTCTAGAAATGTTGTCCACAATTTTTCCTGACACATCCACTAGTCAGGCACCAAGTTAGGATTTTCCCCACTAGAAAAATAGTTTGCGCCTTGTGTGTGCCAGGGCTAAATGAACCGGTCGCTGGGGCCACACGATGGACTGTGGGTGCTTCTTCAAGAAGGAAAACCAAAACAAGCAGAATTTCCATGGAGGGGCAAAGGCTCCATAACAAAAAAAAACACAACGGGCACAACCCACCAGTCATATCCTAGGATTTGGATGAAAGACAAGGGAATTATATATTTGGTCTCTTTATGGACAGGACTAAAATAGCTTAGACTTAAGGAGATTACTACTATGATAAACGCTAATTTGTCCACCTTACAATGAATGAAAAAAGTACGAGAAAAAGGCAAAATCACTGCCTCAGGTGCATATCACGTGATACACACCGTCGCCGCTGACTGGCCAATCAGCATCGATTCCCAGATGGACTTCATCCCTCATTCTGACTTTCCTGTCGTCCAAACTATTCTATCTTTCGAGAAGAAACTGCTTCAAACTCCGTCCTTTTATTCCCCGGAGTTTCTGCCTAATTTCCCCACAATTTACTGCATTCTCGGTGTGTGTTGAAGGCACCTTCTCTCTGTGTCTCATCGCGGAAAGACCTGGTGCATGCCTCGTCATATCCACAAAAACACCCCGTCCCTTTCCAACACCTACCAATCTTCTTCCTCTCCTTCCATCACGCACCCACGCTATTTTGGTGGACTGTGACTTGTGTGCTGGTGATCTTCTTTGACTGTTGCGCATCAAGAGTCTTGTAATTCTTTCCTTTCAGCTTTTTCCTTTTTTTCTCCCTCTCTCTCTCCCCCACATCTCCCTCTTCTAAATTACCATCCACCATGGATGCTCGCCAGGTGTTAGAAAGCACCTTGTCGCCTGGTATGTGATTTATCTCAGTTTCCTTTCTTCTACTCACTGGAAATTCCCTGGGAATTTGTGCCTACGAGAGCCTCTTGCTGACCTGACCGTCTTCCACCAGATGCGGCGGCACGTTCCAACGCTGAGCAGCAGCTCGCCCACGCCGCGGAGGTCGACTTCGTATGTGATCCCCCTTTCCCCTTATCGCTCCAAAACCGGGGATGATATTGACGAGACCTTTCCAACTCCGAGACTCGCCTGCCCGCTAACATTCGCCTTTCTCCTTGTTTCTAGGCTGCCTACCTTGTCACCCTGGGTCAGGAACTCGCCAACGATAACACCCCTTCCCACATCCGTGTTTCTGCAGGTATCGCCCTGAAGAACGCTTTCACCTACAGAGATGCAGCCAAGCTGCGTGAGGTGCAGCAGCGATGGATCCAACAAATCCCCACCGAGACCAAGGGACAGGTCAAGGAGCTCGCAATTAAGACATTGGCATCTGACACTCGAGTCGGAAACGCCGCCGCCCAGCTGATCGTTTCTATTGCTGCCATCGAGTTGCCCCGTAATGAATGGCCCGACCTCATGAATGTCCTCGTCCAGAACGTCGCAAGCGGATCGGACAACCTGAAGCAGTCCTCCCTGGCCACTATTGGTTTCATTTGCGAGTCTCAAGATCCTGATCTTCGCCAGAGCCTGACCGCACACTCTAATGCCATTCTGACCGCCGTTGTCCAGGGTGCTCGGCGCGAGGAGCCGAACATGGACGTTCGTTATGCTGCTATTGCCGCTCTTAGTGACGCAGTTGATTTCGTGCGCTCTAACATGGACAACGAGGGCGAGCGAAACTACATTATGCAGGTTGTCTGCGAGGCCACTCAGGCCGAGGAGGTCCGTGTTCAGGCTGCTGCATTCGGCTGCTTGAACCGCATTATGGGCGCATACTACGAGAAGATGCGCTTCTACATGGAGAAGGCTCTGTTTGGCCTTAGCATCATGGGTATGAAGAGTGAGGAGGAAGAGGTCTCTAAGCTCGCCATTGAGTTCTGGTGCACTGTCTGTGAGGAGGAGCTGTCCATTGAGGACGATAATGCCGAGGTATGTATTGAGCGATCCGTTGTCAGTGAATTCAAAGATCCCGACTAACGTGTATTTTCAGGCTCAGCAGGAAGGTACCGAGACTCGTCCGTTCTTTGGCTTCGCTCGTGTGGCTACCCGCGAGGTTGTCCCTGTTTTGTTGCAGACTATGTGCCGCCAGGATGAGGACGCCACTGATGATGAATACAACGTTTCGCGTGCTGCTTACCAGGCTCTGCAGCTGTACGCTCAGTGCATTCAGGGCGAGATTATCCAGCCCGTTGTCGCTTTCGTTGAGGAGAACATCCGCAACGAAGACTGGCACCGCCGCGATGCTGCCGTGGCTGCCTTTGGTGGTATTATGGACGGCCCTGAGCCCGCTGTGCTGGAGCCTTTGATCAAGCAGGCTCTTCCCGTTCTTCTGGGCATGATGGAGGACAGCTCCGTCGTGGTCCGCGATTCTACTGCCTATGCTCTGGGCCGCGTCTGCGAGTGCTGCCCCGAGGTTCTGGACCCGGATGTTCACCTGCAGCCCTTGATTTCTTGCCTCTTCAATGGCCTTGCCAGTAGCCCTAAGATTGCCAGCTCCTGCTGCTGGGCTCTCATGAACGTCGCCGATCGCTTTGCTGGTGATGGCGGCTCCCAGACCAACCCTCTTTCCAAGCACTTCGAGGACAGCATCAAGTCTCTATTGACTGTGACTGAGCGCCAGGATGCCGACAACCAGCTCCGTACCGCTGGTTACGAAGTTTTGAACTCGTTCGTTATGAACTCTGCCCACGACAGCCTCCCTATGGTTGCTACCCTTTCGGATGTCATCCTCCAGCGTCTCGAGCATACCATTCCCATGCAGCAGCAGGTTGTCAGCCCCGAGGACCGTATGCTCTTGGAGGAGATGCAGACTAGCTTGATCAGTGTTATTTTGGCCATTGTTCAACGATTCGAGGTTGACATCAAGCCCCAGGCTGACCGTATCATGCAAGTGCTGCTTCAGGTTCTGTCGACTGTTGGTCCCAAGTCCAGTGTGCCCGATGTTGTCTTCGCCACTGTGGGTTCCATGGCCAGCGCTTTGGAGGACGATTTCATCAAGTACATGGAGTCCTTCTCTCCCTTCTTGTACAATGCTCTGAGCAACCAGGAAGAGCCTGGTCTGTGCGCCATGGCCATTGGCCTTGTCAGTGACATTGCGCGTGCCTTGAATGAGAAGGTCCAGCCTTACTGCGACACCTTCATGAACCTCCTGCTTAACATCCTCCGCACCTCCACCAACCAGCTTAAGCCGGCTATCTTGGAGACTTTCGGTGACATTGCTCAGGCCATCGGCACTGCCTTTGACACCTACCTGAGCGTTGTTGCTGGTGTTCTCCAGCAGGCCTCTTCGGTCACTACTAGCTCTGACCTCCCATATGATATGGTGGAGTACATTGTCTCCCTGCGTGAGGGTATCATGGATGCCTGGGGCGGTATCCTTCTCTCCTACAAGGGCAGCCCTCAGATCGTCCAGCTCCAGCAATACGTCGACTCTATCTTTGAGTTGCTCCACAACATCTCCAAGGAGGGTGACCGCAGCGAGGGCTTGATGCGCTCCTCTATGGGTGTCCTTGGTGACCTTGCTGATGCATTCCCCAACGGCGAGCTCGCTGCCTACTACCGCAACGACTGGGTTACCACCCTTGTTCGCGAGACCCGTGCTACCCGTCAATACAGCCCGCGTACCATTGAAACCGCTCGCTGGACCCGTGAGCAGGTCAAGCGCCAAATTAACCTGGGCACCGGTATGGCTTAAATTCGCTCTACGCTTTGATCCCATTGGTGAACGAGCGAACCACGTCGCTGCTTCGTTCCAAGAAGACTCAAGTCACTGGAACGAATGCTCGGCGGATTGGTGATGGGCTATACCGTAGCTCCGGCTTCAGTCCAGACCACCCAAGTCCAGCGCAACCTGGACTGCCAATGGGACGGTGAGGTTTTGTCTATTTGCTTCCAGGCGACACAAATGGTTTCTGCTGTTGTGTTCAATTCCCCATCTTCCCTTCTGCCAGATTTCAAGCCCCGAGATTCCCTTCTCATTACACGTCCCACCACACCCGGCAATTCTTTTGTCGACGCCCAGTGCCCTTGATGACGCCCTCGAACGACCCATCTTACCCTCCCCCTCATGCACGTGTTTGCTTCTTCGTGATACAAACCCCCTTTTATCCTTTCTTGTCCTGCCCCTCCTATGTTGCTTTTTAATTAGACAAGACCCCTTCGCATTTTATAGCATTGCCCCTCATGTAGCCCAAGACCTCATGTATCCTCCCATCACCCCCATTCATGTATCCCCATTTCATGTACCCCATTGAACCATGTCCACCCCTCTGAGAAAAAGAGTTGTTCCATGAAAAAGCTGTTCGATTTGACAACTGTCTCCGTATATTCCGGCCTTTCTCCCAAACGCCCATGCCCAGCTGATGCACGAACCTTGCACACCTTGTATGAACATTTTAACTTTGGTGCCATTGATATGTCTCACGGCTTTTACTCGTGCTGTCATTACAGCATGGAGCTTTAGTAGATTTGAAGAGTTCTCTATAAAAAAAAACCAGCACCCAAAACCTTAAGATATAGAAAATGCTGTGCTGCCTGAGGCACTAAGCTTGGGCTTTTATCTCCACGTGACGACCAGAACAAATTTTCCGCAGATAAGGGCATAAGTGGGCCGTAACCCTATGGACCCGCACAGTCAGCAACCTAACCTTCAATCTTCGAACTTTTCATTCCCTGACACGCCAACACCCGACGGACCAGTCACTCGAGGTATGTACGCTCTTCACGCCCTCGTTTCTCACCAGCCTTACAGCTAGTCTGGGAGAGCAATCATTCTGCCTTCCTCTTCTTTCTTATGACTGGAATTTCATGAGTCAGAAATACAGGGGGTGCAGGATGATACGCATCTCCCATCCGGCACAGGCTGAAGAACTCCTTTTCACAAGGAAGGGGCACTCTTTACGCTTGACGACTAGTTGATGGCTGACTTGACCGGCTTCGGTTGAAGTAGATACCTCTTATCTTATCCCCTCGATCGATTTGAGAATCTCGATTCCAACACCGCCAAAATGGTCAAGACCTCCGTCCTCAACGATGCGCTTAACGCCATGAACAACGCCGAGAAGGCTGGCAAGCGCCAGGTCCTCATCCGTCCTTCCTCCAAGGTCATCGTCAAGTTCCTCACTGTCATGCAGAAGCACGGTACGTTGGCATAATGTCGCCATTACTGAAAAAAACACTCCCTGGAAAAATTTCCCCCTTGATTTTTTCCCATTTCGTCTTCATGTACTACGGTGTTGGCGGTGGATAGTCGGACTGATAACTAGGCGGATTGTTTCAATCATCCCACGACGTTTGCCTTTTAAGTGTCCGATAGATTGACGCGTTGATCTTACACGTTTCCAAAGTGTTTTTCAGTATTTGGTTACTTTTAAATCATCGCAACATGCTGACATTTTCTTTTTCAGGCTACATTGGCGAGTTCGAGGAGGTCGATGACCACCGCTCCGGCAAGATCGTCATCCAGCTGAACGGCCGGTAAGTTTTCACAACAAAATATCTCTCGCTTGCTTCATCATTCTAATACCATGTCCAGTCTCAACAAGTGTGGTGTCATCAACCCCCGTTACCCCGTCCAGCTCCGTGACATGGAGAAGTGGGCTACCCAGCTCCTTCCCTCCCGTCAGTTCGGTTACGTTGTCCTGACCACCTCCGCCGGTATCATGGACCACGAGGAGGCTCGCCGCAAGCACGTTGCTGGCAAGCTCCTCGGTTTCTTCTACTAGATGGAGTCGTTTTAGAAACGAATTTCAAAAAACAAAAGTTATTTTGACTGGAATCACTGTCACTTGGGCTGGACCCTGGAAATGTAATATTAAGTAGCGGAGAATACCCGTGTTTGTTTCAGAGTACATGGCTTGCTTTCCAATGCTAGGCGCTTCCGGTCAACCTTGTTATAATCTGTGCTCTGTAAAGATTCCGAAATAATCTCAAGTAGAGTTTGCCGGACCGAGGCTCATTTCCACCGCCCACTTTCTGCCCCAGATATGCTTCCCCGCAATGTAACAGTCACTATCCCACTTGCTTCTTGACCTAATTTTGTGCCCATCATGCCGCTTGAGACGATATATCTTGTTCGCCATGGGGTGCGTATGCTCACAAAACTTCTCTCACTTTTGGAGTCGACAATGGCCAAGCTAATGCAATACTAGCATCGTCTCAATTGGACAATCGATTTTCACACCGGAACATACAAGGCACAATTTCCCACGCCAACAGGGAATCCCGCGGACCCAGCGTTGACATCGTATGGTATACAGCAGTCACATGAATTGGCTGCGCATATTGGCGACCCAGAGTTCCACCCGAAGCCCTTCAGAGTGTACTCCAGCCCGTTCTATCGGTGTTTGCAGACAATCCGGCCTGCCGTTGAAGAATTGAAAAAGCAGCAAGATGCAGCGCGTGAGACAGGCTTAGGGCATATTGACCCAGCATCAAATTTTGATGTTCGAATTGAGAATGGTCTTGGGTATGTTGCACACTTTGCGCGGCGTATTGGATATATCTACAAGCTCCTGATAAGACCATTCAAAACGGTAGCTAACAATCTACGGCAGCGAATGGTTTGGTCCAACAACCTTCTTCGAGCATCCACCCCATCCAACGCCCGAAACAATGCAACAGCACTTTCCCTCCATCATCCCCTCAGACCCATCAAATAGCTACACTCCTAACCTTCACCCTTCCCGACGCGGTGAGACGATTCTCCAGCTCCACAATCGTGTCGCAACGGCCCTAGAGGGAATAATTGCGGACCTTGATGCCGAGATCACCGCTCTAGAAGCAGATACCCCACCCGAGCAACGGACCAGCAAATCCGTGCTGATTTGCGCGCATGCTGCACCGCTTATTGCGATGGGCCGTGTATTGACAGGCCGGATGCCAGAGGATACGTCCGAGGAGGACTTCTTCGTCTTCACGTCGGGATTGAGTACGTTCCGGCGGCGTGGTACCTCGACTGGGAATAGCGCAGGATACAAGACTTCTCCTGACGATCTAGCCGAAGGGACAGAGCTTTTGCGTGCTAAAGATGTTCCCGAATGGATCGGTCGTGGTGTTGGAGGTGGATGGGATTGCTTGAAGAATGGAGATTGTAGCTTCTTGAGTGGTGGTGCTGAACGTGGATGGTGAGTTTCTATACAAGATTTGCATGGACTGATACTAATGTTTTTTTATAGGCACTTCAGTGGTGAGGAGGGTTTTGATACTGGCATCATGGCGCCGATTTCGGAGTCACCTGCGACAAAGCTTTGAAAATCAATTTCTGCGTAGATAGATTTGCTTCACGTTGTTTCGAATTGAGTTCATGAACAGATCTGAGAATTTACGTCGTGATGTCGCCTGGGTAGTATACTAAGCACTTTATATCTGGTCAGTAAATATCAATGCTCGAACCCATAATTCATGATTCATCAGACACAGAAGTATAGAGTGACCCACTATGTCAATCCCTGAAGCTCCATCGAATGTAGTTAGTGTGCGCCCTTCAATGACATGTCCGAGGGTAACCGCCAAGTGGGGCTGAAATAGACTTTTGAGGTTACTCATACTCCAGATACGGAAAAAAAGAGGCGAGTCGGGATTTGAGTCTGATTTCAAAGCTGATAGACCACTTCAAGCTTTATTTCTGCAGCTACTCTGCACAGAACGCTACAATTGGTCTCTTACACGAACGAAAGGCCCAAGCGCACGCCAAAACCAATTGACTACAACCTTCAGCTTATAGCCTTAGGTTTCTTGCAACCTCATCGTCAGTGAAGCGCAAAACAAAAGAAGCTTTAAAATGGCAACAACCACACAGACCCTCCCAAGCACAGCAATCGAGCTCCCAACCCTCGGCCCTAGCACCGAAGAACGTCAACGAAATGTTCACGCCCAGACAGACCCTATCGTCGAACCTGACGAGGTAATGCAACAATCCCTCTTAGCAGACTCCCAAGTACCTGACGGCGGCTATGGCTGGGTCCTTATCTTCGCTTGCGCAGTCGTGACGTGGTGGTTCGTTGGTGTATCCTACACATGGGGTGTGATGCAAGCAGCGCTAGTAGATGGAATGGGATATTCGTCTTCGACACTCGCGTTCGTGGGCTCGTTATGTCCTGCCTGTATCTCTTTGCTGGCTGTACCTAATGCGACACTCATAAGCAAGATTGGGGCACGGATTACGGCGCTTACGGGTATTTTCTTGCTGGGTCTTGGGAGTATCTTGTCCGGCTTTGCTACGCATAGTGTTGTTGGGTTGTTCATGACCTGGGGATTTGTTGGTGGGCTAGGGACTAGTCTGTGCTTTATGGTGAGTTTTTATTTTCTTGTTCAAAATTTGGAGGTTTGCTAATGGTGTAGGTTGTATCTGTCACCCCGGCGCAATACTTCAAAGCTAAGCGTGGTATCGCCAATGGAATTGTTTATGCTGGTGGCGGCCTTGGAGGTACGGTCATCAGCTTCATTCTGAATGCTCTGCTAGAGAATGTCGGAATCGCATGGAGTTTCAGGATTCTGGGAATCATGATTCTTGCTACGGGATTACCAGCTGCATACTTGATCCAGGAGCGGGCTCCTATCCGACCAGCAAAGATGGTTGAATGGTAAGAGTTCTCGTCTTATAGCTTCTTACTGAGGACGATGTGAGCTGGTATCATATAGTAATACTTATTCCAGGAGCCTCTTCCGCGATATTCGGTTCACAACGCTCTGGCTCACAGGAGCAATCGGCACATTCCCGCTCTTCGTCCCGGCCTTCTTCCTCCCCCTCTACACAAACTCTCTAGGTCTTCCTTCCAGCGCCGGCGCAGGTCTGGTCGCAGCCTTCAATTTCTCCTCGGCAATTGGGCGTCTATCTTGTGGCTTCGCATGCGATAAGTTTGGTGCTATGAACACCCTGTTCATCTCATTACTGCTCAGTGCCCTGAGCCTCTTCGTGCTGTGGCCCGTCTCCAACTCCATTGGGCCATTGGTCGCCTTCGTGGTTATCAATGGATCTGCGAATGGTGGGTTCTTCTCTACCATGCCGACTGTTGTTGGCAATGTGTTTGGGTCCGCTAGAGTGTCCGTTGCGGTTGGAATGATTGTTAGTGGGTGGCTTGGAGGGTATCTTATGGTAAGTTCTTACACATGTCAGTTCACTCAAGGACTATTATCTGATATCTCTGTTTACAGGGCGCTCCTATTGCTGGTTATATCCTGAATGCTTCGGGTGGAGAATCGGGTGGTGTGGGTGCTTACCGACCGGCAATTTTCTATGCTGGTTCGATGGCGACAGCTGCAACCATTTTGGCGGGTATCGCACGCATCAAGGTTGACCGGAGGTTAAAAAAGACAGTTTAAGATGGGGACTTGGTAGCCCTACTGTCAATTATTGGGGGCTTACCATCTAAAATGTTGTGTAAACATGATATGCAAGTCTAATCTTAGGCATATATTCAAAATTATGAGCGACCTAACTGAAGTGGCTTCTCGTCCATATAAAGGTACCATAGAGATGGCTCTTGAGAGCAGATTAAGTGTTGAGGTGTGGAGATGGTAAAGACGATAGGGATTCGATAAGCTAGTCAAATAGCAACATAGCAAAGGGAGTAGAAAAAAAGAAAAGAAAATCGACCTCGACTACGATCACAACAAACAATCACGGATTGAAAACAGGACAGACGTGGGGGTCAAGGCAGAAGAATTTCAAGGAGAGCTAAAGGGATGAGGCTGGCGAAGAGGAGTATTGGAATTAGGGAAAAAGCCCCATTATTTCATTTATTCACACTGCTGCAAACAGTTGAGCTCTAAGAGCTTAATAGAGCTTTCATGAAATCACTTCTCAACTAAATACTGAGGCAAGTTTAATTATATTTGAGCTTGAGGAAGCTCGCGTTCATCGTCACGCCTATCCTCACTCCTATCCTCACTCCTATCCTCACCCAAGTGCTCACTCATATGTTCACCACGGTCTCGTGCCCTTTCTGCCTCTTCATTCGCCCGCGCTGTTTCAGCCTCAGCAGCAGCATTCTGCCGCAATCTTTCAGCCTCGGCCTCAGCAGCGTTCCGGGCCCGGACCTGCCTCTCCCCAATCCCCGGAACAAGGCTGGCTAGTAGCAGTACAACCGCCCGTTCAGCACGCCAAAAGTATTCCCAGAAACCATCTACCGCAGCCCGTGCAGGTTGCTCCGCAGGTCCCCCCATATGGGCAAGTGCCTCTAGGTGACGCAGGACAGGGGCGACAATTGCACCGTAGAGGAGCTGAGGAAGCTGCGAGTCCGAGAACAGAGCTACAAATGCAGCCAAGGTCACAAAGAGAATGCGTGTCCAGGTGCCAGACTCACTGATCATATAAATGAAAAAGTAGAGTCGAACAAAGAGCCAGATACGGCGAAAGTGACGACCGAAAGCACCAGCGTTGACTGGTTCATTCTGCTGTCGCTGTTGGTTCAGGACGGCTTGACGCCCATCATTGTGCTGCTGAGGTTGGGCCCCAGTATGATGAGCCCCTGTTTGATGAGCCCCTGTTTGATGAGCCCCTGTAAGCTGAGCCCCTATATGCTGAACCCCTATAGGCCGAACCCCTAAAGGATGACGTGGTTCAGGAGGGGGCAATCTTCCTTCTCTTGGCTGCATGATCAAGGCTTGGTAACCATTGGGAGAGGTGGCGAGGTAAACATGAGGCTCAGTTGATGGGGTCACTGTGGTACCCCGGGATTCACGCCTCACACTAGGGTCTTGCAGTAATTGATCCATGCGACGGTAAATCTCCATTACTCGGGCCAGCAGCTGTTGCACATCCCTTTCTTCAGGATACACATAGCGAGATAATCCTGCAGATGAGCTGGACTCGAGAGGGCGGCCTTCCGTGATTTGCGTAATGCGAGTGCGTACATGGAACAAGAATTCCATTGAAGGTGTGATGCCTTCGGCCATCTCTCTTTCAATCAGCTCCACCTGTCCTTGAAGACCCCTGAAGAAAACATCGGCTTGCATCGGATCTAATTCCCGTGAGTTTGCAGTTGCCCGAGCTGGTCTGGTTTGACTAGGCGAGGGAGTCGCGGATAGGACCCTGTGACGGACGCCTTCCACCTGTGGTTGAGCTGCACCGCCAGGCGCTTGAAAAGACGAAGTCGTATTTTGATTTGTCGAGCTAATCGGCATGGGTGTGGGTGGAAGAATAAGGTGGATTGTATAAACGTCTCTCTATCATCGATCCTAGTCAGGTACTATACACGACATATGGATCAAAGACCAAACTTACCCCGCTTGGCACAAGAATATCCCGGAGGGTTAGAAGGTCAGGTGTTTGGGGAATGATTCGTCCACTATATATCAACCTCTGCTCCGTAGGAGATAGATGTGGAGGGATGACCTGCATGATTTTCAAGCGCAGACGCGCAACCGTAGTGTTGAGCTTTAGGTTGAACGTGAACTTCTCTGGGAACGAAGGGCTTAAAATAAAAACTTTGACTTCTTCTTCACTAGAGCTGGAGGCATCGTTAACTTCAGATTTCTCTGCAGATTGCTCTGCAGACTGTCCAGAAACATCCATCCTGGAGAATGTGACGCGGGTTGACGTGCGGTCAAACGCTCATAGTCTGAAATGAGATGGATAGTGCCGCAAGGAAGTAGTATCGCAAAGGACTGAAGCGTGGACAATAGGGCACGTGTCGAATTTGACGGGTCCCCGCAATTGGAGTATTGATACTGTTGAGCTTCCGGAGATCTGGCGATAACGGGAGAGCACAAGCCTCGTATCGAGGAGGTATTATTCGAGGGTCCTGAGGATATATATTGACTTGACTAAGCGTAGAATGTGCAATGAAGATGTGAAGAAAGAGAAGCGATACTCCAAGATCGAGAGGGCGTGGAATTACTTAGATACAGAAACAATCAACGTCAACATCAACATGAACACCACACCAACTATGTGCCGGACTTTTCCTTGGCGGTGAGAATCAAGGCGGTGGGTGGGGCGGTGGGCGCAATTAGCGTGGAAAGAAAACATTCAGCTGCTTCCTTCCGATCAGCCTCGGGACAACCAACAGCCATACAAAGGCGTGATCTTCATGAATTAACTTTCAGCATGGCCAAGCGCCTTCTGCATCACCCTATTTCCCTCCACTTCCCTTCTACCCCGGTGTTTGGGGGTGCTGCGTCGATGGAGGTCCTCTCGTTCAGGGCCGTTGCCCGCAAAAATGCCGCTGTTAGGCAGTTCTCATCATCCAAATCATGGCGACAATACAAAGATAATAATAATTCAGAAAACCCTAAATCTGGGTCTTGGTCCCGTCTGCGATTCGCACTGCGGAACACCAAGGTGGAATGGTACCCGATCCCTGTTGGACTGGGAATTGGATTGCTCGGATTGCTACATTTCTACAAGTCTCAGCGGGGTGACCGTGATCGCGCTGTTACAGACGACGACTGGGAGAATGGGAGCAAACCTCCCCGTCGCCCCCGAGTCGTTCCATCCGGTTCTTGGCAGGTGCAGATCATGTCGACTCTACCCCTGAAGGCCATGTCGCGACTATGGGGTCGGTTTAATGAGATCGAACTGCCTTATTACCTCCGAGTACCAGGCTTCAAGCTGTACTCGTGGGTTTTTGGTGTGAATCTCAGCGAAGTCGCAGAGCCGGATCTGCACGTTTACCCGAACCTGGCGGCTTTCTTTTATCGCAAGTTGAAGCCCGGCGTGCGTCCACTCGACCCCGACCCACACGCTCTCCTTTCCCCGTCAGATGGCCGGATCCTGCAGTTTGGTATGATTGAGCGGGGCGAGGTGGAGCAGGTGAAGGGAATGACTTATAGCTTGGATGCTTTGTTGGGTTCAACTACACCTTCTCACGTCGACAACAGCAAACGACTTAGCGACGACCACCCAGAGCAAGCCCAAAAAGATGCTGCGAACATGAAAACCGATGAGGAGTTTGCCTTGGTAAACGGGATCTCTTACACTGTGCCAACCTTGCTTTCTGGCGATCCTGATGCACCAGCGAAACGACGGGCATCAATCGACGCCTCTACTACATCCAAGACCACATCGGAGGTACAGGTGCAGGAGGAACTAGCTCTTGGCGATGGTCAACCATGGTACTCGCCCAAGACGGCTGCAAACCATGCGCTTTTCTATTGCGTGATATACTTGGCACCGGGAGACTACCACCGCTTCCACTCCCCCACCGCCTGGGTTGTGGAAAGTCGTCGCCATTTTGCAGGCGAGCTGTACTCAGTCTCTCCCTACCTACAACGTCATCTCCCCGGTCTGTTTACCCTCAACGAACGTGTGGCACTGCTTGGCCGCTGGAGATGGGGTTTCTTCAGTTACACACCGGTGGGTGCGACCAATGTGGGCTCAATCAAAATCAACTTCGACTCGGAATTGCGCACCAATAGTCTTCTGACTGATACCGCCGCGGACTTGGCAGCAGCCTTGGCAGCCAAGCGGGGTGAGCAAGATCCTGGCTTCGTTGAGGCTACCTATCGTCATGCCAGTCGCACCCTGGGAGGACATCCCTTACAGCGTGGAGAGGAGATGGGAGGCTTCCAATTGGGAAGCACTGTTGTCCTCGTTTTTGAAGCACCACTGGGTTCCAATCCCTCCGTAGAGTCAGGATCTCCCGACCAGAAGCCCGATGGATGGACCTGGAGTGTTGAAAAGGGCCAGCGGATTAAAATGGGTGAAAAGCTGGGGTTTGTAGGTGAGGCGTGAACACTGGCCACCCCTGAGTTCTAATGCTGCATGACCGCAACATCTGTGTTTCCAAGAGTCCGATGTACTATATCCAATTTTGTTTTTAGCCTTTTGAAATAGATTTGAATAATTCCCCTATGATCTGCGACGCACGGACCAAATAAACGTGCGGATATGATCCACCTTGATTTGTTACTGATAACGGAGACTGCTGCATCATCGGCCCCACAGTTGTTGGCGCCACCACAGCCTTCTGCGAAGATGGTAGGTGCTGAGAAGAAACAAATAAACAATAAGAAATAGAATACAATAATTCGTGTCACCATATGTACATAATTCGTACCTTGTACCACGAGGATTAAGGCCAAGCCAGTATTGCGCCACCGAGGCGGAGCTCCTGACGCATGGCCAAGTCAAGGAATCTTGGTTGACGCAGCTCCGGCCCAGGTTTTTCCCTTATCCCTTCTTCACCTCCAGCCAACCCCCCAATCCTTGGGTGATAAGGACTTTCCTTCCTTCATCAACTCGATGGCCATTTTTACAGCTCCTCGTTCATTCCAGAATGCCTTCATGCAGAACTCCTTAGGCGCAAGCCTCATCGACGTCACCGTACAATCCAAGCATCCCTCCTTCTTTCACTTGGTTCTGCTCGTCTTTGAGGCGGTGCTGGAGGTAGTATGTGTCTCTCTACCAGGCTATATCGTCGCCAGGCAGGGCATGTTCGATGCCGAAGCCCAGAAATTCGTGGCCAACCTCAATGTGATGCTCTTCACTCCTTGTTTGAGTATGTGACTGCCTTTCCTTATCAACCCTTATCTCCACATCTCCACCCATCCTGAAGCTCAATTGCTCACCCCAGTGAAGTCTTCATTAAGCTAGGCTCCCAATTGACTGCTGAGAAAATCACCGATCTCGCTATTATCCCCGTTATCTTTGTCGTCCAGACCTTGGTCTCATACTTCTGCGCGTTCGTGGTCACGCGATGCTGTCGGTTTAAGAAACGCCAGTCCAATTTTGTGACGGCGATGGCGGTAAGTGAGGATCTTCCTATCCGATAAGCTCCCCTGCTGATTCCATGCGACCAATAGGTGTTCGGAAACTCTAATTCCCTCCCCATCTCCCTCGTGATATCCCTCTCCGCAACTCTTCAAGGTCTCCATTGGGACCGCGTACCCGGCGATAACGACGATGAGGTTGCGGCCCGGGGCATCTTGTATCTTCTTATCTTTCAACAGCTAGGTCAATTAGTCCGTTGGAGCTGGGGTTACCATGTGCTATTGGCGCCCAAGGACCGATACCTTGAAGAGGATGATCGAGAGGAAACCGGCGAGACGGCGATTGAACAGGGTCAGGCACGCTACACCGATAACCCCGATCAAATAGATCCAGACGAGCCGTTGGTCCGGACACGCAGTTCGCAGGACCTGCAACACGCACATGGTCATATGAATGGCAGTCGGTTCGAGTCTGGTGGTCAGACTCCGGTTTCAAATAGCGCATATTCTTACAGCAAGGTCTCCTCGATACACTCGCATGCCTCAAATGCTGATGAGGACCTCGACTCCGACGAAACACCCTCTGTGATCGGCCCCCCACCTACTGGACCATTCCTACCACGCCGCAGCACCGACGGCGATATTCTTCAATTTCCAGATGTGGAGGCCACTGCCCGGGAAAACCATACCACAAAGCAAACCTACCTGCAACGATGCAATGCTTCTCTCCGTCGACGTGGGTACTACATCCGCCGTTTTATCGCCCAGAAGAAAGATGCAGTATGGGCCTGGCTACCTACCAAAGTCCAAAAAGCCCTTTCTTCCGCAAGCAACGGAGTCTGGCGCTTCGCCCGCGGACTATGGTCCTTCATGAACCCTCCTCTCTGGGCCATGCTAGTTTCTATAATCATCGCCTCCGTCCCTGCCCTTCAGCATCTTTTCTTTGATGAGGGCACCTTCGTCCGCAACTCGGTCACCCGCGCCATCGAGCAGAACGCCCAGGTGGCGGTTCCGCTTATCTTGGTCGTACTAGGAGCCAATCTGGCCCGGAATACACTCCCCGAAGAGGCGCTTGAAGATATCGATCATCCTAAAGTAGAGCGAAAATTGATCATCGCCTCTTTAGTGGCACGTATGCTCCTTCCAACTCTCATCATGGCGCCATTCCTGGCCCTGCTTGCGAAGTTCGTGCCAATCAGTATTCTCGATGACCCTATTTTCATCATCGTGTGTTTCCTTCTCACGGGTGCACCTTCGGCACTGCAGCTGGCGCAAATCTGCCAGATCAATAACGTTTACGTGGGTGCTATGTCGAAGATTTTATTCCAAAGCTATGTTGTCTGGTATGTGTTATCCATTCGCCCTCACTACATGGAGAAAACAAAACTCACAAATATAGGATCCTTCCCTCTACACTCTTTCTGGTTATCTGTGGATTGGAAGTCCTCGAATGGTCGACCTCCGCATAGATACCTCTCCTTGTTACATTGTACATGTACGAAGTGACGCGTTAGGGATGCTTGCATGATACATACTCTCTTTTCGTCGTTGCATTCGGCTTGGCGTTGCATAAATTCCTAAGTACATTCCCCGGACTGAGTTTTTATCAGTCTTTATTGTTTTCCTTCGTTTCCAAGGTGGTGGGCCGTTGTGACTAAATAACCCTCTCGTGTCACGCCGTCCTATTGCAGTACATTTCTTGGCTCTCATCTTTAATTATTCGTTCATCACCAAAATCAATACTTTGGCTTATCCCTTCCTCGCTTTGGACTGTCCCATTCATGCTCAGTATTGATAGAACCGTCACAGCCGTCAATTTTAGCATTTGTCTTAAGGTTCGTAGTTGAAGATCTAGAGAAATACAGCCCTCAAGGAACAGATAGGAGGAGACATTGGTGGAGTAGTGAAGGTAGTTACCCATCCCCAAGAAACATGGAGGAGCAGGCGACCTTGCTAGTTTAAAGAGAAGAATTGTCACACGTCAGATACCAAAAAATAAGTAATAAAATAGGCGCATCTTTGGAACGACACCCGGTCACAACCCTAAATGATCTAGCCCAGGTCACGCCCTCATCTCCTCAAGCAAAGAAGGGTCATGCGCAACCTCACCCTTCAAATCTCCCTGAACGTCAATCAACATAGCCGTCCCCGTTGCAAGATGCCAAGGCATATGACAATGAAAAAGCCACACGCCTGGGTTATCCGCCCGGAAGCGCAAGACTGCATATCCACGCCTGGGTATATAGACTGTATCACGCAAAGCAACGCGAGAGAGATTGTAGTGATAGAACCCACTTTCATTCGGTAAGATCCTTTCCGTTCCTTCCATGGGTTCGAAATCTGGTTCAGGCTCCAGGCCTGGAGGGTACGCGTCCTCGAATGGATTATATGAGCCCCATCCGTAAGTACCTTTTTGCACAGTCATAATATAAAAACTATGACCATGCATATGGAAAGGATGGCCACCATCGTCCAGATTGTTCACAACAATATCGATCCAAGCAGGATCCGGTCCAATCGTGATGGCGAATTGGTTTTTGTCCCACTTCGTGCGTGGAAGACCGATTAGTGGGATGAGAGGGTCTTCTTGGGGGCTCCAGGTAGTCTTGTTGAAGATGCCGAAAGGCATGTTGTGATTGAAGGATAGTTTTTGGATTTTCGTGTACACGACGAATGTCTGGTCGGGCCTTAGTGGGAGGGACTGAAGAACTGATGAGGCCGATGGTGTAGTGTTTATATCGATCTTGTTTCGGATCTCAAGTGGGCGAATTGGAGGTACTGCTGGTGACATGAAGTTGGTTGGAAATGTCTGATTTGGGTTGAGAGATGGGTTCATGAATCTGAAGTATCTGGAAGGTATTAGTACTAATATAGGTACCGTGCAAGGTGCTGTGTAAGAGACTGTGTAGAGGGGGAGTGTTTCTTACTCCTGGTCGAGTTGAACTGTCATAGAGGACTTCGAAAGTGTTTGAGAAGGGTTGAGAATAAAGTCAATTCGCTGTCCTGGATAAAGGACACCGACTGAGTTGCTATAGTGGTGCTGTAAAGGGTCAACGTCAACGCTATCCACCTGAATGAGGTTCAGCTGTTCTTTATCGAACACAAGACTCAACCCTGCTAGAGATCTACCTGCCGTCAGTTTCTGTTCCTGATAGTTTATCCAACGTGCTGTTTTAGCCCGGCTTACCCTGTATTCACCACGCGGATTCGATAGGCAACACCGAAATCCATCTTCAGGAAGGAAGTATTGACTGGCTGCTCTACACAATCCACCGGGCGTGCAATTGTTGCAGCTGAACAATTGAAATATCCGACTCCGTTGATCAGGAAAGTATCTGGTACTGGCTGTTGAACGTTAGAGCTCAGGTGTTCTAAAAATTTGGAATTTGAAACATACATCCAAGCCGATATTGGCGGGAGTCATGTACCACGCTAGGACTTCCTTGGCGGGCCAATGGTACCAGTCACCAATGAGAAGAAGGAGCTCTTTCTCATAGCCGTAGTGACGAGCATCACTATTTGATTGAGGCAAGAGACCCCTAACGGTCGAGCGAGAGGCTGGAGCATGGACCACAAGACCACCATAGAGACCATCTGCACGCGAAACGCCGGTATGTGAATGGTACCAGAACGTACCACTTTGGTCTGCGGGGATGGTAAGATTATAGACGAAGTGACCACCCGGTGCAATAGGAAGTTGTGAGATTCCCGTTGCTCCATCCATGGCATCTAGAGCGGGTCAGATGTTGATTTTGTTAATTTCCGAGTCAGTGGGCGTTCGAGCTTACTTGCAACATGAAGACCGTGCCAATGGAAGGAAACAGATTCTTCCTTCAATGCATTTGTGACTGTGATAATCAAAGTATCGCCAGAGCGGGCCTCTATAGTAGGGCCAGGAAATGAATCTATAATGGGCAGGTAACCAAGATTAGCGAGTCAAATTTGATTTCTTCCGAAGTTTATACAACTGCATGCAAGCAAATTATGACATACCATTGATCAGGTAGATCTGCTTGAGAACGCCATCAGGTCTGCGCAAATCTGTCGTGACATGCCAGTCCAGAGACTGCCTAGTCGATTGGCGATACACATGGTCCTCGGGGTGCAGTGTGATCATGGGGCGGATAGCGGCCTCACCCAAGAGACTGTGATGAGCTTGAAGAGGCGCAACCCGCGATCCCCACATGTAGGTATCTGGTCGTGAGAAACCTACGAGGATAATAAATGATGCTCCCAGCAACAGCCAGATGATCCATAAGCGAGGTTGACTTTGTGACACCCCCGGTGCTAGTGTCGATTTTTGTGTACACTGAGGCTCTCGACAACGACCCTGCAAATTGTTCATCATGGGCGAATCAGAGGAATGATCAAAAATGGCGGTGGAAATATGATCTTTGGTTGACAATATGAGGTTGTGTATACCAAAAGGTCCCTAGTCAGGAAATTTCTATCAGACCTTAGATTGGTGGTGAAGAGATGAAATTGAATTGATAAGATGCAGCTACAATGAGGATCCACGAATTTACGAAATGAGCAACACGTGCCTATGTGGTTGGAATGAAAGATGCAACCCTGTCAACTGTATCTGTCATATTAAGCGACCAAGTCTAGATCTCATCTTCTCTCGACTTCTGTCATCCCATCGACACTTTTCTTCTTTCCTCTCGTCCCTTCTCTTCCTTCACCAACACCTCCCACTTCTCAACTTTGGCCTCCATCACTTTGTATCACAATCATCATGATGCTCTTTCTCTGGGCCACCCTGGCCCTCATGTTGGGTAGTTCGACTGTCATTGCTGACTCCCTGAAGGACATTGAGCATGTGGTGATCTTCATGCAAGAGAACCGTTCCTGGGACTGCGTATGTTTTCAGCTATATATACCTCAAAGAAATTGACTAACAGTGCTCTGATAGTACTTTGGCACCATGCCTGGCGTTCGTGGATTCAATGACCCCAATGTCCAGGTTAACAGTGATGGCCAGTCTGTCTGGCACCAGTATGTTGGAACATGATAATCCGCGTGAGACTTCCTCACTTACCCATTGAAAAAGGCAGGTTGACCCTGAAATGTCTCAAGATGCCAAGACCCTGCTGCCATGGTACCTGGGCTATCTGGGCGGAGACACTCTCGATGCCATCCAGTGTATTTCAGCTGGTGACAATAGCTACTATGCTAATCAGGCGGCTTATAACCACGGCATGAACAACAACTGGGCTCGCAACAATACTCCTTGGAGCTGGGGCTACTACAAGCGCCAAGATCTCCCCGTTCAATTTGCCATTGCTGAGGGCTGGACCGCGGGTGACATGTATCAGGTATGCAGCACAACTTAATTTTCATAAGAATTGGTGATCTGACTCCAATTTAGGAAGCTCAAATCACTGCTACAAATCCCAACCGTGTGACCCTGGTCAGCGGCTCCATCAATGTTCCTGGAGGCCCCCAAGGCAAGGACCAGGGTGGTGTCTATATTGACAACAGGGAAGCTCCTGGTAAGTTTTTCTGGGCTTTGAAAAAAAGAAAACACAAAAAAATTAACATGAGCCAGGCTGTGATGAGCACGGTGTCAGCTGCTATCCTCTTCATTGGAAGACCATCTATGAGTACTACGAAGAGGCGGGAGTCTCGTGGCAGCTATACCAGGACAATGACAACTTTGACGACAATCCGCTAGCATGGTTTCACCAGTTTCAAAATGCTCACCCGAATTCGCCCCTAGCTCAGAAGGGTATGAGCTTTGTGGGACTGGAGGCCTTTTACTTGGCCGCCGCCACCGGCACTCTACCAGCAGTCAGCTTTATTGTTGGTCCCCAGGAGCTATCGGAGCACCCTCCATGGATGCCCAAGGATGGTGCTTGGCTGCAAAAGCAAGTTGTGGACGCTGTCACTAGCAGCCCCAAGTACTCCAAGACTCTACTGATGATCAGCTTTGATGGTAAGATGGGCTATGAGCTTCGGATGCCCAGGGGGAGATAAAAGCTGATACAATAAGCAGAGACCGGTGGCTTCGGCGACCATGTCACTCCATTTCACTCTCCCCATGGCACTCCCGGCGAATGGATGACAGACCCTCTTGGGGTTTTCGGTGAAGTATTTTCTGGGCCTGGTATATAGACACCTACGTTTATTCCATAGTACAAACCTAACAAAACTTGCTAGGTTTCCGCGTGCCGTTCATCATGATCTCACCTTGGACTCGAGGCAACCGGGTCTTCACCGAACGCGCAGACCGCAACTCTCAGATTCTTTTCCTTGAAAAGTGGCTTGCAGCCCGGGGTTACAAGAATATCGAGACCGATCAAATGGTGCACTGGCGTCGGGAACACATGTCCAACCTGATTAATGCGTTAGACTTTGAAAACGTGAGCCTCATCTTATGGCTCTCATTGAATAATCAACTAATATAGAGCAGCCTGATTACTCTCTTCCTCGTATTCCAGAGGCCGAAACTCCCCATATCAACAACCAAGGCAGTTATGCTGGGACCGGGGAGTGCCTAAACCGTCACAGGGACCCTCGCCCTCCTGTACCGTATGGCAAACAGCAGAACGTGAACAACACCTTGTTCTTCGAAGATGGGTTCAAGGAAGTTGTGGGATACCTGACTGAGGGTCGTTACTTGACTTTCGAGAAGGGCGGCCAAGCCTTGACCATTCCCAAACTGGGGGATAACATCAAGACTCTCAAAGCCAGCCGTGCAAAGCGTGACCACAGTGAGATAACTCAGCGCTGGATCATCCACTACATCAGTGGTGAGGAAAGTGGAATCTTCACGATGTCTAGCGCCTTTGATGGTCGATGGATTGGTCATCGTGGTGAGCTGCTCGGCACTGACTACCGTGACGCGGCGGCGCCATTGCGAATCTCCTTCCTAGGTAACGGCAACGGCTATACTATCCAGTTTGTCCGTGGTGGAGAGTACCTCAATATTGATAGAGATGGTAACCTTAAGATGATGAACCCCAGCCCGGCCCCGAAAGAGGGCTTCAAGGTTTTCAGCGTCACTTATCATAACTAAGTGCCTGATACTCCGACCTGCGAGATAAGTTCCTTTACGTTTCTTCTTTTTTACGACGCGACGATCATGCATGCCCGGATAGTGGAGATCTAGATGGGCATATATGGCATATTCCAGGGTTATCATGGGCTTTTGCATTTTCATACCTCGCCCACAACAAATGATCACCATTCCGAAGCTTATACTAAGGGTTTTATAATCTCCCAAAAAATGAACGAATGCTGAATAAGACCTGTCATATGACGTAGATGTCCTAGATACATAGCCCTCACCAGGATGTTTGACCTGGCTCAGACTACAATCCATGCAACTAAGCGGTGATACTAAACGGTCCAGCAGCGTTGTACACAGTCGGCATCTAATAATAAAGTCAACACCGGTCTCCTCGGGAAAAAGAAAAAGGAAATAAAAACATACCTGTGGTGCCGTGTCCAAGGAAGTATCCAACCGCAGATACCAAAGATCCCCATGCTGAACAGCTGGCAATTTTGCGGGAATCTTCACATAGATATGCCCGCATGTAGCATTGATCCCCTGCTCAATCTTAATAGATTGGGCAAAGGAGATCGTATCCCGGTCTCGTACGGGATTGTTGTACAGCCACACCCCATATGTTCCAGTCGGGTACTTGGCGAGCGGGTCAGGGCAGTGCGTCGTGGGAGCACGGTTGAAGTGCAGGGAGACAGTTTGGCCGGGGGAGAGTGTAGAGTTATCGGGGATTCCTTGATAGACGTTCAAGCAAGAGTAATCGCGTTTCCCCCATGCTGTTTTGGTTTGTCAGTGATTTGAAATGGATTGCTCTGTAGAAGTGTGAGGGACGTACGCTGCCATTTGTCGAAGGCAGTGGCACTAGCCAC
Organism: Penicillium frequentans; assembly: GCA_028828275.1. Classification (NCBI taxonomy): domain Eukaryota; kingdom Fungi; phylum Ascomycota; class Eurotiomycetes; order Eurotiales; family Aspergillaceae; genus Penicillium; species Penicillium frequentans. The sequence goes on from JAQIZY010000012.1 coordinate 895,569, forward strand.
CAAGGCAGAGGTGATGATTGCGGCGGAGAGCTTCATGTTGGAGGTAGCGTTACAAGTGTCGAGTTGCAAGGGGACTAGAAATATGAGCACAGGAATAACAACTTTTATAACCATTCGGGTTGGATTTCATCCGTGCCGATCGCCTTAAACCCCAAATCACACTCTCGGGTCACAATCCCTATTCTGCAGGCACTTAGTTTGAGATGTCTCAGTTCGCAACTCCACATGGCTGGGCGATTGCTTGGCGTGAAGGTGTGGCGGTGGGGGATCGGCAGGGTCGTTGTGGATCGAAGGTTTTGTGTTGAGTGCGCAGGTAATGGAGGGAATCATACCAGTTGATGGCAGTTGTACCTCGGCATATTTGTCTAAGAGATTGATGAAAGTGAGCTCACTTAGCTGCGCCATCATGACTCGATAAGATGATTCGTCTGAGCTTCAGGTGCGTTCTTGGCTGCATGATATACGATGCTTTCAGGGCTAATTTTGCCATTCGGGCTAAGACATTCAAACACGTGTGTTCGGGATGGCCGTTTAGACCTGCTCAAATGTCCATCCAAGATAATTGAACGTAAAAGGTGTCTTTGAAAGAATGGCATTGGAGTGACGGGATATCTATCATATCTATCCCAAGGCCAAGTAATGCGGACCTCCGCGTAATTACCCGTACGTACTCACATCAAGCGCTTCATACATTCCTTGGCTTTTTAACCGCCACAGGGCATATACTAGACCTGTGTATATGCACTCGATTATATCCACACGGCATTTTGCACGACATCTACCTCTTGATCTTTATATTTTATACCTCTAAAGCAACAATAAGCTGTTTGGTAGCAAGATGGGTGTACTCACATTGGCCCCATAGGTAGCAGTGTTGAAAGGTACTGAATCTCATGGAGACATCTCTTTGGTGAGAACTCAATATTAGGATCCCTTCCCATCACTTCCTCATATCACTTTCTCACATCACTTCCTCAAATCAGAATACCAGACCAGAGCCAGACATTGAAGTGCGATTCGCTTCTTCATATCACTTTCCCAAATCAGAATACCGGACTAGAGCCAGACATTAAAGTGCGACTCAGACCATCGGCTCATCAGACCAGGACGCGATTCACTTCCTCACATCAAACACCACTAAGCATCGTCCCGTCAAGCATCGGCTACCGCAAGCATCGGCCCCCTTAAGCATTATCTCCTCTGAATATGCGTTATGCGAGTCTATCTTGTGAAGTTATGATGATGCCTTGATTTTGAGACAGAATCGAATCCTAGCCCGTATTGCAAATTTGCAATCAAAGCCCTGTGAATCATATTCTCTGACCCCATAATAAAATAGAACTGAAGAGTGTCTTTCGTGAGAAAATAAGAAGAATTAAGCTTTTACTTTCTTCTCTAATTTATTATTAGAACTAAGGCTAAAGATATAGAAATATACAAGGCCTCTACTAGAAACTAGAGTAGAAATAGTATTACTTGTCATATTATACTAGAATCTTCTTCTTTTTAAATTAGCTTCGAAATTTATTATTTTATTTCTAAATTAGACTTATTTTATAAATAGTTTAGAGATTCAGAAGCTGAAGATCATATTGATTGAGAAACCTTTATATTACAGGCTTAAAGATGAAGAGATGCTTTATCGTTATCTTTCCGTTTGTTTAGCTTAGAAGTATAACGCGTCTTGCCTGATATTTTATTTCACTTTTAACTAAACTCTTCCCAAAACTTTCAATCTTCTCATATCCTGCTCTCAGATGATCTGGAGCGTTTCAAACCACCATTTCCCAAATTCCTCGTCGACCTTGAACCATTACCTATCATCATGCCTTGCTAGCACCAGGTTTCGCACTCTTATTCCATTCAAGCCTTATAGCCTTGAAAGGCTTATTCCAGACGAAAGACTGAACTCTCAAGCTTCAACCATTCAAAATGACAGACATCCACGTCGCCATCTACCGTCGCGCTGAGGAGGGAAAACTGCGCCACTGGGCCATTTGGTTGCAGACATCCCCGTCGGAGGAATCCGTCATCCTTCAAGTCACTGACAACATGTACGGCTATGGTTATCGCATCGCCGATCCAGTGTACGCCAGCCCTTTCCACACAGAAAAGGTCGAAAGCGTCATCTATTGCGGCTCCATTCGCCAAGAGAATCATGATCGCGCAGTGGATGCGATTTTACATCACCCAGTACACAATCGAGAGACTGCGTGGAATTGCCAGTCATGGGTTCTGGAGTGTTGGGATCTGTTGGTCCAAATGGGACTCATGGAGTCTTGTTCTCAGGGAATAAATTGTGTGGAGTTCCTGCGGGAGTAAATCTTCCGTCTGTGAGGGGAGTTGGAGCTTTCGAAGATAATGCTCTTGAAGCGCCAAGTCTACGATTGAGGTATGCCCGCACAGCAGAGTTTCGAAAAGGAGTCTATCTTTGTTATTCGCTTTTGTCCTATTTTGTATCAATACAAGCTCTGTTTTCTGCACTGTCTTAGTGAATCACCACCGGGAATCCGGGATGGCAATCTCAAACTTCCCAATCCATGCTCAAGATTTGGCTTTGCTAAAAGGCCATCACGAATTCAAGTTGCTTCTGTGTGTTTACAGTTTCTCTGCCTCTTGACAACCCCTGCAGTAATTGTATGTTCTTTATAGGCACTCTCAGCTCGTGCATGTTAGCGGCTCTCCGTTTAGGTAGCTGCCTCGAAGCTTTCATCTCTAATGAATTGTGGGCTGTAATCAGCGGTAAGATCTGCATTGATTTTCGAAGGGACTATGAAGTTGATCGATTCGCAGCAGACACTATGCATCCCTGAATTTGTGTAGCCTTTCTCTCTCTGGATCCCTAAGTCTTTCTCTCTCTATCGCTCCTTGGAAGGCGATCTATCATCTGTGCTTCCGTCGCTTTCCTCCGAATGTTCCACGTTCCACGTTTCTTTGTTAATGAAGATTGTTCAGTTGAATTGCAGCCATTCGATTGAGAATAAGACCAATCACCATGAATGAGACGCAATAAGGATTTTCATTTGTAAGATTGTAAGATTGAGAGGACTTTGAATGAAAAGCCTATTACTTAAATGGGAATATCAACGGGTAGGAATGATCCGATGGGCCTGTCGAAAGTGGACCATAGTTCCACATATAGCACATGCCAAAGGGCTCCATTGTGGTCATAGATTTCCAGATGCAACTCACTATCCTCAGTCAGATGCCACGAGACCAGTCTGTTCTCGTGAGGATCACCAGGAGCTTTCTTGTAAAAGTCTCTCTGCGTGAGAAGAGGCCAGTCACGGAGGAAAATATCCATCGCTCGGATGTTAGCCACATTGACTGGGCTGTAACCCACATCGATCGAGTTGGAGATGGTTCTTGGTGGGTTGCCATCTATCTCATGATGGAAAATGGCATAAGAATGCATTTTCCCAGTCGGTGGGAGGGGACCGCATGCGTAGTAGGCTTCTTGGATCAATTCCGCGGGGAAGATATCGGTGTGACGAGTCATTTCGTACTTAGAGTCACAATAAAAAAGCTTCTGGGCTGAAGTTGAATATCTGCGTCGCAGATCACACTATCTTGGAAGTCATGTCCAGGGTATAGGATAGAGTATGTTAAAAGTAAACGAAGGGGGTCATGTTGTAGAATTCGCACCACGCTTCACTTGCCTGACTGAGAACAAGTCTACTTCGCTGCCTTACTGCCTTGCTCCTTCATCATACACCATGCCATTTTCACTTTCTGAAGTGTACGTTGTTGTGTGCCTAGCGGTGGTTGGATTTCCCGCTACCTATTGCTAGGCGGTGGAGTTAGTCGGAGTTAGCCCTGGGGGTCTCCGTCTGACAGGCCCCACACAATGCCCCTTGCAGCCTCTGCAACTCCTAGGGACTATCCACGTGAGAATGATCACGGATGATGGAGCTTGTGCTTATCAGATCCCTTCATGAAGGTATCACCCACCATTCAGTCTGGCCGAGTCGGTCGGCCCAAGTCTAAAACCGGGTGCAATACTTGCAAGTCAGGACCCACCTTCAAATCCCTTTATCTTATGGAGAGTATTAACCATCCAATTCAGGGCCCGCCGTGTCCGATGTGGAGAAGAAAAGCCTCATTGCTTGAGGTGCACCAGTACCGGTCGCAAGTGCGCTTACATATCGCTCCCTGCACCACAGAGAGTTGACTCGCCGCCGCGTCAACTTGCTATATTTGCTCATCAAGGATGGCGAGAGCGGCGCGCATTTGAGTACTACTTCCATCAAGCTGGCCCAGCTCTTTCTGGTGTTCTTGATGTTGCATTTTGGCGAGGATCTGTCCTCCAGATTTGTCGCATGGAGCCGGCAATCTGGGATGCTATTATTTCGCTCAGCTCGCTCTATGAACGGCCCCCCATTCATGATGCTTCGCCGTTTCGTCTTATCAACAACCCTGCCGAGGTAGAGCATTCCTATCATCGCGAAGCTCTTGTTTGGTATTCGCGTTCTTTGGCTGCTGTACAACAGCGTATCGACCAAGGCGTGGCTGATCTGACCGTGTCACTTATCAGTTGCATCCTGTTCATTGCCATTGAGCTCTTACAAGGCAACCGAAAAGCAGCGATGAATTTAATCAGTCAAGGCACACGAATGGTGATCAGGGCGATGACACCTATAGGGCATAGTCCCAAGAACAGACCCTCGATAGATCGCGCAATCCTGATTTCGGTCATCAAGCCAATCTTTCGGCGTTTGGACACCTGGAATTTAATAACGAGCGGCGCGCCCAGCAACTTTCATTGGCCTTTGGATACTTTCACCTCAATAGTCCGACTAGCAACGCTCGATGAAGCTCGAAACGTTCTCAATGGGATCGTCGCAGAGATGAAAATCTTCAATATTGACACCAAGCAACATTGGAAGTACCCAGCAGATAGGCGTCTCCGCGATGCCCAGGGCCTTGTAGCAAAACAGAGACAACTCAAAGATCGCCTGGATCAGTGGCATCAATCTTTCCTTTCTCTGGCCACCTCCGACCAGGACGCAAGCGAAAGCGGCGGTACTGCACTCCTGCTCATGACCTATTTCAGTGTGCTGATTGAGATTCAAACTTGTCTTGATCCCAGCCAATCTGCATATGATAAGTTCGAAGCCGAATTCAGGCAGATTATCAATTACGCATCTATAGCGATAGCTGCCACAAGGAATACCGACGGCCACCAACCCCCTTTCATTTTTGAGATGGGAGTCTTCCTCCCACTCTTCATCACCGCTCTCAAGTGTCGGTTCCCTCAATTGCGTCGTCAAGCCTTGTCTCTACTAAACGAGGCACCGCCGGCGCAGGGATTATTCATGTGCAGGCCTGTAGCCCACGCTTCGGCGGTTCTTGTGGCGTTGGAGGAAGATCCCAGCACCGCTCTTGATGAATCGGGGGTAAGCGCAGTACTCACCAAGCCAGGATGCATCCCACCCTTGCAGAATCGAATTTGGGATTTTAATATCTCTTCTGACATGGATTCGCAAGGAAGAACGCGTAATTGGCTTCATTTTAGTCTACGAGATTTTGGCCAAGATGAGATCCGACTCACTCAAAATGTCATGCTCTTTCCTGGAGCTCAACCATGAAACATTGTGAGGGCAAATATAGTTTTTGTTTACATGTTGTACTGCATAGCAAGGGATGTTATTTAATGTTGTATTATCTTCTGCATATTCTCGTATAGAAACGCCATCTACCCCAGCGATTTGTCGCGTGTCATTCCGTTTCCCCGTGTACGGTAATTTACTCCCCCTCAATTCTTCAGCTTCTTCCCCTCCACCGATCATTCTTTCTTCTTCCATCTCTCTTCAAGCAGACTCACATCATATATTCACCGTGATCACCATTCAGATGGTCCGACAATGATAGTCCAGTTGACTCTATCTGTTTCCAACTGTTTTAGACCCCGGCTCCACATTTCAATCCCGCGCAGCATGCCCGTCCTGGGCCGATCCGCTATCTCCCCAATAGACTGCCGAACTCAAAGCCTCCTTCCCATCGCGCCACTCAGAACGATATGCCCGCATGCAACTGGAATTGAAGTCCGAAACACAGGAGCCATTTGCGCCACGTATCGGCATATCTGGTCCTATAACAATGTCGCACACGCGACCTGAAATATCGGTGTGAGGGATCTCCTGGATCTGGCACTTATCTCCCCCGCGACTGGCTTAAGATTGCGCCGATTGCGAGACCGGCAGCTGTTCACTACACGATTGGCTTATCTTAGGTCCGATTGCCCGCGTGACAACCTTCCAGTTACTGATTGTAGACCGCAATTACGAGGCAAATTGATAATTCGCTGCCAGATTCGCCAGGCAGCCGAGGGTCACCTGAGCCCGATAAGAGCAATTTTCGCCACTTTTTTTTCTGTACTATCTGTGCTGCTTTTTGCGATCGCACGTTCTTTGCTGGTTTTAATTTTGTTTTCTCTAGTGCAAAATATTCACTTTGGAATATAGTCCCGCCTGCCTGGCAAAGTTTTCCTGCATACCAAGGATCCTGTTCCTGACCATTGGGACGTTTCCGTTTCGCTTGGCCGCCCGCGGGTCTTCTTGAGAGGGTCCAAAATTACCTTCCCCCACCTCCACGTTTGCCATTTGGTATTCGGCTTCCAGTCTGACACCGTCTGAGCTCCTGCTTCTCGAAGCCGACGCTTTGATATCTCTGACAGCTGGTCTCGTGACTATCAGCCGCATTCAGCTATACTCTTTTCGAATTGTTCGAATCGTCCATGAGAGCACATGCCTTCCTTCACAGAGCAGCATGCCAACTCGGATCCTGAAGTAGCAGGTAGGCCCTCTTTCTCCTACCCCTGTACAAATTAGAACGCCCATTGCACTGCACTGCCCACGCAACATTCAATCCTGTCGCCAAGTATCATCCAATACTTCTTCGCCTTGTACTACCGCCTCCCGATTCGGTGACGGCCCCTGCGCGGGGGCAATGTGTGACGTCGCGGATCTGCCCCATGCACTTTATTTCCATCGCGACCAAGAAAATATTCATTTTTTAACTAATCTCCAGTAGACTCTGCAGTTACTTCAGGAACCGGTCTGGATGTTACTTCTTTGCACAGAACATTGCCAAACGGATCTGGCTCTACTTCCTCGCTGGATGGACCGACCTTGAAACAATACCGAGCCCCTGTTGCGAAAGCGACTGCGCGCCCGCCCATCAATCCTACATCGATGCCTTCTACCATGACCCCTCAGTCCTCCTCGTCGAACTTTAAGGGGGAGGCGAGGCCACTCGAGGATAGTGAGCAATCTATTAAACCAGATGAGGACCCTCAGTCGGGTCTTTTCCATCAGGTGTACGACTGGTTACAACATGAGAAGAACCGAAGAATGGCTCGGAAGGCGCGACGCGCCGAGGCGGTCTCTGGCAACACGAATGCTGTCTCCGAGAGTGATGAACATCCAGCTGAAGAGTCACGGTGCACGGAGAGCTCGTTCTCCCTAGGCGAGTTGGAGAAGATCTTGGCCCAATTTGCAGGTCCCCAAAATGCACATGGCCTAGCATCTCACCTCCCTTTCAAGCGCCCCACTCGCCGTCGGCCCAAGGGTCTACGTCGAGGCTCGGCGTCCGATTCTGATGTCACAGATGTTGAGGCGCCAGTGCCAAATGTCGAAGCTTATCTGGATAATTCCAAGACTCTCGCCTACACAATGGGTGTGGCAGATGAAACCACTGATTCTATCAAGCGATCCAAAGACAAAGAGGCGTGGATCACTTTCAAGACTGAAATTGTGCGCCTAGCGCATACTCTCCAGCTCCGTGGTTGGCGCAAGATGTCAATGGATAAGGCTGAGGAGGTTGAGGTCCACCGTCTTAGTGGTGCTCTGACCAATGCGGTTTATGTGGTCGTTCCGCCGAAGCCTGTCTACAAGACAGAAAACGGTTCTGCCCCTGTGCACACAAGGAGGCCCCCACCGTAAGTTCTACCATTGTTCTGACGAGGACCAGTAAATAATGTTTTATTCTAGGAAGCTTTTGCTGCGAATTTATGGTCCCCAGGTCGACCATCTAATTGATCGAGAGAAGGAACTCCAAATTCTTCGTCGTTTGGGCCGCAAGAACATCGGCCCTCGTGTACTCGGGACTTTCCTGAACGGACGATTTGAGGAGTTCTTTGAAGCCCGCCCTCTCACTCCGAAGGAGTTGCGAATTCCCGCGACTGCTCGGCAGATTGCTAAGCGTATGCGAGAATTGCACGATGGTATCGAACTTCTTGATGAAGAACGAGAGGGTGGACCGATGATCTTCAACAATTGGGATAAGTGGGTTGACCGCTGTGAACAAGTGACCACTTGGTTGGACAAAGAGGTTCAATCCCCGCATAACGAACTCAAGGCTGAGACAGAACCTTGGCGCCAGCGCGGCTTTGTTTGTGGTGTGCCATGGCCAGCGTTCCGCAAGGCCGTGGATCACTATCGATCTTGGCTTATCGCGAGCTGTGGTGGGCTTGATGAGATCAAGCGACAGCTTGTGTTTGCCCATAATGATGTAAGCTCATCTCGTTTTATTCCCCCGGAAGAATCGAAATATTAATCTGGCTTTCTAGACTCAATACGGAAACCTTCTTCGCATGGAACCAGCCTCTCAATCCCCGCTTCTTCTGCCTGCGAACTCCCACAAGCAGCTCGTGGTCATTGATTTCGAATACTCGTCTGCGAACGTCGCTGGTCTTGAATTCGCAAACCACTTTGTAAGTCCAGTTCTGAAACTTCCACGGAGTTCGTTTGTCTAACTATAGTAGACGGAATGGTGTTACAACTACCACGATGAGGAGCTGTCCTGGGCTTGCAACAACCGTCTCTACCCCACACCCGAAGAACAGCGCCGCTTTGTGATGACATACCTCACCCATCGCCCTGCTGTGACTGGCGGTGTTGTCTCACCTTTGGCCACTCCGGCTATGCGAGGTGGCACCGGTAGCGCCGTCACACCTTTCAACCTGGATGATGGCCCCGATTCATCCAATTGGTCACAGGATCAGAAGTCTCTTGAAGAAGACTTGGAAGCTGAGGTGCGGCGACTCATGCAGCAGACCCGGCTGTGGCGTGCCATGAACTCAGCTCAGTGGGTGGCCTGGGGTATAGTGCAAGCCAAGGCACCAGGTATGGAAGAAGGAATTGCCGAGATGTTGGGTACTTCCAACAATGGGAATGGTCACAAAGCCCAGGCTGAGGCTAAGCCGCTCCCCGTCGATGCTGATATTGACGAGGAAGATGGCTTTGATTACCTGGCATACGCGCAGGACAGAGCCATGTTCTTCTGGTCTGATCTGTTGACTCTTGGTCTGATTAACCCAGACGATCTCCCGGCGCCTATGGTTGACCATATTCGGGCCCGGGCCGTTGATTACTGAACAGAACGCTTGGATTCATGACATGTATCATGAAGTAACGATTTGGATGCCAGTACATATCTAGTTCGATTATAGCGTTGTATCTAGTGAATGCAGATAATATTTCGGATTGCTCCCGCATCTATTCCTAGGGTATCTGAAAGATTCACGTAATTCGATGCGAACTCATCGAATATCAATTGCAAAGCATCCATAGCATAGCAGATAAATTACCGTCTCATCTCCAATCTCTTCCTCGTCTCTTTCTTCGCCCCCTCGACCCACTCATTGTACGCCTTTCCCTCTCCATCCTGTCCATCCTTAGCCGCAACAACCCCCTTCATCATCTCCCCAATGAATCCCACAAAATTCCACCTCCGCAATGTATTTTCCCACTGCCAAGCCGCTCTCTTCCTCTCCTCCCTCTCAAGCGTCTCCGCATCCCCAATTTCTCTCGCAGCAATTCTCGGATCCCGTGTAACGGCCATAAGATTAAAATGCGTCTCCCCAGGCGGGTATCTTGCGATCCTCTTCTGCAAGACCTCACTCACAGCCTCAGGGAATGATCCATTATTACACGGCCCATGGCTGATAGGGTAAGGCTGCAACCCATCAAGCTCATAAAGCGTCCCATTAACAGACGTATACGCAATAAAATGGTAAACATCCGCTGCATTGTCCTCATCCTGCGGCCGGGCCGTCTCATCGGCGAACGGACTAGCCCGCGCAAAGGTGTTGTGTGCTGTGCGGATGGCTTCAGAGTTCGAGAGCGCTTCGCCGCGTAGCTCAGCCGGGAAGCCTGTTGTGAACTCTTTGAAAGAGCTTAGCTCGTTGCCGAGGGTTATAGGTTGTAGGGGTGCGGGGGAATTATCGTTGTTGAGGATCACGGAGAGGATGGCTTGGGTTCCGCAGGCGTTTTGAATAGTCTGAGCTGCAAAGAAGACGTTGTTTTCTGCTGCTGTTGTGTCGTATGTTCCATCTAGTGGAGCTTCAGCGCCGGCGCCCGCTGCTTCACGGGTCCATTTGAAGAGGAAGATTACGCCGTAGACGGGGCTAGATAGATTAATTAGCTTCGGTTTTTTTTTTCGTCGTGAAAGTTGCTTGGGAGTGTTGGTTGCTTTACCCTAATGAGCGAATTGTGTCGGCATCAAGGGAGATGAGTTCTTCGAATTGAACATCTTGCACGCCGAGGTTCTCGATGAGGGATGTGAATACGCCCTGATTTGTGCTGTTAGATTATTCGTTTTCTGGAGCTTAAGCAAGAGCTATGTGTACTTACCTCGTCGGACTCGATCGTGCTCCAGCCACCTGCGTCGGCCATTATGTGGGAAATAAAATCAAAAAATCGGCTCCGGGTAAGTTCAGGTGAAGATGGACAGGTAACGAGGACCTGTGTTGGATGAAGGTCAAGTGTTGACACCGACATGCGACATGCGGGACGTATGTCATAGGTCACGTGAAGATATCCATCACGTGTGATAGACTCTTATCGCAGGCTGCAGCCTTATATGCAAGGTGTCAATGGGGCCTCGAAACCATATGTAGATTCAAAAACTGTTTTATCACGTCTCATACCCCAGATATTGACTGGATGCCTACTACTTCGAATATAAAGATTTAATCTAAATTACTGGATTGAACCAAGCTTTCACTATATAAATGCAGAAAGTATGTACCGGAAAATCAGGGCATCGCAATATCACCCAAGATCCATCATGGCACATCAACGAGGTCAACCTTCAGACAAAGCCATTATAGACACTAAAGACCCTGACCATACCCACCCCGCACAGACACCTACTAATACCCCAAAACCAACGCCACCACCGGGGTGAAAAAAAAACAATACCAATACGAGGAAGTGGGCCCGAGGCTGATATCACCTACACACCGTTCCCAAAAACTTGAAACAGAACCCTGCAGGGTAATCACGCCCTACTGCACGAGCGAGTGATACAAAAAACGTGGCAAATCTAGCCTCGTCAGCAAAAACAAACTATACATTGACTTAGGCGGGGATTATCAAGGTTAAGCAGGGCAAAAGCCAACCGAATACGAGGGGCCCACGGGATCCAACGTGAACTTGACGGAATGACCCAATAAGAAGTGCAGATCTGGGATTCCTATACTTTATCTCATTCCTATTCTTAGATCCACATGTTCTTCTTGCGGGATTAGGTGGAGTTCCTGGCGATCTATGTATCCCGTGTATGTACCCGGGTACATACTGTTAGGGTGTGAGGGAAGGTTTCTTGGCTTTGATTACTCCGTACATAAAGTATGCCTAGTGATGTTTTGAAAACCTGGAAGGGTGCCCAGGTGGCTTATGGGGGCTAAATGAGTTTCTGAGTTTGGAATCTGAGCTGAAGTGGACTGGAGTTAATAATTGGAAGAAGGCTTGCATCATTCGTGCCAATCAGAAAGGATCTGGTAAAGATAATCGTATATTCGAGGTTATCTCGGTAAAATCATTGTCTCACATGTAGGTATTATCATATGTAAAGGTAAACGTTCAGCAGTAGCATGCAAGCACTCACAATGCGGTAGCCATGTCTCGCGAACTCGAACTGGGTATATCACTTAAAAACATTTTCTCGGTTTTCGAGACACACCAACGCTCATGCGTAATCAAATAGCATAGACATAGACATAGAAAAAACCAAGGTCAAGAAATTTTCAGAGAAGAAAAGGGTAGAAATGACCCAAGCTCTTTTGACTTGAGATAAATGTCAAGATATGTCAACAGTTAGAAAATCACAATCACAAAATCCCAGACCAGACTCCGTATCACAAATTGAAGGGGTATTAATATTCTCTTGCGCCTGTTCCACATGTCCAATCAATGAATTAAAAAACCACCAGCCTCATGTCCAGCAAGTCTCAGGTGTGACCATATTCGGCATCTCGAAGTGGTGTGCTTGTTGGTACAAATCCACGTTGAGACCGAGCGAGCCATTCTGATGAGGCATATCAGCGCAGAGACCATCCGCGCCGTACGGAGGCGTAAATGCTGGATTCTGTAGAGCGTTTGTGTGGCGGATATCAGACAATGCCAGCTGCGGGTCGTGCGTATCGAGAAGTTGTGGAGAAGGCGGGTAAAGAGTATGCGAAGGTGCGGCTGTGACATAGCCATCCGCAAGATGGAACGGAGAGCCCGCAACAGTGACGGCGGGAGGAGATTGGAGTGGTGGTGTATATGCGACGTAGGAGGGAGAAGCGGAGGCAGGTGACGAGGATGAAGCGACGGGGTACTCCTGCATGCCATGGTATGGACTCGAAGGGCCGGGGGAGTAGTGCTCAACAGAGGGACGAGGAGACCAAGCCAAACGGGTACGGTATCTTGCGACGATTCGTCGTGGGAGGTCCATTAGCGCCATTCCAAGGCGTAGATCTGCGCTGTATGGATCTGTTGCACTGTTCGCGGCTAGAATACGGTATGTTTCTTCGATCGGACCGATGGACAATCCGCCTAGATATGCGCCGCCCATTTCGGGGTAGAATCGGTCCAAGGCGACGCCGACAGCGAAGAACTGGGAGAGGATGGCTAGAGCGCTGAAATCGGAGTCGCCGCCTCGGAGCATCGAGGCAGGGAGCCAGAATAGCCAGCGTCGGAGAACCTGGATGCGCTCGAATGCCTGCTCGGATGTTTGGGTAGGGTAGTCATTTCGGAATTGTTGCACGAATTCGATGAGCTCGGCTAGGCGCTGGGCGTGCTCGGGGTTGTGGGATACTCGCTTCTGGGAGACCTGGAGGGCGTGAACGGTTTGATCTAGTTGGTTAAGATCTTCGTCGAAAGAGATTGGAAAATCGGATGCGCTCAAGGCGCGCTGGTTTTCGACGAATTGAGCTAGTTCGGATTCTTGTTTCCAGAATGGATGCATCGATTCGAGGACTGTTGAGATGCCTTGTTGTAATGACATCCACATTTGGCTAGAGATGGTATTAGATGGTTGGTTACTTGTATGAAGAGGGAAACAAACCGTTCACTTGCTTGCCACGAAAGCAAAATCGAAGCTGCAAGAACAGCCTCACAGTTATCCTTGGAGAATGAGCCGATGGCTGTCTGCAAGCCCCGGAGCGCGGTGACTTTGTGGTGGTAAGCCAACTGCTTAGTTTCCTGATCTCGAGTCAAGAAGGCAAGGTGAAATGCCGACAAGCCCAGAATCGAGCTCATGACGAATTCATTGGATAATGCAATCGCAAGAAAGCTAGACAACCCGTTAGCCATCGTTTCCTGGGCCCATACTTTAGACAACATACTTGGGCATCTTTTGCGCCCACACAGTGCAGCTACTCAGACCGCGGCGATGTAAATCGATCGAAAGCCCGATGATATGGTGCACTAAACGCAAATCCGCGCGCGATAGATGAGACCATCCAGCGCGAGGACATTGGACCAGCTCTGGATATGGAGGGACGCCCGTTCGGTGCCAGTTCTCAATCTCCATTTCGATTTCGGGCGACATGAGCAGATCGGGACCCCGCCGTGAGGGAGGACTGCTTTGTGTTGTGGCCATGTCTTGGTAGTCACAGCGACAGTTGTGCTTGGTGCAATTGCGACTAGAATCTAGATTAGAACTGCTGTTGGGAGATCAGGTTCGACTAAGTGGAAGGTACCATTGTGGGAAGGTCTCGTCGCAGCGGATGTGTCTCCGCTTACAAGTCTTACATCCGTTGCGGGACTTGGTGTGGCTCTTGCGCGGGGGACCACCACCTGGGCCGGCCATGTTGAAGATTCAAAGTAGAGTTGAAGGATTATCGAAAGTTGAGGGGCATATAATGGAAGCCCGTGATTGATGAAGATTGAAAGGATGGAAAATCAGAGGTTTCCCGGTGTTTATAGAAAGACGATTTTCCTAAAATAAGCTGAAGCGTTGAGGAAAGTCCGTGTAAAATACGAGCTGCAGCAGGTTTGAAGTAAACGCCCTAAGGCGAGATCATCGGGATAAGAAAAAGAAATATGGCGAGGTAAAAAGGGGGGAAAAGAAAAAGGTAAGTGATGATGAGATGATTGGGATTGTAGAAGGTCCAGGTCAGGTGTAATACGGTAAATATAGGAATCGGTAACAGAGTAATAATAGTCACGAAATCCCCCCAGTGACGATCTCGCATTTGAGCCTCTCTGCAGGGGAACCCAGGATAACCCTTCCAGCTCGAGGGTCAACCAAGGTCACCACATGGCGGGCCACGAACAGACTCTAATTTGACCAATGCCTTACCCAGCTTCCTGGATGGGTTTAGCCCCATTGGCCGGGGGTCCCACTCCACGGCATGTGAGCTCTCGCGCCCACGGGGAATATCGTTCAACCATGTCCCTTCTCTCCTTGGTACATCCGGGGACAGCGAACCACCCCGGAGCTTTCTTCCTCCAACAACTTGCCTTACAGAGCTCCCCAAATTCAGGCGGGAAGTGGATTAATTCACTCTAAATTGTTGGGTCGGCCAGGCCGAGCTAAAGGCGACTTTTGCCAAGCCCCACTACGGGCACCGCATCTGGGTAGTTCAAGCGGGAAACACTGGGCCTGGTCTTTTTGCTTGAGCATGAGCGAATGAACAGGCATTGATATTCCCAGTAGATCATTTAGATGCCTGTTGATTGGGGGTTCCACTAGTACTCCGTACTTTCGGTTGAGATCGTTGCAGAATAGGCAAAGGGGGGTGGCTGACGTCTTCTTTGCTTTTTCAGTTTCATCAAGAAGTATGCAGGGGGAGGCCACGAGTAGGGGGGCCAGAACGGAGTTTTTTAGGAAAGAAAACAAGTAGCTTGTATTTAGTCTGATTGGGGGAAGTTATCGATCGACCAGGCTCCGCGATCTGAGGACCCTTGAATGTGGATCGAAACGTCAGGCTTGCCAAGCCGAACCATATGCCCAGTCGAGTAAAGGGGAAGTCAATCACTTGCTGCGCCATCCTAGACTGGCCCCGGCATTGGTGATTATTTTCTTTTTTTATTTGTACTCTAATAATAATCATCACAATTTTAATTTTAATTTTAAAAGCAGATGATAATTGAGAAATAATAAAATGAGATGAAGCTAGTCTAAAAAACGCCGTTACTATCCGTGCACTGAGTCAGACGCGGGACGAGACTGGACTCAACTCGGTAAAGACAACCGAACGTGCAGATGCTCCGCAGTGCTTTCATGCCTTCTCATTGGTCAGCTTGTTTGGGGGTTCTTTTTTCTTTTTTTCTCAGGCGTAAGACCTGTCTATCGGGATTAACCGCGGGTCTTCACCTAGGCAATCCGGGGAGTCGGGAAGGTATGGGGGTTACCACTGGGCTGGAACGTTGAGAACCCTGTTCAGAGCAAAATCAAATCCAGCTAAAAACCAGGGATTAGGGGATTACCTATAGGGGGCTTAGCTTCAGGGCTTCGAACTCATCATTCCCGCTACACTGGCTCGCGGTGTTCTTGAGATATTGACTTGTGTCACGTTACACCGCCAGTTTCCATCACCACGTTTTTTCTGATCGGTGAAGCTCTTAGACATGCAGACATGCCGATATGCAGGTATGCAGGTATGCAGGATCGAGAGTGAGTTCAAGCCAGTTAGATTCCTTGGGGGAAATGGACTTATTACACGTGGCTCCACCCTTACTCCTCCCACTCACACGATTTGCTGTGAGTCTAGGTGATTAGAGATGGTCTCATGCGTTTCACCTTGGACGCATTTAGGACTTCAAAGCGAATGAACCGGGGACCATGGATTGAGAGAATCGGGAATGTGGATCACTGATGTTAGGTCCCACATTAGCTTACCAATGTGGTTAGTCCGGCTTACTCGCGACATCGCGCCAGAACAGGGTTAGCCTAGGCCAAGCTGTGGGCACTTAGAATTGGGGGCCATAATATTCTCCATTTTTTTTCGTGGAGCCACAGAGCTGATGGAGATGGATTTATTTAATTACTGAGAAATACAGTGTGTGAGATCTTACTTTCTCGGAATCAAATTAGTCGGGTAGCTAAAGAACAAATTTAGGCCTCCCGATTTGGACCCTGGGGGCTTGGCCAGGCTTGCTCTTCACTGGGATAAGACCAGTGCCCGGACCCGACAGCTCGGTTCTCCCGCCCTGCCAGATGACATCGTCTATGTAGAGGAAATGCACGGTCCATGGAAGGCAACACCCGCTAACCAACTTAAACGCCCCAGAAGAGGTCATCCTGGACGCGTGGGGCGGGATAGACTACCCCGTCGATCATGGCGAGATCAACAATGGCTGTGCGCTTTCCCAGCATGTCGGTTTAGCTCGAACGTTCATGGAGGGGCAAATCATCCTGTCGATCTATATCTCCATGGTTTCAGATGTCCGCTAAACTAGAAGCAGCCTAGATTTCGCAGGCAAAAAAGCAATATACCCTTTTAGAGTACATAATGGCTGGTAGTCATGGGAATCATTGGGAATTCTAGGCCGAATCGGGTCCGAGAAAAAGAGCGAAGAAGGAAAAAGCAAAAGAAAAGAAAGTATAGGATGATCTCGACTCGACTTTGTCGATTTACCCGCGTCTTCCCGTATAGCCAGATCATTCCGAGGAGCTCCCACCGTCTCCCACTTTCCTCCCGTCCGCGCCGCAATTTAATTAGAGTCGTTAGCGTTAACTTTACTTTTTTTCTAGCTAAGCCACTGCGTCCCAGTTCGCGTTCAATGCCAAAGAGGCAATCCTGAGGCTGAAGTAAACATCATCACTCCATAAAACCCATGAGGTCATAATGACCATGGAGTGGAAAACAATATTGAGAACATCTCAAGTCGGAGTAAAGCAGACATTTCAGCATGCAGGTCATCATGAGAGTAAGATGATGCAGGGAAACGCTCCCCACCAGCTGTATGGCTGGCGAGAATCTGCTCATCGGAATTATATCCCGAATATGAGGGAGGCAACAACATCACTTCATGTATATCATCGAAATCAATTTCTTTTCCATTTCTCCTAATTATACAGTGCTATACAATTGAATAACACCTCGTCACAAACCAACCCTCCTTGTCACTTACAAACTTCTTTTATTTGATTCGATAGCCTAGGGACGGCACAGCGAATCCACTCACTCCACATTCACATTCCAAGATCTACAGAACAAGATGGGTTTCCACAAATCCTCCATGGACATCGAGCTCAAGAATGGGCATGTCCTGACCGCGTACTGCCGTCGTCCTACGGGGGAAGCCACATACTCCGAGCTGAATCTGGATGATTTCTTGGGTACAAAGAGAGGTAAGCATAGAGCAGAGCCAGGCAGCAACAGCCTTGCAAGGACAGACGTCGCCCCTCCACCCCACTGAAGAAGGTTTGACTCAATAACGGACTTTCCCTTGCAGGCAGATTCGCCTGGAGCGCGGAAGACTTCTCTGCCCATGCGTCCGACGTGTTCCTCGAACTTGAGGGTCCAACCCATGAGCCCATGCTTCATGCCGCGTTGGATGATGATGAAGGTGGTCAGCATATGGACGTTGTGAACCTGGCGGACTGTATCAAGAATGAGAATGGACGACTTCGTTACATGGATTGTTTCTAGGTTCAATATGATTGGCGTCAAGTCATCTCCACCGTTTACTCATTTTCTTCGATGAATACAGTAGGTACAAGGTACTTTGTACGTGGCGAGCCCTGGTAATTCCAACGGAGTGGGCTACTGTAGGACAAAGTCAGATTGTAAGATTGTCACACCGCCGCACGGCTGAAATTCGCCCCCATACATGTCTATTGGTGAGTAACGCCCCTGATAGATGAGATTAATTTTAATATCTTGGGCAACCTGTCACGCCGATGAGATCTCAGCTCATATCATCTGAATTTGGTATGAGTGAAACGTGTACGGTGTAAAGTATACCATCTGCACTTCCCTGCAGGTAGATAACCCAATCTTACCTGTCAAGCTTACACCGATAGCCCTCGGTAGCCTCCAAACCTAGGAGAAATGGAACTCCTAATTGCCACTCTCACTCCCGACAGGGATCAGGGAGAAATCAGTGAGACAGTAATCAAAGATCGGGCCACAACGCAAAGACCCTGTCATTCGTTCCCCAACCCACTGTCCTTGTACATGAGGCGAAAAAAAAAGGCTAGTGGCTTGGTAATTCCCGTGCCTTTTTGACCAATACCCCTCGACCGGAAGTTAAGCTCAGACTCCCGAGGGCGTCAAATAAGCGAGGTGTCGCGAAGATCCATCCCGTGCTTATGGCAGGTAAAGTGGAGGTCGATAGGGAAATTCTAGCCTACCTAGGAGTTAGGGGAAAGTTAATTCCAAGACCTTGTGGGAAGCAAAGCTCGGTGAAAAGGAAAGGAAATGGAAAGCAAGTGAATAAATTAGTAAATGAAGACCCCTCGTGGTCTTGGCAAAGGACCCTGCATTCTGCGAAAAGAGGCAAGTGAGAGAGAGCGCGCACGGGACTCGGGCCTATCGTGGGGGCTATAGAAGCGAGGTCCAGAAAGTACTTCTGCGTTGGCGACGGATCATCTCGCTTGGCATTTTTTGCCGATATTGGACCCTGAAAGCGAGTGGAGGGGAACGCCACGTCGCCTATTTCGGGCAAGCTTGCGACTATAATCTAGCTTGAGTGATGATGAGTGCATCGCCTTCGAACCGTGGACCCAGCAAGCCCTGCGCATATGGACCAAGAGACTACCTAAATTTTTTGTTTTTCATAGAATCTATCTAATCTATCTATCTAAGAAAGGGAAATGGTAAAAGCCAGCGCTGAACGACGCACACTACCAAGGAACCGGTCCTCATATCAACATGCAGAAGTCAAGAGAAGGGAAGAAAAGAAAAACAAATGCCAGAATAATCAGATAGCCATGCCCAATGCAACCAGATACATCGTAGATAGTCAAATGACATATCTGGAGAATTCCCATTTTTTTCTTCCCCGACTCTCAAAAAGAATATGCAGGAAATGGGACTGAAATGAAACGCCCAGTCAAGAGCTCAGCTCGCCTTGATTATTGACCTAATGATTTTTCGTAACTGATTCCTTCCGTTCGTTCCTCCTATTTCTAGGTCATAATGACAATGGGCTATAATAAACCCGTAGCGCTCAAAGAAAAGTGAAAACAGTGCATTGATTGGTAAGAAGAGGCTGAGAGTATGACAGGTGACATTGTCATTGGACTTCAATCGGCCATGTAAATGTGTAGCCTAGAGGTGACACATGAGGGAGCATTTCGGCATTTCATAAAGCCATCATCGTGCATGTAGATCTCAATCGTAAAGGATGAAGTCGATTTGATGGGGGAATCACGAAACCTCTGGCCTTAAACCTGGTAATGCGTGCGCAGCTTCTGGGCCACGGGACCGGGAAGCTGGGAGAGGAATGAATCGAAATTGGGTATCATATTTTTATATCCTTGCAAAACCTGTTTGATAGTCAGAATGGTATTTTTGTGGAATCAGGGAAAGTGCACATACCTGCTGGAATGAGCTGTGGATGTCCCGGTAGTCCTCCTGTGATGAGAGCGACTTGCTCGCGCAGCCGGCAATGGCCCCGAAGTAGACTCCAAGACACGACTCCATAGCTTGAGGGTTCTTCATCACCACTTGGTTGAATCCAAGGAAGGCGGAAGCCTTTTCGCGGCTGAAATCGATCTTGCTCATTGACGTTAAGAAGGGGGTGGCGTATTCGCTCAATCGGGGTGCCAGCGGCTCAGGACAGCAGAGACCAAGACGGCCCAGTGCCATGGCGGCATTCTCGTTGACCGAGTCAATGATCTCTTCGTTATTGATGATATGCAAGAGACCGTAGTAGAGCTTCTCGGCGTGCGGGGCAAGGTCGCTCTTCTTCTGGTTCACGGCAATCTCTCCACAGGACCAGCAAGCATTGTTGAGAACGCTAAAGCTAGTGACGCGATCGTCGTCTGGCAGGGTATCCAGGTCAAGCTGTTTGATAAGGATCGGCATCATGGTAGGGATGAAAGGCTCCAGGTGGGGGAAGATGCTGATGGCGCAGTCACCGAGCAGGGCGTAGGAAGATTGGCGGACCTCATAGTTGGAGTCCTGCATGCAGTAGCAAAGTAGGTCAAAGAAACGCGGCTGGGAGGCGGCCACCAACTCTCCACTCTTTTGCGGGTCAATGGCTTGGATGATGCAGCTGAGAAGGTCGAGGCTGGTGACCAGGAAATCTTTGTCGGTCTCATCAATGGTTTGGTTGTTTACTGAGGCCATGGATTCCTGGAGGTTCTGGTAGATGATCTTCACACAGCGTTGGAAGATAACGGGGGCAAATGGCGAAAAGGCATCTTCGTATGAAGCAGCGATGTATCCGAGACATTCAAGCAACGGGAAGACTTCTCGAGACTGGTCGTTGATCATGTTGTACCGCTCGATCAGAGCAGGCATCAGGATCTCCACGAGATGGGGCTTGGCCAACTCGTTTCCGACACACTCGGCCAGAGTTTGCACACAGTCGTAAAGAATGTACATGTTTCGGTCCTTGTACTTTCTAAAGCATTTGACAAATTGACGGAGAATCGGCTCACAGTATGGAACCAGGTTCTCGTCCGACTTCTCTTCCAAGCTGGCAAACGCAGATGCAGCGGCTTCTTGCACCTTCTTGTTGTTGTCGAGCATGCGGTGGAGAATGCCCTCCATCATAGGCTCAAAGAATTGGTGCTTCTCTGCTGGCTCATGGAGGTGGGAAGCCCACTCGGAGTACCGCCCCAAGCACCAACAGGTGATCTGCCGCACAACGGGTTGTGAATCGTTCAGCAGAGAGATCAGGTATGGGACGAGTTCTGGGAGGTGGGGCATGACAGCGTCCATGCAACCATCAGCGACAGCTCCCAAGGTGAGCACAGCAGCCTCACGGTTAGGCCACTGCTCATGTCGCAGAGTCTCTTTCAGGTATGGCAGAATGATCTCAAAGATCGGGTCGTGGTACACATTCGAAAAGACGTCCAGTGCAGCAGCAGAGCACTTCCGCAAGGACCACTCGTCCTCGGGGTCATCTTCATACTCCGAGTCTTCGATCTCGCCCTCGCTGAGCTCACCCTCCTCTTCCTCCTGAGATGGCTGTTGCTGCGAGCCATTCGCGTCGCCCTGTTTTGACATATCGAGACGGCCTGCCTTCGACTTCGCAAACTGCGGCTTCAGGTCCTCCGCACGATCCTCGGTGTCAGCATCGTCCTCGTCGCCCATCAGACGGATCACATCATCTTCCTCATACACCATGTTTTGGAGCAACACCGGGATGACCTTGGGCATGAACGGTGCCAGAGGTGCCTGCAGGCGCTCTTGCTCACCAGAGACAATCCAGAACTCCGCGGCATCCAGGGCCAGCTCGGGATCCTCTCCGTTCTGCTGTTGGATGAGAATGTAGCTAACCAGACCATCCATATGCGGGATAAGCTTCTCTGGGGCAAACTCGACGAGCTGCGAGAATGACTGGCACACCATCTTCCGCACCTCGGTATCTTGGTCACCCGCGAGGTTGAAAAGCTGTGACAGGAAAAGATCCAACGAGCCCATCAGTGCCTGGGGTTGGTGGGGGAGGAAAATGTGAATGCTGCTTAGGGCGAGCGCGCGAACCCGTGCGCTCTCCCGTCCGGTAAACTCCAGCAACTTGGGGATGATCACGTTCAACGGGCGTTGTCCTTGGTAGTCGCGGTCCAGGACCTTGCGATTGTCCTCGCACACCTTGAATAGCGCAGCCATCGCAGCCTCCTGAGCGGGAATCGACACATCACCCGCAGTGTTACCAACCAAAGCAAGGAGCTCCTGCAAAACCTCTGGCCAGGCGAGTAGTCCACCCCGCTGCACCAGCTCCGTGATAATAGTACCGGCACCCCGTTGCACTTGTGTGTTGCTGTCTCGCAAGGCAATCAACGCGGCGGATCGAATAAAGTTCAAACTCTGTTGAGGAATCGTCTGATAGGCCATGTAAAGTTTGGTCTTGATGTTCATGGCCGCAGCAAAGCGCACAACGCTATAGGTGTTGTCGTCCATACCGACAGCAGGAGGAACCTGAGACGTCGAGAAAAGGTAGGTGATGTAATTGACATAGTCTGGGGATGAGGTCGCCGAAGCAAGCATCTATAGCAGTGCGCGATCATGTCAGTCTCCATTCTGAATTCCAGTGTGCGCTTTCTCTTGTGTTGGTTCCTGACAAAGAGGGGGGAGGGGAAGTGCAGAGCAAAAAATTTATTATAGGCGTACCTCTTCGGCTTGTTTTCGGAGCGTGGCGTCCTGGCCATTGAGAGAGTCTCTAAGGCAGCAGGCCAGCTGCCTCAATGGCTCATCCTGAGGTTGCCAATCCATGTTGAAGCGGTGCTAAAGTCGACTGGCTTGCGACCGTAGGTGCAAAAGTGCGTGTGGCACAAAGAGCCCCGCCAAGAAAGTGGGAACCGGTCCCCCTACTTCGTTCCCCAGATCAAGGTACACCCAACGCGTCCGATCTGCACCAAGTAAATTCAGCAACGAACAGAAAACTCGGGGGTGATAGAAAAAAATATCGCCCAAGAAGAAAACAGTGTTCAAGGTTTAGAATTAAAAGAGAAAAAGGAGGAAAAGACTCGGACTTGACACTGTAAGTGAGGTCGAAAATCTGGGGCGATCGGACAAAAGAGAAAGGCGGTAGCCACCTGAGTCGACTGCACTGTTTTTACTAGCAAATCAACCTACGCTAACTGGGTTGCGTTACTTTGAATTTCTTAGACTTTGGCCCCATTTAACGCGATATCCTGCTGTAGCATCCGAAGATAATAGAATAGTTGTAGTAACTCATCTCTACGTCCACGGGTTCAGTCGGTTTCTTTATATTTGTCTGAATTTTTATGTCCAAGCGGTGAGATCACTCGGAATATATATACTTTGACACATACCACAGGGCACGGGGTATGATCTCACCTGCAGAGATGGAAAATCAACATTCAAAACATCATGCCAATAATATTTGCCCTGGAATGATGCAACATGCAGAATACGTATTTGTAGACCCCTAAACCTAAGAAAATTACCCAAAAGGACCGCCAAATGATCATGCCCAAACCATCTTCTTAATATCATAAACAAGATACTCCAGAATTCCAGTCCGTTTCTTCGCATCAGCCAAAGAAATGATATCAGACTCTTCAACAACAGATGTTGCATCCTTATTCTGCCCATCACCCGCCAGCATCGCACGCTCGATTTCCAAACAAATGGAGCGAACGCGATCAAGTTCGCGAACATTACCCGTCGTGGGCCCGAGGCGAGGGCTAGTCCCCGCATTTGTTAACGGAAGAGACTTGAAGGCGATAAATCGTGTAGTGGCGCGCTTGGTACCACGCAGCCAGGAAACCAGATCCCATTCGCCAGTAGAGCTGCTGGAGGCTTCGAGGGCGGCGGGCCGTACACTGCTTTGCAAGGAGCGGGTGTTGACTCGTACGAGATTCTCATCACCGTCGCGGTAGACAACGACAAGACCCACATTGGTGCGTTCGTTCGACTGACTCTCTGTTAAGATGGAGGTGATGTATGTTCCGTAATGAATACGGGATATAGAGCGCAAGTCAATCCGTTCGAAGGAGAGGACTTTGTCGGTCTCCCAGTCGAAACGGCAGCTATACACCGCCGCATCTGTCAGAAGAAGGACGGATTCTTCGAAGGGAAGAGTGCGTAGCGTATTGGGTTGTCGGGGGGTGGACATAGTCCAACCGCCAAGGAACTCCTCTGAGGGACTGCTGATAACGATCTTGCAGCTGGTATCGATTGCATTCTGCCGGATCTTTTGAACCGAGATGCCTGGATCGGTGGTCTGCAGACCAATGGAGAACTCATCGAAAACGTGCGGTGTGACATTACCCAGCAGATAGTCGATACAAGCCTGCGAGAAGTAATCGTTCACAATGTTGTTGTAGTACCGTGATAGAGTGAGTCCAAAGTCATTGATCGCGCCTCGGTAGTCTCGCTTTCGCGTGCGGGTATAGTCACCCTTCAAAGCAGCAGTGGACGAGTATTGCTTGGAAATCGCATCGCCATTATCTGCCCAGAGAGTGTTGAACCACTGAGTAGACGAGTCACCACCCAGGTCAATCGCGATGCCCTCGTTTTGAAGCTGGCGCTCCAAAGCCCACTGGCCAAATGCGCACTGAGCCACACCGGTACGGTCAAGACAATCCATGCAGTTGGTGCGAATGATACCACTCTGTTTGAGCGACGATGCACCGTCCTTGACGCTAGTATAACCGAACTCATCCAGTGTCTCCTTCACCCGGTCGACTAGACGGGACACATTCTCAAACTTCATTCCACGGCATTCGTTATGGAAATCAAACCACTCCAACCGCAGTGGCGTACCATCAATACCACCAGCGTTATTAAAGACATCGACGTATCTCTCGTATTGTTCGCCCAGTTTCAGTTCTCCCGCATGCTTGTCAATCAAAGAAACGGCCTGAATTTTGCCGTATCTCCGGCTCATTTCTCTGATGTGCCTTCCAAATGCAAGCTGATTGACTTCAGCGGAGTGGTGCAGCGCCGGAATAGGCTTGAAGGCATATGGTGACTGAGAGAAGTACAATGGGATCGATCCTCGCACTTGCAAATATGAGTAGACATTGCTGGAAGGGTCCCAGTCAGGGCCGGACAGAATCTGCTCCGTCTCGACGGTATTGGCTGTATTTCCTTCATCGTCTACACCACGACGAAGATAACGGAGGCCAGGTCGATTGACAGACCGCCTCGAAATGAGGGTCAACAGAAAGTTGCGCTTAGAGACTTCCGTCTCCACCGAGCCTTCCTCCTGGCTGTCGCCAAGAATCTTCGCTTCAACCGGCTTTTCGTCTGCAGACTCAGAAGTTGACTTTTGCTCAGGACTGGCGACTGTAAATTCTCGTTGACCAACAAATCCTTGCAAGAGTGGCATCACAAAGCCATGAGCACCATTTTCAATGAATGTAAACATGAGATGTTTATTCCAGAAGTACTAGAGCCGTGTTAGCAAAATACCAAGCATTTAGCACAAACAGTACCCACCAAGGGATCTACAGCCTTATGAAGAGGAAGTTGTTCAGTGCGTGCTTCCTGGGCATTATAAGGTCTCGTCAGATCATAATTATAGGCAAAAAAGAAATTATGCGACGCAAAAAGCAGCTTCGTATATTTCAGCAGCTTGGGCAACAGGTCAGACGCTTGACCAGACCGAGGAAGCTCGTCCTTTTCACCAGATTTCATTTCCTCTCTTTGATCTTCAGGTAAAGCGGCCTCCACAGCTTCATCCTCCTTCGACTCCACATCCGGAGTCGTCGTCCCGGGTGAAGAGGTATCATCAAAGGGCGACTCAGGCACATCCTGCGTTATCGCTCCAGGCCGCGGCAATCCCAGATTTCTCCGTGAGAGCCAATTAGCCGCAAATCGACCAAATGGCACCCGTTTCCCAATGACATCCTCCGCTATGCTGCCAACGCTAGCACCGCGGGTATGGAATGTTGCCTGCCGATTAGGCGAAGTCGGCGCACTACCAATTTCCGTTTCCGCGTGATCCGTGACATGATCCGGAATATCATCTTCGGAGTCAGAGTCTAGATCAGGATCACCCTGTGAGACCTCCTTCCGTGCTTGTGTAATTGCGCGGTTGGCATCTGCTTGCGAGGAGACGGGAATGATCGCAACATTGGTCACAGCGTAGACAGGACGGCCCTGGATCTGTGCGACTTGTTGGCGCTGGGTAATGGAGACCAAAAACGAGTGTGATGCGACAGACAGCAGACCTAAATGCGTGTTAAAATCAAGGGATGATAGATTTAGAGCTATAGCCCGCGGCTTCCGGGGAAGCGCCATGTCAAGCTTACCGACAAGTCCGTAGGCCTCCAGATATTCGCGATCTTCTAGTGACTCCTCCGTAGAAACGGGCAGGGCAGTGATTTTATTCGTTTTGTAGTCAATACGGATGGAAGAGGCCTCATTATTGCTGCCATTGTTATGGCGGGGTCCGTTTATGCCGTGCCCGTGCAGAATCAGCCCGTCGACTGCGGCGACGATGACGAGCTTCCGCAACAAACCCGGCATCGCGCAGAGGAATCGCTTCGCGAAACGATATAGATCGGCCTGAGGAAAGAGAGTAGGAAGCAAGCAAGCCAAAGAGAGACTAAATCGCGACGGTCAAGCTTTGGGATTCGGAAGTGAAACTTCCACTAACAGCTGACTTGCAAGCTACATCATCGGATGTGGAGCCCCACTTCCTGACGAATTGTATGCCAATCTATTGGGAAATGGAATTCCTTGTCAAAACACTCCGTATATACATGATAACCCTGCCCATTACCAAATCACAAAAAAAAAAGAAAATAACGAAATCAGCGATTCAGAGAAACCAGAGTCATATCCAATCATTCATAGCATGTCCAGTGCCTGAGATTTTTCGAGTGATAATCTCTGCACTCGGGCATTTTGGAGGAAACAATAATAATACAAGGGCTTCGGCGAGGAAACAAATGCAGGGAAGCCAGAAGGCTTGAAGATGGTAGGAAATGGGGAAGAGATTGGAGAAGAGCGTGGCGGCAGTAACTTCGTGAAGGAAGTGGAAGCGCTGGCTTCAAACCACTCCAGAGGCGATCAGATCTGGCTGTTTCGCTTGGTGTGCTTCACTGTGCGCTCATCGGCCGCGAACGTCGGGCCTGGTTCTCCATCGTCTTCTGCCAAATCGTCCAAGCCAATGCCAGAGCCGTTCTCAAGATCGTACGAGTGGATCAGCCCTTCGCGATCCCCGTGGCCATTGAGGAACGCAATGCTGGAGGAACTCCGACGATGGGGATCGGTGCTTCGGCGGGCCTGCATGGATCGTCGAGTTTGAAAGCTTGCGATGCCATCGGTCGGAACTCCCTCTTCATCAAGCTTAGAGTTGACCAGGGCATGTCCGTCAGGATCGTGTCGCGACAAGTTGAGGAGGTATACGCCGGTAAAGATGACCAGGAAACCACAGAGCAAGGAAATGGTGTTGACGGCATCGGTAGTGTTGAATCCCTGGAAAAGGATAAATGAGGCACAGAGCGTGAAGGTCGTAAAGGTAACATAGTAGAGAGGGTTCACACTAAAGAACAAGCAATGTTAGCGCTTGGTAATTCACTCTTTTGGGGAAGGTGTTCCCTTACATCGAGGTCGAGAATGAGTTCAATGCCTTGTTAAAGTAGTTCAACTGGGTGAGAATGCAGAAGGTGGTGACAATGGCGAATACATAGGTGGATGCATTTCCAAATTGGTTATTACCACCAAATGTCAATTTCACCGCAATGCCAAAGGCTTTCATTGACATCACGGAGACCGAGCCCACTGTGGAACAGATCGAAATGTAGATGAGAGGGTTTTGCTTTCCGTAAAGCGGGGCGATTCGATATATCATGACCGTCGCGAAGACCGCCACAAACAAGCAGTATAATAGGAAAGCTAGACTTCCGATTTAGCAAGCAACATGGAGGCATGGAGGGAAAGGCGTGAACGTACGTGCTTTGACCGCATATGCGAGCATCTCATCAATCCGTTCAACCGGCTTGTCAGGAGGCGCATGGAGGACAATGACAACAGAGCCGAGGAGACACATGGCACAGCCTAGTTTACCCAGCTTCCCTAACCGTTCATCGAGGAAGTATGATCCCAAAACCGCACTGGGATGATTGTCAGCAGGGCCCCAGCCACCCGAGGGAGCGAAGTGCCTACCCGATCAGAACACTCAGCGCTCCAAGCGGAGTCACCAGAATCGCGGGCGCAAATGCATAGGCGGCAAAATTGGCGACTTCTCCAAGGGCAACTATTGTGTAAACATATGTTAGCGATTCCAACTCCGCGGTCCAGTTCGAATGTCGGTGAAATCCGTACGTGTGACGACACCTCCCCACCAGATAGGACTTTTCAAGTAAGAAAATCCTTCGCCTTCAAAACCATGTTGTTCGGAAGCATGCATCAAGCCCTGCATCGAGCGCGTTAGCAGTCATTTCTCAACAGCCGTGGCCGTCCCTTGTCGCCACGCAGGTTTGGGGTCATCGGTCGGCGATTTCGGAGGATGGACGAACCTTTTTGGTAATAACGAAACTGGTACCTGATTGCGAATTGTATTAGTTGGTTCATCTCGGACACTTCAAAGTCAAGGAATCACGTACCAATGGCCATTGTTGATAAAATGGCTAATATTAGCCCGACATATCTGTTCCGCGCGCATTGTTAGCATTTGGCCACCTTGGCCACCCTGGCCCCAACGCATTGAAGGCGAGAATCCGGGGAAGCGCATTGCGCACGTACTTGTCTGGAAGCATGTTGACGGTGATATTCTCTGAGGAGCCGATGCTCCTATTGTCGAATGGCCTCCAGAGCCAGCTCTTGGTATCGGGGGGCAACGAAAAGGAACGACTAAACGAAGGGAAGTGTATGACGAAGTAGGAAGCGACTGAGAAACAGAAACAACGAGCCCGCCCGGGATTTCTGCAGGAGTGATGGATGAGTAAGGGGATGGAGATTGCGGTGCCAGGTGGTGTAAAGGCAAGATTGGTGCCTGCGTGCGGTGGGGTTCCGTTTCGAGACTGGGCCGATCGGGACGCGTAAGAGCAACGGCTGAGTAGGTACTCTAGCCTAGTTTTAATGCTAGCAATGGGTCTACTTTGCTTTTCTTATTAGCGCCTACGGAGTAGATGACGACTTTATCATTTTATTAATCGGTAGCTTGTTACTGAAACGTGGACAGATGAGCCAATGCCCCTATGGTAGGGGCTTTTGTGCATTGCATAAATGCTTGGACCCTGAAGTTTGGTCTTGGTCAGAAGTGGCGGCGATCGTCGTTTCAAGATCTCACCACCACCGCTTTCAGCTCTGGCTATACTTAGAGCCACGGATCCACTTAATTCGCCAAAATGCGGATTAGGCGGACTTCCACAAGTGCCGGATACTGCTGTGGGCATTGTGGGAAATGAGATGTACCATTCTTCCCATATTATGTGGGATCTGTCCCAAAATGGCTATATATACATATGCCTGAGATCGGACTCTAAGGCTAGCCACGGTGTATACATGAACCTCCAGCTATTGATATCGTTTAATTTTAAACACCATCAGGCTATTCAAGTGAAGGAGTCTCATCTGATAAGATTGGATAGAAATAAATTCACTTTCAGCGCCAGAGCTAAAGATAGGTGGAGCCTATTGCACGCGTACGCCGAATACTATGTGATATGCAAATCGCAAACACGCCCCAACCGGAACTCCCATCAACGCCGAGCTCAACATTTGGATCGAAGTGGTATCACGCAGAGAAAAAAAAATAAGAGCCGATCGCCGTACAGGAATAAGAGATAACATGGGAAGGCGAGGCGTTGCGAACTACCTCAAACGCCTCTGGTGTAAAGGGCCGGGAGGAAAGGAGACCTGAAGGCCAAGAGCGGGGGAAGGATAAAAGTGTTGAACGTACCTGGTTATTATCTGTGATGGTAAAAGTCAAATCCACGGGTCGTCACCGTTGCTGAAAGATCATCAGAATTAGTAAATCATGGCGGAACTGGTGGAAACCATAAGGCAACGGCATCCAGAGAAATCGGGACTAAGCTTGCCAGCCAAGATAGCCTTGGAAGGCAACGATGCCGCGCAGAAAAAGGGAAGAATGGGTTTACGAAGGTCGCCGACGCTTGAGGTCGGGTGTCGTGGCTTCCGTGATGTCCCACTCATCATCCTCATCACGGGACCGTTTGACGGAAAGATTGTCAGGAGCATGAGAGTCAGTAGAAGAGGGATCTATTTCACCCAACTCAGGTTCCTCCGGGGCGTCTAATTCGGCCTCATAGTTGTAGTCATTTTCGTAGTTTTGCTGGCCATCGCCGCCATCTTCAAAAGAAGGAGCGGTCAAGTCGTCTTCAAAATATTCCTCATCCGCATCATCGGCATTGTTGAGTTGCTCATTTTCGTTATTCTTTGCAGGAGTTTGCATCACGTCCTCGTCAATCCCAAGTAGGTAATCCTCAGGCTCTGGGGTTTGTTCGGAGAAGGAAGTTTCCTGGGGTAGGTTTTCCAATGTGGACTCCGACTCCTCATAAGCATTGGGATCGGCATTATCTTCCACAGCGTCCTCGTAATCGTGGTCAAGTTGTTTCGTAGCTTCGATGTCATTCGTGGGCTCCTCACCATGCTGGGATGCAGAAACTACGCCTTCAGCACCGTCCTCGTGATGATCATCGGCTTCAACTTTTTGGACGGGAACGGCAAGATCGGCCACTTCGAGATCATCAGCACCAGAGAACTCGTCATCATCAAATTCTCCATTATCAGGGGCTTGATCGTCCTTATTTGTATCATGGTGCTCCAAGGTTTCATGATTGTCCCAGTCATCGTGGGTAGCTTCCACAGATGCATCTTCAAGGGCCACGGTGCCGGTAGACTCGGTTTTTGGATCCTCGGCATGGTCGTGTTCTTCAGTGTGGTTTTCGTCACCATCAGGTTTGTTATGGTGATCCTCCCCTCCTTGGTAAGTCTCTTGTTCATCTTGAGCCACAGTGGGGTTTGGGTCAGGGTTTGTTTTGACATCAGCATCACTGCGACCAGATTCCTGATGAGCCTCGTCTGCTATATTTACCACGCCGCTAGGTCCATCAAGTTCATCTGTTGCCTCATTACCAGATAAGCCGGCGTCATGAGATGCAGCAATTCCATCACGTGCACTGGACTGATCATCCTGAGATTCCCGTGGCAACTCATCACCAGATTCTTGATGACTACCGGCAGCCTCTTCCGCAACCGGGTCTTCTTCATCATAATCAGCCCACAGGTGGATCTGAGATAGACCCTTGCCTTCTTTGGCAGCGAAGTCCAGGTTGGCCAGTTCATGATGAATAGCTGCTTTGCTGGAGAGGCTAAGATACAGAGCGTCCGGCTCGTGGATGCCGTCGTTATGACAAAGACGAAGGTAAATATCCAAGATCTGGTGCAAAGTGATTCTGGATGTATAAGACGAGTCCTAGAATGTGAGTTAGCACGTTGTGACCAATGTTGCGGGTGAGAGTGTAACGTACCTCTGTTATTTGAATACCAAGAGAATCGATATCAATAACGAGAGTTTCATGCTCGGCAATATTATCCAGAAGCACCTCACGAAGAGAGCTGAATAATCTGCCAACGTTGTCATAGGCCACATCTTCGTCATGAAGGAAGAATGTTTCGGCTGAATCACCTTCCAAAGGCGGAAAGAGGGAGATCTCATTATCCTGGTAAATGACCTTGACTGTGTGAAGAGATTCTTCATCATGAGTATTCTCATGTTCTAATTCATTCGAAACATAAGTCTCAGCTTGCTCAACAGTGGCAGGCTCTGCCTTCGGGGAAGAGGCCTTGGGATCCTCTAAATTCTCAACCGAGTGATCGGGAGTGTGATGCTCTTGGGCGGCCGGAATCATACTCTCCGCGGTTTCATTAGTCTGCTCACCGAGCTTGTTGTTGTTGTCATTGTCGGCAACAGGTTCAGCGCTCTCAAGGGGCTGGGCTTGTTCATGCTCAATATTTTCGGCCGGAATCGTTTCTTGCACGATGTCTTGTACCTCAATGGTAGGCTCTTGCTCTTGCTGTTCACTCTCTACAGGAATGGCCACCGGGGGTTGAGGCTGAGCCTCTTGACTGTCTGTGGCCGCTTCCGGACCAACCTGGATCGGCTCGTTGTTCTCAATAGCTGGGGTCGCAATACTTGGTGTACCTTCAATATTGATGGCGGGTACAGCAACATCGGTGGTTTCAACATCATCACCCTCCAGCATATCTGCCTCGTAGGTATCATCGTCGTACTGGACCTCAATGTCGTGATCTTCATCGGCTAGGTTGTCCGCATCGACCATAGATCCTTCCGAGGGTTCATCGACCATGTCGGCATCGTCTGTCGCATCATTCTGGAATAAAGAGGGCTGGGAGGTGTTGGGGAAATCATCTGCGCCCATCATGTCACTGTCCATGTTGGATACATGGTCCTCCATAAGGTCGATATCGATATCAAAATCATCGGCCTGACCTTGGTAGGGCGAAGCCATCTCAAGATCCTCCCCAGCAGGAACCTCCATGCCGGAAGGAAGAAGGGAAGATGTCGTTGTCATTACAAAACGCGTGAAAAAGTGAAGTGACGGATCGTGTCGCGAGAATCGGGGGTGCGGCGTTTAGAGTGTAAAGGTCATAGGGAGACTAGAAAATGGGGGAAAAAGTCGAAGGGGTTGAGAAAGTTCACCTAAGTTTCAGATCACGAAGTGAAACATGAAAATCAGAAGCAAAAGGATGGGCAGGCGAAGAATGTTGGATACAAAGGGAAAGAAAAAAAGAAGTCGCTCACTGCCTGGCGACTAAGCGAAGGGGGAAGCGGTGAGCACGGACCAGGCAGTGAAAGAGAACAGAGTAGCTTGCTGATGATCTAACTAAACACCAAACAGGGGCGTCGTGAATTTGAATTCACTCCGAACACCACTACTTCAAAGTCACGTATCGCATTTCCTGTTCCTTAAGAGTACTCTCTCTACAATTACACAATGGTAAGCTAGATACTTACCCCTTTCTGCCCAATCAACTCCCTCCCCGCAATGACCTGAACTGACCAGTCCTACTCTCCCAACAGGTCGTTCTCGCAGCGTCGATATGCACTCGCGGAGGCAAAGCTGTACTCTCGCGCCAATTCCGCGAAATTCCCCGGTCGCGCATTGAGGCTCTTCTCGCCTCGTTTCCCAAGCTGGCGGACTCGGGCACCCAACACACCACCGTCGAGCAAGACAACGTGCGCTTCGTCTACCAGCCATTGGATGAGCTGTACATTATCTTGATCACCAACCGCCAATCCAACATCCTCCAAGACATTGATAGCCTGCACCTTTTTGCTCAGGTTACCACCAGCATTTGCAAGAGCCTAGACGAGCGCGAGATCTTGCGCAATTCCTTCGAGTTGTTGAGCGCATTCGATGAGTTGGTGACACTGGGTTACCGGGAGAATTTGTCCTTGTCCCAGATCAAGACCTTCCTGGAGATGGAGAGTCACGAAGAGAGAATCCAGGAGATTATTGAGCGGGTATGTTTCGAATCTGACGACGCCGCCGACTACGGACTGACATCAGTGAATAGAACAAGGAATTGGAGGCCAGCGAGGAGCGGAAGCGGAAGGCGAAGCAACTGGAGATGCAGCGCAAGGAAGCTGCTCGTTCAGGCCGTAGCACAGCCCCGCGGACCCCTTCTTATCCCGTCTACACCCCCCTCCCGCCCATCAGTGCCGGATACATATGATTCTTATGAGGCGGAGAAGAAGAAGACTTTCGCCAAGTATGTTTTGCCTTCATGCAGGAGGTTTACTTTGGACATAAATACTAACAATTTGAATCTTTAGGCCTCTCCCAACCCGTGGCAAGGGTATGCAACTCGGCAAGAAGTCGAAGGCCACCGATATTTACGAGAAGGTCAGAGGTGATATGGGTCCCGAGCCCGAGGAGGATAGCCCCCTGGTTACACCACAAGTGTCTACCCCAGTGCAGGAATCCGCTTCTGCCCGCGAATCCCTTACAGCGGACCGTGAGCCCGTTCACATGACCATTGCCGAGACTATTTCCGCAACTCTTACCCGCGATGGTGCCCTTAAGGAATTCGAAGTCAAGGGTGACCTTCAGCTCCGCATCTCGGACCCGGCTTTCACAAAATTGCGCCTCGATTTACAGGCCAGCCCCACCCATGGTGCCCAATTCAGAACCCACCCCAATGTGGACAAGGCCCTCTTCACTAGCTCCTCCATAATCCAACTCAAGGACACCTCGAAGCGGTTCCCCACCAACAACGCGATTGGCGTTCTGCGGTGGCGCGTGGCTAGCTCGGCTGACAATACCGATGTTCTCCCCATCACATTCACCGTTTGGGTTAACAAGGGCTCCGACTCAACTACTGTGACTGTGGAGTACGAGCTTACCGGCAGCGACAGCCTGCGTGATGTTGTTGTCACCATTCCATACGGTGACTCGGAGCCTGCAGTCGCCAGCTTTGATGCTGTATACGAGGTCTCGGGTGACAGCCTTGACTGGAACCTTGGTGCTGTTGACGAGTCGAACCCCACTGGTAGCTTCGAGTTCGAGACTACTGACGGTGATGAAGATCAGTTCTTCCCCATGAGCGTTCGATTCACAAAGTCTAAGCCATTCGTGGACGTCGATGTCACCGACGTGTCTTTGCTGGAGATGGAGGGTGAGAGTGCCGGCTTCTCCAAGGATGTCCGCAGTGTTGCGGAGAAATTCGTGATTGTGTGATGCGAGGAGTGCATTGTATAGAGTCGGATACTAATGACGTTCGGATTGTGGTTCCCTGCCATTTTGCTTCTAAGATCGTGTTCAAAGCCCATTTTATTGTTCTCAAGACCCTTGGCTAAGGCCGTGTCCTATTTCTACACAAAATTGACACATTTAACTAGACTTTCACGTTGACTTCCGTGATCTTTTGGTCCATAACATCCCCGTAACTCAATCGCTATCCGCAGTGATGGCCTATTCGATCATTACCGCGTAATTCACGACGTCAATATTATGAACATTCGGATCCTCTGGGTTTCCAAATACACAGAAAATCTCTCGATCGGGATACCCCTTCCCAACACTGAGTTAGTACATTTCCAGTACCTCGTCCTCCACCCACGGTCTACTAAAGTCAGCACCGAATCAGGCATGCTGAAGCCAAACACCAACCAGGGACATTAACAAGCTTCAACGCCACCTAGTAACGTCGGATTGACTTTCCTCCATGGTCTAGGCCATGACAGCTTCTTCGAGGGTAGCGCGAGCACTTTCCCTAACTAGAAAGACTCTATTATTCAAATCGATACAACCACGTCCGAAACAAGGGCAAGTCGCAATATTCCGTTCTTCGGTCTTTGCACAATATCTCTAAGAGCTGCTGGTCAAGCTGTTTCTCCCAAAAGCGCTCGGACTTCAGAGCCTGTCGGTTTCAAAAACCGATAGACAGGTACCGCAACCAGTGGATAGATGCTGGGGGACGGATCTGATGGTCTGGCCAATATGTGGGCACAATCAGATCGAAAGCCCTGGAATGCAACATGCGCCGTTATTTTGATGTCGATGGCAAATAGCGTGATCGAACTTTCGTGAAAAGACCTCAAATTCGCCTCATTGTTTATTGGTCCCTGAGGCGAATTGATGCTATAGACGCTTGTTTACATTGCTCGGTGGCTAAATTGACCGACTTTCGAGATGCTCCCGAGCTGTCCGTGTCATCGCTAGAAGATCAATCGCACACAGAGTTTGGATCATGTGTAGGAGACCCAAAGTAGTTCATTCCCAGTAGGTAGTGTACCATTCCTTCCATAGGACGGATCTTCCAACGTCTTTATAACCCCAGATACTCCCGCCATCTTGCCTCATTGCCATTTTGATGCTGGCAATGTCGGACTTCGCCATTGAAGACTCAAGGTGAGCAAATTGGCCCAATGAAGCTATTGACACCATGATGTGACATACTAATATGTCATCCATGTTACTTTAGAAAAGACGCCGGCATAGAATAATCTCTAATTTCTTCATGATGAGTAGCATTTATCTTCCATCATGGACGGAACAGCAGAGCCTATTCAAACTATCATGTGCCGATGCGGAAACGTGCAACCAATTTTCTAGCATGGTATGCAAGCTAAACAGGAACGTGGCTCAGAATCAATCTAATTCAACTGATCCAGGACACCCCCATCCCTTCCCTGCAAAGGGCAGACTCCGAGCTGGCAACTAAGAAAATGGCTATCCCACGGCTTGCTGAAGGAGCAGAGTCAGCATTTACCTCTCCGGGTAGATTTCATCGTCGACATGTCCGTCGAGCTTGCGAGTCATGCCGACAGCGAAAGACTAAATGCACTGGAGACAAATCTGGGTGCCGCAACTGCCGCGAGGCTGGCATCATCTGCTGCTATACAGATGGCAAGCGAGAGAAGTCTAAACGGTCCGTAGATATCTACGCTTATCTGTTACAGACGAAGCTGACCTACTATTCTTCATTGAACAGGCAACTAGCTAGCTTATCAGCCAAGGTACATGCTTACGAGGACGTTATTAAACGACTAAGTAGTCGATTCGGCGTCTCCGACGAACAGCTTGTTAACATTGCCTTGACAGCGGTAAGTGTCTTGATATCTCTAAATGAGTCCAACGTCTGTCTAACAAAAGAAAGGGCGCTGCTCCTGATCTTACATTGAACGGTGATGGAAATGGAGCTGGAGAACACAATGTCTCATGGGACTCAGAGCCCCCGCTATCTCGACCCTCTTCCACTGCTCCTCTAGATCTTGTCGATCATACAGAGGAAGATTTCAATAGAGATGAAACCGCTCGGGCAACCGGATTTATTGGCAAGAGCTCTGAGATCAATTGGCTTCAGAAGCTCAGCAAAGAGGTCAACAGTGAATGCGAAGCATGGTCTGCGAGTATGTCCAGTTCCGGCGATGACAACGGCTTGCCATCGCCCACCTTGACGCCTCGACCTGACAACCCTGTTGACGCCTTGATGGCGTCAGCAAACTTCTATCTCGATGACATGGATATTCCAGGGAAAGACCAAGTTGATGCCCATGCTGTTCCGTCACGGGAGACTGCTACAAAGCTTCTTAATGCTTATCTTAGCTCGGTGCATCCGTCTTTCCCAATCATTGGCGTTTCTACCTTTGTTTCTCAGTTTCAAGTCTTTTTCAGTCAACCGACGTTGAAACCTGGGGATAAGTGGCTGGCTATACTCAATCTGATCTTCGCTGCGGCAGCGAAATATGGACAGTTGACAAATGCAGACTGGAAAGAAGGGGAAGATGATCATGAGCTTTACTTTGCACGAGCAAGAGCTTTGAGCTTGGAAGACCAGCTTCTGCACCACCCTGATCTGCAACAGCTGCAAGTTGAAGGTCTTGCTTGCTTTTACATGATATCGTCGGGACATATTAACCGGTATCTCAATCTCTCATAGCCCCGATTTGAAGCTTCGTACTGATAGCCGTCTCAGCGCATGGAAATTGTCTGGAAGTGCGGTTCGAGGAGCATTGGCACTTGGTCTACATTTACGCAACGTGGGTTCCTGCACCTCTGATACATCCAAAGAGATCCGCTATCGCGTTTGGTGGTCTCTGTACAATGTCGACCATCTCCTTTCTGTCATGACCGGGCGTCCGTCCTGCATCGTTGATAACTGCTGCACCACGCCTCTTCCCGTGCCCTTCGATGAAAGTGACTTCCAGAGAGAGGAGGTCGCGCAATTGATCAGCACCACGGGACGGGCTGCACTAAGCCCCATGGACAGGATGTCTCTCAGTAATAGCGCGGCCAGCCTGGAGTCTACCGCCGATTCGGACACCAACGACACGCCCATGGAGACCGACACAAAGATGAGTCGAGCAGAGTATCTTAAGAGCTTACCGCCGTGTGTCTCGTTGCACTTCTTGCAATTGACATCTCTCAACACTATAGCCAAGCGGATGACGGTGAAACTATACAGCCCCGAGGCACTACAGTCACCATGGGCCAGTACCCAATTTGCAATCCAGAGTCTAATGCTGGAGATTGATTCCTGGTTCATGAATCTTCCGTCCGCGTATGATTTCACCTCAACGCAGACATCTCAGTGCCCGCTCGGTCAACGAATGGGTCTCGCCTTTTTATTCTACAGTACCAAAATCGGTATCACACGTCCTTGTCTATGTCGACTCGACCCATCCCCAGCCGAGGGCGATAAAACCCATGAATTCTGCAGCAAGACAGCCGCAGAGTGTGTCGAGTCTGCATGCCACATGCTAACGCTATTCCCGGACACGCCTGACGCGGCACTACTGCATCGCATCTCTCCATGGTGGTGCACGCTCCACTACTTGATGCAAGCAGCCACGATCCTGCTACTGGAACTCGCTTATCGGGCCCAACATGTCCCCGAGAAAGCAATCATGGTATCTAAGGCAGCTAAAAAGGCACTGGACTGGCTGTCAACGCTATCCAATTCAAACATGGCCTCCGAACGGGCCTGGAAGCTCTGTAACGGCTTCCTTCGACGACTAGTACCCCATGTCGGCATTGACGTCGACGACTTCTCGGGCAGCGAGAATGAAGAATCATCCGCTACCTCTCTTCTCGACGCAACAGATCTCGCAGATGCCGCCGCTTTTGAAGGAGATCAAACGGTGCAAGACATTGCCTTCGACCCATCCGTATCTCTACCAATTGCTGATGCTTCAGCCGCTGCGGAAATAGCTGCGGAGATGGACTCCCTTGCATGTTCGCCAATGGACCAGGCTGGTACTCCACTTGCCATGCCCGTGTCTTGTAATCTCGAGCCAGATTTACTGGAGTTCATCAAGCCAGAGAAATCTATTTCTGGTAGAAGTCCCTACGACAATTACTTCCCCTATGATCCTGCGACAGGCCAGATTACGGGCTCTTTCTTCCCGACTGGACCGAATTTGGACTTCGATCTAGGATATACCTGGCCTGATCCTGTCTGCTGAATTATTTGTTTCCTCACTTCATATATCATTTCCACGCTGATGGTGATTGACGAGAAAGGAGTCGAATAGAAGGTTATCGCTGTCGCTCAAATTGTCATATGCTGGAATTATGCTGGTTTGTGATTTCTTGTGATTCATTTTGATATTGTATCAAATCATGAAACCATGCATTCCAATAATTGAACGGAAGGGAAAAGTTCGTCTTTCATGCGAAGATTACTCAGAATGACAAGAATGTACTGCTGTCCCTACACACTTTGTTCAATACAGCTCTATGAATTTCTTTTTCGTAATACTCGAATATGTACAGGAAGCAGCCAGTAATTTTCAACCCACAAATGTTTATTTCCAGGGTAAGCAGACTCCAGGAACCGCCCCGCGAGCCATGAAAGCCATGTAAGCCACCCGTGACGAAACCTTGGGCGGAAATGTGAGAAATCTAGACCGGTCTTTTCTTCATATTTCTTCATATGTCAAGGGACATCATCATAACATCATTTCAAGTCGAATTGGCATAAGAGTGAAGGAAAGAGCCGCAAATGACGTTACACCGCGTAATAGGCGAGAATCGGAAACTTGATTCCACAGTTCAACACAAACTGGGCTTACGCCTCCCAGTTACGTTTATGTGCGGTGAACAAAAGCCTGGCATCTCTGTTCGCAGCGGGGAGAATACGATGAGGCCCCTTTTCCGAATCATGGACGGCATAAATCAAAGATTGTCGAATATCGACGCAGTAGGCTCTTTGTGCAGTTTTCCATTCGGTTGCTCGGCGAGTAAATGCATCAAACCATCTCCCATAGTCAAGCCCAATAAGGCTTTTGGGGTTCAAAAGCAAATTCTCAATGGAAGGAATAATTGGGACGATTCGGCGTTTGATGCCACAGCTTCCATGATTGGCATCCACCTGATAGTCAGGGAACTCTTTCAGAGTCGTAAGTATGGCAATGATATCAGACAAATCAAAGAGATCTGATTGGTTTCCTTGCCCGTCTTCACCTTGACTTCCGGGATCAGTATTGAACTCAGGATCTATTAGATTTGACCCAATGAAGACCGTTTTGCTGCGCATGGCAAAGAAACGCATGAGCTGACCGGCTTGGAATATATCGCATTCGCTTCCATTCGCAAGTCCTGCTCTACATTGGAAATGACGCTTGTGAGATGTAGCAAACGCCATGGCTATTGATCTTTGAGCCGGTACAGAGGGTAGGGGGTTGGTATCCTCCAATACGCCATAAGCACGGAGGAAATGTGCTTGTAAATCTGTGATTGTTGACATGATACAACGCCGCCTGTAATACAGCTCCTCTGTAAAGAATCACAAGAGTCAGTAATTTTATAGGATACGGGAGCAAGAAAGTTATCATGGTACCTTCGATTTTATCGGGTAGATACTGCCATAGCAGAAACTCGCGATCTGGAAGGTGTGGCCCATTATGCCAGTACTTAGAGCCAAGCAGAATGAGTGTATGGGTCATGACTCTAGTGACATCGTAGTCTTTAAGAACCTTGGATATCAGGGCGATCTGTCGCAGGCGATCTTCATTTATCTTCAGGAGTGCAGTGCTAAATGAACATAGAGAGGATCTCCCTTTCTTGCCGTATTGATAACCAACCGAACGAAGGGCCGACTCAATGACGTCTGGGGCATTGAAGGAATCAGCGACTTGAATAAGTCTTGCAATGACTGACGGCGGCTCAAGTTTTAAGGCATTGTTGAAGAGGTTTCTGACAGAGTCATCCATCGATTCCAGACAGAGAATCTTCAAAAAAAGGCCAAGGACGTCTGCACCATAAAGACTAGTGGTAGAGTTTGCAGTAATTCCAACCACGGGCAGAGTCACTTGAGCTGGACTATCCTTGAGGATCAGCGCTGGTTTCGACTCAGTGCTAGTTTCGATGTATTTTAATTGCTGTGCAAGATTGACCCCCTCAGAGAACTTATTCAAATCGAGCAAAGCTCTGAAGTAACTGCAGTTCCGAACGAGCATATCACGCGAGACTTGCCAGAACACACTGCCCTTCGCTAGAATTGTATCGGCATATTCAATGATCAAATCACCATTGGGAGAAATGATTATCGGGGAGATTGCACTGCTCTCGGCATCCTCTGAGCCTGCGGGGATCACCCCCGATGCGTTCAACCCATGGTCTATCGCCAGCGAAGACTTCCAGGGGCCAGCAGCCTTTGGCGGAATCTGTGAGAATGAACCTGGGGATTTTGATGTCATTGCTATTCAGATCCTGACCAAGATCTTCAGTCAAGGATAATGCAGAATGGCGATGGGTGCGATCGATAATCAGAAAAAATGAACATTAGACATGGGACACGCTATAGGAGGAAACAAAAGAAAAGAAATCAGTGGACGCGTTGAAGTAAGTACACATGGTTCTGGATAGTCACTTAGCACAGTGGCGCACGGGCCATGATCTGGTGTTCCACGTGATGCCCATATATCCGGTACAGTGTTCTTCCGATCCGATATCGTTTCGAGGCTGATAGACACCTGGACTCTCAGGTGTCAATTATATCAACTCCTTATACCCTTCACCCCGTGACAAGAGCCTATACATGAACAGCCAATAATCTTCAGTCGTAACTGAACCAAAAGTTTTTCCTTGTCTGGATCAAGGACCTGGCTGATCACATTGAGGGTTTGGGAGCGCTTTTAGTGCTGCAATTGTAAGAACGAGCTATCGAAACTAACTGATTTAGAACATTGATCAACCTCTGAGACATACAGATAATTTGTATCACTTTGCCTCATTGTCTTGAGTGTTAGCATGTTCTAAAGCTCCAATAACGCGCTAATTAAGACTTGGGTTTGTTGGTTTTTCACGTATATGCGGCCGCACGCCCCACTACGGCAAGAGAAGGTAAGTGGCTGCGGCCACGGCGGCCGCTTTACTATCCCCGAAATCGAATGGTTGATTCCACCCCTTGTTAACTAAATGCCGCCTCTTGATTACCAAAAAATTTCGCTGTACAAAAAACCTATATAAGCTTGGTGGTCCCTGTTGCAATTTATTTTCCTATCATATCGCTCTCATCCCATATTCTTTCGCAAGTCTCGAGCCTTCAGCATGCATATTATCCTTACAGGGGCAACGGGTCTCGTCGGATCCGCTGTTCTCCATGCTATGATCAAGAACCCGGGGATTGACAAGATCTCAATCCTTAGTCGTCGGCCTGTGCCTATGGTGCAAGGAAGTAGCGATGGTCGAATCAACGTGGTCATTGCTGAAGACTTTTCAAAATTTGATAGCAAAGTGCTAAGCCAATTGAATGGAGCAACTGGATGCGTGTGGGCTATGGGGGTTAGCCAGAATGATGTGAACAAAGAGTAAGTTCTATGCACAATGCGAGTTAGTCATAGCCTAATGTTTGAACAGAGATTACGTTCGCATCACAAAGACCATGACCCTTTCCGCAGCTCGAGACTTTGAAAGTCTAGCTCCTCCATCTGAGAACTTCAACTTTGTCTATGTCTCAGGAGAAGGCGCAACTCACAACCCGGGTTTTGCCACACCAATCTTTGGCCGAGTGAAAGGCGAAACCGAACTTGCCCTCGCCAAGATGCAAGAGGAATCACCTCGTTTCCATGCTATCTCTATGCGTCCTGCATTCGTTGACTTCGCCGCACATGATGAGATCAAACCCTGGATTCCGGCGCAAACTGGTCTAAGACAAGTCGTGTACGCCGGACTAGGGCCATTCATACGGTGTGTTTGGTCAGGAATGCAGAGCCCGACAAGACCATTGGGAACATTTTTGACGGGACTAGCTACTGGCGAGTTTGATGGGAAATTGTTCGGCTCGGGCATCGAGCTTGTTGGGAATTCACCCATTATAAGTAACGTCGGTTTTCGACGACTGATGGGCTTGGGTAGTGCACAAAAATAGGATAGAATTTAATGAATCTGCTTTCGATGTTTCAGAAACCACTCTCTGTATGAAGTATATTCACGGAAAGCTCTGCAATAAGAAGCCTGTCAGTTATCTCGGCTTAATTACTTGCCTTACTATCACAAGGGCACCTAGAAGTGAGAAATATGACATAGCGGGTGCACAAAGGGGCAAGTCCCAAAGTCAGTTCCGGAGTTAGGGGATTAACTGTCAGCGCCGCATAAAACCTTAAATGCGCTGACGCAGAAAAGTGGAGAAGCGGCCGCTCCGGCCGCTCCATCTTGGACCGCCCATCATTCGCCAATCCCTATCCATTCCATCTTTTATCTCTAATGGAACATTATGGATGAAAATTGGCACGCAGAAACGGCCGCTCGAGCGTGCGCTTGGTGCAAGAAGAACAAGCGTCGCTGCGACAAAGGTCTCCCCAGCTGCTCACTATGTAAAAGGTACGCGTCGACCAACCGCTAGCTGAAAATATATATCGATAGAAAGAACTCGAGATCACTGAATCCAGACTGGTGGACTATTCAATAGGATGGGACGAGAATGTGACTATTCTGATCACTCGCCCAAAGATTCCCAGGCCAGGATTCAAGAGTTGGAAGAACTCGTTGCCCGGCTCATGGCGCAGAGCCGGACACCGTCATCCACTACAAGCTACGAGTCAGCGCTGACGACCCGCACGAGTGATGATGCCCCTTCGCACAAGTCCTTTCTACGATCAATATTTCTGGATGCGGATATCTCAGAGTTCCTCAGTGCACCAGTCATCACTTCTGACGCTCCCATTCCCAGGGAAGTTTCTGATGTTCTCGGGTCCCGTTCTGACATTGATATGATGATATCCCAGTATTATGGCAATTCTGATGCCTGGATGCCCATTATAAATCGATCGAGGCTGGAGAGGCTTCTTGATATGGCTTCAAGGGAAATGAGATCCGATCTGGCGCTACTATTACTTTCTATGCGGCTCATTCAGCAAGTGCCGAGCTACGACGATGCAGAGCGATTGCCAATATACTTGGCCACTAAGCGGTTTTGCTTCGCGTTGGAGATGGCCGGCACATATTCGTTGCTGAAACTACAAGCCTGCTTGCTGATTGCTGTCTATGAATTGGGTCATGCTATCCTTCCTGCTGCCTATACGTCGGTTGGCGCCTGTGCTAGACAAGGAATCTCCCTGGGCATTCATAATAAAAATGCTCCGCAGATTCTCAAGAAGCCCCGCAATTGGCTGGATTGGGAAGAGAGACAGAGGGTGTGGTGGTTTATCATTATACTTGACAGGTCTGCAAACACTTCCGCATTTTGGAGCACCCTACTCACTGAAACCTCAAGATATGTTACAGCCGGCGGAGACAATCGACCATTGTGTACGGAAGATCAACCGAACGATGCCTTCATTCCGGCGGATGAGATGGCTTGGGCCAGAGGTGTATGTTCATTTATTCTTCCCACCCTTCTTCCATGGTTCATATACATCCGGATACTTTGTTTAACGCATCGATAGGAAATGGTTCCCCCTGAAAGACTGTTCCTCTCTACCCCGACCAGTGTACCAGTCAGTCCTTTCGCACGCATGGCACAAGCGTCTAATTTACTCGGACGCACGATTAGACACTGCAATGACGAGAAACTTGAAGCAAAATTTGTTCTGGAAGACGTAGAGCTACTAAGTCAAACCACGACATCACTTCTCCTTCTGTTGACCGACAACTCAGAGATGACAGGAGACTTCAATGTCGCAGCAGCACTCTGCTTGAGGTGAGAACCCACACCAGCTCTTCTCTATTGACCATGACTGACAAATATCTACTAGTTCCCTCATGAAAGTCAGCGACTTCCACAGCTGCGACTCATTCCCAGAGGGCAAGCAGCCCGAGGGAGATGCCATACCAATATACCGTGAATGCACAGCACGGGCACTTACCATGCTAC
Organism: Penicillium frequentans; assembly: GCA_028828275.1. Lineage (NCBI taxonomy): Eukaryota > Fungi > Ascomycota > Eurotiomycetes > Eurotiales > Aspergillaceae > Penicillium > Penicillium frequentans. The sequence goes on from JAQIZY010000012.1 coordinate 940,195, forward strand.
GGAATACCGCTTGCCAAATCGTACACTTTGTCGAGATATTGGAACAGCGCTTCTCAGATTCTATCGACTCAGTTTCACCACTAGTACTTCATTGTATCTATAGAGCGTGTGCGGCGTTAGCATGGATGGCCTTGGAAAAGAATGATGGTCAATATTCTACAGGGAAAGATATATGTGCACGCATGCTTCGTCGAGCGAATGTTCGATGGAAAGCTGCAGGTACGTGCCATCTCCAGAAACTCATACATCTACTTTTGGGGCATTCACTGACTTTATGATGACTATAGGTACTTATTTGGAAATCCTTGAGGCTTTGGAGAGGGAATTAGAACAACACATTTTCTGAAACCTGCTCTCGTGAGTTTCCCTGTCAAAGCATATGACTTTACTAGATATAATAAAAAATGCAATGATAATGCTTTCCTACAACCTTACTTAATACTAAGACTAGTTATTAGGGGGCGCATAGGGAGAAGAGGGGGTGCGGACTCCATTATGCGCCTGATAAGACAAGAAAAAAGAAATCATAGTCATTTGGCAAGGATATAAGTTAGATGTATATCCTTGTATCACTCGCACGGTGCATGTAATTGGTAAGAATTTTCGTTTCATGGTCATTTTTGTGGCTTTCTGATATCTAATTCCCAATAGTGTTTTAGAACACAGGCCAGGGCGCTACTGTCTCACTTATGGAGCACAGCTATGTTTACCGCTCGGGCCACGGTGTTTAAATTGCCAAGAAGTGAGAAATGACGTTGTTTTCTGTTTCCCACAATTAGGCACCGTCGATCACAATATTAGGGCGAGAACAATATTAGCAACATCCTTGGATTCATGGCCCACATTGGCAGTCTCTCATGCGACTAGCGTGATGCGTGATGGAATTTGACTATACGGGAATAGCGCCGATCACTTGAGATATGCAATCTAGACCGTCATGCGCAGGGATCCCTGCATGCAGCTCGTTTATACCTACCTCATTTGGATCCATCCCAAGGTTGACCGACTGTAACAATGTGAAGGTTGGCTATATATGCCGATTATATGCCTGAATCAAATCTTGCTTGTGTCACTTAAAGTACTTGAATATACTTTCAGACGCATCTGTTACGTTTTAATGAGTACAAGTAATCCATCACTTCGATGTTCCATTTATTGCCAACCTATGGGGAATAGGTACGTGATGAAAGTTTGCCACAAGCCCGCCTTCCTAGGTATCATGCGCACTCTCCAGTAACGACTTGTCGAAGTGCTTCCAAGGGCTGACATTAGCATATGAAGGCTTTTGTACCAAACGCCCCATCTCTATTTGAAAATAAGAATAAAAATACAATGCACATGTGATGAGGTTTCACGTGATTCATTATTGACAGGACGTTAAGGGCATTGAAGATCGGCAAAGTAGCCGGGCGCACTCAGGGAAGAATGACAACGGGCACCTGGAAGATCTCAGGACTGGGTTGATCATTGTTTTCCTGGGATGCACTTTCTTTTTGTTTGCGACTGGCTTCTCGCATCTTCATGGCGCGCTCCATTATGAAGAACAACCTCGCGACGCTCTCAGACTGCGAGTCTGTGTCGAGAGTCTCTTTATAATCGTCCTGATAGTCACAGATGAGCTCTGGGGGCAAGAGAGAGAATAATGCGAGAGTGATATCCTGGTCCATGTAAGGGGAGTTATTGAGTAGATTGTCACCACCCTCCTCGTTTCGAATGCCATGACCATCTTCATAGGCAAGTTCTAGCAGATTATTGCCACAGTAATTGGGGAAGAATGGCTCGCTGGTGACAAATCCAGCCACGAAATCCGAGTTGGCGCATGCAGCAGCTATTGTGCTTTGACGGAACTCGTGTGTGAAAGCGGTATCGACGGAACATGGGAGGAAGAGGGTCATGCCACGGGCGAGGAGAGGTGGAGGAGGGATGCCCTCATCTGTTTCAACATGAGGCTGCATTGTGACAGATTCGGTAACGGAGATGGTCGATAGCTTGCGCAATGCGTAGCCCACATTGTTCTCCATAAATTCGGGCCAGCCGTTTTTCGAAGGTGGAGACAAGGGAGCTTCTTCGTCCTCGGGGATCGATTCGTTGTCTGCGGAGATCTCGGTTTGAATGGTTTTGCTTGTCGCTGCGACGGCCGCGCGGGCGGCTTTGCGAAGGGATGGAATAAGAAGGTCCTTCTCTTGTTGGTCATAAGGCACTCCAGGCGCCCATGAAATAGCCAAGCCTGACCACTGAGCAGTCCTCAATAACCCACTGGTGTATTTGTGATGGATCAAGTCGGCTTGAACCTTGCGGGTCTCCATATTGGCTAATCCTCGTCCCATGAAATTGACCATCGAATTGAGAACCTGGCTCCCCTCCCACAGAATAAATCCATGTTTTTTGGCATAATGTGTGACCTGATCGATAGTGTGTTGACCCCAATCTTCGATGTTTTCGGCTTGAACTTGAAGAACCGCGATGTGGGGGCCGAGCTCCGAGGCCAGCTGGGCGAGCTGAGCCGTGGTTGAGATGGCATGGGAAGGGATGACGCAAACCGGTAGACCGAACGGCAGGCCCTTCTTTACCGTGGTCAACAGCTGAACATAATCCAGGATTGGATTGCCCGTGGAATCACTCATATTTGGATAAATCACGGGATGCGGGGGTGAAAGGAGAGAAAAGGGAGAGAATAAGAAAAGGGAAGGGGGAGAAAGGAACGAGAATATGGGCAGGTCCAGGTTTAATTATAAGGCAAGCTTAGGAAAATCCACAGCGGGGCTAAACAGGGCTCCACATGAACAAGTCAGGGCCATGTCAAATTGGAAATTGCGCCCCAAAGAGACAATGGCCCTTGTGGTCTTTTGGATTGGCTCTTTTTAGAAAAGAAAAGCGCAACTGGGGCCCTTGTTATTGCCACGGCATGGTTCATTGTTGTAGGTGGAGTCGCGGATAAGCGACCGGACAGGCCGACGGGATTGTGTTTCTAAAGCGCTTGTTTGTGTCCCCCCTCTTCCCTGCGCTGATGCACGAATAAGCGTTAGGAACCGGGCTCGCCCACTGGAAGGATTCACGCTATGCCATAGGCGTCGATCCGGCGGTGGAAACAGTACTGTTGGCTCTCACGATTGGATGGCGGCTGATACATCCATGTAGATTCGGCTGCGCGGATCGTCCCGTAGTAAAAGAGAGCAACAATCCCGTGTGATGGGGTTTGCAGTAAGGTGCAGGAACGACGGAGTACTCCGTGACTGGGCCTGAAAAACCTTGGGCTCTTCCAATCATGGAGATTTTTATTAAACCATCAAATTCTTTTGCTTTCTGACATGTGCGCCACTCGTACAGGCCATCAGTACCCGTATATCGGGGCCATTCCGTCCTCGAATACGCTAGTACGCGTGTCCCCCATCCTCTTTACTATATGTATGCCCTTGTTGGCCCCAGATTTGTGTCATCCAGACCATGAGGCTACGTGGAATTAACGTATTCGCCTCTTAGTCCGCTCGACTTTCAAATCTTAAGCGCTAGCAATACATTCAGGACCACGTCAATACTGCACATAGGAGGGGTAGTGTGACCGTATACATCAGATTTTCGAGGGGCTTGTGGCTTCATGGCTGACATAGCCTGCATAAGTGCATGAACCTATACCTCTTACGGACGGCCCCCTTAGTTTCCTATTGCACGCCAAGCTATTTCTTTCAAAATTGCGCCCTGACTTGATGATCTACACCCTTAATATCAACTTTTCATCCTCCTAAACGCTCTCATTAAGGTTCTGATATGCAAAGTGATCACCCTTTCCCGTTTATGCAACGCTCAAAGGCAATCCGAGGTGATAGGTAAGAGCTTGGCCCTCTGATCTCCGTGTTTAGCTTCTGACGGGTCTTATGCAGACAGAAAATTTGGTGATCTATACTCCACAATAGTGCCCAGGTGCTCAATTGTTGAATGTTAAAAGACTCTTGGGTCTACGGCGCCGGCAAAGAGCCATACCCGCGTTTAAGCTATCGACTTCAATATAACCAAGGACAAAACGAGGAAACTACACAATTCCCTGACCGATTCGGTCTTGAGTTGAGGGCCAACATAATATATAGTATTTAGGTATGGGTATTGGAAAGAACTAAATAGTTCCAAGGCGTAAGTGAAGTGATCGCCACTGACAAGTTTATTCCCCATACTTCTTGAGGCTGATACCAAGAAATATTGATGTAGTTCATGTTCAGAAGTAGACCAATATTTTCCTAAACAGGTAGTTCTATGCCCAGAACCTTCAAGGCAGATCTTTCCAGATCTAAATATGGAGATTTACCACCATGATCATACCTAAATTTCTAGAAAACCTTGAACTAACATATTTTTCAATAATTGATTCTTGCTCTCCTGCTAAGTAATAGTACTTGTGGCATACCCAGACGATCTAATTACATCAAAGATCGATACGAGATTGGTTGGTCAACCTAGGTGTGAATTCTGAAAATCCAGCGTAGGCAATGCAGCCGGCTAAGGGTCCTGGCTGAAGTCGCATTCAGGGCACTTTAATAACATATCAAATGTCCGAACTACTTCCTGTTCTCTCACATTGACAATAAATTTTGAATGCATTGCCTGATCCTCAGAAATGCCAGGAACCACGGAACTTGCCGGAGATTGTCTGATCGATTAATAGCCTGGGGTTGGGGCTTTTGTTTGGGTTAAATTCTGCCGAGGCGGTCCGATTGTCACGCCACGCCTCCCCTGAATAAAAGATCCCGCGGCCTCCGAAAAAAGATCACTCTTACAACGACCGCCACCGTCGTTCCTTCAACCCCCCAATCACCTAAATTACCCTATCAATTTGCTCGCATCCTGCTGTCATATTCACACTTTCGAACTTTCAACCCTCAAAATGCCAGGACGGGTTCTACCGACGTTTACGGCCGCCGAGGTCGAGGCGCATAACAACGCCAAATCTTGTTTCATCACCATCGGACGCAAGGTTTACGATGTCACGGATTTCGTGCAAGATCATCCCGGAGGCGGTGATTTGATCCTCGATTACGCAGGGAAGGATGTCTTGGAGATCATGAAGGACGAAATCTCCCACGAGCACAGTGAGGCGGCCTATGAAATTCTGGATGACTATCACGTCGGTTTCCTTGTTCCGAGCGGCTCGACTTCCAGCAAGGCCAAAGCGTCAGGGGTGGACGCTGGCGAGGTCGACCTCTCTTCGCCTGTTTACCAAACAACCGGAATGTCGCGAGAGGAAGACCTGTCGATCGAAACGGATTATTCGCAAGATTTCAAAACACACAAGTTCTTGGATCTCAACAAGCCCCTCTTTCCCCAGTTGTGGTACAGTACTTTCTCGAAAGAATTCTATCTGGAGCAGATCCACCGGCCTCGCCACTACAAGGGCGGCGAATCGGCCCCGCTCTTTGGTAACTTCTTGGAGCCTCTCAGCAAGACTTCATGGTATGTGGTGCCTATTGTCTGGCTGCCGCCCGTAGCCTATGGCGCTATGGTTGGAACGGCGGGTCTGGGTGACCCTCTTGCTGCTGCAGCATACTTCATTGGTGGTGTTTGTCTTTGGTCATTGATCGAATATCTCATGCACCGTTTCCTCTTCCATCTCGACAATTGGCTGCCAGATAACCGAGTCGGTCTGACTGCGCATTTCTTGCTTCACGGAATTCACCACTACCTTCCTATGGACAAGTACCGACTAGTCATGCCTCCAACCCTGTTCGTTGTCTTGGCTGCTCCCTTCTGGAAATTGGCCCATACTGTTTTCTTTTACAACTGGTTTGCGGCCTTACAAGTGTTCTGCGGCGGCGTCTTCGGATACATCTGCTATGACCTGACCCACTATTTCCTTCACCACCGCAAGTAAGTTTCTCAAACCCCACACATCTTTGCCAAATGAAATTGTGCTGACATTATTTAGTCTCCCTCTGCACTACAAGGAACTCAAGAAGTATCATCTTCAGCACCACTACGCAGATTTCGAGAATGGCTTTGGCGTTACCAGCCGTTTCTGGGATCGAGTATTCGGCACTGAGTTGGAGACCCCGTCTCCAAAGGGATCCAAGGCTCAGTAGAAAGCCGGTCCTGTACCTCAAGCCTTGCAACAAGTGGCCAGGCTTTCGCCTTCACGAATTCACGTCGAGTCAATTGCTCTGCGCGACCACACGGTCGGGAGCGTGTATATGTTTTGTCATGAACCCTGTTCTTGTACAGGTGACTTCCCTGGGCACAGAAAACACCCCAGAGGATGTCTACTGAGTTATTCTTTTGGTATCACTTATTAGTGCACCTTGTCAATTAATCATAATGAAATTCCCACTACATACCCTGACACTTTTTGTCTATAAAATATTCGAAAATCTTTGTTTCCCCTCACCAGCAACCTTCGTAGGTCATTTCATGTAATTATCAGTCCAAACCTCATCGCATCCGGAGGGTGGCGAACCTTCTGCCTGAGGCAATTATAAAACTTTAATAACCCACGTGACCCTGCCAAGTCCGCCTCCCCGTTCATTAACATCCCATCAAGTGAATATCTACCTTCCGTGCATTCAGTTCTCGGAGATCAATCTCAAACAAAAGCTTCATAACCCGAAACAAGGCTAGAAGCTAACACTTTCTTTCAAATTACACTCTCTTCGACCCAGTCCCAGAGTGACTGAACGCCCGTAACCCCGGCCCACTACACCGCAATCAACGACAGGCAATTCCCACGATGTCGGGACTCGACGTGGAGGCTCTTCTCGAGTCAACCGCTGCCCCCGCTGAGGCACCAATTAAGCAGGATGATAATGACGACCGCTCCCATGCTGACACTTCTGACCGCCGTGATCGCGATCGTTCTCGTGATAGACGCCGACGCCGAGAGCGCAGCCGCGACCGTCGCCGCGACCGAGATGTGGACGGCGATGAGGAGATGAAAAGCCCACACAGCGAACATGGCAGTGCTAACGGAAGCCATAGAAGCCGGAAGAGAAGCCGGAGCCGTGAGAGTGAGCGACGTCGCCCTCGTCGTGATCGTTACGATGAGCGTCGCTCTAGTGGCGACTTCTACCGTGGAGGACGCGCTCGTTCACGTTCACCCCATGATGATCGGCACTACCGTCCATCTCGACGAGAGCGTGAGGATGAACGGCGTCCCCGCCGTGATCGCGAGGGTGGACGTCGCAACACTCCTCGTCGGAGTCCCAGCAAGTCTCCCGAACCCAATGAGGATGAGCGAGACAAACGGACTATCTTTGTGCAGCAGCTTGCCGCGCGCCTACGGACGAAGGAGCTGATGGCCTTCTTTGAAAAGGTCGGCCCTGTTAAGGAGGCTCAAATTGTCAAGGACCGCGTCAGCGGACGATCCAAAGGGTATGTGCTTCCGTTCCCCCCTCCTCTGATCAGAACATCGGCTTACATGTGTTTAGTGTCGGCTATGTCGAATTTAAGAGCGAAGATTCCGTCCCCGGCGCCATTCAACTCACTGGCCAGAAACTCCTAGGCATTCCTATTATCGCACAGTTGACCGAGGCCGAGAAGAATCGCCAAGCCCGTAACCCGGAGGCCAGTTCAGGCCCTCAACACTCCGCGCCATTTCACAGACTTTATGTGGGTAATGTTCATTTCAGCATTACTGAGAATGACCTCCAGAATGTCTTCGAACCGTTTGGCGAACTTGAATTCGTGCAATTGCAGAAGGATGAGACTAGTCGAAGCAAAGGTTATGCATTTGTCCAGTAAGATATCCAACTCTTTTCCTTTCCTGTCGTTCAAGGCTTACAATTATTCAGGTTCCGTGACCCCAACCAAGCCCGTGACGCTCTAGAGAAAATGAACGGATTTGATCTTGCTGGTCGAGCCATTCGTGTTGGCCTTGGCAATGATAAGTTCACCCCGGATTCGAATTCAACTCGCCCACAGGGCCCTTCTGCCAGTCAAACAAATTTCCAGGGCTCTTCCTTCTCCGGCCACGGAGGCCGCGGTGTCCAGGCCGGCGGCTCGAACAACTTCGATCGTGCGGGTGGCCGCGAATCCGAGAAAGGCACCGGTGCCAGTGCCCTTGACGACACAGATGTTGCGGGAGTAAACTTCAACAACTACAGTAGGGACGCGTTGATGAGGAAACTTGCACGAACAGATGAACCCGAGCCTTCCGCCGACGAACAGCAGAAGGTGCTTCGACCCAAAACCGAGACTAGGCCGCTGCCGGTCAATGTGAACATGGCGAGTCGGTGTGTTATGCTTCGCAACATGTTTGACGCCGCCGAGTAAGTTATCTTTTCTTTCCCTCTGACGTGTCTACTTCAATTACTAACAATATCCACAGAGAAGAAGGAGAGGCCTGGATCAAAGAATTGGAGGATGACGTCCGCTCTGAGTGCGAAGAAAAATATGGTCACGTTGTTCACATCTCGCTAGATCCGAGCTCTCAAGGCGACATCTATCTGAAGTTCGACCGCGTTCAAGGCGGCGAGAACGCTATCAAAGGCTTGAATGGCCGTTTCTTTGGTGGCAGAACGATCACTGCCCAACCGGTCGTGGACGCCGTCTACAGCAGTTTGTTTTCGCGCACCAAGGCGATTTAATAGCCCTTCCACTCACACCCCCAAGGGTTCTACTCTGTATTCTCTAACATGGCACGTTTTTTCAGGCAGATCCCCTTTGGCGTCTTGTTTTTAGGCTCTCCGAATGATTCTGCTCCTGGTAGGTGCCAATCTTCACATTGTGTACTCTTGTCTTTTGGCCCGTCGCGATGGGCCATGCTACTTGAAATGATTTGTCTTTAGGAAGCGCATTTACCTGAAAATCGTGAGGTCCTGCTGGACGCTGCAATATGCATTGCTCATCTTTCACTGTTTGTTCTAATCGTTTACTCTGTCTTCTTTTACTGGTGTTCGTATCCCAGGCGTTGCATTTATTTTTATTATGTATGCCACGTAAGTCCAAATCGACATAGATTTCTCGGCATGCCGAGCACATTGAAACATAGCACGGTATAAAATGTTGGCGCCCGAATTTTAGAACCGAAATAACAGCCTTACCTTTGGTGGGTCCCCACCAAAGGTGATTAAGAAGGTGGCCTTATCACATGCCCGAATGTGACCAAAACGATAAGCCCTGCAAGTGTACTAGAGAAGCTAGCTCAAGCCTCTTGATCTGCCAAGTGTTGAAGAGGGGTTTATGGTCACATAAAAGATTGTTTAGCATGCAACATAGAACGTAGCTCCAGGCTTGGCAAGTTAACCTTGCGCGCGTGTCCCGGAGCCCCGGAGATAGTAAAGCTTAGATAAGCACAACTTTTATTTGGATTATCGCCCCTTATCCTAGTCGTTATCCTTGTTGTGTCTTCCTCCTCGATTCCCTAAATCCCTTGAATCCGACTACTTACATATCACAATGAGCGCCAGAACCCGACGGCAAAAAGCTGCCCTGGCTGTCAACGGGGAGGAGAGTGAGGAAGGCAATGGTGTTGCGACCACGCCATCCAAGCGCACACCCTCGAAGAAAAGGACTCGGTCTGCGGCGCGTGAAGGCCCGCGGGAGAACGTGTTTTTGTTCTGGCCTAACCTTATCGGTATGTTTTAGCTGCGCAGATGGTCCTCTGGGAAATAGAGTCTTGTTTGCTGACGTGGCTGTTCTCTCCCAGGGTACACCCGAATCATCCTTGCCTTCGCATCGCTCTACTACATGCCCCTCCACCCCCGGACATGTTCCATCTTGTATAGCGTGTCTTGTCTACTAGATGCACTGGACGGATATGCGGCACGATACTTTGACCAGTCCACCACCTTTGGTGCGGTGTTGGACATGGTGACAGATCGCTGTACTACATCCTGCTTGCTTGTCTTCTTGGGCTCCGCCTGGCCCCGGTGGGCTATTGTTTTCCAGGGTTTGATTTGCTTAGATCTGGCCAGTCACTACATGCACATGTACGCCACTCTGAGCATGGGTGGATCTAACCAGAGCCATAAGAAGATTGACTCCAGCCGAAGCTGGGTGCTGTACCAATACTACAACAGCAAGGTACGATGATCTGGTGTTTCCTCGTCCGCGGTTACCTTTTTCCCTCCGATGCTGACATCCACTCTACTTTAGGTCGTTCTCTTCATCTGCTGCGGCTTGAACGAGCTCTTCTTCATCGGCCTTTACTTGTTGTCTTTCTCTTCGCCCACCCTCTCTCCCTCCCTTCTGCAGCCGGTCCCCGATGCTCAGCCATTCTCCGCCCAGCCCGGAAACCCTGCGCACCCCCAGCCCGGCAGCCTGTTCGCCAGCCCGTGGAGTGCCGGCGCTCTTGAGCTGGCCCGTGCGAACAAGATTGATAGCTTCTGGCCTTGGGTCATCACCGGCGTCGCGGCCCCTGTCATGGCGTTCAAGCAGTTTGTCAACATCGTCCAGATGGTTAATGCCAGCAAGTGGATGGCCGAGGGTGACCTTGAGGCTCGTCGCAACCGCAAGAGAAACTAAGCTTGTCTAAGCGGTGTCTTTGAGGTACAGCTTGTTCGTTTCCTATTGGCGTATAGCTAATGGAATAGCTCCCTCTTTGGCTTATCTATCTTTACGCCCACTCTCGGGTCATGCATATCTTGGGAGCTTGGGTCTGTGATTTACGGGGCCTTGGCAACGACAGCACTGGCAGCTGTCGCCTTGGCTTCCACATGAGGTTTGGTTTGGTGGTTCGAATCCTTTTTGTAGGCGTCTTGGGCAGGATCAACGCGGTCCTCAGGAATGGTCTGGATTCTGGATTCTGGAACCTTGTACAGTACATCCAGGGTTGTGTTCTTTCTTTTTCTTTTTTTTTCTTGCTTGCCTACGCATCCCTGTCTTCAAACGTGTCTTTTCCCATCTTCGCATTTTCTGCTTTTCTTTACCTTGATATTCTTAATGCAACTTTTATACATCATTTAATGCATGTGCGTGATACCTGAGAGATAGAGTAATCTAGCCCGTTGATAGCCGGATAAAGAAAACAAGCAACTTCCCGCAAACCGAGATGTGGATAGTGATGTAGCGTTGCAAAGTGTGGGCTGCAGGTCGCCGATCTCGGAGTTGGCGGGGTCGACTTCACCCGCATCCCACCTTTTTTAAAGCTCCCCTTCGAACCAATTGAGTGCTCTCCTATTAACAATTTTTAAATCTATCTCAAAATGCCTGCCTTCAACGTCGTTGTTTTCGGTGGTGACCACTGTGGTCCCGATGTAAGTGGCTCATTGTCCTGTCTCCTACATGGATCCTCTACCGGACTAAGCATTGAGATCAAACGACTAACGGAGCTGAAAACAAAAGGTCACCGCTGAGGCTGTTAAGGTAAGAAAAGCCTGCTCGATCTTCATGTTACACGCCAATTTGATTTCTAATCCCTTATCTAGATCCTCCGCGTGATCGAGAAGAACCGTGATGTCACCTTTAACTTGCAGGACCACCTGCTCGGCGGCGTGAGTATACCCGAAAAGAATTAATGATAACCTCCACAACTAACCGAGACAGGCCTCCATTGACGCTGCCGGCACTCCCCTGACCGACGAGGCTCTCAACGCCGCTAAGAACGCCGATGCCGTCCTCCTCGGTGCTATTGGTGGACCCGTACGTTCTCAACCATTTTCCAACCATCACTAAACGAAGACTGACAAGCTCTCCAAATCACAGAAATGGGGCACTGGCGCCGTCCGCCCTGAACAGGGTATCCTCCGTCTCCGCAAAGAGATGGGCACATTCGGTAACCTGCGTCCCTGCAACTTCGCCGCTCCCTCCCTCGTCGACAGCTCCCCCTCAAGGCTGACGTCTGCCGCGGCGTTGACTTCAACATCATTCGCGAGTTGACCGGCGGTATCTACTTCGGCGACCGCAAGGAGGACGATGGCTCCGGATACGCCATGGACACTGAGCCCTACTCCCGCGCTGAGATCGAGCGCATCACCCGTCTCGCTGCCAACCTTGCCCTGCAGCACAACCCCCCTCTCCCCGTCACCAGTCTGGATAAGGCCAACGTGCTCGCTACCAGCCGTTTGTGGCGTAAGGTTGTCACTGAGGTGATGGCCAATGAGTTCCCCCAGGTGCCCATTAGCCATCAGCTTATTGACTCTGCTGCTATGATTATGATCAAGAACCCCCGTCAGTTGAACGGTATTGTTGTTACTAGCAACCTGTTCGGTGATATTATTAGTGACGAGGCGAGTGTTATCCCTGGTTCGCTGGGTTTGCTGCCTAGTGCTTCTTTGACTGCTGTGCCTGATGGAAAGACCAAGGTCAACGGTATCTACGAGCCTATCCACGGTATGTATTCCTTTCTCTTGTGGCTTTTGCTATATTTTTCGAGTACTGATTGGTATTGCAGGTTCCGCTCCCGATATTGCTGGCAAGGGCATTGTTAACCCCGTTGCTGCTATCCTTTCCGTTGCCATGATGCTGCAGTACTCCTTCGGCATGTTCGATGATGCCAAGATCATTGAGAAGGCTGTTAGCAACGTCATTGAGGCTGGTGTTCGCACTGGTGATATTGGTGGCAAGGCTACCACCACTGAGGTTGGTGATGCTGTCGCCGCTGAGCTTGCTAAGCTGCTTCAGTAAATATAAGCGAAGTTGGCTTTGATTTGAAAAAATTCGGTATATGATATAATAAGTCTAGAAAAAATTGAATACCCTTTGGAGCTTCTAGATTAGAACTTTTGTTCCTTGTACTTGTGCTCGAGTGCTTTATTAGTTTGCATGTGTTCATGGCCAAGTTGTTTATAGAAGCAAGGGCTACGATACTGGAGAGAGTAATACGACTTATGCTGAATGAAAAGCAGATCAGGCTGGCTATGGTTACTACTCATCGAAAGCGAAATATCGCCTGGAATTGATTCATATGCTTCACGTCCTGGAATAGTAGTTCACATCCACCGTAAAAAAAAAACCTGGACTTGGGTATCTCGAAGCCAGAAAAACTCCTCATGTCAAAACCTAACGCCTCCGGATGCCTTAACTTCACTGATTATCGAATAATAGGCTCACCCATCCAATCCGGCTCGTCCAACCCAGACGCAGCCCCAAGTCGAGAAGTATCAAGATCCTCACCAGCCATACTCGCAATACGCGCATGGTGCGCCTCACCAGTGAAACCACCACGCAAAGATTGCCTTGCGCTGAAGCGGCGATGATTACGATGACCAGCATCAGCAGATGCAGACGGAGCAGCAGCCACACGCCTGCGACTCTCGTCGCAAGCGAAAACTTGGAATCCACGAACATGCGTATCTTTTCCGTTCTGATGGTTCTCCATTACGCGTACCTGAAGCACCATAGCCTTCAGCACATTCCCGCAGTAAGGATCCAGTTCATCGCCAATAGGATCCACGCCGTCAAGAGCTTCCGTGTCCGATGGTTCACTGTCATCATCGTGTTTCTGCGACTTACGACGGGCGTTCTTGGCTGCACGATCTTTTTGGTATAGGTTCTCTCGAACCCAGCCTCCGTTTCGTCCGCCTACACCTTCCAGATGCACATCGACCCAGCCGCAGGGTCCATCGCCTTCCCAGGTTGCGAACTCGACGAGATCGTTCCCGCCCATTCCTGCTAGGAATATCATTTTTGTAGGTGTGTAGCTCTCATCGAGCTCGAAGTCGAGGTAAACACGGATGCGAACAATAGCGACGAGTTTGAAGAAGTGTAGTGTCAATGTGTGCGGCTGGGGACCGTCTGATTGCCAGTACTGCTGGGGAGAGGGGTTTCGGAGGGCCGCGACGCCGCAGCCAGGTTTGGACGTAGAGACGGTCCAGGAAGCGAGGGATGAGATCTCGCGGAGGTTTGGTGGAACGGGCGATGGGGATCGTTCTACCACGGTTAGTTCATTTGAAGGACTTGTAGAGTCAAGGCGACTGGTCATGAGGAGAATTGGGGTCATCCATACCGTGATCCTGCATTTCTTCATCCCCTTCAAGTTGAGATTCCATAACCTCCTCGTCAATCTCCTCGCCATCCATGTCCCCCGTATCATCGATATCGTCCTCAAGATCTAAATCCTCGCCCACCATTCCATCGTCGTATTCGCTCAATTCCACGCCCTCCGCATTGTCGTCGTAATCCTCGTCGGCATCCTCAAATTCGTCCTCGACGTCGATCGACTCAGGAGGAGGCGGAGGTTGCTGAGCTCTTCCCCGCCCAAAAATATTGAAAGGATTTGGGTATCCTGATGGAGGCGCCATCACAGGCAACGGGTCCGGAGTTATCTCATGGGGACCAGAGGACGGATAGAGTCGGTGGGTTGGGTTTGTTGGGGTATGTCGCGCAGGAGGGGTTTGGAATTGCGTGCGGAGACTAGGGGCCGGCCCTTGCGGCAAATCATAGTTAGGCTGTCGCCTTAGGTGTGGCATGGTGAGAGGTCACATACGTCGGGAAACTTTGCGGCGAAAGCATGTTTACCTTGCACTCCCCGTTATGGCTTAGCGTCTACTCCACCCGATACACCAGATGGCTTTTATTTGGATGCGATTATATAGATTGATTGAGAAGGCAATACAATATTCTTTTGGAGATTGAGCTCAACAAAACTAAAAATTAACGTTGCCGAAAGTGTTCAGATATCGCTTGTAAGCGCTTTCAAGGGTTCATCACGTCAAAAACTGCAGGCAGGTAAGCTAGGAATTTCACCATTCACCACGCAAACAAGGAACTCACAGATGCTGCAGCTTGGAAAAAAGCTTTCATGAATGCATCGGCTTCATTCTCACCTATCCCGATACCCCAAGCAGTACAGGACGTGACATCTGAACATTTTACATATGTGACAACTGCTTTCTCCGACGTATACTTGTCTTTGCCGAGCTTGATGGCAGCATCGTATTCTATGACAGTAGTTTCATGCTCGAGTACCTTGATGACTAGACCAATCGAGTGCAGAACCTCATTCAGACAATCTGTCAGTCCGTCGCCAACCCCCTGGGTCCAAAAGATCTGCCCACAGACTTCAAGCTGGCCAGTCAACGCAGTGATGACCTCATGTCCACCTTTGGGTGAGGGATTCTCATGATCCATAATCTCATAGTCAGAAAGAGATATTTTTCGCCTCCTCGGTGTGGAGACAGTGGCAGTCTCCAGGCCACAATATTCCTTATCTGGGTCTATATAAGCTGCACGAAACATGCTTGCGGCCCTTTTAGGAGAGATAAGTCGCTCCACATGGTTGGAGCCACCGTATGTTCTATCGATGAATTCGGCTAGTAGGCCCTGAGGTGGACTGAGACTAAGCTCTTGTTGGATGATTTGTTGGATGTGTTGATAAATATTGGGTGAATAGATCTTGAGGACCGACATGGTGAGTTCTTAAAGAAAGGCAACGAAAGAGTACACCTGCATGGGTAGATAAGGAAGTTAGTGTCCTTTGAACATTCGATCGTATGCGATCTCGTTCCATTTATTTAACACATCGCATCTTTTCGTGAGACGTTCCAAGGATAAACAGTTTGCCATCGATGAAAATGTGTCGTTGATCAGCCTCGCATATACTATTTGCATGAGGGTTGTCCTACCCTCCCAATGTCAGAGTATGCGGCCTGTGATGAATGCGAAAGATCTGATCATTCAGGCAAAATAGTAATCGATTTTGGATGCTTGTCTACCAATCAATCAGGCATGAAAAAACCAGATTGACCCAAGTGCTCAGATTTGGACTTATCAGTGCAGATCTATGTGCACCACCCCGGAACGGGTAACACACTCGCTTGCGCTATTATGCTGAGATGATGGATTTCGAACCTCCATGCTAGTCGAATGCGTGGCAGTATGCGTGTGTGAAGCGATCGCCGACCAGAGTGGTCAAAGTGCAGGAATTGAATTCATGACACATAGTTGTGTTGATATGCTGGACAAGGTATAAAAAACCAAGACCAACTATTCTTTCCTGCTCATGATTTTTCAACAGCAATTTCCGCTAGAAGCATCAATAATTATCCGTTATACTCCATTTTTATAGATATTCCTACATCGGACTTCAATATGCACCTTGCAGAGGTATTGTCTAACTTTGGACCAGTTGTCTTTGAGAGGGATGAGCACCAACTGATATCTCTTCTGTAGTATCTCTTCCGTCGCATACATGAGGTCAACATCAGATCTGTATTCGGGGTACCCGGAGACTTTAATCTCACTGCTCTTGACTATGTCGAACAGTGTGGCCTGCAGTGGGTTGGCAACGTCAACGAACTCAATGCTGGTAAGTTAAAATAGACAATTATATCTGAACTCCACAAAGACCTGACACAATCCAAGGATATGCCGCCGATGGATATGCGCGTATCAAAGGAATGTCGGCCATCGTCACCACTCTTGGAGTTGGCGAGCTCTCTGCCTTGAATGCGATTGCAGGGGCCTCCGCCGAGCTCGTTCCCATTATCCATATTGTGGGATTCCCGTCAACCGCTATCCATGAAAAAAAGCTACCTGTCCACCATACCCTGGCAGATGGAGACTTCGAATTGTTCATGAAAATGAGCGAACGAATTTCCGCTGCTGCTGTCCTCTTGAAGGACCCTCTGGAAGCGACCAGAATGATCGATGAAACAATTACTGACTGCTACCGCTCCAGCAAGCCTGTATACATTGGGCTCCCAATGGATCTTGTGCAGGCCGAAATTGACACATCTCCGCTGGAAAAGCCGATGTTGCTGCGTCCTTTGCCAACCAATTCAACAGCCGCGGAAGAGACTGCCGTGAACAAAATTCGTGAGATTTTAATCAAGGCTGAGAGTCCAGTCATCATTGTCGACAGCCTTGCTGGCAGATATGAGGGTCTACATGTGACCAGAAGTTTTGTTGAGAAGTCCAACATACCGTGCTTTTCTTTCCCAATGGCGAAGGGAATAATCAACGAAAGCCTGCCGAATTTCCGTGGAATATACGCTGGCGATGTCTCCAATCCGGGTGTGCAAAAAGCAATTCAGTCAAGTGATCTTATCCTTCTGATTGGATCTCGCCCATCAGACCTGAACACCGGGGCCTTCAAGAGTGATGTACCTGATGTTGGCACTATTGTCTTTCATCGAGATACCGTGAAACTGGGAGAAGAGACTTACTCCAACATTCTGATGGAAAATGTCCTCGGAAAGATCTCAGATGCGGCCTCCGTCTCCGCGTCGAACACTGCATCAAACTCGCCATTCAGCAGTCTATTGTCATCTCCAGCAAGCTCAGCAGGAGCAAATGCCCCCAACATCTCCCTGGATGAGTCTGGTTCATTGTTCAAAAGTGAAAAAGCCGACACAAGCGCTGACAGCATTCCGTTATCCCAAGAATGGCTATGGCCGCGCATCAGCTCCTGGCTCGAAAAAGACGATATCGTCGCAATGGACGCCGGAACATCAGCCTTTGGTGGAATATGGTCTCAACACCCGCGAGGAGCCCAATCACTCTTCCAACTACTGTGGTGCTCAATTGGATTTGCGCTTGGGGCAACAGTCGGAGCAGCCATTGCAGCGCGCGAACAATTCAAGGAGTCTGAGACGAAGCAGAAGCGACGAACAATCCTCTTCACCGGCGATGGGAGCCTGCAGATGACAGCACAGGAGATTAGCACTTTAGTTCGTCAAGAATTGGGTGTGGTTATCTTCGTCATTTGTAATGATGGTTACACTATTGAGCGCTTTATTCATGGCTGGGAGAAGAGCTACAATGATATCCAGCCTTGGGACTACAGACTTCTTCCTCAGGTGTTTAGTCCTAAGCCTGATTCTGTCAGGACGTATAGTGTTCGGACGAGAGGTGAGCTGGAGGCGATTCTTACGGATGACCAGTTTGGACCAGCCGGCAACTTTAATGAAGAGCAACCTGAGCCCTTGCGTCTTGTCGAGGTTCATATGGATAAACATGATGCCCCGCAAACCATTCCCGATGAGATTACTGCGCTTCATGGGAAGATTGCCACTTAGAGGGGCTTTGCCCCATCCATCCGAGTAGTCCAGCTTTTGAGAGGCGAATAGAAATTTGTTGGTTGCGTTAACATATGTTCGGATAGATTCTCATTGACAGTAACCAATTAGAGATCACTTACCGCGTTGCTTTCTGTGTAAACCTCCTTCATGTTCAATGCTTTAGTCTCCCAATGAAACCTTGAAATTCCTCTTTCATTCCCAAAGAAGTACAACCTGCATAGCATGGCACGTCATTCGAAAGCTAGAGCCGATTCAGGGACATTTCGACGTCGAGACATATACAGGATCGGTGGACCTCCAGTCTCATATTTTGATAAGCGTGAAATACTGTACACGGTATAATTAATACTGAAAACCCAGTTCAACCCTCCTTTCCACAAGTTTCCTTAAAGCGATATTCCAACGGTGATGAGCCTAAACCTCGTCACTCAAAAAGTAAGTCGCCGCAACAGGCTCCCCAACCGCCTCCAAAATCGGAGTCAAACTAAAGTTAAACCGCGCATTGGTGCTCTGAGAGTAATAAGTACCATCTAACGCAGCCTTAGAAGGCACATATCCGGCAGGCTGATCAAACAAATACAAGGCGTAAGTGTGGTTGGTACTATCCCTCGGACGGGGCGCAGTGTACGGTGCAAGACTATCGCTCGAGTTGACGAATTTGCCATCTTCGATAGTATAGTTGCCACCCCACCAATGAACACGTGTCGTAGTGTTTGCAGCCAGACCGGGAACCAATGTGTCATAGTATGCAGCAGTGGTGACGTCGGAGTCAGGGATGTTGAGATCCAGCATGATGAGCATGTACTTGGTATCCTTGCGCATTTTCATGCTGGATGGCCAGATATCAGGTTGGTCGCTGACGTCTGTTGTTCGGCTTTGTTAATATAGGTTTGTCATTATGTAACAGGGAATGTCATTACCATCAGGGCTAATCCAGGTTCCAGGGGTGATTGTCGCGTTCTGATAGGCTGCGCCGAGGTTATGCTTAGTGTGGGCGTAGCTCCCTGCTGGTGTTTGTGCCAACGCGGTCGCGGTGAAGAGGAGAGAGATTACAGAGCGAAGCATTTTTGTCGATGAAGTAAATGAATTATTGCAAATAGAATCCGAAACCAGGAAGCTCCTGAAAATTTAAGCAATTCAGGTACTCAGCAATATTAAGGCATGACGAATCCCTCGGGAACTAAGATGTGGCTCCCGAGATCCACTGTGTCGTACCATGTCAAGGAAGGTAATCTTGTCCGATCGTCACCGAAATTAAAATGTGGCGAGGGAATCAGACTAGAAGTGTTGAAACATACGTGAAGCTTCTGTGAACTCCTCAGAAAGTTTCTGTTCCTTTCTCCATAACAACCTTCTTTTTTTTTTGAACTTGATTTCTGCATAATGGCAGTAGTCTTGACGAAATGAATTATAAAATGAACTGTCAGGAATTATAAATTGCCACATAGTCTATCCCCACAGCAAGGTTTCGGTGCTGCGCTATGTGTTGTTGAAAACCTGCCACATAAAGCTATCGAAATCTGGAACACCCGCAAAATCCATAAACCCACCAGATGTGGAATCGTCCAACCAGCTCGTTGAGTCGAGATTGTAATCATAACCATCCAGCGAGCTCATAGCTGGAGCAAGATCGACAGCCGAATCCACAGTGTCCACGGCCTCTAACGTGTCGTTTGTATTTTGATCACGAGTATTCCGAGCTTTCGTAGGTATGGTAGCAGTATCTTGTTCCCTTCCGCTCGCCGATGTCTCCAATCCACGGTTCCTGATAAAGCGCTGAATGACAGAATTTGATAATTCCTGAATGCAATCCCTTGCCCGCTTGGCTTCAGTCCAGTATTCCCCGATACTGCTGAGTATGTTCAAGCTGATGCATGTATCCGCGACCACATCGTCAATTTGCACCCGAGAAGATATCTGCGGGACCCTGCAAAGGCAATGCAGCATTATAATAGTACTCAGGAAGATGGAGTGAACAATGAGTCGACTGTATAAGAGCGCCTCTTGTCGGTAGAGCTCACCGAACCCGCGAACGAGATCCACGGCGTGTTGGAAACAAAGAGAGAGCAGGTCTTCCGAGGGCTCTGGTATGCCCGGATTGGGCCGCAAGAGAAGGATCATCATTTCGTGATACTTTGTCTCGCAGATTTTGGCAATTGATTCCATGCCAGGAGCCTGAGGGATGTCGGATAGCCATGCTTGAAGCCGACCAATCATTTCTCCTTGCCATTCATGTATATTGTTAACAGGAGGGTAGGCATAGGTAGGGGCATCCCTGCAGATGCTATGCATGACGTATTTGATCTCGGAGTTGATTCGTGATAATCGGAATAAATGAATGGAGAACGTCATATGAGATGGCATCTTCAGCGCGCTTTCCTGCGACGCGGGCTGGCCGAGATCTTGGTCAGAAACATCTGATGGGAGCTGTACTAAT
Source organism: Penicillium frequentans (assembly GCA_028828275.1). Lineage (NCBI taxonomy): Eukaryota > Fungi > Ascomycota > Eurotiomycetes > Eurotiales > Aspergillaceae > Penicillium > Penicillium frequentans. The sequence goes on from JAQIZY010000012.1 coordinate 960,508, forward strand.
TATTAGGAAATGACCCATGGTTACAGAGCGAAAAGATCACTCACTCGCAGCTCGCATGCTTCATCACGGACTCCAATCGGTCGACCCATCATGGTACCCAGCGTGCGATCGAAATTGTAAACTACCCAGAAGATGCGAGTTCTCATCTCTTGCTGTAAGAATGAGATTTGAAATGCCGAAGATGTACGTACATCACGCTGAAGGCCTAAATCAATGAGCGCACCCAGGCATTGATAGTTGAGACTCCAGATGTTCACTCCGCACGAAGGATTATGCAACGCATAGACCATGAGGAGGAGCAAACTTTGAAGGCCATCGAGAGAGCCTTCCACACAGGCCTCTTCAAAGTACTGCGTAGCTGCAGTATAGTAGCCCTCGGCAGGAAGTCGAATACGAAAACGTCGGGAAAGATCCGAAGCCGCGATAGCCAGTACCATGTTGACGTGAAAGGCGGCTATCGGGTCAAAGGTTCCTCCCGTGGAATACATCTTCTCCACTCGTTGCATATGAGAAGGTTCATGCAAGAATGGGTACATGATGTGTATGAATGAGAAGTACTTGGCGGACAACTCGATCGTATCTTCTTTGCGAGTCGGTAGTGGTGTGGGGCTGTCAAAGAGCTCACTTGATAGCGACAATGGCTCTTTCCTAGTATTGTGACCTCTTGGAGGCTTCTTTCGTCGACCAGTGCTAGAAAATACGAGATTCGCCAGAAAGTAACCACTAGAAGGACCGATGTATCTCGGCTCACCACCAGCGGATAGCGATACCAACCCGATTTCATGCGCCTGTCTTGGCTGCTCAGGTGGGTCAGAATCGACAGGTATCCTGACTGAATGATCTTGTTGCATTGGTGATAATGTGAGAGATGGCTCGATGTATTCTTTATGGGGGCGTTCTGTTTGGTAAAGTTCATCTAGGACCAGAGGAGGTCCATCTTCTAAGGATACATTGGTCTGCTCCTTGACGAGTGATTCAAGCCATTCGACTCGCCTTTGCAAATTTGCAATATAACTAGAGAACTTATTAGTGTAATTCAATTTGTGGATCAGAATAGTCTTACGTGCGGTTCACTTGTTGTTTCTCATCGTTGACACAGGCCACATTTGCCTTCTTGCATGCCGAGCACTGGGGCTGGTCACCATTACATCGAATCTTACGTCTCTGGCAACGCCGGCATGCCGCACGGTTCCGACTCCGACGTGGGGAATCCATGAAAGACAGCACCGATTAGTATGATCAAAGTAGATGCGGCCATAATTCAAAGAAATCTCAAGAAGTCAATGTTCGGATCGCTCCCGCCGCTGCGGCAGCCATCCGTTAGATGACTAAACTATACTGCCAAGCCCTGGCTCTGATAGACCCGTAGTCCTACCTGCTTATACCATGGACGAAATGAATAAAAGCAAAGATTCTTGGTTCTCAATAAATAAAAATCATCCTATGATGTTCGCATTAACGCCCAAATTTCGAGAACACTCTGCGTTTTCCCTTCCAATATTCTCGTATTTAGTGATCAAGTCCTTAAACGCTATTGTTTCGGCTGGACAGTTCATGTCGGGGTAATCCCGTTAAGGAACGGATGGCGTCCGTTAGCGATCAACTAGTATTTAAGAACACTGATTTCCTACCCATCCCCAAGTCTATAGTCTCAGATTATTTTGAAAGAATGACCATTACTCATATTGGTAAGACATTGGTCTATCGAGTTACAATGAGTTATACTAATCAAGCATAGTGCTGTTTAAGTTCCGAGCGGACGTAGCCAAGGACATCAGAGATAGATTTCTCTCAGAAATCAAAACTCTTAAGTCTTTATCTTGCGTCAAAAATCAGCGGCTCATTGTCGGCGGGCCCTCAATTACCGAACCGGCCGAAAAGAGCAAAGGTTTCCAGTACGCTCTCGTAAGCTATCATGAAGACCGTGCAGCGCTGGATGCATACCAAGCAAGCAGTGAACATGAAAGGTATAATATCGAAATTTCGATCGCATTTCTTGAAACCAGCGTTGCTAACACTGAGTCTCAGAGTGACAGCAAAGTACTTCATTCCGTACAAAGAAGATCTGGTTCGATTTGACTTTGAAGTTGATCAGATGGATGAGCCACTGCTCGGGTTTGGAGCGATTTTTTAATTAAGAACATCCTGTCAAAAATACGAGTATTCGAAATGGAAAAACCCCATCGAAATAAATCAGAGGGTGAAGCAATCAGGAAACAAATGTTGAGCGTCACTAGTCTACTGCCTCGAATTTGACAGATACTTGAGAGCTTATAAGACGAATGTCGCGTGGTGTCGGATCAATGCCACCGCCTCCTATCTTAGGGGTTCTTCCAGGGTATAGTTCTCCATCTCGCTCACGATATTCCATGGCTACCGGTCGCAAATATCTGTTTTGGCCCCAGGAGGCCTGGATAGTATCGTCAACTTCCACAGGAACCACCTTCCGCCCGATCACTTCGGCGTAGTCCTCGGCCCGAAGGATAGCGTTTCTCATAGCCTGCTTGCGAGCATCATACTCCAACGCTTTCTCGGTACTCTCCGTCAAGTGCCACTCGATAGACTCGACGTCGACGCTCGGATATGCGTCCAGCTTTTTGGCTATTTCATTCAATTTACCAAAATCGCGGAACGTCACCTGAAATGTAGAGGTTGCATAATGGGCGCAAGTTGCAGGTTTTCGCTCATCAATTGCGGGCTCTTGGGTCCAGACATGGAGTATGGTCGATGAGAACTCCGTTACCAGTGCATCGGTAGTGGCCGTGCCATACTTGGTTTTGGGCGACAGCTCCTTGAAAAGTGCGTTCAATTCATCATGCAGGCGTCTTCCCTCGGTGGAGACGCTATCTTTTTCATCACCACTTGCGTTGATCGAGACTCTCAGGACGGCCCGTTCTGGGTGGCGAGTGATGCTCGCCTGGCCTGAAACTCGGATTGAAAGAGGAGGCATTTTAATCTTTATTATTTTTTATATGAGTATTTAATCAAGGATGAGAGGTATCAATGTAATTTGGTGGTTGATCACAACTTTGAATGACTGGTGCGAGAACTGTAGACATCATGAGGTGGAAGTCACGTTAAGCTCAATCTATTTCCGGAAAATCCCCGCACAAAATTCCGTATTCTCAGAATTCATGTACACCAGAGTTTTAATCCAATGATCTATGTTTTTCAATCTCCATTATCAGTAAGCTGAATATTGGTGACTTATCAGGAAACGTATCTCTGTCTTCAGGTCTCCCTTCTACACCTTCTTTGTCTGTACAAGCTTTGTTAGAACTGTCGAGAAATCACAATTGAGAGGGTTAGAGATACTTTGATCAGTCAGAGCCTCTTTTCTGAGCAAAATTCAAGTACCTAGCAGAGGACTTAACATGATCAATAGGCGCTGGGGAATTCAATTCTAGCAGTTAAGGCGTACAAATAGAACTTTATCGTTTATCTCCGTTTGTAAGACTCTCAAAATCCATTCGATAATACATACGTGCATACGAGTCACTATCATAAGGATAGACCGAGAGAGAAGCAACCTCAGGAAACAGAAAGAGAGAAAATGAGAAGAAAGAAGCTCGATGGTAGAAAGGCCATGGAGCCCACATCATCGACCGTGGAATGCTGACTTAATATATTGATAGACAACTGAAAATAACCGGAGCAGCAGCTAATAGGGCTGAACGGCCGTTCCATATCAAGTAGCCCGCAACAAAAAGGAAAGTTGGACTAAACCCTGCTTGAAAGGCCCTCGAATCTCCTTGATATGCTTATCAAGGTCGTTCAGGTCCAGAAAATAGAAAACAACATCTTGTGCAAAAGTCCTCATCTCAGGGGTCCATTTGAAGAGCTCATCTTCATGTTGCTTGACGGTGTGAAGGAAGTGGAAGAGTTCGCGTTCCTTGTACCTCATCCTTGCTATATGCACAAAAATGTCATGGTACTTCACTCGGAGATCGCGCCAAGGCTGGTTGGTAATGGATTCCATCTTATCCAGAACAAAAGTAGCCGTATCGGAGAGCTATCTTCCCCTGAAGGCCTTGGCATGCTTGTGAAAGTTTTCCCGGGGGCCCGACATAATTGGAACGGATGGTGAGCAAACTTGTATATCTCAGTGGCCGGTTTAGGATGTTTGTCTCAGGATGGGCGAAGATCATAATTGGTAAAGGGAGAAAGCTTACAAGAAGCTTCTGGCCTTTATTTATATCGGGAAAATTAGTGAGGTCTTGATTGAGAGCTTCAAACCGAATAGTGAATTAGCAATCTAGACTTCCTGTGGACCATCTGCCGGTCTCTAGAAATATGATATTATGATGTAACGAATTCAAGACCACTACTATCGAACTCTCATTTGATAGTGAAACATAGAAGCTGATTATGTGAAGCAAGACAGGGGTGAATGTGATTCTTTCGATACAATCTGATTGAATGAAATGCAGATGGAGATGGCATTCACGCCTACTCATGAAAATTTGAACCGCGTCACTCGTGTACCTCACTGAGTATAAAAATAGCGAAATTACAGCCCATTTGAATATATTTTCCCATCTTCTTCTTTCAATTGCTTACCACACTACATCAATACCGAATCAACCAACAACATAGTCAACTGATACCCTCACCGTTTGTTGCAGTAATGTCCAGCGAGGCGACATTTAGGTCCCGAGCTGATGCGCTCCGGAGAAAATATTCTAGTTCCTACCAGGCAAGTTGCATTTTGGATAGTATGGGCTCACTCTACACTCTCAAGGCGTTTGATCGAGATGGTCGGGCACGCTACCCACGCGTTCACCAGCATATATCACGCATGGAAAGAAGAGATGAGCTCAGCATTTTGGGAGAAGCTCTCAAAATACCCACCATTCACGCACTTTTCGGGTGGACAATTGATCAGACCAAGTTCGCATCTAGACTTTGCCACTATTACTTGACTCTTTCCAATATCCGCAGAAAGATCAGAGAAGTTGAGAATAATGGGATTGAAGCAGATCTATTTTGTCTTTGGCTCCTTCTGAGTGATTAGGTCTTGATGTTGTGCCAAATTCAATTTCTCATATCCTGCCGCTGCGATGCTTTGCTATCTGAACTGCCTTCTATTCTCCACCAAATGGGATCTGCGGCGATTGCACCTATTCGCGATGTGATATTCAACTACGAGGCTAAGCTTTCGCGATCTTCACCAAAACGCTTTGAGGACATTCGGATGGGAGAGCACAAGACGTTTCCATTGTTGGATTGAGTATCAAAGTTGATGATCCTTTGAAGGGGGGGGATTTTGGACTCAAGCCAAGTGAAGAGATTTGCCAAAGCTCACCATATGGAGCAGTCAATGTATACTAGTTACCACACTGCGGCTATGTGACCTACCTTCAATTAACTAGTCAGTTACGATAGTAGGAATATTTGCAAAGACAAGGACTTGAATTGTAAAAATTTTGCCATATGCACAGACTTATTGCACTTGATCAGGCTACCGCAGTGTCTGAATTCTGGGGGGACGAGCATAATACTTATCCCAGTTAAAGGAATGAGTCAGATTGACGTATGACACCTGTACATCTTGATAGGGCACATTTATCCAGCCCACATTGTACTCTGCGCATCCCTCCAGTGGTTCCTCCTCTGGCTCAGGTCCATTGCGTTCCCTTAGCTCATCCTCATCCAGCTCCTCAGGTGCCCATCCTGCTTCAACCAGACGGACAAATCCCGTGTCCTTGGACTTGTCTGGGGCGGTCAATACCGATTCCAAGGCCTCCTGATCCACCATGACGAAAAACTGATACCGGCCAGCCGATCAACGGTGAACTTCATGGACACCCCGTTCCTCTAGTAGTGCTGTCGTCGCCCACTGATTGAAATAGTCGCGGAGAACGGCAACTGTAGCGCCCTCAAAGGATTGGTCTTCTAAAACCGTTTGGGCAAACCTGTCGAGTAGGTCTAGACCATTATAATACTCGAGAAACTTCGGAACGGGACGGAGGAAGCGCGCCATGAATTTCTCCCAGTCAGAGTCGTTTTGATACGTGCACCGAAAGATCACAAGGCCCCAGGATCTAAACCCATCCTTGTCAAGAAGCCTCTCAAGGTTGTCGGCCTGATTACTCTTGGTTGTCATAGTGGAATATCGTTTCGAAGGAGTCATTGAATCAAACATTCTTCTTGAGGCTACATCTCGGAAAGGCGGTGGTAAATTTAAAGGGGTTGCGAGGTGTAAAGAGCAGCTGATATGTGCAAGAAAGCGAAGACCGTTGGCCGGAAGGCGGGGTTGGCTGGAAGAATGAGGAATCTGAAGACTTCTTCTTCTTCTAATCATGATGCGGGAGCCTTGAATTAATGTCAGTGGTGAAGATGGTTAGGATGGAGCGAAAAGTTGGACGAGGCGGAGCTAAGCCCATGTTAGTACTAAACATGTCTCGGGTAGGGTCCGACTGCAACGGGTGAAATATCCAAGGCCGCAAGATTGGAAAAGTAGAGATCTGTATCTTGAAGTAATTAGTTGCAAGTCCCAATTCATGTCTAGCGGCGAGTGGCAGGGGGAGTGCTTTCCCAAGCTCCACGGGGAGAAAGTGATGATGATCAGGCTCGCCAGCGAGCTTTAGCCACCTCCTGGGTTCCACGGAGCACGATTTTCGGATTTTGGAATATGTCATGTTCGAACTTAATATGAAGTCTCAAATGGAAAAGAGGTAAATTGAACGTAATCCTTTACCGAGCGGGCAATCGCGAGAACGCACCGCAACGCGTGTTCCACCTTCTTCGCTCCCAATACTCTCAAAATTCGATAGCATACAAACATAGAACTCAACAAGCATTCAAGCTATTATGAAGCAATAAATTAACCTCTATCCAAAAGCAGCTAACTGATTCGACCTCTTGCTCGGCCCAGCCTTGCTGGTTATACAAATTGCTTTGAACACGCGCTAATGGACATGAATATCCAGGCGATGCGGATGAGAAAGACAGCGCACATGTGTGAAAAGGCGAAAATCAATGAGGCAACTGGGTAAAAACCTTTGGGCTGGCACGACTATCGCATTGACCCTCCTAGCTGAGTAAGAGTATAATCGCTAGTGCAACGATCACAAACTAACGCTGCTTTGAAGACAAGCTCATCAGTGTGGCTCAAACATCGACCTCCCATTTCAAAGCAATCAACACAGACATGGAAATCGGAACAAAGGCTGCATACATAATGTGAGCTTTCGTCGAGGATATCTCGAGTGCACAAATCGCACCATGCTCGGGACCTTTGCTGTCCCTATAAGGGAACTGAACGAAATTCAAGATCGAGATCTATCTTGGATATTGAGAAGCCAATCTTTTGCGAATAACCGACCAAGAGCTCGAAAATGGTCACGTTGCCACTCATCTTTGCCCACCAAAAAAGACTTCGACTGAAACCGTCTTTACAGTCCATGCTGTCTTGAAATTCAAGTAAACACTTAACCACACCCTCGTGTCCGTTTCTCACAGCAGCGAAGATGGCGGTTGATCCATAGTGATCTTTGATATACGGTGAAGCACGATGGGTGAGAAGTAGCTCAGTTGTTAGGGTATGGCCATTTGTCGCAGCCAAGAAAAGCGGCGTGCGGCCAATGGCACTTTGGGGGTTGGAGAAAACCGCCGAGGCTTGAAGCGGGATGTCACCCAAATCATTATGTCCATCAAGGGCAGCATTTCTGGTGAGCCAATATTCTCTGCTATCTGCAATGGTGGCGTTTGCATCGTTTTGAAAAAATATTTTGACAATTTCGATATGACCTTCACAAGCGGCAGCAGCGAGGGCGCTCCCATAGATTCCATTCGGTAGCACAAGGTTCGGCTCGGCCCCCTTCTCAACGAGGAACCGAAAGATATCCATCATTCCCCTAGAAGCGGCCGCAGCGAGGGCGCTCCCGTAGATTCCATTCGGTAGCACAAGGTTCGGCTCGGCCCCCTTCTCAACTAGGAACCGAACGATATCCATCATTCTCCTAGAAGCGGCCGCAGCGAGGGCGCTCCCGTAGATTCCACTCGATAATATAAGGTTCGGGTTGGCCCCCTTCTCGACTAGGAGCCGAGCCATACCTAAGTGTCCTTCAGAAGCGGCCGCAGCGAGGGCGCTCCCGTAGAATCCACTCGATAATATAAGGTTCGGGTTGGCCCCCTTCTCGACTAGGAGCCGAGCCATACCTAAGTGTCCTTCAGAAGCGGCCGCAACGAGGGGGCTCCCGTAGTCTCCGCACGATAATATAAGGTCTGGGTTGGCACCCTCTTCGATAAGGAACTGAACAATATCAAAGTGTCCTCGAGAAGCGGCCGCAGCGAGGGCGCTCCCATACCGTCCACTCGATAACACTACGTCTAGCTTGGCCCCTTTCTTAACGAGGAACCGAGCGATATCCAAGTGTCCATATGAAGCGGCAGCAGCGAGGGCGCTCCTGTAGATTCCATTCGGTAGCACAAGGTTCGGCTCGGCCCCCTTCTCAACGAGGAACCGAACGATATCCATCATTCCCCTAGAAGCGGCCGCAGCGAGGGCGCTCCCGTAGTATCCACTCGATAATATAAGGTTCGGGTTGGCCCCCTTCTCGACTAGGAGCCGAGCCATACCCAAGTGTCCTTTAGAAGCGGCCGCAACGAGGGGGCTCCCGTAGTCTCCGCACGATAATATAAGGTCTGGGTTGGCACCTTTCTTGACGAGGAACCGAGCCATACCTAAGTGTCCTCGAGAAGCGGCCGCAGTGAGGGCGCTCCCGTAGTGTCCGTACGGTAATATAAGGTCTGGGTTGGCACCCTCTTCGATAAGGAACTGAACAATATCAAAGTGTCCTCGAGAAGCGGCCGCAGCGAGGACGCTCCCATACCATCCACTTGATAACACTACGTCCGGCTTGGCCCCTTCCTCGACGAGGAAACGAGCGATATCCAAGTGTCCTCGAGAAGCGGCAGCAGCGAGAGCGCGTCCATATTCTTCACTCGATAACGTTATTTTTGCTTTTAGTCCTCGTTTCACAAGCGTCTCACAGATAGACTTGCAGCCTGCTGCGGCAGCAATCGTCAAGAGATTTTCGCCGTTCATATTCTCTTGTCTGAATGTGATTTCTGCGTTGTCCCACCAGTCACGTAGGAGAATAGAGAGCGAGAATCGGCACATCGCGTAGATTGTAACCTCTTCTGGAGAGATTTTTCGCTTATCAACCCCTGCCAAAAAGCTCGACCTTGGCCAGTTCCAGGGCGCGTCATCAAGAGAACGGTACCAGGTACGGTATTGAAAACTGCTCTCGTTGGGGGAGCCAAGAAACTTCTTCAAGAGCTCCGCTAACGAAGGCTCTGCTCCTTGTTCTTCTTTGGCCCCTTGCTCTTCGTAGGTTCTGACATGATTGACCCAGTGATACCGCACATATGTTTGGAAGTGATCAGCCACATCATTCATGTTTGGTACTTCAGCCTCATGTTTATCGCCTGAGCCTTCAATATTGATGTGGTAGACCGGGCTCTTATATTTCACATTCAGAAGCCTGAGACACACTTTAGCAGCATGACAGTGAGCCTGCCGCAGGCTCCAGTGGTGGTTCTCGAAATATTCGACTACTGAGAGGTGGGTGACCCTCCAAACCCTTCTCTCAGAATCTAAGACTAACAGATTGTTGCATAGAGCCTGTAAGCATGATTCGTCGGTCTCCTTTCTGAATCCGGAGGTATCATTTTCACAATCAATGGTAATCGCGGATAAAAGCTCATCGCTGTTGAGGGGCTTGCAAGCACTGATCACCCATTTACACGCGCGATCGACGAGGACCTTTGCATGCGGAGATATTGTAACTTTTCCGTAAATTTCATCGTATGCATTTTTCAGTCCAGGCGGAAGTTTCCCAAGCCTACTTCGAATATCTGCTTCAGTTGGCAAGTCAAGCACCTGTTTGATCTGTAGATACGCCCACTGAAACCTGCTTTGTGTTAGCTAAGTCATAATCTCTCACGCAGGCAAAACCCACATGCCCCTGCTTCCATCCAGTATTGCTTTGACGATATCCTTTTGTAACTGTGGAGAAATCTGCCCCCATTGCCTAGGCTTCTCTATTTCCTCATTGACAAATTTCTCGATGTCACACTCATTGTCCATCGCAAGGATCTCTATGCTCGACCGATATTTGAATGCATTCTTGATATCTATGTCAGGCCGACTTGAGATGAAGACTTTCACAAGACGATCAGATTTGGAGACCAAGTCGCCTATCGCTTTTATGAGCTGGTAGCGTGAATCAGGTTCGCATTCGTCCAGAGCATCAAGAACGAAGATGGTCTGGGAGTATCCGTTCACTGATTCCAGCAGTTGACTCTCGCAATCCTTGATACCAAACTGTGATGCTTGGCGTCTAGCTTCGTCGCTGGCGACTTGAAGACTTCTGCGCATATGTCCAGACCTCCCAACAGCAGTTGAGAGTTGGCGAACGTAGCTTTGGAGCACGCAAAGCGGGTCTCTTCTGGAATCCTCGTTCCGATTGCAATAGAAGTATGCGAAACCCGTATGGTTTTTTGAGCGTTTGAGATGATCCATAGCATGGTCAATGACCATGGAAGTGAGGAATGTTTTCCCCGTTCCAACTGAAGATGTCAGCATTGTGGGGCTCTATAATGAGGGAAGCGGTGCGCTTACTCGAACCTTGGAGCCACAAAACTGCTGATGAGTTGATGTTCCACCATTCACAAAACTTCTCGCTTTGTAGCAACCATTCACAAGTGCCGGAAGTTCGAGCTTCTCTTACAGAGATGTGATGCTTTCCGTATGGTATCGGCGAGATCCAGTCTAGAATCTCGCGTTCTTCTCGGGCACCCATTCGTTCCAGAACTAATTGTCTTCGGATTTTATCAGCATTAACCCCTTGGAAGTGTTTGCGCCACTTACACCTGGTCTTGAATGACGGGGAATCCCGCCGCAAGTTTACGAAGGAATTTGAGATCGGTTCGACTTGAGAGATCACAGTGTCTGTCACAATCATCTGCAGCTTGCTGTAGTTGTTTCTCCTTTGCCGAGAGTTTGTCGATGTGGCTTCGCGCGGTTCCTAGCTTGAATGCAGCATCCACTCTGATTTTGCTCTTCGAGCGCCCTACCATGAATGCAAGAAATGACTGTATTTCTGCATAGGCTCGAACAACAGACGCTCTCAACTTGCTCAAGGTGTTTTCTGGGGGGCGGAGAGTGGCATCTGGAGCCATATACAGTTGCTGATATGTGTCACATCTTACGAGCAGCCAAGCAACCTCGGTCATTCCAGCGAGCATGACCCCTTTCAACTCGTGATTTGCGGTCAAAATCTAAATATGTTAGCTGCATTCCCGAAACAGATAATGAAATTGAGTCCCAAACTCTAGATGAAGTTACCACGAGAACAGATCGGACAGCAGCCCATGGCAGGGCAGCATGAGCAGGGTCAAAGCTGACAGCGACATCTCCAACGGAAGCAAAACTATTAAGCACCGACAGCAGTTTCCCAATAGATGACGTTCTATCTTGATCCGGGTATGCCTCATCCAGTTTCCTTTGGATGTCTGCCGCTAGGCCTTTCTTATTGGCATTATCGAGATGCAGATCACCCACGACCGTTTCCACGTTGCGCTTCTCTTCGTCCTTCAGGGACCTTAGAGCTTCCGCCCAGAGTTCATAATCTTCGGCATTTGAACCCAGCGGGTTCGACTGTATACGGGCTTCTCTGTTTTGACGTTCGTGCAGGGATTGGGCCCGAGGAACAACTTCGAGGACTTGTCGGCCGGGCAATGTCGCAGATGTCTTAGTATCGTCTACAGCCAGTAGTTTGGTTCGGTTTGTGGCTTGATTGTTGGCTAAAAAAGTATCAGCTTCAATGTCAGAATACAGAGTAGAGGGTCCACAATGTGAACTCCGTACTGGTGGAGTGGCCCGCACCGCACGCTTTAGTAACAAAGGCATCCTTGGATTCCCCAGAGCCCTTCTTGCCACGATGTCGCCGCCATATACCGCAGCATGAAACCGAGGACATCTCTTCACTTTCAAGCATAATTTTTATCGCAAGGGTGGCATATTGTCATATCATCGAGGGTTCAGGCGCTCGCGCATTGTTGAGGCTGAGCTGTTCAGCTGCCCCGCACAAGTGCAGCCAATTAGATTGCGCATAAAACTAGGCTTGCTTGCTTTAACAAGGTAGCGCAATAATTGAGCACCACTCTGTTTCTATATCCGGTATGATGCAGTAATTGTAATTCAGGAAAACCGCTTTCTCAAGTATCAAGTACATTGCATCACCTCGCTTAATACACTTCAATATACGAGATGACGCTTTAGTAGAGTCATAATATATGTAATAAAAGATAACTTAATGGGTATCACTCTTTAAACCTTCACATTCTAGCGTGGTCTGCAGAGTAATGTGAGCAAGTAGGTACTTGAATATGTACTCAATAATATTACTCTCTGAATTTTGAATACCGCGCTACTTTGAATGCGGTTAGTGAGGGTGTTCAACTAATTTTGTGGTGTTCAAATAAAAAGCTCCTTAGCAAGGACTCTTTTCCTTACTGTCCAGGATTTACAGAATAACAACTCCATTTTGGTGGTGTTTAGCTTGAAGCCATTGTGCGTAAAACTGGATGACAACACATCCCTCCAGATCTGAAGTGAGGCTGTTCACCTCGTAAATTGATTTGTTTCCTTGCTTATATATACGCTAAAACCACATAGTTAACATCCTGTATGATAAAGGAAATCAATGGACTGTTTCTTCCAAATGCTTTCTATTTCGTTAGGTATATTATATATAAAATCTAAAAGTAATGTTCGTGACATTGTATTGGAACGAAACTCATTCATCATCCTCATATCCACCACTTCCTCGTAAAAAGGAATCTTCCCCGGACCGAAAATCGACGGACAAGTTAAATGCATTGAGAAGCAAGTGAGCTGACGAGCCGCCAGCTCATAGAGACTGCCAATTGATACTCTCATGAATCCTCGATACATTTTGGTGCAATAGCTATCATTCTCCATATAGATAGAGGTAATTAATGAGGTCCATGCTTCATCTGATTCCGGGGTATAGACATTGCGATAAATAATGAACCCCCAGGGCCACTTGAAATTGCCTATGAAGTTCACCGGTGTACGATTCCCGTCTTTACTCCATGGCTGCTGGATCCAGTGCGCTCAGTATTCATTATGAGAGACCATGAACTCGGGATAAGTCCAGGTTCAGCGTTCAGGGCAAGAAGGGCGGTAGAATGACTCATTTATCAGAGTCAATTGCTGTGGAAATATCTCGTTGAGCCATGATGATAATGGGTATAGTGGTGCAGTTGACAGCTCCCCTTCCAAGGTTCCACATATAGACCAGACAGTGTTCGGCAATGAGTTCACTTTTCTTTTTTTTTGCTCGCCGTTTGCCGCATTTTGCTCATTGAGTAAAATCGCGCACGTGAGCCCCCGGCTCACTTTGACGGGCTTCGAATATGCCAAGCCGGACCCCTTATATAAACACCGTTGCAACCGCACATATTACTTTTGAATTGTGCACCTCAAAAATCAACAAAAGTGGCCCCTTCGATTATGGCGAAAACACTAGAAAAGTTCGCTCAATTGGAGCCTCTCTGGGAAAAAGCAATGCAATATCCAGCTGATATCTCCCCGGATGAAAAACACCAGCCGATGGAATGGCCGCCCCTAGAGGAGATGCGGGCTAACGCCAACAAATACCTGGGGATGTCTCTTGAAGACTTGCTTTAAAAGGCTGCTACGGATCCTAACTCCCTCACATATCCGGAAGGTTGTCTTATCCGTGACAAATTCCGCATTATGCGAATGCTTGAGTGGGGAGATCGTCTCAGTTGGCGGTGGAAGCGACCTGATCTTTACAATAAGAGAAATCAAGCCCGAGATGCAATTTTGACACAAACCGAGCTACAAGCCGTTCGAGCTGTGGATGAGATATTCTACCAAAAACAAAGTGCGGAATTGAAGGCAAGGGAAGCAAAGCGACAGCAAGAACCACCACCACATATGCCGCGGGAGTGGGTAGAAAAAGATCATCGATCGAAAAGATGATAAGAGCTGGGGCTATATTTTCTATCATCATAAAGCTATGGCTGGATGGCATGAGTTTAAGGAAAGCTTTAACGAAATTCTTGAGTTGCCTCTTTTTTTTAAGGGGGAGGAAGAGATACTCGATTTCAAATTCGCTCAATTCATCCCATTTGAGACGGAAGAGAGTGAACTAGGCGTTCTAAGGTAGTAAGTAATCTCTACTTGCTGTTAAAGGGCCATTTTCTAAAATAAGGATTAGGGACTTCCGAGGTCGCCGCGAGAGAGGCGATCTAAAACCCGGTGTTCTTAAGAACGTGTTCTTCTTGTTAATAGATAAGGCTCGTTCATCTTACTGTATAAATGGCCTAGATCAGTTTTCTGGATATATCTGGGCGATAGATCCGGACTGGCTGTTGTCGGGGCCTGATGAAGATGGTTACGATGGCCGACTCAAAATCCATGTGGCCCAACCCTGCTTCCGATTCTACGAATTCATGTCTACGAAAATTTCACTCAAAGATATGTGGCGGGATTTCAATTTCGTCAATTCTAACAAGCTGTACCCAAGCTGGACTGAGGAGCCAACTGCTTGGTTCTTTACACACCTTGATAAGCCTGTGTGGCCCTATATTTAATATTCTTGCAATATATGGTGAGACTTTGATTCCGGTGACATTCCGGTAACTTCTCGCCGAGGTCTTCATGTTTCTGTAGCCATTGTGAATATCTGACGACATGCATCATGATAAAGTTCGCACTCTGCTCAGTTTGATACTTATACACTCTTACATACTGTTACCCCCTTTAGATCGTTGGCACACATCGGCAATTCTACTTATACAAGTGCGACGGGAACACATGCCTGGATACAGGAATCTAGTACAGTGAATTAATGGTCAATCCAAAACAGACAGTATTGGAACAGAGACTCTCCCATAAGAAGTGATGATTGTGATCTTAGCCCCTTGCAGATGATATCACATTGGCCAGGCCTATCCATGGATTCTCGGGCCGGCTGAAGTTGTGTTTGGGCCCTTCGTTCATGGACCAAAATTGACTGTCCGCTGTACAAGCTGAAATTTAGAACTCCATAAGTCTGGTCCTGCAGACGTATCTGTCTCGCGATATGTATAAGCCGATGCTTTGAGGACAGGCTCCATTCTTGCGCACTGGGATTATATAGTCTCTCATTATTCGTGGCCATCGCCAGCATGTACATGAGTAGGTCCACGTAGCTTTCAGTGGTAGGGAACAGCACAGAGTTGTCCAGCCATTGGTGTCTTTCCCGAATCTTGATTGTCATCGTGTGATAGCATTTCCCAACTTCTTCCAATATTGAGCTCGTCATCTGGCTGATACAATCATGATTTAGAAACCCATGGATGGTAAGGGTATGTTTGGTTCCCAGTTGAAGTCTGATTCAAGGAATCATGAAATGGTGGTGAAGACTGATAAGGTTGAGTAGGTTGAACAGAAGCAATATGAGCAGAGCTTGGTATTGACATGGACATAGATCGCGGATACGGGACATGAGGATAAGAAGGCTCAGAGATTTGCGGATTCGGCGCACTGTTTGGACCGCCAAAGCTGATCTGGGGAACGACGACAGAGAGAGACGGCTGTGTTAGGCGTGGACCTTCATGTAGCTGCCCGTCAATCACATATGACTCCATTCGAGTCGAGGGTTCCTGATCGGAACAGCCCAGAGAACGTGATCGTGTGCTGTTATATGGTGACCAGTCACTTTCATGAAGTGGATAGACTTGATTGGTACCGGGTACCAGAGACAGACCTGATACGTTAGGCACGTCGTGGAATTGAGATTGCATTGTGTCTGTTGATGGAACGCTGGGTGCTGTATTTCCCCGTGTTCCTGGTCCTTCCTGTATTGAACAGTTATCTGGAAAGGCGCTGAAGCGTCGACCAAGGACTGGGACGCTACGTCTCTCCATGAAGGTTGCCAATTGTCGTTTTAATCCACGGACCTCCTCTTCTAAGGCCATGTTGTGTTGCAGTAATTCCTCATATCCATCGTACCGTGGCTGCATCTCAGCCACTTGGCCCTGCAGACTTGCGACTTCATTCTTGAGTTGTTCGATATTCTCTTTTGTCCGTTGGCGAATAGATCGTTGTGCTTCTCGGTCGTGGGCGCGTTTCCGCTCAAGTTTTTCTGCGGACATGGAAGAGACATTTCTAGATCCTGGAAGAGCCTCAGGCTTTTTGCCCAAACCAATCCTTTTGTTACTGCTGCTCATGGTCTTTCGTGGTTGTGAAATTGCCAGATTTAGATCGAGACTATGCAGAAAAAGTCCGCTTTTTGCCCAAAAATCCCGCTTGGAGGAGGAATTGCCGGTGACCATGAAGACTGCGCTGGTCACGAGCGCAGCGAACCCAGCATAAGCCCACCGGGTTGTTGAGGCTCTTGGGGGTTTGGGTTCTTTTCGTTGACTTCGCTCTCCGGTGGGGCAGAGCTTATCGTCGGGCGTAGAGTAGGGGGTAGGGCACCAGCAAAACCAAGGAGGTTTGGATAAAAAGGGATATTCAGTTCGACGTTAAAGAGTCACGACCTCGATAAGGAAGATGTATCTGGAAGGAAATTCGAATGCTTGAATAAAGTGTCATGTCACCTAGTGGGCGATAATTACGTGCCTTTCTCCGGATCGTCGCTAGCATAAAAGACCAAGCCCGAAAGAGGGACACTCCCGGTGATATGGTGCACTAATGGCTCAGACCAGGCTGCAGGTGGGCCAATGAGGGAATCGCTCACTGGCCGAATTGTGTGGATACTCAGAACGTTCGAAGCTATCAAAATAGCGTCTCAATCTTTCGTCCTTGCTCTTTTCTCTTTCGCTCATTTGTCCGCCGAAGCGCTGTTGGTTCCGAGGCCCGCATATCACCTTTATTAAAAAAACTCTATCATGGATAACGTTAGATATCACTTCACACTATACTACTCAGGGGAATGTTGGTGATAGAGCAATTTAGATGCAGATTTTCAGATTATCGGCGCTTGCATGGGCGCTTCGATCTCTTGACGCCAAGTTGATAGATATCTTTGGGGGCAGAAAAAGGAAAGGTAAAATGTATGTTTAATGAGACAGCGGAATATTACCGGCATCAGACCAGTGTCAATTCATAATCGGTTTTTTCACTCTTCATAATTCCGCTAGTAATTACTAATATTAAACCTCCCCCCGAACTTACGTTCGGTCGGGCTTCGGTTCTGGAAGGATTCCTGGCTGTTTCTGTCCTTGCCCTCCGTTATCTATCCTGATCAACTACGCGGTATCATAAGTTACTCGGGGGATCAGAAGTCCAGTTTCTTATACATTGGATGCAATAGTATTCACACTAGGAAAGGCAGAACCGCATCGTAACAAATGGACAGCGGAGTGTAGAGAAATCACTCCAGGCAGGATGTTTTGGAGAGACTATGCACGTCAGAAGAGACAAGGATCTACATCAAACTTTGACATGAAAAGATTTGGGGAAACCGTTCGTCTATCATAATTCAATTGTATTCAAGGCTTCTCGCCGGTCGATCGATCGATCATGGAGCTACATAAGACGAGTTCTAACTTTCAATGCTCGGAAGCAGCCTGACAAAGGACAGTGGGTTTGGTAAAATGGGCGGCAGGGATTCTAATCCTTGAGAGGAGACTTGCGAACCTAACATTAGGGGCCCCTAGGGTAAGCGAGGGATTCCAAAGCAAGAGCGTACATGGCCTCCGTGCTGGAAAAAGACACCTGCTTAAAACGAAGTACCGGTCTAGAACCCCACTGAGCTGCGTGAGATCGAGCCACCAGTTCCTAGGCGATCACACCGGCCCACCGCTGGAGGGGAATGTGTGGTTAATTGAACTTTGGATCAAGTAGGAGGTGTCTCCTACCAGTTCCTGAGGGTGGGGACCAACGTCTGTGGCGGCATTGTTTGGGCCAATTGCACGATCAAAACTTTTTGATTACGAATCAATAAATCACAACATCGCGCTAAACTGCCAGTCCCCCTGTCAAACCTACCACCTCAATCTTGGGGGCTGAGAATGGAGGGCCTCGTTGAAAATGTAGCTCGAGTCAAACGGGGCAGATCGATCTGAAACCTCTCGCATTGCCGGGCCTTGCAGAATCCTCCGAAAACAAATCCTCAAGATTTTCAATCATTCCAAATAAAAAAACGGGGGGTAGTCACAGCCTTGTGCTCTACGAACTAAAGATAAATAAATGCCCCCCAGATCAACGGATCGAATCCACAGGGGTTCCGAACCAATTACATCGTGCTCGAAGATCGTCCGTGCGTCCTCAAATCGAAATCTCTCGAGCTTGAGCAAGCTGGCTCGGCCTACAATGCATGAAATGATTGAGTATTATTTCGGTTGTTGAAGCATTACTGATTACAGTCTGGTGAAAATCTTTGTCGGATAATGTGCTCAGCAATGAACCGCCAGATATTGGCATTGGATGTCTAACTTGAGACTAGATCCATCCTTCGCTGGGGTTTGGCTGTTAGCGCGACTAAGTTTAATAGATTATGCACCTCGTTTGGGGTCCATTAGAAGCAACGACCTGAATTTAATGACATTCTTGAGGAGAGGCTTTATCGAAGTTAAGCACCAAGGATCTGAAGTATAGATGGCATTGTACAGGTGGTCTTGCATCAGGTGATTGAATGCCACGTTGTTTGTTCCGAGTCAACAGGGGCCGTCATTCTGACTCCCGCGGCCAACTTCTCCACCAACGCGACCCATGTTCAAAACTCGGCATTAGCGGATTGATTCTCCATTGTGACAGGGTACCTCTAGCGAGTCTGATAAATCGGATTGTCCAACACTCTGAAGCTATTTCCCAATGGATAGCGATTACAAAGCTCGAAAAGAGGCCTTCGTCTCAAATCTTGCGGGAAGCGATATTCAGGATATCAACCTGGTCACACTTGTCGCACCGGTACCGTTTCCCTTGCAATCTTCAATGCTGTCCGTTCTAATCAAACTCTCCTTTATAGGCCTCCGTGCTTCTCTGGTCCGCTCTCCAATCGCGCTTGTCCTACTTCTCCCCATACGGTCCTGCCGCATTGTTAACCGATTTCCTGCTCAACGTACTGGCCATTTTGTTCGCGACTACTGCCTATTCCTCTGCACCACTTCTATTGAACATCTTCCTCATCACACCGGCCGTCCTATTATACCTCACTCAGCCACCCGTGCGCTCCCCGCAGAAGGCCAAACCGCCCCGCAAACAAAATGACAACAAGGTCAGCGCACAGGATGAGACGGAGTCGTTGCCGGTACACCCTTTCTTGACAACATACCGAGCGTCCATGATGATCGTGACATGTGTCGCAATCCTTGCGGTCGATTTCCGAGCTTTCCCCCGCCGCTTCGCGAAAGTTGAGAATTGGGGTACCTCTTTGATGGATTTAGGCGTGGGCTCATTTGTCTTTTCCGCCGGCGTGGTGTCTGCGCGCGCAGTCCTAAAGAATCGAGCTTCCAAATCACCCAAGGCGGCTTTTCTCGCAAGACTTGCCGGCTCTGTGCGGCACGCTGTCCCGCTGCTCGTGTTGGGTTTGATCCGGCTGTGGAGTGTCAAGGGGCTGGACTATGCCGAGCACGTCACTGAATACGGCGTGCATTGGAACTTTTTCTTCACTCTAGGCCTGTTGCCGCCATTTGTGGAAATCTTTGATACCTTGACTGTCTTGATCCCTTCCTATGAAGCACTGGCTCTCGGCATTATGGTACTGTACCAAGTGGCTCTTGAGTCAACGGAGCTCAAAAGCTATATTTTGATCTCTCCCCGCGGGTCTGATCTACTATCCAAGAATCGCGAAGGTATTTTCTCATTCCTGGGATATTTGGCCATTTTCCTTGCCGGTCGGGGCTCGGGAACCCGGATCATTCCTCGGGGGACTTCTGCATCCAAATCCTCCCAGCAGGCGAGAAAGTCAATCTTGGTCAGCCTTGGCCTACAGTTGATGTTCTGGTCAACCCTCTTCTTCTTCAACTCTTACTACGCATTCGGCTACGGTGCCAATATTGTGGTATCGCGCCGTCTCGCAAATATGCCATACGTGCTGTGGGTTGCAGCTTTCAACTGTGGACAACTTCTCTTGTTTTGCTTCATTGAAACTGTCTTTTTCCCGACCGTTCACCGGTCGTCCGGCAAGGGAGGTGAGGAAGAACGAACATCATTTGCCACGAGTCGCATCTTACATGCGTTCAATCGAGGAGGTCTGGCTGTCTTCTTGATCGCCAATCTCTTGACTGGGGCGGTCAATCTGACTATCCCCACTTTGGACATCAACACGCCGCAAGCGATGGTCATCTTGGTCATTTACACAGCAATCCTGACTGCTGTTGCGCTGGGAATGGATAAGGCGAACATTAAGCTGCGCCTGTAAAATATGCTCAATGTATATAATTAGAGTATCCAAGCTTATAATCTTGTAGATCATTAAGTACATCAGCTGACGCCCCACGTGAAAGAGCCTCGGCATGTGAGATCATCGCGCCAAAATAGCTCCAACTCCGCATCCAACTTTACACAGACCAACATTTTCTAGCTACGCAAAAATGGGTTCTGAAAGTCGCTCGTACCTGAAATATCCCCCAGCTATTGAGGGGCCACCCGTTCCGTATAAATATGAGGATCAGTCCATTCCGGTATTCCGTGGCACCCCTCTGGTGATCGGCGCGACATTGTGAGTTCGCAATAAAGCTTCCTCCACTTCCCTTATAGCTTGTCGCATACTCATATTTCCTCCTTCTGATTAGGATCCATAATATCGGTTTTATCCAGAGCCACTTCTGGCGAACTGCAGGCTTTGGCGTCATTCGCGAGATCCCTCACCTTCACCAGTACGCTGGACGCTCCGACCCCAGCGTGATTCCCGTTGAAAAAGATACCCCGACCGATGTACCAAGCCCCACGATCGCGAAGAGAAAAGGAAATAAGGGATACTACACCTCGGCCGATTACCATGAACTGTATGTGTCAGGCGCGCTGACTCCGACCACGGTTGTTGAGACGCTGCTGCCTTTGATCCGTCGCGATGTTACTCCCCCGGGCAAGCATTCGACTGCGTTCCTCGAGTCTCAGGTAGAAATAATCCGCGCCGCCGCAGAGGAGTCCACAAAGCGATATAAGGACGGCAAGTCACTTGGGCCTCTTGACGGTGTGCCTGTTGCAATCAAAGATGAGGTGCACATCACTGGCTATAAGCGTACTCTGGGCACCAAGTTGGATTTCAAGGCTGGCAACGATGGTACCTCTTGGTGTGTCAGGAAATGGCAGGAGGCTGGTGCAATCGTGATTGGAAAGAGCACCATGCACGAGCTAGGCCTAGGTGAGTACACCATGAGCCTACACGCCGTTTCGGTTACATAAAGCTAACCAGAACAGATACAACCAATAACAACCCCAATTATGGAACTCCCAAGAACCCTCACAACCAGAATTACTACTGTGGTGGTTCCTCTGGAGGTTCCGGATATGCTGTCGGAGCAGGCCTCGTGCCTATTGCGCTTGGCGCAGACGGCGGAGGCTCAATTCGCATTCCATCATCGTTCTGCGGCATTTGGGGTCTGAAGACTACACACGGCCGTGTGTCTGGAGCTCCATCCCTGAGTCTCGCACCCACTGTTGGTGTTCTTGGACCCATGGCATCTAGCATTGATGATCTAGCCGTTTCCTACCGGGTCATGGCAGCACCTGCTCCGGACACAGAGGATTCGACCTCGGCGCTATTCTCTCAACCTGTCCCATTGCCCGCGGACCGGAAGCGAAACAAGACTATTGGTATTTACCGTGACTGGATTGACCGCGCAGAACCGGCAGTCCGTGAAGTATTTGACAGGGCGCTCAACTACTACCGTGAGAACGGCTACAGTGTCGTTGACATCACGATCCCTTACCTCCCAGAGGGCCAGAAAGCTCATGTCTTGACCATCATGGCAGATATTGCATCCGGTGTCAGTACCAGCCAGATCCGACACCTCACCGCCCCTAACAAGGTCCTCGTATCAATGGGCATGTACCAAATCACCGCACAGGATCTCCTCGCCTCTCAGCGCCTTCGTAACCTTCTCATGACGCACCTTTCATATCTCTTCCAGAAGCACCCTGGTCTGCTAATTCTTTCCCCAACTACCCCCCTCCCGGGATGGAACATTCAGGGAGGAGAAGCGGACCTCGTCCGTGGTGTATCAGACGGCGGAATGTCCGTACGGAACATGGAGTACGTATGGCTTGCAAACTTCACCGGGTGTCCCTCAATCAACTGCCCTGCTGGTTACGACCCTGAGACGGGAGTGCCTATTGGCATTATGGCGATGAGCGACTGGGGTACCGAAGAGGATTTGATTGACTTTGCGCGCGATGGAGAGGCCATCCTAGATATTCCCGCCAACAGACCACCAGCTGCTAACGGGACAGATGCGGGGCTGGATGGGCTGCACATCCCAGCGGCGGCCGACTCAATCTGGGAGGATGTTATTGGTAAAGCTATGGAGGCCCAGTCTGCGTAATCTGCTATCAGTTTCCGCCTTATTCTTGTTGTCACTACCTTCCCACTGTAATAACTTAAGAGTGCTTCGAATCAAATATGCCGCGGCCCGCAATTCAAATTGTGATTGAAACGATTGCACCCGGCGTCGACATGTTACAAACAAGCTCCTGTGATTGGGGATCCCATAGTTTCGCATGTAAACACGCTATATGGAAGACACGACTTATGGAAAATTCCGCGGGGCCGCGTGGGGCCGCGTGGGGAGCCAATATGGGGAGATCATATATGTTGAGTTATGAAGACCAAGTTTTTGAAATGTCATATCTTCCTAAACCTCCCCAGAAAACATGAACTGAATGATAATCATTTTGTCCCAGCACGCCTTGACTCGGCATCCCCACAGTCGGCACCCCACGCACGTCGGCGTTTCACCCTTCTAGGCCACTCTGTTTATGAGTTTATGAATGAAAACGCGGGGCAAATTGTGCATTTCTATCTTTAAGAATCAACACTTAGATCTTACGTGCCCATTTGTTTCACCTGACATCGATCCACTACAACACCTCAAACAGAACCATCGTGATTCAATATGCCTTGTTCATTTAGAGATTTCGTTCCTCCGCCCAAGCAGCACCCGAGGCTTGGTGACATTGATTTCAGCAAGTTCGATGCACATTCCTGGGCACAGTGGGGTCTGAATCAGTCTATGGTCCAGGAACTGTGGGAGGGCTGGCAGAAGCTATACAATGAGCCATTCCGTGGCGTAACCACCGACGGAGAGGTGAAGCCGAATCTCTTTCGTCTGCGACGTGAAGATGCACCCATTGAAGCGATGGCAGAAGCGGCACAAGCACTTGTGTCCGTAGCCGAGGAACATTCAATTGCCGACAAGATGCGGTATCCCGTTGAAGCTGACGAGTGGAGGCGCTGGATGAATCCTGAATTCTATCTCGCGAAGTGCGGCATAAGAATGGAGGAACATCCAAAAGATGTCTCGTCGGCTATTTTGGGGCTTATTCAATCTTCACTATCTTCTCGTGGGTATCAGAAGACTATTGATTGTATGAGAATCAATGGCTTTCTCGGCAATATCATCGGGGCTTCCAAGATCATGAACGAGGGGAGTTACAACTTTATCCTTTTTGGAGAGCCATCTACGACTGAGCCATGGGGGTGGTCTCTATGGGGACACCATCTATCATTGTGTTGCTTTGCATTAGAGGATCAAATGGTCGTTTCACCCGTGTTTTTCGGATGTGAGCCAAATCAAATCGACGAAGGAGAACATGCAGGAACTGAGATGTTTGCACTGGAGATGCAGCTAGCAGTGCGCTTGATGCGGAGTCTTTCTGATGAGAACAGGAAGAAGGCGATTGTATACGACCAACTTGACCATCCGGATATGCCTGATGGTTTCCCACACCCTGCAGATGGACGCAACTTGGCCGGCGCCTATGAGGACAATCGTGTGATTCCTGAAAGCGGTATCCGGGTTTCTGAATTTTCCGAAACCTCTAAAGATATATTGATGCAACTCATTGAAACGTTCATCGATTTCATCCCGAATGGGTCTTTGAATGCTAAAATGGGCGATATCAAAGCTCATTTGGATGATACTTGGCTCATGTGGGTGGGCAAATATACAGACGAGGACCCGTTCCACTTCCGAATCAATAGTCCGGTCCTCATTTGCGAATTCGACCATGAGTGCGGAATGTATCTATCAAACTCGGCACCAGGGAGGTTCCATGTGCATAGTGTTGTGAGAACTCCGAACGGGAATGATTATGGGAGAGAGCTATTGCGCCTCTGGAAGGAAAAGAATAAGTCTCACTGAGCTTTCTGTTATCTTGGTGGAGTTTCATCTTCAAATAAAAGAATTGTATGGTGATTCTACTATACCTGGGCTGAATACCGGAAATCATTCAAATTTCCTTTCACTTCCTAAGCTACAGAGAGTGAACGAGAAAACATAAGGGAAGATGCCCGGGAAGCACAGGGAAAGGAGACCGAAATTGTGATTAAGCTGCGCGTGGTGTGGACACCTCAGAATGGATTTCTTTTTCCTCGGGACAGAAGTTTTCAACAGTTTAGCTTGAAGAGTAGGAGTTCATTCCATGGTAGTCAGTCACGGAAAACTAGGTACCCATACTAGGCGTCAGGTTAACATGAATTAGAGGTTTGTGGAACAGCAATTTGATGACTTACCCAAAAGGGAGCCCTAGCCTCTAATATAGAATAAATTACTCCCATCGTGGGAAGAGCTCGCCTCGAGTCGTTCGTCGTCTGCCGCGGACAAATTGGCATCATCTTCAGTGGTAATTTCATATACATCGGGATCCCCCGGATCCACAGCCGTGATCTTGAAGTACTGAACGTCGGTCGATTCCTGACAAATGGAATCCTCATCACTGGCGCAGGTAACGAAGAGTTTTTCATCAAAAGTCGCAATGGAATAGGTTCCAGTATCATCACCACGCGCTTTGATGTACCACGTCTGATTGTCCCTGTTATCTGATTCTGGCTTCGTAAATAAAAGGGGACCAGGTGGATTTGGTGCCGTTAGATATAGTTGATTATCCTGGCCGGTGCTGATCAGGTGAAGTCCATCCGCAAGACTGTATGCTGACTTGGATAAGGCTGCTAAAGCACCGAGTGCAAAGATAGCCTTCATTTTGGGTCGTTGGCTACCTGTGTAGATGGTAAAGAGGCTAAGCAACGGAAGGTATGTGAAGTGTAAGGAATGGTGCTTATGAAAATCTGAGATTGAGATATTTTAAATGACGAACGATAGGGGTATGGCCCGGGTGATGGAGTTTATGTATTTTCCACTTTACAGATCGACAGGATAAACATGACGATATCCCGTGAATATGCAGGGGCTCTCATAAACACTGACATGTAAGGGGCTAGTCCCTCGAGGACTTTATTGCTTAGCGGTGGTATGCTATGAAGGCTAGATGAGCCGATGGCGTAACCTCGTGAGAGCTGATCTATGAGATGCTCAGAAACTTCATTCTAGTGCGCCATTTGCTTTTTTTTCTCTTTTTTTTTAAAAAAAAAAAAAAATTCTTTCAATAATTGGTTTCTTTTCTTATTTCTCAATATTCATACCAGCGGTACTCAGATTTGACTCGAGGATTATGACTCAGATTCTGCAGTAAAGATTAGTTACTACGAAAGATATCCCGAGCCTGAATATATTAATTCGTGAAAAATGCTTCATTCCACGATCCTTGACAGATCTTTAAGATGTTACGACGCGCAGTGCGATAAAATTTGTCTTTGACCCGCTGGTAATTGGATCACGTTCCAAGATGGGATCCCATGGAAATTGGCTCCGGTATCACCAATTGGTCCGATGAACCACAACTGAGTGCCTTGACCCCGTGGCGAAAACGTTGGGGGGCTGGGTGGATATGGTGCCGTTATATATAGATTGCCGGTACTGATCTCCCAAAGTCCAGTCTGAAGACTATATGCTGACTTGCAAAAGGCTGCTCAAGCACAGAGTACAAAGATGTTTTCATCTTGTCTACTGAGTAGAGTACTTGTGTAGATGGTAGGAGGCCGAGGGTTTAAACTTAGAGGAAGTGGAAGAAATGTGCTTTTAAGAACCAGAGAGAAGGAAAATCTCAAGGGACTAAGGATTCGGGTGCAATTTTGTAATATTTATCTTTCTCCCCAATTTTATCGATAGCCTCGAGAATGACTGCCGGGTTAGCCCGTGACTACGTGGTATAATATGCATTGACTATTCATATGTAAGGGGCTAGTTTCGTCAGAGAGGGCCTTAATTGCTTAGCAGCGGTATGCTATAGAGGCTGTAATGAGTGCTGGTGTAACCACGTACGTAATAGCTGATCTATGGAGATGCGCTTAGAAATTCTATTTTCCCCTACCTGGTTTCTATGTTCTTTTCCAAGATAGTTTTATTATCTATACTAGCGATAAACCACGCCGAACACGACCATGACCTAGCTTCTTCAGGGGGCAAATATGGAAGACTAATAGCCTATGTCTAGATCCATATAGTTGTGGGATAAGCTCATTCCACCATTCTTACCAATTATTCTAAGTGGTATGAGGCGGGGTTAGAATTGATGTATCTACGGAATGCTACGCTGTTTGCTGAGTGACAGGGCAAAAAGTCCCAGAATATTAGACCTAGAGCATATTGTTTAAGGAGGTGTAATACGACGTTCCAGATCTACAGCTAGCTAGGAGTCAATGTCTTCAAATGGCGGTCACTCTGGCGTAGTATGTAGGATGTGTAGACAAACCTATCGGGATAATGCGCGACTGGGTCATCCTGAATCTCACAGTTGGGTGCGTCGTGTTAAGGTTCAAGAGACAATATAGTTACACTAGAGCTACTAGTACATACTATGAATACTTTCAAGGATGTTTAGATCTACAGATCTGTGGAGTACTGATCGTCGAATGGGATTGTATGCGTACCACCTACAATATACAGCTCAGTCAGAGCGTATTGCTTATCTGACATAGATTAGCGTGACCAATAAACGGCAAGGGATAAGCACCAAACCGGAAAGGGGAAAGCCATCTCGCGTGGCCTTAAAATCCGTGTATGCGTATGCGCAATTCTTACTTCTCTAAAAATATCCAAACTCTTCAGGCCACAAAGTTAAATAATGGCAAGCAGCAACCTTGTTCTCCCCCGCCCGGGTGCAGAAATGCCCACCACACCACAAGTAATCAAGGCCCCGTCCGAAGCAGCTTTCACCACAACATTTGGCAACCTACTACCGAAGGCCTCATATCTAGAGACCGTAAACGGGACCATCGCATACTACTCTCTAGAGCCAAGCTCAACCTCAATCTCAAGCAAAGTTTCCCGTGTGTTGTTCATACACGGAGTCCAAACACCCGCACTCGGTCTCCAACCACTAGCAACAACGCTATCAGCGCGCTTCCCATCCGCGCACTGCGTGCTAGTAGACCTATGGGGCCATGGACTAACAGATACGCCTGTTCTCCCACACACGCCAGAACTATTCCACAATCTGCTACTGGCCCTAATGCAGAAATTGGAATGGGACGATGCGCATTTCGTGGGATATTCGTTCGGCGGATCGACGACTGTGTCGTTTGTCGCGAAGCATGCTGAGCGCGTGAGTTCGATGGTGTTAGTTGCGCCTGCTGGGTTGGTGCGTTCGGCGCAGTTTGATGAGGTGCAGCGGGGGGTATTTGCGGGGTGGGGAGGGAGTGGAGGGGCAGGCGCGGGAATGGATTACTGAGTGGTTGGAAGGGGGTGAGTTGGTTGTTCCTAGTGATTGGAAAGAGAGGGTTGCGAGGGGAGAGATTGTTGCTGAAGCTGTCCGGGATTGGGAGGTTAGAGTGCATGAGGGGCATATGCCTAGTGTTGTGGGAATTGTTCGGGATGGGGGTGTTATGGATAAACATGCCGCTTTCGTTGAGGCGGTGGGAACTGATACCCCAGGTTTGTGTATCTTGGGAGAGTTGGATGATCTGTGTAGTGTGCAGGATCTAGCTGATGTTGGGATGGAGAATGTTGCTGTTGTTCCGCAGGTTGGACACGGTGTTGTTAGGCAAAGGGTGCCGGAGGTCGCTGGTCTCATTGAAGAGTTCTGGTGTCATCTTTAGGAGCTGTCTCGAGTTGTTATGCATATAAATTCTCTAGAGTAGTAGATATAGATGGGTTATCCCGGCAATATGATTATACTAATTTCTATGAACATTAATGCTTTTGATAGAGGGGGGATCTATCATTTATTCCCCATAAACAGATAATCCGCAACACCTTAAAGCATACAAGCCGGTGACAGACACAAGATAATAATACCACTTGATACCACCAATCCACCTATCCCAAGTCTGGGAGTGAACGTAAGAGCGCCATGCACAGATAATTGAAAAACCCAACATCGCACCAACCAAGCCAAACCCAAGCCCAAGTCCCAGCTTATTCAACAGGAGATAGCCTCTGATGTATTCGGGAGAGAGAAGCTACACCCCAATCTGATTGCATCGCTGTGGTCGTTAAGCTCCTGTATGATGCGCGGGCCGGGACTACCATCATCTTTGAGCGTCTCTTTGATATGAATAATATAAATAGACAGTCCAGCCAAGGGAGGGGTTTCGACAGTAGCCCAGCGGGTTGGATCTGGGGGATCAAACTCTTCAAAGGTGTAAAGATCGCTTAGTCCATCCAGAGGTTCGTTATATGGGCCTCTCGACGAGGACGAACGTGCTTTGCCGCTCGAGGAACTTAGAGTACGCTTGTTGCGAGGACTATTTTCATCCAAGAGACTTTCACCCAATATTGGCCGCTTTCGCTTTCGGTCAGTTCCAGCGTACTGATTGTCTCGCGAATACATGACCAAGTCAGCTAGAACGGTGAGCTCTGCAACCAGGTGGCGTGGACATAGATGACCATAAAGATATACGTCATCGATGCTGTCGGTGTAAGAGCACTCGATGAAGATAGTACGGAGTTTTCCATTAGCAATTTTTGGGGCTGCTGTTTCCCAGACACGTCGGTTCCGTGGCTCAAGGGAAATCGAATCCGGTTCAACGTCCCCAAAGACGATGATTTCATTTCCGCTTTCATGGTCGCGGAGGAAGAAAGCAGAGCTTTCAACAGTTGCTAGCATGGGCTCACCAGGGATGAGACGAGGCGAGCGAGCTGGAGAATAGTATCTAAGCAGAGATTAGCGTGATTGACAGAAGTATGGTTTCGTATAAGCCTACCCCTCCGAAGGCTGGTCCACAGATATCGCTCTTGGACGCAGAAGTCTTGGCTCTCCGTGATTGAATACAGCACTTCCAACACGATGATGAACTCCGCTTTCTGGATGGTATCTCTGCTTGCACCGGCCATGGCTGACACTCAAACATTTAGTCATAATTCCCTGGCACGCACGAACGTAGCCTCTGCTTTCTCCATTGCCAAATCGCGGATTTCCACCCTCCACCAACCGCTGGTATGTCAGTAGACCAGCACCTCCATCCTCATCCGACAAATTGGGCCAGATCACATCATTGAACACGTGGTTTTTAATAGCAGCTAGCACAGACGGCAGAGCCGCAACGGGTTTTGGCCCACTTCCCGCCTCAATGATCGGCGTGTTGATTGCCAGGCCGGAAACATGGTCCAGGTGGGGATGAGTGATAAGAAATGCGCCAATAAGTTCTCGGAAGACATAGGCCGCATTAGCCTCGGCGGTCACAAAGGGTAAATTTAGACCCTTCATAGGTCCTTCTTTCAAGACAGGATTGGCGCGGCTAGTCTTCAAATTTGAACTTGGGAAATGCGGTTTCAGTATGCGGATGATTCCCGCTAGCATAGTTCCCGCATCGACAGCTACAATTGATCCGGGAGACCAATTTGTGGACTTTGTTCGCACGAGAAGGCCGGTAGTTCGGTCTTCGCATGGTCCACCAGTGGGGCCCTAACGTGTGATGTGGTCTGGTTAGCCTTCTCTTCAGCAAATGGCAGTGTTTCATATGCCAGAACCCGAGAGGATCTGCAAAGACAACCCGAGAGGAAATTAATACGAAACATGCCGGATGTCTTCGAAACACCCGTGTCTACAACACGTGATCCTTGTTGGAAGTTCCAGGCGTGGAATCGACCTACCAAAACGATGACCTCAAACGACGGACTGTCTGCCATTGTGGTCTTGATGTTGGAATCCCCAGTTCAACGGAACACCACCAGCCCAAGGCCAATTTTTCGAGAAGTGGTAATGATGATGTAGACAATTCCTCGTTGTTTCAAAATGCGACTGTTTCACCGGAAAGCTCAGGCAGATTGGTCGACCACAGTCAAGCCAAATCCGTAGCGCGGCTAACAGACAGCTTGTGTAACCTGACTGAGTCGAGCCGAGCGACAAGCGTTGAAATCCAGACCACCGCAAGCTGCGCAGGCGCAACGCGCAAGTTGTATAGGCGCAGGGATAAGGAATTTGCGGTCAAGCGCCGAGCAAAGCCACAGCGCACGGAGAGCAGGCCAAGCCAGAAATGTCCGTGCGATACAGTCTCCGCAGCAAAGTAAAGTTGAAAAATGCACCTGCGGGTAAGAGCCAGAGCCAGTCGTCGCCAGGGAAACTCTCGTCGGGAGTGGACTTCCTAGTTTGCGCAACCGCGACAGGGAGCCTGGTGCAGGGTCGGGCAGGCGCTAATGCACGCGAAACCTGAAAATACGGAGACACCGACTATTAATGGAAGACTATTGGCTCTGGCTACCTGCACCTGCGGGACCGGTCGTGTAATGTATTGCGTCGCAAAGCTGGCGGAGAGTAATTGGAAGCGATGCACGGGCTTGTGGGGCAAATTGATCGATGGCAACGAGACTGCGGGACTGCGCAGATCTCGACCTGGTGAGTCGTGGTTGAATACAAGGATACTGAGATCACTGGCCGTCAGCGTAGGCTTACCTGAGGCAATTGATAAGGGGCGGAGAAGAGGATTTACACGCGGAGAAGATTGTGGGGGGCGGCAACCCATTGAATCCACTTTTTGCGATCTGGACTTAGTATGGATTGCGGAGACTGCGTCTGGCCGTAGTAGCTTGTCGCTTCTCCCTACGAGCCGTGATATTCTGATCTCCTTTGACCTGTTCTATGCGCAAATGCAGCTCGTTGCTTTGGGGTTCGTTGTGGCGGAAATGCGTTTGATGGAACTCATAAAAGTGGAGCTGATAAAGCTCTGGATGATATCCATTCCCCGATAACTGCCCGCAGAATGACGTTGACACTTCCGTATAGCTACTGTACGTGATGGAACTGGAATGTTATAGAGCACGAAATAGCCAGATGAGATGCGCTATCGGACAATGCATCGACAGCAGGATTCCTGGGCTGATGCTAGATGACAAAAATGTACAGACCTGCTGCCAAAGGATATCAAAACAAAAAGCAGTGGAAAGAGCGAAAGAGAGGCGAGATGACTGAGCTCCCCTATACATGACTTCGTTGGGGAATCATGGTCCCAATAACAGATAAACACATTGACGAAATCCCCAAACATAGACCGAGCAGAAAAAGTTGGTGCACTAGTCCTCCCAAGACTTGAAACGCCGCCTGAGTAATCGCTAAATGAAACAAAGAGAATGGAGTGTCGGTACTGCTCGAAATTGTGGACCGTGAAAAGGAAAGGAGAACACCGGGGGTATGCTTGCAGACGAGAGACGTATAATGAAAAAGTGGTATAGCGGCTTGTCGGTCAAGTCACCTTTACTCATGGTGATTGTTGGAGTCCCGATCTATTGCCGCTTGGTAGCTCGGTAAGTTTTGATATTCATGCGCATCAGAATCCACCGGAGGGCTCAAGGCACCGGGGCCCTGAGGTGGAAATTCCAAGGAGGCATCGCTGCCTCTGCGACTGCTCCGAGGACTCGAGTACTCAGGAGGAAGAATTCCGTCTTCGTCAGGAACTCCAGGCAAAGGATGATCAATAGTGACACTTTCTTCGCCATCGGCAATCCGACTGGACCCCTCACCAGCATCCTCATTGGAAGGGATGTGGGTCAACTGGGCAAGGGAAATATCAGTGGGAGAGCGGATTGGGCCAGGACTGACTGCCTGGGGGAAGCCCATGCTGGACCGTCTCGCCGTATGAGCTTGGTAAACGCGCTGAGAAATTGTGGCAGCGCTCTCTCGCCCTGACTCAAGCAAGATGCTGCCGTGTTCGCTACCGTATGGTGGGGGCGGCGCAAGGCTGCCGGTCATGGGGGCCAAACCCCATTTTTTGACATTAGCCTCAATGAATACGAACCCCATCTGGCCAAAATTAACATGCACGCTGCAGGGGCCGTTCGCCCCAACGGTCGGAAAGAGGTTCTGGTTGCGATAGTTGTGGGCCACGTCCTCCAATTTCTTGCCATTTCGGGTAAAGAAGATCGTACCAGACCTGGGACGGTAGCCAACACCGATCACGTCGCCTTGAAGGAGCGGGGGCCCGTATGGAGATGGTTCGAAAGGCTGATTGTGCCTACGGTGGCCGGTGGATTGGTAGGCAACCGAGGTTTTGTGGAAGCCTGGAGAATCAATTAGTGGCAAACTTCAAAAAACGGGCACAACAAAATCCATACCAGGCATTCGGAAAAGAGGGTAAGGCTTGGTGGTGAAGCCGACGCCAATCATGGTCGACTCTGGTTTGTCGTAAATTTTGGCTTCCCAGTAATAAACCTCGTTCTGCTTGGGGACAGGCAGATTGGTCTGGACACTGCACTCCGAGTCAAAGAACTCAATCTCTGTGCGACCTTCCACAAAACAGTTGGCAATCTCCAGCTCAGCCTGGAATTCCCATGCTGAGACACCCTTTTCTTGAATGGCCAAGAATTGTGACAGGGAAATGTCGGTTTGCATCGATTCGGGTGGATTGGCTTGAACGAAAGCTACACGATTCAGTCAGCACGACGATTCACTAAATGAATTAATTGAAAAACTCCTCATCCGTACCTTTCGCTCGTAGATATCCCGACCGTGATAGATCATCCATACCCTCCAAAGCGGTTTCCTCCTCCCGCGCAAATGCTTGTTCATCATCATACTCGCCCGGGCGGCCCATCCGATCGAGCATAATCCGACCCCGGTTGGTATATTTGAAGAAAAAGAAGATCGCTAGAATCGTTAATGCGATCGCAGCCGAGCCAAAGGCTGAGAAAAGCCCAATGAGAACGCCTTTGGTGGTTGAGCCGGTTGAGCCGGACGAGTTGCCACCCGATGCAACCACGCGCCCACTGACAATTTCCGATGAGAGCGACTTGAGAACATATTGCAGGTTCGCTTCGATTTGTTGTCGCGACAAGGACGACGGGGTCTGTATAGATGGAACGGTCGACGAAATGAACCCGAGCGGTGACGTCGTCGGGCTGCCTATCACCGTTCTCAGCGTAGATGGCAGGCCTGCGAGCGCACCGGGGCCCGATGCCTCATGGCCCTGCATGGTGCATTGACTAGTGGAGAAAACTGAGGGAAATCAAAGAAACGCTAAAATAGAAAGCGCAAGATGGTCGTATGTTTGGGGGATTGGTGAGAACGAAGAGGGAGGAATTAGGCGGAGTTGGAGGAAAGTGGAATGATAAGTGGGCGAAAGCGGATCCAATTGCTTGGTTTATCTAACACGCTTTCGGGCGCAAGTTACAGTCACAGTAGCGAAGACTGTTTTCAATATGTAATCTATCATAAAGACTAAAACCTGTTATTTTATACTTTTAAACCTCCCTTCCTCAATCCCTATAGATTCTTATACTTTCGCTGTGTCAGGAATGGCAGTATCGTTGATAGGGTGGCACTGCCTACAGTACGCCAAAAGGCGGAGCCATCCCTACTCAGGATAAGCCTCCCTCTTCTCCTCTTCCCCTCTCGCGTGGCTCCTTACTTGCAGAGGAACGTAAAGGAGAAGTGATCCCTCTCATTCATTGTCCGCACAGACTTCAGAATCACAGGATGGGCGCCACTACTCGAGGTACTCCCTTGGCGGGCCCAGATGTCATCATTAACTCAGTCGACGCCTACCAAATCCGCCTTGCCGTGACAGGCACCTCCTGCGATAAATACCCAGGTGAGCCTCACTTCTCTCGTAGGGAACCAGGAGTCACACAAAGGGCTCTAACATGCCTCCTCATGACCTTCCGACCTCCCTTCCACCTCCCACCAGATCCCGACCGGTGATCATGCCGACGCCGAGCTAACGCGAGTCCCAGCCAAACAGCATGCGCGCAACGTCGCCCGCAGACTCGGCACCTCCCACGGCCTGATTTTTATCGCGGGAGAACCCACGGCCTTGTTGCGCGACTCTGATCAAGAGCGCCCGTTCCGACAGCGGCGATACTTCTACTATCTGAGTGGCGTCGTGGAGCCGGAATGCGCCCTGATATACGATATCGGCTTAGACCTCCTGACGCTCTATGTGCCGGACTTTGACCTTCATCGGGCCATATGGATGGGTCCGACTCTGGACCGAGAGGAGGCAATGGATAACTATGATGTCGACCGCGTGCTTTATCAATCATCTCTCCAACAAGAGATAGGAGCATGGCTAAACAAGCGAGCTCAGAGCAGCTTGTTGTATACGGTACATGCTTCGGAGCTTCCGAAGGGCTTACCGGCTGAACTGCCGCTGGACTCATCACAGCTCCAGCAAGCCATGAATGCAGCTCGAGGAATCAAGGACGAGTACGAGATCCGAATGATTCGCAAGGCGAACGAAATATCCGCGCTGGCGCACCGGAAGGTACTTGAAGGCATCCAGAAGATGACGAATGAGTCACAGATTGAGGGACTTTTCCTTGATACGTGCATTTCTCATGGTGCTCGAAATCAGTCATACCAGATCATCGCAGGATCGGGACCGAACGCAGCCGTTCTCCACTATTCTCGGAACAACGAGTCTCTTTCTGGGAAGCCCCTTGTATGCCTTGATGCTGGTGCTGAGTGGGAGTGCTATGCTAGTGACGTAACTCGGACATTCCCCCTCAAAGGCGAATGGCCCAGCAAATATGTAGCAGATATTTATAAGCTGGTCGAGCGCATGCAAGAAGAGTGCATCAAGGGAATCCGACGAGGCACACGCTTTCTCAATCTACATGACTTAGCCCATGATATCGCGATCGATGGCCTGTTGGCTCTCGGCGTCTTGAAGGGCGGCTCACACGCCGAGATTCGTGAATCAGGTGCATCAAAGGTTTTCCTCCCTCATGGACTGGGCCACCACGTTGGACTCGAGGTCCACGATGTTTCTGAGTCAGAGATCATGGCCATGCACCCCGGCCTTGACCAGTCTCATTATGGCCCGGTTATGAATTATGGAGTTTGTCGGTCGCCTTGCACAGTTTCTGCCCCGTTGTTGGAAGAGGGCATGGTGGTAACTATTGAGCCGGGGCTTTACTTCTCACCTTTGGCTCTTGCCAATGCCCGTAAGCAGCCCTTGGCTAAGTATATCGATTTTGAGGTTGCGAACAAATACGTTCATATTGGTGGTGTGCGTATTGAAGATGATATCCTCGTTACGGCGAATGGTTATGAGAACCTTACTACTGCACCGAAAGGAGAGGAAATGCTCGCCATTATTCGGGGATCTTCATAGGCTTGTTTGGAGACTTTTAATATAAACAAATGCAACTCTGCGGGGGCATGATTGATATTCTTCCCTGAATTGGAAATCTAAAATCAAACTCGACTATGCTTTATACAAACTGGAAAGGACCATGGCAAACTTTGTGTTCTTCCTCGGTCAGTCCGCTCTGCCTCCCTGGACCACGCTTGTTTACGAAAAATGCTTGAAAATTGGGCAATACGATTCCCGTTACAGCATATGTAGAGCACCATAGGAGTTTTCTTTGACCCTGAGCTTTGCAATGACCTTTGGCAAAAAGCTCATTTGCGCTTGCCTAATCAAAGGACGCACCTGTGATCCACCGAGTCATCAAATCCACCGCAATATCAGGACGATCTTGAGGAAGCTGCCAGAATGAATCCAATTAGTAACATTAAACATCAATGAGTAGGGAGCCTCACGAAGTGACCAGCATTATCAACAGTGACAATAGCAAAACGCGATTCAATTTCAGCGTCATCGCGCGTGCGAACCCTGACCTCCTTCATCGTTCCGACTACCTCTTCCTTGCCAGTCGCGGCAACAACCGATTTCCACGGCTTGAGCGACTTGGATGCAAATTCAGCTTGTCCTTTCCAGACCAGCGAATTGGCCCAGCGGAGGTTTCCAGCGGTGTTGCAAGCAAGATCGAGATTTCCTTGGTAAGCTAGATAATGAACCTGGTTCTGGAGCAAATAAGTGACTTGGTCATCAGTAGATGTCTCTAGATCCGCGGTCTTTTGAAAAGAGTTTGAAATTCTGTCAGAGGTAATGTTGTATAGTTTTATCTGTTTCGGCGGCGAGAGCGCATCCCAGATTTTCGGGGTGTTAAGATATTCCTGAATCCATGCAGCTTCGATATAGCAGATGTTGTCATATTCGCAAGGATGAGTGACTATGGTATGTAAGCAAAGTTTTGAGCCTGCCTCCGAATCTAAACGAATTTCTGCCCGTTCTGTGGCGAATGGACTTACTATCGAACCTATTGCGGCCGCCCTTGAATTCGGCCTCGTTGTCATACAAACTAACAACACCGTCCCAGCAGACTTTGCTTGCGACATTGCAGATGGCAGGATCAGGGTTACGAATGCAAATATCCATGACTTCCATGCAGCGGGGCATATTGGCAGCCATAAAATCGCATCTTGTTTTGTTGAATACAGGCTCTGCAACCCCCGGGTTCGTAGTGCACAGGGTTTCCCAGTATCCAAACGCCGAGTCTTTTGGAGACATGTACCCATCTCCCACTAGACACGATCGAAGCTGAACTTGGGGTTCATTCGGGTAGAGCTTGTTTTGCTTGACAATTTGAGTGCCGAGAGCCGGAATATATTTTCCCTTCGTTCCACGATGTTAGTACAAACAAATGGTGACGGAGGGTCCTGAACGTATATCAAAAGAGGAGATCAATTCTTACTGCATAAGA
Source organism: Penicillium frequentans (assembly GCA_028828275.1). Taxonomy (NCBI): domain Eukaryota; kingdom Fungi; phylum Ascomycota; class Eurotiomycetes; order Eurotiales; family Aspergillaceae; genus Penicillium; species Penicillium frequentans. Next base: position 997,543 of record JAQIZY010000012.1, read on the forward strand.
TTCACCAGACAAATGGAAAGAACTGTTCAGATGCCGAGGGAAGACTTCTGAGATGAAGAGCTGCAAGAATCGATGCATATCTATAGCAGCACTCGCAGAATCGCCGGGTAAGTCAAACCCCTCATCAAGATAGGAAAAGCCAACATCCACAGGCTGATCAACAAATAGCATGGATGAATTCCGAGACCATCCAAATGGGTTGTACCTGGTACTGTTGCCGTCTTTGTTGATAAGACAGGGTCCAACCTCTTCGAAGAGGCCGATCATGCTGGACCCTCCCGGCCCACCTGTCATCCATAGGGTTAAAGGGTCATTGACAGGGTCGTTCTGACTTTCAAAATACCAGAAGAACAGATGTACGGGCCCGATATCCAGCCAACCGGTGTATTGTGCTGAGCCAGCTGCACAGATTGTTTCATCTTGCTGGCGAATACGGATTGCGTGGTCGCTGTGTTGACTCTGGAACACGCGAAACCCATCGGTGTTCTCAGGTCGGAGGACCTGTTGAGAGGCTGCGTAGCCTAAGCTGAACAGACTAGCAAGTGAGAGGAGCCGCATTAGAAGAGATTGGCTTTGAAGATGCTGTTGATGCTGTTACAGAAGAGATGGAATTGAAAACATTGAGAGAACTGCTGCCTTTTCCCCCATGCTTACAAGGCTAGACCGTCGGGGCTCCGACGTAAGCGGGGTCAGTACAGACATAGATAAGAGGCAGCCTTCTATAGCTTGATTATATCTTATCTGGGTCTAGAATAGTAATATTGAAGCAATTCAGGCCACAATTATGCTAAACTTGACTTGATGCATAAGGAAAGATGCACGATGGATATGACATAACTATGGAGATTAATTACCCGCTTTTATCTCCAGATCGTCGCATTATTTGCCGACTTTTCTCGGCTTCGGCTTCGTACTCGTATCGTAGGCCTGGTTTAGGAAATTGAAGTACGTTATTGCGCGTATCAGAATTGAATGAATTCTAATACGACCCCTTAACCAAGAAATATCCCCAGAACCCCATATTTATGCACGAATATCGGCTGCTCAAGATGCCGACTCACTCTTTCGATGTCGATCCATCCCGGAATAGACATTCAGCCCCGCAACGTGGTCTTTCATAAAGATGTGACCTCGCCCCGTGGTGAGAGTCCAGCGAGTAGTATTCACCACAGAAGCAATCATGCAGAGAGACGTTGTATCGGAATTGGTTTTCTGGGCCCGCCCGGACAACCAGCCCTTCATCTCGGACTTTACCAAGGGAAAGCCGGAGGTGCCCATGGCTGCCATGAAGGAGCAGGAAGAGAAGCATATGGTCACAGTGCATGATGTTCGTGGACAGGAGTCGCAATTCACCCTTGAAGGAAATGGGTTTCAGTATGCGCAGCACGACATTCCAGGGATAGATAGAGCCGAGGACCCTACACACGTGGAAACTGTCATCATCCCTCAGACAGAGGAGTTAGTCCGAAATATGTCAGTAAGCATCTGGGGTTATACACGAGAGCTAGGGCAGCTAACCCCACTAGAACTGGCGCGACAAGAACCATCACCTTTGCTCACCGCGTGCGATGCCTTGCGGTGGATGAAAATCTCCTTGCCAATAACCGCGCTCCAGCCCATAGTGTGCATTCGGACTTCACTGTCCCAGGAGCCTTCCGCATGCTCGAGACAATCATTCCCGACCCAGAGGAGAGACAACAGTTACTCAAAGGACATGTGGAGATCATCAATGTCTGGCGACCATTGAAGAAAGTGGAAAGGGATCCTTTAGCGGTGTGCGACTGGAACACGCTCGACCAGAACGATATTATCCGTCACCGGCTCGTCTTGCCAACTGGATGGAATGAGCTCGGGAAATATGTCTTCAATCCATCGCAAAAATGGTGCTATCTCAGCTCGCAGCAGCCACAGGAAGCATTGATTTTCAGGCAATTCGACAGCCGTAAGGCAGATGAAGGGGGCATGAGTCTACCTCACACGGCATTTGTGGATCCGGACTCGGCCGACGGGCCTGCAAGGGAGAGCATCGAGATCAAGATGTTTGCCTTTTCTGACGTTACCCACGTGCGCCAATGAGACAAATTCCCAAGAATGCGTGGTCGGCGTGGTTGTAGGAATGCGGCATTTTTGGCATTGCGCAGATTGTTCTAGGAGCGGCGTGTAGCGAAGAGAGCTTGGCTACGTGTATTCTCTACAGGAATGCTTGGTCATGATTTTTCCCGCATCAACACACATGGGGGCGTAAATGGATTTTATTGAGTAATTTAGTCCATAAAATACGGAGTCTGCACAAACTCCGAAACAAGTTTCGAGTGACTAAGATGCTACTATTAGTAGAATGAAAAAATTTTCATGTTGGTCTGAGCTGTTCATAGCGTAGCTTTAGTCTCGGAGAGCTGACAATTTCTCTCCGAAAGAAATGGTCTATGCTTTTTTCAAGTTTTTTTTTTCTTGCTGCAAGTGTAACAAAGGGGGTGAAAAGGGTGAAAAGTCGGGTGTAACAGGCTTGATTTCCGTTGCCTGATGTGATCTCCGTTCGGACCGTACGGCACTTACGCCTTAAAGGTACTCTGCAGCCTATAACTGGAATGGTCTGGATCCGCCCGGCATCGGAGTCAAGGATTTTAGCTGTCAGGGACCCGAGTGGCCGATCTATTTTGCTCTTTCGTCATTTTGTGGCCCGACGGTGTTTCACACATTCCAGACCAGGTGTAAAACTCTGCCGAAACATCCTGTTTGTCAAAGGGAAATGCCGCAAAGCTGCTCGAAATTGACGAGATTGATGAATTGCTCATCAATCCCAAGTATAAATCACGCGATGAGAATGTCGTCAACTGACTGACGCATCGGAGCACGCCTTTTGCGTAAGCTAGTGTCAGGGTTTGGCGCCATTTTTTAGAGCAATTTGGTGATCTGCCGGGTTGTGGTGGTTCCACCATCGAAGAAGTGGGGCCATTTTGCCTTTTCTCCCCTGCGTGACTCACCTAACGACTCATACTATGGGGACTGCAGCTGCAGCTATTAAAAGCTCCTCAACCCCTGTAGTCGATCGTTTTCTTTTCTCCTGCACCTCATCTCATCCTTTCCCAAAGGGGGTGATGGTCACTCCTCTCTGTCTATAAAAGTTCTTTGCATCCCCCGTTCAATTCTCCCAGCTGGGGAAGTCCTCCCCCGATTTTCTTCTACATCCTGTCGAGGATGGGCCAGAGGCACAATCGACGCCGCACTCGTCGTTCATCACACCGAACAATCAACCAAGATTCAACTGCCGCCTACGCCTCGGGTTCTCCTATATTGGCTCCATCTTCCATTTGGTGCCCGCAACCCAGTCCATCCGGATCACCAGCGGCCAGCTATTCGACTGTATGCATTCCTCGTGGATCTCCGGTCCCAGTACCCGCCCCTACCTGGCACTATGGGTATTCAGCATGGCAGATCCGTGAAACCAAACCGCAGGAAACTGGTGGATTCGAGGCCGAGCAGTATCGTCTATTCGGTGGTGAACCAGGCGACGATGTGAACCTTTGTTACCGTATGCTGGAGTATTTTGGTGGTCTCGACTACATCGACTCGTGAGTCAAACCAGATATCGAAATATCTTTTACGAAACTATATCTGACTCATCTCGATATAGAGCACGACACAGGACCATCGGAGACTGAAGATCAGGACTTTCCAATTTCTTTTTTTTTTTTCAGCTGGAATTCCCCAGAAAAAGCAAAATGAAAATAACGACCACGACTTTTTATTGCGGTGATTTTATGGTTTTTCATCCATCAACACCAAAAAAAACCCGCCGAGCTTGGCCAGAGGACAACCGTCCTCCGCCTACAGCGCGCCCACTTCTACCCAAGAACACCAGACCACATGGGCACACCCGGGTCCCCGACTCGTAGCAATGATGGTACCTCAGGTACCGGATTGGTCCCCTTTGACCCGGCCATGTGGATCCTGGATCACGATTTTGCACCGACTTGGATGAGTCACGAGCAAGACTCCGCTTGATTCATTGGTTGAGTTCGCGACCGACCCTCACGGGTCGTTGACGCTTGAGTTCCCACTGAGTCATGCAGGAACTAGCTTTGACTTTTTGCATCTCAGAGTGCATTTCCGTTCTATCCTACCTCCATATTATGAATTTTGGAGGCAGTTGTTTGGGCAGCCGCATACAGACGGAGAAAAATATTCGATTCTCATGACGATACTTGTACATGTCAGCAGCTTGGCCTTTTGCCTGAGCATATGCACAAAATCGAATTTATCAAAATTATTCAAAATAAAACAAAATTTATCTACGGAGTATCTTTCAATAGTTTTTATGTATGTGAGACGTAGAATTACTAAATGTAGTTAGTAGAGTCGATCCTTTGGTGCAATGTTGTCCTTTGCTCACCGCCCACGCCACACAAAGGCACAAAGACAAGCGCACTTGTTATTGGGTAGGCGGTGAGATGCTTGAGGACACGGTCATCACCAGATCAGGAAGGGCCAATAACTCTCCTTTCATCGCTCCTTTGTTTCGCTACGGGCCATGGTAGAGGTTCCGCTGATTACTACTTCTTTTTAATATTCTCGAGCTTCTTCTACATCTCCTGTCCTGAGTGACCCGCCAGATTTGCATAAACACGATCTTTAAATTCCGCGGCGGCGCTATCGCCCTGAAATCGCCGCAGGATGTCGTCAGACTACACATACGATGAGCAGGTAGGCGAAAGGCAGACACGACAAGACCGAGGCCTTCCAAGTTTACTAACGAGGGTTTTGTACTCTTGCAGGGCCAATTCTTCCCCTTCTTCATCTTGACCTTGAGCGGCCTGGTCACGCTCCCTCTTACCTACAACCTTCTTCGACCAAGCAAAGGTGCGTCTGATGGTCAATTTCAAAGGCGTTGATGTATAATATTGATTGTGATTGTTTGAAAGATCTTGAAAACACCGCACCCCGCATCAAATCCGATTTCAAGCCCGAACATGCGGACCTCGTCGAGGCGCAGAAGCGCAAGCGTCTGCGCAAAGAGCGCCGTATCAAGCGCATCATCACAGTTATTCTAGGATATATCGTTATGGCGTGGATGGTTTACCTCATTCTCGTCACGGCCCGCACAACCACAAAGTCATACGACCCATATGATATTTTGGGCGTCTCAAGGGTGGGTGATATCCCCGAGAGCAGCTGTAGGCTTCTAAGAATTTCATGCTGACAAAATACTTCAATATAGAGTGCCGATGAAAAAGCTATCTCCCGCCACTACAAGCGTCTCTCCCTCGTCTATCACCCAGACAAAATCCGCCCCGACCCCGCCAAGAATGAAACTGTTGAGATGCTGAACGACCGCTTCGTCGAATTGACCAAGGCTTACAAGGCGCTCACCGATGAAGAGATCCGGAACAACTACCTCCAGTATGGCCACCCCGACGGCAAGCAAAGCTTCAGCATTGGTATTGCGCTTCCTAAGCTTATTGTCATGGACGGCAATGGAAAATACGTATTGCTAGTATATGGAGCCCTTTTGGGTGTTCTTTTGCCGTACATCGTTGGAAAATGGTGGTATGGCTCTCAACGCTACACCAAGGAGCGTGTTCTTGTGGCTAGTGCTGGAAACATCTTCCGCGAGTATAAGGACGACATCACTGATAACGGCATCATTGGCGCCTTGGCTTCGGGCGAAGAGTTCAAAGACATGCTCAAGGGCGACAAGGCCGAGTCTGGGCTTGCTAAGTTAGAGAACAAGGTGTTGGCTGAGGAATCTTCCTTCTTGTCTGCAAAGGATCGCGAATCTCTGAAGAATCTGGATAGCGTCACCCGTCGGAAGGCTCTGGCTTTGCTTTGGGCTTACATTGGCCGGGTTGACCTGGGTGATGCGGCTCTGAATGCGGAGAAATACGAGGCTGCACCCGTTGCGCTTGCTCTCACGGAGGCATTCACGGCCATTGCTCTTGCGTTTGGTAACCTCCGACCGATTATTGGTGCTTTCAAGGCTTCCCAGAGCTTGATCCAGGCTGTGCCTGCGACCTCCTCTCCTCTCCTGCAATTGCCAAACTTTACCGATGAAGTTGTCAAGGCCGTTGAGGGAGCAGACTCCAAGACCCACCTTACAGTTCAAAAGTTCATGCACCTCTCAGACAGCGAGCGACGCAGCCGTGCTGTTGGAGCTGGCCTTCTCACTGAGAAGCAGTACACCGAAGCTATTTCCGTTGCACAGCAATTACCTGCTCTGGAAGTCTCCAAGGCATTCTTCAAGGTTATGGGAGAGAAGTCCGTTACGCCTAGCAGTCTGGTACAGCTGGTTGTGAAGGCTCGATTCATTCCCCCGGGCTGCAAGGATATTCCCGCAGTCAACCAGCTGGACCTCGAGGACATTGATCCCGATGAGGATGATCTGGATGCTCTGATGGGCCGCAAGCCGGCCAAGAACCGCGCTACCAAGATGGTTGATGGCAAGAAGGTTGAGGTCAAGGTTGAAAAGGTCCAACCGCCACTCGCCCACGCACCCTACCTTGCCCGCGACCACTCCCCTCGCTGGAACATCTTCCTCGCCGATGCGAAGCAGGGCAAGATGGCCGTTCCACCATTCACATTCACAACATTCGACAAGCCGATCCTCAACGAGGCCGGCCAGCCCACCTTCAACGTTCAGACCCTCAAGATGCAGTTCCAAGCTCCTCCGCAAGTTGGCGCCTTCACATTCATTCTGAACATGATCTGCGACAGCTATCTGGGTCTAGACACCCAGCTGCCAATTACTCTACACGTCGAAGATCCCGCCAAGGCAGCAGCCTTGGAAGAAGAGGACGACATCAGTGAACCGGACGAGGGTAAGTTTCTTTTGCAGTCTGTGTCCTTTGCCACTGATACTAACCATTTGACAGACTCTATCGCGGGCCAGATGCAGGCGCTCAAAACCGGCCAAGCCCCGAAAAAGAAGACACGGAAGGCTTCCGATTCCTCCAGCGAGGAGGAGAGTGACACCGACGGCGACGCAGGCGATACCAGCGACACCAACACAGAAACGGAAGATGAGGATTGATCGCATTTGATTTGCATTCATTGAACGATTGTACCCAGGACTGGTGTTACATTACGCTTTCCATTCCGATTGATTAGGTTCGATCTGAGTCTTTACACTTTTTTCCAACAACCATTTGTACCGTTTTATTTCATGTTTTCCCACCGGGTATAGTCGGGGTATTTCCTTTTCTCTTTGCAACTTGGCTTCAAGGCTGGTATTTTGCCTGTGCCTCCCCCTCATGTTCATCTACTTCATCATCCGTCAGAAATAGACGGGGGAAATACAAAATACAAAATTACTCTACAACTAAGTCCGTGAATCAATCAAACACATCCACCCGTTGAAGCTGTATTGTCTAGGACGAGCTTGCCGCTTGCATATCCACAGCGTCCTTGCGTGTCTGTACTACGTACTTCCTTGCACTGATACCTGGGGCTGCTGGTAATAGTTAAGCAGGGGAGCGGGGGGTAAGCTATGAGGTGTCGCACGTAGACGAACAGCATCGATCTTCCGGGGTTGTATGTGCGCCTGTACCTGTACGCCTTGATCGAGGTTGTCAGGGTCCTGGGTTTATGCTGGCAGCTTTCGAAACATCTTGTGTGGTGGATCTATTTCTTCACCGTAGTTCTAAGGTAGGTGAGAGTCTAGATTTTGGTTGCGTTCAGACCTCTGAATTGATTGCCATTCCTTTGATTTCGGGACCTACTTGGTTCTGGGACGGGTATTTGGGAAACTTTAGGTAAATGGATTGGTAGGTACTTATGTAGATTCTAGCCTCTACACGTATTGGTACAGTATGTCCATGTCACTCCCGTGCTTATGCTTAGAGATTATAATTAAGTGAGCATATTCAGGCTTTGATTAATCTAACTGCCTTAAGGATCTATACCTCGCTAAACCCTGGTATCGACTTGAACTTGGTTTGGAAACCGAAAATCTAGTACGTACTACCTACTTAGTGAGCCATCCTAGGTTCTAGGTGGCAACAGTTTTATAGATCCTCGCTTCGTGAATCCGAATCCGGAGCGCGAGCTAGGAACATGGGACTGATGTGAGAACCTACTAGCTTCCTATGTGTTTATGATCACTAAATCACTTAATAGGTGGTTCTGATCACCTTGCGAAACCAGGGTATCCATGAATGGCGACATGGACAATGGGCGAAAGAAAAGACTACCGTCGGTGTCTTATACCTCAGCACTATAAACCGAGCCTACACGACGTAGTCGGCATAGCATACTCAGCAAGTGCCAATCTCATTCTCTTTATTAGATTAGTGGAATCTCCGACCAGTAAAACCAAGTGCACGGCCACCCTCACAAGTGACAGCGAAGATAGGAAATCCCAATCAACAATATCTACTAACAGACCAAAACGAAATATCAAGTTTCCATTGTAAGTAATGCCCTAAATGTGCAGCCTAAATGTCTTAACCGTAAGCATATGTCCAAGTCAGTCAAGTATCACAATGTACATGCCACATGTATCCCAGTCCATCGGAGCCCTGTAATCATCGTACACACAATCTACCGGTCATTGGTAACAGGGGAGCTTGAAACACCTGAATTGATGGTCGAGTCTCGTATCCCAATCTAGATACCAGAAATAGAAGAGAAAAGAGAATTCGAGGACAACGATAAGCTGAAGCAGGGAGAAAAGAAGTCAAAACGAAATAAGGTCATAAACTCCTAAAGCGAAGAAATGTTCCAGACATATTCCGATGCACGGGATTCACCAATGACATCGATCAATTTGCAAGCTTGCCTGAGTTCTGATGCATGCTGTCGATAAAGAATGGCAAAGGGGGTATGAGAATTGATCTCTTCAATCTCGTCTCGGGACTTCATAGGTAAAGCATAAGCAAATGGAGTATGAGCCAGAGAAACGAGAGAGAGAGAGAAAGCCGAAGTATGAAAATATAGATAAGAAGAGAAAAGTAAAAGAAACATGAAAGTGATCACGCTGCCCAGCAGCCCACTCCAATCAAAAGAAAAGAAAAGAAGCCAAAATGACAGAAATGAAAAACCTCATCGCACTCTATGTTGACGGAAAAGACCAACCCGGCGTAAAACCCGGAAAATAAGGCGAATCCTGCGCCTGAAACGGAAAATCACCCAACAAATCCCCCGAAACCCCCATCTGATGCTGCATCGGCCGCATAATCCCCGTATGCATCCTAGCCGCCGGTTTCACATCCTGCGTCTCAGCACATCCATCAAGAAAATAATACCCTTGCTCATGGCGATTACCATGCGGAATCGAAGACCCCGGAATGTCAACATGATGAGGCGAGATCTCTGCTGATCCTAGATCTAGAGAAGTCATACCCGCTGACCGTGGGAGGCTCATGAGATTCTGGTACCCCGGGTCTGTGTAGCTGTTATATCCTGTGCTACCTTGCGGAATGGATTGTATATCCCAGCCCCAACTGGGTGCATTGCGGTTCATTGCGGGCGTGGGGGGTGGGATTTATGCTGAGGGATGGACGGGACATTCTTGTTGGGGATGGTTCTGGGGGTGTAGTTGGTTCTGGAGATGGTTCTGCTGTCGCACTGCATTCTGTTGAAGTTGAGAGGAGACGCAGGTAGCGGAGATCTTCTGAGTCTTCGTCTGGCTCGTCGGCGTTCTCTTCGGCTTGCTTGATTAAACCTAGTCTGTCGAGGATGGCGTGGGTTAAGGGATGGCCATCTGGTGCTTCCTCGAGGGGATCGCCTGGGAAGCCCTCGTTTGTGATGCAGAATTTGTATAGTTTCTGGAGGGCTTTGACGACTAATGAGTGGTGCGATTCGAGCATCTCGACGAATCTGGATGTGATTTATTAGTTTGGTTTATTGTATACTGGGCTCGGTTCAGCTTACCCTCGAGAATAAACTTTGGTCTGAGTAGCTTTTCGCTCCCGGAATAGACATGGGTGGTTGTATACGGAGCAGCGATTGCACGGCTGTTTCCCATCGCACTTCAATATCTTTTAGTGCCCTATGTTCCATTCCACACATAGTGGTAATACACACCTTAGTCTTCTTAACTCGACATCGATCACACGCTTTCAGGACATGCTTCCGCTTAACCCGAAAGACACGTTGATCCCTCTTCTCGTCCCCTCGTGCGCGATGTTCTAGTTCCGATAATGAAGCGACGGCAAAGTCGTCAATGCTATGTGGGAAGCCCTTAGGGCGCAATTTCGGTTGCCAGGACATGTTACCGATACACAAGGAAGATTGACGAGAAAGGAAGCAGGATATAGAGAGATATAAAAAGTAGAAACCAGTCGGGAAGTAGGTCAGGAAACTATAGCCTGAAAGATATGCAAAAAGCAAAAAAAAAATCAATCGAGCAGGTGGGGTGGATGATATGGACCTCAGCCGCCTGCATAGACCTTAATATCATGCAAAACCGGGGCCAAACACTCCCCGCATGCCCCGCGGTGAAGGTGACGTGGAGCGGTCAGAAAGTCAACTCGAGTGCGTACAGGGATGATTCCATACTGTAGTCTACTCATACGGTATTTACCCACACGGTCCGAGCCGCGAGTGGAGATTTCACTTTCTCTGCATGAAACCCGGTCTCTTGGGCAGCAGAGAGTAACGGCTTGTCCCACTGATACACGATCAAGATCAACACGTGTGGCAGAGTACCATACAGAAAGGTCAATGCGTGTACATATCAGGTGACATCCTGGTAGTCCATGCACCGAAACGTGGTACGGCGTGATATGCCCTTGACCATGGGTAATCCCGGAGGTTGTTATCTGGTCTGCAGGGGCCATACCTGTGGCTTACAGCTACAGAACAATGAACACTTGGACCGGGGCACTGCCTCTCGAGAATAAATGCCAGTCTATATGTTGCCCGCTACGTTCATGGTTCTTCCTTCTATTCCTCTTTTTCGTTGGACTCGTTCTCCTCCTAACTCCTACCTATTCGGTAAGTGGGCAACACAAGCGCAACGAGGTGTACGATCAGATCCCGCGCTGACATTGGCAAGGCTGTGGCCCTAATCAGAACGGACTTTGAGATCGATGGTGGAGATTGCAATCTCTTTTTAATTATTCTCTCCCTTGGTATAGGGCAAACGGTGTGACGGTGAACTGGACATTCTATTAAATGCACATGCAATACGTTCTGAACCCCAACAGGGATGTGGGTGTTTTGGTCATATTGATCTAGGATCTGAGCCCTGAGCCCCCTCTGTGGATTCAGGATTCACCGGGAGAAAAAGAAAGAAAAGAAGGGAAAGTTGACCCCGGTGACCTTGCGAAACTACCCGATTATTGAATCGGTAAATGCACTATCCGTCCTCCGTGCTCCGGTCTTTATGTCCGTCACGCCCTGTCCCCAAAGAAACGGTGATCAACTGTGCTGCGTAGCTGTGGATCCAGCTGCACGTCTACAGTGGCTGCGGGAGCTTCGATGGATTTCAATCCTACAGGCCACGAGGCACCCAACCACACAGAAAGAAATGGAAAGCTCAAACTCATATCTGCATCTATCTAACCAGATCTATACAATTTAGTACCGTTGGGGAAGGGCACAGCCCGAGTGGCCCCCTGGTCAAATGGTGTCTTTTCCGTTTCTACCCCTTTCGTCGCCGAAACCTGTCAGACTGGAGCTAGTGGGACCCCTACTGTTGGGAAAAGGTGATTCACCATGCATACTCCATCATTACCCAATTACCTCCTCGGGGGGAATGCGAGTCAGATCAGCAGGACAATGTAGTTTCTTGCGCTTTTTTTCTGCGAGGTACGGCGGTCCGTCCATCCACCGAAACAGGAGACCGTCAGCCTTCTCACAGAGGGGTGTTTGCCCATTGGAGCCTAACGCCTTTCCTTTCTCATTCTCCGAGTTTCACATTGGGGAGTAGAATACTAGCTTCTCCTTTCGCAAGCAAATCAAAACTCTCCTCGCTCGTCGGCGAACTAGACGCCGGGTGGTCAGGCGGCAAGTCGTATACATTGCCCTCCGACTCTGACTTGTTCTGAGTCCGACCTTGCCACCGGCGATCCCCTATCCATTCAATCCCATCCCCCGCATCACGGGTGCCAACCGGGCGACTCTCACCCTCACGCTCGAGGAGAGACAGCTCGTTTTGGGTTGTCTCCCCCAGGTAAGGAGCGGCAGGTGCCGATGGTGCCACTCGCCTAAGAACATTCCTTCCGGGTCGACTTCTTGCCGCACCTTCATCCAGTCTTCCATGTCCTCCTTGTACAACCCGTGCAGCTCCGTGGGCCCGAGGACATTGAAGTTCTTAGCCCAGTGAGGTTTTGCATCCATGTCCCGCATGAGCCATTCAAAGGCCTCGTAGTAACGTTTTCGGCACGGCGGATCCCGAAGATAAGGCCGATAGAGCGTCGCGTTCAAGTAGAGCGTCGGACCATCGCGACATGTCGGGTCCAGGTAGGGACGAGGGCGAGGATTCTTAGTTGAATCCGATACGCGCACTTCGATCGGACAATGCACATAGAGACCTTTGCTAGAGAATGGGATGCCGGCCGTCTTGCTGTCGCCGTGCAACCAGGCGGAGAGACGGATGATCGCTTCGGGCCCCTTTTCTAATGGGAGTGCCCATTCGTTGACAAATTGAGAGTACAGACAGTTCATCAGCAGACCAGCTCGTGCTGGATCAACTGCTTCCGTGACCGTGCTGCCTGGTCGGAAGCCGTACTGCATACCGAAGACGAACCATTCCACCCACGGCAGAATCCGGGGGAAATACGAGGATAGCGCTAGCAAGTTGTGGTAGATGTGGTACCCGAGCGACTCGCCGTAAAAGTTCTTAGGGGCTGCGCGCAGTGGGGAGATCGGTCTCGTCGGCGTGCCAAACGATGGCACCCTTCTCGTATGGCATCCACCAGACACGGACGAATTCATGAGATGTCCACAGTCCAGTCGTCCATTCGCTGATTACTTGCGACAACGAGTATCGCTCCTGGCGCCAGGCGATCTTGAACGCCGGCCGCGCCTTGAAGGTCACCTCGACGACGATTCCGAGCGCGCCAAGGGAAACAAGGGCGGCGCGGAAAAGGGACTCATTGTTTGTGGCACTGCAGCGCACTAACTGGCCATTAGGTAGAACGAGACTCAGTGCTTCAATGCATTCTGAGAGTAGTCCGTGGCGCAGAGAACTTCCATGGGTACCTGTCGCAATAACTCCGGCGATTGACTGACTATCGATACTACCCAGATTCTCCAATGTTAACCCTTGTTCTTCCAGCTGAGGGCCCAGGTCGTGCAATCGGATACCGGCCTCAACGGTGACCATCCGGGTTTCGGGGTCGATGTGTAGAACGCGATTGAAATCATCGAGGTTGACGAGCCACGACGAGGTGCAGGTCAAATCGGAGGGGGAGTGACCGCTGCCGACGGTCACGATGCGGCGGCGACATCGGCGGGCGAGGGTGACTAGCTGCTGAATCTCCGGGATCGTCTGTGGGCGGATATAGAGCTCGGGGCGAGAGTAGAATGTTTTGGCCCAGGTGTGGTGGAGGTGATCGGTTGACGCGCGGAATGGAACCGCGGAATCGAGCTTCGACAGCTCACGAGTGATAGTAGGGTCCATGATGTGAGTAGAAGAAATGATCACGGCATGCTGTAGGGCACGATCACATTGTCCAGTCGGGAGTTGGTGGGGGGAGAAAGGGGAAGAAACGGCGCTAGGAAAAACATAATTGATGGCGACATGGATATGGATCGGCCCACTTTACTTTGTTATCTCCGTTCCCCCACTTTTCTTTTTCGATCTCGCTGTCCACGGGTCATGCTTCTGAGGTTCAATTCAACGTTTCACGGTATTCGGATATTTCTACCTCTGCTGTGTATCATGCATGTCGATATTAATTGCTTTGATCATCTCACCATTTGTCATCTACATGCAACCTTGTAATCTCTCGATAAGCCACGGCTCGGAATGCAGGTGGGTGTCTACCGCCACTACAAATAGGCAGCCATCCACTAATGCACTAGCACTCTAGACACCAATACGAACTTATTGAGGCTGAAAAGATAAGTAGAAATTCATAATCTAATTGTAAGAACCAGTGTTTTTTACATGATTTCGCATATACCGATGAAATGCTCGCAAATGTGACACATATACAACCCAGATGCTCCCGATGCTCCTCTAGGGACACAGTAATGGTAAAGACTCCAGCCACCCATAAATGCTCTCTTTACAGGGCCGAAATATGCACAGAGAAGAGAACGGAATAAAGAATATGAAGAAGACACAGATAGTGAAAAGGAAAAAAGAAATGCAAGTAGATAGACAGTACAGACACAGGACGTTCTTACTCAGCCGGAGAACGAATCGCTTCGATCGCCACGTCAAGAGGGAACACGCAAGGAGCGTGGAGAGAATCAACTTCCCATTTTCTGAAGGCGCTTTGGCATCGATCTGGGATACCACCGAGCGCGACGAAACTCTTCGGGATAAAGGGTCGATCTTGGAGCGAGGCAGCGAGGATGCCGTACTCGTGTGCGAATACCACGGCTGATGTGAAGTCGGCGGATTTTTGCGAAGCTTGTTCGCCGACAATCACGTAGATCTCGAAGAAAGTATCGAGGACGTAGACATCCTTATCTGTCAAGTCTCTGTAGCAGAAGGGTTCGATCTCCTGGACAGTATCATTGGGTCGAACAGTGGGGGTTCCAGAGCCAGGACGGCGCATCCAGAAACGGGGCGGTTGGCCCAGCTCGTGGTCAATCCGGAGAAGTCGGGTTCGGTAATGATCGAACTTGGGTTTCAGTTGCCAGTAATCGGAAGTCAGAAGCGCGTTGGCTTCATTGGAACCTGCAAAGTCATCAAAGAAGCTCTCAGGCTCTTCACCCTCAGTCACTTCTTCAAATTCACCGGTCAATCCGAGATCCATGCTGATCAACCGGGCGGCGCCGGTTTCCTCGGGGCCACTGCCCTTACCCTTCCATAGGTAAAGCTTGCCAAAGGGTGCCGAAATCACGAATGGGAAACCAGAGCACAGGTTACGGAGTGAGTAGTCGACTTCATCGAAGGCCATTTGTCCCAGATGCTTGCGGCCACAGAGCATGTACAGAGAAGATGAAGTAGAGCGGGAGCTAGATCCGCGACGGGTGATGATGATTCCACCAAGGGCTTGGATGAACCGCAGGCGCTCTTTGCCCTGGCGAATCACTTGTAGCTTGCAGCTGTTTTCGCGCGCAACTTTACGGGCAAACAGTTGTGCGTCGTCCAAGGCTGCTTCTGACACGTCGTCACCACACCACAGGTAAACTTCAGCATGGTTGCTACCATCTGCCTCGAACAGATGAACGCACACATACATGCTGCCCTCGTACAAAACGTACTCTTGGTTGATGGGCAGTTCCTGCTTCTTTCCATCGCCTGTCATTTCCCAGATCTGGCGCTTCGCGGTACGAATCTTGGTGTCATCCAGTTTGCCTGCTAGCACTAATTGAGGGTCGATGTCCATCCTGTCGCGTGGATTGGGAAATGACTTGAAGAATTCACCGATCACCTCTCGGGCTTCCGCGGCCTGGGCCACTAGAGACGGCGCGGACATCTTGCGTGAGAGTCTATTGCGAGGATCAATAGGCCGTGCGAGAGACACGTCGGGTCGTTTACGCGGCACTGGTGGTGACGCACTGCTCTTACTCTGTGGTGAGGAATCGGCAACCGTCACTCCTGGGACACTTTTTGGGGAAGGGGTTGAGGGCAAGTCTTTCTGAAGTTCTCGGGAGCTCATTTTAAGAGGTGAAGGCGATGGTGAAATGAACCGTGCTTGGCCCCACTGGAATCGCGACGAGGGACTGGATGGTGACGGGGAGGGCGAAGGTGATGAGGGCTTTGGCGGGACAGGGGGTCTGCTTGATGGGCTGGCGTCTCTTGATGATTCAGACTCTCGAGGGGCGTGCTCGATCGGGCTAAGGGCGGTAGACTCTCGGGGAGAAGTGGGCGAAAAGCTTCTCAGTCGTTGCAGTCCGCCGTTGAGAACATCCTGGAAGGTTGTCTTTACACCCGGAAATTGCTTGAGGTAGGGGCTCCCTATTTGTGCGGTTTCAGTATCGACAACCACATTGTTTGTTGACGTATTGTCCGAGATGACTTCCGGAGAAGCTGCAGGCTCGGGAATAGTCTGAGATGTTTCGACTTCAGGAGATAAGATGGCACCAACCTCCTTAATATCCTCCGCAGGTGAGACGGCGGGAACAGAATCCCCCTGGGGCGCCCGTCGCTTGGGGCCCCGAGCACGACCCTTCGTCGCGTGGGTAAGAGGCGCAGAGGGCAAGGCAGGAGAGGCATCTCCGGAGGCTGGCACAGACAGCTCCTTCTTAAGTGCCTCGGCTGGACCCGGCGGACCCCGAGAGAGAAGACCTGCTAATGCGGGATTGATTCGGCCTGCAAGTTTCCCTTTAGCAGCTGAAACTTGAGTAGTAGGCATGCTTGAGGTTTCCGAGCTCACTGATGACCGCAAGCTACGAATTGAGCGGATCTCCTCGTTCGGGAGCTCTTTTTCGGTTCCCACTACATCATTGCGGTCCAAGTCCAGACTTGAGCTGAACTTGGGTTCCATGTCTGCAGATTCCTGCTTGCTCGCGACCGGGGATGCCATCTCCGAAGCAAGGGGGGAGACAGGTGCTTCTGGCTCCCGGAAAGATCGTGTAGGGCTTAGCTCTGGGACGGCCGTTGGGCTCTGAATATCGGGGTTCGCTTTCCGGTCATTATTCGTCTTCGTCATGAGGTTACGCTTCGCAAGAGCCTCCGGGATAGGTTCGGCTGGCTTCGCCGGTGCATCCTGTTCTCCTGCAGTGTTTCGTCGAATAGAGCCTCCCCCAGCCTTCATTGCCTCTTTTGTAATCACCAAACTTTGCCTGAATTCATCGACTCGTGGGGTCTTCTTAGGGCCACCGGTATTGTTCAAGGCAGATTTACCGCGAAGAATGTTATCCTTGAGTTCATCTGGAGCCACATAGTTGCGGGTCTCTGTCTTCTTGAGTTTTCCAAACACATTCTTGAATTCCGGTTCTGCTTGCTTCTCCTTGTCTTGGGTAACATCCCGCTTGCGCAGGTTGGCGCGGAAGTCAACCACTGGAGATTGGGGCATTGGTTTTGGCGAAAGCGGCTCCCGGTTAGGAAGTGAGAAATTCGGTCTGGTGCTCAGGGCAGGGGGTTTACGGATTGACTCAGGCTTTGGACTGTTCTGTGGCTCCTCCACTGGCGGCCTCTCTGGGGAGTCTTCCGGAGAGTCTTCTGGTACAGTCGAAGGTTTGAGTTCTTCTTCGTCTTCTTCCTCCCCAACCTCGGGCTCGAGAGTTTTGGGTTCTTCTTCTTTCACAGCCTTGGGCATGGGAGGTTCTGGTTCTGGAATAGGGTGGGCAGGCAGTGGTTCGGATTTCAAAAAAGACGATGGGGAGTCTGGCACTGTCGCCCTTCTGGTGAAAGGTGGACTGCTAAGTACTGATGGAGTTCCAGAAAGGCTGGGTTTCTTGAAATGGCCGCCTGGCGGGGGTGTTCGCATCAAGCCCACGGGTGTTACTTCTTTGAAGGGACTCGCTCGACCCATGTCCACACTGCCTCTGGATTGTCGTGCTTGCTGCTGCCAGGAGGGCTGCGGCGGAGGCGGCTTTGACTGACGAGATTCGGGTCGGTTGAGTGCACTTTCCAGCCAAGTCGATTTGGTCGGGCTCCATCGCCTGGGGTCCATGGTTCTTGATGTAAACGGGCTCGATGAACCATCACCACCGAAACTATCTGCAGTCACAGAGCTGGCCGATCTAGCGTGGCCATACAGGGCGGGTCGGCTGGGACTGCCCTCAGAGCGCATGGTCTCGCGGTTGCCCGAGAAAGAAGGAGTGACCGGTCTGTCAGTAGTTTCCGATGGTTGGACGGAGGCTTCGGTATGGCTCGAGCTAGGTCGCTCTGTAGGCGCTGTCTCCCGATTGATTCGAGAAGTAGTTGTAGAGGTCATGTCGCTAAAACTGCCTGTTAGGCTAGGAGCCGCAACACTGTTTCTGTTGCTAACAATAGAGTTGCTTCGGCTCAAGCCCTGAGGCAGTTGAGCACTCCATCGTTTTGAGACACTGTCAGACCGCCTCATCATAGCGCTCTGGACAAATCCACCGAGGCCTTTGGTGGGCGATGTCGAACGAGCTCGCTCTGGTGACATTCGCCGCTGAGTGGGAGACGGTGGTAGGGCTGGTTCGTCTGCCAAAGTCTCAGTTTGCGCAGAAGGATCCAGCTTTGGGGCCTCTGTAATCGTCACTGGCGAGCCTAGGCCAGTGACTTGTGAGACCGACGAGACGCTCGAATACCGATTGCTCATGTTGCTCTCGCCAACGGTTGACGCCGTTTGTGGCCGTGATGGTGGCTTTTCCTCTGTTCGCTCCATCTTCTCTGGTTCGGCTGTTGACTCATGGCTCATGCCTGGCAGCTGACGACTTGGGCCCAACTCCACCTGGCTCTCCGACCGGTCTTCCGACTTGAGATATGCTGGTGATCCCAGCCCTCGATCTGCTGTTTGTCGAAACCACGACGAATCTTTCGATGAAAGTGACAGGGCGATAGAAGCACGCGACATTTGGTTGTCATCCGACGCCGTGGACGCATTTCGCAAGTGGCTGGATCGTGTCGGCGATGTCGAGCCTGGCGAACGGTTTGTCAAGTCCCGCGAGGACGGGCGTTGCTGCCACGATAACGTCCCTGCCCGACTCCGCGACAGGGCGGGCACTGTTCGTGGAGATTCAGGTTCCGTCTCTTGGACCGAACCTCGTCTGGAATGTGTGGTGTAAAGAGGCTCCGATTCTTGACTCGATTTTCCTCCGCTGAATGGCTCGGGGTCTGCTGTCTGTACCGTCGGTTCGAGGTGCTCCGGGGGATCGATGGAAGGCTGTCCAATGGAGGAAACGCTCAGTCTTGAGGGATTCAGGATAGGGGAATCGGCAATCGATCGTGCTCGTTCTGGCATCATCGCGTCAGCATCTCATGGGAAAGGTGGGTCATCACGCCAAAGTAGCGCGGGGTTCTAGTTACGCCCGCAGGCATGACGAGGCCAACGGCCCAAGGGAGGGGCGGACAATGTACCAGCTCGACGGGCCTGTCTTTCTTTCCGGCCTTGCAAGATCTCATCTTCCAGTCGTTTGGTACGCTCATCATCTTCTTTATCACGACGTTCACCGAGTTCCCGAATGCGCAACAGGAAATCGTTCACGTCTTCTGGACCATCGGGGGTCTTGGTGGTCGTCATGGTCCCGTTGCGCGTCTCCGCAGAACAGGTTTCTCTCCTAGTAAAATTTGAGGGAGGGGAGAGTTGAATGGGGAGGGGAAGAGAGTGGGAGGAAGAGGAAGACCCAAGGGCTGAGGTGTGACTCCGCCCTGCTTAAATTAAATGGGGATGCGCGCGATCCATCGCAACTCATTGGCTCGTCCGATCTTCATTGCCATCCCTTGGCTCGAGAACCGAATTTTTATAAAGTCTAGTCTGAGAATCAATTTGCAGTACCTATAGAAACTACTCTTACTCCTATACCCAGGCACTACATGGCTTTGTTCTTGAATATCGAGAATCAAGTTTGTTTGTTTACAAGGTTTTGTGGAGCGGATCCCAGGTTCGCGCCCCGCTGGTTGTTCGGCTTCGATTTTAGTCCCATGGAATTGCCGCAATGACGAAATCACAAATTTTCTTTCCAAAAAGGGGGGCACTAGTCTAGTATCTATCAGTTTAGTACCTTGCATCCATTTTGGCGTTTTAATGCATATTCTGCATGCAACGGCCTCAACCTTGTCATGTTCAGATCGGAGACTATTTGCTATGATCGTTGAACATCCATGGATATATTTCGGGCATATGCGGCTGGCCGTTGGGCAGGACCGCTAGAAGATGTTGACAATTAGGTTTAACCACATGCATTGGGATTAGAATCCTGCTTGCAATTAATGCTTATGGCTACACCGCATGGAACTTTCCAACTCCCGGCTCAAATAGCCTAGTCATGTGGCCAATAACACAGGAACATGTTCCCGATATATGTTATCCGCAATATCAAGACTAATAAAGGAATAATCGGTCTTTTGCATCCTGTACCACCCAATCCAACCCCTCATTCAAGTTCTTTCCCGTCATAGCACTGCACGGGAGAATAGTCCACTTATGTGTTTTGATTAAATCCAGCCCAAGACGCTGTTCATGGGGATACGTCAGTCCAATTCTGCCCAGGTGGTAGTCCTAGGAAGAAAGAAGAAGAATAGACCACGTACCTGTCGAACCTCCTCTTCACTCATACAGTGTTCCACGTCTGTTTTGTTTAAAAAGACTAAGAGGCTGGCACCCATCAATCGCTGTCATCTGACATTAGCGCAAGCTCCCGGATTCCAAGGTCTGAGTGGGGACCGAACCTCTTCTAACAACAGCCCAGCTAGCTCTTCACGGCAATCCTCCACCCGGAGTCGATCAGTTGCATCCACGACCCAAATCAAAGTGTCTGTCTTTTCAAAGTAGTTCTTCCAATAGGATCGCAGTGTCTTTTGTCCTCCAACATCCCCTGCTTCACGTTAATCCTGCAGATATCACCCGGAGTGCGACTCACAGATGTTCAATTTGTATCTGGCATTTATCAGTAAAAATCCTTATTCAAAGTGTAGATAAATTACCTACCCCATAAATTCAATTGTCTTGATAATGAATCCCAATGTTGGGCTAACTGTTGTGACATCCTCGCCCATGATTCTCTTCACAATGGTGGTCTTGCCGGCATTATCCAGTCCTCTGTACTCAGTGTTAATCCCTCCCGCCGAAGTATAAGGATGAAGATCAAAATTACAGCATGAGAACCCGCATTTCCTTGTCCTTCAGACGAGCTTTGCGTAAAATTGACAACATCTTGTTGTGGTGTGCACTAGGCGATAAGAGCAAAATTGAGCTGCGGAGATGTGGATTATGACTTTCGCTTGGCTTCCGCTCCCGCTCTACACGTCGAGGTCTATATTGGAACATCATTCCGACCATGTCAGAGAAAAAAATCACAGATGCTCGTAGTTTCTATTTCATTGATGTAGACAGTGCCTATAGTAAAAGCCCAGGGAATGAAAAAACTATATCGATTGAATATCGGGTGTGGGTGAATTTGCTGAGGGAAGGAGAGGGTGCACTTCACTCTTGATAAACTGCTCGCCCAACTTTCAACCTTTCTCTTTCTTCCTCTCCCCACCCTCTCATCTTCCCATAAATTCCCCCAATCTCTCCAACTTCAAACCCCCTTACTCTACGCTATCGATTGCCGTTTCCCCGAGCTGATTTGGCCGCGAATTGCGTGAACCCGGATCGATCAAAAATCTACAACGAGGTCGGACCGAATCGACGAGAAGTCAGCCAAAGACACGTCAATTTCTGTTTTCGAGGTAAGATCCCGGAGCCCTAATGTGACTGAAGACTAGTAACAGCGATGCTATCTGTCTCATTAATGATGATACTAATATCTGATACTTATAGACAGGTCCGTCCTCGACAGGGCTTTCATCATCGAGAAAGTCCACATCCTACGATCCTATTCTGCCTTCCTGGGGCATTCGGTGTGTTTTCGCCTCAAGAAATTTGTGTTTACAAGTACTAATAATCATTGGCCTAGCAGCATAATCAACATGCCTGACTCATTCCATCCAAGTGATGGCGTTCAAGGCACACTCACCTATCAAGAGCTTCTGGAGATGATCATCTTCAATCTTCAGACTGCTGACCCACCGCTCGTATGCCAAGACGAGCGTGACTACCTGTTTTATCTGAAGGACCCAAACTTCTACCACAAGTTTACTTGGCTCGAATGGCCTGATAACTATGTTGATATGCGGGGACACACAGGTGGTTCACTGGGCAACCTCTTTGCTCTTTGCTCTGATCCCGAGCCCCCTGAGGACCTGTTCAAATATCATCTGATACCAAGCGCTTACACACCTTCAGTCCACTGGTTTGAAGAAAATTCTATGGTTGCAAATCTTTACAAGATCGCGAAGCAATTCAACGAAGCACAACGCTGCCCAGATGATATGGTTCCATGCCCCGGGGGGCCGAACCCATCGAAACCAGCCTTGTGCCGGAACCTGACGCCACTCTTGAGAACTATCTATCGGATCTCAGGCTGGATGATCACTTGGAAGTAACACATTTGAAAGCCAAGAGTTTGAATGAACTTGAAAATATGGCAACCCTGGTGTATTCCGACGAAGGACCAATTACGGCAGGCCTTGAATATCTGGATTTCATCAGAAACGGCCCAGCTAACAAGATTGGTACTTACGAGTACATTGATATTACTGTGGTCCGCACTGCTGAGGGTGTCGAGCAGCCAGAGAATTGCTCTGTCAATCCGCCCTCTTTTATTCCCGACAATGGGTATGAAGAGCTTGACCCAGAAGTGAACATCAGAACACAGAGACAAGGTACTCCCGAATACTTGAATCAGTGGAAAAAGTACAACGAATCTCCTGTGGCCTGGCATGTCACCATGCAAGACCGAATTGTTTGTCCCAAGATCCCCAATCTTGTGAATTCTCCCCGTCCTGTGTTTGACCCAGAGGAAACAATGCCATTTCCCGCAATCATTCGCAACCCCATGCGATGTTACCAAAAAGTCTTCTCTCCGAACTGGAAATATCGAATTCCCGAAAAGTTCGAAGGACATGAAAGAGAATGACTATTTCATCGCTATCTATCTCGCCTTCCGGAAACAGCGAAGCCGCAGGACATTCACCATCTTGCGTTCTACGACGGAACTGCCAGTGCCGACGGTGGTCATGGATTCATGATCCAAGCGATCCAGCACCTCGAAGCACCACGAGATATGTCTGATGACGAGACTCGCCTTCGCTGGCACGAGACAGCAGCTGGTCATGCCACCAACATGAGCATGATGAAGAAGCTCTGGTCTATCCAGCGAGATGCGGACAGGTACGACCGAATTATCGACGAGTTCGCGGGAGCCTGGAAGAGTCTCTAGTGAGAGAGAAGCTGGGCTGCATCAAAAGCCCAAAGTGACACCATGGGCTCCCACCGCCTAACCCCATGGTGTCAAGTCAAGGCCTGAAGTTAGCGGAGCACGAAAAGGTTTCTAGACCCGGCTTGTAGGGAGGAGTCGACCTGAAACCACCGCTAACCCCATGGCATGAAGAAATGCACAACAAGGTCTTTTGTCAAAGTCGAGGGTATTGGAGCTGGGGTGGACAAAGAGCTCCGGCTCGACCTCATAGGCGTGTGGACGTCCCTCCCATTGGGGTCGAGTCAAAGGAATAACATCAAGTGAATGCCCGAATGTGGCGGAAGCATGGAAGGGTCTCCAGCCTGGCTTTTGGGAGGAGCTGGGCTGGAACCCACCGCGGCACCGCCCATTCACCCTGGGCGCAACCAGGAGGTGAAAAAAAAGTTAGAAAAACCAAAAAAAATTTATCGTTAAAATTTTCCATCTCTTCGTAGATCTTTGCTTCAAGTAATCAATTTTGGGTAGGCTCACTATGAAATTGAACTCTGGCTTGATCTACTTATACTCGGACCCTCGACGGGGATCACAAAATTATACGAATCTCAAAAAGAGGCCGTGAAATATGTACCTGTACTTCATTCATCTGGGCACCAGCGAAGATATAGGTAATATGGCATTCATTCTCTCATCTTTGCTTCTCTCCTTCTATTACCAAACTCTAGTATTTGAATACTTAGCTGGGCATTTCTTCTCTTATCTTTCCTTCTCTCGTCTTTTCTTCTCTCCTTCCATCCTTCTGTCACCAAACTCCAGTATTTGAATGCTGAGTTGGGAGATCCACAGAGTCT
Organism: Penicillium frequentans; assembly: GCA_028828275.1. Classification (NCBI taxonomy): domain Eukaryota; kingdom Fungi; phylum Ascomycota; class Eurotiomycetes; order Eurotiales; family Aspergillaceae; genus Penicillium; species Penicillium frequentans. The sequence goes on from JAQIZY010000012.1 coordinate 1,021,332, forward strand.
TCCTTCAGAAATTCCCTACATATAAGATGGTGGTGTCATATAGACCATCAGAGAAAAACAGGAGATACCGTCCCGAGTTCTCCTCCGAAGCACTTCCAAGGTTGGTCCATATGAAAGCTCTGTTCAATCCCTACCAATCTCGCGTACTGACCGTTGTTTATACAAAAGATAGATAGGAGATTCCCAGATACGATGGGATATTCGATGAGTTTGCCGGGGTTTCCAGAGCCCGCTTGGGAGTCGGTCTGGAACCACCCCTAACCCCATGGCAACATGAAGAAATGCACAACAAGGTCTACTGTGAAAGCCGAGGGTATCGGAGCTGGGGAGGACAAAGAGCTCCTACTCGACCTCATGGGCTCCCACCGACCAACCCCATGGAGTCATTTCGAAAGGAAAAACTACATCAAAGTCAAGGCCTGAAATTGGCGGAAGCATTGAAGGGTTTCTAGACCAGACTTGAAGGGAGGAGTCGGGCTGGAACCCACCGTGGCACCGCCTATGCCCATGGCACCAGCTCGAAAGGAAAACACATCAAAGAAGGTTTGAATGGTCAACGGACGTATGCAAGGTCTCCAGAACCCAAGAGTGAGGATATACATAGTTCTAAACTATGTTTACCAGTAGCAATTATACGTTATTGATTGTTCAAGGGCTCCGAATTATATAGTAGAAGATAGTAAGTTCTCTCGATTAGTATCGTCACTTCATCCCCTCGCGGATTTTGGGGACAGATGAGACTTTTGTGGGATACATCAAGAAGATCAAAAAGCTTAGATCTTACAGTAAACAGAACGACAGTCCATGTTACGTGATCCTCTCACCGCCCAATATTTTTTCTGCAGTGAACCAATTTTTTTCTCCGCTCACCGCCTGTTGATTTCTTCTCGAGAGATTGCGGGTTGAGTATCTGGGGATTCAATCGTTCATTCATTTTATTTACTGAAAAATACCCCATTGAGGCAAGCGATACTCACGAGTATCTACCCGAGTGACTAGTTCCTCGCCAATTGCCTCCACCATGGCTCCCGCCAAGGACGACGACTTCGTCTTTACGCTGTCCGATGAGGAGGATGTCCCCCGTTTCGACGATGATGAGGAGGAGGGAGACGAAATGAACGGCGCGGCCGATGCGAGCGACAACAAGAAGCGCAAGCGCGAGGCTGAAGCCTCGAAGGGAAAGAACAAGAAGCTGAAGCAGCAGAACAAGGACAAGAAGAAGGGCAAGGGCAAGGCTGCGCCTGTTGAGGAGGACGAGGAAGAGGAGGAAGAAGAGGAGGAAGGTCCCGTTGGTAACGATGACGGTGCCTTGAACCCCGATTTCGAGTTCGATGTTGCCGGTTTGGCGAATCAAGGCGTCACCGAAGGCTTTGACGGATGGGGTCTCGATGATTCCAAGAAGACTGCTCCGGGTGGAGATAAGAAGGCCGTTGACATTGACGATATTATTTCGCGGAGACAGCTCAAGAAGGATGCTGCTGCTGCGAAGAAGCTGAAGAAGAATGGCGCTGTCGAGCCTGTATTCGAGGGCGTGGAAAGCGACAACGAAGATGGTGGTGTGGAAGTCGATTTCGAAGACGATGAATTGATGGCCGAGGATGGCTTCGGTATGGGTGCCGATGGTGAGGACGAGAGCGAAGCCGAGGGCCCTGAGCCTGGATCTGGTGCCGAGGACGACGACGAGGGAAGCGACAATGACGATGAAGACGATGATGCTGCATCCGACAACGACTCTATCGCTACACCGGTTAACCACCCCGACGATGTCTCTGATCGGGAGGAGGATTCTGATGCTGAGAGCGAGGTTGACGACGAGGAGGCAGCGAAGCGCAAAGCGTTCTTCGCCCCCGAAGAGAAGACCGAAAACAAAGCCGGAGACAAGAGCACGTTCCAGGACTTCAATCTTTCTCGCCCTATTCTCCGAGGTCTCGCCTCCGTTGGCTTCACAGACCCTACTCCCATTCAGCGCAAGGCTATTCCCGTCGCACTTCTGGGTAAGGATATTGTCGGTAGTGCCGTGACTGGTTCCGGAAAGACTGGTGCTTTCATTGTTCCCATCCTCGAACGTCTACTCTTCCGTCCTCGCAAAACTCCTACTTCTCGTGTCGTTATTCTCATGCCCACTCGTGAGCTGGCGGTGCAATGTTACAATGTCGCCGTCAAGCTGGCTACCTTTACCGACGTCACCTTCTGTCAACTTATCGGTGGTTTCAGTCTCCGTGAACAGGAAAACATCCTTAAGAAGCGACCCGATGTTATCATCGCCACCCCCGGTCGTTTCATTGATCACATGCGCAACTCCCCCAGCTTTACTGTCGATACCCTTGAGATTCTTGTTCTTGATGAAGCCGATCGCATGCTTGAAGATGGATTCGCCGACGAGTTGAACGAAATTTTGACCACCATCCCCAAGTCTCGTCAAACCATGCTGTTCTCCGCTACGATGACCGAATCCATTGACAAGCTCATCCGTGTTGGCATGAACCGTCCGATGCGATTAATGGTGGATGCTAAGAAGCAGACTGTCGTGACTTTGACCCAGGAATTCGTGCGGTTACGTCCTGGTCGCGAGGATAAGCGTCTTGGATACCTGTTGCATTTGTGCAAGGAGATCTACACTGGGCGCGTGATTGTTTTCTTCCGACAAAGAAAGAGGCGCATCGGGTGCGCATTATCTTTGCTCTTTTGGGGTTGAAGGCCGCCGAATTGCACGGTAGTCTGAGCCAAGAACAGGTATGTCTCCGACGGCATTGTCTTACGTCCCGTGTTTCATCGGATCCTATGCTAATTTTTATCTTATCTAGCGTATCAAAAGTGTTGAGAACTTCCGAGACGGTAAAGTCGCTTATTTGCTCGCGACCGATGTCGCTTCCCGTGGTCTAGATATCAAGGGTGTGGAGACCGTTATCAACTACGAAGCCCCACAGAGCCACGAAATCTATCTGCATCGTGTCGGTCGTACCGCTCGTGCCGGTCGCATCGGTCGCTCCTGCACAATCGCCGCTGAACCCGACCGTAAGGTTGTCAAGGCGGCCGTGAAGGCCGGTAAGGCCCAGGGTGCCAAGATTGTCAGCCGAGTGGTTGAGATCGCAGTCGCCGATGCGTGGGCCAAGAAGGCGGAGGATCTTGAGAGCGAGATCGAGGAGGTTCTCCAAGAGGAAAAGCTCGAGAAGCAATTGTCGCAAGCCGAGATGCAAGTGAACAAGGGTGATAACCTGATGAAGCACGGAGCGGAAATCATGTCCCGACCCAAGCGTACCTGGTTCGAGTCTGAGCAACAAAAACGGACGGCCAAACAGGCTGGTGCCGAGGCCTTGAATGGACCCAATGCTCAATCTAAGAAGGTCAAGCTCAGTAACAAGGATAAGAAGCGATTGGATGATGCGGAGATGCGCCACGATGGCAACATTGGGTGGAAAAGGGCAAAGCGGAGCGAGAGGCGCCTCCGACTAAGGGCAAGGGCAAGGGCAAACCTCAGGGTAAGCCCAAGGGCAAGGGAAGGAGATAATTCATTGGATACCAGGCGCATAAGTACTGTAAAATCAATTGTATAGATTTTTCAAATCGCACAGATATGATCACCCCACGTTCTTTTTTAAAACTTACGATTACGAGGGGGATGCGTCTTTTCCGTAAGACAGTGGATTCCAGTGGGGAAACAATCTATACTTCAATGGTATTGACGATCGACCTCTATTTCCTTAGTCTAACTCTAGTTCTTGGAGCCAGGTACAGGGACATTTTCCATATCTGATCGTCATAAGTTCCAGTAAATTCCATGTGGATTTCTCCGAGTTGAACAAAAGTTACTAGAAAAGTTAGTTCTAAACGCCCTGCATGCAAACCAACGATAATCGGGAAGGTGAACGCCCCCAACGCATGCGGAACCGGTACATCATCACCGTCCATTGGCTCATTGAAATTGGACTAAAAGCTTTATTCCAAGCTAAGCCAGGTCTTGGCCTCTCTATAATATACCGCATATGTCCAATCTCTCCAACCAGAAACAAATCCAAAAAAGAGTTTTCTATACCAAACCCAACCCAAACCCAACCCCCGCGATATCGTTCCTAAAGGGTAAAAGCCCCACGCCATTAAAGTCTTGGGCCCAAAATTTCGCCGATTCCCCTCCGTACCTTCATTCGACCTTCCTCTCTCTGTTTTCCATACTCGTCAGCCATTATCCCGCAAGTGCCATATTTGCATACGCGTCTTTTCCTTTCCCCTTGTTGAATGCCAATGGAGGTCGCGTGCCGCGAAACCTCGTGAAGGTTGCGTCATGGGGGTCGAGGGCTCATCAAGTCAGAGCGATGTGCCTCTGAAGACCAGTCTGCCACGGAAGAGCGCTTTCTCATGTGAAGCGTGTCGCAAGCGCAAGGTGGGCGCATAATCTTATGATGGGACAAGCTCCGAAGGATTCTCATAGGCTAATCAATCGAGCTATAGGTCAAGTGTAACGGATCTTCTCCGTCGTGTTCAAGATGCGCCGCCCGTGGGGAGGTCTGCGTCTACAGCTTGTGAGTAACCGCGACCGGCCAAGTTCCGCTTGGCTGATCCCCCGCTTTTGTACTTTATTTTTACTTCTTGATTTCTTTTTCTTTTTCTAATATCGTACAGGGCGCCGACCTTATCTTATACCAAACAGCTTGAAACGAGGGTTACACAGTTGGAGGAGGCGTTGGCGAGGCTTCGGAATCAGAGTGTCGATGCGGACGCGAAGAAGGTGAGCTCGCCGGCTTCGGTGGCGGAGTCGAGCTCCAGCGCTGGCCGCCGGGTTAAGATCGAGCATGATGAGACGGGCGATCTTGCTAGAGAGTTCGATGGGTTGAATGTGGAAAATGACGGTCGCATCTCTTTTCATGGGCCGACCAGTCTGTTTCAGCTGCCCAGCGGGGCTGTAAGTGAGACGGCATCGACTTTGCAATTTTCACAAGAGATGGAAGCTCGCAAGGAACGCTTGGTCAATAATGCGTGGCGTGAGCGGGCGTTTGAGCAGATGGCAACGATGCCGGTAGGTCTCTCCTGCTTAGAGAAAGCTGTGATTTGGGCTGACACGGCTTTGATAGGAACCATTCCAATACCTCATCGACTCGCATTGGTGCTGGATCCAACCGTTGTTCAACTTTGTCTATCGCCCAGCATTTACTCGTTCGTCTACCCCGCCATGAGACTCGACAGTGACTGACTAGCTAGCAGGTGATATGAAACTGAATGGCCCTTACTATTCAGACGCCCTACTGAACGCGATCCTATCTCATTCCGTACGATGGTGCAAAGAAGAACCTCAGATCGGTCCTCTTCTCGACTCCTTCGACGGCGGAGCACAATTTTATCAACGTGCACGACTCGGACTCTTCGAGACACTTCAAAGTGGCTACGCAGAAATTCCCATCATCCAAACACTCCTCCTTCTCAGTGCACAGGAATGTGGCCGTGGAAATCGAACACAAGCATGGTTATACAGTGGAATGGCATTCCGATTGCTAGACGATCTAGGAATTTCCATCGATAGTCGCAAATACCCCGGAACAGCTCAGTTGTCCGATGAGGATATTGAAATCCGGAACAGACTCTTCTGGAGCTGTTACTTCTGGGACAAGATTGTATCGCTGTATTTCGGACGGGCTCCAGTAATGCAACATTCGCGTGTTAGCCCCCCACGTATGATATGTGAGTCTCCAGTTCTACTGAAATTTCTTGCTGGACATACTAACCTGTTTAAGTGGACGACACTTCGGAGATTGAAATTTGGACACCTCATGGCGTGACCTTCCCCGATGGAGCACACTATCCGCCGACGCAAGCGCATTCCACCTCATGCTTCATGAGAATGTGCGGACTCGCAGAAATTTTGAACCAGATCCTCGTCCACATCTATGATCCAATGCGGCAAAGTACCGAGGCAGAATTCTTTGAGTGCGTCCAAGAGCAAGCTAGAAATCTCGGCGAGTGGTGGGACGAATTACCAGACTACTTGAAGCTGGTGGCTACTGATCTGCCCCCGTACTGCCCACCGAGTCATATCATGACATTGAAGTACGTTACTCTGCTTTGGCCCAAGATTTATTGCTAACCCCGTTCAGCTGCTTATACCACACAATCAATATTCTGCTCCATCGCCCCATACTATGTTCTCGCGCTCTGCTACAGACGCGCCAAGAACCATACGACACAAGCCATCTAGTTCAATGCATGGCTTCTGCAACGTCGATTTTATCTCTTTTCGATCTATACCGCAGAACATTCGGAGACAGCCACGTCGTTCTGTCACTCTCCTACAGCATCTACACTGCCGCTTCGATTTTCCTTCTCGAGATCCAGGCCTTGAAGTACGCCGCGCCAGGAACCCTTGACAAGCTCAAGTTCTGCATCCTCGCTCTGGAGCGTGTCAAAGTCACCAACCCAGTCATGGCAACCGCATTAAGCCTTGTGTACCAAGAACTTCAAAAACTGCAGATCGATATCCACGCCCCACCGAATCCCGAAAAGCCACACCATCCACCACCCCAACCGCGACCCCACTCAACACCCCACAGCCAATCTCCATCCGTCAGCAGTAACCCCTCCCGTCACGTCTCCCCAAGCCACCCGCAGCACCAGCATCAACGCCAACAAAGTCGAGCAATGGGTACACCCGGTACCCCAGTTCCGAACACAACCGCGCCAATGATGTCAAGCTACAATTTCCAACAACCCATCTCGGGCTTTGATCTCTCACAGATGGGTGAAATGCCGCAAATGCCCTCCACACATTTACTAGGAGGCATGCCGAACGCAGTCATGACTGTAGATGATCCGCGATCATACGAAATCACACCCGAAGTGTTTGAGGCATTTTCGTATGCGCAGCCCATCACGACTAATATGACTTCTCCTTTTGAAACAAACTGGCATAACCAAAGTCAGTGATTGGGTGATGCGACGTGTCATGAATTGAAAAAATGATTCCCAATTGGTTTAGGTAGCGATGCAAATTTTGTCAAAAGTTAGCGGATTCTTTTCTTATGGATCAGACTGGTGTATATACCTACTCTACTCTATTACAGTTTAAGATTCCCTTATGAATATACTTCTAGAATGTTATCGACGTGAGCTTCCAGCTTAAAGCTGTAGACCTAAATCTCATGATTGCGGGTGCCATGCTTCGTAATGAATACCTCATGCATGCTGTCATGTCTTTAAATGGTTGGAAAGGATCTAAAATGCTCTAAGAATGGTTTGTGTCCGTTTTTTACGCATGTCAATATCACTATCGGCAACTGCTCGGGATGAATGAGTATGAATGTCACGGTCTTTTAACCATGAAAGTGTATTTGGGACGCCAAATCTATAAAAGCGAACAAGCTTGACAGGCATTAAAGTCCAGCATATGTCAACAAATAATGCCAACCAATGGGTATGTAAGTAACGGGATCACCCGCAAAGAGAAGGATTAAGTACAAGAGTATAGTAAAAGACATTATACACCTCACGGACACGCAAGAAGAAAACTGAAAAGGGTATGCGAGCCACTGGGAAACAGCGGATGAAGGCTGGGGGTATATGAAGAAGGCACCGAGCATAGAAAGCGGACAGAAGCAATAACATCCATGCTTTGCAAGCACCATTTGAAACTCCGCAACTACAGAGTAGATTTAGGCTGCTGGTCACGCGACTCAACATCCTCAAAAGAGGTAAAAGAAGGATCCACATCCTTGACACGCGCATTCCAGCGCATATACCACGGACCATCGAAGAGCTCACCCATCTGCTCCATAGGCACGCCCTTAGTCTCCGGCATCCAGATACCGAGAATGAGAAGACCACAGAAACAGATCAGCGCCCAGAACAGGTACGCGCCCCAGACGTCCAGCGCGAACATGTTAGGCGTAACACGGACGACGGCGAACTGGAAGAACCAGTGCAAGCCCATAGAGGTACCGTAGCAGACATTCCGGATGCGAGTGGGGAAGATCTCCGAGCCGTATAGGTAAGGAATAGTGCAAAGACCGATGGACCAGCCAACAGCGTAAATGAAGACAGAAGCAATAGCCGCGTTCGAGGCATTAGTGTTGTCCGCAGAACCAGGCTGGAGACCCATATAAGCGCCCATATAGATATGAGCCAACAGTTGGAGGGAGAGGCCAGTGAGAGCGCAGCGACAACGACCGAAGTAATCAATGAGTCCCCAGGTGAACGCCATAGTGAAGACCAGCTTGACGATTCCATAAGCACCGGATGAGATGAGCGACGCATTGCTCCCGGTGATACCTGCGTACTGGAAGATAGTCGAGATATAGTATGTGATACCGTTACCGCCGGACCACTGGGCGATAGTCTGCATGGCCATTAAGAGCCAGAAGCGCTGGCGGTAGTTCGGGTTTATCTGGGATTCCTTCAGTGCCTGCCAATTCGAGATAGAAGCCAGCTCTGCACGCTGCTTGTTGTAAGCATCGATTTCCTCGAACTCGGCCAGGATGCTCGCGTCGTCTGGCGTTGTGCCGCGGAGGCGGGCGAGGACTTGCTTTGCTTCATCGTGGCGCTGCTTGGAGGCGAGGTAGCGGGGTGTCTCAGGACACCAGAACGAAAGGATAAATACGATGCCGACAGGAATTAGAGGGATGGCTTGGACTAGTCGGTATTGGGTACGGGTGGCGGCCATGTGGAGATTCGCGCCATAATTAATGAAGAAGCCTATCGGGGGAAAACGGGGTTAGTAAGGACCCTGGAACCGATAAGGGGGAACCTGAGATAAGCGTATTCTGGAACATAGAAGAAAAACTCACCCATTGTTAGAATAGTGAGTAGAGTCACCATTGCCAAGCCAACAGCCAGACCGCGTGTTGCCTTGGGCGCCACCTCGGACAGGTACATGGGCGATGTAACTGTGAGCAGACCGGCACCCAAGCCGGCGAAGATGCGGGAGAATAGCAGCAGGCCATAGATGCCAGAGGAAAAGACTTGAATGAATGTACCAATTCCCCAGACGATAATCGCAAGACGGAATGACAGGATACGACCTAGTCTGTCGTTCAAGTATAGAGAACTCAGAGCACCGAATGCCGCGCCCAGTGTCAAGAACGAGGAGATATTCGCCTTCCTGTTTGTTAATCCCGCAGAATTGCCCACCCAGTTACTCTTCAGAAGATTGTAATCCTCCTCAAAAGATGGCAAGGACATGCTGGAACTGAAACCTCCCTCATCGTAACCTAGAATAGATCAGAATTAGCCAAAACCGCCTCTGCGAACCCAACCCCATAGAGGATAAGCTGGACCCGCGATGAAAACCGCGCCACGTACCTTTCGGCATGGTTCCGCATGCAATAACGAGAATAACAAAGGCATAGTATGGAGCGGTAGTCCATCGGGACCGGTCCAGCCATTGCATGATGGCGTAGTATGTACTGTGTTCCCAGCAAAAGGGTTCGGAGTGTGGAGTGTACAAAATCTGGGGAAGATAAAGCTGTAAGACGGAAGGGGCGGCAAGGAGTGGGACGTTAAGAGATATTAGGGAGAGTGGATAGAAAAGGGAAAGGCCTCAGTTGTACATGGAGATCCCGCATTTAGGTTTCGGTCAACGTCCGTTCAGTTAAGTTTTTCGATGCTCGAACCCCGAGCCCCTCGATGAAATCTCGGACAGGCCCACGGATCCACATGCGTACCATGGACCCACTATCCACTACGGAGAAACCACGGGGGTACTGATATCATTGAGAAAGTCTAAGATACTCTGTATGTTAGTCTTATTTATAGTAGCTTATTAAGTGGTTTTTGTACGTATAGAAAGAGTTAATATAAATCTCTAAAGTACGCTTAAAAGGTTGAAAGTGCGGGAAGGCTAGTGGGCCTTGCAGGGATCTAGGCCGGCTTTGTGCCTTCCCCGCCGCCCCTCAATCTGCATGTGCTGCGTACTCATGGAATTAGCTGCATATAGGCACGTCTTCGCTTGCCTTTTTCGAGTTAGTGCTCCCTTCTCCCGCCTTTTGCCGAGTATATCGCGATCCTTGTTGATATTCGAGGTGGCGGGTGTATTTTCCTGGTTCGTGGATTGGTCGAGCAAGGCAAACTCAACACGACAAAAAATACCCGCAGCAGAACTACGGGAGGGCCGCTAGTGGAGAAATTTGCAGCTAGTACTAGCACTGGTATCACCAGGGGCACTATCAAGGAACCCTGGCTTGGTGATGCACCACGGTGGAGCGGCCAAGACGTCGGTGCTCGACTACCACCCGTACTTGCGCTACCCGAGGTAGAGATTGTGGATTATGGACCTTGGACTTACTATGTTCCATTTTGTTGGGACGGCATCTCAAATCATAGCATTGAACATCAAGCGAGACATTTACCACTTTCCATGGGAATCCACCGGCGGAAACTAAACTAGCGCGACCAGGACAACCTTGGAAGGGGGTAATTCCCGCAGTCCTTCCCAAAATTGCGTTCACCTTGGTCATGGTGGTTGGAAACCTTCTTCTCACAAATGCTCAAGACTGACTATTCTCATCAACCTGAATGAGATATTATTGATGAGAAAATGCAGGAGAAGCTGATGTTTCGGGTGCCAAATTTGCGACAGTCGTTTAGACTCTTTTAGGTCTAGTGTCTTCTGACATCTAACGGCCTCTTTTTGAGGCATGTTCTTTCTATGCTCCACTCTCTGGTTGCAACAATGTTACTGTGATTTGACCCTCCAATGGTCACTTTCCATGAGTCTTCCCATACTGTGTATTTCTCCCAACGCTCATGTTCCTGAAAAGTATATGAGTGCCGCATGAGCGTAGTTTGTAATTTTTTTTTTTTGTAAAAATAAAATATAAAATATGAAAGACTTGGATTGTCGGGTCCCATAATGGAAGGCAATCTGTCAAACTCTATCAATTGAAATACAAAAGCAAAATCAATCCTAGGCAAGTCCTTCGCAAACAAAGAGGCTGTTTCCAAGGCGGCGACGGTACGCGGGGCTGAAATAGTGAGGGCCTTGGAGATAAGCGTGGTAATAAGGTTGGGTTCGGGACCCTGGAACCCACAAAATCGTGAATCTTACTATAGTCGCCGATCCATGATTACCTTGCTTAGCATTTCAACAAGGTATAAATGTAATTTCAATGTAATTTCGAAATTATCTGCTGCCTTTTAATGATTTTGGTCAAAAGTACTGCATTGAGAAAGGCGTACATGTTTTGGGCCTAGCACCATGTTGCTGCCGCGTCGTTCTACCAGCCACTTTAGCCCCTATCTTGCGACACCTCACAACCACATAACACCACCTCCATTGCTTCACCTTATATTCAGTATCTCTAAAGTAAAGAATGTCCGCCGGATATAAGAGCATGCGAGATGTATACGCCAGGGTGAAAGAGGCATACAATGACCTGGGAGAGGCGGACCAGAAAACGATAAGACTGAGATATGCGGCATTGTTCGGATGTCTCATAGCTGCTCTGATGTGCATGCCAATTCCAGCATATGGATTTTCAGTAAGTCGGATAATGTTATGTCGCCTACTCTGTATCAGTGACTCACTGCCTCTAGCTCCTACTACCATGTATCTGGTGTGCTATAGCTATAGTGCTCGGCCTTGGGAAATCCACAGTCAACCCGATTACCAGTATCATATTGGATATACTCTCTGTTGGTTATATCGGCTACCATGGTTTCTGGATTTTAATTTATGCGGGAATGGCCGAGAGCTGGTGGTTTTTGTTTGCGGATGTCCTGCTCTTCGTTTCCATGTAAGTTTGTCGCTTTTGAGTGCTGTCTCCGCGCTAATTGGGATAATTTAGGGCTGCATATGTGACTTTAGCTATATACACGGTTTTCCGGCTGTGGAGAGAGAAGCGGAGTTCGAGTGGTGGCTCGGGTACAGTTAGACTCCCGCTCTAGATGTCTAGATTCTGGGTTCTCCTTGTTACGTATGCAAACTTAAATTTTGAGGATCATGACTTCAATTGCTTTAGACATTATTATGTACATTGGCCATTCCACTGGCATCAAAAATATACTCTGTTGGTCATTTTGTGTATTCCCCTGACCTCGAGCCCATGCTGTCCCCTTATACCTCTAGACCTTATCACCAAGCTCTGTTTATGTTCCGTCTTCCAATATACAAGACCATTTGATTAAGTATCAGGCCCTTCTCAAGCGGCTTGGCCATTCTTCTCATGTAAAGTTGAGACGTCTTCAAGCGATTCAGCGTCAGCCCCAGCCGGGGTAGACTTTCCAAGGTGCGTATAATCTCCCGGCTTCGTTGACCCATTGGGAATCCAGAATCGCTTGTCAATCCGACTGAAAGTCAAGATACTGAGGGCAATGATCTCGAAGGTGAAGTTGAAGACATAGAAACAAGCCTTGGAATCATACCAGGCTGCGTTGGTGGCAAGACGCACAGGACTCCAGTTGACGCCAGTTTTGAACCCAGCAATCATCATGCAGAAACAAGCAGACATGGTCACAATAAGGATTTGGCTTCGTGAGCTTCCTTGTCCAAATCTTTCCTCGTGTTGTGACTTGGGAAGGAACACTGCCGCGGCAATGTGCAGAGCTGGGAGGCAGTTGAAGACAAGAAGATAGGTGAGAGCCGCAAGCTCGACATCCCGACATCTCTCCTGGACCTTGGTATTTAATGTATACACCATCAAAACGACAGCTGTGATAACCATAATCAAGGCACCTCCAATCATCGCATAGACGACCTTGAATCCTTTGCGCAAGATCGGATTCCACCCAATTTGTGGCTGCTTTGCTCGGAGGATGCGTTGGGCGAGAATGAGATTGATGATGTAGATGATCAACACGCCGGCATTAACAAAAATCTGGGCGGCTAGCGCAAGTCGGACATTTGTTGGGTGCTGGGACCAGGCGATGCGCAGGGCCATGGTGATAAGTCTTGACATGCAGAAACCAAACATCATAGCAGAGGGAATAAATTTGTGGCCTTTCCGACGGTTGAGCTGGAAGATAGTCATGTTTGTTGCGGCGAAGCAGATGTAGAGAACGAGAAAAACAGCGCAGACTGGAACATCGGGGATTGTTGTTGGAAGACCGCCCATTGAAGCCGTATCTGAGGCATAGGGACCGCCTCGGGCCCGTAAGTAATTTATCATGGTCAAAGGATTGTCGATTTTTATTTGAGAGCAGCTGCAGACGAGTGTTGATGGTATTGTATAGTTTCCGAGACGCGAAAAGAACGTAGGAAGATGTGTGCGGAGGACTGCAACACAGAGCAGGTGGTCGGAAGCGCAGGTTTTTGAGTTCGAAAAGCGGCCGAAGCCCCCCTTATACATAAAAACTTTTTCAGCCTATCACCTGGGCAGTCAGATTAGCAAAACTCTCATCAAGGGGGCCTCGTCACTCTCTGTATATCATCGCCCTCGGCCTCGGTCGATAAAGTTGTCCGCGGACCCGATCTCGTGCGCATGCCGAGCCCCACATATAATTATCTTGCCACAGATCTATCAGATCTACGGAAACCTAAACCTAGGTATTGTTCAGCTTCTTCGTTATCTCATTCCTCATTGGCTAATTTCAGGTGAGTCGACTCTGCATCACCGTGATGATATCAATACATCATCCGTGTTCCGCAGCCTTGGAACTGTGTCGAACTGGCACCGAAGCTTGATCTATTCATATCTAATTTCATTCTACAGGTTTTGCCATAAAATAGAGAGGAAGCATTCAACGATCATTCACAGTGCCAGAGATAGTGCACTATATTTGTTTTGTGCGAAATATCATGCAAAAGAGGATCTCAATCTGTATTTTATTCTACACTGGCAACGCCGGTATTCTCGTATTCAACAAGACGAGGTAAACTTGATAAGTGATCCGAGGCGAGATGGTATTTCTGATAAGCTCTACTTTCTTCATCTCGAGATTAATATTAGTATCTAATTATATGATGAAAATTCGCCAATCCCATTATACATGACGGAATTATGATCAAAGGCATCTGGCATTAGGAAGTAGGCAGGGTCCTCTTCAATAAACCACGAGAGGTCATCCCATGGCTGAACGTCCTGCACGCTCGAGGGTGGATTCACACCAAGAGAAGGAAGTAGTTGTTGACTTGACATCCTCGATGTCGATCTCAATGAAATCTGCGGTGGCTGCATGTCTTCCATTTGAGCTAGCTGAGGTGCACGGGTGTTCCGCTGAATGTGCACTTTCCCCAAAAGAGGGACGTCAAGCATCAATTTGCGCCCTTGAGTGGCGTGTTCCTCTTCCTTGAGGAGACTGGTCAAAGAAGTCAAGGTATCAACCGCACTTTCGGCAATACGTGAAGTGGGAGTATTAGTAATCCTTCTGCGCATGATATCAATGACCTTTTCCACTTCCTTTTCAGTCCTTGCCTTGTCGACATACAGACTGAACTGTTGATTGGTTCTTGGTGTATGAGAAAGCAGAATAAGAACCACCGTGACGGTGAAACTGTGTAGCTCCATCATAGTGTACAGGAAGAAGCCTGGGGGCATCGCCTCGAGAAGAACCGTGTACCGCTGTATCGCTGATTCGCATGCCTTAAAACAAGCGACCTGGGTGTTGAAAGGCTCTTCACTTGAATCTTGACGCAAGGTCAGTGGCATATATGCCCTCAAGAGCAAGTAATAGTGAATAGCTTGAACTATATCATCGGGTTCGACGCGGTCCACTTCGACTTTCTTTGTCCACCAGGATTCTGGAGTCTGAGAGGCAAGCGACCTGAGCTCTTCGATAAGCTCAAAGGTGGCCCGTGAAAGTTCAGCAGTACTTCCGCGTGTTGTGTTCAATTCATCCAAAGATTGAACCTTGCCAGCAAGACTCACGATCTTCGCAAAATATAAACGAGGTTGGACAACGCCGTTGACTGTCAATGCTTCATTCTTTATATGTCTGTGCCAACGCATGTCTGGAGGAAGATTAAGAATCATTCCTAAAAGTCTCTCTGCAGCACATATCATCTCCCATAATTGAGCTTTTCCAAATTGGGCATTATCATCATTTGTTGCGGGTGACCCATTGCGGTGGGCAGCTTGGGATGCGTTCGGTAGTCCCATCAACTCAGCAATTGCGCCAAGGTGACGTAGCCGAACCCACGCTTTTTGGAAATTCCCTTGTGGCAGTTGACTAATTTGACTCAGAGATTAGCAGCCGTGGCAACATAAAGAGAAAGTCTATCACTTACAGCCGAGTCCAGTGCATGCATAGCATAATCCCAGATGTCGTGCCTATCAGCCGATCATGAGAGATAATGGTCCTCTCCACGGTATCTGATATGACGCGAGAAAGCTCAAACCGCTTCATACACTCCCCAGACCGGCCAGGTGTAAGCATGCGTTCTTGAGGCGTTTGCTGAGCAGTGAGTGCTAGTGTGAGCATCCACGAGGCGAGTATCATAGGATCCACGTTTGGATCTTTCATCTTATCATAATTATCCAGTGCTTCTTTCTCAGATCGAACAGTGAGTGGTTGAGGAAGCAAAGCTTGAAGAATCCTCAGCCACTCAAATGCGGTTTCGTAGATTTCAACTACTTCATCTTTTGGCGGAATCAACACTTGAAGAGCCTCTCTCGCAGTATCCAGCAAATTTGCAGATGCTCTCTCCCGGCGTTCCTGTAGTTGGCCATTTTTCTGGCGGCTATCTAAGCTGAGCCAATCATTCTGGAAGAGTGACTGCAAATGCGACGGTCTTTCGGTTGTAAGAATGTCCGACATGTTAGAGTCGTCATCCGATGTGTCCATCTCAGCGCTTGGGTGGCTAACAGCCAGCTCCGAAGCCGAGTCGGGTTGAACGCCGAGCTTAGACTCAATTCGTTGCACCACTCTGATCAAGCTAGATACCTGGGATTCTAGTTGGGAAATTCGTTGGCGGGATGACACCCCCCGCGACGCGGTGGGTCTAGATTTTTGGGGCGTACATTCTGAGCCCCGCTCTTCGCATCTTCGGCAAGCCAAAGCATCTTCAGAAGCTCGAATACAGCGAACTTTGCGACGTCTGCCTGTTTCAAGGGGTGCAGAAGATAAGGAGGTTGTTCATTTACTTTTTCTTCGGGTGGGGTCACCACTCACATTCTGTGCAACTTTTCGTACAACTTCGGATTCTTTGAAGTTCGTTTCCCTGCATGGCCGTGGTAATACCTTTTGACTGTAGCGCTAAATGGGAGAAGGAAGAGGTGAACTGTAGCTTGAAGGGGCTCGGTCTGCGGACCAGTTAAGGATCCGAGACCGAAGCGCGGGTTCGTGCCAAGGCTCACCCACCATTGTGATCGGTAGCAGCTGGGTTATACCATGGAAACGAGTGGCAATTTGTTTCTTTGCCTTTGCAATATTCCATCATTACGTAAGCCAATCTTTTAAAATGGTGCGGAGAAAGTCAAGCAAGATTTATTTGGACGCTATATCTACGTGTGAACCATGATTTAGGAGCTCAAAAAAGGATTCCTTTATGTAGTACTAGCCTCAAACTATTTCAACAAGTCCAGCCGGGCTAGCTCAATCGGTAGAGCGTGAGACTCTTAATCTCAAGGTTGCGGGTTCGACCCCCGCGTTCGGTTCTCTTTTTTTTCGTCGCAAAATAACATGTGCCAATTTTTTGGTTCGTAAAAGTCTGCAGTGGGTCATCTACCGCTGATAATGTATTGTAGATCCACTATCATGATCCAACCTTGGAAGGTTCTTTTCTTGGCATTTCGGTGGTCGAAGTATGAAAATAAGGACCGTTGGGGCCGCGCCTTAGAGTAGGTAGTTATGGCCTTGGGATTTCGCTATTCTCAAAACATCAGGAGAGAGTAGAAATATATAATGCAACTGTCCGCTTGGCCACTTAACCACAATTTAGATTATAGCCTAGCCTGTCTCGATTACTGCGGGAGATCAAGCATGCCTTGTGGACTGTCGATTTATCTACTCCACTTTCACATAGGATATATTTTTAGTTTGGAAGAATGCCACTCGCTGAAACGTGCACACATACCGGGAACTGGAAAGTATATGATCAGTGGCGATCTTGACAACTTGATATAGGAGGACTCACTTGCAGGTGAAGCAACCACTTCGTGTCCTGCGGGTTGCTGACGCCTTCGAGCCAGTGTGCTTCATCCTGACTGCAACCTCTCAAGATGAAGAAACAACATCCGTATAGATGGCGCTGTCGTCCCCGTGAACGCTGATGCCGCGGACACGCACTTGCCGAAGGCGGAGGCTTGAGTGGACTAGCAGCCATAAGCTCGCATGATTAGTCAGTACATTTTGCCGTGAGCGTCTTGACCATCGCGATTGGAAACATGGTGCTGTGTAACAAGACATGGGATTTTGTTGTTGATAATTGAAATGTAGCGAGAATAGAAATCTAAGGACAGCCGCATGATGCTCACCGTATCACCAGTTTGCTCCCCAAAACTACCATAGAGAAAATTATAGATCCTTTGGCTCAAAGCTCTAGAGACCAAATATATATTTTCTTTTTGGCTGGCTCGCATCTAAATCCATGCAGCCAATCACGATATGTTGACCAGCGCTGGTAAAAACGCAAAAGTACCAGCATTTTGTGTCTGTCACCTTTTGCGGGTCGAAAATGCAAGAAGAGTGAATCCAAGGCGTGACTGTGTCTTCGAGCTATCTAGTATAGTATACAGATCAAGTCCCCCGCGCTCCAACTTAGACATTTACCGGGCAAGCTCACCACTGGGCTTCTTGGCTTTGGGCACACCCTTCGTCTTTATTCAAATGGCAAAGTGGTACAGTGGAAGCAACAGACCTCGTGAGATTGAGGCCAATGTGTAAATTCTTTATTTTATGTGAATTGTTGATTATTGATCTCGAGAGGCTTGATCAACTACCTTGCTCGCCTCGGAATTTAGCCAGCCATTCATGATTATCAGCCATCGTTTGATTCCACTGGTCCTCGGAATCGAATAAGAGTCGCCTCGCCTCTAATTGGAACATTTCATCGGTAGGAATGATACCATTCCCCATCATTTGTTGCGCATAATGGCTCAAGTGTCGGGTTAGCACTTCGGTATAGGTCTCTAATTGAGGCTCCGGAACTGATTGCAGCTCGGCTTCGGGGGATTCAGGGAGCGCTTGAGATTCGCCTCTTGCCTCCAGGAAACTGGCTCGGGACAGCATCTGAGAAAGATGGTCATTAACAGCCCCGTCAGTGGCGGAAAAAGGAACAAATGTTCTCGATTCGAAGTCGAGTAGATATGGCGGGACACTGTATCTGACTTGCGCGGCGATATCGGGCGGAAACTCATGGTCACCTTCCCACTGGGCCATGGTACAGCCTTTGCGGAAGTGAGCCGACAAATGATCGGCTCGTTCGGTCCACGTTTCCATCGGGTTGTCGCAGAATCCACATCGTGAAGGAAACTCCGTGACAGCAGTTTTCCAATTGTCGATGAGTGGCATGGTATCAAGACGGTGAAAGAGGCGTAAGTGCTGAAGCAAATGATCCTTTCGCCGGAACGAGCGTATTTCCTGCTGACAGTTCCCATGATTGTGTTGCTCAAGGTGGTCGGAGGTTGGATTTAGTTGATTGCAATAGGCACAGTGGGTGCGACCAGTAGATGGTAAGATGACGGATCCTCCATATGGCGCACATGTCCAACTCTCCAGATTGAGATGGAGGGACTTCTCATGACGCGCCCAGTCATACTTGCTTTTGAATTTATCACAACAAAAGGTGCAGCAAAACATGCGGGGTTTGCTGGCATAACCTCGCTTCTGTCTGGTTGTGCTGGCATGATTCTTTCGGACCCCTGCAGCTGTCTTGTCCAAAGGAGCCTGGCTACCATTAGACCACCCAGACATACCAGATCGAATAGAACGCCTAGAAGACGCACTAGTACCACTTTCTCCACTCGCAGTGGAAGCTGCTCGAGATAATGGACGACGATGTTTTTGAACAAGTCATCTACGGAAGTGTCGAGTGGGCTGTGCGTTTGATTTCTTTCAGAATATGTCGATGGATTGTGAAGCGCATTTTTGATGGCCGATATACTGGCTGCCTCAGCTTCGGGGGAGATTCTTTCCAGCGCTCCAATGGGTCAGCAGGACTGGAACCAGTGGTGGTTGGTATGAAGATAGCATTCGGTTGCTGGTCGATATTTTGTATCATATACCTGCTTTTTCGCCGAGGGAGCCCCTTGTTAGCTTGTGCTGGAAGAATTGGTAACGCTGGCGTTGATATTGATTTTCCGTTACGCGGATTTTGATAATGTAATGAGGTGGCTAGCGATGGCGAGTTATTTTGGTCAAGTTGATTGTATTGGCTTAGTTGCTCTGAAGGCAACGGCTGTAAGAAGTCGTGACCCGTCCAGACGGAGGAACTTTGCTCTTCTGCAAGAAAACCTTCAAACCCGTTTTCTGCGAGTGAGTCGTGAGTCGTATCAATTGGAAAGATGGTCGTATTAGAGATGGATTCATTGGCGGGATTATAGTTTAGATCATTTCTGAAATGCAGCGGATTCAACGAGGATTGAAGCATTGGTGTATATGAGTCATGCACGTATTCAGAGTAGTTGAAAGCCCGGTCATTTTGACTCAATTCATAATTTTCGGAAGGATCTAGACATGTATTAGTGCCTTGATCTTAAAAGTAGCAATTAGATAGGACCTGCATACATTGCGAGTCTCGACGCGGGTCCGCCATTTTCACAACCCTCTTGTTTTCATTTGTTTGGCGTATTTGCAGCCATTTAGGAAGCAATCATTCAGCAAGCAAATGCTAGAATGAATGAAATATGCTCCCAACTGAGAATATACCGGTATCCTTTCCCACGGACAGTAGTGACAAAAGATGACTTGGTATTGGCAAGAAAATTCGGGTGCGATGATTCATCGTGGGCGGTGTCTGGTGGGGACCGAAAACGCCACTGAAGTTTTTGGATACATCGATCTAAACAGAGGTAGAAATTCATGGTAAAATGCTTAAACGGAATCCCATGATGGATTGATTCTCTTCTTTCCGTTGATTTCATACACACACTCGAAACGAATCATGAATATTTCAGCCCCTCGACCATTCCCTTGCTTTTTCATTCGTGCTCCATGCCTCCGGGTAAATTAATGTGTCTACACATTAGACTCTAGCTTTAGGTTTAAATACTCGGTAACATGTATTCATGTCAAATTAATCGACAACGATGAACTCGAGAGAATTGGATGAGGGGATAATAATCTCCGGTCTCCCATCATTATCAACGGGGTCAACGACACACGCATTCATCCAACATGGTAATTTCACTACCGTATTCGCATGTTCTTCGCGATCGCCCCAGGTCCACCAGTCAATGCAACCACCCCAATACTGGAATCTACATGTGTCGCCGGCCACTGTATCGGGGTGTAGATCCGAAAGGTCGTGATGAAAACTTTTAGTAAAAGTTTCCCCGGGTTGGAGGTGGCGGAACCACTTCGAATCAGTCACGTTGACCTCAACGTCTGGGTCATCTACCATTATCCAACCCCTATTTGCATCTCGTTCTTCGTCATAATAAGTCTCCCACTGCGGGGGATCTTCCTTTGAGTTCTTCAACGGGTTATAATTGGGGCAGCGGCGTTGTAGTCGAAAGTTGTCGTGACCAAAAGGGAAATCGTGTATGATAATTGGTTTTGCATCAGCATGGACAGCCTCGTAACCATCATTTGTCAGACCATCATAGGTGATTTTTGCAGTAATACGAATTCCTTCTGCTTTGGAGATTGTTGATGGGCCTTCCAGAAACACACTCATGCAAGGGGTTCCAGGGCTGTAAAGAGGGTAAATCAGTCACAAGGAAGATCAGGAACCAGGTTGAAACCTTCCTCACATTCGTTGGGATTTCTCCACTCGAGGGCCATCACGCTCAGAGCTCGTAAACTCTCTCTGCTTTTCGAAGGTGATCGAACAACAGGCTCCTCCGGGGATAATGGCACGGGGTAGCCCCAGGCTAATCCCAATTTCTTGATCCAAGTGTTCCCGCAAAGTGCCCCAAGCCCACAAGGCATATTCGTTCCCAGGCCAGAAAAGCTCATATCTTTCACCAGCGACCAGCTGATCCACAAAAGTATCTGGATAATCGATTGTTCGTTGGATAGTTTGGCCAGGAAGGATCTCTTCAACCTCAAATTCATGTCCCGTAAGTTTCAAGGTCTCAGGAGATGGCGCCTCGCGCTTTACCTCAACCTCTTTCAGACCGTCCGCCGTGTGTTGAAAGAGCATAAAGCCAGAAGGGCCCCATCCATCACATCCAATGCTCCAGCGGAAAATACAAGGATTGCTACAGTCATCTTCTGCCCGACGGATAGTGATGAGGGGGCCCACCTCGTTCCCAAGAAATATAACTCTGCTGGGCTCTATCTCCATGCAGAGCTTAGGCGTGTTTGACCTTTGGAATTCATTAGTTATGAACGACGTACAGGTAGGGAGAATCTCACGGTCTGTCATGCTCAGAAAATCTGATATTTGATGCAAGTTCAGAATCCATGGCAGATCCTCTCTCGCAAAAGAGATGGGGAAATCAGAAAAAAAGAGGAAGATTGGGGGAAGAAAGGAACTAATAGGTGTGGGGTACGGCAGAAAGCCTTCTTAGGCCCCTAATCTTTCTACACGGTCTGTGGCTTTTCCTGGAAGCCTGGCTTCTAATTGCTCTGGATTATCACTAGCGCAGTTCTGGACCCACAGTCCCCTAAGATCAATTTGTTTGTTCTACCTCGCAACATCTTTCTCTTCCACATACCAAATGCACCGCGTGTGGTGCCTACTCTTTTAATCCCAGACTTGGCACGCGTAAAATCACATTTTGAATGTACTAGGAGTAAACGGTCAAATAAGCCAATGCCATGATACATAGTAAAATACATATCACTTAGATTGTTTATATTGCTTTGGTTTAAGTTAGTGAGATGGTGTTGGAGTATCATGCCAAAAGCGGCTGTCTTTCCCCTTCCTCGGCACGTCTGTTCTGTCGCAAAGTCAACCAAAGCAACATCCCCTGTCCCAAAGCAAATACCGTATCATTGACAGTCTCGAACCCAACCGTTCGGTACCATCCCATAATAAAGATACCAATAGGGTGTCCCTCTTTCAGGTATTTTAGGAATAAATCCCATGGAGCAGAGAGTCTGGGGACCCAGAAGATTGCTGAGAGCATGAAAGCCGCTGTTTGAAGCTTCAGCCCCATCAGACTTTGAGTCTGTAGGGGGCTGCGGACTTGTTTGTATATTGCTATGACTAGAGGTATAGTCGATAAGAATGGTAGGAGAATAAAGGAATGAAGGCCCTCGAAGAGAGCGATAGCGTCGCGCTCATGCCAAGGGCAGTTCGGATGGTCTAAAGGACAGAAGGTGTCTGACACTGCGTCTGTTATCAGAGGTCCTAGGGAAGAAATGAGAAAGCCGATGTAAATGACCATTAGTAAGGTCTTGCGAAGGCGACTGGTCAGTCTGTGGTAGAGGTTCAGCCCCAGCCTATGAATGGTGGTAAGTCTCTGGTTGCTTTTGATTACCAGGAAGTGAAACGCTTTGAACCCACAGGATATTAAACAATGCCCATACACCCATCACTTGGGAAAAGTTAATCCAGTCAAGTGCATTGCGCGGAAAGTGAGTCCAGTAAGGCTCGATACGGATGTCGGGAGGGAGATCTTCCGGGAGATCGTCGAGTCGAAGGTTGATTGTGAAAAAGAAGGCGAAGAATAAATGCTCTGTAGAACAAATAACATTGAAAAGTAGGTAGAGCAATGAGATGTCTCCAGTGCCCTTGCCGAGCCAAGCCTGACGTATATGAGGGATAAAGGAGGTAAAGACCACAACAAGGACAAGGCTATTTGTGTGTTAGTAATTTTCTGGTAATTTCGCTGTTCTGGCTTCATAGTATAATACGAACAAGCTGATAATATTCAGCAGCATACTGTGCGATCACTGCTGGAAGTGACAAGGATTAAGCAGCAGAATACGAAAGAGGAAGAGAAACGTACGTAGAGAATGCAGGGCGGTGATTCAGAACGAGATGGGAAAGAGTACTGAATCAACAAGTCGCTCCGACAAAGATCCGATCAAAAATGGACCATCAGCTAGTGGGGTCAGGAATCTCATAACTTCAGCACTCCTACGCCAAAAGATAGCGTGAAATATTGCAAAGGTTCATGGTGTCTGAGCTCACTCCCACGTTGCATTCGCCTTAGTCGAATCGAGAAAAAAGTCCGGAGATTCCACATGAGCTTGAGGGTAGGGCTCCACTTCAATCAAATATACCCAGTCAAGAGCGATCCACGGCAAAAACAACCCTCAGCCGAAATTGATTGCCAAGATCTGCTAGTTAACCAGAAATTTTATCTGGCTTAATGAGGGTTAGGGGGGGCCACCAGGGTCGCGCCGGCATGAACCGAGGTGGACCGCTAAACTATTCCTGGCTAGACCAACCCGGACATCATGGTCCCTGAATCTAGGGTCTACTCACTAGTGGGATTTAGTCTTAAGGTGTCTCACAATGTCGCTTACACGTAGTTCGCCCCTCTCATGTACAGACTGCGGTTAAGCTAAGACGCTTTTGCAAAAGCATTTGGAAAATGGGGAATGCAATCATATATGGACTGACCTGATTTCATGCGGTTGGCAGAATAGAATGGAGCTAGAATATTCACTGTATTGGAACCCGCACCCAAGACCGAGATGATTGCACTCAGATTTATTGCATAAAAATATAGAGAGGGGGTTTTCCGTAGTTGCTCAATGCTAGACTGTAAATTGGCAATCCGGAAGCAAGCGAGACTTTTCCACTGCTCAACAGAAACACCTGCAAGACCGGACCTTCGAAGTTTACTGGTGCCGCCTCAATAGACAATTCCATTCGATCTGGATTGACATTCTGCACAAGCAATACAGCTTTAGCCAACGGCGACTTTACTGCTTAAGATGCATCGTGGATTGGCCGCGTTGGTAAATCAAGACAATCCATACACGAAGTCCTGGCATGACCCTGTACCAAGATGCTATTTTCGCTTCCCAGGAGGTTCAAAACAGTTGTTGATACGTGACGAAACCACTCCGTTTACTCAACGGGGCCTGATGGCCTGTTGCCTAGGTGGCTTATTACGCTAAGTCATGCCTTATATAGTGGGTTGTACCATTTCACGTAGTGGGTCGGATAAATATCAAAAACCTGGAAAAAATAATACATACACTGATGGTACGGAAAGATTCACGTTTTATGTACACTTCATTCTCCGTATTTATTCGAGTTACATTCACATATTTTTAGTATTCGGGCTAGTTTGTTGATGAAAGTGATGAAGATGGCTTTTCAATGACTTTTATATCAATCTACCGTGCTCTGGCTCTTAGACAAATTGGGATAAAATACGACTTTGTTATACGAGCAAGAATGACCGCGCGAGTTCATTTTAAACGACTCCAGGGTTCTGCTTGTAGACCTCCTCAATAAACTCATGCCTCTTCACGGCGCCCTCAAAGTCACAGAGAACACTCTTATCCCGTGCAGCAATTGCCTCATAAACACGGGCCACATTCCTCGGGGCTGGGTTCGTGTCCGCAAAAGTAGCCTTCTTAGGCTCGATTTTCTCAACCTTGTCGCTTTGGAAGTTGTGAAGTTCAATGCTGGTTGTACCAGCCATCTGGATATGGGCACTGGGGCCTTTGATCCTGATCTCTCCTTGCTCGCCGTAGATGCTCCATTCTAGTCCAGGTGCATCCTTGAATGGCATTCCGCACCGAATTGTAGCAGATAGTACTGCGCCGGAGTTCAGTGTACCTTGAATCAAGATGTGATCAGGCGTGGTCTTCTTGACGTTCTCCCTGACAGTAGAGCCATCCACGTCCACAAGCTTGACAACTGGGAGCTGGTTTGAGAGGAGGGATTGGAAACTCGAAAGCTCGCCAAGGACTGCAACCAATTAGCTCGTTTATATGACACGGACATTTGAGATCTCAAAACAAACCTTCCCGGACAGTATCAAGTAAGTGGGAGGCTGGAATTGAAAACAAGTTGCCACCGACTCGTTGGTCGATAAGATACTCGTATTTCGCCATCTCTGTTGGTCCGCCAATCATTCCTTGGGCACTGATTGAAGTACTGAGAACCTTTCCGATTTTTCCTTCAGCTAAGATCTCCTTCAGAGTCTCAACGACAGGGTCAAATCGGCCTTGGAGGCCAACTGCAGTGAGCTTAACATTGTTCTGTCTAGCGATGTTGAGAAGGTCCTGTGCTTCCTGTAGGCTCTTTCCTAGCGGCCATTCAACGTAAACATCCTTGCCAGCTTTGAGGGAAGGAGTGATAGTTTTGTAGTGACGGTCAACCCGGGTAGTGCAGACAACAAGGTCAATATTTTTGTCATTGGCGATGTCTAAGTTATAGATATTAGAAACATTTCTTCCCCGCGTTGGTCAATGACGTCATTTGATACTGACCCTCAGGATCCCCATAGGTCCTAGTACCCTCTGCAAGCTTGAGTTCCTTTACACTCTTTGCGGCACTCTCAACCGATGAGTTGCAAACAGCAACGATTTCGAAATTGGACTCGGAGCTTTGCAGGTATGGTAGGTGAGCCGAGGCTGCCCACTGACCTGGTGTAAGACCGATGATACCGACACGAATTGGGGCCATGATTGTGATTGATTGATTGACAAAGTTTGGATGTATTTGGTATTTTGGTTGCAAAGTACACGGAATTGAATACCGGATTACCAATTTACAATAAGAGGTTCGTCAGCCGGAAAGGACTTGGTCCAGCATCCGGCCCGGAGTGCATCAGTTCCGACATCCGGGTGCAGTGGATCACCCACGTGGATTATATTTTAACCTCATGCTTTAACATCAATCATCTCAGCACCATAGGTCCCTTTTGTTCATACGCTTGCATGGCACTCACGTCTTGAAATTAACGTTTATTACCATCTAAGAATTGGGTCTCTGCATGGCCTCCCATCTTCCACAATCACCTGTCGTGTTCGTGGGGCCCTCAGACTTACAGAAGCATAATAAATCAGAAGAATTATTATGCGGACATAGCTTCGGGCTAGCACGAAGGTCACAGTGAAGCCTTGAGCTAAATATTCCACCGGTGACCATATCTTCGTACGATCAACTGTCCTAGGCAGTTAGTGACCTGAACCTTATTTTCACTCAATATGGACAAATATTATCATCATTAAATCTAGGAACGCCCTAGAGCAAAACCCAGAAAGGCAGCTTTCACTAGTTGCAATGAGAAAGGCTACAGCATTGACAGTCTGCGGGAAAAGAGGGCTACCACTGTTCAACTCTACTGTTCAAATACCAACATAGAGCCAGCTTCTAAGTTTATAGGCCCACCACTATTCTATGTAGAAGCATTGAAGTTTGCATCAAAGGAATTTCTCAAATTTCCACGCCATAGGGGCAAAGCTCAAACACGAGCATAGCGAGAGTCCAGGCCATTATTAAGAGGTAGTATCGACATTTAGACCTCTAAGGATCGATTGGATCGACCGTTCCTCCGAGCTAGATCGAGATCTGAGGGCAAGCATGGCCAGCCAAATCCGAATGCACAGCCTAACTAACCTAAACCTTATTTTCTACAGAAACCTCGATATGGTGAACCTTAACCTTATTAGTAATATTTGGGTACGCCAAGGCACTTGCAAGAGCCTTTTGTGTCCTTACGTCTAAGATCTGCACTACATTCCTGGCTAATGACAGAAGCGTAGCCGCAGAGACAGCCTCATGCTTGCCTTCCATAGAAGACTTATAGCCTTTCTACGCAGTGGATATCTATACTCTCATATAGAAGTCTGCATATTCTAGATTCACCTATACAGTTCAGGCAAAACGATACGCGGCATGGCCATGTTAACATGTACATAGGGGAAGGGATGCTCCCACCATAGTATCTATTTTTCAATCTCTCGTAAAGGATGAAGGCCCCATCAACGGGATGTATGTCGTCGATATGCTGAATTAGTTCAAGGATCTCTCCAACACGGCCGATATCTTCATGTTTTTCGTCGCAATCCCCATTATTATGCAATTCCGCGTCGTTGTCGAGAAAAAGATACGTATTTCCATTATTGGCACGGGTTTCTTGATCGTTGTGGCTGCCACCTTGAACACTGCTTAGTCTCATTTTGTCATTCAAGTCCAGCGCCTACATGAAGTGACACCCGACTTTCGCGAAGCCACTGTGGCGAATCTGGTTACAAATATACTATTGAAGTGAACACTCACACGGGACTTCTCTCCCGCACTCAAGTTCTGGACCAGAAGATAGAACAAGTCAGTGATATCTCTAAGGCCTAGCTATGGGGCAACAGCGTGAATCCCCAATCATATATAAGAGTCTGTCATTGCTGCTCTTTTGAAATCCTTGAGCCTCATCATTTATTACCAAGCCTTGCATTTTTCTTACTTCTCATAGTTTTCCTGTGGTTTATCGTCGTCTGTTGTCGCCTATGAGACCTACTTCTGTTTCTGGGCAGTGTCCTCGGTGATGCGAAGACCAAGAATTTCATCAGTGGAGCGTTTCTCAAGTTTCGGAGCAAATGTCCATACAGTCCGTTACTCAGCATTTTTCATGATCGATTTGTTTCTTTAAGACTTGACTGGAAAATCCACTCATTCGGATTCCGCTAAATCTAGCCTGCTGACCTCATGAATTAGGTGTTACGACCAATCATATGACGATGGGCATTAATCCTGGTAGGTTGTGAACTTTGCTACCTCAGTCCGTCAAAGTCCTTTCAATTCCATGACTTATGGCCTGGAAATCTCTAGTGATTGATTATGTTCTACCTACCCTTCAGGATATGGATTATAGAGTAATAAATTAAGGTCGCTACGATATTATCCAATTATCAAGGGAATAGGTCATCTCAAAATGTCTAAGCTATCTTTGAGAAGAAAAAAGCAATACTGAGACAAAATCAACAAAAGGAATTAAAACCGATGGATGTTATCGTTTCCATTCAGTAAGCTCTTGACCCTTATCAAAACTCAGTATTATGCGAACTATGTATTTCGAATCGAACGCACAAATCGATGTTTGTCTGAGTAGCGGTCTGGGTGGCTTGGATTGTCGCTTAGGGGATCGCACGTGCTTGACCCCGGCCTCTCTTGAGCCTCATTCATTCAATCATTTCTTGGTCATCCCATCAAATTACATCGCCATCATTTTTCCACGCCAATGTTATGCCTCAAAATACAGCCATGCAGAAGGAAGTTCCCCTCCACGAATCCATCATACAGCAGTCTTCATGCCACTGGCACCTAGGCTCTATGATGGAATGCCATCGGGTCACAACACCCGACAAGTCATACCCCACGACATGGAAAGACGGGAACTTGTGGTACTGTATTGGCCCTAAGACCGGAGAATCTACTCTTGCTCACGCAGAAGCCAACGACTTTCCCTTGATTCACAAGACGGGGAACCAGTCCGCAGTCTGGGCTATCGGAAATCACGCCATCTGCAAAGTCCACCCTTGGATTGCGAACGTGACCCAGGAGAGCGAGATAATCCAGTTTGTTCGAGAAAATGCGCCTGACATACCGATTCCCGAAGTAATCCATTTCTGGGTCGATGGGGATCGAAGCTTCCTGGTTTTGAGACGAGTCGAGGGTACCACGCTGAGGGATGCCTGGGAAACCATGACAATCAATCAGCAAAAGTCCATGGTGGACGAAGTAGCTGGCTATTGCGACATCATGGCCTCCCTACAATCAGAGCGCATCGAGAACGTACAGGGTGGTGCGGTTCGAGAACCTTACCTAGCAGAACACCCGTGCGACTTGTTAGGACCTCTGAGTGTAAGCGAGAGCAAGAAATACTTCTTTCGAGACGACTTTGAGCAAAACCCGAAGATTGGTAATTCGTTTCACTTTTATCACTCTGATCTTGGGCCTGGCAACATCATGGTGCACAATAACAGAGTATCGGCAATTATTGACTGGGAGTCGGCTGGCTTCTACCCTCACTTTTGGATTTCCACCAAACCATCCGTCTCTCCGGGCTTTGATTTTGACCCACCAACTCCAGGCGTCGAGGATTTTGAGTGGCGGAGGTTGCTGAGAACCAAACTTCAAGAGCTTGGCTACCCACGATATGCAGATTGGTATATGAAATGGAGAGGCATTGAAACTTGAAAAACAACAATTTTATGGAAGCTCTTGCTCTCTTTTACACTCTCAAATCTAGTCAGACCCCCTACCGACGACAACAAAAACAAAATGTTCGATTGCATATCGTTACCTAGTGACAGGTTATTTCCATGGCTACCACCTATCATGTTAAATGTTAGCATGCGATGAAAAGGTCCTCCAATTATCTGACCAGATACTGCAAATCTCGAGACTTCAAAATTGTGTCACCGCATCGGTTTTCAGCGCGGCAAGAATTCTACAATCTTTCAAACAGACTATATCCAAATGGCATAACCAACTTTCGGAAGAATACTTCCTGGAATCATCATTAATCGCACATACTATAACAAACTGGTATCTCGGTGAGCCCGAGCCTTGAAATTCTCAGCAGGGGTATGTTTCATCGTTATTTGGATTTCGTTGAAACGTAGTGCGTAGTTCGGGTTTCGGCATGCCGAGGTTACCGGAATTGTGCACATGTGCATCAGTTCACCCCGCAAGATCGAGGAATTCTTGAATTGTAAATATGATGTGAGCAGGGGATAAACCGCTTGATGGGGGCATTCGAGTCAGAATCAATAATCATGGTGGTTGTGGGATCATCTTAATGTCTTTCAAAATCTAGAGAGGCCTTTACAGCTATAGGCACTTAGTAGGTCAAATCGACACTGAAGCTCTACATCATTGCCAAATGACGTGATTTTTTTTGATTTTATTAAAATAGTGCAGGATAGTGCAGTGGGTCGTTCATAAGTATAGCGCAGACCAGGCAGTGTCCAGTGCTCTGCAGCACGTTCGCCTAGAGACCCGTGTTATCGGCAAGTGGCTCGGCTCCATATTATTTCTTCAGGTCGGATCGCACCGCATTGCATCCACAGACCCCGCTAGAACTTCACCCCTGAATACCTTTATCGGGAAGATTTTTTTTCAATATCCACAACCGTGGGTGGCTTAGATGACAGGCCGTCAACCGAGAAAAGGGGTGGGAATGTTTCCTACAAATCTTTTTCCCGCTCGCCAAACCTCCGCTCGCCATCAAAGTGGGTAGCATCAACTCGGTCGACTTCCGCGAACTCCCTCAATGGCCCTTTGACATCCCACCTCACCATTATTGCTAAATTGGTATAAGCCGAAAGTGAACTCCGATCTGAAAAGATCCATATAGTGGATTCTTACATGGGGTTCGGCAAAATTTTATTGTGAACGATTTCCCTGCTTTTCCACCAGTTAGTTCGACAGTCACGGAGGTTGACCGACAGACGGCATGTTGCCGGCCAGGGCCGCCGTAAGGGTGACGAGTATCAGATCCTGCTCATCGGTGAGTTGGCACCCTTTTTCCAGCTCTTTTCTTATACTCCTCCTGTTTTCCCTGGTTCTTCATGCTACAAACCCTAGTTCCTCGTCGCCAGCATGCTGATTTCCACGCAGCCCCCCTCTAATATCTTGACCTCACCGCGTCTATCACTAACGGCGTTTTCTTCGCCGTGTGCTGAGCGACGCCTGAGCCATGCCACAACAGGCAAACAAAGACTCCCACCGAAATCATGGGATAGCCACATGCATGTCGTGGAACCCCAGCGGTTCCCTGTCTCCAAGGCAGCAGTATATCAACCATCAGTACATACACTTGCCGATGCTCTCGCCTTCGAGTCGTCTGTCGGTGTTGAGAACCTCGTGCTCGTCCAGCCCTCTATTTATGGCACCGACAACTCGTGCTTGCTGGCTGCCCTAAGTAAACTCGGTCCATCTCGAGGTCGTGGCGTGGTTGTTGTCGACCCGATTACTACTAAGCCCGAATCCGAGATCTTGGACGAGTGGCACACACTCGGCGTTCGTGGTTTGCGGGTGAACCTCCAGTCTGTCGGCAAGGTGATGGAGCAAGCTGAATTAGAGGAGACTCTACTTCGACATGCTGATATTGCACGCCCCCGGAACTGGATCATTGAACTATACCTTCCTCTCAAGATGATGCCTGTCCTCGAGTCCATCGTGCCTCGCCTCGGCGTTACTGTTTGCATCGACCACTTTGGCAGTCCCGAGCTATCCCTTCCAAAGGGAGAAGACGGGCTTCCCTTCAATCCATATACACTCCCCGGTTTCCAATCTCTGATCTCTCTTCTCCATTTGGGAAACACTTATATCAAAGTTTCCGCTCCCTATCGCCTTACCAATGACCAAACTCAACATCAACTTAAAGCTATGGCCCGCGAGTTCCTTGCGACTGCCCCGGATCGCACCGTCTATGCTACCGACTGGCCTCATACTCGCTTCACCGGCATTGACATCAATCCTTTCACTGAGTGGTGCTTGGATCTTTGCTCGGGTGTGCCGGGGCTGGCAGAGAAACTGTTTCGGAGGAATACCGAGCGGATGCTGAGTGTGGAGTCCAGCTGATGGACCTTGTGATACTTTCAAATTTTTCTCACAGCCTTTGCATTGCATTTTGGCGTTTTGATTTCGAGCGTTAATATATCCCTGGGTTGATCATGAAGATCCCCGTTCCATTGAATCAATACACCAGCTTTCTTTCTACCCATGAATATCCCAACTACCTAAACAGACCATCATCGCACCTTTACAAATTCACAGTGTAGAAGTTTACCGCAGACACGAAGAAGTAAAGTATATGTAAACCAGTCTTTATTTAAAGGACATTTCAAAGGTTATCGACACTGAAAAAAGTTCGCAAGAAGTATCCCTCCGGTCGTGATCACTCATAACCAGGTATCAACATGACCGTCCCATCACCTTCTGCGACCCTAAACATTTGCCGCATCCTGGAAAATAGCGTGCGAAGTACAGATCTTCTCCTTGCCCTACAGGATAACACGAATTAGCACCCGCTCAACTCAAACAATATACTGAATTGAAGAGTCACTTACAATCTCATAGCAGCATGCAGGTCGAGACTTATCCTCACACAGCTGAGGGGTCTTCAGAAGCACACCTGCAGTGATATTGGTTAGCTGACTGGACAATTTATTGCTATACACAGCTCAATGTGTCAAATGCATACAGTCTGTAGCCGTGTTGGCTTTGGGGTTTCCTCTAGCAGAAACCAAGTCGCGGCAGCAGTAGGGGCTCTGGACCATGCCGGTCTTGTCTTGTGCGAATTCGCAGCTCATGTTGATTTTTTTTAGCTGAGCCGAGAGCCAGAGTCATGGCAACGAAGACGACGGATGAGAAACGCATATCGGCGGTGGATTAAGGTATAATTGGGGAAAAGGCAGTCGTGAACCAGGTAGCTGGGGGGATCTGTTGATGTATAGATAGTAGTCGCGTTTTCTAAGAGGCGACCAGGCTACGAAGGAGTTCGCCAGTGTCAAAAATGCCTTGCTCCATTGGCTAGCAAGGTAATTTCCTGGTTTCTACGGAGGTATGAAGGTAAATCCTGGGACGTTGATTGGAAGGGAGGGTGGTTGGTTCATCCCCTTGCATTCTTGTTTCCCCATGAATGTGAGTGCGCGTGTAAACAGGGGGGAGCTCGTGCCTGTTTTGCTTAGCAAAGGGTAAGAAGTTAGATTCCTGGTCGAGGATTTTGTTTCAAGTGAGCTCATCTCCGAGACCTGAAGGTCATTCCAAGGGATAAGGAGGAGAGTATTTAGTTTGGGATCGGGAAAGGCCGACTTCCGCCTTGAATGGACTACCAACGGTACTACGACCATCACATTCAAGACCCCTCGTTTTCGAACCTGTGAGACTTCCTTAGGGAACATGTACGCGGTTAAATTAAAGAAAGTATAAAATTCGCTGTGCATTGACAACACTATACGCGGCACCACTTAAACCCCAATCTTTTGCCAGCTTAGGTGAGAAGTGATTGCGTTTCCATTCTTTCTAACATTTACCCGCGGATCCGGTTCTTGTAAAAAACTCAACGAATTAGATGGGGTCAAACTTGTGGCGAGGGGGTAGTTCCTTGGTTTAGGGTCTATGTACAACGAAAGCAATATAACTGACAAATCCTTATGATTTGAAAGAAAAGAGCGCTAGTTATACTTGCGCTGTTTCTACTCGATTATTCATCGCATGGCGTCAAGGCGGTGTGGGGCTGACTGCAGGAGAATCCGTTGGTTCTGGGCTCAAAGCCATTATCAATCACCGCCGGAGCATCGTCACTTTTTATTAGCTGCATTTCCTGTACATACCCATACCCCTCCATCCTCCCCATGCTCTCCCGCTCTCTCCCCACCCACACCTCCCGGATCAGCTTTCGCTCCTCCTTGACTCGGTTTTCTGCTAAGAATATCCACACTGGTCTCCGCCCGACCGTCAACCGAACTCTGGCGTCCATTAACCACCCGATAACCGCAATTGCTCCTGCCTCGCGCCTTTCTTCTATCACCCGACACCTTTCCTCTTCCGCTCCACTCGAGAGCAAGTCTTCCACAATGGCCCCTACCGAGCAACAATATGACTACATCGTCCTTGGAGGTGGTAGCGGCGGCAGCGGTAGCGCCCGTCGCGCAGCTGGCTGGTATAACGCAAAGACTCTGATCGTGGAGAGCGGTCGGTCCGGTGGTACTTGTGTGAATGTTGGGTATGTTCAAACTATATGAAATCATTGCCATTTGGGCATAATGGCATGGCGCGCAAGTTCAGTGCTGACCGGGAAATTAGTTGTGTCCCCAAGAAGATGACCTGGAACGCCGGAACTGTCAACGAGACAATTCACCTCGGCAAGTACTACGGATACGATATCCCCGAGGGTACCAAGTTCAACTACAAGTATTTCAAGGAGACTCGTGATGCCGAGATCAAGCGCCTGAACGGCATCTACGAGCGCAACTGGGGCAAGGAGGGCATTGATCTTATCCACGGCCGCGCCCGCTTCGTCGAGCCCAAGGTTATCGAGGTCAACCTCGAGGATGGCACCACTGCCCGTTACGCCGGAAAGCACATTCTGATTGCCACCGGTGGCCGACCCAACATCCCCACTGTCCCTGGTGCCGAGCACGGTATCACCAGCGACGGTTTCTTCGAGATCGAGGAGCTCCCGCCCAAGATTGCCGTCGTCGGTGCTGGCTACATTGCTGTCGAGCTTGCTGGTGTTTTGAATGCCATGGACGTTGAGACTCACATGTTCATCCGCGGCGAGCAGTTCCTGCGCAAGTTCGACCCTATGGTCCAGAAGACCATGACTGATCGGTATGAGGCGGCTGGTGTCAAGATGCACAAACACCACTCCGGCTTCAAGGAGATTAAGCTTATCCGCGACGGAAAGGGTGCCGACCGTCTGATCAAGCTTATTAGCAATGACGGTACCGAGATGGAGGTCAACGAGCTCCTGTGGGCCGTTGGTCGTGCCCCAGAGGTTGAGGATCTGCAACTCAACATCCCTGGCGTGAAACTTGGCTCCACAGGCCACGTTGTTGTCGATGAGTTCCAGAACACTTCCGTCGAGGGTATCTACGCCCTTGGTGATGTGACTGGCCAGGCTGAGTTGACTCCTGGTAAGTGAAGTAACACTGCATCGGAATAACAAGACAAACCACTGACAAGTTCTATAGTTGCGATTGCTGCTGGTCGCCAGCTGGGTAGCCGTATTTTCGGCCCCTCCGAGTTCAAGACCGCCAAGCTCTCCTACGAGAACATCCCCACTGTTGTTTTCTCGCACCCCGAGGTCGGCTCCATCGGTCTCACTGAGCCCGAAGCCCGCCAGCAGTACGGTGATGACAAGATCAAGACCTACCACACCAAGTTCACCAACATGTACTACAGCCTCATGCCGGCTGAGGAGAAGGCCAAGAACCCCACCGAGATGAAGATCATTTGCGCCGGTCCCCAGGAGAAGGTCGTTGGTCTGCACATCCTTGGTCTTGGCGTCGGCGAGATGCTGCAAGGCTTTGGTGTTGCTGTCAAGATGGGCGCTACCAAGGCCGACTTCGACAGCTGTGTTGCTATCCACCCTACCAGCTCCGAGGAGTTGGTTACTATGCGGTAAATATGAAGTATATAATATAAACCCCCAATTTAGAGCAAAATTTCACAATCAATTACATGAAACAATGTCAACCACGTGCTCTGCCGGTCTTTCCATTTTCAAGACTTGACAGTAAATCAAGGCAATCCCTGTCTAACATCCGTATGCTCATTCAACCCCCAAGCCATCGAACTTGAATCATGAACCGTACACCGTCTCATATCCCGCCTAAACTTGTTCACAAACTGCCCTCCAACAGCCCGATGCATAACACAGGTATTATCCCAAACAATCAAATCCCCAGGTTCAGTCCACTCAACACGCACGACATTCTCTTCCCTCGTAGCATGGCGGAATAGTTCCTGGAAAAGCTCATCCGATCTCTCCGTGTCCAGCCCCTCGATATGGTGCACATGCGCAGCAATATACAAATTCATCCGGCCGGACGCTTCATGCCGTTGAACGATCTTATGCCGACCCATCGGATAATCAAGCGGTTCGATATCAGCATACGCCTCAGGCGCAGCTACTTTCTTCGAATGATGCATCGAGTGACAAGCCACGTAATCGTTCGCTAAAAGTTCGTCTCTCAGCTCCATTGGGAGGTTATCGAATGCAGCTCGTGTGTCTGCGACTCGGTGGAACCGCCCATCCCGGATGGAGGGAGCTCATGCGCTAGGAGTAGCGAGTAGCCGGCTCGACGGGGGTTGAAGCTAGAGTCTACGTGGAAGAGACTATTCCCCTGGTTTGAGTTTAGTATAATGCGATCAATCCGTTTTGATTTTCAAGTTGATGACATACCTTATTCGCCTGGGCTCGCGGGCTGGAAGGATCTAGTATCGACCCGTCCAGCTCGATGTTGCTCACATCGAAGAGTTCCACGTGCTTGAGTCTATTTGGTCGACCGGCTTTTATGTATGGCGTTACATCGTCTAGTTCTCCCAGTCGTTTGGAGAATGCGATGTGGGATTCGTCCGTGAGACCTGTCTTCCGGAAGACTAGAACGCCATACTGATAATGTTGTTAGACTGTAGATAGGTCTTGTATGAAAAAGCACATTTACCTTCGTCAAAGCAGCTAACACCTCGCTAAACACATCATCTGGGATCGGAGATGAGAAATCCACGCCGCTGACTTCTGCAGTGAATGTTGGATGGAGAGGGTTGACCGATATATGCGAGAAGTTGGTGCTGTTGGTGAAAGTCATCCTTACAATGCTCTTGAAGATTAATGCCTGAGTCTCCACTTCGATTCCAGCGAACTGAGGGGTTTATAGAGAAATTCGGGTAAAGCAAAAGGCTTGCTCCATCATTAGCCGACATTGTGTATGTAGAACCCCCACGCCGATCAATGCGTTATTACCCCACACAAAATGAGTTCTAAGACATCTAAACCACATTAGGATACTGCGGGGAAAGCCTTGTATGTCATTCAGTTAAATACGGGGTTATTCAATCCGTATAGCATCGCCTCTCTAAATGCAGTTTGTATCAACATGGAAGTGCATATCCTCATCTAGAATGTAATCACGTATGTGCCCGCTATGTGCTCAACACACAATCTACCGATACAAAACCCAAGCCAACCCAGTCGCCCCAACAGCAAGAATAAAAGCCCACCTCGTCAACCCTCTCCGAATATGCAACTTGGCAATCTTCTCAATCGCCTCCCCATCATTGATATGCGGAAACGGTATATCCTTCGGAACCTCCTTCCCAAGCGCCTTACACAAGGGCTCCCACCCATCCCTCACATCATAAAACACAAGCCGATGCTCAGGAACAACCTCCTTCAACCACTCAATATGCCGATAATACGTTTGTCGCGTGGGAACATCCTCATCATAGAGCCTCTTCCACTGCACACTCAATAACGTGAGGTAATCTATAAAATGCCTCATGCCTGGCAGTGGAAATAGAACACCGCGCAAGAACCAAAGGAACGTATAATGCATCACTTGGTTCATGGATTTCTCCCAGGACACCGGGTCCCGGACTGTACAGATAACCTTGGCATCCGGGTACAGCGCCATGAGCTCAGGGACGAGTTGGCCACCCGGGGAATCAGTCGTCGCAGCATAACCATCATACTGGCGTGCCAGGAGTTCCAGGAGGGCTTTTTTGTCGGAGTCACCTCCTGCGGCCCAATGCTTGAGTGCTTGTATCCATGTTTTGATTTGGATAGGGGGGCCTAGCGTTGCCTGTGTTCCACAGTGGAAGGTTGGACCTTCTAGGAGGATTTCCAGGGCTTTACTGAATGATGCGGTTCCAGTGCGTGGGAGTCCAGCTCCAATGACTTGGATTGTTGTTCCTGGTTGTGGGACGGATGGTTTCTGCCCCATGTTGATGTCCGCTTACTGTGGAGCCAGCAATTTGTCCACCTAGGCTGGATTTTGAGCGTAAACTTGGTATTTTGGTTGTGATTGGGAATTTGTAGAGGATATGACTGGTATATGTGGGATTTCCAGTGGATTGTTTAGAGTATTTGTCCTGGAACCTTGGAAGTTTGGAACAAAGGACGGCCCAATAACAAGGTTTCCAAATGTTACATAATTTGGCCCCTTTTTCCACTTATGCTTATACAGTGTGGGGACGGTTTTATGCTTCAAGGGATCGTCACATGTATGCCTGAAAAACCAGTAGAAAATAATGAGACAACCTTGCAAAATGATTTGAGATTTTGGGAATGAATTGCTGGAGCCTAAAGTACTTCGTGCTCGCCCTTCCCCACAGGATTCTAAATCGGATGTAACAACCCAAAATTGAGTGATGCGCTTTTCCCAGAACATCGAAAACCTGAATTTTGATTGTTTCCTTTTCTAATCACGAACCTACCTTTTGGACTGTGGGTGAATACGAAGAGAATATCAATCTTTTCCCTTGTATGAGACGCTATCTTAGAGTGTGATCAGCGGCCTGGCTTTATGGGTAAGGAGGTTCACCATTGTTGGTAGAAAATTGAATGAGCTAAGTCCCGCATGGAGTGGCAATTGATATGATGCCTCACATTATCAGCGTTTGCTATTAGTCTAAAATAATAAGCATTAGGGATTTTCATTTTTCTTCTACATATACTATACAACAAGCTACAAGTCAGGCTACTTATACAAGAGGGATATAATGTGGAAAGTGGTAATAGAATTTCCATGGCATACTTGAAAATGTCAAATTGTATCAACACGCATGTAAAGCAATATTAACAACATCATTTTAGGGGAAGGAATGCTTCTTCACTGCTGCCACTTACCCCCAACCACTAGCAAATAGCAAAGTAGTTTGAGCAAGATACTTGGGTAGGTGCTTCTTCACCGCCATACCATTGTTGAAAGCCTGTGCCTTATTCCTCCATGCCACTTGACGTTTTGGTGTTTTGGTTTTGGTGTGATTTGTATGATTTGATTTGATTCGATTGTGTGTTGATTTTGTGTGTTGTGTAAGATGATGATGACGAAGATAAAGATGAAAAAGGTTGGAGATCAGGAGACCATACTTGTTATGGATGATATCATAAAGGTCGGTTGGAACAATATGATCAGTGTGAGTAAGGAATGTTGTGTTGATGGGTGATGCTGCTTGTCACGTCCCAAGTCTTGACTGAATTTGTCCTGACACTCAGCTTGATGATTTGCAGCTGAGTGACGCCTGTTCAGAAAAGACCTGGAAAGAACTCAAGGACCAAGACGGGTGACGATTGGTTGGTTGGGTGGTTATCATTTTGTATCGATTGGTCATTTTGAAGGCTTGACTGAATTTTTCCTGACATTTAGCTTCGTTGTTTGTGGCTGAGTGACGCTTTTTCAGAGAAGAACTGGACCAAGCCGAGGAATGAAGTCATGGAATTGATGTAAAACAGGCGATGAGACAACATGGTGTTGGTAAATGGACATGTGGACGAAAGAAGGAAGAAGTTTATGGAAGAAGAAAGAAGGAATGTACAAAGATGTTGTTGTGTTTGTGAATCCATTAGTCAAGGAGGGATTGGGTCATGAAGCTTGGTATTCATGATGAAGCCTTGAAGGTCGAGGTCATGGAGGGTGAGCCTCGTCAAGCAATGGTGTGGAAGGCCATGTTCATGAAGACATGAAAGAAGAATAATGGTGAAAGGATGTTGTTGTGTTGAGGTCATGAAGTCATGAAGGAAGAATGAGACATCGCGTCGATGAAAGACGAAAGCTAACGATGTGTTGGAGGCATGATCAACAAGAGAAGGTGGATGATCAGTGTCCAAAGCCAATGAAGAGGAGGAAATCACTTGATACCTTCCAATTAGGTGGTATTGTCTCCTTAGAACCTGTGCCTAGTGGGTTTCTGACTTTGGGCACCCTTCTCCTTCCCCTCTGGGCCTTGCCTTTCCCTCCTCTTCTTATATATCCACTGGCTTTGCAAGTGTGGATAACACCAGCATTCAACCAACCAAAACCTAGAGCCGAAAATCGCTAGCAGATTTTTCATAAGCATGCATTTATTTCGACACATTGCAGCATGGACCTATCGAACCTAGCAAGAGCAAAGCGGGTCAACCTATGCTTCGAAGGCATCCTGAAGACCCACTGAGAAAAGTCTAGAAAACACATTACATAGAGGACGCATCCTAACATGAGAAGTACAGTTAAATTTATATTGGAGTATCATTTAAATGTATTCGGAACCATCGTAATAACATCATTTATGGATAATAAAAGACGACTGGTACGCCGGACGCTGGTGCACCTTAGTTAGGCAAATAGCTGCTCGCTAACAATGACCCGAAACTCATAGATCCAAGACCAAGTTGGTTGCAAGAGATCAAATATATCAAGTCGGATTTTTGATTATCAGCGCGTGTGCATGGTGCGGCGAGAGGCAATTGGGCGCTAGACAGGGTCAAACCAGTAAGTATGTCGACAAAGATCATGTCGTCAATGAAGACGGCGCCGGCGCCGTTGTAAATGCCCTGTGATAGATATCTGAGGGATGACGGTAATATTGTAGAGAGGAATGCAAAAGTTCAAATATTGAAAATATCCATCAGCTTCACGCCTCAATTGAAGGAGTAGCAGCGTCATCAGGAATGGGACTGGTGGCTACTTTGTCCAGAGCCACGGTGTGTAGAGCAGGCTTCTCACTGGTGGGAAGAAGACCTTGGCTCTTCATCTCCAGTTGCTTTTTAACCCAGTCAGCGACTTCCTTGTCCTCGGTGACAGAGGATGGAAGGCCCTCGCCAGGTGCCGATGCTTCGGCTTGGGCGACAGCCTCGCTCTCAGCCTTGGTGGGGGGTTGCATGAGGGGCTTGAGCCAAACGTGACGAAGCAGCATATTGTAGGTTGGTCGGTTCTTGGGGCTCTTATCTAAACAGGCCTCAACGAATGCGTGTGCCTCCTCGGAATAACCATCCGCAGGAAGAGTGGGGGGATCGCCATGGACGATAGCCTTAAAATCAAATGTTAGCCAAGGACCTCACGGGGGGTTGCTGGAAGAGATACTCACATGTAACTGGCTGAAGATGTTGGTGAATGTCTCTGGAGGATACGGGTATCGTCCCATGGCGCACTCGATGATCGACAATCCCAAACTCCAAACGTCGCTCTGTACACTATATGTCCCACCGCTGGTCGCTCCCGACTGCTGCATACCTCCACCTGCAATGCGCTCTGGCGCCATGTAACTCTGGCATCCAATGTTGGTCTTGGCGATACTGGCCACCAAGTTCCCGCTCACACCAAAGTCACAAATCTTGATCTGACCCTTGCTATTGACCAGAATATTGGTCGGCTTCACATCGCGGTGAATGATGTTGTGCTCATCCTTGAGTGATTTCAATCCCATGATAGTGGATAATGTCATCTTTCGCAGAATATTCTCAGGCAAGCCTCCTTCGTAGATCTTGTCAATCGAACCACCATCCATGTACTCAACACACATGTATACAGCGCCTTCTTGGAAAAATGCGCCGTAGAAATCGATGATAAAGGGGGAGACACATCGGTGCAGGATATCCAATTCCATGATGATCTGGGCGAACTTGGCCTCATCCAGCTCTAGTCGAATTTCCTTCATCGCCATGATCACGCCGGACAGATTATCTTGGCCCGCGTTTTCGGCATCCTCGGAGCCAGTTGACCGGCTAACAATGCCACTCAAACCCAGGCCGGGTTTTCGAAGGTGAGGCCGGCTGTGTCGAACTTTGTAGACGGTACCATAGTTTCCTTTGCCCAGCTCGTCTAGGCGATCGACTTCATCCAAGGATATCTTGAAACTGTGACCAGAGGAGAACTCCACACCCCCACCATGTAGGATGGCCTTGTTCTTGAAATTCAAGGTTCCGGACTTGGTATCGATAAACTCGGAGTACTTGCTAAAAGCCGACTCACTACCATTCTCCTTCTCCGGTTTGGTCTCGGTTCCATTCGATGGTGGCGATCCACCCGTCACGTCCGACAACTTGAGACCCGGCTTCATTCGCTTAGCAGCCAGTCCGCTAGGCCGGGGGGATGAGGTTGGGCTCGTAAGTGACGGAACCGCAGGCGACGAAGACCAGTGGCTCTGATTAGGTCGCGCAGGAGGTAACCGCCCAGCCAAAGCCCCGCCCGCACCAGCTTCGTTGGATGTGGGGATATGCCCCGTAGATGCGACATGCGGCATGCCTTGTCGAGAAAGAGAAAATGCCTTCATTTTGGCCATAATATCCGGATTTAACCCTCCACTTCCTGGTGTACTCATCGAGGCCGGGTGTGGCGATGCCCCGGGACCCCGCCGTGCGGCGTTGACCTGGGCTATGGACCCTGACGGCGCGGACATGCCTGCGTTACCAGCTGGGATTGGTAGTGATGGCACTGATGCGTGATCGACAGTCGCGATACCTGGCGATACGGGGGATAAGCCTCCGGAGCCTGTGCTGTGGTCGTCATCGGTCGGAGGGGTCTCCACGGTGGGTTCGCGGTCGCTCATGATTATCGCGGGGTTTACGGAGGGCGAAAGAGCCCGACGATAGGGGCCGATGTAGTTGCAGCGAGGCCGTCTTGGAAGTTGGGCACCGGGAATCGGTGCTGTATCCAAGAAAGGCAGAGGGGAGGTGGGGTGAAGGTTTTAAAAGGTGAATGGCAGAAGGAACTTTTTTTCCGTGAGGTGAAGTCACCCGTTGAACAGGGAAAGATAATATAAAGTGGGGGGAAGCAAGACGACATCGTACTTCCTCAATTCCTTGAAATTCAAAAGTACCGATTTTTTGTTCTCTGTCCTCCCATCTATTATTCCTTTTATTCCTTTTTATCATATCTTCAAGTACAATTTAAATCAAAAGTACAGCCAAATGCATTGATACAAGAGCATCATTGCTCAGATCAGATTCAT
Source organism: Penicillium frequentans (assembly GCA_028828275.1). NCBI lineage: Eukaryota > Fungi > Ascomycota > Eurotiomycetes > Eurotiales > Aspergillaceae > Penicillium > Penicillium frequentans. The sequence goes on from JAQIZY010000012.1 coordinate 1,063,651, forward strand.
ATCACCAACCGGGCTAACAAACCAGCCAATCAGCATCCGCTATCGGCCGAAAAGCAGGTTTTGACACCGCGGAGTCGCACATTGTTCGCCTCTTCCTGCCGTGTTTCATGTGGCTGTATTGGGTTTCAAGAGAACTACTGCCGAATCTTGGAATACCAGCTGTTTGTTGGATTGCGTGTTGATCATAAAAGCCACTCGGTCACTCGAGGAGAAGCTCTCACCATCCCTGTCATCCCTGTCAATCAACCGGTTTGCAATCTGCACAGTATGAACTCATTTGCCTCAGTCACCTACTGAATACAGGATACCCCGGATACCTTTTCCTGAGATCCGGATTTCCACTGTCATGGTGAATTTGCTATCGGGGACTTCCGAGTCGTTGACGCAACTCTCCCTTCTCCACTATTACCCGTTCTATGGCACCATAAAGTCCATGCGTTTTCACACGCCAAAATCCATCTTTGATAGCTTGCCGAATATAGGGCTGACACTGTGTACTGCGTAGAGCAATGTAAGCACAGGACAGATGTTGGGCAATTCAACAGGTTTTTCCCCAGAGCGGGGATTGTGGTCCTCATCCCCTCATGCCAGGTACCCTGCAATGACCCCGGAAACTATTTTTGAGCCCCTTCGACCCATTGGTGACTATATATACTTTTATGAGTCCCAAGGAAACGGTGTCTATGATTCTGCTTGTCTGTCCCTGGTCGTCTTATGTATATGGGTAGGGGGGGTCAAAGCCCCCGCGAATTAATAAATACGTGTCCCAATATCGACAAGTCTACCTCACATCTTATCACAGCCGGTTTTCTCCACTACACTGCTTTGACCATTAGGATACATCCGTGCAAGCCTCAAGCCAGCTCGCATTGCAATTCGCCAGATCACTCAAGCGATCGGCTTTGACCCGCGGAACGTGAATGGCCATGGCGGCATATTGCTTCATTTATTGTCCAATGGCGGTGGCAACATTGCTGTCTAGCTCGCAATTTCCCTGAAAGAAGAAATGAACTACAAGTAAGGGTTTCCAATGTTCTCCAATCTCAAGGCAATAATCACGCAATGCTGCAGGTGTCCAGGCGATGATGGTCCTGAAAGAACATACGCGGCGGCACGGACGTCGGTGCCCTAAACATCAATGGCCCGGCTACTGGGAAACACCTTTATCTACCCCACCATGGCAGTGATCTAAGATTTACATCATGATCGACTGGTACGCTCGATTCAAGACTTGAGAGGATTGATCAATTACCCAATCACCTTTGGAGCTGACCCGAAAAGACTCTATAATACAGTACTGTATGTCTACTCCAAGAAGGATGCCATGGTGCAATGGGAAGAGGTGAAATCTTACATAAAAGACGCACGGTCTCAAGGATTTCCAGTCGGTCAGGTATGCCTTGAGAATGGCTCACGATGTGGATTGATCATGGAAGACCACAGTCGATAATGGACGCCGTCTAGAAATTCGGCATGGGTGAAAACATCTTACATTTGCCCTACGTCACAGGCAATCCTTGCAGTCGATAACATTCGCCCTTGGGCCTGATAAATGTTGTTCTCAAAAAAGGGAAGAAAAAGGGGGAATATACGATTGGTTGAAAGCGGGGCACTCTAGCTTACTGTATGCGCGTCTTCTGAAGCCCTGGTCACGTGGCATCAATACCAAAAAGGACCCCTGTTTTTACCACTAATGTCACCTGCAGAGAAGAAGGTCTGGAGCATGCGGCTGCCAATAATTTCTGATTGCTCTTTTCGGGTTGCCAGACCGTTTTGCCAAGGCTTCTTTGCACTATTAATGTCCTTGACTCTCACTTTATGGTATAAATATTCCAAGAGATTATATCAATACTAACTACTGACTTACAAAATGTAAACTTCAAAGATTACGAATTGCACCATATTTGTCGGTGCCCAAAACGTCCTTATACATGTACCCTACGCCACTTTACAGAGTAGTATTTAGTATTTGGCGTGTTTCGCATGATGTGGCTGGCTGGCTACGTGGCCTAGGTGGTCAGCTCGCTTATGGCCTATCTAACACGTTGTTGCTCTTCACACAGAATAGTAAGCAAATGCCCACTCAATCACAAGAGCCACATCTTGTTCCATTCAATCGCGCCGTATTTCAGAGATAAGATCAACGTGAATTAAATTATTCGGCTGATTCGCGTCAAAAACGTTAAGCAATATGGAATCCGAAGCATGCAACACTTGCAAGAGTGTCTTTCAAGCCGCTATACAAAAAGACCACAATGCTCCATTACACCACCAGCGGTTTGATGACTTGGTAGCAAGCAAAGAACGAGGTTGCATTTTGTGCACTTGGTTATGGAACGAGTATATAATGCAAAATGGAGGCACCCAACAAATTGATACGAAGGGATTTCGCGTCACATCTACCAAACATGAGCACGAAGAATCTATTTCGTTTCAAGTTGTCGTTCCATGGGCTGCCAACTTCACTTTGCAAGGTTAGTAAGCTATGTTAAAAAAGCTGAATTAATTGCATTGACATTAATATCTTTGTACGGGCCGCTAGTATCGATCAAGTCTCAACCGGAAGTCTCACAGGCCTTAGAGTCAAAGCCTTGGGAAAGGATCGACGTATCAACAGGCTCTGATCAATCCATGAATCGAATAGAAGCTTGGCTATTTCACTGCAATAGAAATCATGAATTCTGTCGCGATCATGACTCAACACTATTCTTTCCAACTCGCGTGATTGACGTGAAGGAAATCGAAAGCGGCAAGTCCACCTCCGAGACCGAAAAGATGTCATAGCACAAGAAGGACTGCAGACTGATGCGGGAACACAGACCTCAGAGGAGTACCAGGGTCACTTTCCTGTGTACTGGACTCTATCTCACCGATGGGGTGACCCGGACAAAATCCTAAAACTGCTGCGTGGCAACAAAGATCAATTCAAAAAGGGGCTGTCTTTAACAACTGGAAGTGTACCAAAGACCTTTCAGGATGCAATGTGGACAATACACCGTCTAAAATACAGATATATCTGGATTGATTCCTTTTGCATTTTTCAAGACTCAATTGAAGACTGGCAAAGGGAAGCAGACAAAGTATCTCACATTTACCGAAACTCATTCTGTAACATCTCAGCAATATTATCCTCGTACGAGCCAACTAGTACGCTCTTCGCTAGCGAGCGAAGCCCTCGACTCTTATCCCCTTTTCAGTGGAGCTTTTTGCTGATGGCCCACAAACATTTGTCATCAAGAAGAAGAATCTGTGGAAAGATGACATCGAAAGGTCACCTCTAAGTACGCGTGGTTGGGTTGTACAAGAGAGGTTCCTCGCTCCCAGAATAATTCACTTCGCCCCGAACCAAGTATTCTGGGAGTGCTTAGAGAATGCAAGGTGCGAGGTCGACCCGGATGGTCGCATTGGAATAATCGGTGATCCAGATATCAACCATGTGAGACTCAGAGTGACAGCTTATAAGGATGCCCTCAAAGAGCTGGCGGAGTTATCTTCATTTTTCCTCACATCGAGCCGGGATCGTACCAGTATCGATTGGAATCGTGGCAGCGTCGGCCAACACAATTTTTACACCGAACGAGTTCTCTGGAGACAGATGATCAGTATCTACACTGCTTGTAACCTCTCAAATCAGTCAGACCGACTCATTGCCATGGCTGGTATTGCCAAAGCATTCCAGAAGGTCACTTTATCGACATACTTTGCTGGGCTGTGGTCGCATAGTCTACACACAGATCTCCTTTGGGAATCAAATGCCTCTGAGGGTGGTGTGGTGCATCGTAACACCCTTCACGTTCCTTCCTGGAGTTGGGCGTCGGTTTTTGGAGAGAATGTCAGGCTATATGGATATACCCGCTTTGGTGGCGATCCCGCTTCTCAGATTAAATACATCACCTCGAGGTTGGAGGCGGAGAGACCCGGTGGTGACCTTATGGGGTTACTGGGGCGGGCAGAACTCGAGATTGAATGTGTTCTTCTCTATTACCGGTGGGATGGGAATTCGCAAAGCTTGAAAATCTTTGCCGATGAGCCTAGGATCGAACCCGCGTTCAATGGAGGTCGCATTTGGGGAACGAAGCTGAAATTAGATACGCATGAATTGGTTCAGGATTTCAAAGATAAGGTACTTATCGAGGGAGAATGTATTCCAATCACTGTTGGAAGAGAGGCCTATGGTGCTTCAGTCAACAGGTTTCTGGTTGTGGAGAAGGTACCTAAGGGGAAATATCGACGGCTAGGTGTATATGAATTAGGGGAACAAGGTGCATATTCTGCTTTTGGCAATAAGGAGCGCACAGCCATTACTCTTGTTTGAGCTTATACTACTTCAAAATGCATAATTTCAAACACAAACTAATACTGTTATAATTAAATATTGATCTTGTTAAAGAATCTCAAAATTTCCTGTGCAATATACAGTGTGTCACTCTCAACAGCAAAATGACCTGCATTAATCAACTGCACCTCAGCCGCAGGCAGATCTCTCGTGAACGCCTCCGCCCCGGGCGGAATAAAGAATTTGTCATTCTTCCCCCAGATTGCCAGTAGCGGGACCTGTGATTTCCGGAAGTAGGCATGGAAATCATCATAAAGAGGGACATTGTACTGATAATCATAGAACAAGTCCAATTGAATGTCCTTGTTTCCAGGACGCTCCAGCAGAGCTTGATCAAGGGAGTATGACTCGGGCGCAATGCGACTGAGATCAGGGGCACCATCTTCATACTGGAACTTAGTTGCGTCAAGTGTCAGCATAGCTTTTGCGACCTCGGTCCGATTCTTCAGTGCGTTGTTGCTTGCCCAGAGCTCTTTGATGGGGCCCCAGATGTCACCAAAGCCCTCTACATAGGCATTTCCGTTTTGGCTGACTATTGCTGAGATTGCTTCAGGACGCTGCAGAGCTAGTCGTAAGCCAACGGGTGCGCCATAGTCGAAAATATAAATGGCGAAGCGGGTGAGTGAGAGTTGGTCGACAAATTCTCCGATGGTGGTTGCTAAGTTTGCAAATGTGAACTTGAAGTCGGAGGGTGTCTCTGTGAAGCCGAATCCAGGGAGATCTGGGGCAATGACTCGGTATTTTGCTGCGAGCAGTGGGATCAGGTTGCGGTATTGATGAGAGGATGAGGGAAAGCCGTGGAGTAGAAGTATGACTGGTGCATCGGGTGCAGCTTTCTGCTCACGGTAGAAGATCTTAACCCCAGACTTTGGCAGTGAAATATATTTGTTTTGTGTTTCAGCCATGATGACTTAGTGTCCTTGATGTTTGAAAGGGTATAGAAGCTGCGGATGGAGCTGTGGAAGTGTCTGCAGATAGAAACATAACTTCGAGGGTTCCCTTGGCCTTTTATGTTATACGAGGTCTGCAGCTGATGATGTAGGGATGACCAATTTCAATACCCATGGCCATATTGATTTCTAACCATGTTCATTCCCCGTGTCTGCGCGAGATATGATGATTCATTATGATTTGCCAATAATCGTGAGTGCAAATTGATCAAACTAATCAAACCAGAGTCTAGATTCAATTTGGCGATCATTTCGGTGTTTGAATGCTCGGGCTTACCCGTTTGCATTGCGGGGGATCCACCGGGAATTGAATTTTCGGTGATTGATGGAACTCTTGATTGGTCCAGTCTTTGTATGCCGTTCCCCAGTGGTTCGGATTGGTTCGTGTCAGCCACCAAGGTCGTCCATGGTCGCGTCGCGGGCGGCGCAGTCACCGTCGATCTGCGTCTACAGTGGCTTCACCTACTTCTGTAGCTTCTCTTTTTGGGTTTGGAGCTCAAAATGAATGTGTCTCATTTGTTTCGATTCGGTCCGACATTCGAGCATAATTCGGGTTTCCAAGCAAACTGACCTCGTCTTCGGGATATGGCAACTACTCTGGACCTATTCGCTCAATTAGAGCCCCCCTGGGGCAGGGCGATTCAACTTCCAGCAGAAATTTCACCTGAGGAGAAACATTGACTGATGTAATGGCCGCCTGTCACGGAGATGTAGGCTAACACCCTTGAACACGGATTCGCATTGTATGTGGTAAATACATTGTCATATCCTATCTGCATCGTTATAAGCAGAGAAGAAAAAGCATAGAAAGCGATGCACTTATACCTCACGTTCTCTCCACCTCTTGATACAACCACGGTTCTATTAATAATTATCTTTCATCTTCATCCTTTGCTAGTACGATGAGACCATCTTTGAACCCCCGAAAGCCTTCATGAGCCACTTCTCAGTCTTACAATTTCAAGGTACACCTGAGCAGCAACTCATCATACATTTAAGCTTTTCTCACTGACTAACCAGATCAGCTAGTATTTCAGAGATGTGATTAGCTGACAAGCTTAGATGACCTTCGTTCTCCAAAAAATGAGTCTTTGCTTCAGGCATCAGTTCCGCAGCTTGCTCGGCCATATGAGCTGGCACATTTCTGTCAAGCTTGCCATGCCATATCCGCACCCTCTCCCCAGCTATTTCGTCGAGTTGAAATCCCCAGTCGCAAAGAATCATCAACTCTGTAGCTGAGGGCCTTCCGCCTTGCCGAAATGCGCCGCGTACAGATTCAGTAGCAGCTAACCTAACTCTCTCATTTTTCCAAGCCATACGTTCTGCCTCTGGCCTCCCCTCCATCGCTTTGTCAACTGCCGCTTCCAAGACTTTCGGGTCCTTGTTTCTTCCCGCACGACCCATAGACAAATCTAACATTGCACTGGTCACAATTCTTGGCAGCCAAGCCCCAGCTGCAAGTAGCACCTTCAACTCGGGAAGCATTCCCTCAGTACTGAAAGTAGTCGGGTACATACCGCTGACTACTGCCACACCTTGAAGACGATCCCGGGGTATGGAATAGGCGCAAGCAAGGGCGTAGGGTCCTCCTCCTGAGACACCGAGCACAAAGAACCGAGATACGCCCAAATAATCTGCGATTGCGAGAACGTCTGTGGGCCAATCTAAGATTCGGCGTTCGTCGTAGTGTGTCGACAGATTCATGCCCGGTCGGTCAGGGGCGATGCAGCGTATATTGCTTTTTTGGAGAAGTTCCACTGGAATGAGAGTGGCTTCAACGGAACAGCCTGGATATCCGTGGAAATAAAAGACAATATCTGGCTTTTCAGCGCCTTTTTCTTGAAGAGCACCACCATATAATTTCCATGCCAAGATGCGCCCAGAGGGCAGAGTAAGGGTATCGCTGTATTCTGAGAGGCAATTCATGTTAGGTTGCAGAAGATGAGGATGTTGAAGAGGCAATTGACTGCTGTGAGTAGAGACAGGCCGAGGTGGGATTCTAGATGTCGATCCTAGTTTGTTATGTTTGGCCCCTGCGCATACTTGAAATGGACAGTGGTACTTAGATCTAGCGTCTCACAATATCGTTTTTTTGAGATGTAAATAGAGTACAGAATGTCTCTAGAAAACAGACGTAAGTGCTCCATTTTCACCAAACATTTTCATCAATGTCAATGTTTTTCCGAACTACATGGCCAGATTTACACTGAGGTTGAAGCCTACGATAAGCCCCAGGGCCCACTGATCACGTGGACGAGAACCGATGACGTCTGTGCCCGAGAAATCTCCCCCATAAAAGACGTCTGCCAACCTGGAATCTTCCCCTCAGCACCGGCGGCTCCTCAATTTCTCCTGCTGCCCAATTTGAACACGTCTGCTTTTCAGCATTTGCGTCTATATCTCCCCAACATCCCCACACTCTATCTTTTCTGCTTCCCTGGTCTTTGTTTATCCAACCAGATTGCACGGAGCTCTCGATCCCCCCCACTCCCCTTTTGATCAGCTCCAATAATCGACACCGAAAGCTGTTTGATTGAATAGATCCGCCAAAATGACTCTCTACTACAGTCTCGTACGTTATCACTGTTCAAATCTTTTAGTTGCCCTTCTGCGACCGACCTTGCCGAGGCATGGCTGGAGCCTAGCGGGCTGAGCGAACAGCTCACCCGAAGCGCCCACGTCCGAAACAGCAACGGACATGCCACCTAGAGCCATTGAAGCTAACATGGGAACACTCGTTAGGTTTTTATGCTCCTGGTTTTTGAGATGGGCGTTTTCCTGGCCCTCATCGTCCCTCTGCCATTTGTCATCAAGCGCAAGCTGTTTACCTTCATCTCGGAAAGCCCGATCATCGCCAAGTTACAGTATGGCTTGAAGGTATTAAACTGTCGGGAATTCCCAGATCCAACACAAATTAACACAATTCCCAGATTACCTTCATTTTCATCCTGATTTTGTTCCTTGACAGCGTCAACCGGGTGTTCCGGGTGCAGCAGGAACTGGCTGCTTTCTCCCGCGACGGAGCTGGCGTCGGGTAAGATCTTTAGTCCCGCAATTGTAGCGATGCAATGTCTAACCAAATCCCATAACAGAGCTGCACACCTGGGCACTGATCGCATGGAGGTGCAGGCCCGCAAGTTTTACTCGCAGCGCAACATGTACCTTTGCGGCTTCACTCTCTTCCTCTCCCTGATCCTCAACCGCACCTACACCATGATCCTGGACGTTCTCCGTCTTGAGGACCGCGTCAAGCTGCTCGAAGGCGACAAGAAGGCTGGAGGTAAGGACTCTGCTCGCCTGGCCGAGGCTGGCTCCGTTGGTGAGATCGGCCGCCTGAAGGAGGAGCTTGCCGCCAAGGATCGCGATATCGAGACCCTTAAGAAGCAGTGTGAGGGCCTGACTGCTGAGTACCACAAGCTCGGCGATGAGGTCGCCTCTGGCAAGGGCGATATCAACGTGAAGAAGGACCTGTAAATGGGTCTTTTGCCTGGGTACCAACCTCAGCCAAAGAAGTCGGTGTCGGATTATAGCGTGAGGTAGCTTTCTGCACGCCCGCTCGCTACTGGCACCCTGTGTTTGTGGTTGGTTTTCTTACCGAAAGATCACACGCCACAAAAGACTTTCTTCTGGGCACCATTACTCAAATCCTCTAATGTTCATAAATTTGTTCCCCGGGCTACCTCTGCAGTTCGGGAAGGGGAAGCTCCGATTCGTCACCTTCCTTGTTGTTGCTAGCAGATATTCCTACGTTTATGTGGAACGGTCAACAGTTCATAGTGCTTACGTCTGGAAACCTGTCAAGTTTGGTCATTTACAATATGTTTTTAACTGGTACGATTTATTGCAGATAGGGATACACCTCTCGGTCATAAAAATCATCTTAAATTTCGTGATTTCGTAATTGTACATATTCTAGCACGGAAGCAGTGTCGGTTGTAGATTAGATCAAGAAAGTCCAGAAGCTGGGGTAAACCAACTCCTCCTCGAAAATGCGGCGAACCTGCGCAAGTACAAATCTCTCTACTTTACCCACATTCTTCAGCACCTGCTTTCCATCCTCCTTGCGCCCGATCTCACTTTCTACTCGAATCTCCTGCAACAATCCACCTTGACGCTTCTGCTCGCGCTCCGCACCCGACTTCGACCGTCCTTCCTCACCGGGATTCTGAGTACCTTGACCATTTTCAGAACCAAGGAGCGCATCCGCATCCTCGGCAGACAGAAAACAGAAGTGCACGCGCTTGCGAATATACGCGACAACCGCCACCCCGTCGAACGTGATACCAGTCACATTGAGTTTTAGCGGAAGCCCAACGAAGCTAGGCATGGGGTAATCAAGCAGAATCTCCGCCGTCAGCGACATACGCACATCTCCGGCGTATTTCGCATGGCATAGGATTTGGAAGTCATCTGGTCGTCGCTCACGCATGCGAGGTGGGATCGGCATCGAGGGGTCGTCTGCAATCGCTTCAGGGATATCGGCGGGGTTTTCGGCGCTGTTGCGATTCGATCCACTACTGCCTGTATGCCCGATAGATGGGTGTGACGCTGTGGAGGGCCGGGAGGCAGAATGTGTAGTGTCGAGATCTGGTTCTGGGCGCTGGTGTACGGATGGACGTGACGGGCGTGCTTGTCTTCCTCCATGAGCTCCTAAGCCGGAGTCGGACCAGCCGCTTGCAAATTGTGTGCCGCCCGCGACAGCTGCGAGAGGGGTTTGTGATCCGGATAGGCCACCTAACGACATAAGGTGGTAGCCCAATGTTGAAGTGCCGCCGGGAATGCCGGGGGTTCCTGAACGGGGCAGGAAGTGCGGGTTAAGGTGATCACCCAGGGGCAGCGGGGAACGGAGCGCGGATGGTTGAAATTGTTCGCCGGGGTATGGGTGGTGACTGAAGCTGTGAGGGCTGTGGGCTGCTGCATGGTTCATTGGCATTTCGTCATCGTAGTCCGACCATTGTTCGACAAGCTCCTCAGATGTCGCTGAGGTGTCATCATCGTCCTCTTCGTAAAAATCTGAGAAAGGTTCGCAGAAATCCTTGATCTCGAGATCGGGTCCAATGTTACCGAAGTCAAAGGAATGCACCTGAACCGAGCGAATGAAGCGTGGTAGGGCCACCTCCTGGAATTTATCATGGACAAATGCGCGGATGCGCTCCGCGAGAGCTTCCCCGTCCGGGCCGGAGGTGGCTGTCGCCCAGTCGACTTCGATAGACATTACATATGCAATATGAGGCTTTTGCTGACAAGCTCATGGAAGCGCGGAATGGGGCAAAGCTAAGGAAACCCGCCTCTTGACGCGGTGCCACGTGACCCGCAAACGACATTGTGGATCGACAAGCTGAAAGTTCTCGTTCCTGGATGATGATATGAGCTAAAAAAGATCTATAGATGAACAAATATCTTTCGTTTAAACTATATCCCTTTCAAGGTGTCTGAGCTCGTCAATGATGCCTTTAAAAAGCCTGACTGATTGTTCCCAGAGCAGCGGTTCACCTGCCGAAGTCTGGTTCCGTCTAAAGCGATCGTTCAGCTATCGATTTTAGCGGGGCTTCGTATTAATCCAATACTTCGAGCCACAGTAATTGGTTCTTGATACGCAACGGAGGAAAATTTCTCAGACCAAGCCTTTGAGATTGCCGAAAGCCGTTTATGACAAGGATTTGATCAGGATCATCTTGCCAGGCATAACCCCAACAATGACACATTCAAACCTGAATGGCTCAGAGCTAGCTGGTGAGGTGGGACTGGAGATCGGCGCCTACCTTAGCGAAGTGGCCGAGATCCCCGAAATGTCTATGGCCCCCAGCTTGCTCTGATCCGCCTATACTCCTTCAGGCAAGGTCCCAAAATCAACCGGATATGAGCTTCCACTGTACTCCGTACAGTAGTGCCTCCGGGCTTTGGCACAGCCCAATCCTGGGGCCCGCCACTCTCCTAGCCTTTAGGCGGAGAGTTGTCCCTGGTAGCGTGATTGCGGCAACAGATCCACGCCAGCCCCCTGTTTACTACCTACCCTATTCCCTAATAAGTCACCCACCCATGGCAATCATCATCCCTACTGAGGGAGAATGAACACCATAGGTCCTCTATGTCATAAGATACATCTCTTGCTGTGAACGAGATATCAATGGGCGGTTTGCGCCCAAATCAGCTGATAAAAAGACTATGCGGGTCTAATGCAATCCACAACTGGTCTCCCGCGGCTGCCAACCTATCGATACCTACGGGGTCCACTGCCGCGTTTAATATCACTGGTTTATTCGTTGGATGGCAAACTCTGGTGGCTTTGCGATTCTCTGGGCCAGTAACCGATACGCCAATGACTGGGCAGCCATCTCTCGCACGTCCTTTCCTCTTTTCCCCCGCTGCCTCAATGGGCTCTATGTAATAAATCTGCTCCATTGTTGGGCCGTGGCAAGGCTGTCGGCTTCTTCATAGGAGAATCGAATTTCGGGTAGCTCTCGTGGAACGTTCGAACCGTTCGCCATGGATTAGCAATGGGAAACCTCCTTCGCCGGCCCGGGGCAGCTTAGGCAGGTGTGGATTCCAAGGGCCACGCGCTTTTTGAACGCTTTTCGCGGATGTGATGGGCCCTGTGAGTGGGTGTCCTCGTCCTCCATCGTCCTCCCCGTGCCGTATCGGAAATGAAAACATGCATGAAATGGCCCTTCCCTTCCCCATGCATACTAACGTGGCCTACCCTGATATGGTCAATGCGTGCGTGGCTGTATCTGATCTGCAGTCCCATAACCGTTTCTCGCCTCGAGGGGGGCGTCAGGATAGCACCCGAGCCACCCGAGAGTCTTGGGTATCCCGGACAGGCTGATCTCTTGACGCCAGAAATGATCAAGGTAAATCTCAAGATGACCCTCCAGTATCTCTCATCCATCAATCATCTTTTCGGATGATAAATCATCTCTACAACCTGCTTTGCAACGGCCTTTGCTTCTTCCCATCCCTGTAAGCGCCAACGTGGCCATGCCCTCGTCTAGCACTCTCGGCCCATGCCCCCTGCTAGCCCCCGCCACAAGTCTTGATCAGCCTTTTCGGCCATGAGTTAATGTCCAGTCATGCCTCTCGGGGTTTTTATTAACCATACACGTGAGTGATCTTGTATGTGGCTCGCTGCAGCCTGATAAGCGCGAAAGGATCCAAGCCCACTCTAAGGCCTTGGCCGGAACATAATTCCAAATCACGAAACTTCGAGAACAAAGACTTTTGACGCAGGGCTACAACGTATGACTCGTCATCATCGGTCTCTCCGGTCAGCTTTCTTGTTTTGGTGAACAGGGTGTGATTTATAGAAATCTACATCATGAAATTCATTCAGCTTATATTATGAACTAATGAGAAATAAATAGAAAGAAATCTTTGGGATGACGAATTCAAGGAAGAAAGCTGAGAAGAAATTAAATTGGGGGGCGTTTCAGATTCGTCTCCTGGGCGAATGTTCGAACCATGGAAAGTTAGAACGAAGACGAACGTTGTCCAGAAAACCGCAGAATAAGAGACAAAAATCAAAATACTTCACCCGACAGGTATAGCATACAAAAAAACATATTCTGGACAACAGGAATTCCAAAGACACATGTCAAAATAAAATAAAAGAAAAAACAATCCTCCAAGCCACAATGTGATAGAGGATGACAAAGTCCAAATTATCCCTCCTTTTGGTGGTGTTGGTTGATCTGGTGATTACCCGCGAAGGTGCTGATCAACTTGTCGAAATGATCCTCCAGTCTAGGTCGGCGTGGTCAGATCATCTGTAGAGATTGCGTTAGCGGAACAAACCCTATCAAGCGAGTACCCAAGTGGGTAGAACAAGTCCCACTAACTGTTGGTAGGTGCCTTAGCTACCACCGTGCTTTGGGCAGTTGTAGCCCTGACGCTTCCGGAAGTGCTCCTTCACGCCATGACAGGAGGGAGTGCCCTTCTTTGCACAGGCGACAACGCCGCCTTCTTGGACAGAGCAGCCGCAGTCGTAGAGGAAGATGTAGACGGAACACATGGTTGCGGAGGAAGACAAAGAGGAGAAGGTCTTTGTAGAAAGAAGTCAAGAAGTATCAGAAAGATAGCTTGGAAGGCTAGTGAGGATTGATAGCTTGGATGAGATATTGAGGAGGATTAACGGCCACCTTTATAAGATTCCATATAGCTATCCAGAAGAACGACTGCGCCGCCTTGCCGGACTAACAGATACACTCTGAGTCAACAGAAGACCAAAATTGAATGTGCTATCTGCCTCACAGGCGCTGCGCAGGGCATATACAGATGCGCCGTATGCATCTAATGACTTAGTGGTCACTCGCTCGGCGACGAAAGCCGGACCAACTAGAAGGCACAAATAAGGATGGACCATAACACTATGCGGGCATCACCAACAGCGGAATCCAAGGTTGGCGGTTATGTGGATCATCAGAGAGGGGCATACTAGTGAATTGCGCCTGATGAGGGTGTTCGGTTCAGTGTACACCAATGGCGAATAGCGAAAAACAAGGAGATAGTATCAGAACGGGCGAACTGTTGATCCCCTCCCACACCCCCAATCTGTATTAGAGTTCCGCAGCTGCAGTGTGCACTTGACATCATCCCGTAATTCCCCACGTCCAGCACCAGTGCGTTGCCCCATCCGCAAATGAGGCTGCGCATCACACCAACACTATGCTGGGGACTTGCGCCAGGCACAGCGTTGAGCTCATCCGCAAAAAAAACCTGCACCTCATTGGAAGGTGTTATTTTTTCTTTGCGTCAGTGCACATGCCACCTGCCACTGTCATGGAAGGTTGTGGAGACCGGGGCGGACACAGCGGTGTCAAAGACAGGAAAATGGACATGCAAGGCATAGCACATCGGGGCGGATGAGGCTTTTGTTCACGATAATTCTGATTTGCCAAAAATTCTGATTCGTTGGGAAGGGATAATTCTCATGACATTTTGAAAAAGATGTCATTCGTGATGTCCAGTGGACTGCGGGAGGGTATACCCGTCAGGGCCGTCACCAAAGGCTAGCAAGTATAGAGCCACGAGAGCTAATAATTTCCCGCTGAGATGGGAATTACCAAGCTTGGCCATTGCTGTATTTGCATTTCACACGGCAATTCCGATAATTGCTGGTCTAGATCATGGGCAATGTTCAGTGTCTCCATATCATGGCCCCCATTTGCAATTTCGTAGGTAAATAGAGCTTGCTACAATGGCGCAGTTGGTGATAGTGACCATGAATCCAAAAAAAAATCTGCAAGGTGACGAGACTTTCCCGGTGATTAGGTTCGCCGATGGAAAAAAATCGACTCATGTTGAGGGCCAAAATCGTGGATTATTGCAAGATAGATGTTGGATGTAGTGTGATGGCGGTGGGCTCTTTGGGGCTAGTGGTAGTATTTGACGGGATGTAATAAGATTAAGATTCACTCTGGGCCTATAGATTATTTCTAGTGTGTTTCTAGGGCCAAAACGACTGGCGAAGAATGATTGTCCTCAGCGGTGGCGCAGTAGCGCTGATAATGGAACTGTCACTGAGGCTCTCACCCAAGCGCCCATGCCCGGGAGATCGACTCAGAGCGACAATGATACGCCCGAGTGGGCGGCAAGGCAGAGAAAGCTCACATGGACTCCCAAATTTGGCGCTGTTGGTTTGTGGATACGCTATCTGGACTTGAACTCAAAAGAAACCAAGAAAATAAATCAAAATGAATTTATTAGGGTTCTGGTTCTCGCAGGAGATGTCCACCACGTGATTCTTGAGCTGTGGTGATTCTGATTACTACTCAAAAGAGCGGTCTCGATTTCTGCCTTCTCACATGTCGGAAACACCTTCCCCACAACTGATAAATAAACAACCGAGTCCTCCGGACTTCGGTTAAAGCAGATCTTATGAACGATAAGCAGATGATGTCATATGCGCTCATTATTTCTGCAAAGAGGAAAGACTCGCGCATTACGATAATGAAACTCGATCGGAGCTATCAGCGCATGCAAACGCGAAAACTACGCGGATATAATCGGAGATGAGCAACGGAGTCAACGAAACATATTGGAGCCTATGCCTGATACCTCCGCACTCGACGCGAATGGTGGAAGGCGGTGGATGAGCTAGCCTGTGAAATCCAATAGCCTTCCCACGCTGGATGTTCTTGGCCCCTCATATCATCCTGACGGCAGATCTTCCGAGGTTCCTTTGACTCTCGGCTCGCCACGGGGCCCGCCCCATACCTGAACAGACAAAAAGAAAATCCAGCCGAATTGCGCAATTAGCGATTAGCAATCGGGGGGGCCTCGCCAAGATTATGCATATTTGCCATGGCTACTGGGAATGACTAGCGAGCCCTGTCCAGGGACGGTGTGACGCAAATACCAAAGCTAAGAGGGCGATGTTCGAAGAATTGAAAAGCAGAAGGGGTGATAGTCACCCAATAGTGACGTCTTGGCTCTCTGAGTGAGATTAGTCGCCCCCCTTTTCTGCTATCTTTTCTTTTTTTTCCTGCGAGCCAAGACTTGTGAGAATGCCTAGTATGTTTGGGATTGTCCATTATGGGCGACAATCGCGGGGAGGCTTGGTCTGCATGACCATCGGGTATCCACTTGCCCCCGGCTGAGATGTCCTGGATCGACGCTGTGTCTAGCACATCAGATACGCATAATTGCCCCTCCTTCCACAAGGTCCACGGGTGCCCGGGGTATAAAGTCTGACCGATTTCACCCGTCTTTCACTCTGCTTTCTATCATCCCAAACTACTCTATCAAAAGGTTCCAAATCACTACTATCCAAAGTACCCCCACTACTTCACAACAAAGTCACTTCCACACAAAAACATTTCTCGAAAAACATTCAAAATGTACACCTACACTCCCACTCACCGTTTCCTCGTCCTCTCTGCTGCCGACTCGGTCCCCTTTAACCCGGCCAACAAATTTCTTGTCTTGTCGCCGACCGAGTCTGGCCCTGACCCTCGCGCCTTTGAGCAGGCCGTGACTGACTCCCCTTCCGCTGAAGAGAGCCTTACCGCGGTTCCCAAGTCGCACCGCTCCGACAGCACATCGTCTACCTCGTCTCAGGATTCTATGAGCGGCTTCTTGTACCTCGGCCACACTGCTCGACGATTCTCTCAGTGATCTATTCACATGACTTCTTTTTCCTTTTACATGAGCGACAGATGCATTTCATTTTAACAATGGATCCGGTTATTCATTGACTCCTCCTGGCTCACCCCGAGCACCCCAATCAAGGAACTCGAGGTCATCGACCATCTGGATACAAACGGCAGGAAAGCAACTGGGGTGTTTCAGGCGCTATCAGATCTGGGCCATAGGGCAACATGTTCATTTTCTCTATTTTTTTATCCATATCATATCCTCAGATTGAATACATAGCCTTTCGGGCCAATTAGCAATTCAACGTGCTTCTTTCCAACCCAACTCTCCCTTCCCGTACCCCCAAATAAGCCCACATGCCTGACATAGCCTCCCTCCCAATGCCTAGAAAATATTAGCCACCGGATGCTAGGGGTAATCCCAAAATACCTGCCAAGTGGCGCCAAGGTGATGCGATGGTGATCCGCCAAGACTACTGTTTGATATTCCAGTCTTGGCCCTAAGCCTAGGAATCCCGCCTATCGCGCATCACGTTCCACAGCAAGGGCACACCTACATGCTGACAATCTGATGATCTTTTTTTTTGGTCTTGCCAATCCTCCGCCAAGTCATCCATTAGCAACCTTACATGCACCGCCCAGCCCAAAACATATCCTCCCTTTCTGGCGAATTTCTTTCATTCCGGCTGACGGTCGTCCACGTTGGTTTTTCCGCTAATCAGATTGGCCCGTGGCCGAGAGGTTATTCAATATTCTCTATACCCCCCTACTGTGTTGGTGCCCCGGTGAGATCCCGGTGGGGTACAAAACACCCCCCCGTCCCCGTGGATCTTGTCCCCCTTTCCGCCCCCGCATCCCGGTGAAGGTCTGCAGATGGTGTGCGAAAGATGTTTACTCCTTTCAGTCCCCTCGGTCAATTCTTACTGCATTCTTTGGTATCTGTGCCCAATTATATTTTGTGATCCCTGTTTAGGATAAGAGGGGCCTACGACCCCTTCGGCAGGTTGCACGCTTATCTCCGGCCCGGTCTTCGGGGCAGCGGATATGATCCTGCAATATGGGCGTGCATCGGAATTGCTATCCCGGTTTTAGGACTGATGCAGGGTGGCTTCTACAGGCCTAGTAAATGCATGCATATCTGCAGAATCTGGGATATGATAATATCTCGTATCTTAGGTGGTGTTCGAGGCCTCCCGTGTTGATTGTTGGGCGTTCGATATCATTTTATGTCGCTTATTTCGTCAACAGGGAAATTCCAAGATTCTGGGCTGCAGTGTCTTATCATGTAGGGTTGCAGTCCTTTGGTTCTTGAAATCATCGTTCGATAAGCCGATCAGGGGCCTGCATTGCCTGTATTCTTTTTTGAGAATTGAATATACCCGTGGCGCATCTCGGCTCAATTTCGCGGTGATTGTAGAAAAGAATAATTGATACAGGTGCACTATCTGGACAATTAATGGTTCACCTTATCAAAGTTTGGTGATCTCAAATTTAAACTTATCGCGTCCTGTAAGATTCCGATGTGCCCCCCTACATTCCAGGATAAGCTCTTATTTACGTCAGCGGGGCAATTTATGCCTTGTGATGTGAAGAAGCTCGAAGAAATCCCTTGCGTAGTACTTGCACTCTACTGAAGCCTTTCAAATGCTAGAAGTCTCGATCTCTCTAGGCGGGGGTAATTATTAGGCAGTCGAACAATCCGCAACTCACTTGGCAACTCATTGCATACTATGTACCTCTTGCGTTCTACCCACCAGAGATGTGTATCCATGGATTGCGGTAGCTCGCCCTTCCCATTGATTACTTGACCGATTTTTTAACGCAAGAGGATTGGTTCATAGATGGACACAGGTTGATTTTAAGCGTAATCGACCGAAAATCTGGACAGATTATCTTGTGAAGCTCCCCCCGGGGTCTGCACATGAGGCCTCAGATTGCTAGGCAAAATTCACAAATTGAACTTAGGTTCACTCCTGAGATTTACTTCCATTATGCACAACTTTCTATTCGAGATCCCATAAAACACTTGAGATGGTTAATAATATTTAGTCTGGGGGATACCTTATGTGCTTCCATGAGATCATCCGGAATATATATGCATGCGTCGCCACACAGATTTTCCTACCAAATCTTAGACTGGCAAATTTTGATACAGTATTCAAGGACTGTCATTGGAGAAGTGACACATCAAACAAAGACCAGTCGCTTCTAGAGGGGAGGCTTTGCAAGAAAAGGCTATTATCATAATAGACCAGTTGACGGTAGGAAGCGGATCCTGAATAACCCGCCTGTCAAAACAAACTCACATAAATCATGCACCTAGATAATAGCAAAACCCCCATGCGTTCATAGACGCCGTTCTAGATCCTTGAGGCTTGCCTTAGCACATGGTTTCCCCACAGACTGACCTCATTACAAGTGGGGAAGTCTGATCATCGGGAGAAATCGGCAAGGGATGAAGCCGTGGCTTGAGGCTTCGGCATCGCGTTGGAGAAAAAGGTTAGATGCGGGGAAAGACATGTAATGGCTTCCGGGTTTTGCGATCATGAGACACTACACAGGCCGACTGGTTTTGAGTCGATGAATGTTAGCTTCACTGCTAAGTTAGAGCTTTCGGCTTTCAGGGGGTGATATCTATTTTTGAGGCGATCGGGCTTTCAGGTCTGCTAGACTCGATCTATGTTGGGATTCACCTTGGAACCCTGGAATGGAAAGTGGTGGCTTGAGTTCTAAATTTGGGTGCCAGGTGAGAGGCTATCTCGAAGTCTAGTGCCCCGTTCATAAGGTTCCAAGGTTATCCTAGGTCGGCCGAGGTGCTCCATGTACATTTTGACTTATAAATGAACCTCTTTGGAAGTTGCTTCTCCAGAATGCCATGTGGATATATGCTCAGCATATATGATATAGGAGTATCCAGTGTTGTAACTTCGGAAAAGAACATATTACACAGCTTGAAATTTTTGCTAGCGATAAAAATACTCAAGAGTGCGTGTAATTTTCGTATGTCTGGCCAAAGCCACACCCAATAAACACAAAAGAGAGAAGAGAAGACAAAACAAGTCACTTTCCAGCTTGCACCTATAAGCTCCTCCACGTGGTAGTTCTCCTAGCTTAGTAGGTTTTTGCTTTATTCTATAGTAGCGGCTTGGCTCCTATTATGCTTTACTCCATTTGAATTTTGGGTCGCATGGTTCCTCCAAAATTATGTTTGGATCCTCTGTCTTGGTCCGTGATAAGTCTGCTCGCTACTGTAGCTTCTCCCCTTCATCTCAACACCGCCATGTTGATAAATTGCTGCCCGACCATACAGTTCATGTGACTGCAAATGGTACACCTACATAGTCTTCTCCAACGCTCAATCGTTCAATAGCTTGACGCCACCGGGGAAGTTGCCCCACCAGGAAAGCCATCTGACAGGGGTATTCTACTATAATCGGTGAAGAACACAGGTCGCGACAAATCGATTGTTTCAAAGTTGCAGGAACAAAGAAAGCCTGCCGGAGACTTTTGGAACACGTAAATCTTGTTTCGACTCGTATTCGGACCAGAAATAAGTATGAAATAACTATGAATCATGTTCCGTTGGCGTGATTTTAATCGACAGGCTAATGCGTAGCGACGATGGTGATTTCGCCAAGAAGGGACAGATTGGTCGGAAAGCAGTACCGAGCGCATAATACAGGGCATTCACAAGCGAGTCGGCCCATTGGGAATAGCCCACATGCCTAATCGAGTCAAGACCGACTCGTCCCCGTGGAGAATCCACGCGGCACAGTTACTTTCTAGAGCGCGAGAGGGGGCAAGTGCAGTGCTAATCTGTGGCGGGTAAGGGGAAGTGCACGTAATCGATCAACAGATCAACGGAGTACGCGGGCGCATTTGCGAGATGATCTGAGACGACAGTCGGACCGCCCGAGGGTCCAATTTACAGTAGAAAGCGGGGCAGAGTGTTCATGTATTCGTTGGTAACTTCACTAAGACACACTAAAAGTAGGGCGTAATGAATCCAAACGACGCTAATTGATCGAAGATTGACCGAATGCTTCTGCCGCGTTTCTAGCGCCAAAGCCAAGACCCGTTGTCTCCCGACTGAAACTTTGGGCTCCGTTACCGATGGTTTTATCCAAGGACTATTTGCGCTAAGTAACCATAATATAGCATTATGTCGATCAAGGATAGATAAGGAATCATATAGAGGAAGCAAGCATACTCCTGGAATAATGTCGTTATATTGTTCCGGAGAAATCCCGGTGCCAAATACTGCCCGAAGTCCTTCCAGCGGATCCCGAGAGTTTGCCACCCCGTTTTATCTCCTTTGCCCCTTGCATGACCCCAGATCTACTCGATCTCAGTCTGCATTCCCAGCTGATCTACAAGACTGACGGAGAAATTCTCGGCATAGAATAAAGGTGGAAGTCCGCATCCTCAGGGCTGAACCATGGGAGGTAGGTCTGTAGGTACATAGAGGCGGCTGTCTCAGTATAGCAAAATTACTGGTAGCAGGATCCACCTTTCGGCAACGAGTTTACATGAATATCCTCAGACCCATAGCTTTGCTCTCGGCTCCCTGAGAGCTAAGGGGTTGTAAACAATAGGCCTGACTTGTACGGACCTAAAATTCAGACTGAATTAATAATGATTAATGCTGCTAACCTGTATAGATCCATCGGGTAAGATTCGTTAGTCACAACACGCTAGTCACAGTCCGTGTTTCAGCTTCGATGGTAAAGATCATGACGTCCCTGCAAGCGGTGTGTCGTGTCATCATGGTAGCGATCGGCGATCCGACCCCGTCATTGATGCCCGTTCTTCCCCAGAGCGGACATTCATACCTGTGAACTCTACCGATCAAACCGGACATTTAAGAAAGTAAAGATCCGATCTTTTCAGCCTGTTAGACTCTGAGTCTTGGGAAGATCGGAACTTTGGGGAATTCGTATGGTAACAATGGCAAATGCCGGTTGCATGGGACCATCACGTGTCGTGTAATACAATAACCGCGCTAGACCCAAAGCGGGGTCTCCAGTCATAGTAGAAGGGCACTTCCGATCATACTACTCGGTCCCCATTAATCTTCCCTCCTCTTGGTCCTGGGTTATCTAGAAGTGCGTTTAAAGGAGTCTGCTATCCCCCTATAGTCGTTCTCCAGTATTCAAGTTTCTCCGGCGAATTCATCGCCACTACAAGGCTCAGCGTTCCGGGCCCAATACAAGAGCGGGACTTCATCCGAGGGTGGACTCCTCTCGAACCCGCCCAAAACCGCCATCCACCCAAAAGTCCACACCCATCGAGGGGCATTCATACGACTGTTTCTCACCACCGTCTTGCAACTTCTTCAAATTCATTGGGTACCTTCGATTCACGCTTCAACGCGGGAACCTTTGATACCCTGTTACATCTCCCAACCCCTCGGGTTTGGCGTGCCCTTCGCGCAGACCAGACAGGGACCAGGATTTCCAGAAAAAAAAGTTTCGAAACCAATTTGAAAACACTCCCGATTAGCTGTGGTTGTTTTCTTTTCTTTTTTCCCTCGCCCGCCCGTCTCAAAACCTAATCGCCTGCATATCGACCCCTCACCATGACTGGCGCCGCTCCGATAGACATCGCCACGCGACAGTCGACCTCGGTCTCACCGCCGGGGCAGCAGGCCTCCAATCTTACATCGGCCCTGCAGAGAGCCGGTACTGGCGAACGTACCGGGAGTATATCGCATCACCAGAGCGGAGGCCTCGGGGTGTTCAAGGCTCCGCCGCCTCGTAAGGATTCGATCGGCGCCGCAAATGCACAATGGGGAAATGGGACGAAGCCCATTTCCATGTCAGGATCCGCCCGCGACAAAGGCCGCCGGGAGTCGTTGGCAGGTAGTTTGGTAGGCGGCATGAGCTGGGGTGGTATTTCAGTTGGAAGTTGGATTCGTGATGAGTGAGTGGCGGGAAATTCTACAATCGAGGCGCGCAGTGCGCGGAGAGAAATCCTGTGCGCTGCGGCATTGTCGCACAGCGTCAAAACTGACCATCTTTTTTCTACACAGCATCATTATGACTGGCACGTCCCCCTTCACTTTCCAGTCGCCTTCTTTCCATTCTTCATCATATCTCCCGAAGCTGGAGGCCAACTTCATGCGGGACTTCTCGTGCTGCGGTGTGACGTTACCGACCCTTCATGACCTATTACAGCATTACGAAGAAGCTCACGCCACCAAGTCGCCCAACCAAGGACATCGCCCAAGTCAGGGTGACAATCGAGCGGCCATGGCCGCGGCCGCGATCGCACAGCAACAGAGCCAGCAGCATGGCAACCAAGGGCGCGGCATGCAGCCCGATCGCACCTTAGATATGCAGCGGAAATTAGGCCAGACCACCACCACATCCCACCACGTGGATCTGGACACAATCGATGATATGGAGTTGGACGAGCCTATGGTAGATGACGATGATACCACTTCCCAGTTGTTCTCCCCGCAGTTACGCGAAGGGGGTCAAGGCTTTGGAAGCTCCAACCAGAGCTCGCAATTAAACCTGGGCATGCTTCCAAGCCACCAGGGCTTCAACACACCCTCCCAACCCGGTACTCCGATCGGATCTGGACGTCCTCTCTCCCTGCAGAACAATCCCACCGTTTCATCTGTGAATACTCCCACTTTAATGGCCAACCCCCTCCAAACCTCCCAGTTCCGAAATACCCCGGATTCGTCAGCACCTGGAACACCAGCCGAAATCGATGAGAGTGTGGTAGGCGGGTTCGGCGATCTTACTATGCAGCATAACGCCATGGGCCAGAACCAGGGCCAGTTTGGACACTTCTCGGGTGGTAATAACGATATGGTCGATCTATGCATCGATGAGCCAGCCAAGCGTCTGTTTAGTCCTACAGGAGGCATGGGAGGCCCAACAAACGCCCATTTCAAACTCAGTGGAGCTCAGTACGGTCCCAATAGCGACATTGCTCGACGGATTCGTGAGCAGCAGCTTCTCGCTGGGGTCCCGGATACTACTTCGATTCTTCCCAACGAAGAGCCTAAGCCATTCCGATGCCCCGTCATCGGTTGTGAGAAGGCATATAAGAATCAGAATGGTTTGAAATACCACAAAGCTGTAAGTTTTAAGATCCTCAGTGCATTCATTATTCGAGTCTAACAACAGTGTTTTACCAACAGCACGGTCACAACAATCAACAACTCCATGACAACGCAGACGGAACATTCTCGATAGTGAACCCCGAAACATCAGCACCTTATCCTGGCACCCTCGGGATGGAGAAGGAGAAGCCATATCGCTGTGAAGTGTGCGGCAAGCGATACAAGAACCTTAACGGCCTGAAATACCACAAATCGCACTCCCCGCCCTGTAATCCGGATTTCCAGCTTGCAGGCCGCAATTTGGCTTTGGGCGGCGGTGTCATGCAGGGACAGAACATCAACGTTGCTGGAGCTGGACTCCCCGGTATCGGCGAAGAAGGCCTCCTGTGATTTTTTTGCTTAAATAATATCCTCCGTGCTATTTGCCATTTGACAATGATCTCGACGGCTATCTAACCTCCCACACATGATGTCATGACTGGTTCGGTGACTTAGGAGTTTGATTGTTTGTGTTTGGGTTTTGCACCTGTTTCTTTGGGAAGTCTATGTTTTTCTGCTTTCCTCTGCCATTTGATCCATTGTCTTAATGGCATTTTCTGTCTTTCTGCTCGATATCCCTCGCCATCCCCGTACTATTCAGGGCCTGGCGATAGAGCTCCCATCCTCTGAGCGATCAACTCAGCAAGATCTGCCTAGAAGAGCATTTTGTTTATTTTCGTTACGGCATCGACATACTGGGATTTTACGTGAAAGGAAAGGAAAGTTAACAAGGGTTGCGATTCGTGCGTTTATGCATGTTTGCTGCGTTCTGCACGGTGGCTTTATGGCTTTCTTATCGGCCGATTTATCCCCCTCCTCTGTGACCGTACGAGCTCCGTCTTGACTATACCCGGGTATAGAACATACCCCACAGGATACGATTCTATCGGAGCTCGGGCTGGGGTACTTGGGGAAATCTCTTTTTTTCTTTTACTGTTTTGCAAGGGTGCGTGAGCATGGCTCCCACCCTGTACTTGATGTTCTCTTTCTTCCTGCGGGACTGGAACTGGACTTGGAAATTACAAACAAAAGTGCGGTTCTCCGGCGTCAGAACGTGTAGATATGGTTTTGGTTTGATTTGATTTCCGTTTTGATACACTTGAGCTTCTTGTCTCTATCGTCTTCGCTTTATTTTTTATCATCTTCTCTACTTCATCATTCCTTATCTCGTATCTAGTAAGATAAGCTTAATCAAGGACATTGGTCCATGGGCCCCTCGGTATAGATATAAACTTGAATCATCAAATTGGTTTCGTATTTGGTTATCTGGATGGGCTTTGCCATTTCATTCTAGTACATAAGCAGGAGGCATGATTGGTGGGACCCATGTAAAGCAAGAACCCATCCTTGGTGTAGGCGCCATGAGCATTAAAGACTCATATGTGAAGATAATAGTGATAAAATGACGCGTCAAGTACAGCTCTTTGATTGGCCTTGAGCATGAACCGGAAAGGAGGAAAAGGGGGAAATAAATCGTAAAGGGGAAAAGAATTTCGCTTGCACCAACTGTTTCAAGAGCATGAGGAACGAAAGCACTGATCACTGATTTTCATGGGTGCGAATGAAGCACAAAACAAGAAGATGTATTACAGACGGAGCAGGAATGGCAGTTAGAGGAGATTTGGTAAGACGAGTTTACCACTCAAACTCGCCTTGGCCTTTGTGGAAAACGTATCTGGTAAATGTTAGTAATAGCCACAAATAACATTGGAAGAAAGGATAGACTTACTCCCTGCCTCCACTGGTCAGGATGCCGTCCTTCAATGTACACTTCCACTTATTCTTGACGCGCTGAACCTTATCGTAGGTGCAAAGCATGACCTGACCTTCAGATTCATCATCATCTCCGTCCTCTGCGAACTGGTCTTCAGGGTCGTCAAGGTCTGAGTTGATCGCGTCTTCATCTGCCTCCTCTCCATCGACCTGTCCGGGAATTCGTGGAGTAGCAGATGTCGATTGAGTGGGGTTGAGGCGTGTCTCAATAGCAGCGCGTCGTGCCAGCACAGCTGGGGACTCGTGCTCACTAAGAGGGCGGAGGAGACCGCCGGCCTCCAATCCAAGCATCTGTGACTTAAGGTGCTCACGGAGCATGCGGTCGCCTTGGCCGTTCGCAGCAGCCTCTCGGCGACGTGCGACCTCAGCTTTCCAGTCCGCCATGGGGTCATCACCACCACCGTCGGTTTGACTGGGGCCCATTGACGGGTAGCCAGGCTCCTGTTTGATCTGAGGCATCTGTCCATTTGCGGCATACTGTTGGTATGTATGCTGGCCTGGGCCCTGAGCTTGCATTTGATGCATTTGATGAACGGAGCTGGCCGCATTGGCACCGTATTTCTGCTGCATCGCACTAATGGCGCGATCGCGAGCTGCCTGAGGATTAGTAGGGACTTGCATGGGATTGTTCATGTTCGGCAGACCGGGCGGGCCATTGAGTCCGGGTTCGGTCTTGATCCGAGGAGGCCCACCCATGGGAGCGACCGGGGCTTGTGCATGAACCGGATGAGGAGCAGAAACTGGAGGATGAACAGCTTGCTGCATAGAGACAGGAGGGGCAACATGTTGTGGCTGGGGAGGACGAGGTGCATTTGATGGAACAGTAGCTTGAGGCGGCAGAACAGGAGCTTGCGGGGTAGGCTGTGGTGTAGGATCCCAGGGGAAATGGGCGACGTTGAGAGAAGTAAGCTTGGCTTGCCAGGTCTATTGTTATAGAAAAGTATTAGTATGCATGGTACATTGGCAGGGTAAGGTATATATATAGATCGGGTGGTCAACGACGGGGATTGGCTTGGCGGTCTAAGCGGGTACAGGCGGCCACATATAAAGAGAGCCTCAAAAGCCCGGGTTCCCCCATAAGCAGCGCTTCCCGCACCATTTCGGGACCCCCGCTTTTGGCCGCCACCCCAGAACCACGACACCAGATGCCATCAAATACAACCAAAGGTCATCCAAACAAACAGGAGAAAACTCTGCATATTATCACTCACCTCACGCAAGTCTAGCAGCGTCTTTTGATCCACACCGCTCTCCTCAAAGTCGACTTGAGAAGCGTCGCAGACTTCCTGGATGACGCGTTCGAACACCGGGCCCTATGACACAGCTAATGTTAGCCAGAATCGCCGTTGAACAGGATCTTCCGAGCAAGAAGGTCTATGATGTCCAACATGCAAGGGGGACCATGGATTCGCCTTCGCGACCGTATGGGGTGAGATGCCCTCGTGACAAAACTTACCACTTGCTGGTTCGACATGTTTGAGCGACGTTTGCGGTGAATGTGGAAGGAAGGCGGAGGTGTTTAAACGGAAGGCGAAGGATACTGAGGTACAGTAAAGCCTGGTTGATTCGAACAGAGAAAGTAGGCTTCCGTCGTCGCAACGGATGGGACCGTTGGAGCGGTGATCGGTCACAGCTCCGAGAGATCACACAACGAGGAGGGAATGAGGCAGACCGTAATCCTCCAGGCAGATCAATGAAGGAAATCTAATCTGAGAGCAATCCCAGACTAAACAAAACAAGGGGTTTGAGGTAGACGGGGAGATTTGGCGATGAGTTACTGAAGGTGAAAGTCGGGCTTCTGCGGTCGAAATCCCTCCAGTTCCCGGCGCTTAGTCATCCCGAGGCGCTCGAGAGTTGACCACAAAGAATGAGCCTCACCGAGACGTTCTACCATGAAATGAAAATTTTCAGCAAGTTTATAAATCGTAGCAGGAAGAATGATATTTGTCCAGAATGCGCCTTTGGCAATTTAGATACAACGCCCAAGTAACTCCCCAATAAAGCTCTGTAGGAACCACCATTACACCGAAAGAAATGAATATCCCAGCCCATCAATGCTCAACAGATCACCATGAAACCGGGGGTATAAAACATGAAATGCAACCAAAACCAGATCCAAAATGGTACATTAGCGGATGGTCATAGCCTTGGTAAGCTGGGCCTTGCTGCCAACGCTACCTTCCCGAGATGCGGAAGCACTGCTACCAGCCTTGCGTTCAAAGACCTTCCAGAACTTCAAGCTCTCGTCTGCAGCTGTAGTAGCCAGCATCTGACCATCAGGGCTCAGAGCGCTGTGCAGAACCCGGGTCTCGTGTGCAGGAATTTCCACATTGCGCACCAGAGTTGGGTAGCTCCAGATGCTGAGAGAGTTATCAGGGAAACCACTGGAGCTAACAATCTCGCGGTAGTGGTTGCTCCACCGAAGGCTGGTGACCTGGGAGCCGGTATCGATGCTGTTGGTACGGGCGCCGGTTGTGGTGTTCCAGAAGTGGATGTGACGATCGTAGGAACCACCACCAGTGGCCAGCAGGTTGAGTTGCCAGGGACACCAGCTCAGTGCCTTGACGGCAGCACGGTGGTTGGTCTTAGTGAACTTGGGAGCACTAAGAGAACGAGCGTCCCAGATGTTGACAAGGTTATCGTTACCACCAGTCGCAAGTTGAGCACCATCCGAACGCCACTCCAATCCGCAGACCTCTGAAGTGTGGGAGACAAGCTCAGCCACTTTGTGGTCCGCGATGCGAACATCGTGGTTGAAAACAAGGCCACTTCGGGCACCAGTGGACAAGGTGTGCTTGGACCAGCCCATGACTCCGACGCGAGTATCGTGTCCGTGCATGCTGCGCAGCTTGCTACCCTCCTCAACATCCCAGATTTGAACCTCACCAGTGCCCAAGCCAACACCAACATAAGCACCATCGCCACTCCACTTGACGCTGCTCACATAAGTATCAGGAGAAGTCTCCAGCAGACAGTTGACGGTTCCTGACTCGGCAGACCAGACGTAGACATTGCGCTCCAGACCAATAGCAACTTGGTTGCCCGAGCTCCAGTCCAGAAGGTTCAGATAGTAATCATCCAAAAGACCTGGGGCATCCAGCACTCGCTCTGGGGCAGTTTGAACACGGCGACGGAACTGAGCAGCATTTGACTTGGCAGGACGCAGAGGGCGGTTGTACTGAGCACGGAGATCAATGGGCTTCGATGACTCTGGTGGAGGCGGCTTGAAGGCGAGAATACGAGTGTTCAAGTTGATATCGCAAGCGTTAGCCAAGGAGGACTCATAAGCAACCTTGTCGGGTGCTGGCCGAGTGTAGTTGGTCGATTCATTGTCTTCAAGACCCATGTTTTCCAAAGCAGAGGTCAGGTCGTCTTCCGCCGCCCGGCCGCTGATGTCAAAAGCACTAGCAGCCGAGGCAAGAACGTTCGATCCAGATGCCTCTCCACTGCTTGTCTTGGGACGCTGGCTTTCGTCAGGCTTGGCAGCACCTGAAGTAACAAGGCCTTCGCTGGCGGTTCGGTTGGGAATGAACCGATCACCGGTGTTGTGAGGAATTCGCACAGTAGTCTTGCCAGCGCGGGACCGAGTAGGAATTTCCCGTCGAGAACGCTCCTTGGCTGGTGATTGTGCAGAGGAAGGGCCCGTACCAGTCAGGGACCAGTCGGAAACACCAAGCTCTAGGTGCTTTGGTGACTTTCGTCGTGCAATATTGGACTTCGGGGAGTCGCGGTAGGTCGAACGAGATGACTTGACGGTAGTAGAAGACTTGGCAGAAGAGCTTGACTTGGCTGTCGAAGACTTGGCAGTGGAAGACTTGGTGGTTGCGGACTTGGCAGTAGAGGATTTGGCGAAGAGCGAGGACAGGTTTCCACCATAGACTGATTTAGACTGGCTGCGGTTTGCTTCGGAACCACGAACAGGAGTGAATGGCGATTCGTTGCCCTGTGCCTGCGGAGTGACTGCAGTAGGACGAGTGTGAGGAGAAGGGGTCAAGGGCATTCGACCCCCTGCAGTCTTGGAGGAAAAGAGACCATGGTGGCTCTTCTTCGGGGTAGTCACCGAAGCAGTCGCCATACTGACAATGTAAATGAGCTGTTTAGGAAGGGTTAGAAGAGGATGGATCCAGCCACCAAACAGATAATTCAATGCAGTTGAGCAATGCAGTAATGTAGGATGTGTGGAATAGGAGATAGGTGTGGAAGAAATGGAGGAGGATTAGAGTAGAACCGAATAAATAGAATTCTACATTGAGTATGGACCATGTTCGCCGGGGCAACCGTTACCTCAGGTACGGCTGAGCTAGGCCGGTCTGGGACTAGCGGCAGCCGCACATGACATGCCGGTGGTTTCCCGTTTCGGCGTCGATCGCTTTTCATCGTGTTCCTTGGCGGGGAAACTTCGATGGACTAAAGAGCTTCGCTGTGGTATTCGAATGGCGTCACTGGTTGGGTCTTCCCACGATGCGCATATCGACTGCCGATTTTAGTTGTCTTTGTTGACCCTTGACACTCAATTTTCTCGTTTTCCTGCCTGATGGCCGGAGTTACAACTCCCCACCTTCCTCCGTTCCACCTGGACCCACCCACACGACTTCCATCAGCCTGGACTGGATCTTCGAGATTCCCCAATCCGCCTACCCCAAGAAGCGCGCGCTCGGTACTTTCGATGCAGCAACAGGACGCATACCTGTTGCCGGCCAGTCCCGCGGGTGGGCGTCCGGCAACTGACTACCGCCCCAGTGTCAAGAAGGCCCAAGGTCATGTCCCCGCATGTCTAGTCAACGCCTCAGTGACGTACTGCAGCAACGATCAAATCTACGCCTTCGGAGGATTCGATCAATACACCGATGAAGGTCCGCCCTCCCACTGTCGCAGATCTCCCCAATTTCACCACAATGCTAACCTACTTGTTCTAGTGTACAACCACGTGCTCCGATTGGACCTGAACACTCTCCGCTGGGAACTGGTCGACAACTATGGCGATATTCCGGGCGTTCGCATGGGTACTTGACCACCCAAACCCCTTCTCATTGGGTTTGTATCTCTAACATATTTTCCCCAGGACACACCGCCACTCTTTACCAGGGCAACAAGTTGATTGTCTTTGGCGGTGAGAACGAGCATCGCGAATATCTTTCCGACGTTGTCATCCTCGATCTTCAAACCTTCACCTGGGCCCTACCTGAGATTCGCGGCTTAATTCCGCGTGGCAGAGCACGCCATGCTGCCGTTATCCATGACGATAAACTGTTCATCGTTGGTGGCGTGACCGGAGAAAATAACGTTATCTTGGATGATCTTACCTACTTGGACCTTCAAACCTGGACTTGGTCTCGAACATGGAGCTTCACCGCTCGATTTGACCACACGGCATGGGTCTGGAGCAACCGGCTTTGGATATTTGGAGGATTGGGCCCCAACATGGAACGGACGACTGATATCTGGTGGCTCGATCTCAAAGGCTCTCCCTCCCTGGCTGGCATCACCACACCCCAAGGTACCGTGGACTCCCTGGACGAACGATTGCCGATAGCTCATTATCCAGACTCTATTTCTAGTCCCTCTACGCAGATGTCTCCCCGCTCTGGCAGCTATGCTGCAAACTCAGCTAGTGTCCAGGTGCGCAATTTTGGTCGACGCAAGCCCCTTGCTCCAGGCGCTATCTCGTGTCTCCGGTTTCACTCTGGACCCAATGTCCCCGCGTTGTTCTCCGGCACCCACTTCCAATCCTTTGCCTCGGGGGTTCTTCTTGACTTGATCACTCCGTCTGAGACTGTCCGGTCGCATGACTGTAATTTGGCAGCTCTGGAGCTCAATTCTTTACGTTGGCAACGATTGGCCGATGGCCATGAGCTTTTCCGACCGGGCTATCGGTGGCATTATTGCACTGTCAACGAAGCGGGCACAAAGGCCTGGCTGTTAGGATGCAGCCTCGACTTGGCGAATACCCCCGGGGCTAGCGACGAGAACCATATGAGCGAAATTCTTTCAATTGACCTGGAAAAGTATGGCTTGCTGGGGAATGATCTGTCTGCAGAGGCACCTGAGCAAGACTCCTCTTGGCCTGACCGATCTGGCCACTCTCCAGTCTCAGGCCTGGGAGCAGACATTGCCTCTGTTTTTGACCAATCTCCCGAATCAGGCAGTGGTGCTGATTTCACCATCACTGCTATCCGCGATGACGACGACTTCATGAGCTCAGATGATTATCACGACACGCCCGCTGGATCTCCAGCTCAGTCCCAGCCAACCTTCGTAGAACCCAACCCATCCACGTCAGCACCGATACACGTACACAAGATTATTTTGCAATTGCGGTGGCCGCACTTTAAGCGCCTATATGCTGCACAAATGGCGGAGTACCACACAAAGCGCATGCACATACCCGAGCCATACTCGGTCGTTCGTGCGTTTCTATATTACCTTTACACGGACAGCATTTCCGGGCATCCTGATTTCGGCTCCAGTGTGGTTGACGTGGCTGGTATGCTGGTCATGGCTAACCTTTATGATATGCCTAAGCTTCGCCTACTTTGCGTGAACCGGCTTAGTCGTGAGCTTGATGTGGACAATGCTGCCATCGTTTGGGAGCGAGCTGGAAGAACAAATGAGCACTGGCTGATGCGGCGGGCGGCCCAGTTTTGTCTCACCCACTGGGGTCGAATAGTGCGAACAGATGGCTTTAAGTCCTTAAGCCACCAGAGCTTGATTGAACTCTGCGAGGTAGTGGACACCGAAGGCCGCATCATCGCAGGCCCAGAACTGGAAATGGTCACTTCCCTTGGGGATGACACCTCTGGTGACGGGAAAGGGTCTCGCCTGAGGTTAGGTTCTGTGGCAGACGAGATGTCCGAGGCTGATGGAGATGACGAAGGAATGGAGATTTCATGAATGAACTGAACGTGCATCTATTTTGGAGTTTGCGGTTGGATTGGGAGAAGGAATGTGCTTACGACCCCGTTTCATATTTCCGCGTGATTTTCTTGTAAGATTTCGACGCATTTTGAACATTTGTACCTAGAGTGGGCACCGATTATCGGTATCAGTGCTGCCCCTCTGGTGATATACTATAATCAGGTGGTACTTATCTTCACAGGACCCACCTCAAAGCCTGTATCAATTCAATTAAAAATTCAAAGTCATCTCAATTCAGATAATTCAAAGTGTCTCTTCGAGGGTCCACGGGTGGTGATGGAAGGGAACATCCTTTGGAACGTGCTAAAATTTGAATATTTGAAGCCCCGGAGCAAGATACTTTGCCCGAACGCCCGACCCCTAACCTTAAAATTCTTATCGTGACTTAAAATACCTGCCAATGTTCGCTCCATACAAATTTCATGGCGCGCCCGTTTATTGGCAGGCTTTACGACCCTGTGGGAGACCATATGGATGTTGTCACTGACACCTTCGTCATTCTATATATAGTATATATCTTCTGGTCCACGATTCAAACCAGCTCTTCATAACCTTTTTGTTTACCTATACAAATTTCTCTTTTTCAATCTCCTCGCAGAGTGTCTTCAGCGTCCAACCAGCCCATTCAAAATCACTTTCTTCAAGATATATCTGCCCGCTAAGCCGGACCCACCAACTTCCCTTGAAAGGAAAGACAGGCATGAATGTCTTCCAATTCTTGATCATAGCCTGTTGCATCCAATCTGTGATAGTCTCAACACCAGCCTTGCCTTTAACCAGGGACCCACTTCCAGTTGTGGGTTGCTGCAGAGGAAGAAGAATGTTGACCATACAGCAGTCAGTGAAGCTGTGACTAGCGTTATCCAGGATTCTGGTCCCTAGAATATCTGCCACCCTCTGTCCACCTCTCCGAGCCAGGCTGATGCAATAGTCTCGTATTTGGCTTTCTCCGCCACATACTTTCTGACGCCATTTGATGGCTTCTCCAACCACCAAAAACGCAGCATTTTCGGCGGTACCCGTGAATTCAAAGTTGGAGACAAAACATGATTTTCCTGAAAAGTCCAGTTCATTGCTTGACCCACTCGCAATGGGCCTTGGAACAAAACCGTGACTTGTAGGCAATGTGCTCCGCATGATGCCCTGGTTCCGCTCGGGGATATAGAGAACAGCACATGTGCGTGGAGTAAACAGCCACTTGTGACAATTGGTGACCAGAAAGTCCGGATCCCAAGATGAAATGTTGAGATCGATCTGACCAATTCCATGTGCAGCATCAACCAAACTCAGTATGCCCTCCGAGCGACAAGTAGCTGCCAATGCCTCGAATGGAAGTCGAAGTCCGGGATTAGATGAGATGGTATCGAAAATTGCAACCCGGGGGCGATATCCCTCAGCTCTGGAGGCTGAAATCGCTGTTTGAAAAACTGCAACCATTTCGGAGGGCTCAAGAGGGTATGTGAAGTCAACTTCGCGGGTGTGAACCTTATCCTGATGGGATTCACATATATAACTGGCCATTTTCGCACATGCGCCGTATATTACATCCAATTGAAGAATCTCATCTTTGCCATCGTCGTTCCAGGTGATATTGTTCAGTACCGTGTTGACGCCCGTCGTGGCATTGGGAACGAGGACGATGGTGGGTTCAGGAACGGACAGGAACTTGCTTATAGCAGCCCGGGACTCGTCGAGAAGTTGTGGGAATCGGTATTTGATGAAAGGACAGGGGGTTGCCTCGCATTCGTCTCTCAATTCATCTGCTTTATCGCGGATGGCACGAGGCGATGCTCCGAAAGAGCCTAGTATTTGTCAATAAGGGCACGACGAGACGATAATAAGACTCAACATACCATGATTCATGTTCCTATATCCTGGCGCGAAGGAAAAATGCTGTCGCATCTCATGGCCAAAAGGCGTTGGCGACCATGATCGGGACCGCATGATGGGCAATTAGGACGTGAGGCGGAAGTAAAAGAGACAATGCGATGAGCACAACTTGATACTTTATTTTGAACTTTCTCTTTCCTTACTCACCTTCCTTCTTTGCTCACCCCGCATCTCGCTGCTAAAAATCTTGATACGACCATGTGGTACAACTTTGTTGAACTTAATGGGGGCTTGGACCCTGCAGTGGGCCTCGGACATTTTGCGACTTTGCCGATCAATAGGTGAGATAAGTATTATGAAGCGTTGAGTGGCCGAGCCAGATATTTGCCGACCAGAGCAATCTGAAAGCCCGGACTAGAGACAACAACTCCGGCTATCGGCAACGGATTGTGTGCAAGCTTCCCCACGCTTTCCCCGTATTAGTTAAAGGGTCCTGGTCCGGTGAGTCCGTGCGCCCATACAAGAAGCTACGTAGTACCTGCCGATGCCATGTTACTGTGCAATACTTGATATAAATATTCCAGATTTGGACCAGTCCAAGCAACATCTCACTTTTATTTCAGAGGATGAATTAATGTCTCCCGAAAAAATGCAGCCTCCCGTCGGAACCGACCACAAAGATGATATAGAGGAGGGTGATGCCAGAAGGCTCGATTCGCAGCCCGACACACAGTTCGATCTGAAAAAGGAGGAGATAGCAAAGAATGTTGGAACCTTGCAACGAAGGCTCAAATCCCGACATATCCAATTCCTTGCTTTATCCGGCGCTATTGGGACAGGCCTATTCGTGGGTACCGGTCAGGTTATCTCGTTGGCAGGGCCATTATCCGCAGTACTCGCCTATTTCATTACTGGATTCAATCTATACGCGGTGATCAACAGCATGGGTGAAATGGCGACCTGGCTTCCATTACCCGGTGCCGTTCCTGTATACGCTGCCCGATTTGTCGATGAAGCTCTAGGTTTCACACTTGGCTGGAACTACTGGTACCAATTCGCTATTGGAGTTCCGATCGAAATTAGCGCTGCAGCCTTGGTGATTGACTACTGGCCCAATACTATATCTTCTGCCGTCTGGATTACGGTTCTATTCGTCGCCATTTTCGTGGTCAACTGTCTGCCGGTTCGTGTCTACGGCGAGCTAGAATTCGTCCTCGGGTCTATCAAGCTCACGACCATCATAGGCTTGATGTTACTTATGTTCATCATCACCTTGGGTGGCACACCCACACATGATCGAATTGGGTTCCGATATTGGCAGCAACCTGGACCTATGAACGAGTACCTTGAGACGGGATCACTTGGACGGTTCCTGGCGTTCTGGAAAGTATTTATCCAGGCGACTTTCAGCTATGGAGGTAGCGAGATGGTAGTTGTTGCGGCCGGAGAGACCGAAAACCCAAGGCGAAACATACCCAAGGCTGTGCGCCGTGTCTTCTGGCGTATCGCCATATTCTACGTTGGCAGTATTTTCCTGGTCACTCTATGCGTCTCATCCCGGGACCATCGGCTACTGAATGCCATTGATTCTGGAGCATCAGGTGTCGGAGCCAGTCCGTTCGTTATTGCTATTGAAAACGGAGGGATCAAAGTGCTCCCATCTATCATCAATGCAGTCGTCCTTACATCAGCGTTGTCTGCTGGCAACTCTTTTTTCTACGCATCCACTCGAATTCTATACTCCACAGCCCTCGACGGGAAAGCACCACGATTCCTTCGCTACGAGAAATTTGGCGTTCCATATGCCTGCGTGGGCGTCACGGCAGCCTTGAGCCTCCTTGTTTATCTGAACGTCTCAGCCAGCTCCGCAGATGTCTTTTTCTGGATTAGCAACCTGAGCTCTGTCAGCACGCTCATTGTGTGGACATCCATCTCAATCACTTACATCCGTTTCAACCAGGGACTGAAGCATCATGGTATCCCGAGATCATCACTTCCTTTCAAAGCACCATTCCAACCATACCTTGCATACTTTGCAGCAATCTTCTCGTCAACTGTGGCATTCTTCAATGGGTTCGATGCCTTTTTCCCTGGTCATTTCAGTGCGAAGAGCTTCATCCCCCCTTACATCGATATCCCCATTTTTGCCGGCCTTTTCCTCGGGTACAAGATTTTGTACAAGACAAAATTCGTGAAGGTGGAAGATATGGATTTATGGTCTGGTAAAGAGGAGGCTGACGAGCTGGAATCAACGTGGGAAGAGCCCAAGCCACGCAACTTTCTCGGTATGTTGACTGTGATCGATTTTTTGAGCTGTACTAACTTCAATAGAACGAATCTGGTTCTGGATTGCCTAGAATAGGTGGAATATCGATTTTTGGTCCCAAGATGAGCCACCGTGGAGGGTTCTTCTTGCGCGTACGCTCGGCTCCATCACGAAATGTCTCACACCAACGGACACGACAGATTTTCAACTGCAAGAAGTTCTCTCAAGCAGATTCATTCAAGGTTTACCATGAAAAAAGTTTAACGCAAATATGAAGCATAATCCATTTGATCAATACCAATTGAAAAGTTAGCAGGGAAGTGATATAGTAGAACTCTTACTACCGAGACAGGTACACCCCCAATTACTACGACCTTCATGTTTGGAATGCTTTAAGCTGGAGTGGAAGCCCATATACACAATGACCGTCATACTTGATCATCTCTTGAAGAAACTCTTCTCAGCGGTTCTCAGGACGGCGTAAGAAACAGCAGCAAACGTAAAGCCTAGTTCAAACCCAACATCGCCTCCAATAGATGGGATCCCTGCGCTCCTGGAAATAGGCCCAACATACCACGATTGACTCATCCCAGTCACCATTCCAACAACACCACAACAGAATGCCAAGAGCGCCGCAATACCCGGCGGAAGATTCTCACGAGTATCATAATCCTCTGGACGATACCCAGAAAAACCACGCCGGAACACGAAGTGCTCTGTCAGCGCAATCCCCTCATAGATCGCCAACCAGTACCCAATGAAGTGCATGAAGTTCTCCAGAACAGCTTCGAAGTGGCTGTATCCTGGAATTGCGATAGCGATATATACTGCTGTTGCAACAATGGTCCACACGAAGCGTGGCACATGGCGCGTCCATCTTCCCATGACCATGAGCGTCAGAGAGACAGAGTAGATGTTAGGGCAGTTATTGGCAACAATTGACAAAGCCAGGATGATGACACAAAACTTTCCAAAGCCCCCAATACGAGGGAAAAGAAGAGCTCCTAGCAGACCGCCGATTCCTGATTCGTTGTATCCTTGCTGGTAGGCATTGTCGCCTCCATCAATTGCCATAGCCGTCGCGAGGGCGGCACCCAGTAGCTCTGTGAAAAGCAGGGTTGGAAAGATACCCAGCCATGTTGCGAGGAAGACCTTGCGACGTGAACGGTCGCTTGGCTGGTAGACAGTGTAATCAGCTGCGAAACTGGTATAGCCGGTGCCGAAGCCGAAGACCGTGGATCCATAGGAAAGGATCGCTCCCAGTTCTGCTTTTCCGACTCCCATTGGGATATTGACGAAATCTCCCGAGTGGGCAAAGACGCCGATAACGACTAGGAAGACGATGAAGGTCGGGATCCAGCTCCAGTATTCGTATGCGTGCACGACTTGGTAGCCGAAGAATACCACGAGCAGGGTGCAGAACGCGATAATCAGGATTCCTGCGTAGCCGGGGACGTCTGGGTTCACTGCGTTGATCAATTGAGCTCCGACGATGATGTTGGCTGCAGCCCATCCGATACATGCCAGCACATTGAAAAGCGCAACTAGAACGGAGACTGGCGTTAGCTGTATATTTTCTTTGTCTAGAAGCAATCAATCATACTCAGCTTGACTCCCCACCAACCAAACCAAAAGCGCGAAAGTACCATTTGCCTTAATCCAAACGCCGCACCGAACGTGGAGAAAAAGCAAACAGTCAACACGCCAATGAAGTTGAAGAAGATGATGACCAGGACAGAATCCACGAATCGTAGAGCAAACAATGGTCTACCAAGGACCCCGATAGTGAAAGAGGGAACAACCATGTTCGCAGCGAGCCACTGGGAATTTTTTATACCAAGAAATTAGAGACATCTTGTACGAGATTAGGATGGAAATACCATTGAGCCAATATTCCAGTATGAGTTATCGGTTCTCTCATCGTCGGGGACGCGCTCAATTCCTCGTTGTTCCACCTTGATCTTCCCACCGAGTCTTTGCAGCTTCGCGTAGACTGAGTTTCCATATTCAAAGCTTGTTGCGGGCACAGCACCGTTTTCATCGACAAGGGGCGGATCTACCGCTCCAGCTCGCTTCTCAACGTCATGGTTTTCGATTGGGTTCATCATTCTCTCAAACAAGTTCACAGAGCATGTTTGAACTGGGTGGAAGGGCCTTTTTAATACTTGTTTCTTGACTTGGCGCAGGGACCCACGGGGGATTCCGATCGTGATCCACCTGCACAGCAGTTAGTTGTGTCTGTGCTCTACTATAGCAGCTACCTGAGTAATATGAAGGGCTCAGAGTTCACCAATAATGTTCCACTAATAGTAAAAAAGGTCCATAGTATCGTATTCGGGTCTTGATCGTCCAATGAGAAACCGTGCATAACAAAACAAGCGGAGATATCCATAAATGCTGGACCCTTGCGATGTTTCTCGGTGTCATATCGGTTGGACAAACTTCATCACCTTACCCGATCGGTCTGGTCCAGCCGGCGCGGTCTCCACAGTTGCGGTCCCACTACCAAAGTCAAGGTACAAATGCGGGGTTGGGCCAAGTTGGGTAACTCGAGGCACGATTGGGACGGAGAGCGCCGAGACCCATTTCTGAGTCGATCATGGGGCTATCATATGGAAATTTGGTGAATGCAGGTCCCGAGGATATGGTTTGTGGGGTAGAATCGATCGCTCATAGATGAGACGTGGAACAAGTGGATGGGGCCAATCGACGCGATAAATGCCTCGGGATCTTGGCCCTCTAGTCCCTGAGCTTGGTATCTTTGATTCTGGCCCCCATTTTAAGACCGTGGAGTGATAGTATAGAGACTAGGAGGCGAGAGACAAAAATAAAACAAAACTTGTCGTTTCGATCAACACCACTACGGAGCCAACTTGCCGAGCTAAGATTGAACATTGCTGCAAGCAATTGAACCCACGTCAAGGCTTCGTTACCCCACACTCGGCCCTGGCTCGGAGGAAAGATGCCCAGAGGGTTAAGTCCTTCGGGCTTCGTTGGTATGATCGATGGGCAATGTCCCGAGTTTGCGTATGACAAGCCAAGACCTAACGACGCGCCATACACCGGCTTCATGCACGTGAAGATTTTTGTCTATGCACTCATTACGGGGAGTTGAAGAACAACAACATGCATGAAATGTGTCCATCCATCCCTTAGGGGAGGGGGGGGTTTCTGTTTATTACGGCGGAATGGGGATAGTGCATGACGAAGAGGAAAACATCCATCGAATAGCGGCCGTAGAACTCCTCGATGGTTTGGGTGATCACCTGTATAAACTGCGTTGAACCAAGAAAGGAGAAAATAAGTCGCAAAATTCTCTAGATCAAATCAATGCCACTAAAAGTACAACACGTTTAGAAATGTGTAGTCGCTCATGTGAATTTGATCCAGTGGTCCAGTGATTACCAAGACTTGACAGTTGCAGGGATCTAGATAGTAGATAAGCGGGGGTCTCAAATGTCTTCCTATCTTTCAACTCGTCCGCCTGTTCATTCTTATCCCAAACTTTATCGGAAAACTCCGTGAACTGACTTCAACTATAGAAATATCGTAATTTCCAGTGTCAAGTGCCGCTTTGTCGTTTGCGGCTGCTCATTTTTTGCTCCAAATTACCTCGCCACTGATACTTCCCCAACAACCGCAGACTCGGAAACATGCAAAATCAGGATTCCAACATGATAAGCCCGATAGATCTACCGTTGGTGGATATCTCAAACCCGGACTACAAAGCCGCTGGCAAGGCCATGCTAAACGCCGCCGTAGAATATGGCTTCCTATACATCGACAGCAGGACAACCGCTTTCACGAAAGCAGATGTAGAAAGCGCATTCGATCTGGTCAGTCATTTCTGAATAAGCTCAATAGATGAAGACTCCGAATATCTCCTAACAACCTACAGTCAAAAGAGTTCTTCGATCTACCAGTCTCAGAAAAGGCCCCTTACAAACGAGGACCAGATGTAGGTTATTTGAGCATTATCAGTCATCGCGAATATTCACTAAGACGATCAATCCTAGAATGTCGGCTGGGTTGGGATGCATGTCGAAACCCTGGATCCAGAGCACCACAAGGTATATTGCTGTTGCTCCAATCACTTTAAAATGGCAAACTAACCGTGTACACGACGTAACCTAGAGAGGTGATTTCAAAGAGTAGGCCATCTCCTACCAATTCCTTAGTCGCATGCACTGATATTTGCAGAGCTCTCAACATCCTTGAAACGAAGAATGGAAAGATCATGCAACCATTACCACCAAGCAC
The DNA here is from genome assembly GCA_028828275.1 of Penicillium frequentans. Lineage (NCBI taxonomy): Eukaryota > Fungi > Ascomycota > Eurotiomycetes > Eurotiales > Aspergillaceae > Penicillium > Penicillium frequentans. The sequence goes on from JAQIZY010000012.1 coordinate 1,104,188, forward strand.
CATGAAGCGTGAGGCGGAGGTTGCTCGCTTCTCCGATCTCTGCAATCAAACCTGTATCCAGATATTAAACCTTCTTGCACACGGACTCGAGGTAAGAGCCTGCATCGATGCGTAACTTACAGTCATAGTTAACGTCAACCCCCAGATGCCAGACGATTTCTTCACCTCCCGTCATGACTCGTCCAAGGGATATACAGGAAACTCAGTCCGACTTCTCTACTACCCATCTGATGTCCCAGGATACTGTGCGGGAAAGGATATCCGTGCAGGCGCGCATTCCGATTACGGTAGCATCACCCTTCTGTTTCAACGGCCCGGTCAACCGGGATTGGAGATACAAACACCAGAGCAAGAGTGGGCACCTGTGCCTGTATACCCTAACGAGGATGAGTACCCGTTTCCTCCCATTCTGGTTAATATTGGGGATGCGTTGAGTTATTGGACTGATGGGCTACTGAAGTCGACTGTGCATCGGGTTATTTTTCCTGGTGGAGATGAGGGTGCGGATCGATATAGTATTGCGTTCTTTTGTTCACCTCTTGGGACCACGGAGCTTATTCCTGTTCCCAGTGATGTTGTTGCGGCGCATCGCGAAAAGAAAAAGGAGGATGGAAATCAGATTGTTGGGTATGGGGGTGGGGCTAGTGAGCTTAATGTTGGTGGGCGCAGACTTACTGCTGGTGAACACTTGCAGGCAAGACTAGCTGCGACTTACCTGTAGATAGCGGGTAATAGATTGATTAAGGTACTAGGTATGCGCAAGGATGACATCAAGATATTTAAGATTTGTTCATTGACTCGCTATGCGAGTCACGTATGTCTAACATTTGTGTACATTATAATCAGAGCGCTCAGATGCAGCATTTAGTCATCAACATAGCAAGATCAGTGCGGATTGTCCTCAGTCTGATCGAAGTGTTCACGCGCCCACGGGCTGCGAAGGCGAATGGCCTCACCCTTGTAGAAAAAGATGAAAGGGATAGGAACCAGCAAAATAGAAATGAATCCCAGCAAACTCGAGGCCCACTCGTAATCCAGCTTCTCATACATCTGGGTAGCGAACAAGGGGAATCCAGCACCGACCACGTTGCGACACAGGATCACACCGGCAAGCGCAGAAGCAGAGTATGTCTGGTAGCTGTCGACCACGTAGTTCAGGATACTGAGGATGACAATGTAGATACCAGCACCGAAGAAGCCAGAGGCGATGATAGGCACGATCCAGTGCACAGATGCATAGCTAGTCCATCCGAACCAGAACAGACTGATTGGGATCAGAATGGCGCCGCCACGGGCCATCCACATTCGTGCTTCGGGGACACCCTTTCCACCGTTCTCTGCGACGCGACGAAGGTAATAACGCTCCTGGAGGGGGTACAGACAGAATGCGACGACAGGACCAATGGCCATACCGAGGAAGCACAGACCTTGCTGACCAACATTGAAGGGGTGGCCCTTTGGCGCACCAAAGACCAGTGGGAAGGCCTCGTTGAACAAGTAGACCAATCCGTACAAAAAGCCGTTGTAGATAGCAGAGAAGGTGGTAATAGGCTCGGAAAACAGGAAACGGATCGGCCGTGTAAGGGTGATAGCGAAAAGCTGATGCAGACCCTTGCGCTCATGGGCATGGATATCATCAATAGAGTCTGCAGTAGCCAAATTCTCCTTCTTCATCTGCTTGCGCAAGCGAGCGACCTTCTTCTGCAAGATAGCCGTGTGTCGAGTTTCAGGGATGGTGAATACAAGGACCAGCCAGACTCCACCAGAGATAGCCATGAGGATCCAGAAGATCCATCGCCATCCCAAATTGAGGCCAATGTAGCCAGACATGACCAGCGCTGTTGGGGGTCCGAAAGTACTGCTGAGACCGTAGACAGCCATGGCGGCACCGCTCTCATTCCGCTCCCACAAATCACTGATACTGCCTCCAGTGTTCGTCAAGGGGGCTCCGCCTGCGCAGCCGGCAATGAAACGACAGACTAGGATTGTGCCAATGTTGGGTGCTAGGGCAAGTGGAAGCTGGAAAATGAAAAGGAGGAACCATGATACGACGTATACTGGCTGGCGACCGAAGTACTCGGAAAGCGGGGCGAGCATAACGGGACCAATGGCGTAGCCTAGGACGTATAGCGACAGAGCCAATGTCGTAATTTCAGATGAGACTCCAAATTCTTCCTGGATGCCTGTCGCACCCGATGAGATAGAACCTGCACACCAGCAACTATAAAGGATCGGTCAGGATGGGATGCGATAGAACAACGGCTTTGGAAGATTCAACGTACGTGAACACATTCAGCATGCTGACAAAAATACTGATATACCATTTGCGCAATTTAGACCAGTTGCGAGGATTATCATGGTCGTCAGATGAGTATGTAACAAGAATAGGCAATGCCTCGTTGGGATTGGCCCTCGCTTTGGCGAAAGCTTGTTCTTCGTTCATAACAAGGGAGGACGCAGACTCCTGGAAAGCGTCGCTGACCTTCTCAATATCGCGAGTCTCACCGAGGTGAGGTTCTACCTCCGGTGACGCCATGACTGTGACTATCACTATTATAGATGGAGGGGAGAGGTAGAGGTAGAGGTATGCAGAAGCACGCGAGAAGAGCGAGGGGGCAACGGTTTATAAAGATTAGTGGCAAAAAAAAACAGAACCTGGGACCGAAAGAGCCACTGACGAACACTCCCCCGATCGGAGGCCTTTCTCCCCCGGGGAACCCGCTTCTCCAAAATAATTTCCCCGAACCTTTTCTTTTTTTTTCACCGAGGCGGGGACTGGGAAGGATTTCGGCGGGTCGGCGGGTCGGCGTGCCGAAAAGCAGCAATAGACCGTAAATGCTTGGTTAAAAGGTGGGATACGCTCCCCACTTTGTCAATCCCATCCGCTCTCGGTGAACAGATTACTCATATGGTATGGGGGAAATTCGCATTTTTTGTGTGTCATCTGAGAAATTAACGGCAGGCAGTATCAGAGTTTGCTATCTCGGTGAGCCTGTAAGGCCGTGATCACTCTACAGAAGACGTTTCAAGGTACCCTGGGAGCAGAACTCCCAAGCTTTGAGGCTGGGCCAAGCCACACCCTGAAAAAAGCTTGGAGGTGCGCCCAGAAAACCCTAATCTGATCCAACAATGAATTTTGATACTCCTTGTTAATATTATGGCTGTTCCTGAACCAATGCTACCTTAACCAATGTTACATAATGATAATCACTCAGCCTTGGAAGGCGAAACAATCAGGACACGAAAATGAGAAGTGCCGATCGCCCCCAACATTCTCAGCGCAACTCCATGGGGGAATGCTTGAGAACTCTCCCCAGTGGGGGACTTCGGGGCTTCTCCGTTCGGGGAACTGAGGTGCTGTATTACATAATGGTTGCATCGACCATACACTGTCCCTGGACCCAAAAAAGGAAGGTAGACATGATTTGAAGGATTGGATCCCATCCATGGCTCAGGCATATGAGTCGCATGATCAACGCCTCGTATAGGTGTCGTAGCCAGGGGTGTTTTTACGTGAATCCTGGGTCATCTGGGTCCGGGTAAATAGACCTCCCCATATACCAGGCCCCGCACATGGAGTCCCCAGCCAGTCTGATTCCAGAACAAAATCTAGTTTAGCCAGAATTTATTCAAAGGTGCTGGTATAAATGATACTTGTGCACAGAATCCATGGACGGGGCCGTTATAACCCGAACTCTTACCTTGCATTCAGACCATCCCGAGTTGTCGATACAAAGGAATTGGCTTCTTTGAAAGTTCCTGAGCAGGTGTGACATCACCGACCTCGGCATGCCTTCGGGCGGCTGGGAAGCTGCGTAGTGACCCCCGACTTATCCGACCGGCAAATTGAGAAACAGGCCGTTTAGCCGATTTACTGACATATATGGGCTATGGAATTAAATCTACAGGTAAATAGTGGGGTTTTCTTCCAAATTTCCTGAAAAATAGCAGCATTAAATATTCCGATATGATAACCGTAGATAAGACCCATTTGCTACCTATCGGCCGAGATTGCATTTGAACAAAATATATACCTGACTCGACACCGGAAAATACAAGTCAGGCACGATCGAAGACTTTGGACAGCGCTCTATCCCATATTCGCTTTCCCTGCGAACTAGTCTTTTTGACAGCGCCAATACACAGATCATCTCCATAGCGAGCCATTGTTTGAGGCTTGTGGTATTTCTGGAATTTCTTGGTGGCATCCAAGCCTCCATGTTTGAGAATCACTGAATCAGGCAAAAATTAGTATATGAGAAGAGAAACAGAACAATAATAGAGTTTAGTATGGAACCCAAAGTATACCTTGTTTACCACCGGGGTGAGTGTCCATATATGTTGTCAGGTCAAAGACCTTGCCATTGATAACAACCCATAAATCTCCATCTTTATTGTGGCTCGCAACATCTTTCAATGTGTATGACCGCTGAGAATTGGCATTCAAGCCCATCACAGAGTCCGTCCTTGGTATGTGGAGATAGCAAACAAGTTGGCCAGTATTCTTGGCGCTTGGTAAACTTGGGCCTTTAAATCCAACTTTTATTTTGCGTTCTGCAATCTTTCTTTTGGTACCCGACAGAAGGCTTGCGTTTAGACGCTTATCGCTGTCATTTGACGGTCCGAGAGTTGACTATGTGGCTTTGTGGGGTGCGGATCTTAGTGCGACGGATGAAGGGCTGCGGTTGCTGCGGCCGAACCAATAGTCGTAAAGGGAAGGGGCATAAAGTGAAAGATGTGAAGCACAGCGCGAAGAAATGTGATGAAAGGTTTCAGCAGAACTTTTCTATTATAATTCTACATCACACTGGAAGAATAAGCAATTGATTCATTACAGGGATGGTCATGTTATTATGTTCCACAGAGTTCGTCACACGTGAGGTGTGACGAATCCAAAAAAGCATATATATTCACGTGAATTATTGCTCAGGGTTGTCCTTCATATGTCACTCCACGCAAGTCAATGTGACGTTGGTCGAAGTGTCAGCGTCGCTCCCTCCGTGTTCCAGCAGGGCGAAAGTGTAATCCCCCAGTTCCACTGTCCACTCATATCTCCGATCCAAAATTGGTAGATACCGGCTTACTTCGAGGTCCAAAGTAACTTCTCTCGACTCCCCAGCGGACAGGTACACCCGGGTGAAAGCAACAAGTTGCTTGACAGGACGTACAATCGATGAGACGCGACCAAGAAGGTAAACCTGTGGGACATAGCTTCCTGCAACACTGCCAGAATTGGTTACCTCGACTGAAAATGTAATGTTTGACTTGCTTCCAAATCTAGTATTATTCTCAGTGCCATTCCTGCTGTCCACCGTGGAGCGGAAGTTCGCCGTCGTGAAGGTCGTGTATGATAGCCCATAGCCAAAGGGATACTACTGGATATTAGCGGCGATTCCGATGTGCAACGGGAATAAAGCTCACCAAAGGCTTGTACGGAATATCTGTATAGTCCCGGGGAAATGAGGGTTTATAGCTGGGGGAGTCAGCAATCCATCGAAAATCGAGTAGAACCCTTCTCTTACTTGTAAAAGGCAGGCAATGTGCCAGCATTGTACGGAACGCTGATTGGAACTCTGCCGCCCGGATTCATAGTGCCAAACAGAACATCAGAAATGGCCTGTCCACCAGATTGTCCAGGGAAAAACTGAAATCCGTTAGTCTTAATTTGTACACGTAACAGCATGGGCACGAGTTTAGCTGACAGTATTCAACACTGCCGCAGACTTATTGTAGTACTCTGGAACGGCGAAAGGACGACCTCCTTGCAAGATAAGGATGACAGGTTTCCCAACTGCATAGATTGCGTCCGCAAGCAAAGCTAATCCTCAAGTTAGCAATCCGTTTCTTTTCTTACTGTAAAATTTGAAAAAGCATACTTTGATTTGGAGAGAATCCCAATGTGGCTCGATCCCCGGACTCGCCATCACTGTTCCAATTAGCGCCAAGGGTTAGAACGACCACATCGGACTTTCGAGCAATTTCGACTGCCTGTTTTAAACCAACGTCAGTCAATTACTATCCATCGCCGAGTTGACTGGGGAATATTCACCTGGTCAACAGCATGAACAGGATCAACCAAATTCCAAAATAGGATAACCTGAGCATTAAGCGAGTTGACGTTTTCAAATTTCTGTACGTAGTTCCAGGCTTGATATTCCAGTCTGATTTGATGCTTGGGCCCTTTCTCAAAAGAGAAAGCTGCCGAGCCCGGTGGCGCGATAGTCGAGTTAACTGAGGTATAGGAGATGCCAGGAATATCTGAGAGTATATTGCCAGCCGTGGTGGGCTCAACGTTCACATGAAGCTTGCCGTCGATATAGAGCTTAGCAGAGGTATTAGCGTAGACTGCAACTCCCAACCACCCATCAGTCGTGACATCCACAGGTATCTCAATGTCGCCCTCCCAAATGACGCTGAAATTATTCGAGGGAAGGCCGTCAGGTGGATAAAGACCCCAGTCAAGACTAGGTGTCTCCGGCTTCTTTACCCTCGCATCGGTGAAATCTGTATCCGCAAAATATGTTGCCATCAATCCACCAGAAATCCCGTTTGCAGAAAGCAAATATGGAGGTACGTTGTACTGTCCATTGTAACTCCAAGAATTGGCACCCCAGCTTGTAAGCAATGTCGTGCCCGAGAAGTTGCTTGCCAGGTGTTCGGTGATACCTTGGCGGATTGTGCTAGCGTTTTTCACCGGATAGCCTCCGAATTGACCAGAGTAATCTCCAAAATTGAATGTATCGCTGAAAGGCCCTATCAACGCAATCGTGTTGATGTTCTGCTTATCGGGTTGCAAAGGAAGCGTGGAGTTATTGTTTTCGAGCAGAACAATACTCTTCTGGGCGGTCTCTAATGTAAGGGGAACATGAGATGCAGTGATTGCTTGCGAGTCCACATCTTCGGCAATATATGGGTCTTCAAAAAGATTCAAATTGTATTTGACACCCAGAACGCGTTTTGCAAGTGATTGTAGCTCCGATAATGCGATTGTGCCGTTAGCAACTAGATCAACCGTTGCCTAGATATACTCAGTAAGCTGAATCTCAATGCCAGTTCAATAATCGGGACACAAACATCAACATATTCGCTTAATGGGAAATCATAATACTGGATGATTCCACCTGCATTGTGCCATTGAGCGATCGTATCCGCCACCGAGCTAGTGACAAGATGTGTGTATAATAGCTCGGAGATCCCTGGGAAAGAATTTTCATTAACGATCTTGATGCTTGGAAAACCGAGCGAGAAGTATATGTGCGGTCTCACCCGTGTCGTCTGCAGTTACAAAACCTGTGAACTTGTTAGCATTATCATGAATCAAGCGTGCAAAGGCCAACGCACCATCATATCCCCAGTCTTCCAGTGCCTGGTACAGGAGGGGATTGACAGAACAAGGCACGTCATCAAACTCGCTGTATGCCCTTTTCAAATTGTGAGAGCCGGATAAGAAATTCGAATGAAGACTTGACCTACATCATCACACCTTTGACTCCACCCAAATCTACAGCTGCCTTGAAGGGAACAAGCATCTCCTGGAGGACCTCACGGGTTCCATAACCCATGAAAGGCGCTGCGTTATGACCGCCTTGAGGACTTCCGTGGGCCGCAAAATGCTTAAATTAAAAGACGACGTAAGCACAGGACACAATTGATATCAGAAAGAGTCGCAAACGATATTATCACGCATACTTTCATCACGGGAATGACAGCATCCGAATCTGACCAAGTACTGTTTTTCGATAGACCGGAAGCAAATGCGACACCCATGTGAGAGGTAAGAACCATATCCTCACCCCAATCCTCTATTTCATAGTAAATCAGTTAAAGTTCGTTAAAATTAAAGTGAATCAGCACCGACCTTGCACCCGACCCCAGCGTGGCTCCTTCGCAAGATCAAGAACTGGTGCAAAGCAAGCATGGATTCCGATCGATCTTGCCTCAGTCGCAATAGCTCGCCCAACTCGATGCACTAGGTTCGTGTCAAAAGATGCTGCCATGCCGATCACTTGAGGAAACATCGATTGTTTGAACGATCCCACCCCGTGAAGGCACTCCCCTGTCTGCATGAATGGTATGTTGATGCGCGATCTCTCAGCATTCAATTTCTGGAGGTCGTTGTATTGTGATTTGTTGGTGGGGTACCAGTCATGCATTATGCCGATAGGTGCGCCTGGAGCTGGCTCCATTGCCTGATCTGTAATCCAGGGTGAGTATATGCTAGTCACGGTCCCCAGTTCCGGTGCTGGCTAATTACCATAAAGGGCATTGTCCGAATTTGGTCCAATTATGTTATCGGCAAACATGAGGTGCATCTGTAGAACTATTTTATATGTATTAGTGTTGGGAATGAGAGACAAAATGCGCATGTTGCATACCAAGTTCTGGTATAGTCATATTCATCACGAGTTTATCCAGAAATGCGGACTTTTCTAAATCCCAGGACGGAACATTTGTCGAACGGCGCTGATAGTTGTTAAATTCGACATTCGCGAAGGCTTCTACATGGTGTATAAGAAAAGATAGAAAGGGCAGTAGCAGGACGATAATTCGGTATGCGCGGTTAAGCATAACCATGGCAGCTTCTTCATTGACCTCTACCGGAATATGGCAAATAAGTAGGGTCACTTAATGAAGAGAAATACAAAATCAAGATCAAAAATTGTTTAAATATTTGAAGACCTCTATATTAGCCTAAACGGAGACGTTATCGTTGGTGTGTAGTGGGGTAGATATCACCGAAGAGCGAGCCATGCTGCCTCGGAGTAACCGTGGTATTTAAAGATCAACAGTTTTTCATAGTCAGTTGGCTATCATACCATTGACTTAATATGCTTAATCTGGCATTGATTTTCAAGGTGAACAGCAAAAGTGACGCTGAGTGCGGGGAAGTAAAGCGGGGAATGTTGGTACTCAGGCTTCGTAGCACAAAAATGTTAAGTGGGATGAAAAATAGAAACAAATTCTCTTTGGCAGGCAGTCAGGTATACATAAAAAAAGCAGTTCTGTCTACTAAGTAGATATTCCACGATCTTTGGACAGGCAGAACATTTCCCTTTCTTAGCAACAGCCAGTGCATTGACAAGCCCACATTGGAGTAGAAGATTCACATCCGCTTTACCTTTCACGAGATATTTCACAACAGAATCCTCTCCTGAGCAGCGGCAACAAGCACACTGCCATAATCGCTAGAGTGACTCGAAAGGTTCGCCTCTACTTTGACCTCTTCGACAAAGTATCTAATGACATCGAGTTGTCTTTTTTCAGTAGCTTCAACAATTGCATCTTCAAAGTGAGCGCTCTCAACACAAAGCCCGGGAAATTTTTTTTCGCCAGCTGCTGGTGGGGTGTCTGAAAATTTGACAGCCCCTGCAGCGGCGCGAGTTGTATCAGGTCTAGGAAGAGCACCGTTGACGGCCCGGCTCAAACGTAATGCCGCGCATGAAGGCATACAACCAGCCCCTGCAGCTATCTTGAGAAGACCACTCCTGTTTCGGTCTTCTTGATGTGGATCGAGTTGGTAGGCATCTCACCAGGCGGGCAAGTCTTCGTATGATGAGGAAAAGCCAATCGCAAAAGCTGGTGTCGTAGCTGGACTCATGCTCGCCTACTCATTGTAGGGTATCCATGTGCTGATTTAAAATAATTGGCGAGCCATGCGACAAAGAAGAGGCTACTCCTATTAGGTGACCCGAGAAAACTTATATACCTATAGGTTGTAAGACTTCACCCGAGGGCAATGGTCCACACCATCCATATATGTCGCAGCGGCATTGCTCAAACCGAGGACAGCTAATAAGCAAGTCATCAGTAAGTTTCTCAAGTATATAACGAAGCGAAAAGCCTCTGAAATCTAGACCAGACTCACTGAACAGCATCCATCCCAAATATAATGTGCCACAACTTTTCCAGCACCCAGCCAACCCCAAAATCATCCGTCAAAGTCGTGGTCGCCGCCCATTCCAGTACCCGTTCATAATGTTTCCTCGTCCGTGCTCTAATTTGTTCTCGACTGACAGCAAACTGTCCGCAACACACATTTCCGATTTCGATAGGTACTTCGTCAGCAGGCACATCAAAGATTTGTTGGTATGCCTCTGAAAAGTATGCGCGGATGTCGTGGTTCTTTATATCACTCTGACTAGGACTGAGGGGAAGTATACCCACCGGGCAGCCTGGGTCGTGCTGACACCGAAGATTGACGTACCCATGAGCATCGACTGATTGAAAACGGATATTTCGTAATGTTTTGTACGTGTATGGTCCAAACAAATCATTGTGCCACTGCTCCGGGTACGCGTGTATGAAGACCGAGTAAGCAGGGAGGCGGTCGTAGAAGTCAACAATGTAGGAAAGGTAGGCCGCTGCTTCACGGCCGCGGCGGGTGAACGGGACCATCAATCCGGGCCCAGGTGTCTTCTCGGTAGTATAAACGAAAGGTGTGCTACCACTGATGTTGTTTAGTTGTTGAAATTAGACATTAAGAGAGAAACTCACCTTTCGTGGCAATAATCCAGCAGCCAAGTCAAATCATCAGTATGAACAGATGCGAGAACAAGGCCGACACTCGAATTAACAGCATCAGGCGTATATGCATCCCTAACATGGGCAAGCTGCTGAGCAGCCTGGTGATAAGACGTATTGAAACCTATTTCACTTGTCAAAAGGTTCAAAGTTATTTGGATCTTGTGGGAGCAGCTAATGCCCTGAACTACTATTAACGGACCTTGGAGGAGTAGAAAGGTGACTTGGCACAAAGCCAACGCAGAACAGCCTGTGACAGCCCTCCTTATGGTGAGCCAATATAGGAATCGTGGCTTCCGTATTTTCGGAGGCCTCATTCCCTGGTTCCTCCGGACAGGTAGATGATTGGAAACCTTGAAACAGCAAAGAGCCGCGTATCATGTGAAGACTGACGACTGTAAGCTTTTCCCAGGCGATGTTTGCAGCTAAGCGATTCAAGATGATTATTTTAGATTGAGAGTTTGCCCATTAAAGTCACGCAGTGACAGCAAAAGAGGATTAAAGATGGATTTATCTCGGCGAGTCAGCCTTTGGACAATGAGTATTGGAACACCCCAAGAGGCACGACGTGATTGGCCCAGATTGTAAGATACCCTCACAGAACTACTTCGCCCAGCTACGGAGGTTTGAAAAACGACGGTATCGTCCAGTGACAATTTCATGTTTACCGTCTATTGGCCGGTCAAATCAGGACCGAACCCTGCAGGGCCCCAGATGCTCTAGGCTACCAGGTTCACCGGAAGGGAGCCGATCCAGCCGTGAGACCCTGTGGATCACTTTGCTTATTTACAGTCCTCGACAAAGCTTGTGGATCAAGTTGACCCACCCACCCACCCCACTTTCGGGTTTATACCAATCCTTTCGGATTTATACCAATAACTACTATTTTCTTTTTTCTCCCATCCTCAAACTATGGTTCCCAAGGGCGCCAGAATCGTTGAAAAGCTTTGTGAAGGTGAACTATCTAATTTAGCTCCAACAGCAATCCCTTACGTTAGGCTAGTACTAAATACGAAGCTCTTAGAAATGGCGTCTGGTTTCGGTTATGCTCAAGCAATAAGCACTAGTAGTTAGGGTAAAACTCTCTAGTACGCTAGGCATCACTGAATCAAGAAAACGAAGCGGTCGCCCCCGAAAGTAGAATGATTAAGCTCGCTAGTATATTAGGTAGCCCGTCGGAATCCCGACGATAGCTATAGATGCCTTACTACCTCTACATCTAGATATCCACACCATGAGCCACTTCAAGGTAATCTACCAAAATAAAGAGTCTAGAATTGTAAGATACTAAGCCTCCTGTGGCTTTGGAGAGGAAAGTAGTTGCCTAGAAATACTAGTTAGATAGTTCAATATTAGATTAGTAAGGATGGATTTTTGGAAAAGTGTCCAGTGCAACGAATTGAGATTTGAACTGGGAGACTTAACAGGCACTAGAACTCGAAGACTTACCAGAGGGATTTTACCGATCCAAATTCCTACACAAAGGATATCACTGAGTATATTACCTAAATAGTTAAGGTGAGAATAAAGCTTCAAGGCTAGATAGGGTTGGCGAAAATGGAGAGGGATAGGACGATTTTGAAATGACAAGTTGGGCCTAGATACTAATGACTGTTTATATTCGTTGATTGATGCTATACACTTCCTGCTCGGAGGGCCACCAGGATAGGCAAACATCACGCGACGTCCCAAGGAATTATTTGGAAGGAATGTTGTTTTTTTTCTCTTGTTGGTTCTTTCCTTTCTGCTCTGTCTGGTTTTCTTTTCCCGGTATGACTTTGAATGGGTACCTTGGAGTAACCATGGTATCCCACAATCGATTACTCCGTAGCTAGCTGGCGACAACCGACTCAATATGTTCTAGCTTCGCTATTGATCCGCAAGGCGAACCGCAAAAACGAGACTTACTGCGGGGAATTTAAGCGGAAATTTTCGCTGCAGGCTTCACGTTGCCGTAAGAATGCCCACACAGAAACGCCAGCAGATACAAAAGATGAAATCAAACCCCATTAGCCAGTTTAATCACATGAGTTGGAAGGACAGCAGCTTTGGCCTGCTAGGTAGATATTCAACGGTCTCTGGGGAGTCACCCTCAGCAGCAGCCAGCGCCATCCCATGCCCACATTTAAGTGAAAGATTCACGTATACTTTAGTCGCCTCCACAAGATATCTCACGATGGACTCCCATCCACTTCAATCAGCAGCGAGTTAACTACCAGCTTGATTGAATCACCAACTATAGCGTTCACTATCTCATCTTTCTTCCTCATCTTCCCACTTCTCACATCTCACATCTCACATCTCACCTACATCTCACCTACACCCCAGAGAATTCAGAGCTCCACTCACAGCATGTTCCCCAAACTGAAGGAAGACGCCAAGTATGGCCGTTTTGCTTTCGACATCTACGCTCTGGTTTGGCCACCTCCCCTTTTCTACTCACCTTAAGCCCCCCTTCTAATTTTTGTCTAGGACCACTGGACTCACGACTCTTCGGAGACAAGCCAAGAACAATGGGATCGCCTAGTCTGGAAGTACCAGGAATTGACCCTGATTGAGCGATGGGTATGTTCTACATAAACGATTCTGATATGTGCCTATGGGCTTTACTAACATGCTCTATAGCCATATCAATGTCGCGCGAACTGCGAAGCTTCACTGCAGAAAGTTAGCGACGCAGACATCCAGCGCATCTTCGTCAACAATCAAACAATCCACGAGCGCAACATGTCCATAATGAACACAGAGGGCTTACAGACAGTTTGGCTACGCACATGCTACGATCCACGTTTCGAGGCGAAATACCAGTCACTTCTTGAAGCGTCTGGAGCTAATGTCTTAAGCTATATCCGGGTTCTGGATGACTCCACACGCTATGATTTCGAGACTAGAGACAAAAACTTCTGGCGCCAAGTTCTGATCCGTATGCCTGGTATCACAGACCTTTCCGGGCTGAATGATGAGAATGGAGATGGGAGTGACCTGTATTACAACTCAAGACAGAACGACCAGGGTTTCACCAAAGAAGCAGAAGGATTGGGCGACCTTGCTTTGGCTGAATTGAAAATGCAAGCTGGCATCTACCTGCTAGATAAGGACTCCATCAAGTCCGGGGTGATCACAATTCTCTGGCTCGACGAACATGGGAATGTGGCCTGGGAAAGCAAGTTGAACCCGTTGGACTGCGACTTGGAAGAATTAGCCAACGCCATATCTCACCAGCCGATAAGCTTGCTTGAGAGCACCGCTACCGATGGATTCCTCTTCCCGTTAGGGGATTAGAGCTAGAATAGCCAGGAAAATTCAATCTCCACTCAATATCTTGCGTTTTGAGCTCCACGCGGGTTGCTAGACGCGCTTTCAGTAGCAATGAGAAGGACCCTCAGAAGAGCTTCGACACAGATAGAAGTGTGTTTATAGCCGAAGGGCTACATCACGTAAATTTGCATTGATTCCCCTACTGTCTAGAAAGAAATTACACATTAAAATGCCATAGTGGGAAGGAGGCCATATTGGCGAATCAACTCAAGACTCATTAACATTAACATCACTTTTGCAACCGAACTTCTACTATCAGGGATATCCGCAAATTAAAGATTAGGTGGTGGACTTCGTCCGCTCTGTGCTAATGATAGCAAACAGTCATCATGGTCGTCGGGGCTGGACTCTCAACCACGCTGATTGATAACGAGAGCCTCACCATACTCACTGACATCGTATCCATTTTCCTCCAGATAGGCCTTGAAGCGGGCATCCTCGGTCTCAAGCTCGCGAGACATATCAGGAATCAAGAACCACGAAATAAGTCCTCCGACAATGGTAAAGGCAGCTCCAATGAGGAAAACCGCCTGCTGACCCTTTTCGGTAGTAGAGAAGCAGTTCTGGATCGGTGTGAAAACCTGGGTTCCGATGGAGGCTCCTGCTTTTCCGAAAGCGGCAGCGAAACCGAGGAAGTGGCCTCGCAAAGGTGTGGGGAAGGACTCTGAGGCGCACAGGAATGTAGCAACTCCAGGACCCATCTCACCAAGAGCTTGGAAAATGCCGTACATGACGACAAACAAGGGGAAGATGGTTTGAATAGGGCCAAGGGCGCCGCCCAGAATGAAGCCCCAGATACCCCAGAGGAAGAATCCCAGGGTCATCGTCTGCTTACGGCCGATGCGGTCCATCAATAATCCACCGACGATGCATCCAGGCAGGTAGAAGCAGTTGATTACCGTCTAGAGATAGCACGTTAGTCTGGCTGTAATATGTTTTGGATTCTACAACGACTTACGCCATATCCGATGTTCTGAGTGGTTGTGTTATTGGTCATCAATTGTTCAACGATTGTCGAGGAGAACAGACCGAATGGATAGGTGACAAAGTCATAGCAGAACCAAGCCAGAGCTAGGAATTCAAAGTTAGCTAGAAGACAATAAGCACGGTGAGGAATGGGATTTACAAGTTCCAAGCATGGGCTTCCAGTAGCGCTTGATGACCAGAAGATATGGGTAGCTAGACTTGATTGCATGCTTCTTGTACTGGGTAGAGTTGACCATGCGAACTCGGAAGAAGCAGATCACAACAGGCAGCTGTCTCGGTTAATACACTTTCATGAAGAATAGGTCGTTTCCGCAACTTACAACAAAGCCCAGACCAAAGCAAACTCGCCAGACTCCTTCAGAAGAGCGCTGGCCATAGCAAGCAAGGACGATGATAGCGACCACACCAGCAACAACGAAACCCTAAGTGGCAATCAGTAGTGCTTTCAATAATTTATCACAAACGAACTTACCAGATCAACGGCAAAATCAGTGGTAGCCGCGACCAAAATTCCTCGTCGTTTGCGAAGCTTATCAGTCTCGTCAGCAGCCTCGGTGGCACTGGTAGCACAGACTGGGTATTCTCCTCCAGCACCGAATCCGGCAACTCCGCGTGCCACAATCATCATCCAGAACATCCTGTAGTAATTAATGTCAGCTTGCTCTGTTTTCAGACGTTGGACAATGGGGGTCGGGTCGTACCCCAGCTGCGTGGTGCCGTGAGCGGCTGTCGCCAGAACCACACCAAGGACAAGGAACAATGTGGCTGCAATGATACCGGTGCGGCGACCCATGCGGTCGATGAGGACACCAAAGAAGAGCATGCCGAAGATCTCTCCGATCAGGTAGGAGTTCGACAAGCGCGCCTTGATGGTTGAAGACATGCCAGACTTGTAGCTGTAATCGGGCGTGTTAGCTCCTGAACCGCTGTTTTTGAGTGCAATTGGTGAACCCTACAGAGTGGAGAAAAGAGGCTCCATGTAACCGACTGCGAGAAGATTAGCAAATGTGAGTCGTAGATATCATCGAAGACATACTGATCTGAGCATTGTAGCCATCGCTGAAAAGAGCCAATCCGGCGACCATGACATTCAGAATGCCGGAGGACTTCTTCTTAGTCTCGCGCTCCTCCAGATCCCAGGTGTCATTGTGGATCTCGTTGTGCTTGTCCTTGATCTTCATGATCGAGTCGGCGGGAGAATTCTCCATTGTGTGATTGACTTGTTGATTCAGCAGTTAGGGAGTCCTTGCTGTTTGAATCAAGTACGGGAAGTGGAAGTGAAAGGAAAGGAGACTCTAAGAAAGAGAGGGAGGAGAGAGAAAATATCGAAGGACGGAAGAAGCCTTAATAGCTAAACTCTCTACTCTCATCTAATGTTTTCCTCTGGGCCTTGTACATGTTCCACATGCCATTTACCTATTATGGCCATTGATGCAACTTTGGCGTGCGTTTTTACGATTGGAGACCCAATGGTAGGCTTCCTTGCAGGCACATGTAGATCTGAAGATTAGAGTCGGTACGAAGTGCGGTGTTTAGAAGTGACAGGGACAGAACGTGGAAGGTCCGAGCTTCTACGAATACTACGTGCCTTGTTGCAGGGCACCAATTACGCACGTGAAGATGGGGCCGCGGGCAACTCACATTGTCCAATCATTGTTATCGATCCGCACATGTGGCTTACCAAATCACATGTGATTGGTCAGTTCCGCCTAGACCTCGCCAAGCGTGGGTTTGGGTTGGGTTTTCAATTTCTTTACCCGCCCACGGGTAACCCACCACGGGTTTTGGCCTTCATGAACCCGCCCGTGGGTTCTTGGCGGGCACCCGCGGGTTACCCAAAATACCCAAAACTATGGATAAATCGTGAATAAAACTGATTAGTCACTTTGTGTAATTTTGGTATTTTATCATTGTCACGCTTTTGAGTGTGTGTGACGCTCAAATACTGCCCCTTCATGATGCATCAGAAAATATATATATTCCGCATGTCTCGTTGTTTCTCATGACGGCCTTTCCGTATCTCAAGGAATCTAAAGCAATATCGATGAGCTTATGAAATTTCAATGGAATCCAAGCTTACTGCGTTGTATTCATTCGATCATATTCAATTTGACGCACTCAAATTAGCCATCAAGATGTTCTCATCGTCCTCAAGTCGCGCGGGCTTTTGGGTTGGGTTGGGTTTTGGGTACCCGCGGGCTTACGCGACTCAGGAATAGATAGATCCAAACGCACGACGCGACTCTAACGAAATCCACATTCAAGCACAAAAGATGAAAATTTTTGTCTTCAACCCTGATGGGACAAGCCATCAACATGGCGGCTTCTTCCTCCTCGTCATCGCAATCAATGTATCAGGCCTTCAGCCCTCTGCTCTCCATTGAGCCATCGTCTGACGTTTTGTTGGACTCGGATATTCAGTCTTCTGTATGAGAACCAATTCCTTCTTCGTGTGCTTGATTGACTCTTGTGAGGCTCCCCACTGGTATGCTAAGATAGCCTACAGCCTTTCACCGAATCCCGCGAGAGCTACGACTTAACCACACGAAGACCTCCGGCGACGTTAAGACGCGTGGGACCCCACCGCAGAAAAAATTGGTTTTTGTACGAGGTGTACCTGGAGAGAGAATTTTTAGGATGGTGGGAGAAAACCGAATATGGCCACAAGTTAAACGGGGACGGTCAGTCCCAAATCAAGTGGTCTACCGAGTCGCGTCACGCCGACGTTTGGAAACACTTTGACCAGGTAGCCGATATCGATTCTGGGCGCCCACGGGTCCTTTGCAAAGCCTGTCTTACTTTGCTTGATCATCCACAGTACAAAGGTAATGGGACAAGTGCTATGAGTAGACACCAAAAGTCAAATTCCTGCCGCAAGGGAAAGAAGAGAGGATCTCATCAAAGTCTGATCCCTGATTCGTTGCAAAACCATTCCATGAGGGAGCCGCCCAATGTGCACAAGGTGACAACATTTCAACTTGAGGAGCAGCTGTTAAAGACTATCACCTGTCTTCGGTTGCCATTCCAAACAGTGGAAAACCCTGTGTTCCAGAGGCTGCTTAACCTCGTAAACTCGGGAACTGGGGTACTAGAACTTCCGTCAGCGAAAACGCTGCGAAGACGACTCCGGAATGCAGTTACGATTCAACAGGAGTCGCAATTGCAAGATCTGCCTGAAGACGCTAAGGTGTCACTCGCGTTGGATTGTTGGACCAGTCCATTCCAGCAAGCATTTATGGCAATCACAGTCTATTTCATTGACAAAGATTGGAATTACCGAGAAATGCTCCTTGGCTTTGAACCATTGCATGGTCCCCACACGGGGAATAACCTCAGTGACGTTCTCCATCAGTTACTGAAGGAACGTGGGCTCTTAGATCGCATCTTTAGCGTCACTACAGATAATGCGTCCAACAATGAGACGTTGGTCCGCGCTTTGCAAGAAAAGCTGATCTCTACTGGCGTGATTGGCTCCAGGGAATCTATTGTCCGGGTCCCCTGTATGGCTCATGTGATCCAGCTTTGCCTAAAGCAGCTTTTGGGGCATATCAGAGCAGCGCCTAAGAATAAAGAAGTTAAGACCATTTGGTCTGACACTCAAGTCATCGGTTTAAGAGACTCAGCAAGTCACGGAGACGTGGCTCATGCCCTAGCAAAGGTGAGTCCGGAGCTTCCACGAATGACTGTAAACATGGACGGAGTACTGACCAAGGCAGATTCGGTCATTTGCGGTGTTTGTCAATGCAAGCCCACAACGGCGAGATACATTTTTATGTCTTCAATCAGGCGGTACCCGGCTGTTTCCCTTGCACGATGTTCAAACGCGCTGGAACTCCACGTTTTTGATGCTTCGCCGCGCGCGTCGACTAAGAAATATCATCGATAAGTATTGCAGCGATCATGAATACTCACAGTTCAAAATTACTGACATTGAGTGGCGGCAAGTTGACTATCTGGTCCACTTGACTAAACCGTTCTTCCAATTCACCATGGCTCTGATGAAGACCAAAGATGTGACAATTCATAGCGTATTCCTTGTGTATAGGAAACTTCTGGAGCATATCGAACGGTCGAATCAAAAGTTGAAGAAAAAGACAACGCCTTGGAAGAAGGACATGTATAGCGCGCTGCTTGTGGCGAAGCAGAAATTAAGAGAGTACTATGAGAAGACCTACCGTGACCACGGCTTTCTCTATGGCACGGCAGCTCTACTTGCTCCTCAACATAAACTATCTGCCTTTGATGATAGGGAATATTCTAATTGCCACGAGGATACTTCGAAAAGGTACTGTGAATACTTAAGAGCGTGTTTCACGCAGTACCAACAACAAAACCCCGAGTTGCTGTTTCGTACAGTGCATCGTTCATCGGCGCTGCAAAGTTCGGAACTTGATCGGTTACTTGAACCGGTTGATGACTCTATGCTCCACGAAGGGGCAGAGCATGACGAGGTGGATCAGTACCTCCGAGAAAGTACGGGCAACTGGCATGCTACAAATAGACCGCTAACTGATTTCTCTAGCAAATGTTCCCGTTCCACCACGGCTCTATTGGAGAGAACATGAACGTGAGTTCCCTGTGCTTTCTCGGCTCGCACGCGACTTGCTTTCGGTTCCGGCCACCGGCGCGGGGGTGGAACGGCTTTTCAACAGTGCGCGAGACATCTGTCATTATCGCCGAGGATCTCTTCATGAAGTGACCATTCAAGACTTGATGATGTACATGTGCTCAGAAAAATTTACACTGGAGGGCGAGCAGCTAGCTCGTCTGGAAATGCCGACAGAGATCGAGGGTCAAGAGGACATTGAAGAGGATGAAGCGTTGAAAGCAAATGAAGAGGATGCTGAGCCGATCAGCGACGAGGAGGAGGTCGAAGAAAGTGAAGACATCGAAGGCAATTCGGAAATTGAGGCGTTATACCAAGTTGAGAGTATACGGGTAGAGGCTGACCGGCCTTCAATGCACAATCAGACGAACCATGTGGATGGAGACGTAAAGGAGGTGGAAGAGGGGGAGGTAGTTGAAGCCGATGAAACAGATTCGCTTCCACCTCCACTAGTACAACTGGGCGACAGAAGCCAGAAGAGATCCTCTGGTAGGGTTACGATGCCCTCAAGTCGACTGCATGGGTACGAGCTATACTAGTTTTCATAGACTCCATGCGCCAATCTCATTCCCTTTGTCTCTATAATATTTGTTCCCCATCTCCTCGCTATAGATTAAAATACCCATACAATGGCTATACCATCACGTAATCAGAGATTACTGCACAATTTAATGCAAAATGATATGTCAACTATTTTTTGCTTTTTTGGGTTATACAGGGTACCCATTTGGGTCTTGGGTTGGGTTTCTCAGATGACAACCCGCCCAAGGGTATGCTGACTAAGACCCAACCCAACCCGTGGGTCGGGTTTTCGTGGGCGGGTTTGGGCGGTGGGCGGGTTTTGGCGAGGTCTAGTTCCGCCCACGTTATCAGTCACCAACCGTAAACCCCGATAACTTACCTTCATTGTTCCTTCCCCATCGAATCTAGGTCCATGTGGATTAAGCGCCCCATACGAAAAGGTGGAGCTTGGTCTCGGTGCGAAGCGCGGTGTTGTAGTATGGGTCTATGGATCCGTCAACACATGTGCAAGAAACAGCCGCCACCAAAGGCCCGTGATGTATATAATCGCGTGTAGCCCGTTCTTCGTCGCCAATCCTGATCGCACGTTGTACTCTATTTGATCTGTTGTGATCCATTGCAAGATCAGCCAATCATCATGGATAACTTCGACTACCCCTTGACACCAGAGCAGCTTCAAAGCTTCCAGGAAAATGGATACCTGCTGGTTCGCGGTTTCTTCTCTGAGCCCGAGGCCAAGACACTCCAGCAATGGGCACAGGAAGTGCATGACTTGCCCCGCACTGCCGATGTTCCTTGGATGCCTTACGAGGAAGTGAACGGCAAGGGTGATCGTGTGTTGTGTCGCACGGAGAACTTCGCGAACTCCCACGCAGGTTTCGACAGCTTCTTGCGCGGAGAGCGGGCGACGAGCATGTTGCAGCAGCTGGCGGGTGAGGAGATGCTTCTTTTCAAGGAGAAGATCAACTACAAGCTTGCTGGAAGTGGTAAGTCTACCATCAAGCATAAGTCTGATCAGGAGACTGATCGCCTAATAACGCTCCAGGTGGCTTTGACCCCCACATTGACGCCAACGCGTACACCCACGTGAAAAACATCAAGCATCTCACAATTCTCGCCGCAGTCGATGAGATGACATCTGAGAACGGAGGTCTGGAAGTTGTCAACGGCAGTCACCGTATGCAAATTCCTCTGGGCAGTGACCGCTGTATTGAACCCGAATGGGTGCAAAGCAACACTTGGACTTCATGCGACTTGTTGCCTGGTAAGTGATAGCAAAGACGAGAGGATCTAGTACTCACCTATGATGAATCTAACCCTCAAAATAGGTGATATTCTGGTTTTCGGCTCCTACTTGGCTCACCGCAGTGGTGCCAACACTAGTACCAAGGACCGCCGGGCTATCTACGCTACTTACAACTGTGCGGCTGAGGGGAACCTCCACGATCAGTACTATGCCGATCGTCGTAATCTCTGGCCTGCAACACACATGCGTAAAGAGGGCGTTGATTACGAGGAGGGTCGCGTGCGCTATGCTTTCGGCTCACCGATGTTGACAGTGGAGCCGAATGGTGTTTCGGCTTGAAGACAGGTGCATTGTAAAAATGAGTGCTAGAAAAGGCATGGTTTATTAAAGGCAGTGATAGGCTCTGAATACCACACTGAACCTTGGTTATGAATGTAGAAATAAAATTAATTTCGGTATAAAACAGGGTGAAACTAGAATAAGAGAAATAGGTAAATTCCCGTAGATACTACACACCACTTGCAAGCCTGCAATACCGCTTGAATGCGTTAATAAGCCATAGATCGGTGATCAGGTGGCGTATATGACTAAAATAGACTTTTCAAGACTATAAGAGGGCCATGTTGCGCATGCCGGTAGGAATTCCGTGAAAATTATTTAGAGACCTCCCTCCCCACCCACTGACCCCAACTTTCACCATTTCTTTTCTCACCCATACCACAAAATTCCATCCACCACAATGAACACAAATTCACCATCCGCAAAGGCTGAAGCGCTGATCGCTTCGCTCGAGCAGTACGGACAAGGGGATTATATTGGCGAATCTATCAGTCAGCTAGAACACTGTCTGCAAGCCGCAAATCAGGCCCGTGAAGCAGGTGAGTGCTTAACCACGTCTTCAAGAAGGCCGCTGACCCAGCGCGGAAAGGAGCACGAGATGAACTGGTAATTGCGGCGCTGCTCCATGATATTGGCCAGATCATTCCCTTGGAATCTACCAAGGAAGTCCGCATGAATCTCAAGGAAAGCAGCGAAAACGTCGGCCGTGTTGGCCACGAGGCCATCGGCGCTGCCTATTTGAAATCTCTGGGCTTCAGCGAGACGGTGTGTCGGTTGGTTAACAGCCATGTTGCTGCGAAGCGGTAAGTGGGGTGCAATCTTTTAGCGTTCGCCAATACTTACTTATACGGGATAGGTATCTCACGGCTGTAAATCGCGAGTACTATGATTCTTTGTCCTCTGCGTCGCAGAAATCATTGGCTTTCCAGGGTGGCCCATTCCAAGGGGATGAGCTACAAGAGTTTGAGGAGGATCCTTTAAAAGATGAGATGGTTTCAATGCGTTTGTGGGATGATCGGGCTAAGTTGGTCGGAATAGAGGCTACTACACCTCGTGCTGGGTCTTATTTGGATATGATTGTTAGCCACTTGTCTTAAGACAGAGAGCTACCTATTGAGGTATATTGAGACCTCAATGAAATTATATCGTGTTTCTTCCTATCAGATTTTGTTGCCAGTCTGTCTTGATATACATTCTGCAAGACAACCGCTGTTGCTTTGTATCTCGTGCCAAGCCGCCCACCTATGAAATCTGGCATTGCGCTGATGTACCTGTGTTCTCAAACCGATGCAGCAAAATGGTGTCTTAAGATTTGAAACAAGTTCAATGCCAGCCCCTGTTTCTTGACATATCCTTTGCGTCGAGCTATACTAAAGGGGGACAGCTTGGGCAGGAAATGTGGTCATGTTTCCCCAGGATATCTTCAAAGCTCAACGGAAGATTAAACCTTCAAATCACCTTCAGCAATAATGCCCTCTTGATTGAATTTCTCGTCGGCAGCAGCTTCCTGGATCTTTCTACTCGCAAAAGCGCGTTCGGCATGCCAGAAAAATGGACTGTCATGGGCAAACAGGAAATCGAGGTCTTCCAAATGCCGGTTAGCCGTTTCTTCGCGCCGACGTATGAGTTAGCTTTAGGAATACCGATGGAGAGAAGTGGGGACTAACCAATATAGAACAAATATATGGGTACAAGCATCACCAAGTTCAAAAGAGCAAAGATGATAAAGACCCAATATGAAACAGCATTAATGAGGTACGGAACAATCTCATTGATTATTCCACCCGCCAAAGAAAATGCCACTGTAGCTGCCGCAGTCCCTTTCGCTCGACTGACTAGCGGGAAAATCTCGGTTGGATAAACCCAGCTATGAATTGCTTGATTAGTGATATCCCTTTCTAGAACTTTGCGGTGAAGTTACCAAGTCGTAAGCCAGGTGCTTCCATATATGAAAGAGTACAGATAAAGCACGGCTGCAACGCCGGCTCCACATCGTGAGGATAAACCAGGGTTGGTGTCGGCCTTGGAAATTACTTCATGAGCCAAGATCCCGCCTGCAATCAAGACCATAAACATGGAAGAGGACCCTATCAACATCAGCCGACGACGACCCAGTCGATCGCAAAGATAGATCGCTAGTGCCAAGCTAGCTGTATAACCGAAGAAATTCCCTCCAGCTAGTAAAGCAGGCTTGTCACCCGTGTATCCGGCCAAGGAAAACATCTCCGGTGCATATGTAGAGATAAAATCAATGCCAGTAAATTTCTGCATGATTTGAACACCTGCACCTAGCATGATCCGGCGTCGCGTATGTAGTTTATCGCGAGTGGTGAATGTTTTCCACATTGAAGGTGGAGGCTCATTGGCTTCGAGGCAAATTGCTGCAACAATCTCTGCCAATTCGCGCTCGATCTCTGTTTCCACCGTGTTTCTGCGTGTCCTTGTCATTATATCCCGTGCTTCCGAGACTCGGCCTATTCTGACTAGATGACGAGGCGACTCGGGGTAGAACGGGGTCGCGAAGAGGATGAAGAACAGGAAGATGAGTTGTAAGGCGAGGGGAAAGCGCCATGCGAATGCAAGGCTTTGCGTCTTGAGACATGCATATTCTGTCCAATACACACTTTATACCAGTTAGAATAGTTCCAAGTTACCAACCGTGTCAAACAATTGACGTCGGTTAAGCATCGGCAAACTCACATGGTACCTCCTGTAAGAGCCAAAGTAAATTGCACGGCGACAAATGCACCGCGATCACGAGAGTCAGCCAGCTCCGATGTCCAAATGGGCACGATTGTATTCAAGTGTCCACAACCGATACCTCCAATGATACGTGCGAAGGCCATCCAAGTAAAGTTCTGCGCAGATGCCTGAAGTGCGCAACCAACGATAGCCCAGATACAACCGAGTTGTATGCACTTCAGCCGACCGATTTCATCTGCAAGGCAACCGACGAGAATTGCACCTAGAATCAAAACACAACAGATTTAGAGATCTGACCTTATGATTCTGTCCTCTATTGAAGTCCATACCTATGCCAAAACCCCCGAACCAAAGACTGACCAACCCTCCCACCGCAGCGGAATCGCGTGCTGAACCCGAGTCGGTCCCCATGTATCGCAAGTAGTTGGCATTTGTATCGACTTGGCTCATGCATGAGGAGTCGTAACCAAAGAACATGATCGAGGTGCCGGCGAGAAGCAAAATGGCATTTATCATGGGTCGACCACGAAGCTTTATGCATCGAGAGGGGGAATATCCACCTGGGATTAGTTTGGCCCATGACGCTTCCTCTGTGGAGTAGATTGTTAGCAGAGGAAACTCATGAGTGTCATTATAGTCCATACCACGGCAAACCTGGGGCTCAAGGCCTTCAACGTGGTCGACTTGAGACTTCTCCATACTGCATGTACCCCTGGAGTGCTATGCGCTTCTGAGCACCCTGTTGTCTTCTGAAAATACCTCACAAAGTGTTCAAATTTGGTGAGCTGAGTCGAAGAGGAGTGTGTAAAGAGCAACATGCGGGGGATTGAAGTTAGAAACTCTGGTTACATCCATGCTGATCAGTCCCGTCCGGGGTAAATTCGTGACGATTCAGTAGTAGCATCATTTGATTACAAGCACCAAGTTGTGGATCCGGTGAGAAAGCCGTAAGCTTATTTTTTGCGCTGGTCACTCTAAAAATCCGGGGTTTTACCGAGCCTTCGGGGTGAATCCACCCGAGAACGTCATCCTGCAGCGAAGGGAATGTACCAATTAAAGGCTTCCTTGAATACAAATATCTCCCCAGGAATTCTATATTGCCTCTCAATCGGTGATATGCAGACAGTGTCCTGTGGGTGTGGAGTAAACCTAGTGACAGCAGCAGTGTCGGCTATAATGGAAGCCCTCAGCGACGGCCATATCTCCAGCACCCATTGGAACGAAGGTGGCCAAAGCCGCAAGACCCTGATATAGAGATGTTCAAGATTAACGATAGTTCATTTGGCGTGCGACACTGGGAATACCTGCCATGGTTCCCGGTTTCGCTCTTGTGCACGGTCAAGTTTGACTCCTATTGCCGGTCAGGGATCGCCCTTTGGTGTCAGGAGAGAACCAAAGCGATCGATTTGGTCCATCGGAGTTTCAAAGCTTCAGCGGGAATTGATCTGTCAATCTAATGCTCTGGTGTTTTGCTTGGCGAAATATTCTAGATTTGGGCGAGGTGGTGGAAGTAGAGAAGAGATTACAAAGGGGGTGGAAGGCGCGTGAGCTCAACGATTAGGTTTATTCCTATTGAGCATCATCAATATACCTATTTCTAGCATTTTTCATCTGCTCTCAGCAAAATTTAGCCTTTCTATGTCCTCGCCTTGTACATGAAATGCCAACTGCCCAGTCAGGTGATGATGTTAACAGCTGACCATTGTAACCCACGGTGAGCATCTGAAGCTTTCTGCCCCATCTGTGTAGCTTCCGATGCACTCGTTGTAAGTGGGATTATCAACGAAATTCTATCTCACCCAAGTCACCCGCCTCGGAACTAAGTGTTTGGGAATACGATTGCCGAGTCTGATGGCATGGCCCATCCCGAGGTCGGATCCCAACCGCCATAACACCCCGCACTCTAGCTCTGCATTTAACCAACACCATGACGCCGATCTCTTCAGCCAAGCTTCGAACTCGAACTGGCTGCTTACAATGTAAGCTTCCAAGAAACGCGATCAGCTTCATC
Source organism: Penicillium frequentans (assembly GCA_028828275.1). NCBI lineage: Eukaryota > Fungi > Ascomycota > Eurotiomycetes > Eurotiales > Aspergillaceae > Penicillium > Penicillium frequentans. The sequence goes on from JAQIZY010000012.1 coordinate 1,130,441, forward strand.
GATGCTAAAAAAGCCTACGCAGGTCGGAAGCGCCGCAAGAAGTGCGACGAAGCTCGGCCCCAATGTGCGGGGTGCAGCCGCAATCGGATCCAATGCGTTTGGCCGTCTGATAAGCAACGGAAAGATGGACGAACACGACGAACATCATTTGCGGAGAAATTGGCCTCAAATGGAAGTGAAGATGGACTATCGCAGATCGACTCGCCGACTCTACGTACTGGACTCCGCCCGCCAGTCCTGATGCCATCCCCGTTCCAACTCGAGGAGCATTTTTATCTGTACCGATATTTTGGATCTGTTATTCTGCCACAGATGGTGCGACGGAATTCACTTGCTCGATACACGGATCAGTCATATATGTTGCGACTTGCTCTTGAATTTCCTCCACTGATGGGCGTGTTGATCTCGATTGCTGGAATGAAGCTGGCTTCCTTCAATGGTGGATCAATATACTGCGCAGTTCAAAGCTATATACAAACATTGAATGGCTTACGAAAAGCCCTGAGTCAAATGAATGATAACGTGTCTAATGATGCCCTCCTTGCGACAGTTATCACTCTATCTGTGTTTGAGGTACGGAGAGAAACAACTATCTGCCCCTGCCCTTCCGACCATTTATCGCAATAGGAGATACATTACTGATCATCAACTAGAGCTCTCGCTTAGATACAACTCTCAAAGTAGCACCTCATGTCATGGCATCAGGGGTTATGCTCAAAAAACGGCGTGCTCGATGGGTGAATTGTCCGCAAGCCAGCGCAGTGTTTGACAGAATTTGCGTTGAGTCCTTTGTTTACCATGCATCATTGATGATGCTTTTCGATCCATCCCTTGACTCGCTTTCACAGCCCGATCTACGCATCGAATTGTCAAACTACTTCTCAGATCCGGTACATGGAGACCAACAAGACCGGGGGTATGCGATTAAAAGTCAGCCAATTCTTCATACCTCATATGAATTCTTCTTATTGATTGCCGATACTACGAAGCTTTCTCGCCTCTCGCGACCGTTAACAGAAGCGGAAATTCATACATGGAAGCACTTGGAACAACAACTTTTGCAATGGACTCAGGTAATGCAGAGGAGTGACGATATTTCAGCTGATTTGTATATTCTTGTCCTTTGGGTTTTGCTCTTCAAGTCACATCCATATTTACCACCAGATGAGATTGATTGGGAAATTGGCGCCTACGTCACCAGAAGTATCGCATTGCTACCTCTGGTCGATCGAAGCCATTACTTTACGAGCTCTCTTGTTTGGCCATTGGCTATATTAGGCTCGGTTGCTATTCTGCCGTGTGAGAGGACAGCTGTACAGAACTTTATGTCGGTTCTAATTGCATCATCATTGGGAGGACAAGCAGCATGGATTCTTAGGAGGTTAGAAGATATTTGGTCTTCTCATCCTGAATCAGGTCTTTTTCCTTCTCTTCAAAGGAGGTCTCTCGGGCTCCAGGCACTTCTTGCCGGTCACAATGAAATCGCCGGATTAGAGTAGAGCGGAAAGAACATAGAAGCCTCATGTTTTTAAATGTACTATAATGAGCCTCGGCAGAGCTGATCTGGACCACTTCCGAGAAATGATAGCAAAATATGAGAACATTCAAACTAACCTAGCAAGTATCCAACATGCTAGCCAGAGCTGATTTCTCATCATCGGTAATGGTCAGCTTGTAGACAGACTTGACCTTAACCCACATCTCCGCGTAAGTGCAATAGTAAGAAGCTACTTAGTATTAGATCACAACCCATCGCAAGAAATTGCAGTAACTTACCAAGAGGGGGCTTCCACTCCTCTGGCCCCTTGTCACCCTTAGCGGAATTGACATTATCTGTAACAGCCACCAGCTGCGGATGAGTAAGGTCATTCGCAAAAGCCTGCCGGTCAGCGGTCGACCACTCAGAAGCACCAGACTACAAGACCGACAGTTAGCGAATGAATTGATACATGAAAGAGGGTACACTCACCTTCCACGCATTGGATAGCGGAACAAGGTGATCGATATCAACATCGCTCGCCTGGGTCCATGTTGCTCCATCATAAGGTGAGATCCAGGTGCCACTAGTGGCAGCACAGCTGGAACTCTGTACTACGTTCGATCCATCTCGCTTTAAGACTACCTCACGGGTATCACAGGTTCTGTAGCATGTTAAATGGAGCCACTAGCTAGGAAACGGAGCAGACCTTACCCGCTTTGAGTTATCCAGTGGGGGAACTTGGCCCTAGAATATCCATCTTCGGAGCCCTGTGCCGCAACTGTCAACGCGGATAGTTCATTCTGAGCTGTGGATGCTGTTGGAATGCCTGGGGGCGTTGGAGCAGGAAGCGCCGCGATAAGTGCAGGGCTTAGGAGTAGAGTCCCCAAGTAGCCAGCAAAAAGCCAATTGCGTGTCATTTTTGCGTCTTTTTGTGATCGAGTCAATCTTGACTGACTACTGGATGTGGGGATGGAGATTCGATAGCCACGAAAAGGAATGCGGGAGGAATGTCCACACAGTTCAGTGGAGGGGATTTGGCTGCCTTATCAAGGGAAATACTACTTGATTGTTTATTCACTGAAGTCCTAGTTTGTACTGGTAGATGATATTTGGGTTTACATGCACTGTAACATTAACTCCGCCCATGTCTTGGCTGTGCCCTTGGCGTTGCACGTTGAGCATATCTCGTCTCACCATTGGGCAAATGATCGGTTTTTGATAAACTGCAATCGAGCCGCTGAAATTGCAAGGGCTACGTGAGCAGAATGAGCATTCCCAGTGGGCCAAGGGGTTGCGCCAAGCGCGCCGAAGAAAGAAAATGCATGAGGGTAGAGCGCAATCAGCCCGTGGGTGCTTTTTCAGGGTCTTACATGTAAGAAAGGGGTTTTTGATCTAAAAAGCCAAGAATTGAAGACATCAACATCTAATGGATTCATATGTATATAGCTCTAAGCATAATGGATGTATTTACAGCAGTCCTCGAGCGAATTGGAGCGGGACCGACACCGGAACACCCAATTTCTTTGCTGCAGTCAACACCCACTCGGGCTCCCGAAGGAACTGGCGAGCCATGAGAACTGCATCAGCCTTAGGCTCTGGGCCAGACAGCATTTCCTCGGTAGCCACTGCTTCGTCAGCGCCTTGCACGATCTGACGAGCTGCCTCGGCCTCCGTGATAAGACCGACTGCCCCGACCAGTGTCTTCTGGCCCGCCTTGTGGATCACTTTGCGCAACTGACCCGCAAGATCAATCTGATAGTTGGTGTGGGGCTGGAGTTTTTGATCCATGTGGTTACCACCCGAACTGACATCCACAAGGTCAACGCCGAGTTCCGGCAACAGGGTCACCAGCTGGCTGGAGGCAGTCATGTCCCAGCTGCCGGTCTCTGCTGCGACCGGTTGCTCTTCCAACCATTCTGTAGCACTGATGCGAAGGAACAGGGGAGTTCCAGCAGGAATGGCAGCACGGACTGCAGTGCAGACCTCCCGCACAATTCGGATGCGGTTCTCAAAGCTTCCGCCGTATTTATCAGTGCGACGGTTCGTGACCGGACTCATGAACTGGTTCAGTAGGTATCCATGAGCACCGTGGATCTCAATCATATCTACACCGGCTTCAATGGCCAATTTGGCACTGCGAACGAAGGCCTGCACAACCTCTTCAACCTCGCTTGTGCTAAGCTCTCGGGGAGCCCAATACTTGACATCTCCTGGGGCCCAAATGTGTTCCTCGCCTCCAGAAGGGCCGACTACATTCGTCGGCCAGCCTCCGACGGATTCATCGGCTTTGATACTGCTTCTCTTGCCCTCGGACGACAACCAGGGTGCAACGGTGCTTGCCTTTCGACCGGCATGAGCCAACTGAATTCCAATCTTGGCTCCTTGGCTATGAGCGAAATTCACAACGCGTTGCAATCCTTTGAATTGCTCGGACTCTGTTCCTTCTTGCCAGAGACCGAGATCATTGGGAGAAATTCTGCCATTCGGCTGAACAGCAGTCGCTTCGATGATCACAAGGCCGGCTCCTTTAGTGGCTAGATGACCGAGATGTGCGATGTGATAATCAGTAGGGGCTCCAACTGCCGGGGAAGAAGGATTTGGGTTGGCCGAGTACATGCACATAGGTGCGACCATCACTCTGTTCTTGAAAGTGACATCCCGAATCCGCAGCGGCCGGAACAAAGTTGGGGTGCTGGGGTCCTCAGGGTTCAAAGCGGCGCCGCCATTGTTGGCTGGAGTGAAATAAGGAAGGCCCGGGGCCTGCAGTACCCGAGGCGATTTGAACGCGATAGATCCCATGGTCGGCGAAAGTCAATTGAAAGCAAGAAAGGCAGTTGAAACTTGAGGGGTATTCTAATATTGACAGGATTCCACGCTAACAACTTATACTCCGGAAACTTTGAAAGAATTGGGGAATTGGGGAATGGAATTGGGGTATTTCCAGGGGGATTCCCATGGGCTGACAAATCCAAATATACACTTCGGTTCGGCACTTCGCAACATCAGATGTGGCAAATGGAGTGTTAGTGGGGCATCGCGCAGAGCAGCGATCGATTAATAATCAATCAAGCGCCGAATTCATACACACGATCACGTCAAACACCATCAACGAGAGGAATCAGTCTCAACATTCCACAGGCCAAGGAGCTTATCAGCAAGTTGCCGCATTGTGCCATTGTTTGTGGCCACCCAGAAAGCATGTACTTGGCTCATAAGCAAGTCTCGGTCGGGTTGGTGTTCTAAATGCATTCCAATTATAAGCAGTGGCCAGCAGTAATATTCTGCAAAGTAATCCTGCTTGGGCTGTAGCTGTTGTACCGCTGCAATTCCCTCTTGCAACAGTCGTTCCAGGTCGGGCTCCGAGCGAGCACACACGGAGGACATGCGACGGAGTAAAATTCGACAACCAAGTATATATAGTGCTGGGCCTAGAGGCGCAGGGTGGAATGGCCTCTTAAACTTTGAGATGGTGAGGTCAATGGAACCGTTTGGGCTCATTGCCTCAGTTTGATGGTCTAGTAGATTGTCAACGGTAGATGTGGTGATGTGATGATCCCACTGAATGAGATCTTGACCAAGATCCTGGCACGTCTGTAAATCCACAGAGCTCCATTGCGACGTTTGGTACAGGCGCCATACCATATAAATACAGCGGAACAGCTTCGGCGGGAACCCGAGCACTGGAGAATCTGAGTGAAAGGAGTCGTCGGACAGGAAGTGTGGATAGATGGCCTCCTCTGCCTGCCTAAAAGCTGCCTCGATTTCCATTTGGTGCATATGATCATCCTGAAAAGGAAGGCTAGTAGCAACATGGAATATGAAGGACTCCCGAACGAGGCGATGCATCGACTGCTGTATGCCAGAGGGTTCTAAGTCCCTGGAATAATTTTGGGAGCAAAGTCGAATCAATCTTGCAGCCCCTGCAAGGTGGACCTCTACACCAGAGGATCTATGCACCTGAGATCGCTAGACTTCACATGTTAGAGAGCTCTCTTCAAAATTGAAACCATAAGAACTCACCTCATATATGCATAGCATCATTACAGTGAGCATCGTAACCACCCACTGCGTTTGAATATTCCCGTCATTGAGGTTTCTTCGGAGTGCGGCAACCGCGTGAGTGTAGTGGAAACGTGCTAATTCCCGAACCGTTGGGTCATGGGTGGGGATCTCAGCTCCACAGCAAGCTAGCAATGCATGCATGCAAAAAGGTTGTTGCAGTGCTAAAGCCAAAGTATGTTTGCTCAATACATCTATCACCCTACTGTCCGCGGCTGGTCGAATCAGTTCAGGGAGAAACTTCCATTTCAAAAAATGAAAGAGATGGCGACTTTCTGGGGTGATAGCGGATGAGTATGTCCATGGAGGGACTGATTTCCAACTCAAATATTCATTGTTTGAAGGTGCACTTAGAGATATCAGGTCTTTTTTGTGGCGAGAATTCTCTGACCAAACCCGGGATGCTCCAGGGGCTTTCGCAGCCTGCTTCGGTGAGCTCGCTGGTGTCGAAGAGAATGGCACTTGGTCCAGCGCTCCCTTGGTAACTTCATTAACAGAAGCAAATTTCTGATTTTTAGGGACTGAGACTTCTAGCTGAGACTCAGATAGTTTCCAGACACAGTTCATATTTTGCTTTTTGCAATTCAAGCACTGCAAGCGGGTTTCGTCGCATTTCTTCTTCCGTCTTCGACCTGTCAACCCGTAAGCATCCATGGATGATTGAAAGTGACCATTTGGTATTTTATTGCTAGACTGGGTCATTCGTTGAAGGCTGACTCACATGTTAAGCATCCTGTCTTGGTGCGCAAGTGAGCCGGTCGACGCCGAGGTCTGCGGTAAGTCTTGGACGGTTTTGGATCCAGCGATAGGGCCTCGGAAGCCCCCATGATAACATAGATCTAAGTGTCTTGAGACTAATATTACGCCCTGCCTGGGTCCATAGTGGGGGTTGCTTGGTGCCCTCAAGTGCCAGATAATGGGGGTGTGAAAGGGGGACAATGGTGGAGCGACGGGATTCCCCGGGATCCACACTACGTATATTGACATGTAGTGAAGTATGGTCTATAGACAAATAGCGAGGGGAATCTTCATATATGGGCATTAAAAAGTCAACTGTCTATTACATACAAAGCTGACACTGAATACAGAGATGTATCACGCAATTCACCAATTGTACGCCAAATTTAATTTTGTTTGTGCACATACGCGACCAGTTGTACCCGCTAGTTGTGTCTGCTCTCGGCTCGAGCCACAGTGTACCGGGCCAAGGACTAGTCTCATTACTTCTGCCACTTAACCAGAGCAGAATACATGATGTGCATTCAGATTCGCTTACTGGCCATGATCAGCACGAGGTACTGTAACTTTTTTCTTCTCAAGCTTGGACTTGGCTTGATGTTGGATTTTGTTATCTTAAGTCCTGGGTCTTCGATTTATGGAAAGTTCTGACGTGGGAACCGAATGCCATGTTTGGGGACATCTAATTCTAGATTCTACGGTTACTGCGTAGAATGGATCATGATAATCGCTCGGTTAGGATGGGATTCAGCTCGGCGGGGTCACTGTTTTAGTGCCCAACTTTTGCAGCAACGTACATAATATTGAAATCATGTAGCTCCCATTCCTCACTTGCATGAAAACTCATTTGTTGAGATTTTGTACTTTTATCGGAAAAGTATCAGCGGGCGGCATTTTTTCTGATTAATGCAGAAAGAGCAAGGCCATGCCGTTCAAGGACCGCGTTTCAAGATGGAAAGGACGTATACGCGGTACGGAGAAGCCTACCGGTCAGCTAGAACGGAACCCCGCAAGCAACAGCGAAATAATCTCATCGCAAACGTCTTCCAATGACCCCCAAACCACCTCAAATGACTCTCTTACCAACTCTCAGTCGCCGATATCAGGAAAAGGCCAGCGCAACCTGTGGCATGAGGCCTTTGATAAATTACCTCAGAACTCCAAACAAGAACTCGAAAGCCGAGGGATGAACCAGAAAACCGCAAATACAATTGAAGAATTCCGAAAGGAAGCAGAAAAGGTGCGAGACAAAAGCCAAGAAAGGGAATGGAAGGTTCAAATAGGGAGCTATGAACTCCCAATTAGACAAACGGCTGTTCAGATCCTGGATTGGGCAAACAAGATCGGAGATATTGCCATCCAGTTTGCGCCGTCGCCTGGTGCCGGTGTGTGGGCTGTCGCAAAGTTTCTCCTCGGCGTTAGTAAGGTCTCATCGGGGCAAAGAATTACGCTAAAATGGTGGAATTATAGGGACTCGATACTTTCGATACCGAAAAGTCTGCTCTCCTTTCTGTTGTTGAAAAGGTGGCGGAGGCCATCTTCTGCGGCGAGCTTTACTACGGAATATACACACTCGAGCGGACTGGAAGAGCGGACATCGTAACCAAGCTTCACGACACGCTGGTGGACCTATACAGCTGCGTATTGGGACTTTTGGTCAAATCATTGGATCTTTCGTCAAACACTGCGGTGCAATTTTGCCGAGCTATTTTCGATCCCAATAAGCCGTCCGAAATGCTGACGAGTTTGGAAGCGAAAGAAAAAGCTCTCCAGGTGGCCGCGGAAAGGTGCGAGATCACAGCACACGCTCTCTTAGATGAGACTTTGAAGGTGTATCTTCAGGCAGCTCAGAGCTCACTGGATCAGGTTATCCAATGGGTCAATGAGGAGGAACGACGAGAGCTTCTCGAATGGGTCTCTAAAGTCCCGTACGGTCTACATCATGAGGAGATCGAAGACCGCCGAAGCCTCGAGACAGGTGACTGGCTTTTTCAGCACGAAAAGTTTCGGACATGGATGGATTCATCTTCAGCTAGTATCTTATGGCTTCAAGGATTCCGTGTGTTACCCCCACTTCAATACATCATGATAAGGTCCAACAATCGCTGATCAATTTATAGCCGGCACAGGAAAGATTTTTTTGACGTCAGGCGTGGTTAGAAATGCTATACACAAGATAGGGTCCCAGATGCACGGGCTGGCCTTTTTTTTCTGCAATCATGCCGAGAAGAATCGGCGTGAAGCCCTCCCGGTGCTTCGAAGCTTGGTTCGTCAGCTTGCTGCACCGAAGAGCAATACCCATACCGCCAGAAGAGGCCTTCGAGAAGCACGAAAACGAGCTACCGACAAAGGATCAGGTCTCGGTCTCTCAGAGTGCCGTCATCAGCTCTTGGACTCATTCAACTCGTATTCAGAAACTACCGTTATTCTTGATGCTCTGGATGAAATGGTGAACGAAGAACTTGTTTTATTGATCAAGGAGATCAATAATATTATATCAAACACTCGATATAGAACCAAAGTTAAGATATTTGTCTCCAGTAGGCCTGATGAAGAGATTGAAGTGGCCTTTAATTCGAGGCCAACTGTCACCATCCAAGCCACCGATAACAGAAACGACATAGAGAAGTTTGTGACCAATGAGTTGGACGAATTTGGAAGAACACATCCAAAATCTGTCGTCAATTTGAGGAAGGAGAAGATCACCGAGGACATCCTTGATAAATGTGACAATATGTGAGCGAATACAAGCCCAGCAAAAAGAGTCGAATACTAATGTGTAATTAGGTTCTTGTGGGCTGCTCTTCAAGTCAAGGAAATATTGAAATGTAAAATGCTTGAATCGCTTGATCGTGCACTGGAACAGCTTCCTAAAGATTTGAGCGAATCGTACGATCGCATCAACCAAAAGATTCACAGTCGTCCTGCCCCCGAGATGGAGATGGCTCACCGCACGATTCAGTGGGTCATGGCTGCACCCGATCCGCTCACCAGCGAAGAGCTCCTATCTGCCGTTCGCATAAAGATTGAAAATGATGCCATCAAGCTCAAAGATCCTGTTGAGCAAGAAGTCTTGTTATTCATCTGTGAGAACCTTCTAATCGTTGATGCCAATGGTCAATGGAGATTTTTCCACCTTTCTGTCCGCGAGTATCTCCAAAAGATCCCCGAGTTCAACCAACAAGAACTTCACAGTTGTGCCCATGTCTGTTTCCTTTCTCTCATAAGGACCTTCGGAAATACGGAACCCGAATCTTTTCCAGACAAAATCGATTCAAACCCGTCTTGCGAGCACTTGAAGGATCCATTCAATGTCACCAATGCGTTTTCTCGGCATATACAGAAAAGCTGGCCATTCTACGCTTCTGAGTTGACTGAGAATGATGTGCCATTTGTATCTCTGGAAAGTTTTCTTGGATCAGCCAACAAGAGCAGCCCCTTCTTTCTTCGATGGTATGATTACGTCTTTGGGGATCAAGACTTAGTTTGCTTCCGATCCTTGAAAGCTTTATATATGAGAAGATCTAAGATTGCACCCTGTGGGACACCGACTTTTGCTATAACATGCTTCTCTTTGTTTGAGATCTTCTCTAAATTTTACAAAAACAGTGTTCTCGACCCTCTCCAACTTAACGACAAAGGAGAAAGTCTGCTTTACATAGCTGCCGTTAGTAACTGCATGCCAATTTTGAGCGTTCTCGTTTCCAATAATGTTGGCATTAACAAGACTTCACTCGGCGAAGCTTATGCTTTGGCAGCTAGCGCTGCTTCCAGGTCTGGAAGCTTAATTGCACTCGAATATCTCGTCGAGCAAGGAGCAGATGTGAACCTTCCGCTTCATGTTGGAAATTATGGCAGTGCGCTTGCTGCAGCTTCCTGGGCATCGGAAAACCTGGAAATAGTGAGATATCTTGTACAACAGGGAGCATATGTCAATCTTCCGCTTCAAGCTGGAGAGTATGGCAGTGCGCTTGCTGCGGCTTCTTGCATGACTGGAAACCTGGATACGGTGAAATATCTCGTGGAGCAAGGAGCAGATGTCAATCTCCCGCTTCAAGCTGGAGATTATGGCAGTGCACTTGCTGCTGCTTCATGGGCATTCAACAACCTGGATACAGTGAGATATCTTGTGGAGCAAGGCGCTGATGTGAACCTTCCGCTTCAAAATGGAGTCTATGGTAGTGCACTTGCTGCTGCTTCACGGGCATCCAACAACCTGGATACAGTGAGATATCTTGTGGAGCAAGGCGCTGATGTGAATCTTCCGCTTCAAAATGGAGCCTATGGTAGTGCACTTGCTGCTGCTTCATGGGCATCGGACAACCTGGATACGGTGAGATATTTTGTGGAGCAAGGCGCTGATGTGAATCTTCCGCTTCAAATTGGAGCCTATGGTAGTGCGCTTGCTGCTGCTTCATGGGCATCCAACAACCTGGATACAGTGAGATATCTTGTGGAGCAAGGCGCTGATGTGAATCTTCCGCTTCAAAATGGAGCCTATGGTAGTGCACTTGCTGCTGCTTCATGGGCATTCAACAACCTGGATACAGTGAGATATCTTGTGGAGCAAGGCGCTGATGTGAATCTTCCGCTTCAAATTGGATCCTATGGTAGTGCACTTGCTGCTGCTTCATGGGCATCCAACAACCTGGATACGGTGAGATATCTTATGGAGCAAGGCGCTGATGTGAATCTTCCGCTTCAAAATGGAGTCTATGGTAGTGCACTTGCTGCTGCTTCATGGGCATCCAACAACCTGGACGTAGTAAGATATCTTGTGGAGCAAGGCGCTGATGTGAATCTTCCACTTCAAGTTGGTCGGTTTGGTAGCGCAATTGATGCTGCTATTACCACGGGCAACAGCTAGGTGGCAGAATACCTGCACAGGAAACGAACAACAAACCTGGCAAAGGATTGAGATTGCAGAGGAAATTAAAATGAAGCTTATTCTAAATCAGGGGCATCACAGAGGCTCAGTGGCTTGGAAACAATTGGTGTCTATATGCGAGAAAATGGAAGCAATACAATATGCTACGTAGTGTAATATTGGGTAGCGACAAGGGGAAGAAGAGGATCTACGAACATGAAGCCTAAATAATGGGCACTAGTCCCAATCAGGACATTAACAGTCTATGTCCAAGGTTATAGTTCTTATTTCAGGTCATGGCAGTCCACAGTGAATACCTAATGCCCAGATGGGCAACATCTATAAGGGCATCTAGATCAAAACAGTTAACTCAGCCTTGCGATGATATTCACAAGTAGGTGCGGTGCCATGCTCTGCGTGCCTATGATGTTAAAGAGAAATACGCAAATTTGGAGCAAGCAGACTGGTCGACCAATCAGGAGACCAAATCCCGTTCAGCAGCCTCGGCACAGCCAGCTCACCTCAACCCGCAACTTTCGATCCATGATCTCAGCCTTCTGGAAAATATCACTACCAATGAGCCTATACCAATTCTTTGATGGTGGTGCCATGCTATCCTTTGGAACAGATGCGCCGGCTACAAAGCACTTGCCAAACTCAAACATTTTCATCGCCACTCCGCGGCACTCTAACACCACCCTTGACCCTACTTTGAAAACATTCTAACCGTTGCATTGCTCTCCCGCTGGCTGCCATTTTTGCGGTACATCCGGGGCCACCTCTGCATGTTTTGCGCATTGCCTACCCTGTAAGCTGGAATTCAGGCGGATTTTGCTCTACTGTATATGATATGAAGTCTGCAGAGGCTACTGGAAGATAGAGTAAGGCAAACGTAGTATAGTGATATAATGCCCTTTTTAGTAACAAGGTAAAGACATATACCGCGCGGCTTCAGTCTGTGAGTTATCTATTAAATTTTCATGACTTGACATGCAGCCCGTAAGATTCAAATCCTATCCATGCCTTCTCGATGCATACTCAGTGCATAGTTCCACCATTACCTGTTGCTGTCACAGCATGTGCTTGGGCAAACAAGTTTCATAATCTTCCATTTTTGTCCAATCCCAGCATTCTGACCACAGCGCCTCCGATATTTCCGTCTCCGTTACAACCGCCGCGGGCGCTACCGCTCTTTGTCCATCAAAGTACCCTCGAGCGGATTGATACTTTAGATCCGTACCCAGAGCCGTAAGATCTCTTGCCGAATCTGTAGTTGTTCGGAATCGATGAGTAAACAGCGCTAGCACAGGATGTAAGAGTTTCATTATGGCAAACACCAGTCTGTTGATGAAGCGGCGGTGAATTTGATGTGCTCGGGAATCGACAATTGCACCTGGATCCATTGCGACGGCAGTTATTGCACTGAGAATTTTGTCCTGGTTCTCGTAAGCAAGACCGCTTTGATAATCGCAAACGACAATCTCTTCATACATTTTGCAATCGCTGGTTTAGACTATGCATGAACATGACATTGGCCAACTTGCTGTTCGCGTATCGCCGCCAGCCCATATCATGCTCTGTCCCCGGTAAGTCCGGGTTAGGTTTGATCAACTCTTCAAGGTTTCCGTCGGTGGGGAGATTTGCCCCCATCCCCGATAAAGGATTGTGATGTTGTGGATCATGAATCTCCGAGCTGAGCATGATGATCCGACCAGATTTCCGGTTCATGCTGGGCAGCAGCTTCAGCACCAGTAGGTAATGCGCAAGGTGATTGACTTGGAATGTGGATTCATAGTGATCTGAAGAGAACTGTTGACCACGTTCCAATGACCATGTGAATGCGTTGCAAATGATGGCGGAGATTGCAGGGAGCCCTCCCGCTGTCACTTTACCGGAAATCCTATCCGCAAAGGATCGTACGTCTTTGAGCGAGTTGAGGTCGACGTTTTCGAGGATGAGCCTGCTCTCCGGGTATTGCTGCCGGATTGATTCCAAGCGGAGTAAATGGGGACTTTTCGGGCACTTGTATGCATTTCGAACGGTGCCGACGACGGTCAAGTGCGGATGAGAGGAGAGAAGCTGCTGCACTGCTTCAATAGCCATGGAACCAGATGCACCGGTGATAATGACGGTGCCCTCCATTTTACTTCTTAGGCGTAAGCGAGAAGAAAAATGAATAGTTTCAAAGGGGTTTAAATGGAAAAAGGGGTCTATCGGTTTGCCGAAAGAGTGTTGTAGAGGAACAAGCCGAGATACAAGGTCATTTGCCGAGATTGCCTTCAGCGCGAGAATACCATTGACACGCTGGGAAATTTTCCGGAAAGCCTTCTGCATTGAAACAATCCTTTATGTCAGTCCAGATACAGTTACTGGCTACTTGTATACATGACACCCGCAGAGAATGCAAGAATTGGCTTCGTGGAGAGGTTCGAGACGAGCTATCATTACGGTTTAGAACTTGATGGTTTAGCCGAGCCTTATGGTCGACTGCCGAAACGCAGTCTCGGCAGTCGGGAGTGATGAATTGCGAATATCGATTCCCATCCTTCGGCGTAAGCAAAGGTACGTGTGTTCTGTTTTTAAATAGATGGCTAGGAATACTGATATCTGTATTCAAGTAATTGCGGATGACAGAAAATAGAGTCTCCAACAACCATACACACCCCTGCATTATACTGCAACCGACTCTCAACCAATTGTTCAATGAATATTTTTTTAATGCGGACAAACTGTCCAATTGAATCTTCAACCGAAAGCGTGAGCCGTGAGGAGCTGGATTGAGGAGATGCCAATGACCGTCACTTTCACCCTCTAGAGCAGCTGGATTCTTCAGTTCGGTCCGGATATTCTGGTCATTAAAGATCTCCTCAATCCGTAGATCTGGTGGCAATGAAAGATTGATCATTGATGGCCATAATCCCATCAAGGCTTGATAATATTTATTATAAACAATTGAATTCGAAAACTACCCACCATATCCCGTCTTCCCCCAATCGACTTATATATCCCGTCACCTATCATGCAAGCAGTCGCACACTACTCAAGGTAATTCCTTCAACAACGTCGACCTCTTCCTCCACCTCGAGGGCCCCCAAATCCACCTCCGGGCCCAAAGCCAGATCGGCGACCCCCAAATCCTGGACCAGGGCCCCAACCACCACGGGGAGGTCCGCCCCATCCACCACCGTATCCGTATCCGCCTCCCATTCCTCCCATTCCCATTCCCATTCCTCCATTGTGATAATGCCGTCGGGGTGGTGGACCGAATCCTCCCCCATTCCCATTCCCATAGGCATAGGTGCGAAGCGACGATGACGTGGGAAAGACATGCAAAGGCCCATGATGTAGGCTTCAGGTAGTATGGGTGGGTCTTAAAACGGGCGATGACTTGCAGTCGCAGAATATGTGATTTTGGAAAATGCTCTGAAGTTGTAGCAAAGCAGTGGTAATTTCTTTTCTATCGAGGTAGACTTGTGAGACTGTTTAAATAAAACTAGGTCTTGAACAGGAACATATATACTTGATCGGGTCGTCTGCGTCATTGATCGGGCTGGTCCCGCCGGATCCAGAGATGTGGAAGGAGAGGCATGGGTTCTCCTATTCCCTCGCCACATTCATTATTCAGGTTCAGGCAACCGATAACCTTGGAAGTTAAGGAACCTGGAAATCTTAATTTTGTTATTTCAAAGATCTGGATATTGGATTTTTTTGGCGGTCATTGTGCGGGTTTCGTGGTCAGGTTGATCCTGCTTCTCCCTCGCAACATCCCAACCAGGCAATTTAACTTTAAGATACGTCCAAAAACAAAAAAAGAGGAAAGACCAGAAGGATGACTAACCAGATAATGGTTTCCTTGCTGCTTTTGACCTCTGGCTTCCCTCATACCGCAAACTTAATGTGTCTTCTGATGGGACGAATACCAATTGCCTGGATTTGGCACTTGTGCTAGCCACCGCGAGAAAGCTGACAATAATGAATACGAACCCGACGAAAGTTTCCGAATATCTTGTGCTAGGCGAGTGCTAATAGCCATGGAACAACTCTTGGTCTTTGAGATGTGTCCTGGAAGACCTCTGAAACTTGTCGCATTCATAGGGGATGTCAAAGCTCACTTTGGCAAACATGTCGAACAATGAAAAATAGAGAGGAATCCAGTAATATTGGCATACAGTCCTAAAAACTCAATAATGGTACTTAAAGTCCACGGCACCATCACCCGTATGAATACGTCGATTATCTTCCTTCTCCCCACTCTCGATCTGCGCCTTCAATTTGTTCTGGCGTCGAAGATATAGTCCATGACAAACGACAACAATCTGTGAAACGACTATCGACCCCAAGGAGAATGAATTTCCGAGAACGTATGGAGAAGTCCGATAGACCTGACCAGCAACAATACCGGCACAGTTACCTATAGTCTGTTGTAATCCAATTGCCAGAGCACGTCTGTACTGAGGAGCGACGTTCACATTGAGCCACGCAAGGTTGAGGCCGACAGCAGTATACGTCGGGATTCCGATCAGGAAACATGCGAAATATTTGACAGCGGTGTTACTGACTGTCAGGAGTAAGATATACCCGACTATCCCGAAAATGTTCACGGTAAATATAAACTATATTCAAGTCAGTATGAGCGATCTGCAGATATGACACGGTAGAAGATAAACTTACAGATGCAAACTTGGAGTAACGATCGGCACACACAGCTATCGCAATGAAGATAGCGGCGGCCCAGATATAGACTGGTACAGTCAAGATATTGCTCATGAGGGAATCATAGCCCATGCTCTTCAAAATGGTTGGCAGGAAAGTACTGAATCCGTAGAGAAGAATATCCTGGCAGAACTGGACGATCGCAGAGAAGAGTAGCTTTGGATCGGTCACGGCAATGCGCATCTCCTCCCAGCTGAACTCTTCACTTCCCATATACTTTCTGCGTTGCTCATTGCGCACGCGCATCATCCAACGCTCTTCTTCGGTGAGGAAATATGCCTCTTCGGGGTTGTTTGGTAGCCCAAACCAAATGAGAATGGCGATGATGAAACTGAAGAGACCTTCAATGATGTATACCCATCTGAAAATAAACAGACATGTTAGTGAACTTATCTTCGTCAGTGAGGCAGCCCAAAAACTCATACCTCCATCCAGCCTTCCCACCGATCCCATCCATCTGGAGCAGCCCATATGCCAAAAGACCACCCACAGCACCAGAAATGGCGGCGCAGCTCATCAGATAAGAGACTCGCTTGGCCTGCTCCTCGCGTCGATACACCATCGTCAAGTAAAGGTTCAAACAAGGGAACAATCCAGCCTCACAGGCACCCAAAATGAGTCTGGTAGCATATAAGGAGCCGACACTCTCAATGAAGCCGGTGAAAGTTGTGGTAAGGGACCACACAATACACAAGCCAGTCAAAATATTTCGCGGTGTAAGTTTCTTCATGAGTACGGCCCATGGCGACTCGAATACTACATAAGTCGCATAGAAGATTGACACGGCTATTGAGAACTCGCTATCAGACGCGTGAATGTCTGCAGGCATACCAGCAACCTTGACATTTCCTAATTGATAGTCAGTATCAAACCAAATACAAAGTCCGAGTTCTCAATTTACCAATATTGGATCGATCCAGAAAACAGGATAGATACGTGAGCATGATAATTGGCACAAAGAAAAGATCCAATTTGAAAAGTAACTTCTTTTCCATTTTTGGATCCAGCTCCACGTCCAGTGACTCTCCATTCGAAGCTTCATCAGCCACCATCATCTTCTCGTCGGCCTTCTTCACCACAGACTGGCTCTGTTCCAAGGCAGGGCCCCGGTCATCATGGTCTTGGACGGACATGAGAGCTCAATGCGCGGAGTCAAGCTCGAGGTACGAAACGACAAAATGATAGAAGGTAATAAAAGTAGATGGAATCGGAGATAATTGAAGAGATCAAGTCGGAGATATATCCTACAGATCCATAAGACCGAGTGTGAAAGGAAGTTATGCGGAGTCAAGGCCATGCGAGATAGCAGTGGATATGAAGGCTTATCTTCCCTCTCTCCATTCGTTACATCGGTCTGCTCCACCGAGGAGGTACATCTCGGGCCGGCGAAAGCCAGATAAGAGGGGCAGGGGGAAACCCGAGCGCGAGCTTCGCCACTTACCCTGTGTGCTTTTCACCCTGCACATCCCTGCCTAAAAAGGCAGGCAACAGCCTCTGGGTTGTTGATTGGTGCCTCTGAACCTTGCTGGTGCGGAGCAAGGCCGAGCTTTCCCCAGATCGGGTTGTGGATCCCGATGATAAGGAAACCCACCTGCGGCCATTGACCGAAGGAAATAGATAAAGTATATTGCAACACTCACGTCGTTGTTTTTGTTTGTGCTTAAGCTTCTATCGGTTCGAGTTCCCGTTATCAATATGGGCAGCATTGCGACAACATCTCTGGAGGCACGGTTACTATGTCGACAGAATCGTCTGACAAACACCTCTGGCGTAGCCCCAGGCTATCTGCAAGCAAATTTACTAGTCTTACCCGCGAAGCATGCATCTGACTTCCACAATCTATGTTTACGCAATCCAGTCGCATGTCCACTTCTAGGGATGAGCTCCAAGCCAGGCGATCCACATACAATCAAACCATCAGCCTGCATCCAGTCCACCGATTTTGACGTTCGAACGGATTTCCCAAAATACAGGGTTTACAAGGATGGGAGGTACCTAAGCGGTCACTGCGATATTCTCGATCTATGGAAAGAGGACCATGTTGCCTTTCTAATCGGGTGTTCATTCTCATTTGAAGATGCTTTGACCGCTGCTGGCCTTCAGCCTCGCCATCAACAAACAGGTTCCATTGTGGCTATGTATAGGTCTAACATCCCGTTGCTACCAGCGGGCATCTTCACTGGTGGCCGCTGTATTGTTTCTATGCGTCCATATCGGCCCGAGCAGATTGACCGCGTTCGAGAAGTCACGCGTCCGTATCTTTCGACTCATGGCGAGCCTGTTGCTTGGGGTTGGGATGGTGCTAAAGAACTTGGTATTCTTGATGTTGACAGTCCGGACTTTGGTGATGCGCAGGTATTTGAGGATGGTGATGTGCCTGTCTTTTGGGTAAGTATAATTTTAAATCTCCACGTGTTCCCAATGTGCCTGGCTCATTTATCTTAGGCCTGCGGTGTGACTCCTCAGATGGCAGTGGAAGCTGCTGGATGTCGTATTGATGGGCTTGTCTTTGCCCATGAACCCGGTCACATGCTAGTGACTGATTGGACGGCTGCTGATTTGCAAAAGCTTCAGTCAAACAATCTCTAGCATGATTTAGTGTCCACAGATGATACAGAGTGGCGAATAATTTAGGTCCAAGGTGATAATTCTCGCGCAGTATTCGCGTCTAGCACAGGGGGTATGGATATAATATACAAGCTCTAGAAACAGTCTTTCATCACACTAGACAGCTCTCCCCCATAGTCAAACATGAAAGCCCCATTCGGCATTTGCTGCCAAGGTCCTTCCTCTGGTATCGGCCCAGTTCCTACTCCCATGATTTGATCCTCGAGGTTGCCGACCGCTTCAAACCACTCCATAAGTTCTTGCGTCATCTGTGCTCCATCTAAGGGTGTCTGGCTGTTAATGCTTGAGCCTGGTGGTGGAACTGGCGATTTGTCGGCATCCAGCATCCCAGGGACATATTCTTTGTCATCGGTTGTATGATCTGGGCGAGATTTATGGCCTCCCAATCCTAATTGAGGGCCGAGCTTGCGCAGACTGCGGATGGACTTCCACAATCTTCGTGAGATGTAGGATTGAGTAGAAAACCCTTTGACCAGCTCCAATGCAAAATAGAACTCCTCCTTGCACGATCCGCTAAATTGTGTTGGTGCTTGGGAAACGGCAAGGAATAAGACAGCCAGGGCAGAGACCAAAAACCAGTTAAATGTCACCTGCTGTAGCTGATAGATATCCGACGTTTCATTGAGACGGGTGATGAAGCGGATGGTGTCCTTGGCGATTTTGACGACTGTCTCCGACTCGCTGGGGTATCGTACAATGTGGCCCGCCGTATGTAGTACAGGGCGATAAATGAGCATTCGGAGTTGGTTGGCGCGGAGGTATAACAATGCACGGAGTCGTCGCAGACTCCGTGGGCCTTCCAAAGCGGGTCCTGACTCTGGAGTGCTGGGATGATCCAGCCGTAACGCATCCGGAATATTCTGAGCCCAACTTAGGACTTGCCAATCTAGATAGTTCATTTCCTCCTTCTTGATCTCATTTGTATTATTGAAAGCAGATATGAATTTCCACACCTTCGCGGCGATGCGGCTGTAGCGAATCATGACGCGCAAGTATGGCGTTTTCTCTTCAGGCTCTGGAAGCCAGGGGTCAATATCGCTATCTTCAAGGGCGAAGGGCATGCCTGTTCCAAAGCTCCATCGCATATCGAGAATATAGATAGACCAAAACAGCCGAAGCACCCGCTCCCTCCCCTCCGCCTCAATAGCTGGTTGATTCAATGTCTCGCGGCGATGAAGTCCTTTCTCTAGACACATGCGCTCGACGATTCCAATGGTACGCCAAGCAAGAGTCTCTTCGTCTCCTTGAAAGTAAAAGATGGACTATGAACAAGTTAGTCAGAAGAAAGTTTTTCTGGGGGGTTTGAATGTACGTACCACCAGTGTCAAAAATATGATGCTCCTAATTTCGGGAGGACCCCAGACACAGTTGTCCTGCACCTCGCGCACACTATCGAAAAGCGCAGTAGCCTGCCCACTACGACCACTAGCTTCAGCAGTTAAAGCACACGCAAATACCAGTCGAAGAATGGAGACATCTTCCCGGTCCAGCGTGCCAGTAAAGTTTGTCGGGCTCGTGGAACGACTCATCAAACCATACAGTCGATGCACTTGATCCAGCAGCTCCGATAGTTCTAAGACTGGGTACATCATGCCCATTTCCTCTTCATAAACCCGACAAAGTCGCAATGCTTCATCCTTGGAAATACTCCAGAGGGGGTCCACCGCTTGTCGGACCTCTAATTCACGATTTGGGGCAGACGGTGACGCCAAAGGTGATGGTTCCTGGGTAACATCGCCCTCGTCGCCCGCCTCATTGCGCTCGACAATTCCACGCTGCTGCAGACTGGACTTGGCAAGGTCGAAACTAAATGCTGAGGTAGTCGGGCCCTGGAATGGCGTCTCGCGAGCAGTCGATACACGTCGTATGGATCTTTGAGTTGGCATGGGCCCGTACGACCCGGATGAGTGTCCAACCACGCTGGGTCGAACCCCAGTAAGAGGGGACGCCTCGCTATGCGTCACTGAGCGAACGGCTGCAGATAGCGAGATAATCTGGTCCTGCATGGATCGCATTTGTTCAAACAGTCGGTCAAAGTTTCTATATTTCAAACATCAGCTCTGAGTCGAATTTTATGCAATTGAGAGGTTTCGCAATTTGATTTGGGCAATTTGCGTACTCTTGGTCGCCAACACTTTCTTGGGGTGCATTCTCCACGTAAACACATTCAATGCGCTGTCGCCCACAGCGATGACATGGCGTCTCACCATTGCATTTGATCTTGCGGCGCTTGCATTCATTGCTTTTAGGCGGATATTAGAGATTATTTCACTAGCCAGGTAACAAAAGGAAGACATACCAAGCACGTGCAATGTACTTGCGGCGTTTCTTCCGCGGTCGGTCATCTTGTCCCTCGTCTATTGACGCAGGTTTCTCCCAGTCATGCATAGAGTCCTGCAAGTGGTCCATCTCGGCAATTTCAGTAGACTGAAGTACTTTTAACTATGGGGTCCGGGGTCGGGGGAGTAGAAAGAGAAAGAGAAAGTGCGGGGGTTGGTTCCGCGACGAAAGGAGGCGCCCCCAGATTGGTGGGGAAGGATCCACACATCCGCCGAATGGCAGCCACGAGTTTGGTCATAGGATCGACTTATGTAACTGGGCATTCCAAATCCCGTTAATTGATCTACTGGTCCATGAAGACAACACCATCAACAGTGGACTTTGAAGGCTTATTACATCCCACAGTGGATCACAAGTACTGGGTTGTTTTACATCACGTGATGACTAACGCGTCCTTTGTCAAATTACGCATCCCACACATTCCCATCTCCGTTATCACACTCCCACTACGAATAACATTGCCGACTAGCTATGGATGACCACGAGATAGCTTTGGCTAAGTATGAGGCAGGCTTGGCTAAGTATGAGGCAGGCTTGGCTAAGTATGAGGCAGGCTTGGCTAAGTATGAGATAATCATGCGAGATTTGAAACGTGGCGTCCGTCAAATCGTACAAGAAACACGGCGTGAAACGCAGGACGCGTTCTATGATTATGAGGACGCCCGGATAAAGGCAATAGAAGCGTCTACGGATGACGATGAGGTTCGGCGAGATCGGTTACTTCGCTTGAGGAAAGCGGCACGACAAGTACAGCGTGACATAGAGGACACATCGTATGAGGTGGAGGAAAAGATGCTAGAGCACATAGAAAAGCTTTCGGATGACTATGAGACTTAAAAAGATCGCTGCTGTCGTCTCCGAAAAGTGTCGCGAGAATACTGGCGTGCCACGAAGAAATCAATGGATGATTTTGAGGAGAAATTTCGTGAGATCATGCGAGAAAGGCCTAACTCTAGGCTACGTGGGAACCACACGAAAAGCCCTACTTTAGAGCCAGCTATTGCTACTGGATCAAGCAATCGGGTCGCTACATCGCCACAGTCAACATCCCCGTCAGCACACGCAAGGGTCACAGATGGCGGTATAGATTCGGCAGTCAATTCCGAGCCGCCGATCACCCAACAGGGCAACGAGTCTCCAGCCGCCCGTAAGGCCGGCCTGTGTATGCCGTGCTTCAACCTATGGAGGACTCCCATTGAGGCGCGGGTGGGAAAAATCCCTGAATGTGTCTTGCCCGAGATTGGCTCGAGACGGAAAAAGTGTGAAGGCTGCGTGGAGCGGCGGACAGCATGCACGATGGTAAGAGGCGATTTATGTCCGTAATCAATCCTGATACTTGACTTAAAATCATTAGATCCCACCAGAACTTACTGAAATATTGTTCAAACGCAAGGAGTCTCTAGAAAGCTCTAAGGCCAAGGGTCTAGACGCAGCATATGATGCGATGTCCCTTGAGCAACAGTATTTCATTGTTATGGAGAAGTTGGAAAAGGAACCTACGGGGTTTGTAAAGCGGAAAAGGCAGAGGCCAGCATCCATGGACATGGATGGATAGAGAGTTGTCTTCCAAGCACAGGGATAGGGGGAGCCGCGAGGGAGGTGGGTAGAGTGATAATAGAACAAGGGAGGATACATATCCAGCAGCCCAGAATATGGAATGAGATTACATGTGGCAGAAGCAGGCAAATGCGAGGTCCTTGGCTATTCCCAGATTACTTCTGCCCATGTGACCATGGTAACACTGGGACCATTCATATGCTGAGCCATCATGCCCAGGTGAACATCAGCCTAGAAATTTAAATATTCTGCAAATGACTAATATGTGGATGTACAGGTATGTATATGTTTTTAACACTTGAATACGTATACGATTGTACGGGTATTTGAGACCTCAGAATTTTACAGCGCCGAAAACAGTCATAAAAACCAACACTCCAATTTTCAAAGTGCCTCTACAAGCCAACTTCTGTGCAAAGCTATATACATAGAATCATATCCAATCACACATCTAAAATGCAACCTGGAATGCTCGTGCAACCATCATAAGAAAAGATACAAGTAACCAATCACAGGTCCTTAGTTCGCTCGTCACTCTCCGCAATCCACTTCTCCAATAGCTTGGGGTCCCGAGCAACGAATCCGACCTTGAACGGCTTAGGCTCTGTGGTCAAAGCAGTAGGAATAGAGTTGCAATCAATGCAATCCAGAACAGGTCGGTCACTGATCTCCTTCGAAGGCTTCATCTCAAAGGCAGTGATGAGGCGGATAAAAGCAGTGAAGAGTTCGCGGTTTGCCAGGTGCGAACCAGCACACATCCGGGAACCGGCTCCGTAGCCATAGTGGGGTGTACCAGATCCCTCGCCCACCTCGAGGTAGCGCTCGGGAATAAATTTGGAGGCATCCTTGAAGTGGTCTTCGTCGTAATCGGCGGCATAAGCGTTCTAGATTGCAGTCAGTAAAGAGCGAAAGACTAGGATTTGCAAGAAGTAATCACCATGAAGAATGTTGTGCCGGCGGGGATTGTGGCGCCTTGCCAAACGATATCCTTGGTTGATTCACGGGGCAGGCAGATAGGAATGACGGTCCAGAATCGCAAGATCTCCTTGACTAGGGCTGTGACGTAAGGAACCTTCTCTTCGATAAGGCACTTCTCCCACGCATCGCCATCGGGATACACGGCCATAATTTCATCGTATGCCTTTTTCTGGATCCGCTGTCCGTCGTCCGATGCCAAGTAGGCGATGCCCATGATCAGATTGCCAGGAACGGTGTCAAGTCCCGCGGAAACCATAGTCAGACAGATCGATTTCACCTCAGCTGCAATACATGTCAGTACACAATTCAGGCTCGGGGTAATCTTCTCTGGGAAATCTTACCCTCGTTAAGCTTGGCCTCGGGGTCCTTGAGGATATTTCCAGTAATGCAAGGCTTATCAGTGCCCTTGGCAATGCGGTCCTTCAGCATGTTCAAAAGGTGGGTCAGGTACTTGTCGCGGCGAGCACGGAATTCTACAGCCTCGTGGTTCATCTTAGGGAAGATGCGCAGCAAAGGAATGTAGTCTTGCCAGTTGTTTGATGTACTGCGGAAATTGGAAACACCACGCTCGACATCCACGATCTCGTGAAGAAGTTCATCGTCGACATTGCCCTCGATGCGGAGTCCGTAGTTGAGTGTCAAACTAGTGTTGAGCGCAAATCGCTGGAAGTATGCCGTAGGGTTGATGTCGCAAGTACCATTCTTGCTATCCCGGTAGAGCTCCTTGATACTGGTGTTGGACTCGAGATCGATGATAGGCATATAGGACTGTGTGGCGGGTCGGTTCAGGGCAGTGGCTGCGGCCTTGCGACGGCGCTTGCAGGACTCATCCCAGGGCGAAGTACCGATTGTGAATCCTTGCGAACTTGAGACGACGCTGTGGAAAGTGTGGAAGGTGGGCCGGGAGATGAGAGCGGACTGGTCCTTGATCCAGAGCTGGCGCACAGAGTCGAAGCTATTCGCGAAAACAATGCGCTGGAACAAATATTAATATTAGCTGAGGGGTCTCCTGGGTAGGAAAAGAACCCAAATCGCACCTTGTTTCCCATGCGAACCTGGAAGACGGGGCCAAACTTCTTTGCCCACTTGGCTGCTACTGTTGCATGCTGGTCGCCTAACTGTAGTAGGTTACCGAAGAGGGGTACACCTGGAATTTCGGGGAGACCCTTGATCTTGGGAGTATCGGTGCGGTTCAAATAGCGGATGATAAAGTATACGACCGCTACAACGGCGAGAGCGACTGTTTGAAGCGTCATGGTGACTTATGATCCTCACAAACCTGTTAATTTGAGGGAGAGTCAGACGGGTTGTGCATCTCTTATAGCACCCTGTGCTCTTGGGCGCGGTACATTTCCGACTACTGACGCACGAATGGCTATCATCGGTGAACATTGACGTTCGGTTGTACGGTAGCAGAGCCAGTTAGAGCGACTGGAATTCTCATTAGTACCCACCAGAGGGGTTGGAACCGACTCGGGATTGGGGAATGTTCATTCCGCGATGCCTGACTACCTATCAGAATGCTAGAGTGGTAGCTCTTCCCCGCAATCCCGCATTTCGGCATAGAATTACATCAACGCCACACGCGTTATATAGACAAACATATGGCTTGAAGCCATCCTGATAATATACCACGATACATACTACATCGGGTTTGATTCAATTAAGCCCACGTCACGGACGAGCTATTGCGCCGTAGCAACTAAGGATGAAAAGTGATGACGCGCTTTCCATACTCCGCGGATTCCCTCGGTCTTGAGTAAAATGTCCCCACTTTAGTGCGGGATCGACTCTGTGAGTGGCCGACGCGCTGATCATTCCGCAACTCCCGCGGTGGAGACACGTTAAACTGCACAATATCTGCCATTCCGGTTCCGAGTTGCAAACAAATATGTTAATTCACTATCTTCCGAAATATGCTCAGAATATGTCTAAACAATCGAATCGAAATTGCGGTATATACAGTGTGACCTCGGCCCATAAATGCCGACCATATATGGATCACACCGGAGAGGGCGGAGCGTAAAATATGCCCAAATATACGATCCCACGGTTGTATATACACCGAAACGAACTCCTATCACCCCTGGTTAACGCCAAAACCTTGACAACAAACTTAAGCATCCCGCGCTA
This sequence comes from Penicillium frequentans, assembly GCA_028828275.1. NCBI lineage: Eukaryota > Fungi > Ascomycota > Eurotiomycetes > Eurotiales > Aspergillaceae > Penicillium > Penicillium frequentans. Next base: position 1,155,934 of record JAQIZY010000012.1, read on the forward strand.
GGATGCTCTTCCAAAGGTTCCTCATCCACACATATCATCCCCACAGATTGATTAATCTCCTTCGCATCTACTGCAACATTCTCCTCAATACCCCTTCGACGCTTCCAGTTGCGCTCTGTATTCGTTACATGCCCATCCCGCCAAAAACAACCATAGAACGCTCGTGCCTCTGCCTCGGTGCGCACGCGTAGAATATCATAGGTACTGATACTAGTCATTGTCGCGTCCCGCTCGCGACTTATATGACCATCCACAACCCGAACATTGACTCCAGATTCGCGGAACCGAGCACCCCACATCCCGTCTTCGGCGGGGGTCACACATATGGTAATGCGAGTGGGTGACACAGGGTATGCAAGTAAATAGGATAGGGCATCTGCGTCGACTCCTGTTGGGATGGGTCCGAGGACAAAGTCGTCGCCGCGAGAGATTGCCTGATTGATGAGTGGGACGTAGTGAGTGAAGTACGATTCTTGGGGTCCAGTATCGATGGGACCGGAAATAAATGCGATTTCTGGGTTTTGCATCGTGGAGCTTGGGGGGATGTCCTTTTAACCATATCGAGGGAGTCGATAAACATCAGCCTCGTGCTCGTGGTTGTGCGCGCTATGCCTCTTTAGGGAGAAGGCTTGAGCTTATGGTATGCTATTGGTGCAGTTCATTAGATCTATACTCTGCACAGCTCTAGGTCTTTTCCTAAAGAGTTCCTACAACGCATTATTAAACATAGGCACATTGCTATCATAAAGGCCATTCGGGGCCAAGAAAACAGAGTTCATGCCTGATTGACGAGGCATCCAGGGGCCGAGCGGTGCCGTCATCAAGGTTAGCTTTCCCCACGATACCTCCACCCAATTTCAAAGATGCAAGCTGGTTCCTAAAGGATTCCTATAAGGCATTATCGAACTTAAATATATTGCTGTCATGCCATTCGGTGCCAAGATATAATTCACGCTTGATAATCAAGGCACCCAAGGCGGAACGGTGCCGTCAGCAAGGTTTGCGTTCCCTACGAAACCTCCACCGACCTTCAAAAGCTTTAAAGAAAGACGCGACAGGGACAAGAGTACCTCATTTGAATCAAAATGAGTTCACACTCTTCCTTCCTTCCATTGTCTTCTCCACCCGATTCACCCAGTCTCCTACTACCCCGGCGCCCCAGTCTAGAACCCGATCGCGAGATCCTTACGACCCGCGGTCAACGCATCTGGACATTCCTACCCAGTCGCACATCCAGTCCAGCTCTACAAGACCTCAGCGAAGGATCCGAACCACCAAACTCGGTGCGCCGAGGCCCCTTGCTTATTGGACAGAAAAATGCCCGATATGAATGGTACGTCGCACAAGCCAAGCTCATGCAACATTGGCCCTTACCTAACCACTTCCATGCGCATAGGCAACGCTACTACCGATCGCCCGAGTCATTAAAGGGTCTGCGAAAACCCCTGTAAGTTTAACCACGCTGGCATATCGTGTAAATCTTTGATGTAATGCTCATTCCTTTACAGGCGAGAATATTACGAAAATAACAATACCCTCATCTCCCAATATCTCTACATCGATCGCCTACTGGATTCTTCTCTACCCCACAATTTGATCGAAGAGTACAATGGAAGTCATCACCATGCGCCAGCAGAGCAGGACTTTCTTGAGCCAGATACCAATCCGATAGATCAACAACCTGGTAAATCCACCAAAGAATCCAGGATCAAGCGAACGCCTCACAATCTATATCGGATCCCCGATGAAACTGCACCGTTACTCTCACCACCAGAGGAGGAGCCATGTACCCACAACTCCATACCAGACATCGAGTCACACGGAGGCATGTCACCAGAAAAAGAAGAGAAGCTGATTAACCTAGCTGTCCGCATCAACTTCGTGGCGAATGTCGTCCTCCTCGGTTCCAAGATCGGTGTCATGGCCTTGACTAGCTCTATGTCCGTTCTGGCAGGTCTTGTCGACGGAGCACTGGATTTTCTCAGCACGGTGATCGTCTGGGTCACTATTACCCTGATACAGACGCAGGATCGCAATCGGTACCCGATCAGTAGGCGCAGATTGGAACCGTTGAGTGTGTTGGTGTTTTCGGTTATCATGGTCACATCCTTCTTCCAGGTTGCACTCTCGTCTATCAATAGGCTGATGGGGGAGGATCATGCTATTGTTGAGCTTTCGATGCCGTCCATTGTGCTTATGGCTGCGACGGTCGTTATTAAGTTGCTTTGTTGGATATGGTGTCGTTTGATTCCTAGTCCGAGTGTGCAGGTGCTTGCGCAAGATGCTATGACGGATGTCATCTTTAATACTTTCAGTATTATCTTCCCGTTGAGTACGTCCTTTCAATTTTTGTGTTTTTGTCGTTATGGGAATATACTAATGCATGCATGATTACAGTTGGCGCATTCGCACGCCTTTGGTACCTGGATTCACTAGGAGGTGTTTTCCTCTCCATCTATATCATGTGGAACTGGGGCGGGACGGCCGGCGAGTATATTCGCCGTTTGACGGGTGCAGCCGCCTCCGCCACCGATCACAGTATCCTGCTGTACATGACTATGCGTTTCTCGCGGGTTATTCAAAAGGTGCAAGATCTCAAGGCTTACTACGCTGGCGATAAGCTCAATGTTGAGGTAGACTTGGTTGTCGATGAGCGGACTAGCCTTCGGGATAGCCATGATGTAGGAGAGAGCCTGCAATACATTCTGGAGAGTGTGCCGACAGTGGATCGAGCCTTTGTTCATTTGGATTATGACGAGTGGAACCTTCCAAGCCATATGAACCAGCTTGATCGTTGACCTCAGGATTGCTTACATAGGAGTCACAAGTATTGATACTACTATTTCATGACTAGGAGAAAATAATAATAAAAAGTGTGATATTTCATACATCAAGTCATTCATTTAACTGTACATTTGAAGGAAAAACAAATGAGAATTCACCTCCACCATGACCGTGGTCATGGCCAAACCGTGATAACACATAGAAATGACGCCCCTATTGTACAAACCAGATTCCTATGCGTTTCACGCATTCAAATACATAGCAAGAAGTTCCTCGTGTCGACTTGAAAATCAAGAAATGTAGAAGATTGTGAGTTGCCCGACATAGAATGCGGAAAATTAATGAAGCAAGTGGTAAGAGTGGTGGGTGCAATGGTGACACTCCACTTTGGATCGGACCCTGACTGTAACGATAATGGGTTGGTATGAATAAAGATAGCAAGTCGCGAGCGGCTCGGTAAAGCAAGGGAGCAATTAGCGAGGCGGTTGCGATGGCGGATGCAATGGTGGTATACCGCCTTGCATTGACCCTTGACTGTAAACGCGGTGATGGTTTGGTGTAGAAGTCGGTTCACCCAGAGAACCTGGTCCTGCAGGCCGTTGGTGAAGAGGCTGCATCGTTCCCGCAGCCGACGCTTGAGGTGGCGCATAGCCCATACTACTGCCGCTCATCGAAGGATGCATTCCTGATGGCGGAGTGTACGATCGTGCAAGACCCGAGAGTGATGGCATCGATCGACCGTTTTGACTTTGCGGAGGAGGCGTGCTATGTCCATACGCTGAAGAACCGCCAGTTAAGCTAACAGGGGTAGAGCGGTGTGTTCCATTCACAAAGGTCTGTACGTGTTGCTGGTAGCTTTGACTGAGTGGTTGGGCGGAGGCCGGTGTAGACGGGGTGGCAGGGGAATACGCGCCGGACGGACGGGGCGGAATACCATACAAGCTTGCCGAAGGCTGACCCGGGGTAGGAGGATCCTGTCGAGAGCCAAAAGCGACGCTGCTTGCCCTTGAAGATGGAGATACAGGTCGATAGGCTTGAGGTTGGGAAGTCAAGTCCCTGGAATTCGATGACGCATGTCCCTGGCCAGCGGATGGTTGAGAAAACACACTTGGGTAAGCAGGCCGTTGAGAACCTGGCGGCGGCGTTGGCGCGGGGGATGGGACCGCAAGGCCGCTCAATTGACCGGCCGATTGAGAGGGACCAGTGGCATAGTGCGAGTATGCATTCTGGGAGGCCAGCGATCCGGTTGGGCGACTACTCTGCTGCGAAGGGGGTGGCGGTTGTGATTGCGAGCCTGCTTGCTGTGCCCGAGGATCGAAACGCGCCATCCAGTCGCTGGTTGCCGATGTTCCAGAGCTACCAGGAGGAGGTCCATAGCTAGAGTATTCCTGATAGCCACGGGATGAGGTTTGATACTGGCCCGGCTGCCCGTAGCCAGAGTTCGTCGTTGCACCGGACATGGCAGTCTCATCTACCCGAGTCGCGCCCATGCCTTGGTAAACAGAGCGCGGACCCGATGCCACAGAAGCTGGGGCAGATGGGGCTTCACTTGCGAACCGCTTCCGAGGCTGAGGTTCCTCTGGCTCATTATTGAGAATGCTCATGATATTGGAACGTTTAGCGGGCACCTTGGAGTCAGGGGCCGGAGTACCGCTCAGCCGTGGGACATCTTTAGTAGGAGACAGAACAGGGCGCGGCGACTGAAGACCCCCGGGCTGACCTGAAAGGGAGTAGTACTGTCGTTGTCCGAAGGGATCACGATGAACAGAAGAAATGTCAAGCTCAGGTCTAGGCAATTGCGTTGGCGAGCCAGGGGCTTGAGTGAGGCTGGTATGGCGTGAATGGGTAGGAGGGAGAAGAGAAGGCGGGGCCTGGGCAGCCATGTAGGCCTGCCCGGACAGAGGATCCATCCGTGCCATTTCCGAGGGGATAGATGATGAAGGAGTATGCCGTGACGGTATTTGCATGTCTTGGCCGCGCGAGCTCGAGTGAGGTAGCATTGAAGAATCCCGACGATCCTCAGTAAAATATCCTAATCGTGGGCCCGACATCCGATTTGGATGTCCCCGCATGGCACGGGTCTCGTCACCAAGATTCGTGGAACCCGTGGGCACCGAAGCCACAGTAGATGCTTGTGCCAATGTCGGATAACGATTAGAACCTCGCTCATTCTCGGACAGGGGGCGACCGTGGAGTGGCATCGGCTGAGGAGACATGGCAAGGGGTTTGCCCTTGGAGGAAAACCTCATCTCATCTGCCTCGGTCATCAAATCCCCATGAGGAGCAAGAGGGCGAGGAACAATGGTGGACGGGGTTGCCTCATAACGTCGCTTAGGAGCAACGCTAGGCACGGGAAGAGGTCCAGTTGGTTCGCCGCGAGTTTTCTTATCCTCCGCAATCAACAAAAGCTCCTCGAAGTCTTTCTGTCCTGAATCGAGTCGGCGCTGATAGTAGTTTTTTACCTGTATCGATCACATTAGCTGGAAGTCATGTTTACAGTTATGAACCAAGCCCTACCATCACCGTCGTCTTAGTCTTCATGAAGTTCGAAATGCCTTCGAAATCACGACCAAAGTGCGCAAGCAACCGAGGGAAATCGCGTTGCTCGGGAACAGACCAGTAACTTGTCGGTTGTAACGATCCGTATCCAGTCTCCAGCTGTTTAGGTGTCATAGCTGGATCACTTTCCGTAGATTCAAAGACATACACGCCCTCCTTTGCTCTTCCACGTCCAGCTCTGGGTCGTGAAGCGGGCATCTGGGCTTCTCTGTCGCTCATTTCTCGATCTGGAGGCATAACAGCGTCCATCGTTCCATCCATACCAAATTCCATTTTCGGAATTGCAGCGAGGGGAGGATTGCTTTGCGGCGGTGGTGGCGGAGGCGGCGGTGGTGGAAGTGCTGGTCCCTGAGTTCGCTGTTCCTTCTCGGTCGTCTTGTTGCGCTTTGGGGCACGAGCGCCGCCAAGTCGGCCACCACGTCGAGAGGCAGGCTTTTCAATCGGCTCAGTCTCCTTCGCACTTTGACCATCATTTGAATCTCCGAAAGTTGGAGCAGCAGCGCGCCGAGGACGTCCGGTGTCAGTGACAGCGGGAACCTCCTCCTCCCCGTCGAAGTCAGGCTTGACCACACCCAAATCAGCAATGAGAGCATTGGATTTAGGCCGAGCGGACCTGGTCTTGTTCTTGCCTCGCTTGCTCCACCGCTTGTTAAGCTTCGCCTTGTACTTGATTTCCTCCTTGGTGAGATAGTAGTGGACAATGCACTGCTGGAAATCTCGACCAGGCAAGGCCTCGGCGATCTTGCCCCATTTTTTGGGATAGGCCATGAAAGCATCGGTGAACATCGTATGCTCTTCCTTAGTAAAATCGTTGGGTGGTGGCAGGAAGCCGAATACATCCATGGCATTATCAGTTTCCACGGCATTATTGACATCCTTGTAAATCCGGGCCTTCGCCTCCCGTGGCTCCAGCATGTCTGGAATGATGGCTTCACGGGACAAGTCAGGACGAGCGGTGACCATTTTTGTTTTCCGTCGCTCCAACTCCTCCTGTGCAGAGATCTCGGATGCCTTCAAAGCGTTGAGGAAATCCAACTCGCTATTGCCCTTGTATCGTCGACCTTCGCGACCTTCTGGCATCACAGTTGGGGTAACAGGAACTGTGGATGGTGGTGGAGAGGCCGGGCCAGGAGTCATAGGCTTCTTGTTTTTAAGACGATCTAGCTCCCAGACATGCAACCGCCAAGGCTTGTAATGAGCCATGTATTCTGCTCTAAGCGCAGCATTCTTCTTCGCAACCTCCTTTTGTTGCTTGGAGAGCTCGTTGAGAAACGCCTCCTTGAGCTGTAATTTCATGGAGTCATTGTCCTGGCATATTTCCATATCAGAGAGTGGAGTTGGGGGCCCATCACTTAAGAAGGGCAGCCCATCGACAGTGATTTCGGGATGCGCCACAGCGGGTGGGATGGCAGCTTGAGATACCGGCTCAACTATGCCTTCAGCTGTGGTTGGAGCAAACGTGACAACTCGCTCCACAGTGGACACGGCAGGCGCCGCATTTTCTTCAAGAGAGGGCAGAGGCTCTGCTGGGGCTGGATCCGCTGTTTCTTCTTGGGCAATCTTACCCAGTAGTTGTATTCTCAAAAGGAGAGAGACAATATGGGGATCGTCCAAAGGAGAAGGGGGATCTCGGCTCGAAGGAGTTCCATATCCCTTTCGAAACTGCGCTTCCGTTCTTCCAAGTATTCGTGACTGAAGACCTCGTTTTCCTCGTCATCTTCATCACTGGATTGTCCAAACCCAGGGATAAGGGCAGTTTCGTCTTTGTCTGCTGGTTCCGACTTATCATGCTGTTGTTCCGATTGTTTCAGCTTTGGCTGATCTTGTAGCACAGGCTGATTTTCTTCTTGCGCCGGAACTGGTTGCGGTTGCTTGTTTTGTTCCTGATATGGGATCTGCTCTAGCTGATTCTGTTGCTTCAGCTCGACATCTGGTCCCGGTGCCGGCTCGGGCTTTTTCTCTGGCTTCTGCTCCAGCGTCTGCTCCGGCTTCTGCTCCGGCTTCTGGTCAGGCCTCTCTAGCCTGTGCTCTAGCTTCCGCGCATGCTCATCGTCCTTGGGCGGGGACTGAATCATTGGTGCCGGTGGCGGGCTGCTGCGGATGGTAAGTTTCATAGACGTTGAGCTTGGAGATGTGGCATGATTAGGTTCAGCAGTCATAGTGGCTTCTTTTTGAGAATCATCCCTCGAGCCTGACGATGTCTGCCGATTCTCCTCTGTGGGTTTTTCGATGGGCGGACGCATGGACTCTGGCTCGTCGGGTTCTTTCTTTGGTGGTCCGGTAGATACAGTTGGTGCACGATTGTATTCGGAACGACCCCATGGCTTGTTTCCTTTGCTCCCTCCTCGCGGTGATGAGCCTGATCGTGGATATCCTCGTGGGCCGGTAGGAATGTTGGATGCCTGCATTCGAGGGGAAATTGAACGATCGCGTGAAAGTGACCGCGGCGGTGGAGGCAAGCGAGAAATAGTGGGAGATGTGGATACGGTGTGCGGTTTTGGGGGTCCCTGTGACTCTATTTGGCCATTTAATGAATCCCGCTTCGCCATTGCAGCTGGCGCAGTCGGCGGGGATCGGTCTGATATCTGCGAATATGTCCTCTGAGCTTCCTGAGGTGGGCGGCTGTCGAAAAGCTGGCTTGAGATATCTGAAGGTTGTGCTGTGGAGTCATTGCGTTCTGCTTTGGGGCCCGTTGGAGCCTGGGGTAACGTCTTAGGCTTTTCGTTCTGAGCCTTCTCCGCTTGGGTCGATGCGTCGCTTAAAGTGCGCCCTTCGGAGGGCCCTTTCACTGGTGGTACTGAAGGTATTGGAGCAGTCATAGAGCCAAATGCGGGGACCTGTGGTGCTGACGGGGGAGGTGAGTGCTGGTTGATTGGTCCTAAGTCCTTAGGGGGTTCAGAGCGTAGAGGAGGGATTTCAGATCGATCACTCTCGCGTCTAGCTTCATGTCCGCCGGCACTAGAAATGATGGATGCCTTGCGAGCCTGGTCTTGGGGACCTTGATCAGGCATACGCTCCGGAACAGGCGCGCCTATGGATGAAGGCGCCGCCCCATGGGCAATTGAGCCGGCACGATTGTCTGCACGGTTTGGGGGATGTTCTCTTTTCCATGGTTCGACAGAACGGTCCCGATACTCTCGGTCCGGTCCACGCATCTGCCAATCTTCACGCCGATCAAAGCGTTCGCGTCGATCAATATTACGGTCACGTTCGCGGTCTCGCATAATATCACGGTCTCGGTCTAATCCACGATCGCGGTCCAGAGGGATGCGGTCTGAGAGGGCGCGGTCCAACATAGGGTGGTCCATAATGGGGCGATCCATAGGCTGACGATCCATGGGCGGACGATCAAGTGGGGGTCGGTCGAGAGGTGGTCGATCGAGAGGCCTATCTAGAGGGGGTCGATCAAGAGGGGGTCGATCAAGAGGAGGTCGGTCCATAGGAGGGCGGTCTAGAGGAGGGCGATCTCGGTCCATGTTCATGTCTCTATCACGATCACGGTCCCGATCCATCATACGGTCTCTGCCGCGGTCTCGCCATGTATCACGAGATCGACTTCGTCGGCGGAATTGCTCACGGTCATCGAAGAAAGATGGGCGACCCCGTCCGCGACCACCTTCCCAGTCTCCTCTTCCTCGGCCACGCATAGAGCCACCTCGGGGATGACCCCCATTAGATGGTGGGCCATCAGGGCCACCAGAAGATGCGGACAAGATACTGTCTCTGGAGTTGCGGCGCATGCGAACCACGTCGAAATCGCGGCTGGGGGGTTCTCTCACGTCACGAAAGTCGCGTGTTGGGGATCTGGAACGGCCACGTCCGAAGCCCATGCGGTTATCTCGGGGATCAAAGTCGCGATCGCGGCGACCCCAATCACGGTCCATGTCACGACGGAATGGCGGCGCATCGCGAGAGTCTCGAAATTCGCGATCGCGGTCCCGGTGGTCTCGATCTCGATCTCGGAACTCGCCTCGGCCATATCCACGACCTCGTCCACCAAAATGACCTCGAGGGGAATCAACCAGGCCACGTAGAGCGCGCGGGGCACTTGGGGGCTCCCTGCCGAATGGAACGTTGCCGTCGTCAGGGCCACGGGGACCGGCAGCCGTACGACGGTCCCCGAAGCGGGGGGGAACGGTCGCGGGAATTAAACCCGGACGATGGGGGAATCTGGACGACATTACCAGGTCATGCTACCATGAGATGACCTGGAAAGCAGTCGAGCAAAGGGTTGTATTGAAGGCGAAACAGGGTCCGGGAATGCAGAATCCAGAACCCGCACTGGACCCGACTTTGGGGGGCTTGAGTCACGTGCCTACGCACGGACCACCACGAGGGAACCATTCGATCTGATCGTGGAGACATTTCATGATCTTCACAACGACACTGAGAATCACCAGCTTGTTTATTGCTAGGAGCAGATCACACCCCTGTAGATCAGAATGCTGCATACAACTTGTCCATTACAATATACTCATCGCCGTCGATACAGAATTTGAAAATCGGGAAGGAATCAAGAATGCCCGTGCACATTGTGGAGCCGCCATCAATGAACTAGCCAGACAGCTCAAGCGAACTCAATTTCGATTCATGATTGATCACCATGCAATGACTAGAATTAGCTACCCAAATTTATCTAAAGCATTATTTCAAATTCTTGGTATCGGGTTATACTTGTCACTACATAGACCTGTACTTTGTTAGGCAGATAATACTATATACCACTGGACGGTCATCTGCATATGCCACAGGAGCATGGTGCTTAGCTAGTGCTGGGCCCGAAACGCCGCAGATCGACATGAAACGACAGGGGTTCATCCTGAACCAGGCGATCACCTTTACAGCATGTCTAGATTGCCAGCTTGGCATCGAAACTTTTTGTACTTCACATGGTCAAGAAGGTTGTCCTTCATGCTTGTGGAGTTTTTTGAGTGATGCCCAGACGCATGAATGGCCTTTTGTCACATGGTGCCTGAAATATGTGGCTATTGATGCCTGAGGTGTTTACTCGGGACGATAATGATTCCCCGCCAAAAAAAAAAAATATATATCGTGCCGCAGATACCATAGCACCCCACTACCTTACGCATAACTTTACCCAGGGTGCTGAACCAATTTATCTACCACTCTAGGCCCCAATTCAGTCATTTCCGTCTCTTTTCCTCCTATAAGATACTTTGGACAACTTTGAGCACCATCATGAGCCAGCCAATTGCCGCACCCCCCACCTCTGCAAGCAATGCGGTCCTGGTGGAATCTCAACCGGTTCCCGAAGGAACCCAGCAAGTGAGCGGAATCGACTTCGACAAGTTTCAGGGTCGGGATATTACGGTGGCCGAAATGGTCGACAATATGACCAACATGGGCTTCCAGGGCAGTGCGGTTGCCGAGGCTGCCCGCATTATCAATGAGATGGTAGGTGATTCAACTCCACGATCATGGCCTCCACTGACATATTTACCTCCGTCTTAGCGTGCCTTCCGGGACCCCGAAACCGGTGCAAAGACTACCATTTTCCTTGGATATACCTCGAATTTGATTTCCTCCGGTCTGCGTGACACCCTTCGCTACCTCGTGAAGCATAACCATGTATCGGCCATCGTCACTACCGCCGGTGGTGTGGAGGAGGATTTAATTAAATGCTTGGCTCCCACTTACATGGGCGCTTTTGCTACTCCCGGTGCCGGACTACGTGCCAAGGGCCTGAATCGCATTGGCAACTTGGTGGTGCCTAATAACAACTACTGTGCTTTTGAGGATTGGCTGGTCCCCATCTTGGATCGTATGCTGGAGGAGCAAGAGGCATCCAAGCGGAAGGCCCAGGAGACTGGGGATGTAGAAGACGAGCTCCACTGGACTCCGAGCCGCATTACCGAGCGACTGGGCCTGGAGATCAACAATGAAGACTCGGTGCTGTACTGGGCCGCGCGCAATAAAATCCCCATCTTCTGCCCTGCCCTGACTGACGGATCGCTCGGAGACATGCTCTACTTTCACACCTTCAAATCCTCACCCCAGCAGATCCGGGTTGATATTGTGGAGGATGTGCGTCGCATCAACACTATGGCAGTTCGGGCCGCGCGGGCGGGTATGATTATTTTGGGTGGCGGTGTGGTCAAACACCACATTGCTAACGCGTGTCTGATGCGGAACGGTGCCGAGCATGCCGTGTACGTTAATACTGCACAGGAATTCGATGGCAGTGATGCGGGTGCCCGGCCTGACGAGGCCGTAAGCTGGGGAAAGATTAAAAGCGATGCCCACGCTGTTAAAGTCTACGCCGAGGCCACTGTGGCATTTCCTCTGATCGTTGCAGCATCGTTTGCGCGGGCGGCCCCAGCACAAAATTGAGGGCGCCTGCTGCGTACCGACAGTTTGCCGAACACTGCAGGGTCCCGTGTCCGCGGACGAGGGTCACCAATCAGAGAGAAGCCTGGTCCACTCGCCTCCCAGCAGGGGTAACCTGCTGATGAATTTCCCTGGTTTGAACCCTTTTTGTGTTAGTAATTTGGGTGTCTCTGAGTGCACCAGACATGGTCAACCCCCCCGCTGAGTTGATTCTGACCAAGTCTGGCGACCCACGACCATTGGGATGCAGCCTGTCAGCATGTCTCCGGCTCCTTCTCCATTTCCAGTCCCACAAATCTCCACAAGAGTCGGGGGAAACATGTTTCATAACCATAAAGATTCACAGTGGCAACATGCATAAAACTGGGAGCCGACCGGAGTGGCAAAGAACAGAAAATTCGCTACAGAATGAATACCCGCAGTATTTAAGGTTGGGATCCGTTGGCTGCCCTGAAGTGGATCCTTTGGGTCGGATCCACTGCCGATCAAGAGGGGGGCCTCACCGCGATTTGTGTCAGATAACTCTACCCAATTTAAGATAGAATTCATGAAATAAATCCATTAAAAAGAGCCGAATGATCTCTTAGATCAATATCGAGTGGGGGCGAATGATCATAAATGAGAAACTATCAGTAATAGATTTCTTGGAACCAAAGATAGAAATCACCGCGTGGCTTATCCACCCGAGTTTGACTCTCCCCACTTGATTTTGGCCGAATCCCGCGAGTCCCCCGGACTTCTTATCGCTTTCTTACTTCTCTCTTTTTTTTCCCTTTCCTTTTTCTTTAATCCCTTCGCTCTTTCTGCATCATTCCTCTTTTCACATTCTCTACTCGCACATACACGGTCTTTTTACATCGTTCCAATTCCCATTGCCACCGATAAGGCTTATCTCTCTCTCCCCATTCGCTACACCCAGAGAGAAATTGAGAAACGAAAAGAGTGCCACAGAGCAGTGTTCTTCAACTCCAATTAGGAATCCGGATGAATCGCCTGCTTTGATCGGTCCTATTCCCACTTGTTGGTTTTTAAAAACTTTCCTGCAGAATGGACTCCTCTCAGAACTCCCCGAATTTACGGCCCAATGAGTCAGGGACTGGCAGCGATGTCGGATCTCTCTCCGCGCCAAACGTCTCGGAACCCAATCTCGTGCCGAGTCCTACATCCGAGCACTCTGTGCCACCCCAAACCGAATCAGAGCCGAGTCCCCGGGCTCCGACGCCACCGCCTACAAGAGAGACCGAGGAGACCGAACATGCCTACTGGGCCGAACTCCAAGAGGATACATCTACACCAGATGAGGAGGAATTGAAGGAGATCGATGGTGCCGAAGCAGACTACAGTGCTTGTGACCGTAGGTGTCAATTCCGAACCCTAGGGAGAAGAGAAACCCCGAGGAAGGTTCAGGTTTACTAACACTGGTCGGTAGACACATACTGGGAGAGCAATTTCTTTCGGGAGTTGGATGACCCAGAATACAAGCCTAGAGAGAAGGCCCGCCTGACATGGAAGTTCAAGGGCGTTCGAGGCACACCCGAGGCCCCCAACCGTGCAAAGGTTATGCGCTCTCCGCCAGCTTTCATTGGTGGATATTGGTGGCGAATCAAGTTCTTCCCCCGCGGCAACAATGTGGGTTCGCTGAGTATCTACCTCGAGTGCTCGCCTACAATGCCCGGCCCAGACGACGAGCTTCCGGCAACTGAGTTTACTGTTCGTCGAGGCGAACCTGGCACCAACCTCAATGAGACCCCACCCGATGCACATGTGCAAACACCAGCCACAGCCGACTCTGCTGCATGGCTAGATAATTTTAAGTCGTGTTATCCTGCTGCAGCATCTGCTCACCAGGGAAGTACCGAACCATCGTCCAATCCATGGCGCGTATCGGCACAGATTGGTGTCATCGTCTACAATCCCGATGAGCCACGGACTGGATGGATGCAGTCCTCGTGCCACCAATTCAACCCAAACAACCTGGATTGGGGTTGGACTTACTTCCATGGCCCTTGGGATCAAATTCACAGCCGTCGACGCGGCCAGCATCGCGCTCTGCTCAACAACGATACGCTGGCGTTTGATGCTTATATTCGAGTGGTTGATGACCCGACCAAGTCCTTGTGGTGGCATCCCAGTGACTCCGAGCCAACGTGGGACAGTCTTGCATTGACTGGCTACCGGCCACTTGGAGACTCGGTTATTAACCACAGCGCTGAGGTTGCGGGACTTGCCTCCTGGTTGCACATTGCGCCTTTCTGTAAGATTATTCAGAGTGTCGATGTCCTGGAGCATCTTACGAACTGCGATGCGAAGCCGAAGCCCTTGTGCGATGCTATGCAGAAGTTGCTGTGGCAGCTGCGGTGTCGCACCAAGTCGCTTCAATACGTTGACACTGACGGCATTACCTCCACCTTGCGCAACCTGCGTGAGTTCTCGGGTGATGTGTCGGAGTTCTGGGAGCGGTTACGCCGTACTTTGGAGCTGGAACTCGCAGGCACAGATGCCGGCAAAGAACTTGCCAAGTTGTTTGATAGCCCGTCGCCCAAGTCTCTGCCAGCCATGAATGATGCAGAGATCATCAACACTTTGCCGACTGATTTCAATTCTCGCATCTGTGTGCAGTCCGACCAAGTCAAGTCGACAGGAGAAGCTATGAAAGGCTACCTGGGTGCCAAGCCTGGTCGCTGGTCACTCCCTCCGATCTTGCACGTGGAACTTGGCCGCCAAACCCTCGATAAGACCATGCGCTGGCAATTGAACTTCAGCAGGGTGGATCTAGATGAGGAGCTGGATCTCACACAGTGGGTGGTTGATGGCCAAGGCAGCAAGTATGTTCTATATGGATATGTAGTTCACCGTGGTCGTCGCACTTCCAGCAAGTTCTTCAGTATCCTTCGCCCTGCTGGTCCAGGGACCAAGTGGCTGGCATTCGATGATGGCAGTGACAACCGCGTTGAATGCTTGACTCAGAAGACTGCCATGGGCGCCCATCTTGGTCTTGATCCGTCCCAGACCGTCGACCACAAGAAGGGCCATGATATCCCGGTTGTTGCGATGTACGTCCGCAGCGACATGGTTTCAGAGCTTCTGCCCGGCCCTCAGGGACCGTGGGAAGTGCCAAACAGTCTGAAGGAGTACTACGAGACGGGTGTTTACAGCCCCAGCTCTGATGCCAATGACAAGTCATCGAACGGGGAAGTCCAGGTTGAAGTATATTCTCTGCCCGAGTATGATCACCTAGACAGCCTTTTCGATACATACGATCTCATGTCGAATGCCAAGTCGAACAACGGGGTCATGTATATGACTCTGCCTCGTTCATCTCGCTTGGCCGAGCTGCGCAAGAAAATCGCCCAATGGAAATCAGCCGGCGAGGAGGTTATTGGAGCCGAACGGGTTCGTCTGTGGCACATTGGCCACACTCGTGCTCAGTGTGGACCTACTCTAGCCTTTGAACACATCACCGATTTAAACACTACCTTGGATGCTTCAGCAGCTGCCGGCACTATGCGATTCTGGATGGAGGCAATCTCAGAGGGTGAGCAACCAAAACTCGCGCTTATTGCAAAATCTTTCTTACTAACACTAATCTAGACGATGCGAAACTATTCGCTATCCCCGATCCTCCTTCGGTTACTACTACCGAGGACAAGCTTGAAGAGTCCATCGTTGAGCAACTCAGTTCTGAAAGCAGTAGTTCACTGCCTTTAGTCAACACTGGAGACGCGGTTGCCAGCTCTTCCCGAGGTGACACGAGCCCTATTGAGAGCTCGTTACCAAACTTGGCAACCTCATCCTCAGAAGCCGATGCGATGGCTGAAGAGCGAGCTGAGCACGATGAAATTCTGGCTATTGCGGCAGCTAATGATGTCAACTTGTCTACCCCTCAGCCCGCTGCTCCTATTTCTGCTCCTGCAGAGTTCTCGCCGGCGGCACCGACAGAGCCTGAAGTTACCCTACCCGTTGGCCACGCCTATTATTTCATCCAGATTTTCGACGAGGACAACCAGGTCCTCCGCACAGTGGGCTCTTTCTTCTCCAAGCTCGAGGCAAACGTCAAGGCATCGATCCGGAAGCACCTCAAGCGGACCATCCGACAAGACTTCCTCATGTGGAAGCGCGTCGACGGAACAACCGTTACCACCGTATCCCCAGCCGAGAACTTCATGGACGTCGTCGTCCCCCACGGATCCTGCATCATCGTTGGGGACAAGCTGACAAAGGACAAACGTTCCAAACTCGGACTATCAGGTCTATTCTCCAGCCCAGATCGCCTAGTCCAATACCTCTGGGCCGCATCCCGAAACCACCCTGTCCAAGGATTCACTGGTACCAAGACAATTGAAGCCACATTTACAAGTGACTTCTACAGCGGCGAGTTCCTCAAGGGCTACTACCACGGACGAGGCAAACACCTCTCCGCCAGCGGAACAGTCTATGAAGGTGACTTCATCTTCGGTCGACGCCACGGCCAAGGAAAGATGGAGTACCCCACTGGCGATACCTACGACGGCGACTGGGTTGAAGATGTCCGCCATGGACAGGGAACATATGTTGAGAAGAAGACCGGCAACTCGTATGTTGGCGGGTACAAGGATGGCAAGAAGTATGGCAAGGGTATCAGCTACTGGGAAGTTGCCGATGAAGAAGCAGATCTGTGTCAGATCTGTTACTCAGAAGAACAGGATGCTGTCTTCATCGATTGTGGCCATGTCTGCTCTTGCGTGACTTGTGCTAAGCAGGTGGATCTTTGCCCTATCTGTCGGAAGAGTATCAAGAGTGTTATCAAGATTTATAGGACATGAAATGTCCAGCACGGTGGAGTTTAGATTTCTGCATTTTGGATTTGGTGTGATTTATGGATGTTCATACATTGGGTCCTTATGGGATTGTCATTCTTTCGTTTCTAGCGGGGTTGGGATGGAGGAGGTTACTTATACAAGGCTTTGCGATATTTACATTCTTGCTCTTTTATACATTTTCAGGCTTTGCATATTATGCACTCAGGAAGATAGAAACTACAATTTGGATTTCATTTAACGCTGAATCATTTTTTGACATTGAGATTGAGATAACATTAAAAACAAGGTATATGTCCAGTGCGCCGTCCACCCACAAATGAAGATGCTTTTCAAACTTGGCAATGCCAGAGCTATAGATACACAATAGATGCTCGGGTGTCAAACAGATCATTTAAATGCCTTCTTGGGCTTCTTCTCCTTCAGCTTTCCCTGCACAACGGATTGCTTGTTCTCGCCCTGAGGGGACTTGGGAGACTTGGGAGACTTATCGGCCTTCTTAGACTCGGCCTTCTTGGCCGCGGTCTTCTTGGATTCAGCCTTCTTAGCGGCCTCGGGCTTCTTCTCAGACTCGGTCTCAGCCTTCTTGGGAGACTTGGCCTTCTTGGCCTCGGGCTTCTGCTCCTCCTTGGGCTCCTCGGTCGACTCAGTCGACTCAGCGGCCTTGGGCTTGTTCTCTCCCTTGACACGCTTGGGCTTGTTGAGAACACCCTTGGGGTTGAGACCCTTGCGACGGAGACGGTTACGCTCGGCACGCTCAATGCGCTCCGAATCATCATCAGCCTCGAAGGGACCGAAAGCACCACCGTCAAGATCGGCATATTCACCATCCTCGTCCCGGATGGGGGTCCTGTCGATGACCTCATCATCGTCAGTGGAAGCACCCTGGGAGGTGGCACGCTTGTGCGAGTGACGGTCCTTGGAGGTGGTGCCATCAGCCTTGGCGGCGGGAGTGGGTCCGGTCTTCTTCAGCTTGCAGACGTAGAAACCATCGACGTTCTCACGGTGAGGGAAGTAACGGCGGGTAAGGGCCATCTTGGCGTCGAACTTCTTGCCCATGTAGCTGGTGAAACCGGGGCTACCGAAGCCGCCCAGGCCGGTGTCGACAATCTTGACATTGGGGCACTTGCGCAGCACGTACTGCACGACGGCCTCGTTCTCTTCCACGGTAACACTGCAAGTGGAGTAGACGATGTATCCACCAGTCTTGGAGGCGTGGTCGACAGACTCGATGGCGGCGAGGAGCAGCTGGCGTTGCATGTGGGGAATGGCCAGGAAATCACGCTCGTTCTTGGAGGTCTTAACACCAGCATCCTTGGAGATAACACCGGTACCGGTGCAAGGGGCATCGAGCAGCACACGGTCAAAGCCACCCATAGCCTTGGGGAAACCGGTACGACCATCCAGGTTGGTGACAATAGTGTTCTTGCAGCCGAGACGGTGGATGTTACCAATCAAACCCTTGGCACGGGGCTTGCTGGCATCGTTTGCGATGACACAGCCAGTGTTGCGCATCAAAGCAGACATGTAGGTGGTCTTACCACCGGGGGCGGCGGCCATATCGAGGACACGCTCGTTAGGCTGGGGTGCGAGCGCCATGACGGGGAGGAAAGAAGATGCAGCCTGGAGAATGTAGTGACCGGCGAGGTACTCGGGGGTGGCACCAAGGGGAACGGGAGACTCGAAGACCTGCAAGCCGACCTTGGACCACTTGCCAACGGGCTCAAGAACAACACCACGGTTGATCAGGGCCTGGGCAAGAGAACGACGGTTAGTGCGGAGGGTGTTGGTACGGATGACGACAGGGCGAGGGGGTTTCGTTAGCCTCGAAGAAAGCAAAGGCCTCCATGGGGGTGAACAGGTTCCATAGTTTCTCAGCGAGGTACCGGGTGTAGCCGTAGTATGTGCAAATATCGTTGAGCACGAGGTCGACGTAGTCGGCGCGGGACTTGTCAGCCTGACCGAGAGTCTTGAGGTCACCCAGAATGCGGATAGTATCAGTAATACGCTGGCGGAGGAGCTGCAGATCCGGTGCGAGTCCGGCCTGAGCCTGGTCGTTGAAGACATCGGGGCGATCGCCAGCGATGTTGGTCTGCATGGCAGCATCCTGCAACTCCTGCTCAGCCTCCTCATCCTCCAACTGTTTCTGGGCATCGAGTTTCCGAGAAAGGCCTTCGATGTTGGCAGCGGTCAGTCTCTCTTCGGCGTCGGACAAGTCCTCGTCGTCGGAGAACATGGCTTTGCGGGTGTAATTCTCTTCGTCGGAGTCCATAACAGAGTCATCTTCGGCACCGTCGTCGTCCTCGAGGTCGGAAAGTCCCACAACATCGTCCTGGCTATCCAATGATCCATCGCTGACTCCATCGAGATCGTCGAATTCGTCGTCCTCCATACCCTCCATATCTTCATCTTCGGAGTCCGACATAGGAACAGGGACAGCCTTCTTCTTGCTGGAAGTCTCCTTCTTGGGCTCAGCCTTTGCGGCACCCTTAGCAGCAGCACCATTGACCTTGGCCTTCTTGGGAGCAACTTTTTTGGCGACAACCTCTTCTTCATCGGCACCTCTGCGGCGCTTCTTAGGATCAGCGGTTTTAGCTGGCGGTTCTGCCGCAGCGGCCTTGCGCTTCTTCAGCATTGTGATTCTCGATTCATCGAGCGGGGGCGGGGGCCCCTGCTTCTTCATGCGACGTCCTACACCCATTGTGATTGATGTGATTGATTGAGTGGATAGTTGCGTCCGAAACTTTTTTTTCGGGCTTTTTTCCTGGGCAGCGGTCAGGTATGGCAGTAAATAAAAATCAGAAGGCGGTCGAAAATAACTTTTCCCTCACTGCAATTTAGCTATCTAATCACCCACATGACATTACTCTTGTTGATTATCTAGACCATTATTATTCAATTTTCAAATGATTCTTGACTTTTTCCTTCGGTTTAAGTGTCATGCAAAAATTTTCTGCTTGGCCATTTCGACCCAGCCTTCTCTAATCTAGATGTTGAATATCCACAGTAGCTGTACTCTTTGAATACGAGTTTCTCCATTCACTACAGTATAAGTTATAACTTGGAAATTTGCATGCTATGGAAAGGAGAAAATTCGTCATATTACAGTATCAAAGTTCTTGAAGTTTTTGAAGATCTGGTCAATGGAGCGACCTTGGGAAGTGATATGATCTCCGATGCTCTGAGGATGGAGCGCCTAAGGCGGGCTCAGCCACCTAGGGCGCCTCACGGCCATTGATGTTACAATCTTTCTTCTTCCGAAGTTACGTTTCTCCAAATTACATGACCTCTAGGTGAGTAATATACGATGTCTCATCTAGACTGCGTTCAGAACTATGGATATGGATTTCAATGTTATACACACAAGAGTTGTCCATGGGAAAAACCAATAGAGAGCTCAGAAAACAAGGCTCAGTCCCAAGGTTCCTAGGATATCAAACCAGAAGATGCGTAACGCCGGAGTGCGATGTCCAGGGAAAGCCAATCAAACAGAAAGCAAGGGCAATGTAGTCTGAAGAAAGAGGGCCATTCACATGGACACCAGGGTATGCACCGAAGCAAAGGGTAGCTAAGATATGGGAAGAAAGAAGAGAGATGGAAAGAAACACATGATCAGAAATGTACGCCAGGGAATCATCGCGAACAAGGCTTATTATCAGCTTCGGGATCAAAAGTACACATGTAGAAGAAGAAAAAAACCACATAGAAGAGTACCATATGCCAGGCAGCTGCACGGGACACCTTTGAAAATGCTCAAAAAGAACTGGTCCGGCCAATCGCTCATCCGGTTCATGGGATCATAACACGGTGAGAACCGAAGAAAGTTACCCGACAGTAGAAAACAGGAGAAGAAGAAAAGAGTTCATACAAGGCTGTCATCTCGTCGTCCAGGTCATCTTGAGAAGACTTTAACCACGCCATCTCCACCGCCGCTGACGACCCAGCGTCCGTCGCGGCTCCAGACAACGGCGCAGACACCTTCACCGCGCATTAAGCGGTGGCTGGTCAGTTCTTGGGTGCAACTGCGTTTCTCAAGGTTCCAAAACCGCAGGCTCGCGTCGTGTCCAGCTGAAACCAGTTCACGCCCATCGGGAGACAAGGAAAGAGAAGCGATTGCAGCCGGGTGAGCTAACATAGTGTACGTGCATTGACCTGGAGATGAAATTGTTAGAACATGATTCGGAGTACGAGGGGAAAGGCAGTCATTTACCGCTGTTCGCGTCAAAGAAGCGAATGTATCGATCCTCGTAACCGCTAATAATAACACCTTCAACGCTGCTTGAGCCAGTGGCTCCGTGGACAACTTCCTCATCCTCCATGGTACGGTTGGGCTCCAGACTGGCAGACCCGTCAAATCCTATGGTGGTAGCGACAACGGAGTTCACACCAGTCGAAGGCGTCCCATCATATGTTTCAAGGCTGGCCATGCCCACGATTTCCTCGCCAGTTCGTGTATCGTAGACGAGGATGGAGGCATCTGTGTAGGAAACCACGAAGTTGACGCCCGCTAGAGATAAGGGGCTGATACATGTTGGAGATGGAGAATCAGTGCGCACGATGTGATGAACAAGGGTGTGATAGAATGGCGTTGATGAAGCCACACTAGGCTGTGGAGAGGATGGGAAATTGGATCCAGACGAGATTGAGTTGGCGCGTCGGCTTCCACCTTGGCGTCGTGATGCTGCCTGGGGTGCGATGGGAGGGGCACTTACAGCCCAGATCAGAATGCGGCCATCTGCCGCACCGGATGCCAGTAGGATACGATCCGCCCCGCCATAGTGGGTGCATGAGTCTCCGAAGACAGAACCTGCCGTCCCGGGAAGCACACACAGTCCCCACACGGCGTCTGTGTGACCGTCCAAGGTCGCCTTAGGATCAACCCGACCACGCTCCCACACCCGAACACTAGCATCTTGTCCACCTGAGAAGACCCATCCATCGCCCAGAGCACGGCCCCCATTAGAGATGTTTTGGCCGGGTGAACAGGCAGCCAACGAGGTGACGGCACCCACATGACCACGGTGTGTAAAGTAGCTGGTTATGTCTAAGTCATTGCTGGAGCTAGGTCCGTGAGCCCCAAATGTACCGTAGGTTGCTGGGATAATCCATCGCTTGATCGTTCCATCATCACTGCATGTACAGATTTCCGGCTCCGATGGACTGCCACCGCCGGTGAATATCACAGAGCGGATCACATCCAGGTGTCCGCGAAGAGCAAATCGAACCTTGAAGTTCGTATCTTGTTGGCCGAATCCAGCGGCAAAATCCCGAGCATCCGATGCACCCTCACTCTTTCGTCGAGAGCCAGAGCTCTTCCGTCGATGTGAGAGCGACCCACCCCGAGAGGGTGATTTGGCGCCAACGACGAAGTTGGCATTGGGGAAGGCATCGGTATCCGGACGATGGGGAGGCATGGGCTCGCTAACTTGTTCGTTCTCTGTTGGTTCATCAAAGTTCCATCCATCCATATCCTCTCCTCTCTCGTCATTCGCCCGTTGCGACGGTAACTCCTCCTTAACCGCCACCTGAGGCCCTTGAGCCTCGTATGCCGATTGAGAATCCACAGCACGTTCATCAACCAATCCCTGTTCATATGCCGGCTTTCGATTATCAGTGGCAGTTACAGGATGTTGTTGAGCATCGACCGGTCGTCGGTCCATGGCATCTCGAGGCACTGAACCCTGACCGTACTGGTGATGCGCGCGGGCTTGAGGGGCATTCTCTGCATACTGGTTACCCGCCGATTGATGGTTTTGGAGCATCTCCTCCCGTCCCATCATATGGTTGGCCTTCTGTCGTTGCTGTTGAATGTATGCCTCCTCCAAGTTCTGCTGGGATAGCTGTTGGTTCGCGTAGAGGTGGCTTGAGAGATCTGGGTCGCTGAGATCCGGAGGTGGATGAGATGTTGGGATGACATGATATGCGATCTCTTGTGCACATTTGGCTAGATAGACTCGCGATTTCTCTCGTTCGTCTTCTTGGCGGAATTCACTTGAGTTGGGGTCCTCTAGGTTTGCATTGGGGTCGGGGTTCGATCGTTGCTCTGTAAACAATCAGGATCAGCAAAAAGAAACATACACGACCAAATACGATGATGGAAATTCACATACCTTTCAAGAACTCCACGTTCTCACGCGCGATCTCCTTGGGGTCTTTCATATCCTCGATGCTCTCGTTGTTGGCGAGTTTCTTTGACTTCTCTCGTTCTTTCTTCAGCGCTGTCTCCATCAACCGAACATGCTTGCCCAGTGATTCTTGAAGACGCCTGCTAGTCCGCAGCTCTCCCTCTAGCTGGCCAATGCGAGACTTCATCTCTGCGCGCTCAATCTCCCAGGCGTTTCGGTCGCGCTCGTGTCGGTGCCATTCCGTCTGCAAGAATCGCATCACACCTGATAAATCATATTAGATCATGGCCACTTCACAATACTTTCAATGCAATCTTACCCTGTAACGTGTATTCAGTCCCTTGTGGGTGACCGCCATTGGAAGGACCGTCGCCCATTGATGCGGGCATTCCAATACCAGCCACGGGCGATTGGGATTGCCAGGCCATGGAGACGTAATGGTATCAGCGCGCGACGAGGCCGGGCTAAAAAGCTGGATTACTGGGGGGTGAAGCCGGCGGGTGACCGAGGACGTCAAAGCGTCAGGCGTGGAGCTTCTGGTGTTCTCCTGACCCCCGTAGTATCCACCAGTAAGCGAAATTCAATCCTCCAGGGGGCGACGACGGCAGGGGGACCGCGTTCCACACCGTGTCAGACGGGAATAGACAGGGAATAAACCCAAACAAGACTGAGAGGGAAGTGGCCCAATTATCGTGCGCAGAAGATTCGAGGATTCATTTGTTGTGGACGGGTTGAGAGTGGCTTTTCGGGGGGACCCTCACGAGATGTTCACCGCTTTCTGTCACGGGAAATCCGACACGGAGTCCAGACCGGTGTTTAGTTATGCACTACTCAATTGCAGTGGGGTGACAGATCAGAATAGAAGGGACTTTCAATGAAAACAAGAGGTGAAAGATGAAGGTATTCATGAAAGGATTGTAGCAAAGGGCAACGCTTCCAGAACATACAGATTATAGAAGATCAGCTAATAAATCAAGTTAATCCGTCAATATTAACTACGTCTACGAAGCTTTAATCGGGAAGGCGGTCAGAAGATCTGATAATCTGTTTCTGCCGCAAACCCAAGGCCACTAGTTGCCGCTGGCGGAACGAATAGAGACAACGGCACCTTTAACATTGCAAGCCCATCTTTTTTAACTGAAACATTCTTGTTCTTTCTTCCTCTTTTGATCCATCATTTTGGGGCTTGTTATCCCTGGACTTCACCATGTCGGAACTCACTTTTGCCAAGGCCTTCCTTTCCACTCTGGACTCCCGTCCCATCAAGCTGCGTGCTGATCATGTCGTGGATCCGCAGCAAGTTGGACTGCAAGGACCAGTAAGCTCATCTCCTCATACTTCTACGCCTCGTGCATTCCATTATGCATGTTACAACGAGATAGGTCTAATTTGATTGCCAATAGTACACTCTTCCCCGCCTCCGCGCCCCGCACCCGGAGATGCCCAAGAAAGTCAAACAGACACAAGCACCAGGCTCGTCCAAATCAATTACCATCCACGTGAAGTCTGCTCGCAATCCCGTTCTCGAATTCTCTTTGCCCAACTCTCCTCTCTCCACCACCACGGTGCAGGATCTGAGGGATGCTGTCCAACAGCGTGTTACCGATACGCAAGGAAACCCCGTGGCGCTTGACAAGATTAAGATTCTCTGCAACAAGAAGCCTGTCGCTGGAACTAGTAAGACCGTCGCTGAGATTCTGGCAGACGAGCCAGGGATGCTGGTCGGGGGCAAAGAGGTCGAATTTAAGGTGATGATCATGGGAGGCGCCAAGACCATTGATGTATTGGAGGCACAACCAGCGACAGAGGCACGGGATGTCTCTCCGCCCAAGGCAGCGGTTGGACCGAGCGGTGAGGAGGTGGTGCGGACGGAGGCTTTCTGGGATGACCTACAGGGCTTCCTGGAACAACGATTGAAGGACGAGGAGGAAGCAAAGCGGTTAAGAGCTCTATTCAAGGATGCATGGGCCTCAAGCCAATGAAGCCAGGAAACCCCTTGTCTGTTGAAAATGACATAATGAATTATCGGTCATCTCATCCCATTACCCATATACCCCAATCTTTAAGTCTTCCCTTATGTTGGCTTGGAGCTCGTAGGTGCCGTCTGACCGTCCTCTTTAGGGCTTCACCCTGGATCGGAGCATTGTAATACTAGTAAACATTAACTTCAAGGGCAGACGCTCGTGCATGATACTGACCTATAGCTACAGGAAAGTGAACGAAAAGATGCATGTTTTCAATTCGCGGGCTAGGTAGTTGGAAGACAAGGATCATTTGATTCATTTGATTATCTGCCTAGGTAATACATATCCAAATTCGCTTCTAGCATCATAGTTTCCCAGTGCTACAGAATTTGCCCTATGATTCCATTTCGAAATGTATTGAATAGTTGTATGTACTTCAACCTTACCTAGGGCCCCGGAGTCTGACAACGGGAGCTTCGGTATGTATATATAAATCCACCCGCACCGGGTGTATACCCACTCCGACGCACCACATCACCTTGGCAATCCACAACTTAGGTGTTCTGTGTGCTCGACTCTTGCAACATGATTTAATTGAAGTGAGTCTTTCAAAGGGCGCGCATACATTAACTGGTTATTAGATTATCCAATCTACCTCAAGGGCTTGACCAAGGTTTGGACACCTGAATCCATGGATGCCACCCGAGGTCCTGGACACCTGGGTGTACAGTAAACTTCTATAAGGGCGGCGCTAAATTTTTCTTTAGCCTTCCATAAACCTTCCTCATATAGTTTATCTCGAGGTCTACCTAGGCAATCTCTTTCTTGAGTTTATAACGAACTCTCATATAAGTTTTAAGGCGTTCGGGTCCTCGCTCTCTACCGAGGAATCCAACGTTATCACTTCACGTTAGGCTACTAGCTGACCCTAGTTCTTCCTCCTCTGCTAGGAGCGCGTGTCTCTCTACTTAGGGTCGATCTCTTGCTCTCGAGCATAGTTATTCGGTGGTCTTGTAGTGCGTTTCGGTCTCGCTCATCGTGGCGGTAAATCTTCGTGTTCGTCGCGGTCGGGCGGTTCAGGTTCGCGTCTTGACCCGTCCCGACTTTTTTGTTTTCTCGCGTCGCTCACGATACCACGATATATAGGATGGATCCCTATCCATTCGAAAGCGTGTATAGTTCCTTTCCTACCGCGGCTTAGTACCAATCTAGGTCACATTGAGACGAACTTCCTATATCATCTCCACTAGAGCTATTCGCAAATACCGCCGAAGAACTTAAAGCTTTATGATTTCTTGCCGTATTTTGAACCCATGGAAGATCCTCGGGGATCCCCTACCAGTCGGAAAAGCTCACAAGAGATAGTAAACTAGCTGCAGAATGCCTTATTCCTCGGATATGGTCGAACGATATCTGCTATGTCACTAACCACCCATTTTCCCATCTTCCCATCTTCCCATCTTCCTAAGGCTAGCTAAATAAGCTAGTAGCCATCTGCTTGTCTAATGCCTAACGATTATAAGCGTAAGTACATAACCTATGAGAAGAACTTCGAAGGAGTGAAAACATGATGAATTCAAAATTTCGTCGTGAACATTGAACACCTAGGCACTAATGCAGAGACTGATCAAAAGTGTTGACTACTTGTCCTTGGAATCCTTGGGGGCAACTTTCTGAGTCTCAACTACCTCTTGGCCGATAATAACCTCATCAGCATTCTTTTCAAGGAAGGCCAGATCACGAACAGCATTACGCTTCGCACCATCCAACAACTCATCAATCTCCTCCAACGTTTTCCCTTTCGTCTCAACCCAGAAGAAAATCACGAAAAGCAGTTCCAATACATCCCAAGCACCATTGATCATATAAATCTTCCAGCCAATCTTCTCGAGCCCAATGGGGAAAGCGAAGGTAGCCAGGAGCCTTTAATTGTATTAATAATGTTTTCTTTACTCTGGGGGACAGAGAAGAAAACATACCCGAACCCAGAAGCAAAGAACGTGTATACACCCATCCCGTTAGCTCGAATTGAATAATGCAATACTTCCGGTGGGTATATCACAGTCAGAGGCGTCCAGCCAAAGCTATAGCTTCCCTGAAAGAGGAAGATAGATGCCACTGTCGCGTATATGCCTGGCATGTTTGAAGTGGTACCGTAGAGCTTGGTCAATCCTCCCATGATGAATATGAAGAGCGTGAGCAGCGCAGTGCTACTAATCGCCAGAGTACGTCGACCCAGACGATCGGCGCACGCGGTGCCAATGATGCTGATGACAAGACAGAAGCAGTTTAGAATAATATTGATTTCCAGTTGGGTGGTAGTGTTTGTTATTCCCGAATTATCAAGCATGTCACCTAAATAATACGAAATGATGTTGTTCCCTGGTTGTCGCACCTGTGAGCATTTGCTATCATCAAGTACTATGTGACTTCTTACCTGAAATCATTGAAAAGATCGCAACTGAGATAGACAGCATCATCCGTTTGCGATTAGAAGGGGTCTTGACCGTCTCTAAAAGTGTCAATTTCTCTCCTTGATTTTTCTCCCACTGGAGAGCAGCTGTGATCTCGCTGAACTGAAACAGAACGTCTTCATGAGAAGTGTCCCCATCAGAATTTGTGGCTGCAAGGGCCTCCAGAGCTTCTTGGCTACGACCTTGGTAGACCAACCAACGTGGAGACTCCGGAACAAAAGGCAAGACAATGATGCAAATTACACTAAACAAGCCCTGCAGAATGGATGGAGCTCTCCATGCCCATGTTGAATCCAATTTTGCGGTGCCATAAGTAACCCCTGCTGCAATGAGAGCCCCTAGAGACATTTGGATAAGCCCAGGTTCAATGTGGAATCTATACAATGTCAATCAACTACTTACCAACGTACCAGCAGTCATAGTAGAGGCCGAGGGTGAATGCTCGCCATTTGGTGGGTACCACTTCAGATAGGTAAGTGGGTGACGCTGCAGAAGATACCCCAACGCCGAAGCCGATAACTACACGGCCAGCAATGAACATCCCAGTATTCTGAGCTGCAGATTGTATGATAATACCCACTAATGCTATGCAAGATGCGTAGAACAGTGTGAGACGTCGGCCAAAGTAGTCACACATCATGCCATTGAAAAAGCCAGCGACGCAATTTCCAATGCCAACGGCGGAAGTGTTCAGTGCGGTGTTCACAGTGTTGAGATTAAAATAATCTGTATAGGAAGGCAAGATGTTGAGCCCGTTCCTGAGGAAATGGATTAGGATATAGTTAGAAAGGATATAGTGACGTCCTGGCCCTACATCATGGAACCGTCATATCCGTATGTCTGTTGGTTTATCAGCCTTTATTGCTCACTCAGGTAGATACTCGAACTTGGAATATAGAATACGTACGGCTGATTGTACCATACATACTAGTATGAGAAGAGCTGTAAGAAATCTTGATGAGCAAAAGAAGTTCACCGAGACTTGCGGGTCATTCTCAGATGTCGGCATATTGCTTATTTGATAAGATAACAAAAGAGAATGAGAATATAGAAACACCGAATCCGCTTCACACTATAAGTAATGTCCCCGCGGGTGACGTACAATTCAAATTAAAGGAAAACATACATAGCCGCTTAGTAGTCTAGACTAGTCTTATCTAGACTATCTCGAGTGTCTATATGGATAGATAAAGTCAACCCCTAATCATAGACTAGCGGGTCTAATAGAAATCCCTATATTGACGATCATAAAGCCTATAAGGTGATTAGTTATCTACTGGAGTATAGCCAAATGCCTTAGAGTCAGAATGAGCGCCATGATGCGGGTCAGTTTCCCAGGCGCATCGTATTAAAGATAAATACTCATTTAATATAGACTAGTCCGATAGTCTTCGGGCGACTCTCGGGCGACCCGACCTATCTTAAGTGGCTAGATTCTTGAGCTATCCCTTTTCAGTCGTGCGGGGAACGGTTCAGCTCCCTTTCAAACGAAATCGTGACGATTGAAAAGTTTTAAATAAGAATGTAGAAATAATGAATCCATTTAATTTGATAAGTAATGTTCCCGCGGGAGATGTATAAATCAAATGAAAGAAAACATGCGTAGACTACTTAGCAGTCTAGACTAGTCCTATCTAGACCATCTTGTGTATGTACGAATAGATATAGTCAACCCCTAATCATAGATTAACAAGTCCGACAGGAGTCCCTATTTTAACGATTATGAATCCTACAAGGTGGTTATCTACCAGAGTATAGCCAAACGCCTTAAAGTCAGAATGAGCGTCATGATGCGGGTCAGTTTCCCCAGCACATCGTTGGAGCTAATAGATGACTGGCTTATCAAAGATAATGCCCATATCATATAGACTAGTCCGACAGTCTTCGGGCGACTTTCGGGAGACCCGACATATCTTGAGTGGCTAGATTGTTGAGCTATCGCTGTTCAGTCGTGCGGGGAACAGTTCGTCCCTTTCAACCGAAATCGCGGGCGAGTAAATAGTTGTAAACAGACTCAACACAGGCAGAAAACGATCTTGCTACTAGATAAGCCTACAAAGACACCCTGTGCTGAGTTAAGCTGAGCAAGCTCTTTCGCCTGCTCAACCTTATCCGTCCGAATTTGTCTAGTAAAATGCCCGCCCTGAATAAGTGGCCTCAATGGCCTGAGTTTTCATTGGCAGATGTACCAGTCCAGTCCGAGGAACGAATGAAAGGTTACAAAAAAGCGATAGTTGCAGAGCATGGCGAGCAAAGTCTCCGTAATGCATGGATTAAAACATGTGAGCGACTTGAGATAATTACTCGACAGCTTATCACCGAAGGCTCGTCAATCATTCCAGTCCTTGAGTATGAGAACTTGGAAAATCTCGACGACGAGGAGAAACAGCGCATGAAAGAGCTCGGTTGTTTTGTTATCAGGGGAGTGATTCCCCAAGAAGAAGTCTCTTCGCAATACAAGAGCCTCAAAGGGTATATTGATTCAAATAAGGAGTCCATCTCTGGTGCGTGCAGCCATCTATCCGTCATCATTTTCCAGGCCTCTAACTTAAGACACTACAGCATGGCCGGAGGCCAATCCAGCAGTCTACAGAGTATTTTGGACACCTACCCAGCAGGCAATCCGCGGCCACATGCGTCATCTCCGTGTCCAAAAGTTCTTGAATGAATTCTGGCATGATAGCTCCCAAGTCACGTCATCTGATCCGTTAACATACGCAGATGCTTTGCGCATTCGCCCACCAGGCAAGGAGTTTTACGGCCTCGGACCTCATATCGATGCTGGCAGCCTCTGTCGATGGACAGATCCCTTCTACCGCAAGGTCTACGAGAACATATTCTCTGGCTCACCCGAAGATCACGATTCCTATGATCTTAATCTGAGAAAAGATGCCAACCAAGCAGCATTCGAAGGCAGCGCGCACTCCACTGTCTTTCGAGCATTTCAAGGATGGACAGCCATGACAGCCGCAAAACCACGAGAAGGCAGCCTTCTGCTTTACCCATACGTCAGCGTAGCAATGGCCTACCTCTTACTCCGACCATTCTTTACACCCCCGGCGCAAGGGGATATCATGGACGCGTCTCGATGGGTCTTCAGTGCGGATGATGGGTGGTTTCCCGGCACACACGAGGAGGATAGTCAATATGTTAGCCGAGAGTCGCATCCCCATCTACGATTGGAACAATGCTTGGTTTACATTCCGGATATGCGACCCGGGGATACAATCTGGTGGCACTGCGATGTAAGGAATATACTGCCATCTCATTAAGTACCTTACTGATTTGTTATTTTGTCGAAGATGATCCATGCAGTTGAAACTGAACATTCTGGCAAGGATGATGCTAGTGTGGTTTATATCGCGGCAACGCCAACCACGCCTACCAATGTCCATTATATCAAGTCGCAGCTCCAGAACTTCTTGGCAGGAAAGCCTCCTGGGGATTTCTTGGGAGGGACAGATGAATCAAAACTAACTGGATATCTCGGCGAGGAGGGTATACCTAGTGCAGATGCACGGCAAGCAATGGGTTATGGTCTTACTTAGCCATCTTGGGAAGTTGGACCGGCATGCTTTCAGTGGAGATTCCAGGGTCCGGGCCCGAACGGAGTGCTTGTGACAGTCCATTGAGATTCGTCGAAATAGGTTGTACTATTTGGAGGACCCCTTTTAATTCTCTATGTATCTTTTCAAGGCCAGTGCACTTAATACTCCAAGAAATTTTCTATGTATCTTTTCAAGGCCAGTGCACTTAATACTCCAAGAAATGCACATTCTATCTCCCTTGTAACCTCATATCCCTAGTAGTGCACAGTCGCGTTAAGAGTTCGTCTTAACGGGGCGTGATCCCCCGTTCGGACAGGGCACTCCGCATCTCGTCACGCTCCTCTTAATGTAACGGGCACTTAAGTAGGGTATATGCCACTATCTAGTTGCCTAAGTTATAGCCGCACCGTGCTGACTACCGTCGGTCAATATAAGCTAGGTAGGCACCTAGGCCGATTCGCCTTGTTCGCATCTACATTAGGATCGATGTACTTGCTTTACGTGTCCAAGTATACTAGTTAACTGTACAATTTACTTATGATACACAATTTTCCTTTGATGGTAAGGTGTACTATAAGCGGGCTTTGACAGTATAAAGATTTCTGGGTTCCGATAAGGTTCAAAGATCTGCTTGGAATGCTCATGGTCTCATAAATTATGCTAATAAGATAAGCTTGGAAGGCAAGCTAAAATGCTATAGTACACCACTGCCCAGGTGGAATTCAAAACTCCAATTCTTCAACCTCCATGCCACAGCCAACACACGTCTTAACCGGCATGCCCGTCTCAGGATTATCGACGGGTCGACCCCATTCGTGCACATGTTTCCGGTTACTACTGAGATCATCCCCAAACTCACCACCAGAAGCCCCTTGTCGATTGCGACGGTAGGCTTCAACTCGGGTGCGTTTCTTAAGGTCTTGCAGCTTGGTCTTGAACTTGGCTTCACGTCGTTTCTTTTTATCAGTTTCGCGCCGTTCGAATTCGGCATCCAGCGCCTCAGCGGAGCCCCATTTCTTATCCGATAGCGCATATTCCTCGACTTGGTATCGAAGATACAGCATCATGTTATTCCAAGTTGATTTGTGCGGATTGGGTTTTTCGAGACGGGGAAGGAGCTCTTCATCTCGCAACTCGGCTGTTGGAAATTATCAGAAATGCCATGAGATAGGTTGAGATGAATTAATAGAGACGACTCACGATCAGTCAGAAGATAGTCTTCCTTCGCCTCGGTTTTGGTGAGGAGGCTGTACTTCTCCGGGTATTTGTCTTTGCATGCATGACAAATCCGGCATCGGAGCTCCTCTTCCCATTTCCAGTCAATTTCCAGACTACCGCATTCGCGACAGACCTTTTGCTTGGTCTTGTCGTCCAGAACACTCAAGCCGGGCTCAAAAGGCCCTTCATGGTTTCGCTTTAATGATGATAGTAACTGGTGACGCTCCCATTCTTTCTGTGTCATATGCGCTGGCTTTTGTTCCTTTCCATCGGGGACATGCAGCGCCTTATTGAATGGATCATCTTCATGGCTCAGGAATCCACCCTTTGTATCAGTCATCTTACTGAAATCGAAGTCAACGTATGAGGAAGTGAAATTGCGGGCAGGTTTAATCGTATCCAGCGGCCGATTAGCCGAGGGGGCATTTGAGCGCGCATCACGCATAGATGCAGGATTGGATGCAGTCATCGAGTTGAACGAGCGTTTGACTCCTTGGGTGGCTTGTAAGGTTCGGAGTCCTGTAGTGGCGGGTGACGTGCGCCCAGCTTCTCGCAGCTCCCGCAGTGCTTTGGCTTTCATGCGATTCTCTTCCTAGAGGTGAAGTTCGTAAGAATCAAAGACTCTCAGAATCGAGGCGCTCTTTAGAAAGAAGCACTTACAATCTTCCGCTGCTGCTCGGGAGTGATGGGGCCTCGAGGGAGTTGCCCAGGCCCCGCAGGGTTCTGGCGCGGAGGTGTTGAGGGCCGCTCTGCTGACATCTTGCCCAAAATCAGGTCGTCAAATATGGTGAGATACAGGAATAATATGAGGAAATCCGCGGAGTTAGAACCTTGGTAAGACTGCCAGGCGGCGAGACACGTCTACACGTGACCGCGCGTAAAGTGGGTCACACGTCATTGGTTAATGCATTGATCGATCGATCGCTACGAGTCCAAACCATCCTCGTCACGATCCTGTCCATATAAAACCTCGCATACACCACCGACCGGAATATCCATAACCGCATCTGTGCCCTCACTCCATATCTCCCACCAATTGACCTTGCGGTTTTGCGGACCCATAATCTGGAAAGATGTGGCACCTGGCTTCATCTTGGTCGCTCCACCTGGTCGTCGTCGCGCCTTTCCATCAATGACTGCGACATTGGCAACTTCGTCGACGATGTTTTCAATGCTGTTCATGGGCAAGGTGAGATACCCGGTGTTGTATGAGGCGAGCGCGACGTAGATATAAACGATCGAAATTACCAACCAAGACGGGATGGCTAGAGCCCACCAGCGATTAGGGTAGTAATAGATTCCAAGCTGGTGAAGGAAAGGTGACGGGAGATATGACCATAGCAAGTAGAACACTGCGAACACCAAATGTTAGCAAATGAACAGCAAAAGCCAATGGGTGTTGAAAACAGCGCCACCATAGTAGCTTTAATCCAGGAATACTCACAGAAGGCAAGTGACGAGGCCAAATAGAGCACGAATCCATAGTACTCATATGTAGGGACCTTAGGGCTCGCGCGGGGGACGGTAGTTGCACGACGGGCAGACTTCGCCACGGCAGCCTCCGTATCGTTCGGAGTCTCCACATCAGAGCTGTCCGGGGTCGTAGGACGTGAAGTGGTAGTTGAAAAAGGTGGCCGTAGCAAGGATGTCAGGGAAGGAGACGGTGGCAGAGGCGTTGGCGGCCGATTGTAAAAGGGGGGCGCAAAGGCATTGGGTCCGTGGAGGGAGCTGGAGGATTGTCGGAATGGGTGATCGCGCCCAATTTCTTCTTCTGATTCTTCTGATTCTGAATCGGATAAAGATTGAGGATCGAGGGAATAATGAGACTGGAAATCGGCATCGTCCTCTACCTCGATCTCGTCGTAGCCGGGGGAGGTGATGCTTTCATCTTCAGGAAAAGCTCCTTGTGCATCCGTGGGCGAGACAAGCTCGTCCATCAAGGGCGGGAAAGGTTGTTTTGACTCGAAGGAGGGCTTAAAGCCTGTGCCTTCCGAAGCCCGGTTTTCCTCCATTTGAATGCCAAGAAAGAAGGTGTTGACTCGATAAGCTGTTTAGTTGACTGCGACGCGGGACCCTTTTCTGCCCGCAATGAACTCCACCGCTCTCTCCAACTATGAGGAAGTTCAACCATTCTCAACGGAAGGAATTAATTCATGAAATTTATTGCGAAAGATCTGGTATAGTACTAGCTCTCCGCCTTTGTCTATCATTTCAACAGCTCTCGGGATGAAAACTGTCAGGATTCGAGATGGGAAATTACTTCCATCATAGAAGTTCTACGTGCTGCCAAAACGTTGAAGGTGGGGAGGCCTCGGTGGATCAAGTTCATACAATCGAGGGCCCTGAATTGACTACAACCATTTACGTTGCCATTTTTTGATCAAAGACCTTTTCTCCCAAGGCCCATGTCTGCTGGACAATAGCGTTAAGCAATGTTTCAGACGTCCACTCTGTCTCTAGCACCACAAAATCGGCCCGATGACCTTTAGTCATGCTCCCAGTCCACCCTTCAGCAAACCGAGAATATGCCGCTCCTGAGGTTGCTGCAATTGCAGCCTGAATCAGCGAAATAGCACCGTCAGGGTTGGTAGCTTGAGATGACCCCGGATCCAGAGCTGACTTTCTTGTTGTAGCATTATAAAGGTTTGGCAATGGAAGGTGTTTCGCAGTTGGCGCGTCTGTCCCGATCGCAACACAAGCATGTCCGTCAAGGTATTCGCGATATGGGAACACCCGATCCCACAAGTGAGGTTGGAGGATCTTGGGATAAGCCTTCGTCAGTACAGGATCGGAATGGACTGGCTGAATGGAGGCGGTAATGCCGAGTTCGCCAAGTCGTTTCGCATCATCCACCGAGGCAAGCTCCAGGTGCTCAATGCGATGTCGTCCTTGAGGATTGGAAGCAAAATCGATGCTGTCAATTGCATTCTTGATTGTGATATCACCAATGGCATGGATTGCGACCTGCAGACCAGCATCTGAGGCTCGTTTTACCACCCACTTCATACTTTCCAAGGGCCAAATTGGATCAACCGTCCCAGGGCTGACGCCGGAATATGGGTGGCTAAGAGCAGCTGTACAGCCATCCACTACTCCATCAGCGATTATCTTGATGCCAACTACACAGAACTCCGGAGAGGTAGATGGGTGGAATTCAGAATGCTTGGCGATCGCTTCGTCAATGTACTCTGATAGCTCATCTTTGTTGTCGGTGAAGGGAATGTACCAATGAGCAGCAACATGTATAGGAACATGCTGGTGTTCTCGCAAGAGCCTTAATGCCTCCCACGCAGTACTATCCATGGCCATATCAATTAAGCCAGTGTAACCGGACTCCAGATATGCCGCTAAAGCATCCTTTAAAGCCGTCAATCTTTCTTCCACAGTGCTGATATTCATCAGATGTGGCCAGACAATTCCAGTTTGAGCGCTCTCTTCCATTAGTCCCGATGGTGATCCATCCTCAGTTCGATGGATCTTTCCTCCAGGTGGATCTGGAATGGTTTCAACGCCCATCTCTTTCAACGCACGGGTGTTACACCACGTTGAATGAAGGTCCAATGCTTCGATAAAAATAGGTCGAGCATCAATATGATCTATCATACTGGCAAATGCTTCGCCGTTTGTTGAGGGTTGATGCCAACCACGACAAAGGATTCGAGAAAGCTCTGGGTGTTCTTTAGCATAGCCACTGATGGCTCTTTCAATATCCTGGAAGCATTTGCAGTCGCTCAGGTCTAACTTTTGTAGGGCCAGTCCAAAGAGCAGAAAGTGTGTGTGACTGTCAATAAACCCGGGAACGACCACTTGGTTCTTGAGATCGATAACTTGAGCACCTTGAAGCTTTGCAGCTTGAACTTCCTCATCTGTATCGTATCCGACATGTGTGAATTTGTTGCCTTCAACAACAAAGCAGCCTAAGAACTCATCATCAGAAAGGCCACTTTCTGGGCAAAAAGCTCGACAATTTTTGAAAATAGTGACGTGCGACATTTTTGGATGCATGGACTGACGATGCTCATTTAGAGGCATCTTAAGCTTGACGCTGGATCTGGCATACAAATGATGGACTCAATGCTTCGGTAGACCCGCAGCTTTTCTGCAAGCGGGTCGGCCGATCCGATTATTACCTTGAAACAAACCTACACATCCGTATTCAGCAGAAGTTCATTGGACCAACTAGATAATCATACATGTCAAATGCAAGATTCAGTACAAACAACTTTACTTTGGGGTTATCTTCGGCAGCTAGCACCCAATAACGAGCAATTAGCATCGCAATCATGGCAACATAATTTGGTTCACGACCGGCCACGACAGGCGACCGAACCGATGTTTAAAGTGACCTGCTATAGACGCTTTGATATTCAAGTCCCCGCCAGATCTCATCCTTACAGTAAATTTCATCTTGCTTTGCGAGCCTGAAACCATTCATCTCGGCTCACATCCCGATGCCTCCTGTTATGACCTCTCGAGAACCATCGCAACCTCCTGGAACTGTTCCACTAGAAGGTACATAAGCTATGCGCACCGAAGAATGAAACTTGCTGACAATATTTGCAATCAGACCTCCAGCGAAATTATTCAGGGGTTGCCATTATTCTGCAACCTACACCATCACGGAACCCAAATGATCCTTTGGTAAGAATGATGAACTATATCAATTTGTTGATACTGATATTTGACTAGAACTGGAAACAATGGGAGAAGCTTATTAACTATGGTCTGGTCCTACTGTACTCGTTACTAATGTTTATTGTGTAAATGCCATTCCAGACACCTCGCTGATAAATAGCGAATACTAACGTCCTTTTATGACAGTATCGGGGCTGCAACACCGACATGGGCACCAATGAATGAACAGCTAGGGTTTAGCTATGAAATTCTAAACGACAGCTACGCGACCGGCTCAGCGACTCTATGTATCGGAGCCTTAATTTTCATCCCAGTTGCTCTCAAGTTTGGCCGACGCCCTATCTATCTACTCAGCGCGCTTTTGCAGGTTGCTATATGCATTTGGTTTGCAAAAGTACAAACAATCGCAGACCTCATGCTCGTGAATGCCCTTTCATGCCTTCTTGGGGCACTGGCCGAAGTGATCGTTCAAATGACAGTGGCTGATATGTTTTTCGTTCACCAAAGAGGCCAAATGAATTCACTCTATATCTGGGTTATGATCATCGGTTCTGCCCTCGCGCCTTTGGTAGCAGGATACATCACTGACTCGCAAGGGTGGCGATGGGTATGGTGGTGGATGGCGATTCTGTTCGGTGTTTGCTTTGTGCTATTTCTCTTTTTGTACGAAGAGACCAAATTTGTCGAGTGGATTGATGGGTCACCTCCGAGCAACACAACCAAGGAACTAAATTCTACTGCCCAACAGAGACAAGGAACGGGAAAGGAAGACTACAAGGATGATCTTGATATCGAGTTGGCCAAAGTACAATCCACAACAATTCATACATGCAGGCCTGACCTTGACCTTTCTATTCTTCGCACACCTTACGTGCGGCGCCTCGCTCTGTGGTCTACTACTCCAGGTTCGCTGGGCTTCTTCATTCGGCATATATACCAACCCTTGGTTGTTACTGTTGCATTTCCTGCGGTTTTCTACGTTGCAGTTCTTTACGGCGTCATAACTGCTACATGGCAGGTTATGATCACCGTGATCGCTTCCGTCATGCCAGAAACGCCATATAATTTTACTGCATCACAGATCGGTCTTATGTCCTTGGCTCCACTCATCGGAACGACACTGGGAAGCTTGATCACAGGGCCGCTGAGCGATAGACTGATTCTTTGGTTGGCAAAGAGAAACGGGGGCCTATTTGAGCCCGAAATGCGTCTCTGGATTGTGCTGGCATTTGCGCCACTCATCCCAGCTGGCATTCTTCTCTTCGGATACAGCCTTGGAAATGGCAATAGCTGGATTATTGTTGCGGCTGGATACGCTATCTTTGGGCTCGCCATGGCGCCTGTGAGCAGCGCGTCATTGACGTATCTGACAGATGCATACACGAATGTAAGTTTCGACAAAGACATGTCTCTGACGAAATGACTGAAAAGTCAAAGGAGAGTGATCTTTGTGAGCTGACTCTGTTGCTTGTTGCTTTTTCCAGATTGTGGCAGATTCCCTTGTCGGCGTGACGTTTGTAAGAAACCTCCTCGCGACAATATTTGTTTTTGCGATCACACCTTGGGAAGCAGCTGTCGGCTTGCAAAGTGTGTTCTTGACACTTGGAGTGTTCATGATCGCAATATTAGGCCCTGGTACACTGGTCTTCATGTACTTTGGTAAGCAGCTGAGAGCGAAGACTGCAGGAAGATATCGCAGCTATTCATAATTGCAGAATTAAGGCACAGGGTACAGCTTGGTTATTCAAGTAGACTCAATCTTCAGCCATAAGCAAACATATAAGTCTAATTTTTCTTCACCAAATTTGAATCTGGAGAAGCCGCTGGTGATCGGGGGGTTTTTTCCATTGGTTGTACAGTGACAAAACTAGTGTCATATACTGCTGGCTATATATGGACGCTAGCCAGTATCTTACGCTGTTACGACTTAACGGTCGTTAGTAGGGGTGAGAGCAACGTCACCATCGCGCGTGATTGATTTATGTGAGAGTTCTACATGTCTTTAACAGGGAGTGAGTATTTAGAATTCAATTCGATGCTTTTATCAACAGATGGAAACTGGCGGATTAGTATTCTAGTTTTCTTTGACTATCCATTCTGGAGCAAGGTTAAGAACTATTATCTGAAGGATTGCAAGAAGCAATGGTTACATTCTTGATATTCTTTGACTATCATTAGTATAAATAAGACGACCCGAGAGTGAGTCATGCACAGGCCTCTAATGTTGCGATTAAAAATGGTCAAGTCAATGCCCTGAATGTGTGAGGATTCTGCGAATTTCTTACTGCTACCATTACCCATTGTGATGCCATTATCCTTGATAAAAGGGTAAGAGGTTCTGTCAATATAGACTGTGTCCGAAAGGCTAAAAGGAAAGTCTTATGGTCAATGCAATCTCATCATTGATGTACTCATTTACCCAAAATTACGTACGACGAATGTTCATCGTGAGAGGAGGCCTTGACCAAAATTGGTTTCAAACTGAGATTAGAGAAAGAAACCGACCGCAACTGAACTCCAACTACGGCTGCTAATCACCACACATAGCGATACAAAAATAGGTGACCAGACTGCCCCGCTCAACATGCAAGTCCTACCCATGGAACTATTCTTGTTGGAGAGAAGATTTGGAATCCAGTACGTTTGACGACCATGATAGCAGACTGATTTCGTGGTAAGGGAAGGGAAGAATGCGCCTTGCCGCAGCTTTTGTTTTCTGTCGGCGCTTCGCCATAAACCCTGCAACAACCACACGTCAAATGGGGGCGGAGTCGGTGCTGCCAAAGCCGCGCCAATGGTATGCAGCCAACAACCTTCTCTTACATAGAATAGCCAGTCAGACACAATATTCTATGCAACTAAAATATCCAACATGACGCGTCGAGTGAAATTGTGGTCGCAAGTTTGTAGGAAGCTGGGATCTTCCACCAGAAATGAAATAGAAATACCGAAGCTCTTCCCGTTTCTTCTTATTCCTTTCTCTCCTATGTCAAGTTTGAGTTTTCACTCTGTTCGGAATTGATCAATATGGCGGATTTGATACAGTTGAAGAGAAGATACGAGACGGCGAAGGTTACTGAAGACAGCAAAGACAAGATTATCGAGGTGTGCTCGGTACATATGGTTTCCGGCTGAAAATCACTGACTAATCTTTGTATGAAGGACTTCCTCTGCTATGTTGAACGCCTCCAAACTGATCTCCAACAAGAGAAAAATGAATGCCAAGACCAGAAAAAGCTGGTTGAAATGTATAGGGAAGATGTCAAGAACAAAGAGAGTGAGCTGAGAGAGAAGTCTGATAACGAAGTATGCTTGACGATTGATCGTATCTACCAGTACAGATACCTATGTTATTGACCACATGATAACAGGCAAAGATGAGATTTGCAGCAGTACTTGTGGATGGTGACCATATGAACGTGAGTACATCGTCTATCATTGGTACTTAGCTAACAATGTATAATCGTAGTTCTTGAACGAGTTGGTTCGAGAGGGACGAACAGGCGGTCGTTCCGCAGCAAAGGCTCTCATGGAAGCTGTACGGAATCATGTCCGAAAAGTTGCACCCGATGTCGACGCCAATATTCAGTACAAGATTCGGGTGTTTGCGAATGTGACTGGCTTAGCAAAGACGTATCGTAATACGGAAGTCTTGAGCTCAGAATATGCCTTAGGATCTTTCATCCAAGGATTCAATATGGAAAATCCTCTGTGTGACTTCGTGGATGCTGGCAACGGGAAGGAATGCTCCGATGTGAAGATTCGAGGTGATTTGACGATTTTTCGTATCTCCAGGGTTGAGGGCAGTTGCTAATCTTTCCTGTAGCTCTCTTTGAACAATACTTTGTTGACGTGCATTGCCAGCACATTGTCTTCTGTGGATCTGCGGACAATGGATATGCACGTGTATTGGGGCCCCACCGTGGATCCAAGCGTATTTGCACTATTCCACGAAGGGCAAACTTGAGGTCCTCAAGCAGCAAAAGTTCTGCAATCAGTTTCATATATTGGGGACCTGTTCATATGAAGAAAGAGGCTGTACTCATAAACATGAGCCAAGGCTTAATGAGCAAGATGTGATTAATTTGATGTGTGTCGCTCGCTTGTCGGCCTGTCCGAGGGGCTTGCGATGTGATGATAAGAGTTGTGTGCACGGTCATCGGTGTCCAAAGGATTGTACACTTCCGACTTGCAAGTTCCCCCACCGTGTTGACACCAGGATTGTGAGCCCAGCTTGATATATTGAGCTATTGGTGTTTCAGTTCGTCGTTTCAGTCTGTCACCTTCGGTTCATTGGGGCGAGTTATCTTAATATTCAACTCTCGTGTGCTGTTTGACAATGAAAGGTAAAATTCTTATAAGGTTCTATTAATGGTAGTTAATGGTAGCTAGCATGATAGCAGGCCAGTCTTCAGATAGATGGCAATTTGAAGTTTTCCACAATCGGCAGCGTCATATCACAAGCCACCACTTGATCGTACATTAAGCTACAATGGCTTTAAGATTTTCAACCTTTTCACCAACATTTATTATAGCTCTTTTTTTGCTACTTGTTATAATTATTATTCTCAAAACCCAAAAGTCCAATATACTAACATGCGAACCTTGCTTGATAAAGAATGTGATTCACCGTCTGTCAGTTAGAGCATGGAGAGACTACTGGATAAGGGTTCTTCCCAGATTGCCATTTTTCACGATCAAAGAGGCAAGTACAAGTTTCCCCTAATTCTTGAGGCAGAGGACTTGAGCAGTCTTCGGTCCGTTTTGCTGTTCTTGATTAGCCACTATTAACCCAGTCGAAGGAAATTGGAAGCACTTACGACAATCTGGCCATACTGGCAGCAAAGGGAACTAGTTCCTCCCGGGCAGGGCTTTTTATCGGCTAAATTTGATATTAGTCAAGTTAATACCCCAATATGCCGCAACACAGCAATATATGTCTTACCTGGCTTGCAGTCAGACCCAGCTCCACTGAAGAAGAAGATGCTGACGGGAAGGCTATTCTTGCAGCACCAACTATGGTCGTCTTTCCAGCAAGATGCTCGCTCTTCAAGAGCATCTCTAGCTTCAACCTCATAGTCCTCAGCAGGATAAGCGGCGGCCATGCCAGCAATGGCAAAGACTGCGAGGATGTTCTTCACAAGCATGTTGAAAGGTTGTTTGGAAAACGAATTCTTTATTTTGTTGTTGTCGTCGATGTATTGTGAGTTGGAATGAGATCAAAAATGGCGGA
The DNA here is from genome assembly GCA_028828275.1 of Penicillium frequentans. NCBI lineage: Eukaryota > Fungi > Ascomycota > Eurotiomycetes > Eurotiales > Aspergillaceae > Penicillium > Penicillium frequentans. Next base: position 1,197,618 of record JAQIZY010000012.1, read on the forward strand.
AACTTGAGCCTTTAAATAGTTTTAGTCCTACCTGACAAGGTATGTGATCGAAGCTTGGATCATCTAGTCCAGATCGAGATGGCCAGTATGATTCATCGACTTGATTTTACTAGTTGGTCTAGATCGAAGTGAGATAGATGGCCCTATCGCTATCAGGTATGCCAAGACACAGAGTATCGTGGAGGATACCCATGGAAATGCTTGTCTGCTAAACTTAATGTCCGGTTCGTGCGAGGTTACGAGGATTTACCTGTGGTTAAAGATAGCATCAGGCTCAGAGTAGTGGTTGAAGCATTGAAGAGGAATAACGCGTTATCTTTCTGGTAGAGTCTCCCGCCGGGAGGTTGATTGCGGTTCCAGTGTGTGCACCCCATACTCAGGTCTGTATTCAAGACGTCAGCAGAAACCACTCCAGTCAATATTTTGTCTAGAACTCGAAGCCAGAAAGAGATCCAAATGCGGAGATAATGAGGGGAAAAGTCAATATAGATCCATGGATGAAGAGTTTAATTGAACAGCAAGCTCCCGACCTGGACTAGATTACATTCAGCCAGAAAACATACCCGACGGTAAATTAACTTTAACTTTGAACTAGAGAAATGAATGCTACCGTTTACCAAATTGGGCTGCTTCAACTGGTTGTTTTGGGGAGGCTCCAGGAATCGAGGCTTTTTAGATCCATACAGAGCTTTTGAGCTTTTAGTAAACAAGAAGTCGTATTTAAAGGAAAAACCCGAGGTTTCTCTCTCTTTCTGCTCCACTCCATTTACCCCATTACAAGCGACTATTATAAGCTGAACTCTACAAAAGCCTCGGAACCTTGGAATCGTCAAATACCTTAATTCAGCCGCCACTTACGATCCCGCATCTCGTATTCGTGCCTAGGAACGGGCGTGCCGGACAAAAATTAATGCTGACCAATACGTGCTGTAAATCAAGATTACTCGAGATTGATGAGCTTGTGCCGGTTACTACAGCAGCCATGGGTCCAAGCTCCAGGTTCATGTTTTATAATGCCTGTATGTTTTCTAGCAAGGATAAGGTTGTCTAATCAACCACGGGATCAAGTAATTTGACCACTCCCACGGAAAGCGGTTCGTACCCCGGTTTTGGAACCTGTCATTGAACCGGAATACGACAGCCTAGACCAATCGACCGAGCACCGGAGTTTTCTCTTGGCATCTGCCAAGCAAACATGTTAGACTGCTAGTCACTGACAAGATCTGATGGCTCCCAGGGTTCTTGGCGATCGATTGTCCAGACCAGTTATGCGGCTCCATCCGGGCGGAAAGTGGTTCGTGCACCGCGTAATGCCCCACCACGCCGCTCATGTCCTGAGGTAGGCTTTTCAGCCAGACTCACAGAACAGAATTGGCTTGTTAGGGTACCACCGATCGAACGCCGCATTTGTCTATTTTACACGAATCCAGATGAACCATATGGATATTTCCCTGAAGATCCAAGTTTCAAAGCCATGCTCTTTACAGCGTGGGCAAAAGTGGGTCATCCTCCACAGTGGCCATAGTGCTCTTCAGTGCCAAGTCATTTATGTCTATGTCGCCAAGAGTAAGGATATCCACGGAGTACGCAGAGAGGCTTGAAAGAGAAATCCTAATCAATCGTTTCAATGACAAGGTAAAACGCCTGAGATTTCAGGCTTGGGAACCGACAGTCCTTCTTTCCCTCATCAAGAATCAATTGGTTCCTTGTGGTGTTCTCACCAAGTGCGAACGTTCTAGATACTAAGGTTTTCTTACTCTAAATATTTTCCAATATACCTAATTTGCTCGCGCGGCATGGCTAAAAGATTGCCCATGGCTGAGACCAGCCACAGCAGACAAACTTTGTGACAACCAGACATACAAAACTTGTTGCATAACTGGCGGCCGCAAAGGAGATCAAACCTTGATATTCCCCACCGCACGCAGTAAGGATCTGACCGGCTATTGGAATACCAGTGAGCGTACTTATTACGTCAGTCATCTCGGTCACTCGAGGTTAAGCTTTCAAGGACAGAGAAATAGAGAGATTATCTCTCTTCTTACATACCTGATACTGACAATAACATAGGCTGTAGCATAGTAGCGACCATACTGTTCAAGCTTGCATAGTTGACCTATACAAACTGGGGCCAAACTTACATTACTGCCACTGGTGAACCCAAATAGCAATGCAAACACCGTAATCACGGCTTTACTAGAACCAGCCGGGATCCACAGACAGGTAACACAGAGCAGACAGCCGAAAATTGTGATGATCAAAGTATTGAACCGACCAATGCGATCCGCACAATAACCCGGAATCCACCGACCAAAGACCGAGCCCGCATTGACCAAGGACAGCAATAAGAACGAAAATTGCGAAGATTGCCCATGGAGCAGGGCGTAAGATGTCAAGTATGTAAGAGGGACAAACAAGCCCCATTCCATAAAGAATATCCCCATACTCGCAAGCATGAGCGTACCATTACAGAACAAAGATAGGTCAGGAAGCATTGCTCTCACGCCTGTTGTTTTAGGCGGAAGCCTAGATCGAATAAGCAGTATAGCAATACTGAAAGCGACCAAATCCACAAGCGCAATAACACGTGTGGCCCATGCAAACCCGATCCGACTTGCCACGCTCTGAAAAAGTAATGGAAATACCACGCCACCACACGACGCACCAGAAGACGCAACGCCCGTTGCAAGACCTCGTCTTCGATGGAAATAATGCGCGACAATAGAAATTGCGGGGTTAAATGCAACTGACACACTGACACCTCCCAGGACCCCGAATACTAGCATGAAATGCCAGTACTTGGTACAGAACCCCATCAGGATCATTGATAGGACGGTCCCGATCCCACCGCAGGTGACGAGAATACGAGGGCTCCTCGTGTCGAATACTGGGCCGACCTGAATACCGCAGAAGAAAGCGAGGAACGAGAAAACGCCGAGGATCCAGCCGATTTGGCCGGATGAATATTCTCGCAGTTGGTGCTCTTCTAGGTAGGTTTGGAAGATCCCTAGACTGTTCATCATTCCGATGGTACTGAAGCTGGCCATCCAGCTTCCGAGTACAACGCTCCAGGCGTTCCATCCTCCCTCGGGGTAGAAGTCGGGATCGCCTTCTTGCGACTGTGGTGTGGATTCACCCTCATTTGAAGAATCGGAAGATAGTTCCCCAGGCGCACTGTGTTCGGAGATCTTTGATTCTCAAAATTCTCCGAGGATGAAAGGTCTTGAGTCAAGTGTTGGTTGGCGTTTGATTTGTATTCGTTGCTGATTGAAGGGTCCGCAGGCATATCGGGGTAAGAAAGCTGATAAAGTCAATTGGCCTTCTCTTCATCCGTTGAGCACAACAAACCAAAGGTTACTAAATCTCCGTAGCCAGTGGCTTCAATCTCTCTTAAACTATGAAGATCGTGGGGCATGATAATCTTAACGAAGTTATTGTCGGCCGTTCCGACGAGGGCGGGGCACGCTAAAAATGTGGGTTCAATCATAAACTCCACTCGCATCTGGTAATGGGCAGCTACTGTATACGTTGGTCGGACTTCGTGGTATCAGGTGAGTGTACAGCGACTAGCATGTGGTTTATTGCTGACAGTTTCAAGTAAATTAAGTTACTATCTACGATTACCTTATTCGAGCCGGCGACAGGTGTTCTAAGTCACCTACTAGAACAAAATGAGTTTGGATTCTAAGATGGAGGCGCAGTCTATTTTTTCTTTCGTAAAAAATACCTATAATGCAAGACCATAGTATTTCACTCGTGCCTCAAGGGTCATTGAATTGATTGAAATCTTCAACGAGAGGCTTTATGATATATTGACATACTGCAGCCTGAAACTCCTCACTCTCCATATTCACCTCACGAGTTTTAGCCCAAAATAGGCACAGCTGAACAACGTCCCCGTAATTTGGGCCACACTCGCAGCAAACATTATATATCCAATTTCTGACTTGCTCAAACAGTGCGGTAGGCCCACCTTGACCTTCATCACCGGGGGTATGAAGGGAGGTGATTGTGCGGCCAAGTGAAAGCTCAATTACAACTAACTCCAAAGGGAAAAGAAAATCATTGTATCCTGCCCAGGAGAGGGAATAACCTTTAAACTCTATGGAATCAGATAACTTTCAAGCTATAACAGGGGTCCGAATAGACTTTTCGAGATTGGTTGGGGTAATGTTTCCGGTAAAAACGATGTTGCGAGACGACCAACGGGATGGAAGCCAGCTGCCGTGACATTCAAGAACAGTACTCGCCAGTTTCGCTGCTAGAAATCGACGATCACGTTTTGGAAATACAAAAGGTGTGCGAAAATCCCCACAGACTGTCAGTGATGCTAGAAGCAAGTCTTCAAGTGAGTGCACTTCCAGATTTCCAACTCCCGTTCTCAAAACTTAGAAATAGTGGGAGAATTTTTGATTAGATATATAACCAATGGGTAGTCCACGGTCGGTAGGAACCAAACAGCCGTAAATTGCTTGGCATATGTTTGAGATTTTGGAGGAAGGGGCATTGCTGGATGTGCTAGGGGTCGCATAGGCTGTTGAATTGACTGGCGGTGGAGCAGAGCGTAAAGTACGCGATCGTGTCATAATTGGCTGGTGTAAACTGACACTTGTAGAGCAAACCTGCACTGCCTTTGCTTCTATCTCATGCCATTTTGTAAAGGTTGTGGTGGTTGGAGACGTCATAAAAACCAAACGAAGCCCGTCCCGTTCCAATCGATCGTAAGGTTGATATCCTTGTCGAGAACAAAATGAGGGGAGTGTGTATCAAAACAAGCACATCGCCAATATGGTTTGTTCATTGATGCCTCGTAAAGGCTAGCTGTTATCTGTCGAATCACTTTGTACCTTCTTGTCGATTTTTTCGATGTGATCTTGAGTAAGCTAGACAGCTTCTTCGCTTTGCTTCCTTTACATTTGTGTGATAGTGTTGTATCCGTCTCACTGAAAGATTTAACGATCATAGACAGTGGGAGAAATGAGACAAATGAGAGCGGCTGGAGGGTTTTTCTTGCGGTGACAGCTCGCTTGGGAGGTATATCAATAGTTCTATGATAAGTTGAGTATAAACTTCACTGGGTATTCTTAATCATCACCGCATATCCAATATATGTTCTATCAATAACCTACAGCAGGTACCGTGTATACTTTAAGCTTGGCTGAGACAGTCCGAATCATCCCTTGTATCTTCTTCGCAGAAGAAAACTTCGTCGAAAAAGCCTCCAATAGTTCAACAGCTAGCTCCAAATCATCAACCGCCCTCGCATGATCCAGAACCAACGAAATGTCGTCAGCCTGGGCAGTAGAAGTATACATAAGGGACAAAGCCGAGTTGAAGATAGCCACAAGATTCAGCCAATTATAGGCAAAACGACGCTGCCTGTGCATATTAATAGCCTGTCGTATTGCCATCCCCGACGCCTCAGCCAATATCTTCATCTTCGCAAGATCCAAGCTGGGGCTCAAAGGGGAGGGACGGTAGAGCATGATGACATGGGTATAATAGTTCAGATCGAACCAGCTTGTACACAGATGGGGTACCTTGGATTGAAGATCTGGCAGAGGGAATGGCATGCTGCGACGCCAGTTAAGTAAGCGTTTGTGGAGGGATTGGAGCGTTTTTTCTCGGGCTTCGGGGCTTTGTTGTCGGCTGAATTTTGGAGAATGGACCTGGGTGCCGATGTCGCTGGCGATTCTTCTGAGTGCTAAGATGTGGAGTGGGACGGCCATTGTGGATGGCTCGAGATTTATCGTAGAGGTTATCCCGTCCGGTTTGATGTTTTGGTCGTCGACGTCGGAAAATGGCTAAATGAGATCAGTAAGGGCTCTTCAATTTTGGGAATATGGCTCGGACCTCCACAGTAATATCGTCATCCTGGATTGCGAAAGGGCGGCCAAGCGCTAATGACACAACACTAGAAATAGGGCTTTTAGTCACATAGATCCGAATCAATAGTCAGCATGACATACCGGTCCATCATGTAAAGGCAAAAGAATATTCGCTTCTGTTGCTCTGCTGCATCTACAGCCAGGGATTGGTATACTTCTGCTGTATGGAGACCCATCCCGGTTGCCATTCGAGCCGCAACCCCTACTAAAAACCAAGTATCTATCGATCGTTAGATATGAGATAATAAGAGTACCCGCGAGTCTTGACACATACTGGGTCCAATTTTATTGAAAAATGAATAAGACACCTGTAGCATCAAAACTTCCAAGCCGGCCTATTTCATGATGCATTAGTACCATTATCTTCGCCCGATTCATAGGCATGTTTGACTTCTCACCAGGTCCCCACATCCCATGGCTGACTCAAAGTAAGTCATCGCCTTGTTGAAAAACTGAACTGATTCAGTCTCATCCATCAAGGAGACAGAGCAGTAAGTTGTAGACCCAATTGCTAAGACCATCCAGATCCTAAATTGCCACAGAGGAGATTGAGCAAGTGGGTCCAAAGGATCGGCATATATTCCCCACAATACAGCCTCGAATTCGCCTTTCCTAATCATCGGATATAGAGTGTGAGAATGAGCAAAATAGAATTCCAAAATATAGCTGATATGCGAAGGATCCAGTAATGAGAGAGCCATTGAATCTTCAAAGTCCTCGGCGGTGTTTCCCAATATGGAATTCAATGGTAGCGGACTGGCTAATGAAGGATGCATTTCGAAAAATATTGGATTCAAATTTGAAGATGTATCTGGCTCGGATTCGTGGCTCTGTTGATTGTCGTCGCTTTCTCCATCAAACACGAATCCATCTTGGTCTGGTGATAAACGCTGGAGAACAGTCTGGGTGAGTTTGGCCAATGACAGCCCTGAGGAAGATCCTAGATATCGTTCGGCCGCGGCTTCTAGCGAGAGTAGCCTGAGCTCTTCGGCGAGGCTGTCTGTTCGTGGAGCGGAGACACGCGCCTTGCCGGGTGAAACAGGTAAAGGGTCGAAATTTGAAACCGGATTCGCATCGCAAGGTAGTGGAGGGGATTGATTTGTGACGCTGTCAGAATGCAAGAAGGCGGTACCCAGATCACTCAACTGAGCCTCTGTATCGTGATCCCAGGCATATGCCGATGGCTCATTCTGGGATGTTTGGGGTGTTAAAGCGGATGCAAGTCTCTGCTCGAGGTCCTTGACTCGTCGTTCTAACTGCCGTACATAACTATTTAAATCAGTTTCGTACTACTTTAAAACCATCTGAGATTGAGTCATACGCGATAGGATATGATGCTACTTGAGCTTCATCATCGAGGAAGCTACACGCGACTTTGGCATGTTGACACGCGTGGCACTGTGGCAGGGTCTTGTCACAACGTTTCTTTCTTCGGTGGCACCGCTTGCATGAGTTTTCAGATCGTGCGGCTGGCTCCAGCATCATTTTTTGGCATGAGGCGAGACAGAGAGAGGCAGGAAGATAGTGGGGAAGTTTAAGATAAGGCTCAGATTCATTAGATTAGCAATTGCCGTTTTTCGCCTTGGCGGTTTGGCGTCAGATCTGCACTATCTGCACTAGAAAGATTGGGAAGATTTACAGGCAACTCTTCTCAGATTCTCTCTATTGGCTTGATACTCCTCATTCCCACATAAAGCTTGACATGATGCGTGACACCTCTCCAGTGCACATCTGGAAGACCTGCCCTTCCTGGTCTCGTGCGGGGGAAGGGGATGGGTGTATCGTAGCCAATAGAATCTTGGATATTTATCATAGTGGGGAGCGCCTTATCTGATGTGGGGAAAGATGGATGCAACGCATTTCCATTACATACTGCAAAACCTATCATCTTGACCTTCGCAACCTAGGTCCCCATATTGCAACAGGCAGGGTCTGAGGGGAATGTTAAATGCCGTTGGAGTAGAGTTGCCTGAATTCACAGGCTAAACAGCTCACAAGTGATGCTTCGGTCATGCCGCCATCACTAGCCCTTAATCGGGCCATGCGCAACAACTCCATGCTGCATCACATTTATAAAGACCGGCCAGATTGAACGACCGCCATGATTTCCAATCAGCAATTTTCATACAACTCCCCTTTAAATTCAAAATGTCCTCAAACGGCCAATCCTTCCTCCTAGACCCCGAGAAACAAGCCGGGCCCACCCGATACTCCCACGCACGGGTAGTCCAACCCTCCACTCATCACACCATCTATGTTTCGGGAATTGCCGCCGTCAAGCCAGATGGAACATACGAAGGAGTTGTCGAGAACCCTGACGGGACCTTCACCGCCGATGTGAGAGAACAAACTGCTGCGGTCTTGCGTCGGATCGAAAGCATTATTCAAGGTGCATCCAACGGCAAAGCGAATCTTTATAACATTGTCGATGCGACTGTTTATATTTTGGATATGAAGACCCAGTATGCTGGGATGAACGAGGAGTGGAACAAGATCTGGGCGGATCGGGCGAGCGCGCCTAGCCGGGCAACGATCGGAGTTAAGGAGTTGCCGGATCCTCGTTTTATGGTTGAGATTAAGGCTACAGCTATCTTTGAGGCATAAATTTATATTCTATTTATACAAAGATGATGAATTTTAAACAATTCGTACCACTAGGAAGTATTCAAACGACTTATAAATGCAGAACATAAGCGGGGTGAGTCATAACAAGGCTCGCAGTTTATTTAAAGGTCAACTAGCGGGCATAGGGCCACTTGTGCAATTTTCTCCTTATCGGGCTTCCCGATTCTTCTCGTACATCTCAATGGAATACTGTTTCCATTTTGACTGAGTGTCAACAATCCATAAATCCATAATGTCCCCTCCAATCGATTCAGAGGGAATCCGATACTACGAATTGGAGAACTTCACCTTCCAGAATGGTACCACTCTGCCGAAAGTCCGAGTCGCTTATCGCGAGTTCAATCCAACTGGACAAAAAATTGCCCTGATTCCTACGTGTTTCCGGGGAAGAATTAATCAAACTTTGAACTTCACCAATGGCGTGTTAAAAAGTCATCGAGTCATTGTGGTCGCGCTATTGGGCAACGGAGAATCCTCAAGTCCATCCAACACCGCAAATTTCCCTGATACCCTCGATTATGGAGACTGCGTCAGAGCCCAGCATGCCTTGGTCACAGAGCATCTGCAAATCCCTTCGCTAGATGTGATGCTCGGCTTTTCCATGGGAGGTCAATGTACCTATCACTGGACTGCAATGTATCCCGAAATGGTCCGCAATGCGGTGATTATATGTTCGTCGGCGAGAACCAGTCTTCACAACTACCAGTTCTTAGAAGGCCCCAAGGCTGCATTGCTACATTCAGTCGACTACAACGACAAGGATCTCCGTGCGAAAGATATCGCGCCAGTCCGAGGCCTGCATGCCTTTGGCAGAGCTTACTCTGCATGGTTGACGAGTGCTGAATGGTTTGAGGAACGGCTTTTCCGAAAATTTGGCTTTGAGACACTTGATGACTGGGCCGATGCTGGTGCGAAGGGCTACGATGATTGGCATCCTGATGACCTTTTGGTCATGCTGGGGATGTGGCAGCGATCGGATATAAGTCTCATCGGGGATGGAAAAAGGACTCTTGAGGATGTTCTTGGTAGTTTGACAGCTAGGATCCTTTTGATGCCTTGTCAGACTGACCAGTACTTCAAATGGGAGTTTAATGAGAGAGAGCTTCAGTCTATTGAATGTGGAGAGCTGGCGGTTATTCCGTCAATTTGGGGTCATATTGGGGGAGGGGGTGCCAATCCGATAGATACTGAGTGGATGGATCAAAAGATTGCCGCATTCTTGGCTTCACAATCCTGATGAGCAACAACTTGTTAGATAGTTCCATATGTTAAATTCTTGATTAGCTGTAGCCACTAGCGGACATAAGAAACTACCCATGAATGTTTCCTTATCTCATCAAGATAAGTACCAGATCATATGCCTGGATCCATTCCGAAAGTGAAAATTTTCATGTACATCAAAGCGTACAGAAATAAAGTGAATCAACAAGATGACTCCGAAAATTTTAAGACAAGTAATGAAGGTCAGTCGAACGAATCAAACAATTTGGAGTTCGTTGACGTAAGTAGAGCTGCCCGAATGCGATAACTAGTGGGGTAAGCGGACATGGTAGATAGCATTGACTGTCGGACTGTCCGACACTCGACTGTCAGTACATTTGGTTCAACATTTGAATCCTATTATTGAGGGCTTATTAAAGACCTATGGTCCTGCATACTGACCCTCAATATCGACTACAATCATCCTTTTGCGCTGGTACAAAATGATCGAATTAAAATTGGAGGATCATTTAGGCCTCCCGGCAGTCCTGCCCTGGAGCTACTCAATCGCATTAATACCACTAGTCATCTACCTGGTCTACAAAGTAAGTCCGACAAGTTTTTCTTCCTTCAAACTGCGCTAACAACCAGAAGTGCACCCTGGCGACTGACATTCCTCACATCAAAGGCCTGCCAGAGATCCCCGGTTCAGTACCCGTCTTCGGTCATCTCCTCAAACTAGGAGATGACCACGCAAGTATCTGTGAAAAATGGTGGCGCCAATATGGCCACTCCGTCTTCCAAATCAAGCTAGGCAACACGCGCGCAGTGGTAGTCAACTCCTTCGAAGACTGCCGCAAGATGCTTCTCGGACACCAAAATGCCATCATCGACCGCCCAAAGCTATACACCTTTCACGGCGTCGTAAGCAGTACGCAAGGATTCACTATTGGCTCGTCCCCTTGGGATGAATCTTGCAAAAAGAAGAGAAAAGCAGCCGGAACGGCTTTGGGGAGACCCGCTCTACGCAACTATTATCCCATGTTTGATTTGGAAAGCTACTGCATTCTCCGTGATCTTCACCTGGACAGCAAAAACGGTGCAATCGAGCTTAGTGTCCGACCCTACATCCAGCGATACGCTCTGAACACAACCCTCACACTGTGCTATGGTATTCGCATGGATGCTGTCTACGACGATCTTCTGCGGGAAATTCTTCACGTGGGGTCCGCCATCTCCCTCCTCAGGAGCGCATCTGAGAATCTGCAAGATTACATCCCGATACTCCGTTATATGCCAAATAATGAGAAGACCGCGCGGTCGAAGGAGCTGCGCGATCGTCGTGATGCTTACTTGAATCTCCTCCTGGATAAAGTGCGCGAGATGATCAAGAAGGGAACAGATAAGCCTTGTATTTCTGCGGCTATTCTCAAGGATGAGGAAACAAAGCTCACCGGCGTGGAGGTATCGTCTATTTGCTTATCACTGGTTTCTGGTGGGTTTGAGACAATTCCTGGTACCCTTACTTCGGCTATCGGTTCGCTATCTACTCCCGAAGGACAGATTTGGCAGGACCGCGCTTATGAGGATATTAAGCGGTACTATCCCGATGTGAGGGATGCTTGGACTAGCTGTATCTCGGAGGAGAAGGTGCCCTACGTCAATGCTATCATCAAGGAGGCTGGTCGTTACTACACTGTCAGTTCGATGAGTTTGCCCCGGAAGACTGTGACGGAGGTAAATTGGAACGGTGCGATCATTCCGCCCAAGACAATGATTTTGATCAATGCTCAAGCTGGAAACCACGGTATGTCTTCCAAGTTTCAACTTACCAGTGCAAATACTAACGTTTGATGTAGATGTGGACCACTTTGGGGCCGACGGAGGCAAGTTCGATCCGGAGAGATGGCTCAAGTCCGTGAACCCACCAGAAGAAAAAGAGGTCAGCGGTCTACCACACTTGAGCTTTGGATCTGGATCTCGTGCTTGCTCCGGTCAATTTATTGCATCCAGACTACTTTACTGTGCTCTGGTCCGTCTACTTGCTTCATACAAGATCGTGGCAAGTGAGGATAATCCACCTAACACGGATTACGTGGAGTACAACCAGTTCAAGACGGCTTTGGTTGCTATTCCCAAAGATTTCAAGGTTCGATTGATTCCTAGGGATGACACGGTTACCTCGGAGTGTTTGAATCTGGCGGAACAGAGAACTAAGGAGCACTACAAGGAGTAGGCTTCTAGCATGGCACGGTTTATGTTTCATTTGCATTACTAGGCAGTCAATTATAGCAAGAAATCTGTTCATTTCAAAGGTTGAAATAATTGTAAATCACATAGATAACGCTTATATACTGGACTTCGCCGATGCATTTACAACATTTTCAATCGTAAGGTATCTACAGGGTCAACCCTGTATAACTAGGAAACTAGAACTCCACAGAGTCTTGAGTACTGACCAGAACTTAAGAAGCCCAGGCAGTGGTAACCACCCAACTCACATCATCGTTGAATGAGGTGGTAGAATCAAAGGTGTCAACGCCGCCGTTGCTTGCAACGTAGAGCACATCCTCGTAGTGACGGAAATAGCGGGTAGGATAACTCCATGATCGAATAGAGTTAGTACCAGCCGAGTTAAGAGAAGCAAGAGGGCAGAAAGTGGCATCCTCATAGAACTGCTTCGTGCTGTCATCGGCGGCGAGCAGGAGCGCGAAGTTGTAGTGACGAATGTAGCTACCAGGTGTATCGACGGACTCGAAAGAGTAGCAACCGCTGTTACCAAGACCAGTGACAACCTTCCAGCTGGCCTCCTCCTTGAGGGTAGTGCTGCTGGATGAAGTGACAACCTGGGTGTTGATAGTAGTGTCGGTGTGCGCAATGTAACGAGTAGTATACCCAGAGGTGGTAGCCCGCAGCGAGATATAGGAGCCAACAGTAAGAGCGGTTCCACCGACGAGCGAGGTGACGGCATACTTAGCAGCGACGATATTAGCCTGAACAGAGTTCTCGACGGCGTCGGTGGGATATCCGGAAGTCATCACGCCCTCGTAGAAAGTACCCTGGGCACCGTTGCTGTTGTCGCCGCCAATTCCAAGAATGATGGCACCCTCCTTGCTCATTGGGTTATAGCCCGATGCAGATGGGCGCACGCCGCTGTAGTACGTTGATAGAGAGCCGGACGCAGCGTTTCCGCCACGGATGGCCCACTGATCTGGCTCACCCTTGACAATCGTGCTGACGAATCGGTAGGAGATCGACGGGTCAGCACTGTTCTCTGTGGCGCTGTAGCCAGAGAAAAGGCCGTTCTCCAGATCTGCCATGATCCACGGACCATCGCCAGAGCCATAGCCCCAGGAGGTGCTGTCGCCATAGTAGATAGCCTCCATATGACCGTTACCAGTATCAGTGCTGCTAGTCTCGGCATTGCCATAGTCAAAGCAGCAAGCACCGTTGTAGTGAGTACCGTCAAGAACGGCATACATGCCCTCTGCCTCATCACCTGTAGCCGTGTTGGAGGCCTCGTTGTTTCTGTAGCCCGTGCCAGGCGAAACAAAAACACCGTAAGCCTTCTTGCCATTCAGCGTGACTGGGGCGCCAATTGCACTGGCCAGGTTGTCGTAGCCATTGGATTCAGGGCCATCAAATCCACCAGGTGGAGCTTGAGTGAGGTGGTTTCCATTACCAGACTGATCATAGATAATCGTGATGAGACATGTTGTGTTGGCACAGAAAGTGTCTTGAGCAGCGGCGTTTGCGACACCTCCAGCGGTGAGCGGCACGATAGCAGTTGTGGCACTGTCTGAGCCGCGTTTTACCTGGTAGAGGCTGCCGGAGTATGCGCTGTATAGGGCGCGAGTGGTACTGTGTGCGGCAATGCAAGGCGTGTCGCCGGACGCGTAGAGATCACAAGGTCCGGCTAACACGAGGGTGCTGCCAGCGATAACTCCTAGGGCAAGTGCCCAGGCGCGCTGGACGATGCTCGGTCGTGAGAGCATATTTGATTATGCTGGCTTGGGTGCTATGGAATGGGCACACCTATGGACCTTTGAAATCAGCAACTGGATACTCGGTCACTGGAGAACAGGTACGTCTGACGGGATCTGCTGCGAAGTATCTAGCTTATTTATATTCTTTATTTTATACGCCAAGATACTCATTTTTTTGAATAATGTCACGCGTTGCTATAGTGGTTCCAAGGCTGAATTTCTCCTCCAATGATCACAGATCGGGTATACATCACTTACTCACTAGTACAAGCGAGCTTTAGCTTTTAACAGCTCGGTTAATACTTGTCATATATCAAATTCCAGCCACAATACTTCGAAAACTATATCATTTAATGAGTCCTCTATTCGACGAATCGAAACTGAACAATCGCGGAGAAATTGCAAATCAGGGGTTCTGACCGATATTTCCTGGCTTGGACGGATCATGTTGTTCCACCCCTGGTGCTCACGAGCTCAAAGTTAGCTAACCTTTTGGAACAAAGTGGTTTGTCCCACCGGGCTTTTTCCCATTTCTCCTCAGCGGGGGAGCATTAACCGAAGCATCAAACATATCTAAACTAGAAGTAGACAAGCTTAACCGGAGTAAAATGTGGCGCCCGAACTTAATGTTCCTGAAGATGCGGGGCCCCAGGCCATACCATCCATCGGCACATTCGCCTTGCCCTGGAGAAAATATTGCCATCCCATTTGTGGACTAGTTTGAGCCCCTGGAATCACGGCTCTTCCTTTTTATTTGTGGCGAACGCCATCTATTTCTTCAGGGATGCCGGGCTTGGCAGGGCACAGTGATCTGATGAATCGGGGTTCCGCGTGGTCACATTGTTAGTGGGGCGTAAGGCGGGGAAAAGGTGACACCGATGGACATCCGGCTCGAGTTACTTCCAAGGTTTTGCTAATTAATTTAGTGAATCATGTTCCTAACACTACTGTGATGGACTTCTCCCGAGGTCCAGTAGACATCCGGTCATGTGCTGTTCCTAATACTCCGATAGTCCCTCAATATTTTCCGAGTTCTCTACCATGCGAAGGTCATACAACTCTTGTTTCCCCACGGGTCGGTCCGAAGCGGGTCCAGTCATCCTCACGGATATATCACGTGGACAGTGAGAGCCCAATGTAACTAAATGACTGTATCTATCTCAAAGAATGTTTATCAGTGCTCTACAGGGCTGAGAGACTTAGTATTTGGAATGTGACCATAATGGTTCTTTTTATCGGACTATCTACACCATCACTCCTGCCCATTCGCTAGCAAGATTCGACCACCGTCCACACAGAGTGAGACCCCATCAACATATGCCTATTCCAACCTGTTAGTGGTAGCCGAGGCTAAATGGATAATGACTTACCCCCGCCTTGCTCACTATATATAATACCGTCCCAGCAATATCTTCAGAACAACCCGCCCTCTTCGCAGGAACCTTATCAAACAAGGAGCTGAAGACATTCCCTTCCGCACCAACGGGATTCATGTTACTCGGAACAACTAATGGCACATCCAGTCAGCCTTGGGAATCACCAAGGGACCGAAAATAAACTTACATCCAGGGTTAATGCCGACAACACGCACGTAAAATCGATTGTATTTCGCTGCCAGCAACTTGACCAGGTGGTCGGTGGCTGCCTTGCTTGTCGCATAGCTAGTCAGATCCACATTTGTCACATTGTGCATACTCGCACAAGAACTTGTAACCACAATGACTCCTCGGCCTTCATCGCGGCCCTTGCGTCCATCACCTATCGGCTGGTCGGCAGCTGCGGCAAGTAGTGGCAGAAGAGCAATACTGAGGAAATAATGGGCGGTGGTGTTGACACGGAAGGTATTTTCCCAGTCTTCTTGTGGGAGAGACCACATTGAGGCTTGGAGTTCTTCCAGTGGCGCGGTAAGAACATTGCAGGATTGCGGGGGATCGCGGCGGATTCCAGCGTTAGAGATGAGCATATCTAGGGTTTTCTCTTTTTGGAAAATTTTCTCGCTAAGCTCCTTTATAGAGTCTTTCGATGAGATATCACAGGGCATTCTAAACAGATATTAGCTTAAGGCAACATGACAAATAAAACGAAAGTTACTAACCCTTCGGCTTGTCCACCCGTTTCCTGGCCCAATATGTTGAGCTCCTCGACTACCTCGGCGATGGGGTCACTTGGTAGTGCGACCAGGTAAACTCTAGCTCCATTTTGCACCAGTCCCTAGCAAAGTCAAGTTCGTTAATATTGATCGTTAATCTTACATTCAGTTCTCACCTTAGAGATCATCAATCCTATGCCACTGCTCCCGCCGGTCACAACCGCAACGCGCCCCTTCACATTGAACAAATCCAAAACATTAAGTGAAACCATTGTCCATATACGTAGTTGAAAGTTAGATATTCGATAAGTAAGTGAGGCTCGGGTTTATATGCGATACTCTGTTATGTAAAGTGGGGAAGCTGATATGAGCGGCGGGCGCTGCGAACTAGCGGCGGCATGTCCGACTGGGACGGTTGGAGTAACTGCTCTCCAAGCAAATATCGTTATACATTGAGAAACAATATAATCTTGACCAATCCGGCAATTCTTTCAAAGCTGCACTATATTTCACATCAAAAAAGGCAGTGTTGTTCATTTGCACAATGTCCGTGGCCTTCTTAGCCGATAAGACGCAGTACGTACGAACCTCGGAGCCCTTCAAGACAAACTTCTAACGCCGACTAGATCCAAAATCTCTATGAAAGACTTACAAAATGCGGCATCAAGTCTTGGTATCCAAGTACAAGATGCCCAAGAAGCAGAAGATTATCTACATCTGCTACAGTCCGCAGAGGCAGTCATGAGACAAATCGAGGCCGAGGATGATTACATCCACCCCGCTCTATCCCCTGTAACAACAACTGCGCCTCGAAATTTCGCAGAGCCAAATAAGGAAGACAATCCTCTTAATGCGTGGAGACATCGTTTCGAGCTCGTAGCACCAAATCCGACCAGCACGACTCTCCACGGAAAGACCATCGCTATTAAAGACAACATTTCAATCGGCGGTATCCCGACAACAGTCGGGACATTTACCGAGCTATTATGTGCAGATGGTCATCTACCTGTTTCTCCAATTGATGCATCAGTGGTATCCCGAGTTCTGTTAGCCGGCGCTACCATCAAAGGGTCCTCAACTTGCGAGAACTATTGCGCGTCGCCGCTGTCCTATAGTGCCGCGACGGGCCCAGTGCATAATCCCCGTCTACGAGGGTATACCACGGGCGGAAGCAGTAGTGGCTCAGCAGCGCTTGTTGCGGCAAGGCTCTTACATGGAGAGGATCAAGGCCCTTGTGGAGAAACGGTCGATATTGCGATTGGCGGTGATCAGGCTGGTTCTGTCCGGATACCTGCTTCCTATAGCGGAATTTATGGGTTGAAACCCACGTATGGCTTGGTTCCATATACAGGAGTTGTGCCCCTTGCGCCGATGATCGACCATTTGGGGCCGATGGCTGGGAATATTGAAGACATTGCTATGTTACTTCAAGTGATGGCAGGGTATGACGGAATAGATCCGCGCATGACTCCTGAATCACCGCTGCGAGACCAGGTGCCAAATTATCCTAAAATCTTGGGGGACTTCAAAACACGAATCCTTGAAGATGGGGAGGGATTTGGTTCTGGGTTGAAGATTGGTTTGCTCGTCGAATCCTTTGAGGTCATGGGATTGTCAGATCAGGTTCGCGACACGGTACTAGAGGCAGCCCGACGGTGCTTCACCGCAGCCGGAGCCGAAGTAATAGACGTTTCGGTCCCCATGCATCGCCAGGGAGCACTGATTTGGACAGCTTCGACCAGGATGTCAATGTCCGAATGGGCATGTCAAGGCAAGACATCGGGCTTCCTATCATTTCTCCCGCCACATATTCAAGCTCGCTGGCCCCCAGACCAGGAAATGTATGAATTGATCACAGCGACGAACCCGGCAGCAATGAATATGATGCTTAGCGGTCAGTTTCTAAAGGAACATTTTGGTCCGAGCGTTGAGGCCAAGGCCCACCGTAAAGTGTTTGAGCTGCGGGCGGCTTATGATCGAGCTTTGACCGAGGTGGATATTCTCGTTACACCTTGTGCCCCGACTGTTGCTATGCCGCATCCGAAGATGCAGGCTGATGCCGAGGGGCCTAGTTCCAGCGTGATGGATAAGGTGTCGGTCGCTGTTGGAGTGACTACCAATACAGCACCATTCAATGTCACTGGACATCCGGCTCTGAATGTGCCCTGTGGATTCGGTTGGGATCCAAATCATGTTGAGGTGAAACTGCCGATTGGCATGCAGCTCGTCGGAAGGAGATGGGAAGATGCGATGGTTCTCAAGGCAGCAGCGGTATTTGAGCAAGGAAGGAAATTAGCGCCATAGTTTGAATAAGCTTGGCTACTTTGTTTTTCTGTTCCCCAATTGTGCTTATATATATGTCCGAATATTTTGATCATATTATTCTACAGACTATACGACATCGCTGACCGTGGAATCGGTAGCTGTTAAAAAATGAATGTCTTCTGAAAGAAATCAAGTTCCAAGTTTGTACATATTACCAGGCCTCGTCATTCTGTGGGGTTCTCCAGAGGTCTATAGAGTTCAGGAGCTGCAGACATGACACTTAGCTGCATGAACCAGCCCGCGCATCCACCCCTTCAAACCGGATCTCCACCGGGATCGACCCGTGCGTATCTTGTCACACCGTAGCAGAATCAGGGGTGATCCCTCACAGTTACACGCAAGTGGAGAATCAAACCCAGAAATCTAAAACCGAGGATTGGAACACGACTTCTCGCTGCAGCCCTAGGAGGCGTTTCTGGACGCGCACGTTCATAAACATGCAGCGCTCACCAAACATTCGTATGCACTGTAACCCAAGTCCCCTTCCAGACCATCACCGCCAAAACCTACATATAATGTACAGGTCCAGAGGCATCCCTTGCGTGGTCCGCTGAAAAATATGACAGCCTGCCCAGAACGAGGGCCATGACGCTGTCAAGAAAGCTTCTCCCACACCACATCAGCCTTATTGGAGGATAAGGCAGGCTATTGTTGCACAAAAAAGGATTATCTGCTAAGGAATGACGCTCCGACCCAAAGGCCCCGCCCATTAGCGCGTATCGCTATCTCATGCAGCTGACATATTTTGTCCAGCCCGGCATGCCAATGTGCGTCACGTCAGAATCATTGGTCTGCGAATGGCGTGGGAGCAAAAACTTGGTCTATGCATTCAGGGGAAGCGATCCACGACCCACGATCAGCGATCGGCACAGCTCCACCCCTATCGATAGTTTGATTCCTCCAGGACCCACTTCGGCATTTGCCCTGGTTCTCTTTTTTCTTTTTCGCATTGTTAGTTACTCAAAGATCAATGCACGGGCGTGTGGGACATGAGATAACAGTATTCACTGGTCAGCAAGTTCTGGCCTCTGCTCTTGGAGATGCAGCATTGCGTACGCGAACCGGCGAACTGTGGGATCGACAGACTATCATGCCCCGGGGGCTTGGTGCAATACGACCGACCTATCAGCGATCGTCCCAGTACATGCCAATCTGATCTCGGGTGACAGGTCAACAGCAAGACCCGCAGGCCCGGCCGACATGGTTTTTTTTCTTTAACGGAGAAATTATGGGTCCAGCTAATTTGCACTATTTTTCAAGTGCACTTTAAATAATCCCCGGCCCCTCTCAGCCGGGTGTTGACAGGCATCCACGCTACAATGTCGAGTCTCACCGTAAGTACCTGGTCAGCCCTATAGGCCAATTGCATAGCTAACAATGAACCCAGGACCCAAACAATGACCCGAATGTCGGTTCCTCGCGAGGGGATTCGTCGTCAACCTCGGGCGATATCGCCAGCGGCCTCACTGGCAGTGGAAGCTCGTCGTCCTCGGCGCTATTAATGACTTTCCTTCCTGCTTTCATATACGCACTCTTCTGGGTTGGTCTATTTTTGATTTTTCGACGAACACAACGACGGTGGTACGCACCAAGATCTCATATACCCGATTTACATGACCACCAAAGGAGTCCCGAATTACCCTCAGGTTGGGTCAACTGGGTGGGTGACTTTTTGAAAATCGAAGACAACCATGTTTTGCACCACTCATCCCTTGATGGTTATTTATTTTTACGATTTCTGCGAGTTTTATGTGCTATATGTTTCATGGGCTGTGTGCTTACATGGCCCATTCTGTTTCCAATCCACGCTACCGGCGGGAATGGTAACACGCAGCTGGACGTTCTCAGTTTCAGCAATGTTAAAAATCCGACTAAATACTACGCCAATGTTATTGTCGCATGTGTCTACTTCAGTTAGTGCTCGCTTCTTCCTTGTCCTAGCAACTTGCTAACCGCAACAGCCTTTGTTTTCTACGTCGTTGTGCGGGAGAGTTTATACTACGCTAATCTGCGCCAGGTCTACCTGAACTCCCCGGCATACGCCTCTCGGATGTCATCACGGACTGTTCTCTTCATGAACGTGCCACCAGATTACAGGAACGAAAAGAAGCTTCGAAGCGTCTTTGGTAACGCGATCCAACAAATTTGGATCACGTCCAATTGCAAGGAATTGGCCGACTTGGTCGATAAGCGTGACAAATACGCCTACAAATTGGAGGCTGCTGAAACAAAGCTCATTCGGCGCGCAAACAAGGCGCGCATGCAAGCTATCAAAAAGGGCGAGTTTTCTTCCGAGACTTGCTTGGACTGCGAGTCCAGTAATCCTGCATGGTCCCAGAAGGTCAAGCGGCCTACTCACAAGCTGAAGATACTTTTCGGCAAGAAGGTTGATTCCATCCACTACTACCGTGAGGAACTGGCCAGGGTCACAGAGGAGGTCCTCTCTCTCCAGCGAAAGCATCAGGAAGGCGATGCTAAACAGCTTTCTGCCGTTTTCATTGAATTCAATACGCAAAATGATGCCCAGGTTGCCTTGCAGACTCTATCTCACCACCAGCCGTACCACATGACTCCACGCTATATTGGAGTTTCTCCCTCAGAAGTCGTCTGGTCGGCGTTGAACATCAGCTGGAAACAACGTGTAGTTCGCAGATTCGCCGTTCAGGGCTTTCTAGCAGTGATGGTCATCTTCTGGTCGTTCCCTGCTGCTATCGTGGGAACAATCTCCAACATCACATATCTTTGCCAGATTATCCCGTTCTTGAAATTCATCTTGGAACTGCCGAGTTTCGTCAAGGGTGCCATTGAAGGTCTGCTACCATCAGCAGCTCTTGCACTGTTGATGTCTTTGGTTCCAATCATCTGCAGAAGTATGTACCCTTCGGTTCATCACGAACTAATTCAGCTAACATATTCTTGAGTCTGCGCCAGACGATCCGGTGTCCCGTCTCTGTCACGAGTTGAACTGTTCACTCAAAGCGCCGTCTTCGTGTTCCAGGTCGTACAGGTATTCCTTGTGACGACCTTAACATCGGCAGCATCAGCAGCAACGGCACAGATCATCAAAAACCCCTTGTCAATCAAGGACCTCCTGGCTAAGAATTTGCCCAAGGCAACAAACTTCTACATCTCCTACTTCCTCCTTCAAGGACTGAGTATGAGCTCAATGGCACTAGTGCAAATCGCTAGTGCCCTAATCTTCCGAATTGTGAACAAGTTCTTCGCCCACTCCCCTCGTCGACTGTATAATAAATGGGCCCAACTTGCCACTCTCAGCTGGGGAAGTGTCTTTCCTGTTTTTACCAATATGGGTGTAATCGGTACGCATGTTCCGTTCCACTATGCTCTGCCAGGCTAACAGTCCCTCAGCATTAACATACTCATGCATCGCACCCTTAATTCTCGGTTTCTCTTTCATCGGCTTATACTTGGTCTACCAAGCCTACCGCTACAACTTCTTCTTCGTCTACGACATCGAAATCGACACAAAAGGCCTAGTCTACCCACGCGCACTTCAACATCTCCTAACAGGCCTTTACATAGCCGAGGTTTGCATGATAGGCCTCTGCGCAATCAAAGGCGCAATTGGTCCAGTCATCATAATGGCCATATTCCTCGTCGTCAATATTCTAGCACATATCTCGCTGAACGAAGCCTTAACACCCCTGAACAGCTTCCTTCCCCGATCTCTAGACGCAGAAGAAGAACATCTTCAGGAGAAAGAGATTATCCGGAACGAGATCAACGAACAGCGTCGCTCACGCAGTCTTGCGTTCTGGAGATGGTTCCATCCAAATATCTACAAAGATTATGCTGCGCTGAGACGCAAAGTGCGGAAGAATCTTGACGAGGTTTCTTATTCGCCTGAGGAGTTGAGGACGGCGTACTGGGAGCCTTGTATTGCGTCGCCTTCGCCTACGCTGTGGATTCCGAGGGATAAGTTTGGGTTTAGTCGGCATGAGGTTATGGAGACGGATTCAATTATTAGTATTACGGATGAGGGGGGCGCATCTTGATGGGAAGAATAGGATTATCTGGGATAAGTATGATCCTACTCTTCCGTTGAGGGAACGAAAGATTTTGTATTAGTACTGGAGGGATATTTTCGTTTTATAGATACCACAAGAATAATGATATGATTTTAATGAATAATATTAAAATGGTTATTACGAAAGGTTTTCAGGTTTTCGTGGTCCAATGAATTTGCTTGACAACGTGGGTAGCAGAAATTCCAAGTTTCAAGTCAAGTGATATTAGGCAAGACTGAGTCTGGTCCACCAAGCGATATCTAGCATTGAAATGGTTTGGAGTTTGTTCATAGGGTATACACCTGACATTGTCATCATTAAATCATTCCATCGTGAGCCTCAAATATAGGAAATAAAAACGGCTCAGTTATCGCTCCCAAATTCACATGTCACATCAAAATGCAATCTTTTCTCTCATCAGGGTTATATCGTTCAGGTCGGTTTCCATAGCTAGAATAACGATTATTCCGTGGGTTTCGATTTCCTGGGTATTGGTTCGAAGAATACTCGCTTGGGAATTCCGTGAAAGGGGACTGCCTCGCTGGCGGCGAGTACTGTGGCTGTGGCCGCCGGTTCACGGCTTCGTAAGGAGGTGGCGGCGCATTTGGATCATCCGGGTCGGGCTCAGTATGGGGTGCTGTCTGTGGCCGTGCGGGTCGAATACCCACGGTATTTGCCGTGCTTGAAGACCGATTTGGTGGATTATCCATGCGAATACTCGACGCGTTAGGTGAACGGATAGGTGTTGAATTGCGGTTGTTGATCCTTGGTGGTTGCGGAGGAGGATTGTTTCCTTGTTGACTATTGCTCCTTTGCTGACTATTTCTTCTCTCGCGCTGCTCCTCTTCTTGGAACTGGAGTGAAAGGGCGTAGGCATAGTCTGCATCGGCTTGTTCCTGTGGTGACAATCTGCCGGACGACTCAGTAGCTGGAGCAAGCTCACTAGCCGGCGGAGCACTTGATGTGCGCGGACCAGCTGGGCCTGCAGATCCTGATGGGCCGTGGCCGACAGCACGGAAGTCACCGGCAAGGAACTCGGAGTTGAACCCGGTCACATCAACAAGAGACTCCCAGACCACTTCGGCATGGTTTGCGTAGCCAGCATCCGTTACTAACATAAAAAGCTGGTGGGATTCCGGATGTTTGTAGAGTGTGGAGAAATGGTCATTGCGGAAGAAAATTGATACTGAGCCTGGGGCCAGCTGTGTACTCAACTGTGTCAACCCAAAAGGGCTGAGCTGTGTCGCATTCTCAATATCCACGAAGTATTGAATGGCCTGTATGTCTGCCATTTTTTGCTCTTCTTCCGGGGTCAAAGACTTTCCACGCATTACCGAGTCCTCCAGTTCTTGCTTGCGAAAATGCAACAATTGAATATCTTCATGGTATTGGCCGACCCGGGTCATGGCTGCGTGAGCTACGCTTGACCACGAAGCAAGCCATCCGTGAATCAAAGGCACGCCGAATGTACTATACAACTGGAGATCGGAGGTCTGTAAGAATGTGCCAAGTGAATCCGCCGTATCCTGATCAATGTTAGTTAGGTGGATCAGATTTCCAGATGTAAACAGCTTGGATCTTACCACTGTCAGGCGTGGGTTCACATTCAGGCCGGTATGCAACATTGTAAGAAATCGAGAAAGCGACTCAATGTCTGGGAATTGATCATCGGGGCTCAGGCGAGTAATTAATTCCTCAAATAAGGCCTCGATCAACAGCCCAAGGGAAATTTGTTCACGGGTCCGCAAAGCCTTGACAATCGGCGGTTGTGTCGTTGGGTCTGCTCGCAACACTAACGCATTGATAAGCGCAAGCAGCGGACACGGCCCATTATTGTTTTGAACTAGGATAGGGGACTGCTGCATATTTCCCGTCCGATCCTTCCAATTGATTTGTCGAATAGAATATGTTTCCGAGCGCTGCTCCTGCTGCCTTGCTTCTTCGGCGGGAGAAAGCTTCACGATCGGGGTCGGTAATGACTGGACTGGCGTATCCTCCTGTTGTGAGGATGATGGAATTGCTGGCAATGGCCTATCCAACAGTCCGGTCTCGGTCTTTGGGTGGGCTCCATCAGCAGAGTAAACCGGAGATGCTGCCCTATGTGAATCGGCCTCCACCCCGAGAGTTTCATGAGGATCGATGTCGACCAATTCATGCGACGTTGCTGATGTGGCGCTAGAAAAGGCAGAAGGAGTGTGAGCGCCAGTATCTGAGCCCAATCTACCATGTGAGTAAGGTTGTTGTGAATGGTAGATATCTTCAGTTGAATCAGACGGTTGCACAACTACTGCTGGGGCATATGGATTGGCCTGTCCTCCTTGTAAATAAATCTCCTGAGCGGCTGAGATCTTAATCGAATGCTGTGATCCCCATGGCGATTGATCTGGAGGTAAGTCGCTCGGCACCGCACGATGAGCTTCTGGGTGAGATCCTTGGTGGTCAGCCCAAGGAGACTCATCCTCCTGGTCTAGAAGTGAAAGTCTGGCTGTCATTGGGATATATCCCTCCGCTGCAACATGTCAGTGTCAGTGATAATAGAAAAAGAAGACGCCTGTTCATACTTTGACTCAAAGGGTCACTATTGGTGGTTGCATTTGAGTGTCGATTCCAATCTTCCGACGTGTTCTGTGAGGGTATCGGCGGTCTTGGTTTCAAGAACGGATTGTTAGACCGCAGCTGTACCGGTACCTCCCCAGGCGTTACTTCACTGGTGTGCGCCGTCTGCGATGGACCCGATATGAGAGCCACCGGTACTTCCTCTACTTTTTGCATTGTGCTTCCCGGGTATGTTTCTGAATTGGGTATATTATGGACAGTTCGATCCTCCCTATCTTCTGGCCAAGAATTTGGTGGGTAAGTAGTTGGCGAGCCCACCGGGGACCTCTGAGCTTCTTCCAGTGGCATTAGGTCGAATGCCGGTGAGGTGTTGAGATCGGGAGAGTATATGGACTCTTTGGAGGGAATACGATTTAAGCGCCGACGATGGGAGGAGGCTGAGGTCGGAGAGGTTGGGGAACGAGTGGCCGGGCGAGTATTCCCTTTGTTAAGATTGTCAAGGCGAGGTGGAGGCTGTTTGCGGAGCACCATGAAGATGATCTTATAGAGGGTGTATATTTAGCACCGCGACGGGGAATAATAACGGTTTAATGGGGCGCCCGGGTGGTACGTACGTACTTCCCTAGGGTCGCAAGGCTTCCCCAGATACGAGCTGGTTGGGTATCACATACACAAAGAAGGCTCCAAATGATGCAACAATGGAGATTTGAATTACAACAATGTAATAATTAATCAGAGCGAGACTGCCTTGTGCCCAGGAACTGCGCCCGGCGGATGTGGAGTAGTCTGAGCTCCGGCGATGATATCAGGGAAGTGGTTACTCCGTTTACTATGGGACCAGCTAAACAGTGGTAGGCACCCAGATTCCCCACCGATCAATAGAGTGGTAATAGTATTACAGTCATTACGTTGAGCTTACATAGTGTAGATCGGACCCCACGGGCGTTTCTATGTAACGGGCACGGTACGGTACCGTACGTTTTGCCGGTGATACTATTAATCCGAGAGCTCCCCCGCTGTGCTCTCTGATTGGCCGGTGCACCTTAGGCTAGAAAAGTTGCCCGGAATCTTTTTTCTGATTAGAGATTCATAAAGTCCAAGTTCACTTGGCAGTCTTGCGCCTCCACCATGCATTCTTATATTCGGCCGAACCAGCATGCCATTGTGCAGCTGCCTTCGGATCAGATTCGTATCATCAAGCCGGTTCCAAACAGGTTCGCCAGCACGTATCAGACTATTCGAGGCGAGCACACTAACACTTTACAGCATAGTTTCATTGGGCAAATATGGCAACTTCGCCGCGAACCAAATCATTGGCCGCCCCTTCTACCTGACCTTCGAGATCCAAGATACCCCTGAACCGGATGGATACCAATTGCGCGTTGTCTCAGCCACCGAGCTGCATGCCGAAACCCTCATCGAAGAGGCCGAGGCCGATGGCGAGGGTGATGAAGGAGAATCAGGCGCAGGAACACCGATGCGCACAAACCAGAAGATCGTCGACGATGCCTCCACACAGAAGTTAACTCTGGAGGAGATTGAAGAGCTGAAGAAGGAGGCTGGTGGGGCAGGCAAAGAGATTGTCGCAAAACTTCTTGAGTCGCATTCGGCCATCGACCAGAAGACAGCGTTCTCTCTGGCCAAATACACATTGCGCAAGCGCAAGAAGTACATCAAAAGATTCACGGTGCTCCCGCTAGACGTCAGCGGTCTCGCCAATTATTTGCTCTCCGAGAAGGATACTGGGAAGGGCATGGAGTTGCGCGACGAGCACATTGGCCTGCTTGGATGCTTGGGCAATGTGCACCACGGTGGACAATCCACAACGGAGATAATTCCCGATGTGAAACCAAATGGACGATACTTCGTTGTGGACGAGACAGGCGGCTTGATTGTGGCCGCAATGGCTGAGCGAATGGGAATTCTATACCCTCATGACAATGACGAGGATGAGGATTCAGCTGCCGAGGAGTCGTCAGCAGGCAACCCAGCACCCCGGGGCTTCACACCAATTCGTCGTCGCCGTACTCGACCAATGTCCGCATCAGGGAATACTCTGACCGTCATCCACGCCCAGGCGCAACCTAACCTGTCACTCTTAAAATACTTTGGCTACGATATCAATCTGCCCGACGAATCTCACCCACTTCACACCCACCTCAAGTCCGTTTCATGGCTTCAGCTGAAGAACCCCTCTCACGACCCTATCCTTTCCAACGAACCGACCGCTCTGCCCGCTGCAGAGCTAGCCGAGATGAAACCTAGCAAACGCACAGGATACTACTTCAAGCGAAACCGATGGGAGAAAGTCAAGAGTGTGACGGATGAGGCTCGTGCAGGCGGCTTCGATGGCCTTATCGTTGGCACTCTGCTTCAACCGGAGAGCGTCTTGCAACATGCCATCCCTCTCCTCTCCGGCTCAGCAGCTGTCTCCATATACTCGCCCTATGTCGAGCCACTTGTCAAGCTGATGGATTTCTACTCCACTGCGCGGAGAACAGCATTCATCACCCGGAAACGGGAACTTGAATCACAGAAAAATGCCGACGGCGAGGCTGACCTGTCTCCGCTCAAGGAGGAATTCGAAGTTGACCCGACCCAGCTTCTACCACCCACACTACACCGCTCCCGCGTGCGAGCCTGGCAAGTCCTGCCTGGCCGGACTCATCCCCTGATGACAAGTCGTGGTGGTGCAGAGGGATATCTCTTCCACGCTGTGCGTGTCATTCCCACTGCGGAGCATATCCAGGCTGCTGGCACATTCCGAAAGAAGCGCAAGTTGGAAACAACATCTACATCCACACCGACCAGTGATAAGGATGTTGACAAGGATGTGGTGATGTTATCATAAGATACACTCTAGACTTTTACATTGGTTCCTAGAGCCAAGTTGGTTTGCGATCAAAATAAAATGTACGAGTACCATGATGATCCGTTTTGGATCAAGACAAATCATCTATAACGAATTGAGTCAAGGATATACTTAGATACGTCCTTCTACTGGAGTAACAGTAATTGAAAACGTATTTTGATCTGAGGCTATTGAGCAAAGCTGCCCAAGATCCGGCTCTGGCAGCTACGATAGCACCATGCTCGATGACGTATCAAGAAAAGGAAATAGTCGATTCATGCGCTGAATTTCATGAGAACAATATACAACCAGCATAACATCTACAGGCTTTTGCCCATGAACTTTCTCTTGGTGAAGCTCAACCAGAACTGTATAGATACGGTCAGTGACATGTCTCGACATACATATATATAGATCCGACGTACCTTAGACGGGCCCTCTCCACCGGGGTATAATCTCGCATGTAGCCGTACAGCAATCTCCTGTCGCACCTGAGAAATGTATCTGTTTACCAAAAGCATCAGTCTCGGATCAGAAAGTATTGGGTGGGTTGAACGTACGCCCGCAGACTCTCCGCATCCTGGCGGTCGCGTGGGGGCTCAAAGGCCTGGTTAAGCGGGAAGGACACATCACCAGGGATGGCGAAATTCTCAAGGGAAACATTGATCAGGGCCTATTAGTAAACAAAGCAGTCAGTACTTGCACTCCAAAGTCCCTGTTCGTTGGTGTCTACCTTCTCGGCTTCACGGGCGTTCATTGTCGGCTTGACCTTCCCGAGGCACTCGCTGACGAAGAGGGTTCCATAGATGAGCATGCGATCGGCAGGACCATTGATCTCGAAGTTCCGGAACAGAACGTTGGCACGGAAGAGCGACAAGATCTCATCCACGCAGTCGTAGGATTCATTGTCGGGGGCAACATCGATATCGGCAGTATTGGGGGGGAAGCGCGGGCAAGGTGTATGCGGGGCCACGGGTACGAGTGCGCAGAGGCAGAATTGGGAAGTTTCCTGGAGCCGTATATGTCAATTATGGAGTCTTGGGTCTGCCGCGCATGGAGATGTGGGATGTTTGGGGGATGCAGCTATTGGCGGGGCATTCGTACCTATCACGGGGACATCGCGGTCCTCCAGGAAGATGGAGTGGTATGCCTGTGTTTATGGTATTAGCTTGTGAGTATA
Source organism: Penicillium frequentans (assembly GCA_028828275.1). Lineage (NCBI taxonomy): Eukaryota > Fungi > Ascomycota > Eurotiomycetes > Eurotiales > Aspergillaceae > Penicillium > Penicillium frequentans. The sequence goes on from JAQIZY010000012.1 coordinate 1,226,346, forward strand.
TCAATTGTTCGCATAGATACATACGGGCATTGTGAGGGTGGGTAGCGTTGGGATTGGAGTTGATGCGGAGTTTGGGTTAGGCAGTGAGGATGTCATTGGAGTGGAGCACGGAACACACCCCAGCTCTCCTTGATTTTCCGCCCCGAAGCAGCTGGGTCTCTTTACGCGCTACGCGTCCAGCTCGGCTTTTCGCGATCTCTCTTTTTACTTTGCAACCACAACGCATGATATTTGGGTTGAACACCGATCTTTACACATAATGTCTGACTACGAGGATGAGATGGATGTGGATACGTCCAAGGATGTGCAGTTCAGCTCCGACAATGCTGCTGGAAAGAAGAGGACAGTGGCCGATCTCCCCGTTGAAGCACTGGACAATCTTCCATGGTAGGCAATCAAACCTTCACTTCGAACAATCTGTCTAATAGCTGTGCCAGGGTCGAAAAATACCGTCCCGAGAGCCTGGACGAAGTCTCCGGTCACCAAGACATTCTCGCAACCATTAATCGTTTTGTCGATGCCAATGTATGACCTTGCGCACATGGCTTGCGGTATACTGTCAATGAAGGATGCTAATAGCCACAATAGCGCCTCCCTCATCTTCTTCTCTACGGCCCTCCCGGAACTGGAAAGACTTCGACTGTTCTCGCCCTCGCACGAAAGATATACGGAACCAAGAACATGCGACAGATGGTGTTGGAGTTGAATGCCAGTGACGACCGTGGTATCGACGTTGTCCGAGAACAGATTAAGACATTTGCCAGTATGTTGACCAGCATGTCAATCACAGATCCATATGCTGACGGGTACAGGCACAAAACAAATTTTCTCCATGGCACCCCAATCCGCAAATGCATCTCTCGCCGGCTTCAAATTGATTATTCTGGACGAAGCAGATGCCATGACATCCACCGCACAGATGGCTCTCCGTCGCATTATGGAGCGCTACACAGCCAACACCCGGTTCTGCATCATTGCCAACTACACACACAAGCTCTCGCCCGCGTTGCTGTCACGTTGTACACGATTCCGGTTTAGTCCTCTCAAGGAAGCCGATATTCGATCCCTTGTGGACACAGTTATTGAGAAGGAGGATATCAAGATCCAACCTGACGCAGTGGATAGTCTGGTTACCCTCAGCAAGGGAGATATGCGTCGGGCGCTGAACGTTCTTCAGGCCTGTCATGCAAGCAGTCCGTGGCTTACTATCCCAGCTTATCTACTGGTTGTATACTGACTTTGTGATAGGCAAACCTCTTCCGATGCGTGATGCACCAAATGCACCCATGCCTGAACCCGAAATCATCACAAATGCGACAATTTACGATTGCATTGCGGCCCCCCACCCGAGCGATATCCAAGAAATCATGTCCACCATTCTGAATACTAGCGATGTCACATCTTGCCTCAACACTGTCAACACCCTCAAGGCTACCAAGGGTCTCGCCCTGGCCGATATCCTGTCGGCTCTAGCCGATCAACTGCAGCAGCTTGAGGTGCCAGCGCAGACACGCATCACCTGGTTGGAGGGTCTCGCCGAGATCGAATATCGACTATCTGGCGGTGGATCAGAGTCTATTCAGACCGGTGGGTTAGTAGGTGTGGTGCGCAATGGGTGTGAATTGATGGGCGACAAGGGCGTTGCAATGACCTGAATGAATTTAGCAAGTAAAAATGAAAGTAATACAATACCACGAGCACGAATCCAAGCATGATTCCCTTTATCCGTTGGTTATGAGACCATGTCCATGTGCATTGGAGCTATGCAGATGCAGTCTGGCTATCGCGCGTTATCCGAAGGGCTATCATAGTAACTAAAGGCACCAAGACGGCAAAAATTGCCGATTCCAGTGTCCAATTCCCAATCAACAAAAGGCGAAAGCGGGGGAAATTGGCCTGAGCATCAGGGTTTGAGAGGGCTAATCAGGGTCCAAGGGTTTTTCCCCACCGCGGGATCTAGACGTCTTATCGACTGATATTAATTACCTAAAAGGTTACTGCATTTCCTCGGACTTGGCCTAGCTTGTAGCCCGCATTGGCTGCTTACTAGAACCAGATCAGGATAGTCCATGAGTGGTTGAAGCCGGGAGTCGCCGTTCACGATGACAATTAGACTTTACGCAACACTGCGTTGCGGCACAGCTCCTCAACCTGACCCGCATGCATGGTCATGCCAAAAATCGTACTAAGGAAAAAGTATATAGCATTGCTGGGTCCTCCACTGATTTTGGTGGTCCCGGCTTTTGTTTCCGTATCAAAACTTTCGGCTTCACCATGCGTTCATCTATTCATCACGGCCTGCTGTTGGCCTCCCTCACTGCACCTGCCGTGTCTGCTGAGCGAGTGCTGGGTGCTTATATCTATGCGCGTCATGGTGACCGGACTGCTAAGATCCTCGGCAATACCCAATTAACTGACCTGGGTTATTATGAGGTCTTCACGGCTGGATCTGTGTACCATGACCTCTATGTTGACTCGAGCTCGGATAAGCAGATCGAGGGAATCAGTGACCCCATCGTGAACGCCAAGCAGATCAATGCTAGTGCCCCCTCAGATGCGGTGCTGCAGAACTCGGCTACTGGTTTCCTGCAGGGTGTCTATCCTCCCGCTTCAACAGCAGCTAACACTACCCTGGGAAATGGTACCGTGGTCGACTCGCCATTAGATGGTTACCAGCTCATCCAACTACAGACCACTGGTACGAGCAACAGCAACGAGGACTCCAGCTGGCTGCAGGGCTCCAGTGATTGCTCCAAGGCCACTGTGAGCAGCAACAACTACTATAGCTCCGATGTTTACAATGATGTCCTCAAGTCCAGCGCAAGCTTCTATGATTCTCTCACTCCCGTCTTGAACCGGACTTTCTCGGCTTCTGATATAAGCTTCGAGAATGCCTACACTATCTACGACTATCTGAACGTGGGCTACATCCATAACACATCTGCGACCTTCCCTGGCAAGTCAGAGTACATGACCGACGCCAACCGCGTGCAGCTGCTTTCGCTGGCTGGTACTCACGAGTGGAACCTGGCATACAATGCCTCCGACCCCGTCCGCGCGATCAGCGGTGCTGTTATTCTCGGCGAGATCATGTCCAGCTTTGACGAGATCATCGACTCGAAGGGCGCAAAGTCCATTCTGAACGTCCAGTTTGGATCATACGGAACTATCATGTCCTTCTTCGGTTTGATGCAGATGCCTGCTGCCTCGCCTGAATTCTACGGTATCCCAGACTATGCCTCGTCTATGGTCTTTGAGCTCGTGACCAATGCTACTGGTACCGACTTCCCTTCGAGCGACGAGATCAGCGTGCGATTCGCATTCCACAATGGAACCATAACTGGCTCGGAGACACCCACCGTCTACCCTATGTTTGGACAGTCCAGTGATCTTCTCTCCTACTCTGACTTCAGCACGCAGATGAAGAAGGTTGCTATCACTTCCACTAGCCAGTGGTGTGATATGTGCGGCAACACTGACGGCAGCTGTGCAACTTCGAGCGCATCCAGCTCTACTACCAGTTCCTCGAGCACTGAGAGTTCTGGTGGAATGTCCCGGGCAGTGGCTGGTGTCATCGGTGCTATGGTCACTCTTGCTGTGATTCTTGGCTTGCAGGCTCTCTTCTTCCTGGTTGGTGGATTCCGCATCGCTAAGCGAAACAAGAGCGGTCCGGAAATGGTCACTACCTCTAGTGTGGAGGCAGACAAGAAGGCCTAAACTATGGACATGGAATGTTTTATGAATATCGTTGCTTATCAACACTGTACAGAGATTCACTAAGAACTCTAAACATGATTTACATTAATATAACAATTGTGCTGGTAAGCCATTGGTCGCTCGCTATCACTTGAAATAATGTCAACATTCTCATGTCAGTCAACCACATGGCACCCACTCCAAGGTTGTGTTCTTCAGACTCTTCCTAAAATCTTCCCTGCATGGCTATGAATATCGCATACTTCTCTTTCCCTTTCTTCTTCTTGCAAGTCTCATCTAATTGCCAATCTTAGCGACTTGGACTTTGACTCTTGAGCGGGCTCCCAAAGTCCGCAGCCCATTGCGGAGTGAGTCTTCTCTGAATGAAAACAAAGGGCTCCATCCAATTATGTTTTCATCAGTTGAACCTTGGATGTCTCCCATGCAAGTCGTATGAGGGACTACTGGAGATTTTCTTATCATTTTTTGTGGATGGATGTTGTTCCTAGAAGTCCATCCATACATTTCTGCAATCCAGAGCCATATATATTTCCCCAGATTCGCGTTCTGTAACGACATCGGTGGAGTGTATTACATAATCTAATCGCTCGATGAAAACACGCTCCAGTATACAAGAATCATGCGAGGCAGCGGTCATTCTATATCTCCCAATATTCCGTGTATAAGAGAAGGGGTTAAAGAGAATTCGGAACAGTTGTGGATTGAATTATCACTTCCAACAAAAGTGAGCAAAGTAAAAGAATCAGCCCCATACCCACATACAAGTCCCCCCCCACTTCGTGTTGTGGTCAAGAACCCACCATTGCTATCATCAGTCCCCAAACAAACACTGGAATAAAAGCACCCTTTGGAGGACAAATGCCGAACTGAGAAATTACAACCGTCTAAATGGATACTGGTGATATTTATTTCACAAGCTTCGGCCTAGTCGTCCTCGACGAGATCCGCATCCCAAATCAAAAACCATTAACAAATATACTCGGAGGCTCGGGGGCACACGGTTCGTACTACATTACTCAACATTGTATCTAACTAACAAATTTTACAGCAACTCTAGGAGCGCGTCTATTTCTAGCCCCTCCTTTGAACCGTACCCTAGCATGGCCTATTCACATCGGGCATGACTTCCCAATTCCCATTGCTGACCTGCTACAAAGCTGGGGAATTACATTGGTCATTAAGGAAGAACTGGATCAGCCTTCGACCCGGGGCTTATTGGAGTACAAAGATACTACCTTTGGACGTATGCGCCTCATTCCAACTGCAAACCATGATCCTCGCTGACGGGGATTTATCATTTAGCTAAGGATTTTAGATACACAACTCCTGTCCTAGCTGTCGATGAAAGTCATGCAAAGGCTTCCCGTATTCTGGCGTCGAGGGTATATCACTATCTTGCAACACCACGGGATATCATGTCCCGTGTCTCGACTCTTCTTGCGATGCGGCAAGAAGCCGGTATATCAAACCGACCGCTCATAATATGGGAACCCTCTCCGCTGGCGTGCAGTCCGGATAATCTCCAAGATTGTCTAGAGGCAGCACGATACGTGGATGTTCTCAGTCCCAATCATCTTGAGCTAGCGAAGCTATTCTCACAAGCACCAGGAGCCGCTTTTGCCAAAAGCAGGATTGAGGAGCTGGTATCAAAATTTTTGGTTAGCGGGGTTGGTCCAGATGGAACGGGTGTGGTCGTTGTCCGAGCTGGTGAGTATGGCTGTCTTGTCCAATCGCGGGAAATTTCTCCTAAATGGCTTCCACCGTTCTATGGTACTGGCTTTGTGGGGAGGAAGGATTCTTCGGTCGTTGATCCGACTGGAGCTGGCAATGCGTTTTTGGGTGGATATGGTGTGGGGTATATTCAGACTGGAGATGCTGTACATGCAGCTTGTTATGGGACTGTCGCTGCGTCGTTTGCTCTGGAGCAGATAGGTATGCCGGAGAAGGTAGATCAAGGTGATACCGAGTTGTGGAACGGGGTTAGCGTGGGAGCAAGACTACGCGAGTACATGTCTGGAGAAGAAATTAAGAGCATCTACGCATAGAGAATGATAGAATCGAATACAAGGATCATCGAGTAGATTACCGGAGCAAGTAAGGGCCCACTCTAGGGTGCGATTGCGTATGGATCATTTGAATATCGGATTTTAAAATCCTGCCTGATCTCCCAAACCACGCACTGCCAGCCCGTATGAACAAAATAAACGCCATCCGTGATAAACCGGGATATCGCCTTCAAATCTCGCTATCTCCCATTCTTTTTTCCTTCCTTAGCCTTGGCTCTAACTCTACTTCATCACGCCTTTCTGCGCCGCTTCGTACTGCTTCCATGTTCGGTAGATTCACCAGGAGTCTCCGCTGCTGTTGCAGGACTGGTAGCTTCGCTATCAGTCAACTGCTCAATAACTCGGCCTGAATCCATGTTGCCAGATCCAGTATCACCACCATAACCAGTACCGTCAAAGCCGTAGCTGTACTGGTCTGGCCCGTGGCCGCCGTCAAAGAGATCACCATCACCAGGAATGTGTCCAAAGTCGAATAGATCATTGGTGTCTCCCTCGTTTTGGACATGGCCCAGATGTTCGTGTGGGTTTCCTCCCAAGTCGGCAGTTTGCCCAGTGGGGTCCAGATTAGCGAGTTTCCTGTCATGCTCTGTTTCTGCAATATCGGTGAAGTAGTCATTGTTGAATATCGTATCAAGGTCGAGTGGCGGAGGTGGAACGTTTCCATTTCCATCTGGTCCCAGTCCTGGTATGGCACCAGTTGGGCTCAATGGCTGAAGCAGGTTGGTGAGGTTTTGGACAGATCGATCCTGCTCGGCTTGCATCTTGACCAGATTGTCGATTTCTTGGCGAGTGTTCGCGAGGCGGCCTGAATAGTTCGGAGGCATGGGTGGTGGAGTTGGAGTCATAAGAGCGTTGTTTGAAGAACCTGAGGCAGTGGGATCCGCCGTGTTGGCCTCATTGGCCATGAGACGAAGCATATCGGCGCGCTGGTGAGCAGTGAGAGGCACATTTCCGCCCGATGTTTCGAGAGAGGATAGAACATTGGGGAAGTCGGAAAAGTTCGTCGCAAGGCCATTCCTTGCATTGGAATTTTGAATGACGGACATGATGTCCTGCTGAGGGGAATTTGCGTCACTTGGTTGCCCCGGATGCTCAGATTTGCTCTGCCGTGGGCTGTTATCGAATACCTCCTCAACATGACCAGGCTTGCCAGCACTTGGCTGGCGAGCATGACCCCGAGATCGTGTCTCATAGGATCCAGTTACCGCCGGGGAAATTGTAGAGGCACGGTTGTTCTCATCGACGATAGGGGGGGCTTTCAAAAGCAGGGGTTGTTTCTTCATTGTCCTTTGCCCAGTAGGGCTAGCCAGTCCAGCCAAAGAACTCAAAGAAAAGTCATCGCCGACATCGACAATGTTTCCTTGGTCCCCAGAAATGGCTCCAGCAAAAGAGTTTGCGATATTTTGGTTTGTGTCCTGTCCTTGCAAACTGCGATTATAAACAGTAGCGAGGAATGTGAGTATGGCGTTGATTGAGTTCTCGTGCCGCGTATGTTGCTCCTGGAAATTGGCAGCCTGTGCATAGAGCTGCTCATGCTCCTTCCGTAGCCTGGTTATGGTACTTGAAATGATCTGTTGCTGTTGACGAATCGCTTGCAATTCTCGGTAGACTCCAGACAACTGATCTGATGGCATAGGAGTTTCTGTGAGGAGGGAAAGCTGTTGAGGTCTTGGCCGGCTCTCACGAGATGCAGGCACGCCATCTTCCCCATATTCTTCTATTTCGTTCTCATCCACGTCCTCTGTCTTCACCCGCGTCCCACCTTTACTCCCCTTGCTAGTGTGACCTGGCGTGTTTTTCGGCTTCTGGATCAACCAGAGCAAATCCGGGTGGCCACGTTTGAAGTACGGGTTCGCATATTCACTAGGACTCTTGTTTTTTCGCTCGCTGGCGCGCATCGAGTTGTCGGAAAGGCCAACCTTTTTGTGGAATCCATACATGTTCAACTGTCGGACAAATGATGCGTAATTGTTGTGTTTGAAAAGCTCGGGGATCAATGTCCTCGCAAACTCATCCTCGTCTAGCACGATGAAAGAATTGCCATCGTCGGACCATCGAATCAACTCCGTATTTTTGGACTCATCAAGAAAACTGTCGAACGAATTAGCTCTTTCTTCAAGTAACAAGAAACGTCATTTTCTGCGACTGACCTGCTGAGTTTTTGCACGAAAGGTGGAATCTGTTTTCGCTTCGCTTGCGACTCTCTCTTCGCGGCTTGGGCCCGCGCATACAACTCCTCGAGGCTTTCACCCCATGCACCCGACTCTCCCGGAATTCCACTCGGATTTTGTTCCGAATAGGCTACGGGCGTTTGCTCGTACCCACGGTTGCGACTCACAAGCTGATTCGCCTGCTGGCGACGAGAAAGTTGGCTATTGTTGGCTGTTGCTGCAGCGGGCACATCCTGGGCATTTATATTTCCTTGGTGGTATGCAGGGTTTTCGGCGTAAGAGGAGGCATTCACTGCGTTAACAGCGGGGTTTTGCCCCCCACTGTAAGAATTGGTCGTTGGATAGCTGAGAATTCGGATTCGCGGCCGAATAGTTGGGGACCGTGCCCATCTGAGGGTGTACTGCAGGACTCGTGCCTGGGGCCGGCCGTTTGCGCGTCATGCCTTGAGAACTCATGATGGACCGATAGGTCCAAGCTGCTGATGGGTAGGGTATCGCAGGAGTGGGGTCGCTGGTAAATCTTTCGACTGGCGAGCAACGCGTCGAGAAAAGCGGATCAGATTTCAAGGGTCTCGATTTTATTGTATCGAGGGCAATTCAAGCTCCAAATTCAATTGATTGGGCGTGAATATCGTCCTAGGCGATGAAGTCACGCCAAAGGTCTGAGGGTGGAGTGAATCGGGCAAAAATCCGGCCGACTGTCGACAGCGGAACGCAAAATTCGTCCGAGCGAATTGAATGAATGGTAGTGAATGTAGCGTATGCGGTGCTTGCGTGTAGACACCCCGAGGCAGACCTAGGCACGGCGAAAGAGGTTTTGAGTGAAATCCTACCTTGCGACCACAATCAGCGGGTGAAAGATAGGCATTCAAGACAATTCGAGGCACCAACCAAAGAGGGCAAGAAGGGCGCTCTGCTCCAGTCAGAGCAGTGACGGATGAGCGGTGATCCGAATGCGATCGGGGCGAAGGATGGAAAGGAGCGCAGGACAAGAAATATTGCGCTGCGATCTTTCGCTAGACAATGAGGTCAATCCAGAGCGGAGTCAAAGCTGATTGGTGGGTCATGCTAAGTCATCACGGGCTATCAAAAGAAGAAACTTCCATGTCCGACAAAAGGAGTAAATTACTTTATAGCTGTTCTGTCTTATCAGAGTACAGTATCAGGCATATCTTTTTTCTCGTTTTCTTCCAATCCCAGATCTGCCTAGCTTACATCCTAGCTTGTGGCATCATCGCCAACGAGTTCCTGGAAATTATTTAGCAATGCCTGCCACTCAGCTGGCTCATTCTGTGTAAACTCTTCCACCTTCTTCGGGCTAATCAAGTCCTCTGCCATGCGGGACTCATTCTTGGTGCCATTCAGTATAGTAATGTTACCAAGTCCCATCACGAGCGCATACAGCGCAGCTGCGGGGCTGATCTCCACGTGAGCAGCAAGTTTCTGCACAGGTCCTGATCGTAAAAGCTCTGGATTTGCAGTCAAAGTCCAGAAACTTTGGTAGATTATGTCGTTCTCGCGACAAAATGACCGGAGCGGAACGTCATAAAGGGTAACCTCGTAAAATCGATTCTGCACAACTGCAGGCTTCACCTTGACCACAGGCAAGGTACAAAGAGCATGGAGCACCGGTAGAGGGCAGTTGGATATTCCCAAGTTGCGAATCCGATGGGGCACATAGGTCTCCAAAGCCTCCCATACCTCGATGGTTTGCTCAATAGTCCGCAACGGGCTATGAACGACCACCGTGTCAATGTAGGCTTCGTCCACGCTACTCGCATCAGCAGACGATCGAAGATTGTACAAAGATGATTTGATTGATGCATGGACCTGCTCCGTCAGAGATGCATTGGCATCATACGGCATGTTGTCCGGATCTTGAGCGGAGACCGGACTAAATTTGGTTTGCACCTGCATCGAGTCAGCATCAATGTAGACAAAGATACATTGAATCAAGGGTCACCACTCACATAGAGGTCCTCTCGTCGCACCACCCCCTCCGCGATTGCCCTGCGAATTCCATCGCCGACTAATGGTTCCTGGTAGTGTCGCGGTTGAGCTGCTGTGTCGATGCCGCGGAAGCCGGCGTTGACCGCGGTGTAGACGAGATCGGCTGTCCGATCTTTCTTCCATGCAGTCCCATAGAGGAAAACCGGGATGAAAGTCGGAGTGGAGTACTGGACGGGACGTAGGCAGTATTTTTCCCACATTTTTGTCATCGCTCGAGCCATAGTGGATGGAAATAGATCACATCTATAATTAAATTGAAAGGTGTTGCGGGGTCACAGCTATTACTAAGGAATGTCGCTGTTGACAACGTGACGCCCTCGTCATTTTGAAAGCGTGTAGATACCATGTGAGTAGAACCCAATTAAGATTCTATGAAGCTCTGTTCTATGATGATCCACAAAGAGAAATCTCATTCGACAGACCACTAGCCCTGCAAGAATCGTTTAGCCGGGGGACTCAGCCCCAATACGAGCACATGTTGGGCCCACATTGGATACGTCGGTCGCGCTATAGAATTTACACTAGCTTAGCGATACCCTTAAGAAATGCGGAAGCCTAGAAAGTGCTTTCACCTTTGCTATTTATATAGCCATTCATAGTGGGGCAGATTGGTTCGGTTCCCGGCATTATGCAGGGATACCCACACCCTTCTTCAGGGCTCTTTTGGCTGTCTCTCAAGATAATTCCGAAGACTAGTTCGATGTCACGGAATTCCCAGAATCTACAATTCAGGTCGCGGCGTTCAATATGATTTGAAAACAGAATTTTTGGCGAGCCAAAGCTAAGTGATAATCAGTAGCCCCGCAGCGTGGCTTAGACAGCATATTTTCTGGGCATGTTGCTTGGCGGAAGGGTCCTTTGTAAATCTTTGAATTATGCTAATGGGTAGATCCGGTGCCTGTTAGTAGATCAATATTGGGTAGCATCAAGACTCTAGAACTGTGACTCGACACAGCCACTGCAGGCTAGTCACTAGTGTAAGGGCACGCTGCAGAATGCAACAGCGCATGACTTGAGGCCCCGCATACATCAATGAACCATCTCCAGAGATTTCTTGGCTGATGCCATTCTGGAACAGGCAGCTCCTTTCCCTCTGTCAACATTGGCTCTCTACTTCTGGGCGGTGGAGAGTTATCTCCTTCTATAGACGTTGCTTGCATAGTTGACGGTGAAGATCTGTAGAACCTGCAGAGCTCGGCAATACAGTCTCCTCCTTCGGAATGGATGAGACGAGCCTGCTGCTGTGAGTGGACAGCAGGCTCGTTGGCGAGCTCTTCTGATCGACAGGGTCCAACTAGGATGTCATTTATAGAAACAAGAGCATCTATATCGGATAACATCAGCAGCAACATATAAAGATGCAGATTTTCCTGTTAATATCCATCAATTCAGCATCAAGACAGAATACCATCTTATTAAAAAGAAGAATCAAAATATCAAACCCAGTCTCCCTTCAATCAGATATTATGCGTTCTCAGCAAGTTCTTGCGCTCTGTGGCCTTGTGCTTGTCAGCCCTCTCGCTATTGCGGCCAAATTGGAGCATGATGATGTCCCCAACCGCTGCTGGGCTGCTTGTGGCCCTGTTGTGGGCATCTCAGAGAGTTGTGATGCGCAGCATGACAATGATTCTGCAGAACTGCAGTGCATTTGCAATTGGGCACCGGCGAAGACGCAAATTCCACTCTGTGCGGCTTGCATGACCCAGTACGGGGACGACGATGATGATGATCACGACCGCGACCATGATGGCGATGACGACGACGACGACGATGATGATGATGGCAACGGTATGTAGAAATGTTGATTGTAAAAGTTGAGTCCCGTACTTATATCTTTCAGATGCTCTTGATATCGTCCACTCTTGCTCTTTCAGCACGACGACTTACAATGCTGCTGCTGCCACTACCTTGAGTGCTTCGACCACCGGTACCGGAACTGCTGCGTCGGCTGCCACCACTACAGATAGTGCAGCCTCTGGTAGTGGCTCTCAGGGCTCCTCTACTACCTCTTCTGGAGGCTCTGCTTCTTCTCCAACTGCCACAACTGATGCGGCTGCTGGTATTAATGCGCCTGGAGCTTTGTACTTGGCCGGTCTTGTGGGCATGCTGCCCTTAGCTTGGCTTTAAGCAGTATTTACTGGTTGTTTGGCTCTGTTGAGAGTGAGGTTCCAAGATCAATACAAGAAGGGACAATTTGGATTACATGACATTTGGATTTCATGCTTTTACGTGTTTCAAACGACTCTCCTTAAATTTGCAACAATTCATCTACATTTCGTGATATCAGTCAAGGAGGGAGTATATCTCCCGTTTTCTTTCCAGTTCCACTTTAGGTCCAAGTTTGCAGACGCCCATATCGATGTTATTCGGGTCAGCTGACGCCTCGCTTTTCCAATAATGAAATGAGTAGTCACATCTTTGTTCAGCTCCTCGACGCCTGATAGACACGTTCGGATGTTATGTGCGTCTTCAGGATCAATAGGTCGCGCATGATCGTAGTCAGCCTCACTTCCCGCAGCCTCCATCTCCAGATATTCTAGTGCGTGAATTCCGATGTCCCCCATTCACCCATACCTCGCCCCATCGAATCTAATTGAAAAAGAAACTCACGTCTTGCTTTAGCTCTTTTAGTAATACAACTTAGGCCGAAAGATGAAGTGAGCTTAACGGCAGTTTGCAGTGGACAAAGGGAGACTAAAATTACGAAGCGGGCCCAGAGAAATAGGCTTTAAATAGGGTCTCTAGGCAGAAAGGGTCCTTGTTGGTTTCGTTATACCAGCCTATAGGTGATTTGCAGTCAACAAATTTGCCTCGAATTGCACCAAACTTCCAAAAACCGAGTATGACTAGATAATATTTCTTTTAGCGGCAGAGATCGTACCCTGGGAAAGATTGGTATACATTCGCCATGTTGCTAGGTCAATCATTCCATTAGCTGCTGTTCCGCATTGGCGGCCAACTGGCTAAAATGCTTACCGAATACACCCGAGCTCGGGAGGTGAGGGGCAGGCTTGGAAGAATCCTCCATCGGGAGTATAGCTCACATCTTCTTCTTTGTTCAAGTCCAACTCTTCGGTCATCGCAAAAATGAGTCTCGCTAGTAAGTAAAGATTATTTTCTCTCATTGATGTCACGGTCTCACCATTGCATGCAGCTTTTATCCAAGGTGGCGAATACGAAACCGCCTCATCAGAAGTGATGAACTCAGATATACAGACTGAGCTCGATGCGAAATTGGTTGCCAAGCACCTGGTGTACCAAGCGGTGCTGGGATATGGAAAGGTTTGCGATAAGCGAGGTATGGAAATACTTCCAAGATCAAGACAAGAGATGAAGCTGATATATAACAGGCAAACCTTCCTCGCCTGAGCAGGCAAAACAGCTGATGTTGGTGTTCACAAATGCCATTCTTGAGGACATGGTCACGCGGGGTGTGAAGGTCAATGATCAGGAAGAAACGAAACGCGAGGTCGAGAAAATGTCAGAACAGGTACTAAAAGATTCTGGCGAGTATCAATGAACTCGTATGAGGTCATGATTCTGGAAGGGATTATCTATGACATTGAATAGTGATTGAGACTTATAAAGATCATGTACTGAATTCTTCGTCCTGCGAGATACATTTGGTTCTTCTTGCTCCTTAGACCTCTACGTTTGCGCGCTCAAAATATTACCACTCACAAAGACCACAAGGACTGCAGCATATCTTTTACTTCAGGTTAGCCATGTTCATATGTTTATTTAATTTGCTAATCAAGCCCCTGGAAGCAAAACAACCCTGGGAAAGGTGGAGCATGACTTACGCAGCAGTAGCGGCAAATATCTCTGCTCGGTCTGCATTCGTCATCAAGTCAATACTTTGGGCAAACGTAGCAGCAGTAAACATCGCGATCAAGCCGAGCTTTAAAGCATCATTGGTAGCAAAGTAGGGACCTACAATTGAAAAAAATGAAAAGAAATGCTGCGAGTAGGATGTTTATTATGGCGACTGCATTGAAGATTGATTCCTCTGTATGTCGTCCGATACGGTGAAGGACGTCTCGATAAAACTCATCCTGTGAGACTGCCACTGATGGTCCAGTGGAGAATAGACGAGAATCACCTACCTCGGCCGGCCAATGTCGTTTTAGAAGGGTGGACAAATAATCAGCTTCTGGTAATTCATTAAGAACCAACAGATCATCCCGATATCATGCTGATCTTACCATGCTGATCTCAAGGATATTTTGCTCGGCACCTTGGCTTGGAGATCAGTCGTGATTTTGAAAAGCGACTCGAGGTTGAAATGGGAGACGGAAGCACAGCATGGACTTCCGGGGTTGTGCAAGACGTACCATGGAGCGTGGGTGGGAACGAGATTCGATGCGACTTTCATGTGCTCGATTTACTCTGTGCTGATGTGATATTTAGCAACAACTATCTCTTCGACGTCAATGCGTTTTCCGAGTTCACGGATCACTTAATCGACACAAGTGTGGAGAAGTATTTACACCTTTGCAACATTCGTCTCATTGGTCAATATGCAGAGAGTTTCAGCTTACTGGAGGAGGAGTATCTGAGTGATAGTAAGTCCTTGTTCACTTATGCTTCCAGAGAGATCTGCTCTAAAAATCAGAACCAGTTAATTCTACGGACGCGTTCGGACCAGAGAAAGTTCAACGCGAGCTCGCAAGACGAGATCATATACGCGATGAGATCATGACTTTATCAGACGAGCAGCGGAGCGAAGCTATATCAAAGGAGAATGAGAGGCAGCGTCGATGGGAAGATTCAAGAGAATCTCACTCGCGGAGATTACAGTCGTGAATAACGGACATCCGGCCAGCTGAATGGAGATGCTGGGGCTAGTGGCCCAGTCGCTTTTCAAGTGACACCTATAGCCAAGGCCTCTAGGAAAGATAGGTGGAGGAGAAGACTCAGAGCATCTTTGCGTCGTGATTTGCCATAGAAAGCCATGTCAGCACCCGCGTAAAATAGCCATGCCCATTTGTACATAAGGATATATATTTGTTCATCACGATGGTCTAAATACAGAAAATGTCACATTATATTTACAGATCGCATATTATCCGTGGCGGATTGAATGTCGTCTTTAGGTGAGTCCGTGGACAGGCGGGCTTTTGACCTTGGTATCCTTTTGGGGATCGGCCACTGGTAGGTCGTCGGGTTCTGATTCGTCCCAGGGACCGTCAAAGTCGAAGTCCTCGAAATTTGAGTCTTCGTTCTCATCCTCATTGGCGTCCTGTTTGACGTTCTCTTTGGGATTTTCCGATTTGGCGTCTTGCTCTTGGTCGTCTTCTTTCTCCTCATCCCCTTCCTCATTCTCGTCAAGTGACTCTCCAGGCAAGTCGAAGCCTTCGTCCCAATCATCATCAACTGGCTCTCCAGGCAAGTCAAAGCCTTCAAAGAAGTCATCCTCATTCTTCATGTTCCTGAACGGATTATCCGAGATGTAGTCAGGAATGAGTGGCTCTACATATTCCATATCATATACATCCGAATAGCACTGTGCTTTGCTGGGGCATCTACAGAAACCGTCAGCAACTCCATCAGTAATTTTAATAAAGAAAACTCACGATACGGGATCCTGCCCGAAAATGACATGCCACAGATACTCAAACACACGGCCACTGGTCTCATCATCGAGTTGCGTGTCCATCAGCCAGCGATAGTAGTGCTCATAGTCGCTCAGCGGCCGAGCAAGCACTTGTTCCCTCGTGACAGCGAACTGCGCACAACAAGGTGTTCCAATCACCTCGGGGATATCAGTGTTGTTGAAAATCTTGATCCAAGCTCCCGCGAAGGCGATTTCCGTTGTGCGCCCTGCTAACTGTCGGAATGGGTAGACTTCATCTGGACATCCTGGACTCCAGTCACAACGCAGGTTGGTATATCCGACTCGACGGACGTAGTCAAGTTGTAATCGCTGCACCGTCAAGGAATTATCTTGATCATCGAATTCGACGTGCTCGGCCCAGCGATGGGCGTGTAGGAAGACCATATATTGAGGTAGGTTGTCGTAATGGTCTATGATATATGTGAGATAGACGTTACTCTCTTTGCCTTTATTTTCAGCGACATGGTATTCGGATTCGGGTTCGTCGATGACGTAGACTGCGTTCGGCCACCTGTCATCGCAAATATTAGTCTTGGTCCGAAGGTTGCAGGGTCTTGAAAGGCTTTGTTGGACAAAGCCAAAATAGAGATCAATTCGAATTTAGTGCTTACTCTGGTAGTTCCTCTTCCAACCAATCGGAATCTTCCCAAGACATTCTCCCCAACACAACAATGCGATCCGTCAACTTCGGTACCGGCGGTTTAGGTGTAGCTTTCGGCTTCGGCGGCGGTTGATTATGTCCATACCTCGAACCGAATTCATAATCCAAAGTATCTAGATAATCATCCGAAAATAAATCATCATAGAATTCCGAACCAGGAACCTCAACGGGAATCGTCTCCGGTTCAAATTGTTTAGGTGTGACTGGCGGCCCAGTTGGTTCCAAGAATCCCTGGGTCGTTGAAGTACTAATCGACGTAGAAGAAACCCGCGACACAGCCACGGAAGTAGAAGTAGCTTTTTCCGCAGCCGCGATGTCGTCGCCCGAGACCAGCTCGATATGGGTGCCCGCGCGGTCGAGAATAAAATCCGGCACCGGCACGCGGTTTGCGCTGCGGTCAGTCTGCCATTTCTCGTCGATTGAAGAGAGGTGATTCTTCACGAGGAAGATAGTGAAGACCAGTGCGACGGCGATGGCCACGCGAAATGTTAGCCTCATGTCGACACTGGGGTTCTTTTAGAAAAGCCAAGAGGGAAACGGAGAACTTTAAAGGGTGCGCCGCTTTTCTAGGCACTTTGGATCGGCCCCACTATACTACGTCTGCATCCCGACGCCTCAGCCGCACATAATCGTTTGCGGTGATTTCGGCTTGTACGGGATAGCGAAAAAAGATGCAGAGGTAGATCGTGATGATACTCGCGACACTCGGTATGTCAACTAGATGATAAAGTCATGAAAATAATGGAGTTTAAGGATATGTACAGGGTCTTTAGACCCCGTTCTCATTGCGACGTGGGGTGGGGCCAAGCTTCGTCAGCCATTCGTGCGCGTCACTCTTCTGGCCCGTTTCAGGCCTCTTCTCTGTCACAACTGACATGCTATTGGTAGACCATCTGCCGTATTGGGTCCTTCTTCGGCTATCTTAGGGTCCAGACGTCAATGTGAAGCATTGATGAGATGCGACCCCGCGAATTAGACGTTTGTCTTGACAGCTGCCTGGAATTTGATGTTCGCGTGCTCTGGTCCGATCGGCGAAACTTTGTTTCGCTCAGGAACAAAAGGCAATTTTACTGGAATAGATACTTGCAATCATCATGCATTATGCATCATAACAAGATTTTAGACCGGAGTCCGTGGCTTCCCCAAGCCTTTACTAGTCACCACTATAGCATTGGTGCTTTACTAAGTTATGCCGGTATACGTAGACCATGCATAAGCGACCCATTGATTGAGCCTATAATGGCGCTGATCTACACCACGAGGCTGGCCTATTGGACGACTCACGCTAATGAAGGTTAAAGTACAGTTTCCAATAGAAATAAATAATTGGCAGATATGAACACTTGACTCGCTTCCTACCTCTCATGGCCAAGTTCTCCTCAGACCACACCCCGCCGTCTGCGAAGGAAATATTGCCAGAAGTCAGTTGGGTGATGCTCCCTCTACTAATCCGATGTCATACTTGTCATTAGTCAGAACCCGACGACTCCCTGCGGCAAAACGTGACTTGAACTCGATTGGCTTGTACCCGTGCAGCAGCGCCTTAACTACAAGCCTCTAAACTACAAGCCTATTTGTCCACTCTACAGCCTTGACCTCGACCTCGACCCCGACCCCGACAAGGCGACCAAGCCACCGACACAGCTACCCAGGATCTGATAATGCAGTCCACTGCTGGGCCACCAAACCTACCAGACAAGGCTAGCACATAAATTTTGGAAGACTTTGACCAAAGCTTTGGAATCAAAGCTTACGACGGTCATCCAACAAACGGGCGAATTTTCTGGAAAATTAATTGAAGGCAGCTTAGTCGCCTACTGAGTATCGCCAACTACTCCACTTTGGCGAACACGGGGCTTTTACCCCTGGCCGTCCTTCTTTTCTCCTGACGTGAACCTTCGGTCCACCACAATTGTCCGGCCTTACCCACTAAGCCCTGAAGCTATTTATTTGGTCAAGGTCCGATAATAGTAACACGAAACTGGAATTGTTCTGAGCGGAGCCTTGTATCATTTCAGGAATGGTCGGCCGACGCTCGTAAATCGGTGGCAGCTAGAAGGGATCGTCGTTCCAGAACAAAAAAGGGGTGGAGGCTCATCAATGAATTCATGGAGAAGACTATATGCCACGAGAGGGGAGTGGCGAGAAAAAAGCAGATCAGTGATCAATGACCTCAGAGACATGAAGCTCTCCGAGCTCAACCCTGGCTATATCGCCATCGTGACGAAAGTATATAGCCACCATACTTTGGACGTAAACCAACCATCTAGCCAAGAACACCCTCGACCAAAGAAAGGGGCGTCTCGGAAGAGCTCACAAGATCCCCGAGAGCTTTCCCCCCTTTACTCCGTACACTTTCCCCATCCTCACGACGCCAGATCCCGAGACCCAATTGTCAGGCTAGACACTAGTCCGGAGCGCCGGAGCAGGTCAAGTCGACTCCACCCACTGCACACCATCGGAAACTGACGTGCCCACCAAAAAGGTTCTAAGTCGCCTCTAGCGGGTTTCTAGCTGTGGGCTGAGCTTCTCAGGAGCTTCCGCGAGGCCGCTAGAACGGGGGATGCGCGGATCGTGGAGCCCGGCGCATGTTTCAATTTCTCCAAGTGGGCCTGGCGCGAGATAGCTCCATGCGCCGTCAATCAGGGAGAGCTTTGGCAAAGTGCCGGGGAATCGCTGGGCCGTCCCGCTGGAGCCGGATTACATGGCAAGGTGACGTTAGAAATATTTGTAAGAATTGGAAAAAGAAAAGAAAGGGGGCTATGTACAGGTAGTGTAGGTCCAAGACAACAAGAAAATAGGTGGCGAACGAGTACGCGCTACTATAGGTTAGATCGTAGCAGATGATCCGCTATACCTGACTCGACAACACGAGAAAATAAAAATAAAAATTAAGAAAAATAAATAATAAAAAAAGAGAGATGAAAAAGGAGGCACTTTAGTTAATGAGCTAGGGAAATAGGAATGGAGTCATGCCAATTATAGACAATCAAGCGTACTCCATATACTCAACACCCTTCTTGACATGGTCTGAAGTTGCAGGGGTGGTCGAGATATTGTATCAGGTATAGTGTCGGGCAGGTATCGCGGGAGCACGAGGCAGTGGGCGAACCCATCAGCTGTCAGCTGCAAGAGACTCGTGCAAGATCCCCACGAGTTTTTAAGAGTGAAACGTGGACTGGGAAGGGCTCCATCCTGTAACAGGCGATCCGTTCTTGCGACTCGTTGGCAGTCTACGCATTTGAATTTCCCGATGTCCACTGAGGCGGAGACATAATCCACTTGGCCATATGGGTCCCAGGAAAGGAATCGGAAAGGAATGACGGGCAGAGAGAGCCGACCGCTGGAGCTTCGAGAAGCATGGACTCTGATTCGGTGAAGTGGAAGACGGAGAAGGAGCCGGTTCTAACTCATTAGGGGTCGATCTAGGAGAAAGGGATCGAGAAAGAGACTCAGGATGAAAAATTGTGGTATGTGTCTTCATATGTTGATACTGTCAGGCAGATCAGTACGTACTTTTAGACAGAGAACTAGACCCTTCTATAGAGAATGCTGGAAACCTTCCTCTGAACATTGAACCCATGTCAAGGTATATTGAGAATCACTCCTATTGGTTTAAGCCCCATAATCCATCGGGTACATCCAGGGGCAAAAAATTGCAGGGACTGGAGATCTCTCTAGTTCATATGATTTGATTAGTTTTAGTGTTAGTCTTAGCTTTAGTGTAGTTTTTTTTTTCCCTATATAACTTCCGCACGCCGCAAAACCCGTCTTCTCTCTCTCTTGTGAATTTCGAGACTTCTTCAACATTGATCCCAACCGACTACTTTTTTCCCCCTAATTCTGGAATTCTCTTGCAGTTTGCTGCAAGTTCGAAGGCAAAACTCCTTACTCCCCGTTCTTGGCGGCAAGAGTGGACCAACTCCCACATCCGGCCTTGCGTGTCCCAATTTCCAACCTTTTTTCCTTTCTCCCCCCGCTCTTCCCTTCCAATTTCACCCACAACAAGGGGAAAAGTCGATCTTTCTTGAAAATCATTGATTAAATTCCTATACGCATTGACGGCTTCCCCTAAAACCCTTGGAAAGTATCAGCCCCCTTTTCATGATAACGTGCACGACTTTGCATCCGTGAGCGATTTTGCATTTTTCTTCTCCGAACACCGCCCGTTGCCGTGGTGTCTTCTCTTCCGACTCGCACACTCCATGTCCGAATAGCTCCGTGCGTATTTTGTTCGATCTTAGGGATTTTACGTGCCCACATTCCTCCGGATTCGCCAAGGATTCTTCCAAATGAGTTATCAACAACCGGACATGTATCACGATCCTTCCGCGCGTTCCCCTGGCTCCCAGCGGCATCAACAACCCCTCCACCGCCAGCCTTCGCGCCAGTTTGATGCTTATGGTGCTATGCCTGTAAACCTGTATGAAGATCAGATGGCTCGGTACGAGTCTGCTAGGTTGGAGCGGTTAAACCCACCCATGCAAAACAACAACTCCTACTCTTACGATCTGTCCGGATCGCAGACCTGGAACCCAAATGGCTTTGCCAACGCTCAAACCCTCGGTGGCATTCGGTCGGCTTCCGCCAGCCTGAAGCCTGCCGCTCGAGGACGCACTGCGTTGCCTACGGTACGTGGATACGGAACTTGCCATCGATTTTTTCTTCTTTCGTCTGATCTCCCCTCTCCCTTTGTGCGGTGAACTAATCAGATGGCAAATAATAGACTTGGCTTGATCAGCAACCGGGAATGCCTAATGCCTTCTCCAACCTGGGCCCCGGTCCCATCCAGAGCAGCGCGATGCGCCCGGAAGCATCGGCTTCATCCGAGGGCGATGACGAACTCATCCCGACTGCGATCGTCATCAAGAACATCCCATTTGCCGTGAAGAAGGAACAGTTGGTGCAGCTGATGACCGAGTTGAACCTGCCTTTGCCCTATGCCTTCAACTACCACTTTGATAACGGGGTGTTCCGTGGACTGGCCTTTGCCAACTTCACTTCCGCCGAGGAGACCGCCACCGTGATCGACGTGCTGAACCACTTTGAACTCCAGGGCCGGAAACTGCGGGTCGAGTACAAGAAGATGCTGCCATTGCAGGAACGCGAGCGGATCGAACGGGAAAAGCGAGAGCGTCGCGGTCAGCTGGAGGAGCAGCACCGTCCCATGCCTTCCCAACTGCACACTCAGAGTTCTATGACTTCTTTGAACTCGCACATTCCAGCTACTTCGCCCTCACCTGTGTCACAGCGTGGTGGTGCTAGCCACGGCCAGAAATTGGGTACGTAGATCATTTCGGATGGAGGAAGAAAATTTTTTTCTTGATGTGGTTGCTAATAAACATTTGATATCATGCAGACGTCGACTTGAATGATGGCCAGACTCTTCAATACTACTCTCAGCTCCTTTTATTCAAGGAAGACACCACCCGCGATTCCGTGTTGTTCCCCTCCAACCTGACTCCTTCCCAGCGACGCACGGTTCACACCCTGGCTCATAACATGGGGTTGGCCCATGCCTCCCGCGGAAGTGGAGATCAACGCCAGGTCCAGGTACTGAAAGTCGCTGCTGGCACCAATGTGAGCCCACCGTTGCAGCCTATTCCTCCCGCCGGACAGTCCGACAGCTCTCGCCGCGGACTGAACCGTGCCGCCACCATTGATTTTAGTGAGGCTCGTAACGAAGCCGGTCCCGGGGCTTTTAACACCCTTCGTGGGCAGACATCGGGTTTCCTCGGTGTGCTGGACTCCCCCGGCAACTTTGCCAACACCCAGAACCTCCGTGCCGCCAAGTCTTTCGCCGACTTGCGCTCCTACACCCCTTCCCCCGTTCCTTCCTCCGCTAGCTTCCCCGCCGCGTTGCAGTCCAACGGCACTCGCCTCCAGTACGACGGCACCCCCACCGGCGCCTCCAACACCCCTACTCTCACCTCCGCGCCTTCCGGCTCTTCTCTCGGCATGCAGCGTGACGATAACCTGTTGGTCAACAGTCTGGGCGGCCTTTCACTGGGTACGGGCATCGGAGGCCCGAACTCGAGCCCCCGACGATTGCGTGGTATGTTCTCCTGGGACCAGGACAGCCAGCCCTCTACAACAGGCGCCATTGGTAGCAACCGTGGAATGGGAGTCGGATTTGACACCGCTCAGCAGGAGCGCATGCCGATTCGCCAGCCTCGTGGACCGACCCCCGAGAAGCCCGGTTTCCGTCGCCAAGGACACCAGGCTCGCGGCAGTGATGAGCTACGCGCCAGCTCCGGCGTCGAGATCATCGTGGAGTAATCCTTTTACGAAATGGCGATCCCCCACCCTGTTTTTTGCCATCCGACTGCTTTGCCGAGACGAATACGAACTTGTATCACGAGGCCTTCTGCGAAATTACCGGCTTACGATTCGATGAGGGATGACGAGATGACAACAAAAAAAGACCAGAAAAAATCCTTTGTTTCGCTGATCCAGCCAAGTTTAGACTTATTATTTGGGGCAGCCCAGCAATCACCCACACCGTTGGAACGATATGTGAACCTTTCCCCCAGAAACTCGCCATGGGTCCTCCTGTTTTTTTTCATTTTTCGAGTAAACTCTGGCTCTTTCTATTCTATTTATTCTGTTTTGCGGGCGCCGTTGCATGCAAATCCCATGGCTTGTTTTGTGTTCCCACGCTGGAGCGGATCATGACCCCGCCGCTTGGTACGGGACGCATACGAAGAATGACCAAAAGACCCTACCGCTGGTAGGAAACGACAATATCAGCATCTGCATATTCTTGCCTGTTTAGTGTTGTACATGGGCGACTCGCATCTAATGCTGTTCTAGCCCTTCTTTCTTCTTTCTTTCTTTTATGGCCCGATCTCCTAATACAACCTCAAGTCAGCACTTTTGACTGTCTTGGCCTCGGAGATGGCCTTTATACGCCTCTTTCTTTTTCTTTCCGCGTGATTTGACTCTTGATCTGGATGGTTGCCTGATATATGACATTCGGGACAGTCGAATTAGATTCTCCCATCTTTGCACATCGATGGTTTTGTTACTAAGTACTTCTGACTACTTTTGTAGCTGGATGTACAACGTTCTTATGGTGTCAACAGTCTGGAGATTTCGTTCTCCGACTGATGCTGATCTTTTTCACATCTCTCCTATCTTGATTGGGGGTTTTTTCTCTTCATGTTTAGTATCTCTTGCAGTTTAGGGGCTTTTCTCTATGTTGTACTCGGATTTTCACGATCAATGTACCTTTTATTCTTGTTTCAATGGGTTCTCTGGTTTTATTCTGTGCATTATGTAGTCAGCTGTAGATCAATATCTTCTCTCTCCAGTCGTTGCAAGGTTCTAGTAACTAGTAATTTCCCTAATCCTGATAGAGAGCTTGGTACATCGATTGTGTCAACAAAACTTGATATCAAAGTATTAGAATGTGAGTTCATGGAGATCCATACTTTACGACCATCGGGGAAAATGATGTGACGATGGCATGATGTAAATACTAGAAGTTGGAGTGCCAAGGCGCGGAGCCTTTGTTTATTATGATCATTTTCCTTGGTTAATGTGGCTCCCGGCATGTCCCTGTCGATCGCCCCATGCAGGTCGCGATTAGACTAGAAACAACATCTACGTGGGGGTGCCCCTCGATCTGAGCGCATGCTATACTCAAGTTTCAAAATAAAACACGATGTCTTAACCAACACTGATGAATTTGATGTAAATTCCAATTGCAACTATTGTAGGTGATACAAGAATTGACCCAAATACCGGTGGTCGGCGCATTGTGGGACTCAAGAATGTCCGGTTTTTGTTTTTTTGAGAGGATTGGTAATCAGGATCAAAGAGTATCGTCAACACTACTGTACAGACTTGAAGAATAGAATCAAATAATAATTTCCCACACTACCAGGATATCCCCCATTTTCCCATTACAGCGCCCAGTGAACTCGAGATCATGGATCAAAACAAAAAGATAGAAGTAAAAAAAATAAACCGGGGAATAGACAAAACAAAGTCACACGCCGTGAACGAAGAAACATTAAAAAGACCTCAGGAGGGGAGCGAGTTTTGCCCGGTCAGGGGAGGCGTGGCCTTCCATACAGGACTTTTATTCTTTACAGCTCCGGCTTGCCCTTCTTCTTCTGCTCCACCTTCAGGAGCAGAGCGCGGTTGATGCGGGGCAAGACACCACCGAAGGCGATGGTGGCGCGGATGAGGGTGTCCAGCTCTTCGTCACCACGGATGGCGAGTTGCAGGTGACGAGGGGTGATACGCTTGACCTTCAGATCCTTAGCGGCGTTGCCAGCAAGTTCCAGAACTTCAGCAGTCAGGTACTCCAGGACAGCGGTAACGTAGACGGCGGCTGGAGGAGAGGCAAGTCAGTAATGCAATGGATGATTGTTGACAACAATAGGGGGATGAACATACCCTTGGCACCGACACGCATCTTGTTTTGGGTGTTGTTCTTCAAGAAACGCTTAACACGACCGCAGGGGAACTAAGAACAACAATGTTAGCTCATCTGACAGTCCCAAGTAACGCGGCTGCCTCGCAATAACCAATAAGAAAAACATGCGACCGCGAGGGACAAGGTCAAGCAACCCCTCTCCTAACGACTGAAGCCCAATAGCCAGTGAGGGGGAACCCAATCGACGCGTCTGAACATCGAGCTCCATCGGCTAGAAGCCCCTTGGTCGCACGTTCTCCATACGGTGGCCTGCATAGGCATCCAACCAGATAGACCACCAACTGACCTGCAGACCAGCCTTTGCGCTGTGAGACTTCTGGGCCTTCCCCGCAGAGTCCTTGGAACCACCCTTTCCACCGATCGACTTTCCCTTTCCACCAGGCATTTTGGATAATATGGGTCGCAAAGATGTGTAGAGCGCGTAGATAGCAGGTCGCAGGCGATCTGGGACGAAGTTGGATGGGAAGGCGATTCAAAAAATGGAAGGCACGCGCGTTGTTGATGGATGGAGAAGTCAGAAATGTCGCAGCCGGGACCGGTCGCTAAAGACTGCGACCGCGGGCCGGCGCTAGTCCGGATTAGGATGCCAGTCCAAATCGTTCCATCACTGTTGTTTGGCGTACATCAAGAGCAACCAACACATCATAGAGCACCGCAGATAATGTGTAGTTCTCTGTGAATCATAGTGAGAGGTCGTGGATAAGTCGTATCTTGAAATATGGGCTTAGTTTGAAAGCCACATACTATCATGGTTGGATAGGCATTTAGTAGACAGCCCGCTTGCGGGCCTCCACACTGTATCAGCTCATCTTGGTTCTTTCTTGGCCTTTTTCCCCAGATGGAAAAGTCGGGTTCAGTAGATTCACAAAGCAGATTCCTGTAGTGATGATGGTCAGCTCAGGCGCATTGAGGTGCGTATTGACATCGCCCTGATGCAGGTCCAGCTGGGAGTGTGCATTTCGAGATGGACGCGGAGTGGGCGGGGTCCCGTGATCCGGACGAACAGATGATCCGTTCCATTTAATATACGTGGTTTCCACTTTCGCCGAACGTTGCGGAAGAGGTTCGAGTTTTGTTGTTATCTCTCCCCCATCTCCTCTTCGGCTTCCCCCTGGTTTCACGTCTGCCAACCCGCCAAAATGGTTTCCCCTCAAATGTGCGTATGATGAAATGATGATGATAAAATTTGCATGCTGATGATTGCCGCAGTACCAACCTGGCCATCATCTTGGTGATGATGCAGCTGGCCAAGAAGGTTCCCTTTGAGAACCCGGATGTGCTCATGGCTGTGCGCGGTCTGTACATTCTGTCCAACGTGATCATCCTGGCCATCAATCTGTACACACAGGCCAAGATCAGTTCGAAGAAGGGTATGTCGATGTTCGGGTGTCGCGTGGCCCCTAAATCCTTATCTGTGCAACTGTGGAGATCAGTGACTAACAAAGATTGCTTCATTAGATATGACCACGCTCAAGTACGTTGAGCCCGCCGCCATGGGTACCGGCGAGGAGGGCAAGCCCGTCACCACCACCAACATGGACTACGACAAGGGTCAGGTGCGCCAGCTGTTCCGCACTCAGTTGATGGGTGTCGGCATGATGGCCGTCATGCACTTCTACATGAAGTACACCAACCCCCTCCTCATCCAGTCCATTATTCCCCTCAAGGGCGCCTTTGAGAGCAACCTGGTCAAGATCCACGTTTTCGGCAAGCCTGCCACCGGTGACTTGGCCCGCCCCTTCAAGAGCGGCGGTGGCTTCATGTCCCAGGGTCAGCCCAAGAGCGACAAGGCCTCCATTGAGAATGCGGAGAAGAACTACCGGGGTGGTGTCAAGGAGGAGTAATTGGAGATACGATTTAATGTGGAGGATTGAGTCGCGCTCATGGAATGCATTTGCTTTAGACTGAGGACCATGTTGCTTCACTTTATTCTTATTGTATTATATTCTCCGATTCCCATGGCATTTAAGAGGGATTGAACTTGATGACATGATAAATTACTATACTCTAATACAGTAATTTGAATGAATTTCATCCATATATTTCGTGAACTGGTCCTAGAGATTGACTCTGAAGTATGCACTGAGCCGCTGGTTTTATCCCGAAGTAGAATCGGCGCTTTTAAGGGTTTAGTAGTAGGCAAGAGCGTATCATGAATTTCGAAATCCCTGACATATCTCGTGTGCATATTCAATGTTTTGTTGCAATTCCTTTTCGGTTTTGGGTTGTAATAGCCTCTGGTATCGCGTGGCAACGTGGTCAATTGTGATATGATTCTAAGGTGGCCAGTCCATCGGATTCCATAGTGTTCCACGCGGTTGCGCCCCAACCGCAGTCATAGCCATTGATTATCAGAGAAGTCGCAGGATCATGTCATAGCTCTTGCCACCATTAAGTGTGAGTCTTAGGTTCCTTAGTAACGAGGGATATAGTAATGTAGTAATAAAGACGTGCATATGTCGTACCACCAGTGGCGTGGGGAGAGTTCACATTTATAATCCATCACCGCCACCACATGGTTTTTGTTGAGACAGTTCCAGCACACCGAAGCTGCATAAACTTACATATCATATAGTTTTGAATAAAAATTCTGCATGATCCCGTGGTCGTTGCTATTGGACATGGTAGATCCCCCGGTGAATCTTTTCAGGGCGCGGGCCACTTCTTTATATATGTGACTACTGAATCGGTCCACCGAGACGCTGGAAACAGCCGGCAGGTAACCGCATGCGGCATGGTTCACGAATAAGATGCTATGATAAATCAATATTTTCAAGCTAATTGATTTGACTGGTTTCCAGAGCTATTCATATCCATTTTATGATAGATCCTACTGAGTATAAACAGAACCAGGTGGTGTGGTCTTGGCCATAGTTGCCCCTCAGTCGTGGCATCATCCACTTTTCCCTAACTGCCCCTCATCCCACATGTACCCCTTCGTCATAGCCTTTCGGGCCCCG